>CM076104.1:10000000-11359375 GCA_038048805.1 Hipparchia sbordonii | reverse complement strand
CTGCTCATTAACATAATATCATTGTAATGTTAGATAAATGATGATTAAAGATCAAGGAAGATGATTTGATCATTTGTTGACAGTATTATATATATATATAGTTCGGCTATGGATTTCCCATGTCAGGAGAGTTTTAAATTTTTAATTTACACTAGTATTATCGCCATCTCTCAGTCACACTTAAAACTAGGCAGAGCAATTCATTCATAAGGTTTATTTATCACAGATAAAGTATGTTTAAAACTTTTATTTCAGAAAACGTCTTCTAAATAACATATCTCGAGAGATTATGAATACCTTTGAATGAATTACTAATTAATGTAGTCTTCCGACAAGTCCATATACGTATTTTAGACAAAACTAAATGCATACATAAATTACAATTACTTACAGAGAATATAAATTTAGTTGATATAGAAAACGCAGTATTTAACTAAACAATTTACAATAATGATAAGTATTAAATAGTGAGAAAGGAAATGTGGAATATCAGTTTTTGTCTTAATCCATATTTATAATTAATAAAATTATTGTAAATGGAAACAATTAATATAAATTACATTTAATAACCTATTTGAGGGAGAAAGCAAATTTTTGATGACCTACTTACATAGACATTTTTAGTTTTAGTTTTATTAAGTAAAGTTTTGTATTTGCATTCTAAAAAACATCCAACACAAAGCTTTCGTGTGAAAACTACCTATGTTCAATGCAGTCTAAACAGATCCTCGTACAAAGATTTTAATATTGAAATGAAATATTTGTATAAAAAAAAGTCTTTTGAAATAGAAATAGAAATATTTTTTATTCAAATAAACTTTTACAAGCACTTTTGAATGGTCAATGAATCTACCACTGGTTCGGAATGCCTTTCCTGCCGAGAAGAGCCAGTAAGAAACTCGGCGGTTGCTCTTTTCAAAAAAATAAAAATTTTACAATTGTTATTGAAACTATGCTATGTATTCAGTGCTTCCACGATGAATTTTCCTGAGTACAATACAAGTAAAAATAAATACAATACAAATACAAATAAATACAATTCAATACATGTTAACACAGGCAGGCAAAAGCAGACCCATTCCCGTTGGTGGCACCCGTTCACGAGCATGACGCATGATCCAGCCATTGCTTCGCTCAACCATATTTGAATAAGTAAACCATTTACTACTTAACATATTATTCTAAACTTTTTTTTTATTTCATTAATTAATGAATTAGACGCTCGCTCGAAATATCCAGAAGAATTTAATGCCTTGAATTGTTTTAATATCGCAAATGAAATAACGAAAATAAAGCTATCCTTTTTGAGCTTGTAGCATAGAATTTCATTGATTCTGACTTTCGTGGTTTATTCAAAAATGGAACATAGCATAAAAATAATCCTTACAGTAATTATACTTACTTAATTTAAAGAAAAACACCTTACTTATTAATGAATATTATAAATGCGAAAGAGCAATTTCTCATATTTCTATGAACCATAGATGTACGATCATATAAATATGATAATGTAATAGTTTTTCAATCACACAGTAACATAGCAACTTTTTTAATTGAGATTTTTTTGTATTAAAGTGACATAGGCTACTTTCTACTTTGAAATAGGTAATCAAAAATCAAAGTGTTCCCGCACGATTTTAAAAACTAAATTCACTTTTCGCTAATGTAATTGTTGTAACTGTAAGTGTAATATTAGAAAGATTAACAATTTACGTAATTACATAAACCCCTATATATTGAATTCTTGTACCAACAAAAATGTATTGAATAAAAACAGTAAGATATTAAAATTCTTAACATATTATATTATGTACATAGTAAAAAAATGTGAACTTTTAAAATGCGTAAAATCAGAAGTGTGCATGAATTTAATATTCAAATAACTAATATGTACTCATTTGATACAGAAAACAAGTCAAATACATTTTTTCAGCTTAAATTACAGTTAATGAAAGCGAAAATTTTAAGTAGGTATTTAAGATTGTAGTTACAAACGAAAATTTATTTAATATTATATTGATGCCTGCGACATCGTTCGCGTGGATTGAGGTTTTTTCCCCCGCAGGAACTCTTTATTTTCTGTGATAAAAAATAGCCTATGTGTGTATATAATCTATCTTTGTGGCAAATTTCAGTCAAATCTCTTGTCGTTGCGGCGTGATTGAGTAACAAATACCCATCCATCCATAGCTACATCCAAACTTTCGCATTTATAATATTAGTACGTTATAAAATATCAGTTATTTCAACGTCCATTACTTTTTTCCTGATTCAACATTATGAATTCTTATAAGTCTTACACCATTGCTTAACCTAATTCTAATCATTTTCACAATAAACTGTTTAAATATTGTGTATGAAATTTTACAACAAAGAGGCTTATTTTCTCCCGAATCTGTACCATTAAATTTCATCGGCTCATACAGTAATCATGAATAGATAGAATGTCCTTAAATATTTTCATCTGCAGTGTTACGTTGATGTCCACTTCTCTGCTGAACACTTGTACACCATACTTCACCTGAAAAGTTAATGAAATTTCATCTAAATTAATCATTATACTACTCATCTCATACTATTTTGTATTTTTAACTATAAGCAGTGATAGCCTAGTGGTAAAAATGTCATATTTTTCCTGTTATAGTGTTATGAATCTTTAAACAGTCTTAGATCTTGATTTATATTAAAGTAATGGTATGATATCTTTACTTGAAATAAATTAATGAATGAAATAAATATTATCTATTGCATACTAAAGAAGGAAAACACCATACATAACTTGAAAATTAACAAAACAGAGTACAATAGGTGCCCTCATTAGCAAGAAGCAATCTCTTCAGGACAACCTATGGTTGGAGGAAAGAAAATTAAAACAAAACACAGGTTAGGGTGGTACTTGCCTTCATCTTTTCAAATTGGAGTTAAAGTGTTTATGCATGTAACCCATCTACAGCATACAGTTTTTTGATGAACTCCCACTTAGCACACCAACTTCCGAAGTCCTTTACCTGAAAGTTAATTTAAGTAGATTTCATACATCACACATAACATATCAATCACTGCTAACATGAAGCAGATCTGCATATGCATCCTATGATGCATAATTCCTACAAACACTTCAAGTAGCAGTTAAGATTTCTGAAGTTGGTGGTTTTACAACCTTAAAGAGCTTAAAAAGCATGTTGGTCCTGCTTGATTACACTCCATTTGTGTCTGATGCCTCTTATTGGACTATGAGAATGAGGGAATATAGAGTGCACTTATATCTGTGAACACTCTTGTAAACTATTATATCTAGAAGTTAGCTGTCATACTCGAAATTCGGTCAGGAGAACCTTGGTGCTAACTGATAATGAGGTTGTACAAAATGTCTTAACTTCAGAGCTCTAGATGTAATGTTATCATCTTCCATATTGAAAGTTTTTAGAAGCATAGCATTATTTTTAAAGCTATCCATTTAATTTAGTTAAGAGATTGTGTAAAACAGAATTAGTGTTATCATGATACTCACCCAGTATCTCAGTATTCTTTTTCGTCAATATCCTTGAGAAAGATTCATGATCTCCTATTTCTTCTATGTGAAAAGGATCGCTGGTTGCTCTTTGTTGACCAGTACTGTAGTGCTGATAGCCTCAATAGCTCAACAGTTAGAAGGAGTACTGAAATTCATAAGATCCTCAAATCAATTACAACATAATATTGTTGTACCTACTCCAAGTGCAAAAATTAAAATTAGTGGAGCGGTATTGTGGATATGAGTCATGTTTAAAATATTTCTTAGAATTACTTAAGCAGATATATTGTGTATAGTACATGATTGCAAAATATATAGTAATGGTTTCTACTAGTTAGCCAACAAGGGCTACTGCATAACCTACATATCTTATTATATTATAACTTGCATAAGTTATTTATTTCTCCCATTTCGATATTAAAAATTAAGTAAATGCACTCAAGTACCTTTAGGGTATTAGCTATCCTGAAGGCACAATTTTCAATTCAATTGGTAGGCTCTACGATAGCTACCTGTTGAAGTGAAAATGTCTTGAGCAGATCAAACAGACAAACGCAAACATCAAAGCATGCACATATCTCTCTGCTTTAAGGTCAGGCACTTATAATACTTTTTCTGTAAAAATTTTCTCATACTTATTTCAAAGTCTCCAAATGATAAATAACTTTTTATAAGGGCTGTGCACTTTTGAATGTAACTGATGAGGGTGTTTTTTGATACTGTAGCAGTTAATAGCAAGACTATCCACAACACTTTGACTTGTATTTTTGTCCTTACTAAAATACGTGTTACTAAAGTACTGAACTCACTTGATCAACTTTTTGGTTTAAATCATATATAAAAACCAATGATCTGATGATGGAGGAACTAGTAACAGACATAACATTAGCAAGGGTACTTCAATTTCAAGAAAGTTCAGTCGAAGAGAACTCTCAGGTGAAAGAAATATACTTTTACTTTGTTAGGTTATCCATAAATGTAAGGACATATTTCAAGATATTTTTATTGGTCAAAGGCTTCGATGGTCGAAGGTCAAAGGTAAAACAGTTTCTAGCATAGATTTATTTGGCAAATTCAACGAAAGAACTATTCGAAGTCCTTACCTACCAAGTTATAATATGCGCAAGTATTTCGGTTAAGTGCCAGCTGCCAGGGAATAAATGAACATTATAAATCTTAACATAGGTACCTTCCAACGAGATGAGTGCATGTAAAGCAGGTCCATTTCCTCGTCGCTGATACAACTTGCACTATTGCTTGCACTACAAGAAACTTAAATCAAAATAAACCGACACAACGCACGTTGAGCAACTCCAAACCAAGTACAGATCACCACACTACATCTCTAAATTAAAGGATAATACAAACGTAAACACAAAGAATACAAAGAAATTACAATAAAAAAAAGTATCTGGATGATTATTATGATTCAATTAGCAAATTATTGAATTTTGTGCAACGGGCAATATGGCGCATGATTTTGAAAAGTAAAAAATAATAATAATTAAATAAGGAATAGGGTGTGTTGCCAACTTTTGTTCTTTCTTACCCTCGGAAGACTTGTTCTTGTTTTGTTAAATAGCTTTTGTCATGCAAACACGAATCACTTCACCAATTTCACTTAGCTTGAAAAAAACATAAAGGAGGAGAAAACATTTTAAAATCTAACCGAAATCTCCCAAAGTGACATTGCATCACAGTGTGCGGTGATTCTAAATAAAATTATTTTTTAAACTCCAGCATCACGAAACTAATAAACTTATGAAAATGGGAACTGGGTATAATGTTAAATGAATGTGTTTCCCAAATAATAACTCTCGTCACATAATTTTCCCCAAATTAAGGGTGAAATTTCTATGCTGGCCCCACATTTTATGACGCTATTTCACATAACTATACTAGATATAGTAATAAGAATTGTAAAAGTGTGCGTAAATTGTGATTGTGTTAAAAGAGCGAGAATAAAATGTACGGGTCATTCGACTATGACCCTTGTTACAATGGAATACAGTGCCCACCTTCATTAGACAGAAGATATGTACTTGCTATGTACTTTTAGCACGAATTGATACTTTAGCTGACTAGGCCCTGCCTACTACCTACTAAAACAAAGACTAAAACCATGCTTATTCTAAGTCAGCCACTTATTTCCATTTGGAATGCGATATGTTCAACATCATAGTACCTAATCTGTGTGTTCAACTATGTATTATAGGTACTTACTTTATTACACCACTGTACCTATTTCGTTACGTTCAATTATGATATGATGAAACGCGGTACCTAAAATTATAACGACACAGTACAACCTCCTTTTTGGAAGTCGGTTAAAAATATCGTGCATCGCTCCGGTATTCTTCTTGGATGAATTTGTAATAGGTACTATTGCAAAATCTGCGGATCATTCAATAGGACCGAAGAAATGTGTAGATTGCAAAAACATACGTATCACAATAGGATAGGGACTACTGTATCAACTATTATTATCTATTCTGTGCAGGTGGAGTGTGAACTGTGGGAGAGGATAAAAACGTTTAGATCAGTATTATACGGCTTATTTAAAGGGCGCTAAGTATTGTATGTATTAAATAAGTAGAAGGGGTCAACTATGTTAAGTCGTATTTTCTTACTTTTTGTTCTGGCACGCATTTATGTTTATTGAGCTCGTTTCATTTCGTTGTGCTCGGAATTTCCGATTGTACGGTCGTCTCAGAATTTTATTTTTAGTACAATTTCAATCCGCTAGTAGTGCCTTACGATCGCAATTCACGCTTCCCGCCAATTTTAAATATGGAAGTTTTCCAATGAAAGAAAATCTAATCACCAGACTTAATTTGATAGTCGACGTTCTTCGTAAGTTTCGAATAAAGTGCTAACTGAAACAACTTCTATTAGCTAATTTGTGATGAAAAAAATTGGCTTGTGATGAACGGGATCAAACTTTAATCTTCTACAACTAGTGAAAACATGGACTTTGTTATTATTCCGTGATAATTTATTTCACCTATGCCGAGTAAAAAGAAGATCAAGTCGCCTCAACAGCTATGGGAAAACATTTCTTCAATTTTTGTGACATTTGTTGAAAGTGTGTTTTTTTCTCTCGGAGTGTTTGTCGCGAGGAATCCATGGAAAGTAATTGCGGCAACATGGGTGTTCGTCCTACTCTGTGGCGGTGGACTATTTACATTTCACATAGAAAAGAATCCTATCAATTTATGGGTTCCTCCAGATTCGGACTTTTATCATGATACACATTGGTATATTAACAACCTTGGGACTGGTTTTAGAGTTCAAAAGATACTCATAACAGCAGATAACGTGTTAGAACCATCTATTTTACGTTTAGTTAAAAATATTACCAATCGTATTAATACACTCAGTATAGACTATCAGAATCAAAAGTACTCGTTAAGTGAATTATGCTTTAAAGTACCTGTTGTTACAATAGCTGACTCTAATTGGAAGCTTAGATCTGAAGTCTCCTTGCAATCTAATATTACACATTCTTTTCAAAAATATGGCACATATGCAGTAGACTACTCAGATCCTTCTCTCTGGTTAGACGATGGGACTTACTGCGATTTGATAAAAAGTTTTCCCTTAGCTTGTCTTCAATATAATATATTAGATATATGGAATAACAATGAAACTGTAATCAATGAAGTTACAAAAAATCGAATTATTGATAAGGTTAATAAAGTTAAAGTGAATCCAACTACAGGTCATCCTCTTAATTACACGAAATTGTTAGGGGGAATAGTTAGGAATGAAAGTGGAGAAATAGTAGCTGCTAAATCACTATTATTAACTTGGTATATGTATGTAAACATGACACAAGTTGATCTCAACGAGGTAGGAAACTTAGTCGGGACTGAGGATTGGGTCTCTGTTCCTTTAGCAATGTGGGAACAAGAATTCTTAAACTATGTCCAGAGTTTGGAGTTTGATGAGAAAGTTGTCAAAATGTATTATGAAGCAGGAAGGAGTTTCGCGGATATAAGCGGTCAAGCAATGTTTCAAGAAATGGATAAATTGTCTATCGGCATAGTACTGATGTTTTTTTATGTCGTATGTGCTGTTTCTCGATGTAATTGGCTAGAGATTAGATTAACTTTAGGTAGCATTGGTTTATTGAACGTTGGATTAGCCTATATAACTGCAGTAAGTTTATGTTCTTTAGTTGGCATACCTTTTGGTCCTGTTCATTCATCTTTACCTTTTCTTTTAATGGGACTAGGAGTAGATGATATGTTTGTGATGAACGCGTGTTGGAAAATTGTTCTAGCTACAGATTCACAGAAAAGCACTATTGTTAAGGTTGGTCTCATGCTCAAGCATGCAGGGGTATCTATTGTGATAACTTCATTTACAGATATTGTGGCATTGTTAGTTGGCGCTATTACAATATTACCATCATTAAAGTCTTTTTGTATATATGCAGCAGTAGGAGTTTTCTTTATATTTTGTTATTCTGTTACGTTTTATGTAGCAGTTTTTGCATTAGATCTTAAAAGAATTAAAGAAAAGAGGAATGGTGTGATATTATGCTACAAACATAAAACGGAAATAACTTTATCAACTGAAGAAACATTATTCAATAAGTTTTCGGCGTACGTTTACAAGAATATTATATTAACAACTTCCGGTAAAGCGATCGTTATTTTATTCACATTAATTATGACAGGTTTTAGTATTCAAGCAATATTTAAATTGGAACAAAGATTTGACCCAAAGTGGTTCATACCTGATGATACATATTATAAAGAGTTTATGAATATTCATGAGTACTATTATCCCGAAGAAGGCCAACCTGCAATGGTTTTTCTGGGCGATATGAATTACAATGCGGAGTTCATAAAGCTGTATGATATGATACAAGTCTTAAGGAATGAGTCCTATGTAACTGATGTGATAACTTGGGTAGAAGTTTTTCATGGTTATGTCTTGAAAAATTTTCGTAGTGATTTGTTAAACACAACTATATCAGATGAACAGTTTAAAAAGTATTTGTCACGGTTTTTGTTTAGTCCTGTTGGTGGGAGATTCGAAAAAAATTTTAAATTTACGGATAAACTTACATGTGGTAACATTATTACGAATATTACAGCTTCATCAATGACGTTCAATTTTATCAGATTTGAAGGGCCTTCAGAATATATTCCTGCAATGCATCGTGTTAAAGACATCGTGAAATCTACTAATATAACCTCAGGGTCTGGTTATCGCAGTGTCTGGTCTAAAGCTTTTGGCAATTGGGTGACTGATGAGATAATAGCAGTTGAAGTTGAAAGGAATATAGAGTTGGCCCTACTTTGTGTTATGATTTGTACTGTTATATTGATAACGAATCTTCAAATGTGTTTGTGGATATTTATTTGTGTTTTGTTGACTATAGTTAATGTCCTAGGGTGGATGCAGAGATGGGGCATGACTGTCGACATAGTTTGCTGTATTGGTCTTGAACTTGCGATAGGTTTATGTGTAGATTATGCTGCCCACGTTGGGCATACTTTTTTAACTATCACTCAAGGTAACCGTAACGAAAGAGCTTTTAAGACAGTCACTTCGATTGGTTCTGCTGTACTGTTGGGTGGTGGATCCACGTTGCTTTCCTTATCACTTCTGAGCATGTCAAAAGCATACACGTTTCAATCATTTTTCAAAATATTTTTACTTGTCATAATTTTCGGGCTCTTTAACGGTTTACTTTTTTTGCCTGTCGTTTTGTCATTAATCGGACCTTCAGGACGTAGGGATCGTGATGAGGAAGAAATAAAATCTCCAGAAGCTGTAGAATTAAATGGAAAACCACACGATGGATGGGGTGAAAAAATAAGCGAGGGATAAGTTAATACGGGATTTTTCTTTGTGTACAAAACGATTACAATTACGAATACCTAAGTTAGTAACAACGAAAATAGTCGGAAGGTAATTCCTGTTTATAGGTCATTCTATCGAGTGACAAAATAAAAGATTTAAAAAAAAAATATTTGTAAAAAAATCAACATTCATTGAGTTATCATACCTAATTAGGTTTTAATCTAATGATCACCCACATTTAGAAAAGATACCTATCAATTTTATTCGCTGTATTATTATCAATATTGCATAATATGTTACTTTTACCTACTTGTAATGCCTGCGAAAAAGTCCACAAAATATAGCGAATATTACTTCTGCGAATAATAAGTATAATGATCGATACTTACTGTTTTTACTTAATTTAAAGAAAAACACCTTACTTATTAATGAATATTATAAATGCGAAAGAGCAATTTCTCATATTTCTATGAACCATAGATGTACGATCATATAAATATGATAATGTAATAGTTTTTCAATCACACAGTAACATAGCAACTTTTTTAATTGAGATTTTTTTGTATTAAAGTGACATAGGCTACTTTCTACTTTGAAATAGGTAATCAAAAATCAAAGTGTTCCCGCACGATTTTAAAAACTAAATTCACTTTTCGCTAATGTAATTGTTGTAACTGTAAGTGTAATATTAGAAAGATTAACAATTTACGTAATTACATAAACCCCTATATATTGAATTCTTGTACCAACAAAAATGTATTGAATAAAAACAGTAAGATATTAAAATTCTTAACATATTATATTATGTACATAGTAAAAAAATGTGAACTTTTAAAATGCGTAAAATCAGAAGTGTGCATGAATTTAATATTCAAATAACTAATATGTACTCATTTGATACAGAAAACAAGTCAAATACATTTTTTCAGCTTAAATTACAGTTAATGAAAGCGAAAATTTTAAGTAGGTATTTAAGATTGTAGTTACAAACGAAAATTTATTTAATATTATATTGATGCCTGCGACATCGTTCGCGTGGATTGAGGTTTTTTCCCCCGCAGGAACTCTTTATTTTCTGTGATAAAAAATAGCCTATGTGTGTATATAATCTATCTTTGTGGCAAATTTCAGTCAAATCTCTTGTCGTTGCGGCGTGATTGAGTAACAAATACCCATCCATCCATAGCTACATCCAAACTTTCGCATTTATAATATTAGTACGTTATAAAATATCAGTTATTTCAACGTCCATTACTTTTTTCCTGATTCAACATTATGAATTCTTATAAGTCTTACACCATTGCTTAACCTAATTCTAATCATTTTCACAATAAACTGTTTAAATATTGTGTATGAAATTTTACAACAAAGAGGCTTATTTTCTCCCGAATCTGTACCATTAAATTTCATCGGCTCATACAGTAATCATGAATAGATAGAATGTCCTTAAATATTTTCATCTGCAGTGTTACGTTGATGTCCACTTCTCTGCTGAACACTTGTACACCATACTTCACCTGAAAAGTTAATGAAATTTCATCTAAATTAATCATTATACTACTCATCTCATACTATTTTGTATTTTTAACTATAAGCAGTGATAGCCTAGTGGTAAAAATGTCATATTTTTCCTGTTATAGTGTTATGAATCTTTAAACAGTCTTAGATCTTGATTTATATTAAAGTAATGGTATGATATCTTTACTTGAAATAAATTAATGAATGAAATAAATATTATCTATTGCATACTAAAGAAGGAAAACACCATACATAACTTGAAAATTAACAAAACAGAGTACAATAGGTGCCCTCATTAGCAAGAAGCAATCTCTTCAGGACAACCTATGGTTGGAGGAAAGAAAATTAAAACAAAACACAGGTTAGGGTGGTACTTGCCTTCATCTTTTCAAATTGGAGTTAAAGTGTTTATGCATGTAACCCATCTACAGCATACAGTTTTTTGATGAACTCCCACTTAGCACACCAACTTCCGAAGTCCTTTACCTGAAAGTTAATTTAAGTAGATTTCATACATCACACATAACATATCAATCACTGCTAACATGAAGCAGATCTGCATATGCATCCTATGATGCATAATTCCTACAAACACTTCAAGTAGCAGTTAAGATTTCTGAAGTTGGTGGTTTTACAACCTTAAAGAGCTTAAAAAGCATGTTGGTCCTGCTTGATTACACTCCATTTGTGTCTGATGCCTCTTATTGGACTATGAGAATGAGGGAATATAGAGTGCACTTATATCTGTGAACACTCTTGTAAACTATTATATCTAGAAGTTAGCTGTCATACTCGAAATTCGGTCAGGAGAACCTTGGTGCTAACTGATAATGAGGTTGTACAAAATGTCTTAACTTCAGAGCTCTAGATGTAATGTTATCATCTTCCATATTGAAAGTTTTTAGAAGCATAGCATTATTTTTAAAGCTATCCATTTAATTTAGTTAAGAGATTGTGTAAAACAGAATTAGTGTTATCATGATACTCACCCAGTATCTCAGTATTCTTTTTCGTCAATATCCTTGAGAAAGATTCATGATCTCCTATTTCTTCTATGTGAAAAGGATCGCTGGTTGCTCTTTGTTGACCAGTACTGTAGTGCTGATAGCCTCAATAGCTCAACAGTTAGAAGGAGTACTGAAATTCATAAGATCCTCAAATCAATTACAACATAATATTGTTGTACCTACTCCAAGTGCAAAAATTAAAATTAGTGGAGCGGTATTGTGGATATGAGTCATGTTTAAAATATTTCTTAGAATTACTTAAGCAGATATATTGTGTATAGTACATGATTGCAAAATATATAGTAATGGTTTCTACTAGTTAGCCAACAAGGGCTACTGCATAACCTACATATCTTATTATATTATAACTTGCATAAGTTATTTATTTCTCCCATTTCGATATTAAAAATTAAGTAAATGCACTCAAGTACCTTTAGGGTATTAGCTATCCTGAAGGCACAATTTTCAATTCAATTGGTAGGCTCTACGATAGCTACCTGTTGAAGTGAAAATGTCTTGAGCAGATCAAACAGACAAACGCAAACATCAAAGCATGCACATATCTCTCTGCTTTAAGGTCAGGCACTTATAATACTTTTTCTGTAAAAATTTTCTCATACTTATTTCAAAGTCTCCAAATGATAAATAACTTTTTATAAGGGCTGTGCACTTTTGAATGTAACTGATGAGGGTGTTTTTTGATACTGTAGCAGTTAATAGCAAGACTATCCACAACACTTTGACTTGTATTTTTGTCCTTACTAAAATACGTGTTACTAAAGTACTGAACTCACTTGATCAACTTTTTGGTTTAAATCATATATAAAAACCAATGATCTGATGATGGAGGAACTAGTAACAGACATAACATTAGCAAGGGTACTTCAATTTCAAGAAAGTTCAGTCGAAGAGAACTCTCAGGTGAAAGAAATATACTTTTACTTTGTTAGGTTATCCATAAATGTAAGGACATATTTCAAGATATTTTTATTGGTCAAAGGCTTCGATGGTCGAAGGTCAAAGGTAAAACAGTTTCTAGCATAGATTTATTTGGCAAATTCAACGAAAGAACTATTCGAAGTCCTTACCTACCAAGTTATAATATGCGCAAGTATTTCGGTTAAGTGCCAGCTGCCAGGGAATAAATGAACATTATAAATCTTAACATAGGTACCTTCCAACGAGATGAGTGCATGTAAAGCAGGTCCATTTCCTCGTCGCTGATACAACTTGCACTATTGCTTGCACTACAAGAAACTTAAATCAAAATAAACCGACACAACGCACGTTGAGCAACTCCAAACCAAGTACAGATCACCACTACATCTCTAAATTAAAGGATAATACAAACGTAAACACAAAGAATACAAAGAAATTACAATAAAAAAAAGTATCTGGATGATTATTATGATTCAATTAGCAAATTATTGAATTTTGTGCAACGGGCAATATGGCGCATGATTTTGAAAAGTAAAAAATAATAATAATTAAATAAGGAATAGGGTGTGTTGCCAACTTTTGTTCTTTCTTACCCTCGGAAGACTTGTTCTTGTTTTGTTAAATAGCTTTTGTCATGCAAACACGAATCACTTCACCAATTTCACTTAGCTTGAAAAAAACATAAAGGAGGAGAAAACATTTTAAAATCTAACCGAAATCTCCCAAAGTGACATTGCATCACAGTGTGCGGTGATTCTAAATAAAATTATTTTTTAAACTCCAGCATCACGAAACTAATAAACTTATGAAAATGGGAACTGGGTATAATGTTAAATGAATGTGTTTCCCAAATAATAACTCTCGTCACATAATTTTCCCCAAATTAAGGGTGAAATTTCTATGCTGGCCCCACATTTTATGACGCTATTTCACATAACTATACTAGATATAGTAATAAGAATTGTAAAAGTGTGCGTAAATTGTGATTGTGTTAAAAGAGCGAGAATAAAATGTACGGGTCATTCGACTATGACCCTTGTTACAATGGAATACAGTGCCCACCTTCATTAGACAGAAGATATGTACTTGCTATGTACTTTTAGCACGAATTGATACTTTAGCTGACTAGGCCCTGCCTACTACCTACTAAAACAAAGACTAAAACCATGCTTATTCTAAGTCAGCCACTTATTTCCATTTGGAATGCGATATGTTCAACATCATAGTACCTAATCTGTGTGTTCAACTATGTATTATAGGTACTTACTTTATTACACCACTGTACCTATTTCGTTACGTTCAATTATGATATGATGAAACGCGGTACCTAAAATTATAACGACACAGTACAACCTCCTTTTTGGAAGTCGGTTAAAAATATCGTGCATCGCTCCGGTATTCTTCTTGGATGAATTTGTAATAGGTACTATTGCAAAATCTGCGGATCATTCAATAGGACCGAAGAAATGTGTAGATTGCAAAAACATACGTATCACAATAGGATAGGGACTACTGTATCAACTATTATTATCTATTCTGTGCAGGTGGAGTGTGAACTGTGGGAGAGGATAAAAACGTTTAGATCAGTATTATACGGCTTATTTAAAGGGCGCTAAGTATTGTATGTATTAAATAAGTAGAAGGGGTCAACTATGTTAAGTCGTATTTTCTTACTTTTTGTTCTGGCACGCATTTATGTTTATTGAGCTCGTTTCATTTCGTTGTGCTCGGAATTTCCGATTGTACGGTCGTCTCAGAATTTTATTTTTAGTACAATTTCAATCCGCTAGTAGTGCCTTACGATCGCAATTCACGCTTCCCGCCAATTTTAAATATGGAAGTTTTCCAATGAAAGAAAATCTAATCACCAGACTTAATTTGATAGTCGACGTTCTTCGTAAGTTTCGAATAAAGTGCTAACTGAAACAACTTCTATTAGCTAATTTGTGATGAAAAAAATTGGCTTGTGATGAACGGGATCAAACTTTAATCTTCTACAACTAGTGAAAACATGGACTTTGTTATTATTCCGTGATAATTTATTTCACCTATGCCGAGTAAAAAGAAGATCAAGTCGCCTCAACAGCTATGGGAAAACATTTCTTCAATTTTTGTGACATTTGTTGAAAGTGTGTTTTTTTCTCTCGGAGTGTTTGTCGCGAGGAATCCATGGAAAGTAATTGCGGCAACATGGGTGTTCGTCCTACTCTGTGGCGGTGGACTATTTACATTTCACATAGAAAAGAATCCTATCAATTTATGGGTTCCTCCAGATTCGGACTTTTATCATGATACACATTGGTATATTAACAACCTTGGGACTGGTTTTAGAGTTCAAAAGATACTCATAACAGCAGATAACGTGTTAGAACCATCTATTTTACGTTTAGTTAAAAATATTACCAATCGTATTAATACACTCAGTATAGACTATCAGAATCAAAAGTACTCGTTAAGTGAATTATGCTTTAAAGTACCTGTTGTTACAATAGCTGACTCTAATTGGAAGCTTAGATCTGAAGTCTCCTTGCAATCTAATATTACACATTCTTTTCAAAAATATGGCACATATGCAGTAGACTACTCAGATCCTTCTCTCTGGTTAGACGATGGGACTTACTGCGATTTGATAAAAAGTTTTCCCTTAGCTTGTCTTCAATATAATATATTAGATATATGGAATAACAATGAAACTGTAATCAATGAAGTTACAAAAAATCGAATTATTGATAAGGTTAATAAAGTTAAAGTGAATCCAACTACAGGTCATCCTCTTAATTACACGAAATTGTTAGGGGGAATAGTTAGGAATGAAAGTGGAGAAATAGTAGCTGCTAAATCACTATTATTAACTTGGTATATGTATGTAAACATGACACAAGTTGATCTCAACGAGGTAGGAAACTTAGTCGGGACTGAGGATTGGGTCTCTGTTCCTTTAGCAATGTGGGAACAAGAATTCTTAAACTATGTCCAGAGTTTGGAGTTTGATGAGAAAGTTGTCAAAATGTATTATGAAGCAGGAAGGAGTTTCGCGGATATAAGCGGTCAAGCAATGTTTCAAGAAATGGATAAATTGTCTATCGGCATAGTACTGATGTTTTTTTATGTCGTATGTGCTGTTTCTCGATGTAATTGGCTAAAGATTAGATTAACTTTAGGTAGCATTGGTTTATTGAACGTTGGATTAGCCTATATAACTGCAGTAAGTTTATGTTCTTTAGTTGGCATACCTTTTGGTCCTGTTCATTCATCTTTACCTTTTCTTTTAATGGGACTAGGAGTAGATGATATGTTTGTGATGAACGCGTGTTGGAAAATTGTTCTAGCTACAGATTCACAGAAAAGCACTATTGTTAAGGTTGGTCTCATGCTCAAGCATGCAGGGGTATCTATTGTGATAACTTCATTTACAGATATTGTGGCATTGTTAGTTGGCGCTATTACAATATTACCATCATTAAAGTCTTTTTGTATATATGCAGCAGTAGGAGTTTTCTTTATATTTTGTTATTCTGTTACGTTTTATGTAGCAGTTTTTGCATTAGATCTTAAAAGAATTAAAGAAAAGAGGAATGGTGTGATATTATGCTACAAACATAAAACGGAAATAACTTTATCAACTGAAGAAACATTATTCAATAAGTTTTCGGCGTACGTTTACAAGAATATTATATTAACAACTTCCGGTAAAGCGATCGTTATTTTATTCACATTAATTATGACAGGTTTTAGTATTCAAGCAATATTTAAATTGGAACAAAGATTTGACCCAAAGTGGTTCATACCTGATGATACATATTATAAAGAGTTTATGAATATTCATGAGTACTATTATCCCGAAGAAGGCCAACCTGCAATGGTTTTTCTGGGCGATATGAATTACAATGCGGAGTTCATAAAGCTGTATGATATGATACAAGTCTTAAGGAATGAGTCCTATGTAACTGATGTGATAACTTGGGTAGAAGTTTTTCATGGTTATGTCTTGAAAAATTTTCGTAGTGATTTGTTAAACACAACTATATCAGATGAACAGTTTAAAAAGTATTTGTCACGGTTTTTGTTTAGTCCTGTTGGTGGGAGATTCGAAAAAAATTTTAAATTTACGGATAAACTTACATGTGGTAACATTATTACGAATATTACAGCTTCATCAATGACGTTCAATTTTATCAGATTTGAAGGGCCTTCAGAATATATTCCTGCAATGCATCGTGTTAAAGACATCGTGAAATCTACTAATATAACCTCAGGGTCTGGTTATCGCAGTGTCTGGTCTAAAGCTTTTGGCAATTGGGTGACTGATGAGATAATAGCAGTTGAAGTTGAAAGGAATATAGAGTTGGCCCTACTTTGTGTTATGATTTGTACTGTTATATTGATAACGAATCTTCAAATGTGTTTGTGGATATTTATTTGTGTTTTGTTGACTATAGTTAATGTCCTAGGGTGGATGCAGAGATGGGGCATGACTGTCGACATAGTTTGCTGTATTGGTCTTGAACTTGCGATAGGTTTATGTGTAGATTATGCTGCCCACGTTGGGCATACTTTTTTAACTATCACTCAAGGTAACCGTAACGAAAGAGCTTTTAAGACAGTCACTTCGATTGGTTCTGCTGTACTGTTGGGTGGTGGATCCACGTTGCTTTCCTTATCACTTCTGAGCATGTCAAAAGCATACACGTTTCAATCATTTTTCAAAATATTTTTACTTGTCATAATTTTCGGGCTCTTTAACGGTTTACTTTTTTTGCCTGTCGTTTTGTCATTAATCGGACCTTCAGGACGTAGGGATCGTGATGAGGAAGAAATAAAATCTCCAGAAGCTGTAGAATTAAATGGAAAACCACACGATGGATGGGGTGAAAAAATAAGCGAGGGATAAGTTAATACGGGATTTTTCTTTGTGTACAAAACGATTACAATTACGAATACCTAAGTTAGTAACAACGAAAATAGTCGGAAGGTAATTCCTGTTTATAGGTCATTCTATCGAGTGACAAAATAAAAGATTTAAAAAAAAAAATATTTGTAAAAAAATCAACATTCATTGAGTTATCATACCTAATTAGGTTTTAATCTAATGATCACCCACATTTAGAAAAGATACCTATCAATTTTATTCGCTGTATTATTATCAATATTGCATAATATGTTACTTTTACCTACTTGTAATGCCTGCGAAAAAGTCCACAAAATATAGCGAATATTACTTCTGCGAATAATAAGTATAATGATCGATACTTACTGTTTTTTATGCAAAAATAATAAAAATATTTTTTATTTTTAACAAAGTTGGGAAAGTAAAAAATCAATTTTTAAACGTAGTAGGTACAAATTTTTCATATCTTGAAAATTGTTTAATTTAACTTTATTTAATTGTTGCTAATAATTGCTAATTTTGATTTAATGTACCTTGCATGTTGTGTTTACTTTTAAACGATTTTGCATACACTGCATGAAAATGATGTAATTAAGTATAATATTATAAGTTTTATGTAAAAATCACCTAATAAATAAAAATAAAACTAATTGTAGTATTTCGGTAGCATGACCTTTATTAAATAGGAGCTTCCGAAAAAGCGAATAAATTCAATACCTAAGTAAAATTTCCTGAATATGTAGTTAAATTATTTAACAGCTATAATAAGTTAAATATTAATATGCCAATACTCTACGCATAAATAAGAATTGTATAATTGTTAATGTATTACGAGCATAACTCGTAGCATGGTAAATAACTTTACTTACTAATACATATTATATAAGTAGATATTAGATAGAACTTAGAAGTTTATATTAAACTGAAGTTTATATTTAATTATGCATATTGAAAATGTAATTTTTAAAGTTAGAGCTACCCCAAATTTTATATCAATTATTTTGTTATAGCGGCAACAGAAATACAGATTCTCTGAAAATTTCAACTTTCTACCTTATTTCTTCTTTTCGATTAACGTTTCGGCACGATGGCGTGTAGAAATCTATAAGGAGTATGGGTTGAGTGTATACTGCCAATTGCCAGACCCCTTCCAAGTTAGTCCGCTACCATCTTAGACTGCATCGTCACTTACCATCAGGTTAAGAATCGCAGTTAAGAACTATCTTGTCATGAAATAAAAATATTACAAGTCGATACCGTTCAAAAGGATTGTTTATAGACAAAAAAAAACATTTTAACGCTCGGTTTCTAGCGCGCTGTTGATAAGAAAAATAGTTATCTATCATTGTTTACTTGTTTACAGTTGCTAGCAGAGGCGTAACTATACCGTTTGAGGCCCGTGGCAAATTCATCAGATGGGGCCCTCCCTTCCCCAATATGAAGAAGCTCACCCAATGAGATAGTATTTTTTATTTTTTCATAAATCACTACCTGAAGTAGGTACATACAAACGCAATTACAATTACTTGATTTTCTAATAACCTTTAATTCGGAGCGTATTGTATTTATGATTACATTACGGCACTTAGTAGTCCGTTCTTAGCACCTACAATAGCACCGTAAAAGCGACATTTTCGCGAGCGAAACGAGCGCGAAATTTTTTATGATTGCATTACGGCACTTAGTAGTCCATTCTTGGCACTTACAATAGCAACATAAAAATGACATTTTCGCGAGCGAAGCGAGCGTGAAATTTTTTATGATTGCATTACGGTACTTAGTAGTCCATTCTTGGCACCTACAATAGCAACGTAAAAGCGACATTTTCGCGAGCGTAGCGAGCGCGAAATTTTTTATGATTACATTACGGCACTTAGTAGTCCATTCTTGGCACCTACAATAGAAACGTAAAAGCGATATTTTCGCGAGCGAAGCGAGCGCGAAAATTTTCATGATTACATTACGGCACTTAGTAGTCCATTCTTGGCACCTACAATAGCAACATAAAAGCGACATTTTCGCGAGCGAAGCGAGCGCGAAATTTTTATGATTACATTATGGCACTTAGTAGTTCATTCTTGGTACCTACAATAGCAATCTAAAAGCAACATTTTCGCAAGCGGAGCGGGCGCAAAGTTTTTTATGGTTGCATTACGGCTACTAGTAGTCTTTACTTGGCACCTACAATAGCAACGTAAAAGCGACATTTTCACGAACGAAGTGAGCGCGAAATTTTTTATTCTGCACTACGCCATATCTAGTCCTGTACGTTTGGCGCTTGAGACCCTGCGCTTGTATGCGCCGCACACTCGGCATCGTAGGTAAAGTCGGCCCTACCAACTATTTAGTTATTGTTATTGGGGTTATTTTAAAATGTGTTTGTGGACCTAATGACATTTAGGTATTACAAATATGTATCTTTTTAATTTCTGTAAGACATAAATAAAAATTTTGGCCCCAAATTCGCCGCCCCTAAAATCTGCTGCCCTAGGCTCCAGTCAAATCAGCCATTTGGTAAATCTACCACTGTGCGTAACCTTTCTTGTCCCAAAGAGTTTAGTTTATATCAATTTTTATTTTGAAAATGATCGCTCGGCACTAGCCGTAGTCACACATGTTATGATCGTCTTGTGCTTCCGGCCCTCTCTGACCGGGGGCCCCTGCCGGCTGCGGGCCCGTGGCATTTTGCCGTCATGCCACCCTATAGTTACGCCTCTGGTTGCTAGTATAGGTTATAGGGTGAATATTCACTTTCGACAATATTTGCGCATTTTTTTAGGAACAAGCATAATTTCATTTTTTTTAATATTTGATAGTATTATAATGTTTGGTGCTATTTCATTAAATACACAAGTGAAAGGCACGTATATATTTCAAATATTCAAAGAGTTATTGCCACTAGAAATTTATGTCAAGCTACGGTAATGAACCCTGTATACGGTAATGAATTTTTATGTATACTTTTGGCAGAATTTCTTATGAATTCTCTATTTGAATAAACTTGTACGAATAAAAGCAAGTGCCCAGCCGTGCACAGGGAATTGGTAATTCACTCGTCGACCGAGAACCTTGTTGGGACCGTCACTGCTTGGAGTAAGATCGTTTCAAATAACAAAATA
This sequence comes from Hipparchia sbordonii, assembly GCA_038048805.1. Taxonomy (NCBI): domain Eukaryota; kingdom Metazoa; phylum Arthropoda; class Insecta; order Lepidoptera; family Nymphalidae; genus Hipparchia; species Hipparchia sbordonii. Next base: position 11,338,570 of record CM076104.1, on the reverse strand, counting down.
TCAAGCAGTTCTTCCATAACTTAATAGACTCCCTCTATATTGGACCTCTTCCTTACCACTCACCCTACCGGCTACCAGGTAACAGTCGATGCTCCCCTAGGAACATCTAACCCCTGCCTAGTACAGACTTCCGTGCCACTTCCATCCTCTGTTCGCACGCGTAATACCGGTAGCCTCATATCCGTGGGCACAGCTTTGTTTTTCAACAAACGACTTTAACACCTGTGCTGAAGCAGTTGCTGATGCTATACTCCAAGGTATGGACTGCTATATTCCCAACTCCCTCATACCTTTTGGGAAGCGCGCGCAGAAATGGTTCAACGGGATCTGTAATAAGGCTGCTATACTTAAACAAACCTCCTACCAGTCCTGGCTCTCTGCACATTGCACCAATGATCCCAATGCTGCAAATGTTAAGAAAATCTTTAACGCTGCGTCCAGAGCCTACAAAAATGCCATTGCCAGGGCAAAATTTGAGCACATCGACAGAATTGGGCAGAGACTAGTCTCACTGCATTCTGGTTCCCGTGCTTTCTGATTTCTGTTGAAAGCCATACAAGGTAACTTCTGTCGTTCCTCGTTTCCACCTTTACGCAAACCGGATGATACACTGGCCTACACTGCCAAAGAGAAAGCCGAAATTCTGGGTACTCTCTTTGCTGCCAACTCTACGCTTAATGATGGTGGGAAAACACCCCTGACCATCCCGCGGTGTCAAAGCTCTTTGCGTGATATACGGGGTATATTGGAGATATATTGACAGTAAGGGGGAAGCCCTAGCGGCCAGCCTCGACATCGCTAAAGCCTTTGATCGGGTTTGGCATAGGGCTTGGCTATCGAAGCTGCCATCTTACGGACTTCCTGCGAAGCTGTGCAATTGGGTCGCTAGCTTTCTTTATGGGCGCAGCATCAAGGTCGCTGTCGACGGATTTTGCTCTTAACCTAAGCCCATCAATGCTGGCATTCCACAGGGCTCAGTGCTATCGCCTACTTTGTTCATTCTGCATATCAATGATATGTTGCATAACAGCAGCATATATTGTTATGCGGATGACAGTACTTCTGATGCCCTTTACAAAAGCCATGCACAGTTCTCTCGCGCAGTGCTGGAGGAGGATAGAGCCAAACTTGTGTCGGACATTGAGACTTTTCTCTAGAAAGTGTCCGTATGGGGTTCACAAAATCTTGTTCAATTTAACCCTTCAAAAACACAAGTTTGTGCTTTTACCGCAAAAAAGGCTCCTTTTACCACGCCTCTTCTCTTTCAGAACACTTCCCTTACTCCTACCAACAGCATTGGGATTCAAAAGAGGGCACTTCGGCTTGTAGACAATCCCAAATTAACTTACTCGCTGGAAAGCTTGGAACACCGCGACGTAAGCTCGCTTTGCGTGCTCTATCGGCTATATAACGGGGAGCCCTCTAACTTCTACAACAGCACCGCACGCCACCGAACGTAATTTCACCCCCACCACCTGGGTGCCTGGAGCACTTCGACCATCAGGTGCTCCAGATCTTTTTTTCCATGTACTACCAAATTGTATAATCATCTCCCTTCGAAAGTATTCCTGTATATAATGTAGTTTCAGTAAAAATCATTAAATGAACTTCAAAAAGGTTACGGTAAACGACGGTAATGAAGGACACGGTAATGACAAATATGCACTTTTAATTTATTATTAATTTTTCTATAAGCAGTATATGCTATCTAATCATTTAAAAATTAAACTAGACGAGAACTTGATGTATTGTTATCGCAATAAAATTCCAATTTTAAATATTTATCAAAATATAAGCGGACTGGTAATGAAACATAAACTGTGACAAAACATTATAATACACTTTCAGTTGTAATTTTTTGCGCGAGTTCGTGCGTACGTCTTCCTTCTGCTACGTTTTCCGATCGACTGAGGTCTGAGGTGCGGGACGCCGAGAGCTCACTATGTAGCGGCAAGATTTTGTCACGTAAAAACATGTTTCCCGTGATGATTCCGGAGGGTTCCGGTAATGAACTTTGCATCGTAACAAAACTTTAAAAACATATTTGACCATATATTTCTTTGTAAACTAAATTTCAATTTATGAAGAAGTAATAAAAAATTATTTAATTATTCGGCACAGTAGCCAAATTAACATTATTTTTGTGCTAGGTTTACTAAATATTATTAAATATATAATATCTAGTAATAAAACAGGTGCCGGTAATGAATTTTAATGTTATTTTCACTAAAAATCTGAGTGATTTACATAGAAATTTCAATAAACACACCATGTGCACGATAAAGTACATAGGTGTGCATGATAAACGTATATTAAATGGAGTCTAAACTTAAGTTTCAATTTTTTATTCACTGGAACACGTAATTTTCATTACTTTGAATATTCACCCTATACCTAGTTATTATCTTTGGTTTACACTTAAGTGATAGGTAGCTATTTTCTAGCTTAGTCTTATTGCGCAGCAATAAACAATGAAGAAATGTTTAATTAAACCATCTTTCGTAATAAATGATCGAGCAAATCATTCCAGCAACAGAGCATCCTTACTAATAAATTAATTAATATGTTATCAATGCGTAAGTGATTTTGTTTGTTGGTTTGTTCTTCAATCACACAGCAAATGATCAATGTCATTTTTTGCAAGGGTTATAGTTGTGGACCTGTAGAGTGACATAGTAGTGTGTTTTATCCCGGAGTTTCTACGGTGTTATTAATACACATGTTCTAACTTAGGTAACTTAATAATTAAACCACGAGGACGAAGTCGCAGACAAAAGCTAGTACCTACCTACCTAAGACATATTTTAAATTTGAAAAGAAGGAGGAGGTTTAGTCTACGGGGAATATACATGAAAAAGGGTATTACTTTGCAAAGGATTGCGTAAAAGATTTTCCTAAAAGATAATATACCTATTAGTTGTGTTGTATGTACACTGCCATAAGTACCTATTCCAAGTTAGTCATCGAGTACCTAATAAAAAAGAAATCTCTGATTTTCCATGATGGCCTCAATATTTATACGTCAGAAAGAAAAATCTGTTAATTTCGCCTTCTCGATTTGAATTTTTGAAAGTATATACCTACTTACCTACTTATTGCGTTATTTTCCCCGATGTGAACTGATTTTAATGGCACTTTTTCTTAATTGACTAGAGTCTAGTTTCGAGGTTGGTCCCATTTAAAGTTAAAGAAAGTGTTCCATCTCTTTAGGTGGGAGGGGCTTTCACACGCATTAGAGGCCGGTTTTTAATGAATTTTCTTTCGTTTCGTACGTATCTATGTCGATGTTATTTTGTAAAATCTGCGCAATACGCAGTGAAGGAAATCTGAAATTTATAGAGAAATATTTGAATTAAAATAAAACGATTTGATTAACTTGCTTTTTTTAATGCTAAATCCTTGAATCAATTTGTTATCATGTAGATTTGATAAGAAAGAGTACTATGTCCTCATTATTACGTAATTAATACAAATAAATAAAATTAAAATTTGGATCTGTGATTTTTATGTCTGTGTGTATGTGTGTACATTATATGTTTATTTATGGGTAAGGCCGTAAAATTGGCCTCATGTGACATAAAAGTAACTTAAAAGTGTGTGGCTGGATAACTTAAAAGTAACATAAAAGTTTTGTAAAGGGACGTCTCCAATATAAGAAAAAACTCCTTTTTGCACAATCATTTATTTATAGCTGTTTAGAAAAGAAATAATAGTTACTTATTTTGAATTTACGAAATCACTTACACATTATATTATATACGATAACTAATTTACAGTTCAAAATAAGTTTCATTAAAATCATCTTTTAATAGTTATTCGTTTTTTTATTATCTTCTTCGTTCAATTCTATAGTTTTCACAATTGACAAAGAAGGAACAGTATCCGTGTCCATTTTCTTCGGGGTAGTGAATCTCAGTGAGGGTTTTTTTATAGTTTTAAGATCAAAAAGAAAAACAGGATCAAAAGGATCAATGGGATCAAAAGGATCAACGGGATAAAATTTTAATATGTACTCGGACAAAGTCGGGCGGGCCGCTAGTAGTATTCATAATTATTAAAGATTTTTTAAATTAACTTCATTCAATGCACGTAACTTTTTATTTACCTAATTGATAATTATAAGTTTAATTATTTTTTAAAGTTTCTATATGAATAAGGCCTTACATCACTTTTATGTTACGTTACTTAAAAATGTGATATAAATGTCACATAAAAGCTAACCTCTCGTCAAAACATTTTCACTTTAACGGTTAAACGACAAGAATAAAAGCACGTACACAGCCTCTAGCTATTCCTCAAACATTAGATTCATCAAAATAATAAGTCTCCTATAATAAATGAATACAGTTTTACCTTTATTCAGATGGAATCAATTTATAACTAACAAAAATGACTCAATTCCACTCGAAAACAAAAGCTCACTGCTATAAACATGGCCGATGAGTGAAAAAACGTAGCATAGACAAGTAGACTATGGTGTTGCCATATTAAACAAATGAATTCTGCTGCTCAAATGCTAAGTTTTAGTAAAAAATATCGTAACATAAAATACGTGACTTAAAAGTATCAGTATCCGTGGACACGATGTTAATGTACCAGAATTTTATGATTTGATTATTATCTAATCCTGCCTGATACTGTAATTTGTAGAATAGGTATTAATTTATTCATAAGAACTTTAAAATGGTCAAATACAAATACAGCAAAAATTCAAAATTGATACATATGGCCCCAGGGCGAGTGTGGGACATTTTATTTTGTATTGAAAATATTGTGATCACATATTATTTTTATGAAAAATAATTAATTATAATATGTTTTGAGAATGTTTGTATAAATAACCTATTAGAAAAACTATTATACAAAGCTAAGAAAAAAGAATTTTATAGGTAATATATAAGATTTTATTTTATTACTTACCGGACGCTGGAGCTAATATAAAATAATCCATTTTTATCGGCCTTACCCTTATATTTATATTGTTAAAACCTATTTTTCAACAAACAAACAATTTTTAAACATTTTTGGTTCAGTTAAATTTTATATCATTTAAAGTTATGTTTTAATTACTTTTAATTGACTTTAATTTATCGCTAAATTAGGCATACCTAGTCAATAATATTTTGTGCCTGTGTAAAGCTTAACTAACCATGGTAAAGCAAAAACTTTATTTATAAGCAAACGAAAAATCATTTATGTACCTACCTTTATTGAGAAGTTTGGCGAATATATGGGGATTCCCCATTATCTACGTCGACAAAAATGACTGTAGGTACGTAAAGTATACCTAATCTAGATAATTGATAAAATAACTGATTAATTAGTATAATTAAACTAGTTGATGCCCGCAACTTCGTTCGCGTGGATTAAGGTTTTGTAATTCCCGCATTAACTCTCTTATTTTCCGGGATAAAAAATAGTTATTCCACACTACAATATATCTCTATGCCAAATTTCAGCCAAATCGGTTCAGTAGTTTTTACGTGAAAGAGTAACAAACATCCATCCATCCATACTTACAAACTTTCGCGTTTGTAATATTCGTAGGATTATTCACATTTACAGCACGTGTTCAATTTTTTTTTGGAGCTACTAAGGACATACGTAAATACAAAAATACTAGAGACTGCTAAAGCAAAGTAAAAAGTTAGTCAGCCTGTCAGCCTACCCAGAGATAATAGAAGATTTGCTAAGGCCTTACTCATACACAATAGTCGGCTATCAAAATACTTGTTTATTTATGTACCTACGTATAATTAATTAGATAATAATCTATTTTTTTATTTTATTAGATTAGAGGTTTTGTTCAAAACAGGATATGTTAATTTAAAAGCGGCTACTACCTTCGAGTTATCGTATATTAATCTTCATTGATATTTGGAATATCTTACATATTATATTCATTGACTTATATTACATCAATGCATATATTAATACTAGCTTTTGCCCCCGCGACTTCGTCCGCGTGGAATTAGATTTTGGGGTGGAATTTTCAAAAACTGTGACACACGTACCTCTTTATTTTTAACTGAAAGCTCAAATACCAACTTTGATGGAAACAGCTTGAAAAATGACGGAGTTTCATCTAAACTTCCATCCCCTATTTAAACCCCTTAGGGGTGGAATTTCCAATAATTCTTTCTTAGTGTGCGCCTACGTCATAAAAGGAACCAACTGTAAAAATTTCAAGTTTATTACTTCAGTAGTTTAGGCTGTGCGTTGATATCTCAGTCAGTCAGTCAGTCAGTCAGTCAGGACTTTGAATTTTATATATACTTATAGATATATTCCAAATGCGAAAGTTTGTGAGGATGGATGGATGTTTGTTACTCTTTCATACAAAAATTACTGAACGGATTTTGATGAAATTTCACAAACATCTGAAGGATTCCCGCGGCAATCAAAAACCCGAATTCGCGGACATCAGCTAGTAGGTACCTAAGTAGGGAATATATATTTTTTGTGTAACGTTTTCATTCCTAGATAAGTCAGAGCACGATCTATAATATAAGTCTATAGGTTAATAGCCTAAGTGTCTTTGCAATGACCAAGGCTGTCGGAGATTTGATTTGTTTGTCTGATTTGAAATTCATTGTCCAAGAACAACTTTGTGACCTCTCTTCAATGTCTGACCAGATAATTACTGTTTTTATCTTATCGAAAAGCCGAGTGTAAAGTTAGCAATTAAGCGTGCTGGAAATATCAGCAGTTATTAAGTAGTATCTATCTATAGTAATACAATAGGTACATGTTAGACTTGTGTTTAGAAACGTTTTAAATATTAATTATACTCTGTATAAACAGCCCTTTCAAGTTCCAAAGGAAACATGGTTTTCTAGGAGTATATAAAGATTTTCATATTATCAGCAAAGAGCAAAACGTTGGAATTATGTCAATTATGTAAACATGTGTTATTACCTTGAATGAAAATGATAAAGATCAAAGGTCCCAATAAGGAGCCTTGCGGCACGCCCGAAGGAATACTACGCCAGGATGAAGTATAGCCGTTGAGCATTACAGACTGCGATCTATTTTTTACATAAGAAGAGAACCAACGGAACAGATGCTAAGCAGCTAAGGCAGTTAGCTAATTTGAGTAGTAGTAATATGTTATGATCGATTCGATCGAAGGCCTTGCTACAGTCAGTCAGTGAACACTGCGTCAATCTGGTTCCGATTGTCCATTTTAACGGATACAAAATCTGAAAAGAGAGCTAGATTTGATATTGTGGATCTTCCTTTGACGAAACTATGTTGAAAGTACTAAAAAGTGAGGCCTTAAAACCGGGTATAGTTGGTCATATACTACACGTACAAGTGAGGAGTTGTGTATCCCGCATAGGTACTACTTGATGCTGCAGCATTATCTCAGACCCTTTAATCAAGAAGAAATGAGCTGATAACATTGATAATCTTCAAACGCCTGACCCTTTTCCCACTGCGGTTACTATCAATTATATCAAAGCACGTAGATGCTAAATAATTAATTACCTACTCGTATCACGTCCTCATACAATGTATTAAGTAGGTACCTACTGTAAAAATAACACTTAAACATGATTGAGCGAACAATTAAGATAGGTAGAGCTGTAAATGTCTGTATTTTTCATTTCAACCACTCGGTACAAGCTGTTTGATAAATCGATCAGCTGTTCATTTTGTTCTAACATTTATCGCACAATAAAGTAGGGCAAGGGGCATATTGTTATTTCTAATTATTATCAGAATTAATATACTTAATGACAATTTGATAAAACTGCTCCACATGGCCAATTACCTACCTATTTTGTATTAATAATACATCATACATAGTATCTACTGAAATGATTTTCATTCGCAAAATAAAACGAGAGATTTTAGTTGATAAGGTATAGGTACTTTATTTAAATATAAAAAGTACATAGTAACGTAACTATTAACTATAGATATTTAAAAACTATTATAATGAGGTACATTTTAAAATTGCGGTGATTAATAAGTAAGTAAGTATACATAAATAATACAAAATTAAAGAGATATATAAAAGAAGATAGATGAAATCTGACTTAACTTGTCGTTTGTAACAACTATGTAACCTTTTGTAGCTAATAGGTATGTAAATATATAATATATAAGTTACTGAAATAGTTACTTATTACATCTGTACATTTTGGATGAGTAAAAAATACATCAATGCTTAGATGAACTAACCTCCAAACAGCTCACAATCTTAGAACACTTAAATAATTTTATTAATAATCCAACCAAGGCAGCGACATTTAAACGAAACATGTATTATGATTTATGATGATCATTAGTTTTAGGATTAGGTGTTATTTATAAATAGTGATTTTTAGAGTTCCTTATTTCAAGAGAAAACTTTCAAGAATGCACGAAGTCTTCCTTTCGGATTCGCACGGTCAGGGTCTGCTAGAACGTACTATCATAGGCCACATCATCACTTTCCATCAGGTGTGATAGTGGTCAATCGTATGCCTACAATGTATAAAAAATGCTACACTAGAAAATATTTATTTAATCGTGGGAATAACTGTTCTTACGGAATTTGTTAAGACGGGAGTTGCTAAATCATATTCACGTATCACATTGAGCTGTTATAATAATTCAATAGCATAACAATGTAAGCTAGTGTTAATAAAAGGCCTAAAAATATTTATTGATAACAAGAAACTTATCTTTATAAAGATGTAAAGTGCACGCTATAACTAAGGTAGTATTAAAGAAAGGCCTAAAAATATATTGATAACACTAAACTTATCATATATGTATGTATATTATACAACGTGTATTGAAACTCCGAAATAATACTGAAGGAGGTGAATGTGCTCATGAAACTGAACAACTTTCCCCAAGGAACATAGATCGAAATATGAAAAAAAAAATTTTTACGTCCTATAGTAAATCAATCAGCTGATCGTTAATTTTGTATGGTCCACATTTTTTTTCACATTTCGACCTATGTTCCTTGGGGAAAGTTGTTCAGTTTCATGAGCATATTCACCTCCTTCAGTATTATTTTGGAGTTTCAATACACGTTGTATGAAGATCTAATGAGCCTGCACGCAACAGAAAGTGTTATCGATATAATTGCAACGTGCGTAGGTACATACTTACCTCTTTATTCACATTTTGTAAATCACAAAGGATACTTACTTATCTGGAACGCCTGAAGTAATTATCCGATAAGGATGACATTGCCATAGGTCGGTAGATAGAGATGGTTACATAGGTGGAAGAATCTATGGGCATCTATGGGTGTGAAACGGGTGTGAACCATACGCATTACCCTGTACTATTCGGTAGTGAGTAGTCATCAAGTAATAAGTTAGAAATTCTTTCATACTCGTAGGTGTACTAAGGTAGCTAGAAGTTAAGACTAGACAGATTTTCGAAAATTCGACACTAATTATTACTTACTTATTATTACTGCTTTATGCAGCGACAATATTATTGTATTTGTCGTGGTCTTAACTCATATCTTAGAATTTATCACTATTCACGTTATGATGTGCTCGACGATTAAGGTGAAATGGATGTATTTCATGAAAATATGGAAAATATCTACTTCCTACATCATGATATTATGGTCTGACCAGATCAATGGATAATAATAATTAATTATTATCAGCGATTGAAAATATCAACAACTAAACGCATGGCTACTTCGTGATAACAATTTTATTCAAACATCATACTGTAAAATATTGTATCGTAAAATAGTTACAATATCCACTTATATTTTTAGGTTATAACTATAACAAATAAAGGAAAGTACTTAGGGTGATCACTTTTTCGATTACTGTATCTCTCCTTATACTGTGCCTCAATATCAAGTTTGTTAGTCCTCTAATACCTACCTTTAGGTCCTATTAGGTATTCTGTGCTCTAGTGTGTTGTGCGTTGATAGATCAGTCAGTCAGTTAATCAGTCAATCAATCAGAACAAGTCTTTGTATGCGAATAGAAGATAGAAGAATAGTAATATCGAAAATCGAGGTTAAGCTAGCGATGAAAACATCGATGTCATCATCAAACATCCTTACGCAGACAACCCTTACGGATCCGTTCGCATCCGTTCGCTTCCGGATGCGTATAAGTGTGACTGAAAAAGTCGGTTAATCATGCGGAAAAACCCGAATCGATGCACACAGGTGTAATTCTAATTTCTAACCATACTCTGCGATTTAGTTTGTCAACTTGAAATTGTAAGTCTGCGGGTAAATGGAAATAATTAACATATGATGTTCTCGCCTAACGTAAGTAGGTACTAGAGACTGGTTTCCTACGCTTAGAAATTAAAACCTCGGCGTGACGCGGACCCAAAATTCTGGCAGCGAGGTGATGATGCCTTGTATTCTTCTCATCGGCTTCTTCAAGGGCTTGCCGTCAGCCGTAGATACGCTGAATGCTTGCATGAATCCGGCGAAAACTTGGAACATCGACTGCCTAGCGAAAGTTTCCCCCGCGCACAGCCTTTTTCCTGTGGTATTATAGAAAAAAAAACAGTAAAAAACCAGTATATGTCGGCTGTAGTATAAGTGAAAAGCCTATATTTATTAGCCTATTCAAGCCTCAATAGCCCAACAGTAAAAAGTGCGGACTCAAAATTAAAAGGTCAACAAGTTCAAGCCTTTACCACTCGTAGTACATACAAGCTTGTTGCTTATTTAGAGGGGAGAGGAGAATATAAGTCAAGTTCAGCTTGGCTCATTTTCTTTAAACAGAAAACCGACTTCCTACGTCACTACAAAGTATAAAAATAATTTTAGTTTTTACACGTTTGTTGAAGTCAGGCGGGCTTAAAAAAACGATGAAACCGATACGCGATGCTCGCCCGACTTGTCTCTCATGTGCCGTCAGAAGGCGAGCGTCACGCATCGGTTTCATCGTTTCTAGGCTGTTTGAGCTTAAGTTTGTAGATTGAAAAAAATTAAACATGATAATAGGTAAGTATCTACATTCGAGTTTTTTACTATTTTTGCTCTCATGCGTGATACATGTTCGAGTAGGTACTGTGGTATTATGATAATACCGAGTATACTTAACGTTCTCTATTTTTACTAAACGAGCTAAGCCGGTCTGGTGCACGTTTATTAACCACGGTCTAGTGGCTTCTTGTAGAGCTAAGATGTCCACTACGAGAAAATTTTGAGTAGGTACATTTTACACGTGAATCTCTATAGAGATTTACAAGCTTACAAGTAAACGTGTAGAAAAAATTTTCTAATGCCGCGCCATTTAGTCCATGTAGGGTGGTTTCGGGGGTTACGCGACCGGGGTCAGTTAGCCGACCACTAACAGGTCCTACGGCATTAAAACGAAAATAATAAGAATTCTATTCTTCTTTTCCAAATGAAATTCACTTAAGTAAAGAGGGGGATAGACCTATTAGTTTTACCTACAATAGTTGGCAGCTTTGTGTTTACCCGAAAGCAAACAAATCTTAGTTCAATCCGCCGCTCATACTTTCGGCGCGTACACGTTCCCAAAACAACGAAAAAAATAGTGAGTAAGTGAAGCGTTCAAGGTAAGTAGATCGTGATGTATTTATTTGAGTCAATTTTTTAATGTTCTATTAAGTGGATATATATATGTTTTACGTTATGTGTACATTTATTACATGTAATATACAAAATCAGGTAAAAAAATTGAATGGTCGCTAACTGAAATTGGAATTATCCAATAACTTCAGTTGGCGACCACCTGGCCGCCAATAGACATTTAGAAAGAAAAACATTTATTTTTATTTTTTATAGACTACAAATCTAATTCGGAATTTAATCACTTTCAATTTAATTTGTTTATTTTTATCCGTGTATCTTTTAGTTTACGACCACCAAATTATTATTATAAAACATCTTAAAATGTATGGGTATCAAGTGGTCGCCAACTAAAAATGAGCAAATTAATATGTGGGTTTACGACCATTTGCAATCACTACTTATAATCTTATCTGTTTTTTGCATAATGTAGGTGTTTAATCACACTAATATTTCACACTTCACACTATCACACTTCACACTAATATTATAAAGCCGAAAGTTTGTATGTGTGTGTGTGTGTGTGTGTGTGTGTGTGTATGTTTGTTACTCCTTCACGCCACAACAAATGAACCGATTTGGCTGAAATTTGAAATGGAGGTAGCTCATACCCAGGATTAAAACATAGGCTACTTTTTATCCCGGAAAATTACAGAGTTCCCGCGGGAATCAAAAGACCTTTATCCACGCGTACGAAGTCGCGGGCATCGTCTAGTATATAAAATTTTCATTACAGATGTCCTCCACAAACCGTATTAGAAAATAACACCGGCTTATTCCCAAAGAGATCTGGAATGTGCTTAAAAATATAAGAGAAGGAGGACACGGTATTAGAAGAAAATGTAAAATGTATAACATCCCGAGATCTGATGATCTGATGATTTGATTCTAAACTTTTGTAATTGTTGTTTAAAGTGATATTTTTAATTTTGTACTTGTGTAGGAAAATGTATTATACTTGCTAAGATTCATTTAAGCTTAAGCTTGAATATTAAAGTGTACCTTTGATCTCATGAAAAAATGTGTTTTAATAATTTATTAAATGTATGAATAATAAAGCATGAATAATAATTATTTTTTAAACATTAACACGTTCATATTTTTTATTTTTAATTAATCAAATTTAGTTTTCCCTAGCAAATCGAGAGGTCGCCAACTAGATAAGGGGGCAGTCGTCAACTAGCAAAAGTGGTCGCCAACTAGCATTTCACATAGTTTTTAAGATTTATTCAATTTAAAATGTTTTCACAACTGTAATTCTTATTTTTTTACTTTTAAATATAACTTGACAATATCTAGGACCCCGTCATATAACTTTAATACATGTGCTATGGGTGCAACATACTTAAATATTGACGTAAAGTTGAATATCCCGCTAATCGGTCGCCAACCGGCGAAATCACCCTACTTCAATCTAGCGGCCCCCCTAAAATAGATTGATGGAATAAGATGAAACCGGTGGAAACCCGTTGAGTTTTCAATGTACCTCGTGAATTTTATGATTAGATCCTTATTATCATTATCTTAAATTCACGAGGTACATTATAAACTCTACGAGTTTCCAGCGGTTTCATTTTATGCCATCAATCTATTCTAGGGGGGCCCTAGATTCTTAGGCCTACTGGTTAATGTGCGGATTTATGAATAGACTAGCGGACCCGACAGACGTTGTCCTGTCTTAACTATGAATATTGAAACTCTTTGACGAAATTGGCAGCACGCATTCTGTCAATGTTATGTCAAACGCCATAAGGTTACATCAAAAAAGTTTGAATTGCAAAAGCGGTTACATTAGAAATAATTTAATATGGTGGTTAAGTTTTCTTAAATTTTCTAATTTTTCGCAATTTTCTTAATTTTTTCTTTTTTAAGAACCTTCTCCTGACAATAACAAACACAACAAAAAAAGAATTAGCGAAATCGGTCCAGCCGTTCACGCGTGATGCGATGACCAAGGAAATAGGGATTCATTTTTATATATATTATAGATTAACCCCTTAGGGGGTAGAATTTTTTAAAAGTGTGAAACACTTACTTTTTTGTTTTCAATTTAAAGCCTAAATACCGAATTTTATGGGTATAGCTTGAAAAATGACGGAGTTTCATACAAACTTTAACCCCCCTTTTTACCCCCTTGGGGGGAGAATTTAAAAAAAATGTAAAATACGTAATTCTTTATTTTTAATCAAGAGCCAAAATATCAAGTTTCATAAACGTAACTTGAAAAATAACTTGAAGAACGAAGGACTATTATACAAACATTCAACCCCTATTTAACCCCTTAGGGGGTAGAATTTTTAAAAACTGTGAAAAACGTACTTTTTTGTTTTCAATTTAAAGCCTAAATACCGAATTTCATGAGTATAACTCGAAAAATGACGGAGTTTCATACAAACTTTAACCCCCCTTTTTACCCCCTTGGGGGGCGAATTTCGAAAAATCCTTTCTTAGTGCTCGCCTACGTCATAAAAGGAACCTACTGTCAAAATTTCAAGTTTCTAACTTCAGTGGTTTAGGCTGTGCGTTGATCGTCAGTCAGTCAGTCAGTCAGGACAAGCCTTTTTATATAATTATAGATTACATTTAAGTTTTTGAAATCCATGATTTACAATTTTTTTTTAATTTTTTGAATTTTGGAATTAAAAGTACCGACCTAAGATAGAATTGCCTATTTACCTACCTGTGAAACACATATATTTATATTGCACTTTTATTTATTATTTATTATTATTATTAATCTTATACTTCATACGTACATGAGTGTTACATTCAGTGCAACAAAAACCACAGTCGGTTTTACTGTGCACTGTTGACATACATAAATTAATTATATAAAATAAGTAGGTAGGTACATAGTAAATAAAAGCAGGCAAATAGTAAAAACTGCGCTCAGCGCGTGAACATTGTGACATAGCTGCCAGCGAAACCGGTTCAGTGATCCGCAGCGAATATCATAGAAAGTACTACTACTGGGTACTATACAGGTTGATCCAAAAAGTATTTTTTAAGTTTATGTTTGTAATTATGATTTAAATTGACTGATATACAGACAGACAAACAAAAAAAAAGTGTTGTTTAGGTTTTAGTCATCGTAGAAATTATCAATAAGCTGAATAAAAGGTATTATTAATCCGAAATCACAGACATGCACTCCAATTCTATATAGATGTCCGTTTACCTTGGTATTTGGTAAACACTATTTTATAGCTACCTTAAGCACATACTATTAACATAGCGAAAATATTAGAACAGGTCACACACGAAAGGTTCCGTACCATCGTAATAGCGATTTTTAAGGTCGAGCAAAAAACGCCGAATAAATCACGTTTCTTGTGTGTACCTACCCTTCATTTTTTTTTTATTTTTTTGTTATAGCGGCAATAGATATACATATTCTGGGAAATTTTCAAGTAGATATCTACCTATTACAGACGGACAGACGGACAGACGGACGGACGGACGGACAGCGCAGGCTTACTACTACTAATACTAACGGACCAACCAACAAAGAGTGCCAACGGGACCCTATGGTCAAGCTGGCACCCTTTGGGTACGGAACTCTAAAAACTAACCCAAGGTAGAATAAACGTACATAACAGGTTTTTAACAAAATAAAAAAAATTATATTTATATAAGTAATAAAAAAAATGACAAATTAGCCTTTGACTGCGATCTCATCCGTCGGTAAGCGATGATACAGTCCAAGATTCAAGAGGGCTATCTTAATCGGACTGTGGCTGTTTGCTAATCAGTGTCGTACCGGAACGCTAAATAAGTTATTTTTCCGGTGCGGCACGTCATTGCCGGTCTAGCCACGGCTGAAGTTTCCTTATTTTCTGTGATCGAAGGAAATTTCCCATAAAACTAGATTAGAAAAAAATCTCAAATTGCACCTGCCGGGAATCAATCTTGGGACCTCACTTATAGACTACCTCACAGCCATCATCACATTGTCAGAAAAATTATTTTATAACATACTAGCGGACCCGACAGACGTCCTGTCTTAACTATGAATATTGAAACTCTGACGAAATTGGCAGCACGCATTCTGTCAATGTTATGTCAAACGCCATAAGGTTACCTACATCAAAAAAGTTTGAATTGTAAAAGCGGTTACATTAGAAATAATTTAATATGGTGGTTAATATTTCTTAAATTTTCTAATTTTCCGCGCAATTTTCTTAATTTTTTCTTTCATAAGAACCTTCTCCTAACAATAACAAACACAATAAAAAAAGAATTAGCGAAATCGGTCCAGCCGTTCACGCGTGATGCGCTTACCAACACATTAAGCGATTCATTTTTATATATTAGATTACATATACGGTCGCGATCTAGAAATGTTTATCAGTTTTCAAATTAGAACCATTCTAACACTGCGTGCAGTAGGTAAAGTAATGCCATATAATGTCTTTACGTTTTTTTTAAAAAAAAAGGTTTAAACACATCGCTTTTATCAAAAAGAGCATTAATATGACTTTTTTGTATTATAACTCGTTTCCCGATTTCAAGTTCGATACGTTAACATTATGCAATTATGCAATTAAGCATTTGTTATCATCGCGACATTTATCAAGATAGATTTTTGTGGTTTTTTGTCTCGTTTCTATGCGAGATAATAATAAATCTTATTTTTATCGTTTTTACAAATAAGGTTTTCTACATGTATCATGATGTCTTATATAATTGTAACTATTACATCAACCATGGATTAATCGATATATTATACCTACTTAGTCAATGGCAGCATAGTAGGCATATGTTAAAAAATCTAATTTAAACATTTTTTTTTCGAGAATATAATATGTTAAAAGATAGTTATTTAATAATGTTAATTATTATGCCTATGTAATTATTTTATTTGAGCGGCCTAAGGAGACAAATTGGACTACTGTTATGTCTCTCGGGGCATTTCTTGAAATAAAAGACGAACTAAAAGTTTGATTTAAGTATAATAAGTTTGGAATGTTCCATTGTCCCTAATCGTCCATACTACGCCACATTTTACTATCAAGACTTGACGCATCCGCTGGAGTCAACGCTCACTATATCGCTTAAAGTACCCATCTGTTCATATCTACGTATGTTTCAACATTTATTTGCAACAACACAGTTGAGTCAACAATAAGACAATAACAATAACATTTATAATATTTTTAACCGATTTAAGAAAAGGTGGTTATCAATGCAACGCCTATACACGGTGAAATTTCATTGGTTGTAGTCCCTGAAAGAGGGGAATGTGCTCATGAAACTGAACAACTTTCCCCAAGGAACATAGGTCGAAATATGAAAAAAAAATTTGGATCTCCCATAGTAAATCAATCAGCTGATCGTCAAGTTTGTATGGAGGGTCCAATTTTTTTTTTTCATATTTTGACCTATGTTCCCTGGGGAAAGTTGTTCAGTTTCATGAGCACATTCACCTCTTTCAGGGAGTACAACCATTAAAATTTCAACAGGTATAAGTATAGGTATATTATAATATTATTGATACGGCAAATGGAATGGAAATGTGCGGGGCACATAGTTCGAAGAGCTGATGGTCGATGGGGTCCCAAGGTGCTGGAGTGGCGACCTCGCACCGGGAAGCGCAGTGTTGGCAGACCCCCCACTAGGTGGACAGACGACATTAAGCGAGTCGCAGGGAGCCGCTGGATTCAGGCGGCGCAAGACCGAGGCTTGTGGAGGTCCATGCAGGAGAATTATTTCCAGCAGTGGACGTCCATTAGTTGAAGAAGAAGAAGATACGGCACATAATATTCACATAAATGATAATCTATAAGGGCTTCCACACAAATATACTTACATTTTATAGATGTACGTATGTATGTATGTTTGTATATAAACATACCTACATAACTATGTTTGTCTACGCATTTTTCCGAGTTACGATCATTATCATCATTATAGATTTATTTGCTTACATTTACTTCAACTTAGGGAACAGTAAAGATTTCATCAAAATTGGTTCAGTAGTTATGACATAGACACTTTTCAATTTCTAGTTATTCTTAATTTCAGTTTATTGATGTCGGTTTCATTTTTCTTTATAGCTTCTTCGAATATGTCTATGTTTTTTTAATTTCGACTGGCGATATTGATGTAAACTGATTTGAAAACATCATTTCTTTAACTTGGGATCAAAACTGTGGCCTCTTAAAATCAAGTTGAAAAAATTAAATAAGCTGTTCATGTTTGTCCAGTTGCTATAATTTTTTCTTACCGGCTCCAAAAGGTAGAGATTTATCCTTAGACACTTGCAGCTGGCCGTTCTCTATGAAGCGTTCGGGCCTGAAGTTCTCTGGATCTCCCCAGAGCTCCTTACTATGGTGTAAAGTAACATAGTTGAAGGAAACTACGCAATTCTGAAACAAATTCCTGTGTGAAACGAGACTATAGGATAAATATTAAGTCAATGCCTAATAGAAAAGTTTTTTATTAAATGACTTGCGCTTGACTGCGATCACACCTGATGGTAAGTGAAGATGCAGCCTTAGATGGTGCGCGCTTGCCTAGAAGATGTCTATTCACTCTTGATTTAAAGACACCTACAAGTTGATTTGCGCCAAAAGTTGCTCTGTCCAAATATTGCTCTTGAGTATTTGTTTTGTGTAACTACCTGCCTATCCCACCATCCCCGGGCTTATGTATACCATGGCTTATGTATGGCCAACGGTAGAGGGTTGCCGTCGAAGAGCCTACGGCAGCAAGCAACATGCCCGCGACACCACCAGCGGAATATAAAAATAAAGACGTGTGGCACTCGGGGACTGCCACGGTAAAGCTATTTGCAAATTGCATAGCATTTTTTATCAACGCCATCTAGCGGTGAGAGGAGTCCCGTGTCAGGTTATTTTCGTAACGGAATTTTTGGATTCGGTCTCCACGCTCAAGGCCCGCGATAGAAGCTATGCAATAGCTTAAAAACATTGCCCGCGACGCGTGCAGTTGGTTGTCGCCAGCGCCATGTTCTTTCTACAAGAGCCAGTTGCAATTACTGCAAATAGAAAATTGCCAATCAGAGGTCATTGCATTCGTTACACTAATACAATCATTTTAGACAATCGACACATATGACTATTTACACATGTGACTCCTGGACTATTTGCAGTCGACTGATGACTGATACAGACGCGGCAGGAAGTGGCATGCTACAACTGCATGCGTTGTTGTGGGCATGTCGCGGGCTGCAATTGCCTCTGTCGTTGGAAACTTGTAGCGCGTATATCTACATAATATGTATGAGCCCTAAAGGTTGATCGATAATATTATATTCTCCTAGCATTCTCTCACACACGATCAAGCGGCACTGAAGAGAGCATTTCTAATCGGATTATACAAATTCGTAAAGCAAAAGCAGTCGTCAGTCAGTGGGGTTAGTATAAGATTTAATACGATTGATCGTATTCGTATACTACGAAATTAGCGTTAAATTAAAATGAACCTTAAAAATATTGTTTTAAAGTCACAAATCCAGTATAACCGATTTTAGTTTGGAGCGTATCCGTACACGTAAAAGTATAAGAATGCATGCACGAAATTGAGCTCTAATTCAATGTCTTTATGCTTCATTTTACTTTGACGCTTTTGTCATAATATTCGAATACGAGCAATTGAATTAAATCTTACACTAATCCCACAGGTCGTCACACTTGAAATACCTACCTACTTCACGTTTATTTATAGGACAGGGGCGTTGCACGATGCATATTGCATGCTATTTATAAAAAAATATAAATCTAGATGCCAATATAATAGCATTGCTCGTATTTACTGTTTCATAAGAATTTAAGAAACAAGCTCAATTAGGGCGTTGTAAATTGCGTACTAAATTCTTACCTAATTCCATACAAACCAGAGTAGTAATTTTACATCGTAATAAGTATACCTATATTTAAGATCCAAATAGTAGGTACATTTAACAGGTAAAATAAAAACGTAAAAGGTTTTAAAAAAATGATCTTACTACTTAAATACTGCATCCTTGAACCCTACTAGGCACAAGGTTTTCGACCTCTATTCTACTCAACTATGCAATTACCTAGCTAGTAGGTACCTACAACTATATGTATATACCTACCTAGATGGGAAATAGTTTCGTCCAGTCCATAATACCTATGTCCGTAAATTTCTGTTACAGCCAATTTATTAATAGGTGCATATATTAAAACTGATCTGTAAAAGGATGGAACGCTTCCATATGCGTATTTCGACACACTTGACCGGTTTTTTATTTTGATTTAGTAAATAATCAAAGGTTACCTCAGGTATGTTATATCCCTCGAATTTGGAAGCCTTCATAGCACGATGAGGAACCCCAAGAGGCACCAGTGGCTCATACCTCATGATCTCACGAAGGCACGCTTCAGTGTACGGCATGCTATTAATAAAGAATAATAAATTTTATCCTTGACTTGACTTGAAATAAAATTTAAATATCTTTTTTATAGTGGCGGCATAGGGTAATAAATCTGTGATTATAATTAACTAGCTTTTACACGCAGTCTCGCTCCCGCCGTCTATTATAAGTAATTCGAAGTGAGTATTTCGATTCGAGAGGTGATTCCTATACAAAATGCACGAAACAAAAAGAAAAAAAAATCAAATCAAAAAGAAGATTAGTAAAATCTCTTTCTTGAGAGTAATTATTTTGAAGTCTGAAGAAAAGAGGCTCTGTTACAACACATTAACTTGTCTTTGAATGAGTTGGCAGATTGAGTTGTTCTATAGCC
Organism: Hipparchia sbordonii; assembly: GCA_038048805.1. Lineage (NCBI taxonomy): Eukaryota > Metazoa > Arthropoda > Insecta > Lepidoptera > Nymphalidae > Hipparchia > Hipparchia sbordonii. The sequence goes on along the minus strand of CM076104.1, from coordinate 11,318,296 downwards.
CAGAATACCTAATAAATGTAAAACACTAAAGTTAAATTTGGCACCTTTAAAATTGGTAGTGGAGTACTACTGTTTATAACGGTATGGTTGGAAACCCTACTTGCATTTACATCTAGAGTGGTTCATCAAATAAAGCGGCCGTCACGAATTTAGTAGGATTTATTTTCGTACTTTCGTTTATCATCAAGCGTGGGCACGCGATCGCGTCCTACAACCCTGTCGATTTCCTCGTGAATTTTGTCTTGGATATCGGGCTGCAGTAACAGTCTTTCGACCATCAGCGAAAGCACTGCCTGAACCCCGGTGGCTGCAGGGAACATGTAGTCTGTGCAAACAAGCTTGAGCTGATCCTCTGTTGAAAGAAAACACACATTCAAAAAATTTAATTTAAAAATATCTTATTTTACGCATACAGAATAGAATAGAATCCTTACTATAAATGCGAAAGTGTGTTTGTTTATAGGGTTGTCCTTCAATCACGCCGCAATAAAGCAACGGATCTAAGTGATTTTTTACGTGGATATACTAGTTGAAGACAGGTAGAGTGACATAGACTGCCTTTTATCCCGGAAAATCAAAGAGTTCCCGCGGGATTTTAAAAACTAAATCCATGCGAGCGAAGCCGCGCGCATCTACTAGTAGGTGCTTAATAAAAAAAATTATTGTAAAACGTAATAAAATAAAAAAAATTTTTTTTGCTTCATTTTAAGTAGGTACCTATCTTATTCTGTGACAACCATACCAACATAAGTAGGTATAAATGCATGGTAGGTAATATTTATTTAGAAGATTTGCCTCCGTTCCAGTTTACGCTCACATCGATTTTTTTACGAATTTAATGGTTTCTTACATGGATAATGGATCAACATGGTCGATTGTCCCTATGTCTTATTTTATTAAACTACCTAATAGCAATTAAAATTCGTCGAGAGAGACCCTGACGCGCAACTTTTATTAGGTTGTTCCATAAAATTAAAAGGACATAAAACCATACTTAAAGTTTGAGATAAAACAACCTATGTAAATAACTGGTAGAAATATAATTAAATAATTCGTATTCATTTATTATCATATACAGGGTGAAGAACATGCTAACGAAATATTCGTGAAAAGGTTACATGTCTTTAACGAAATTACAAACATAAATATCATTTATCTCGTTTATCTCGAAAATTATGGGTTACCGATATTGTAATTTTTGAGCATGCAATGTAAAGCGATCACAGCTAGCTCTGCGACAGAATGTTTTATTACCGGTATAACAATAAAAATAAAATAAAAATAAAGAGGGGTCCCCATACCAGACACGTGATTCTTTCGGAACCCTTCGTGTACGAGTCCGACTCGCACTTGGCCGGTTTTTCTAAATTGACATAAATATACCTATTATGTTAATATTATGCTTTAATTGGCGATAAATTGGTATCAATGAATATTAATTGCCCAAAACTCACTACGAAAATGGCCTACGATTATCTATACATTATAAATATTTTTTTTTAATTTTCGTATTTAATAGACAAAAAACTTTTTTGTTTTGAGGATGAGGCCCCAAAGAATCGGAAGGCCTCATGCACCTGCAACCCGGATACATTATTATCTGTGCACTGATCTCTCGTACCTATGTATGTTGTGAAAAGTGAAAACAATAATGTAGGGTTAGTATATGTATAATTATAAGATTTAATTCGATTGATCGACTGATCGTATTTGTATTCGACTAGCTTTTGCTCGCGGCTTTGCTCACGTTAAGTTCGATTTTTCAAACCCCTATTTTACCACCTTAGGGGTTGAATTTTCAAAAATCCTTCCTTAGTGTGAGCCTACGTCATAAAAGGAACCAACTGTAATTTCAAGTTTCTAACTTCAGTAGTTTAGGCTGTGCTTTGATATCTCAGTCAGTCAGTCAGGACTTTGAATTTTATATATTTAGATGACATTATCGTCAAAGTAAAATGAACTAAGTAAATGATTGATAATAATTTAAAGTCACAAATTCCGTATCTATATCCGTATCTATAAATTACTCTATGTAAAGCAGAACCTAGAAGCAGTAGTAGTAGTAACACCGAGTAAGAAAGGTATCTCTCCTTATACAATAATATGCTGTGGTAGTACTGTAGTAGCCATTGTGGTTAGTAATATTAGGTACACATATTTATCTGTCTATTTATTTTATACCTGCCCATGTACGACTAGATATGTTCCTAAGTTTCAGTCGGAAACTAACCTGAAAATGTTGTTCGTTTAACGGTATGTTCCTCTTCCTTCCACCTTCTAATGTAAACGTCCAAGAAATGACGATCGTGTTTTTGGTCATGAGTCGCCATGGTTTGCTTTATTATTTTCTGGGAAAATAAAGTATTTACTTACATTAAAATATTTTAAATACCTACTAATCTATACAAATAAATAAAATTGAAGTGTCTGTTTGTAATATCAAAAGAACAGCTTTTTACTAACCGCATAGTGCATACGAAAGTAAATACAGTACTTATAACAAGAAAACAATTTTTAAATTTTTGTCTGTCTGTCTGTCTGTCTGTTTGTTGCCGCTAATATCGGGAACGGCTGGACCGATTTTGACGGGACTTTCACTGGTAGATAGCTGATATTATTGGGCATAGTATAGGCTACTTTTTTAACCGCCTTTCGAAAAAAGAGGAGAAGGAGTTGTGTTTTTCTACCTCTGTATATCGATATCTCCGTGATTACTTAACTGATTTGCGTGAATCTTTTTTTATTGAAATAAAAACTTTGCAAGATGCTCACATAAAAATTTCGGGTTCCAAGTCTTCAATCCTGATGCTGCAGGGGTACTACCCTCCTAAACTGTGAGGATTTAGGAATTGTCGATTATGAATAGTTATTGTAGGTACCAAGTAAAGACTACATCGTTGAATTCCAGGACCCAACTCCTCAATCCTGATGCTTCAGGGTTTCTGCCCACCTAAACTTAGGATTTAGGAACGCGGACGAAGTTGCGGGCGTCCGCTAGTTAGAAATGTATTTGGGGCTTACTACACTCCTATTCCGCCCAATACGCTAGCATTTCTTTCGCTTTACACGAGGTTTTGGGCATGTTTTATTTCATCGCTTAGTCACAATGTCAACAATCGGGTTAGATCTGACTTTTTTATTTTCAGGCATTTTGCGCAGTCTAATAATAAAATGAATGAATCCACTTTGGACCATTACTTACATCAAAAAAATCCAACAAAGCCTGGTTACCTCTCCTCATATTCCTGTAACCGCTGTATCCGGGTAAAACATCTTTCAACCACGGGGTCAAAGTTATAGCGCCTCCAAAATCATTCGTTCCCCTCTGGAACAGCATGACCTCACGTGCTAGGTCCCAAAGAACTTTGTATTCTGACCTGGGGAATGTGGTGCGAGCAAAAATGTGAACCATGCCATTTATAAATGGTACGGCGAAGAAGTGTTGCATGTGTATGAGGTCGCCTTTCACCAATTCCTGGAAGAAAAGTGAACAAAATTTTGGCTTTGCAACACCTTTATTGATTTGAGTTATTGGTAGGATACTTTATTTTCATACAAATTTTGCAAATAACGACTACCTATAATTAATTAATCTTGATTGCTTGATAGCTAGAGTACCTACTGATATGCGATAACTTACAATTAACATTAATTTATCTATAAAATGTTAGATTTTTTATTCAAGTTATTTTATTAATATATGAAAATCAATTTATTAAAAGAGAAGTAGCCTGTAAAATTTTCATTTGAGAATACACGCTTTTAAAGCTGTCGCTACATTTCATCTTTACAGCTATAACTAAATTTGTATACAATTTATTGGGAAGCTAAAGCGGCAATTCAAGCCTCAATACCCAACGGTTAAAGGTGCGGACTGAAAACTGTAAGGTCGCAGGTTCGAACCTCACCCGTTACACTATTGTCGTACCCACTCCTAGCACAAGCTTTTCGCTTATTTGGAGGGGAGGGGAGAATATAAGTCAAGTTCAATTTAGCTAATGTTCTTTATAAAAAAAAAAATACGTGGTCCATAGTTCGACGAGACGAGACTTCGCACCAGTTTTCGCCACCAGAGCCACTGGCTACAAGTGGCGCAAAATCGCGTCGTGTGAATTTCAGTCGTTAGTATGTATACGCATTGCTACTACATACTTACATTTTCAGCTGGATATTTAGGGCCATTCCTCGCCATGTCGATCATTTCCTTAGTCTCACTCTCGACGACCGCCTCCAGACTCGCCTCTCGTCTTCCGAAGCCATAATCTCTCATGTACCGGAGTGAGAACCTTCTCTGCACGTGCCAGAAGTAGCCGTCAGTAAAGAAGATTCCTGGAAGATATACAAAAAAGTCTAGTTTACGAGGTTCAGGGAATAAATTCTCTATCATTATATCAATATAGCTCGACGGTGCAGTTTGTGATATAGGAATAAATAAATTCTCCCTAAAACACCAAATAGCGTTGTTATAATTAAGTGCTTATTGTATGGAAAATATATTCGCTACTTATATGATGAATACCTACGTAACTATAGTTATATCTTATAATAAAGGAGACTATAACTGTTATTTCTCTAAGTATTTCTCCTTTGTAGATCACAGTGACGCTGTAATTATTATTAGACTATTATAAGTAAACAGCAGCTTCGTCTACTTATTATTATTAATTTTATTATTAGTTATTATTATGTAAATTGTTGCGCGTCATAATAACTTGAGTGTCATAGGTCAATATAAGTAGTATTTATTTACTCTAAATGCTACAAGACTTCGGACCTATTACTCATCTATGACCAAGTAACTCCAAATAACATATAACAACAACATATATACAATAACATATATACAATAGGTATAACATAGTTAATACCTATTGTAATACAAGGGCGGGCAATTAGGTTATAACAAAACATTGGTCATTGACATAGTATTATTATGTCGATGTGACAAAAGAGTTGATGTTTATAGGCCCGAGCAGCAGGCGAGGTTACTGTCAAGAAATTGTAAATATCTTGTTAAAACAGATAAATAAATTAGAGTTTAGTCCTCTAACATTAATTTTTCGAACCGCTCACAAAATAAAACACAAAGTTTCTTTGTCTGGGACATTCAGAAGCGTGCGAGAGATTTATCTTAAAACTAGGCCAAACTAAACTCCAAGTAGGTACTCATGTGTAGGTACATATATATAACTATCTACATACCTATCTATATTATAATATGTTTGAGTAAGTAAACAGAGATAATAACGTATTTATCCAGGTACCTTTATTATGGACTAATTATATATTTATCGATGATCTGTGTGTCGATTCTCTAAAAATGATTGCATCAGTGTAACGAACGCAATGGCCTCTGATTAGCTGAATTTATGGTGTAGAGAATCGACACATTGTGATCAGTGAAACTGATAATACTAATCAATACTCAATAGTAATTTTCATCACGATTGATTAGTATTATCAGTTTTACATAATTACGTATTGAACATAGAAATTACCCTATCTAATGCATGTCTTAACATTACGGTATTATTATTAAACCTATTATTTACAGAAAGAACACTGTTACTTAAAAACACTGTTACTTAAAAATTTATGCGTGGTCATCCTACCATGATCCTACCTAAAAAAAATATACGCGACGAATTGAGATTCTCCTTTTTTTCGTCTTTTAAAAATTTAAAAACGGTCAATGAGACAATTTAAACGGATACCTTTGGATTGGACGGATTGAGTCTTTAGGTACTTATACTATGGTGCGGAATTCGAATTTCGAACGAAATAAAAGTTGCATTACTGAGATATCGAATAATCGAATTGATTTTGAACCACAAACATATAAGAGTAAGCAGACCTAACATAATTTTCACAACTACATCTAAACGAATAAATAATATCTTCGCTTGCTTCTCTCCAACAAAAAATATATGATTCTATCTCTTTTACTTCTGTTGTTGCAACACTTACGCACTCATAGACATAATTGAGCTTGAGGCAATTCGTAAGCTACAAATAAGAGAAGTATGGTGGAATATGTCAATTTGTCAAAAACAACAACATAACCTGCGAGTTGTTTATTCTTTTAAATTTGCTTTAAAATCGAGTCTAAAGAATCAAAAATTCTGAAATAAAATGGTGAAGTGTTGTGCACCTCTGTGTGGCAATTCTCCGTATAGGAAAACACCTGCAATTACTTTTCATCGGTAAGTTTTGATGTGCTATAGACTCGTAATTTGGTTATATGCTTACTCGGCATTTTAGAAGCAGTCCCTAATTATTATATACGCAAAACTCGTAGACAGTTATAGTAATTTTGGTTCTAGTATATTCCTGTTGCAATATTTATCAATTAATTAATATCAGGATCTTGTTTGTCGTTTCATATACTTGTACAATTTGACAGGGCCGTATTCAGGCGCAAGTTTTGTTTAGTGGGTATATTTTGATTAAATAATTAGTCTGTTTTTGCCTGCCTGTTTTAAGATGTATTGGATTGTATTAATTTTTATTTGTATTGTATTGGACTTAGGAAAATTAATCGTGGAAGCAATACATAGCATAGTTTCATTAAATATTGTAAAATTTTTACTTTTTTTTGAAAAGAGCGACCGCCGAGTTTCTTGCTGGCTCTTCTCGGCGGGAAAGGCATTCCGAACCAGTGGTAGATTCATTGACGATTCAAAAGTGCTTGTGAAAGTTTATTTGAAATAAAATATTTCTATTTCTATTTCTATAAAAGTAAGGATAAATTATAAAATTAAATCATTTTTTAGCTTTCCAAAGGATGAAAATATAAAAAATGCCTGGTTGATGCAGACGAATAAAAAAAATTGGCAGCACAAAACATCGAGTGTGCTATGTTCTGAACATTTTGAAGCACATTTAGTGGATTGCAGTGGTTTTCGTACCGTCCTTACTTCTAATGCAATCCCAATGATTTTTGATTCATCATTACAAGTAAGTTTCTAGTTGTTCTTATATTTAGGTACCAACCCAAAACACCTTGCCATTTAAACGTAAATATTGACAGCTATACCCATATATATATATAGCTGTGTACCTATTTGTATTACCTATTAAATTGTTAATACTAGACAACTGATAATTTATTACTCTTGTTTTCAGCATATGTCTACATCATCAGTAAAAGGTCCAGTAGAAAGAAAAGCTGCTGGAGATCAAGTTTTGATGGACTTGCAAAATTTACAGCCTAGTAATACTATTAATAAAGAGTATAGAGTAATACTATTATATGGTTTATTTTGTTATTTTTATAAGTTTAAAATGTGTAATACTATTCTAATAAGGTTATTGAAATGAGTGATACAGGCTGAATAGAATGTAAGAGTTAATTAAACTACTGTTGATGTTATCGTATTGTCAATGTTTGTATTTCTAAAAGATATTAGAGAAAAAGTTGCTTTTTGATTTTGTTTTATTTATCTAATAGATATATCTTTTGGGTAGATTTTGTAAATCATGTTTTGTTTTGATTTTATTAAATATTATTTTGTAACATTATTACTTGTTTGATTACAAAACCGCGAAACTTAGCACATTAGAATCCATTTTCATAATTAAGAATTAATTTATAGAATTAAGTTTACAGAATGTAAAATAAGGGTTTAACCTACAATTTGATGGCAACTTTCCGTAGTTTCCATATTATTTCAAATTACAGATATTAAATACTCTCCAGTCCCTTCAACCTCGCTGAACCTCGCTTTTCGAAGTCCGGCTCTGTTTACTGTCAATGTGTGCGTGAGATTTGTATGTAGGCGTAATTGGAACGCCAATTTTTTCTTATGTTAGGTCTGCTTACTCTTATATGTTTGTGTTTTGAACACATGTCAGAACTCAGAATCGTCCCCGAATTATAAAAAATATAATAAATTAATAAATATTTTTGGTAAAAAACAATTAATCTATTATTCATCGTTGACCGCTCCCAAGTCCCAACATAACACCGGAGTTTTGTATGTTATAATAAACATAAAATTAGCTTATTAACCGACTTCCAAAAAGGAGGAGTTTTTTTTAGAATTCCGTGTGAGGTGAAACTGATACTGCATCTAAAATTTTATATCTATGCCGGGTAGGCTGCCATCTTCCAAAAAAAAGCTTACCTAGTTTTTTCCAATACGAGCGTAGCCTTGCTATAATAATATCCAAACGGCCATCAAAGTCTTCGTGATACAAGCCCTTCTTGATCAGCTCTGGGTCGTCTATCACGATGGTAGCGTACGGGCCGAGGTAGAAGCCGAGTATCTTCGTGTTGTACTCCTTGGCCAGAGTCCTCAGAGAGCCACCCAGGTTGTTTATTTGCTTCATGAGAACGATCCAGTAGGCGCCGTACACGGGTAGGCTTGGTGGTCCTGTAACAGTGTAGGTAGTGGTAGTTTAAGACGAAAGTAAAGTAAGCGGATTTGCTCCATTGGATTTGGTGGACCAGCCCCCTGATTCTGTAACTCAGTGCCTATGATCGACGATAGGTACTTTTTATCCATTGAAGGTTTGAAGAGAAATGTCATTTACTATTTCATAGTAAACCTTCAATGGATAAAAAATATATGTCAGTGAGTAAAAAATATAGGCACTGAGTTACAGAATCAGCACCCAGAAAACGCACCAGAAAACTGATTGACAACGTATCGCTGGTTAACTTCAAACTTCAAAGTCTGGAATATCTGTGCAAGGTTGCCTGGCTGTTGGTTTTCTACAGGATTTAGGATGGCCTCCCTGGCGCTGTGATGAGCGCTGGGGTCTTAAAACTTGGAGGTCTCGGGTTCGATTTCGAATTGGAAATTTTGAATTTGGGAATTCATAATTTCTGAATAATTGTCTCTGGTATGGTCTGGTGAGAGACTTTGGCCTTGGCTAGTTACAACCCTACCGTCAAAGACGTGCCGCCAAGCGATTTAGCGTTCTGGCATGATCGCATTTAGAAACAAATTAGGGGTATGGGTTGAATTTACACTGCATTACCCCTCCCAAGTTAGCCCGCTACCATCTTAGACTACATCGTCACTTACCATCAGGGGAGATCGCCGTCAAGGACAATCTTGTTATTGAATAAAAAAATATAGGTATTTCAGAGAGTTTGCTCAAGAACTATTCGATTTAGTTCCACCATCAACCTGCTACACCGCTAGTTGGTACGTCTTAAACCGCATTTTGGAAAAAAACCTTTGAATCAAGTGAATAGGCGTGTTCTAGTCTAGACAAGCGCGCTCCATCTTAGGCAGCATGTTCACTTACCATCAGATGAGATGATGATAAAAATCGGCGCAAAACCACGCTTGTGGATGTCTCTCTGTTCGAAGATGTTAAACTATTTAATACTTTAAAATATTTGCTCTGTTTGCTTCTGTTTGTTTTAATAATTATTATAATTTGGTTACAACAAAACGAATGTGCCATTTGACCACAAGATTATTAAACTTATTATATTGCGACCAGCCCGGTTTTAGTTTAAGCTAGAATTAAAGTGTAACTTGCTGATGCCCACGACTTTGTCCGCGTGGATTTTTCCGGGATAAAAAGTAGCCTATGTCACTCTCCGGGTCTTCAACTATACCCACGCACAAAATCACGTCAACACGTTGCTCAGTTGAAGGACAAACCAACAAACAAACACACTTTCGCATTTTTTATAGTAAGGATAGCATTTGCTAGTTTTCTTTTTATATGTAGAAAAGGAGAACATAGGTCCTGTAAACTATTACTGAAATCTAGAGCATCAAGCTGCTTTCTGTATGGTTACACCAAAATGATGACCAAAATGATGATCTCTTGACCTCAAGATAATAATTTTTACCTCATTATCTTATTTTAATTACGTATTAAGTTGGAGTTTAGGTATATTAGATAACGTAGCATATAAAAACCGAAGGCCTACGTAGGTAAGTTTATTTAACCTTTTTTCTTTTAATTTTAAGCTTCGTTATAGATTTCTTTTGTGTTAAAGTACGAGTATAACTTGCCGTCTACATGAAGTTTGGTTTTTCACAAATCTCGCAGGAAATTTGTTTTTCCGGCATAAAAAGGATGTTACTCTACACATACCTTACCTGGAAAAACTGCGTGTTTGAAGGGGAACCAACAAACACACATATTTTCCGTTTTGATAAATTTTTCTATCATTTATTTTCACACACATTTACATTATATTATGTTTGAAATTGTTTATAAAAATACTTTATTAAATTATAACATTATCAAAAATAATAAAATGAATGGGTCCCACTTGCTGCGAGGTAGCATCTGAGCAGCCAGCGGTCAGGGCTCCAGAGTGAGGAATCTCTGGAGCCCTGACCGCTCCAAGGAGGAGTCTCAAGGAGTACCGCCTTCTGTATCTTGCCCTTATTTCCGTATTGATAAATTATTATTAGAGGGTAGAAAAGATTATAATTAACTATAGATAGGTACGAGAAGAATTATTCTTACTGAAGACATTCTTGTACCGAAGTAGGTACTATGTGCTGTTTTTTTGAGACTTAGAACATGTAAGTATACTTAATTATTTTAAAAATACCTACTTACCGGGTGGAAAATTTTCAATTGGCTTAATATATGCATTTTTGTAACATCGCACAATTAAAAATATGAATAACAATATGGATATGGCCACACCAATCATTTTGCCCGAGACCGTGCGCAGAACTGATTACTGCTGTTGGTAATATACGGTTTTAAAAGCGACATATATAGTATGTATTATCTGTGTCGATTTGGCTATAATGAGAATGTGATCGACAAAGTAAGTAGGAATTGCGAAGGGACGCAATAAAATTTAATCTACAACTTTCTAGTACAGAGACGATAGGTGTACTAAGACCTGTAGAAACTGGTATCCTTTGAAGTGCATAGAATCTCGATAGACAACTTTGCGTTTAATGCGTCCGTTAGAAATTGATACTGGCTAGATAAATTAGTAGCGAAGTAGTCGCTGCCAAACTGATGAGACGATTTTTGTTCTATGATCATTAAATATTATTACTTACCTACTTATTTTTCTCTACATTCTCTTTAGGTATGTGGAAAATGCAAAAATTACACCGTTCTAATGCTGAGATTTATTGAGCGTGCTCTGTCTTAACTCGGGACTTAAGATAGAGTTAAAATGAGACATAAATCTGTCTCATTTTAACACTAGAGTAAGAGTGCGCGGTGTAGAATTTAACCTCAAAGCTGTAAAATAAGTTATTTACGCACAGCTGCGATTAATATATTACCGCAAACCTACAAAAGCTGTATGGTAATTGGTAAAAGTCATAAATTGAACATGTACACAATAACTCACAACAATTAATGTTAAAAGGCACAGCATAACACCGCCGGTAACTTAACTACTAGTTTCTGTACGGCTTTTTAGTAGACCTTCGTAATATAGGTACATATAGAGCTGTGTAGTTGTGTACTTAGACTTACACTGAATCCTTTGAATGAATTTTTTAATTTTTATATTTGAATGGTAGTTTAAATAGATAGATGTTTTCATCATGAATTTAATCTAAGTCATCATGAACCTATATTATTAAGTTGGTCTAGAATAATCTTGGTTGTGCAATCTGATTCGTATTGAATATTATCGTCGCAAAAATCAATAATGCAATTTTTATTTTTATCAATCTCTAGATGAGTATACAACTTTGTACAATAATAATTATGATTTAAAAGCAATGAGCAATTCAAGTCTCAATAGCCCAACGGTTAAAGTGCGGACTGAAAACTGAAAGATAGTAGGTTCGAGCTTCACCCGTTTCACTATTGTCGTACCCACTCCTAGCAGAAGCTTTTCGCTTATTTGGAGGGGAGAGGAGAATATAAGTCAAGTTCAGCTTGGCTAATAATATTCTTAAAAAAAATGAGCAATCGTGCAGGTAGATCACGTGAAACGAGCGGCCGCCATTTTCGGTATTTCATATCTTATCGTCAGACTGGGACCATGCAGCAGGTCGAAATGATATTTTATAATGATGTTTTGATACTCAGCTTCCGCTGACCGTCCGTTCTTCCCTCTGTCAGCGCTATCTCATTAACCGTAATAAGTTTTAAAAACTTCACACTTGACATTTTCACCAAATGTATTATATATTTCAATGGCGACTGTAACAAGAAATAATAAAAAAAAGTAAAAAATTAAAGAGGGTCTCCATACAATAAACTTTTGTTTTTGCTTGATCTTATCAATAGATAGTCGGTGTTAAACCTTATACGATGGTACGGAACCTTTCGTGAGTGAGTCCGACTCGCACTTCTTTTTTTTTACGGGAAACTGTTGGCAAAATGGTTGTGAATCGTGGCCATCATGAAGCGACGTCCTTAGCCGCAGACGAGAATCTTTTTTAAAAATATATAGACTATCGCTTGACTGCGATCTCACCTGATGGTAAGTGAAGATGTAGCCTAAGATGGTGCGCGCTTGCTTAGAAGATGCCTATTCACTCTTGATTAAAAGACACCCACATTATAGTTAGTTGGAAAAACGGAAGCCGGAAGGGCATTCCATATTTTTGCGGTGCGTATTGCTTCACGAGCATTCGTCACTTCTCCGAGGCCGGTTCAGTTTGCCAGCAAACAGCACCTGCCTTGGTTGGTCTCGTACATATCTATACTTAATATAATAAAGTGCAAGAGTTTATTTGTTTGAACGCGCTAATCTCTGGAACTACCAGTCGGATTTGCAAAATTCTTTTTGTATCTGATAGCCCAATTCTTGAGGAAGGTTATAGGCTATTCAATATCTCGGTACGACTCTTAGAAGCCGAGCAAAAAGAAAAAATAGCGCGGGCGAACAATGCGATGCGGTGAGTCGGTCGAGGGCGGTCACCCGACGAGAACCGAACAAGAAAGATCAAACAGTTCCCACGGGTAAACTAAATCCACTCGTACGAAGTCGTGGGCAACAGCTAGTCTTCTATACATACGAACGAGTTTATAATTATCGGTTTTCGGAACATGACGTGCAGAGGCGTAACTATACCGTTTGAGGCCCGTGGCAAATTCATCGGATGGGGCCCTCCCTCCCCCAATATAAAGAAGCTCACCCCATGAGATATATTTTTTATTTTGTCATAAATCACTACGTGAAGTAGGTAAACGCAATTACAATACGTTCCGACTTAAAATCAAGTGATTTTCTAATAACCTTTAAGTCGGAGCGTATTGTATTTATACTAAGTGCCGTAATAGCAACGTAAAAGCGACATTTTCGCGAGCGAAGCGAGCGCGAAATTTTTTATGATTGCATTACGACACTTAGTAGTCCATTCTTGGCATTTACAATAGCAACATAAAAATGACATTTTCGCGAGCGAAGCGAGCGTGAAATTTTTTTATGATTGCATTACGGTACTTAGTAGTCCATTCTTGGCACCTACAATAGCAACGTAAAAGCGGCATTTTCGCGAGCGAAGCGAGCGCGAAATTTTTTGTGATTACATTACGGCACTTAGTAGTCTATTCTTGGCACCTACAATAGCAACATAAAAGTGACATTTTCGCGAGCGAAGCGAGCGCGAATTTTTTTATGAATACATTACGGCACTTAGTAGTTCATTCTTGGTACCTACAATAGCAACGTAAAAGCGACATTTTCGCAAGCGGAGCGGGCGCATAGTTTTTTATGGTTGCATTACGGCAACTAGTATTCTATACTTGGCACCTACAATAGCAACGAAAAAGCGACATTTTCACGAACGAAGTGAGCGCAAAATTTTTTATTCTGCACTACGCCATATCTAGTCCTGTACTTTTGGCGCTTGAGACCCTACGCTTGTATGCGCCACACACTCGGCATCGTCGGCCCTACCAACTATTTAGTTATTGTTATTGGGGTTATTTTAAAATGTGTTTGTGGACCTAATGACATTTAGGTATTACAAATATGTATCTTTTTAATTTCTGTAAGACATAAATAAAAATTTTGGCCCCAAATTCACCGCCCCTAAAATCTGCTGCCCTAGGCTCTAGTCAAATCAGCCATTTGGTAAATTTACCACTGTGCGTAACCTTTCTTGTCCCAAAGAGTTTAGTTTATATCAATTTTTATTTTGAAAATGATCGCTCGGTAATAGCCGTAGTCACAGGAATGGCTATAAATGTTATGATCATCTTGAGCTTCCAGCCCTCTCTGACCAGGGGCCCCTGCCGGCTAGGGGCCCGTGGCATTTTGCCGTCATGCCACCCTATAGTTACGCCTCTGATGACGTGGCTAAGTAAGGTGTGTATAATATTATATGCGTAGACGAGCGCTACGTCGGCGTAGCGCAGCAACCGTAGAAGTCGTCCTATTTTTGTATAGGTAATTATTATCTTTGTCATCGGAAAAATTATCATGATCTTCATGCTAGTTGATGCCCGCGACTTCGTTATCATGGATTGGGGTTTTTTAATTCTCTCTGTTTACCAATAGTTGCTGTTTAAAAAGATTAAAAGTGCTGTTGAATTGTAATCATATTAATAAAACGTTAACCTAATTGTCATAAAATTCATTTTTATTTTATTATGCGAAATCAATTAATGTGCATAATTAATTATTATCGTGATAACATGAAGGACTTATATTATGTATATGTTTTTCCGGTTCCAATTGATGCATCCGTTTTCGCCTAAATAAATGATACTTATATGATAGGTGTACGGTCTATGTCGAAACCGTACAATTCGCCCAGTCATCATTCACGCTTTATTATAAATACGCTTTTCATTTAATCATACATCAGTGCACATAACATCGCATCGCGCTCACATTACTGCTATTAGGTAGAGGCCAATAAACTTAAGACTTCTACTCAGCAGATTTATTACTGCGCGGTCCTGAACCGTACAATAGGTATTAAATTTACGAGCAGTTACATTAATTTATTCTTTATATACCAACGTTATCGTTAATGTTTCATTTCTACATTATGCAATTAATTTAAAATCACAAGTCAACAAAAACGGGGTTTGAGTGTGCATTTTTTTTAAAATAAAAATTAGATATTATAAATCAATTTTTTTATGCTATTGGTTAAAATTTCAAAATCCCCGCTGATGAGCTTTTGATGAATATTTATAGTAGGCATGGAGCTATAATAGTACCTAGGCCATTAGTCGTACAGTACACAGATTGTCACTCTGCTGTTACTCTGTTGTCTTTTGTTGCTGTCACACGAGGTGACGACGAATGTATTTGTAGAAAAAAAATTAATGAAAGTTCAAATTATATCTTAAAATTAAACGTGATTAGATAAAAATTGCATTTATCTAATCGCGCTATCAAATCCAGTTTTAATGTAAAATAAGTCTTATCCGTAGCGTATTTTTGTATTGAAAATCTGCTAAAATGCCACGCTCAGATAAGACTACCTATAATTAATTATTAAAATGGGCCCTTAATGTATTAATTTAATTATATATATTAACTTTCTAATAATCTCTAGCGTCATGTAGCGTGACGTTCCATGTAAGCAGCTATCTACATTAGTAATATTTTAAATAATTATTTTAAATAATAATTCTCCTAAGATCCCTAGTTATTGTCTTGACTGTACCGGCGCAGTAAAGTGAAGTAAGAGTACGCAGAGCTCATTATCTGAAAATATACAAGAATTATTTCTTTCTTCTTTAAATTATTAATTTCGTCCATCCGTCGTATGTGTATTAATCCACGCACGCACGCACGCACGCACGCACGCACGCACGCACTCACACACTCACACACTCACACACACACACACACACACACACACACACACACAGGTACGCACGCACGCACATACATACACACGCTGACTTGCTACCATTTTCTACAAAATATACAAACCGATGAAAATGTTTCCAGATCGAGATTGGGCAGGCCCGTGAACTTGATGCTGAGCGGCCGCTGCGAGCGCATGATGACCAGCGTGACGTCCGCGCGTACCAGCCGCCCCAGGGAGGTCTCGTGCCAGCCGCTGCTCCACATCGCGTCGCCCACGCCGGATGCCTGAACACAGCGGCGTGCGTTGTTATAAGCTGCATCTATGAGTGTCAAAGGGTGCCAGTAGGACCCGATATTTCCTAAGCCTACGCTGTCTGTCCGTCCGTCTTGAAATTTTCACCGTGTATTTCTATTGCCGCTACAGAGCAACAAATGAGATATAAAGAGGGTCTCCATACAATAAACTTTTGTTTTTACTCGATTTTGATAAAAGCAGCAGGTGAATCACCATAAGTCAGATAAGTTCTTGCGGGACCCTTCAAGAGCGGGTTCGATTTACACTTGGCCGGTTTTATTCAGTACCATTACTAAAAATAGACACTTACCTTGTCTCTTATTAGTGTTCCGAGGTAACACGGTATCCAGAGCTGCAAGCAAGTTGCAAAACCCAAAATTGCAAAGACGAAATTGAGTTTACCATGGTCTAATGACTGAAAAAAAAAAATTAGATCCAGTAGAAGTTTAGCATCCTGCAATACTTACTTCAGACTTGACAATACATACTTGACAAAACTTTTTTCAGACTGGACAATACTTACTTCAGCTACTTGGTAGGCCGTCAAGCATATGGGAAGTGAACTGAACAAGACTTGGTAGACTAGTGGCGGGCCGTAGATGGACGAAACTGCCTTAATCGACCTGAAGAATTTAACTGAAATTATTGCGAAACAAACATGTTTTGTCTAATTCTATTCCTATTTCCTAGTAGGTAAGTATGTGCGTACATAGAAATGGAATAATGTTGCACTAATGAATGGTAGGTAAGTATATATTTTAGCCTATGTGTACGATAGTTCCACTTCAGCTTCGCAACTCGCTGAGCTATGTCGGTGACTTTGGTATGTTTGGTATTTATGGGCGGGCCACATAGCTCGAAGAGCTGATGGTCGAAGGGGTCCCAAGGTGCTGGAGTGGCGACCCCGTACCGGGAAGCGCAGTGTTGGCAGACCCCCACTAGGTGGACCGACGACATCAAATGAGTCACAGGGAGACGCTGGATTCAGGCGGCGCAAAACCGAGAGCTGTGGAGGTCCATGCAAGAGATCTATGTCTAGCAGTGGACGTTTATCGGTTGATATAGAAGAAGAAGAAGTACAATAATTATGCATAAACATACTCACTGAAAAACCAAATTATGCCATTCAACAATTCGCCTCATTCTACTGTTGAGGATCGCTTGCACTTCGACTCGACGAGGGTCCCATTTGGATAGCGTTACTACGCTCTCGTCCAAGCCATCGAACAGTACTTCGCAGTCGAAGATAATCAAACTCATCAGGAAATAGTAATGTAGCAAAACATGAAATAGGACGTAGACATAAACTGAAAGGTAAGAAAATTATCGAAAAGAAAATATGTTCTACTAGTTTTTGTATTGACAGTGTTCTCACTTGTTTACAGAAGTATCTTCTTCTTCTTCTTTGTCAATCGATAGAAGTCCACAGGTGGACATAGACCACTTACATAGACTTGCACATGGAGTCGTCGGTCCACTTAGTGGGGTGTTTGTCACTGCTCATTCTGTTGCAAGGTCGTCACTCTAGCAACTTGTGACCCGATCGACCGACAATAGGAGTAAAAGTAGTAATAGTGGGGGGTAAGGAAGTGCACATTGAACTTGACTTATATTCTCGTCTCTCCTCCAAATAAGCGGAAAGCTTGTGCTAGGAGTGGGTACGACAATAGTGCAACGGGTGGGGTTTGAACCTGCGACCTTTCAGTTTTCAGTCCGCACTTTTAACCGTTGGGCTATTGAGGCTTCAAACTTCCACTTCCATCTTAAGGTCGAACAGCCCACCTCACCTGGGCGCGGTGCCCACCGTTGTTCTACTAACGAGGCCCTGACGACCGACAAATGCTGGTATAACCATCATTCTAGACTAGACTGAATAATAACACAGGTTAATGTCGGCCAGCAGTGAATTGGCTCGATTAACTTCTAGCCATGCGTTAACCCTCATACCCACCCTCATTTGAACCCTCAAGGTGCGGACTGAAAACTGAAAGGTCGCAGGTTCGAACCCCACCCGTTGCACTATTGTCGTACCCACTCTTAGCACAAGCTTTTCGCTTATTCGGAGGGGACAGGAGAATATAAGTCAAGTTCAGCTTGGCTAATATTCTTTAAAAAAAGCCATTACGCTTGCCCGGTGCGATCATTATGGGCAAAATCTTACATGAATTGAAGTTTAAAAACTTACCGCAAAATGTCAGTTGCACAGTAAACATGACAAATGCCTCAATTAACAAGAACATTTCATAGTTCGGAGTACGATAGGGATCGTCCGCGGGCAGCCACATGGGAAACATCATGGGTCTGACGGTGTGTTCAGTTTGAGTTGCGAACAAACTTTGATACATTAGAATGCATAATGTTGTTCCCACATACATTATCTCGATCATAGTGGTGAAGGAAAACCAGGATACGCAAAGCTGCCATATCAGCACCTGTCCCTTTATAAAAGCAGTTCTGAAATTATTATAATTATAATTTAAACGTAAAAATTATTTTTACAAAACCGACTTCAAACGCCACTGCGAAGTATATCAATTGTGCCTTTGATGAGTTCCCTCGATTTCTTCAGGATACCATCATCAAATCCTGACCTGATGACTATGGGACCACCTGGGCAGTATGCCCTTTCAAACAAAAAAAAAAGAATTTTCCATATCGGTCCAGGCGTCTTCGAGTAATCAGGGAACATACATAAAAAAAAGATTTCGACGAATTGAGTACCTTCTCCTTTTTTGGAAGTTAGTTAAAAAGGAGTTCGATGTTAGGTATAATATGTTGTGTGATATAGTTAATTTATATGAGAGTTATTAACGAACTGAATTTGCCAGATTACGTAGTTTTGTGGATTAATAATATAATTTGGATACACTTACCTAATATGATCTAACTACGGGGAATTGGGTCGTGGTAACAGGTAGGTATTATTTTTATGAAATCTAGAAAAATATCTATAAGTAAGTATATGAATCTATTTTCGAAACTCCCAAAAGCACAAACATATAAGCTTACTAGCTTTGGCCCCCGCGACTTCGTCCGCGTGGAATTAGGTTTTGGGGTGGAATTTTCAAAAACTGTGACACACGTACTTCTTTATTTTTAACTGAAAGCTCAAATACCAACTTTGATGGAAACAGCTTGAAAAATGACGGAGTTTCTTATAAACTTCCATCCCCTATTTAAACCCCTTAGGGGTGGAATTTCCAATAATCCTTTCTTAGTGTGCGCCTACGTCATAAAAGGAACCAACTGTAAAAATTTCAAGTTTCTAACTTCAGTAGTTTAGGCTGTGCGTTGATATCTCAGTCAGTCAGTCAGTCAGTCAGGACTTTGAATTTTATATATAAGATATGTTTGTGCCCAAAAGCCTCTCTAGGTATGAACTAACAAAGTACAAACTAATTCTACAATAATTTTAACGGCACATATATTAGTACCTACAATAATACCTGTATCTTGACTCCAAGCTGCAAATGTACAAAAAATCTCTGTTCATCGAGTATATAAGATCCTTTAGCTTCTTGCTGTTTAAAAGCACGCTCGTATATACTATGGGAATTGTAGTTATTATTATAAAATAACAGAAACATTCAGTCGCAAATGAATAGTCCTTCACCGTTACGCCGTGATAAATAAACATAATTTCAAAGGTAGCTGCTATAATTGTCAAGATGTTGCCTAACACGGGCACAACAAATCTGCAAGGTAGTAGGTAATATTAGTGATAACTATAATTTTCACAATTTTACGGAAAAGGATGTTGTATCCCCTAATTTCCCATACACTAAATTGTCCAATAATTTGGTCAATTGCGTTTTAGAACCTTTTTAGAACACATGACTGAGCTCTATAGAGTGTTCTCTGACTCAGCTCAGACTTAGAGGTTAAAAACGAGACATAAATAGGTATGCTCTGACGTAAATCTGTCTCGTTTTAACTCTGTCTTGAGGCTGAGTTCAGTGACATTGCGGTCTATAGATTACAGCCATAGTTGGACGCAATTACGCAATAAAGATGCAACCCACAAACTTTTGTCCTGAGTCCTGCCTTTGTCAAATGAAATAAATACATAATGTAAAAAAAATTAAGTTTTAATTGATCAGTTGTGTGGGTCAAATCATTATTTTTTATTCGTTGACAAGTTAGTCCTTGACTGCGATCTCACCTGATGGTAAGTGACGATGCAGTCTAAGATGGTAGCGAGCTAACTTGGAAGTGGTATGGCAGTGTAGATTCAACCCATACCCCCTAATCGGTTTCTAGTTTCTACACGCCGTCGTGCCGGAACGCTAAATCGCTCGGCGGCACGTCTTTGACGGTAGGGTGGCAACTAGGCACGGCCAAAGCCTCCCACCAGACAAAAATATTGCGTTACTGCGTCCAGTTATATTTAAGATACCCAGGATTGTAGTCCGGACTGGACGAAATTATAAGCTTCCCTTGTTACTACAGAATCCTAAAACGCAAAATTTGGAGCTTAAAAAAATCATTGTTTTAGCCATGGTTTTAGCATTTATTTATTAACCTGATATTGGAATCGGGGTTGTTGAAGAATATCCCATTCATTACGAGAAAGATTTGTAATTGTGGGTGTAATTTAAAGAGATCTAAATTTGGATCGTCGTAGTCTATGTCAGTTTTTGCAAAAAACCTTTTTAAAGTTTGCCTTGACATTTTTACAAAAAATGCGAAATATTCGCTTGAATTATGGACACGTTTTAAACATGAAGTTAAAATTCCGTACTAAAATCCGTCGTTCGAATCGAACCTTTCAATTAAATGAATCTATAAGGCTGAAACAAACCGAACGCGTAGCGCGGCGCGACAACCTCGCGTCCAACATTTAGGCCGACGCGACGATGCCCCGTGGACCTGCCGGCTTCTCCCACCTGTGGGTCTACGAGGAATTCGTATTTCTCCGTAGACCCACTGTGTTAAAGAAGGTGTTCTTATGATAGCCCTTGCAATTCACGAGGGCGCCAAAGTCAAAGTCAAAGTCAAAGTCATTTATTGCATTATACATTGCCTCTTCGGGCGTGCAACATACATAAATACAAGAAAAATATAAATTAACAATGTCTAAATAAGTCTAAAGTTACATGTAAAATCAAAAATATCTAAGTTGAAAAAATTCATTAATATTATAAAATGTCTTATCTAATAAAAAGTCGCGTAATTTATTTTTAAATTGATTTAGATTATTACATTTCCTTATGTTCTCAGGTAACTTATTGTATATCTTAATCGCCATCACACAAACACTTTTGTTCAAGAATTAGGTTTTGTGAGTGGGATACCGGAATAAATCTTTACAGCGTTCTCGATCAAACTTTTCATTGTTTCTTAGGCGCGTGAGCTTTATTGTTGTTACGTCGTGTAAATGCACATTGCGTAAGTGTGCATGCATGTCAGGAGCCTAGGTGGTAGCGGTTAGGCGCGAGCAAGCTCTCGCTCTCACTTGTACCGATACGACACACACACAATCATGCGGCTCATGATTGTGTGCGTGGCTCCGTGCCCTCGTGAATTGTTAGAACTATACAAAGCGCGCATTAGAAATAATGAGTAAAAATTCAAATTATTGTATTCATCAACTCGCAAAAAGTTGCGTTTCGCGTCGCATAGTGTGTGTTTCCGGCTTTATATCTAACTAGTTTTTTCCCGCGGCTTCGCTCACGTTAAGTTCGATTTTTCAAACCCCTATTTTATCCCTTTAGGGGTTGAATTTTCAAAAATCCTTTCTTAGCGGACACCTACGTTATAATAGCTATCTACATGCAAAATTTCAGCTTGATCCGTCCAGTGGTTTGAGCTGTGCGTTGATAGATCAGTCAGTCAGTCAGTCAGTCATCTTTGCCTTTTATATATTTAGATTAGATAGTTCGACTTAATTTTACTGTCTGTTTGTCGCTGAATAGTTTCTTTTCAATAATACAGAATATAGTTTACTAGGTAGGTACTCTTAGGGAGCCTGCATCTACCTAGGTAGGTACATATTTGTATATGCGATAGTTTACATCCCGCTTTATCTAATGAGGCGAAGTGTCTAGCATTGATTGTTGCAATAACACTTTATGTATCTATCTAGATCTATTATAGGTACTGACTATGCAACACAAAGAGGATGTTTCACTTGAGATATGATATGAATAAACAATGTTCAATAATTCAGAGACCTCATACGGATCTTATACCTTTAAGGAATATCTATACCAGTCTGTACCTATATGAAAACGATGATAGCTTATTAGATAAGACATGGGTTCGAGGTTCGAATCCCAGACTCTAACTTTTCGGAGCTATGTAAGTTTTAAGCAATTGCACGCTTGAAACTTCTCAGTTCTCAATAATCTTCTTACTATAGGTATGTGAAGTGCGCCAATCCGCAATTGACAGCCCGGTGGACTAACTATGCAGAAAGACTTTCTTATTCTGAGAAGAGACCCTTGCCCAGGTATAGGTCGAGGACGGGTTGAGAGTTTTACGATGACCAGTAGGGACCTAATAACATACCTACTTAATGTAAAACAGGTGAATATCGACACGATAGATACCCGTTCTTCTAAACTTCTCGTGGTTCTGCCGTTACCACGAATTATGAACCGTTCAAACAAAAACTTTACTCGTATGTTGCCAAATCATGAAATACGTTTAAAATCTTTATCAGGTATTACATAGTATCAGATATTAAAATCTTTTTGAGCTAGGTATAGGTTTTACATAGTATTTAGGTAGGTACTTAATTAAAAGTGAATGAATACGGACACAATAAGTAAAGCAAAAATACATGCAAAATGTTATGTATAAAGATAGGTACTTACTCAATATATAAAATTACGATTAATTTTAACATTTGTTGCTTTCACACAATTAGTTACTACTTAGATACCTAATATATATACTAAAAAATTATGCTAGCAAATTGTATCTAATTGTAATTAAATAGGTAGTTAGTCTATTATTTTCGTTGTAATCCAGTTGGAAATTAAAGGATTTAAATTTCAATGAGTCCCCACAGATTACATAAGTAGGTATAATTACACGTAATTTTGAAATGAAGAATGTGAAATTGCTCTATAAGGCGTAGGTAAATGCCTGTATACTATGATATTGTATAGTCAGTAGAAATTATTGCCTGCATACAACACAAACTAGGTAGTAGGTGGTCGAATTAGTATTAAAAACCCGAGGGCCTCAGTTGCGATTTTGTCGACTGCAGATCATTAGAACCCGGGTTCTAGTTTGGAATTCAACTGGGGCAAAAAAGGTTATTGTTTTTTTTTTTTCAGTAAGAACTTTTCATATGCAGCAGAGACAACTTTGTTAGACTTATCTCTGTTTGTGCTAGGAGTTAGTACGCCACGAGTTTAGCCGTCGATTCGGTTCGATTCTACGTTCGGTTTTTAGACTGCACTCTGTCTGTTCTGCGATTGAGGCTTCAAAGATGCTCAAACAAATAAAATTCAGTGCAATTTATTTATTTTATGTATAATATAATACCTACAAACCTATATTTATATACAACTTATTAGTTTCTATTTTGTGCACTAGAGATCAAATCTGAGAAACTTGAGTCTGAAATTGCTGTATTCATATATTCTGCCCAACTTGCAGTGAATGTGTAGTATTTATTCTTTATTTCTGATCAATGTCATTTTATATTATTCTCAGTTGTTGTGCTACACATTGCAGTTGTCTGTCTATAACAACTCAATAAATCGAACCCTTGTCTTCTGGTAACAAAAAATAAATGGTAACAGATCCCTTTGATGTGTGCACTATTTCTGAATGCCTGATCAACTGCGTAGCTGCAAGACCGTAGAGAAGGCAAGGAATACCTGAAAAGAAAATTCAATCAGTTTAATTTGGTTACACATAATAATTTAGATTGAAACCTGAATGAAAGTGAATGCCTGATGTGGTCTAGTGTGTCGTGAATCAATGAAATTTCGCAAACACATTCAAAGCACTAATATGTGTAAAAATATTACTTTTTTTTTTATTTTTGAAATATTACACAGTAATTTGTATTTTTGTAATATATGTATATATGTGTAATGAATGTTTGCCATTAAACTTTTTTAAAATTTTAAGTTTAAATATTTCATATGTTTTGAAAAGTTATGTTAAGTCTCATATATTAAAATACAGTATGTAAACAATAGTTAGTCTCACCAAAATTAACAATTTTAATAAATCTCATGAATTTATCAGATGCATTCAAGTCTTCTGCACGTTTTCTGGAACAATGGTATTTTATGTACGGGTAGCATCCAGTTCTTAATATCTGATAGTTTGACTTCCCAACTTTCCAGTTGAAATTTGACATGCCAAATTGATTATCTTTTACACTGCTATACTGCAAGAAATTCAATAATATAGTAATTAATCTTTGCCTGCAAGTTTATCAGTGTCGAACTTAAGAATCCTGCATGAAACTGTTTTTCCTGGATAAAAGATAGCCTATGTCACTCCCTATAAAGTCTATGTCTTTACAATAAAATAAGTATTTTCATCTAAGATTTATATTACGCACACTCACAAAATGTCAGATGTCCAGGCATTTCTATAGAAATGAATTAGGTTTAATTTAAGTACTTTCATTTACATGACTTGCTTTAGGAACAGGTGGTTTTACCTTAACAAAATAAGAAGTCCAAGGAGGCTCATTACACTGTGTTAAATATGCGGTCAACACTTCTGCAGATGTAGGTTTGGAAGAGAACCCAGCTAAGGAAAATGTTATGAGGTTTCTTCTCGTAAATAAACCTAAATTTACTAAATACATTGTATTTTATAATTTCTTCTGTAGTCATAGTTTCCTATTATGTAAACTCAGGTTAATGTAATTGGTTCAAATGTGCGCTTATTATATTTTATTTATAACCAACATGAAAGCTTAAATCCAAGCAATTCTAATAGTAAGTATATTAATTTAGATAAGTATAATAAAAATAAAATAAGATTATTTAATTTTTATTTTATTTTCAAAATCTGACATTTGACATACGTGAGTGACATATAATCACTTCTGCCAACATAACAAAAAAGATCATAGACAATTTTTTATACTTTGTGGATATTAAAGCTCCTTATAGACGCCCCAACTTTTCCATTGTGTCGTCTGAAAACAGTTGACGTTGCGTTGGTTTAGGCCCAAAATAGCTAGAATCCAGATACAAAAGGTCGATAAAAAGTAGTTTTAGCCGGCTTATTGTCTGTGTTTTGTTTGCATTTTTGTTTTTAATTTGGAACTTGGAAGTTTCCTAATTTTTAATATTTTTTGTTTTAGGAATCACAATAGCTCAAAAATTAAACAACTAATGCTTCATAGGTCAATTTAAAGATCATTCATACTAAACAATGTGGACAACAAAAACCTTCCTTACTAAAACAAAACGCGGGAATGTTTTGAAGGTGAGGTTATGTTTCTTGAATATAAATTTTATTTTGATCCTTTATTTGAAGAAACGTACAACTTCAACTAACTTAAAACTTAAAATATAAATTTGGATGGAATCTTATCGTAGAACGTGTGAAAAAATTTGATTTGAAGAAAGTACTTTAGAGTCACTGTGACCCATAAGTATTTATCATTTTCATAATATAATTATTTCTGTTTTAGATTGTTAGAGAGCATTACTTGCGCGATGATCTGCTATGCGGTTCAGCTGCGTGTAACTTGTGTCCGCAAAAAGACGATGACTTTGTTTTGGAGGCAAAACCGGAATCTATCTGTGCCCTATTCAATTATAATCACTATTTAGTACTTGATACTAATGTGGTATTGCACCAAATAGATGTTTTAGAAGAAGACGCCTTGAAAAATGTAATAATATTACAAACAGTTCTTGAGGAAGTGAAGCATCAGAATACAGCAACATTCCAAAGATTACTTGAGATTATTGGAAACAAGAAGCGGAAATTCTATTCATTTGTAAATGAACATCACAAGTAAATATCATTATGATTTGTTCTGTAAACTACCACTAACTACTAATCAGTCTAGTGACCAAAGGCCCTGGGTTAGGCCAAAAATATTTAGGTATAAGATTTTTCTGGCCACAATCTCAGTACTAGCCTAAAGTTAGGAAGTTTGCAGTATGTCACCTCCAGACCTGGGCCTCAGGATGTTCCAGTTAGATTGTAGTAATGTCCCATTGACCTTCCCTTCTTGATTTCCCTTCCTTATTGTCACTTCTGTCCATACAGAGATACATATGTGGAAAGAAAACCTGGTGAAAAGCAGAATGACCGTAATGACAGAGCTATTCGCAAAGCAGCAGCATGGTACTCCTCACATCTGTCCATTTACAATGGAGCTGGACATTTTCCACAGATCGTGTTGCTAACTGATGATGAGAATAACAGGAAAATTGCTCAAGAGGAGGGTATTGAATGTTGTTCTGGTATGTATAAGTTCTTTTTGCTTAGAATCCTTACTAATGTTATGTTTTTGTTTGTTGGATTGTCCTTCCATCATGTAGCAACGGAGCAATCTATGTGATTCTTTGCATGGGTATAGTTGAGTACTTAGGAAGTGCCATAGACATAGGCTACTTTTTATTCTGAAAAATCAAAGAGGATTAAGGAGAGAGATCTGGCACAACAGCCCTGGTAGCATGGGCGGAAAAAATTTTATCCCAGGGAAAAGGATAAAACGTTTATCCCCTCGCTTAGCTTTATCCACCCGTCGAGCATGGGCACAGCGGTGGAAGTAACGCTCAGTGGATATACTTATAGAAATATACATCGCCTTCTCTTATGTCGCCATGCTTTAGCATAGGAAAAAGATAATTTTATCCCCTGTCAGTGGATAAAATCGGGGGATAAAACTTTTATCTCCTGCCCATGCTACCAGTGCAGGTGGTCATAGTAGGACCCATATTATATGGTAAGGTTGAAAATGTAATCACTTTATTAAAAACAAAAATTAATTATTTCAGTAAAGGACTACATTGAAAATGTAAATGGTTTTTTGGGGTTAGCCGACAAGCTGTCAAAGAATGTTCTGCCAGAAAGTTATTCCAAAGATGCTCTATATCCTGCACATTTGACGCCGACTCAGATTCATGCAGGTATCAGGAATGGGAAGCTATATCAAGGGACATTTCATGCTTCTAGGGACAACTTCTTGGAAGGGACTGCTTCTGTTAACACATTTGAAAAACCTGTGAGTAACAAAAACTAACTTCATACTTGAAACATTTTAAAACTGAGCACAAAAGTAGCTTTTGTGATGACAGATCATCATTGGCAACCCAAAAATAGCACCTTACTGTGCTTTCTGAACCAGTGGTAGAGTCTTGACCTGTCATAAGTGCCACAAGTTGGCATACATGAAATAAATGATTTTGAATTTTTTTGCAATATGTTCTAGGTTCTTTTGCAAGGGCATGTGGGTATCAACAGGGCGATAGATGGCGACATAGTGGCCATAGAAGTATTGCCCAAAGAAGAGTGGAGCAAACCCAGCGACATAGTTCTAGAAGACAAAGCCGATGATGACCCGGGAGACTTCCTAGAAGATTCCACATTGATCAAGCCTGAAGTTGATACTGCAGATGATGATGATATCACTCCTACTGGGAGAGTTGTTGGTATTATTAAGAGGAAGTGGAGACAGTATTGCGGCATATTGCTGCCTAGCAAGTTTCCTGGTAAGTATTCTGCTTCTCTTCTTTATATATCTTAATTAGTGATGTGCTGGCTGGTTAAAAATGTATATCCACGGATACAGATTCGAATACGCATATTTGGTGTTAAGATCCGTAGATACGGATACGCATATTTGGTGTTAAGATCCGTAGATATGGATACGGATCTTAACTTTCTTATTCAACCAATGTCAATGCGCGTGACCTTGAAACGATAGTTGACGCCACTTGACGCTTTGCTTGACAGGACATGTTTCGACTTGCATTGTGTGGGTCTTTATTTTGTTTTGTTTATAATTAAGTACATGAGTAGTAGTAGTAGTAGTAGAGTAGTAGTTTGGTATACGAATTAATGGAATAGAATTTAATAGTTTTTCATTGCTACCTAATCACCTATATATAGAATTGCATCATAATTAATAAGACAAAAGATCTGTCAAAAATGTGACAGATACGGATACAGATATCCGGCACATCACTAGTCCTAATGTACATAATAGCTATCTATATGCCAGATTTCAGCCTGATCTGTCATTCAGTCAGTCACCTTTTTCTTTTATATATTCAAGTTGAGACGTATATTATTTATATTGTGTTTTAAAATGGGCAAGCATCCAGCCATACTTGGATAGTAGCCATTGATGCAATAGTTATAAATAAAACCAAAACAAATAAAAAAGGTATTTTTGATATTATTATTAAAACATTTTAACTTATAATGTATCCCTGTGAGATAAATATAATAATTAAGTAATAGATAGTAGATATATATATATGACAAACTTTTAAACTTTTAACTGTGTGTAATTTCAGTACATTCAGTGTATTAAAATAGTGATTTATTTGATATACTAATAAGAAATGTGTCCCGAAATGTATTCGTGCTAATGTGAGATCTGTCGCCAGTTAAAAGCACTTGTGTTTAGTAATGTTTCGCCAATCCAGTGCGTCCTTCATTGAGAGCATCTGCTGCACAAATTGTAATTATTAACAAGTGTAAATTGAAAATTTAAAACACCCCAACATAGTCAAGTCCTTTCACGTTTTACACTTTAAGTTCGTATTTTCAAACACATATTTTACCCCCTTAGGGGTTAAATTTTTAAAAATTCTTAGCGAATGCCTATGTCATAAAAGTTAGTTTGAGCTGTGCGTTGATAGATCAGTCAGCCAGTCATCTTTTCCTATTATGTATATATTTAGATATGTATTAAGAAATTAAATTCAAAAACAGGTGCAACGCGTCACTTGTTCACGCCAGCAGAG
The DNA here is from genome assembly GCA_038048805.1 of Hipparchia sbordonii. Taxonomy (NCBI): domain Eukaryota; kingdom Metazoa; phylum Arthropoda; class Insecta; order Lepidoptera; family Nymphalidae; genus Hipparchia; species Hipparchia sbordonii. Next base: position 11,289,393 of record CM076104.1, on the reverse strand, counting down.
AAACGCATACCACGAGTGCGTATCGAGACACGTCAGAGCGACGTACTAGTGTCGCAACGCATCCTCGTCGCGCTGGACTCCTGGCCCAGGAACAGTCGATACCCTCTGGGCCACTTCGTAAGGTCTTTGGGACCTATTGGTATGTATTTTTGAATGATCCATTAAGGCCCAAGACGGAGCTGCCCGCGAAATTCAAATTTAATTTGGTTTTTCGCCATTTATAAACGAATACGACAAAGTAGGCTTATGGTATTCAAATTGCGATAATGGCAGTATCATCTTCACAGGTTTATATACTAATCTTTACGTAAAAGTATCCAGTTTAAGAAATTAATCAAAATAATGACTACTTTGTGAGTAGCTCACGTCAAACTCATATAATCATATAAAATATATAGCCTATGTCATTCACTGTTAATGGATGTTATTATACATTTTTTTAAAGGCGGTTAAAAATTTCGTTTTCAGTCTCGTTTTAGCTCTGTCTTGGGTCTGAGCGAAGTGGGGGTGCGGTCTATAGATTTCACTTACTGTGTTACTAAAATTTTGTGTCTTTTTATTTGTGTGAGCTAAATAAATGTTTATTTATTTATTTCCCAGGCGACAAAGACGCGGAGAATGAAGTGATATTGCTGGAACACGATGTTCCTCACGCGAGGTTCAGCGAGGCCGTGCTCGCGTGCCTGCCGCCCGACGACTGGACCATTCCCGATGAGGTAACTATAACTAAAAAGCTTATTTGTGTACCTAAAAACAATAAATTAAAAAAAAAAAAAAACTATAAGACCAGATGTAAAACCCCGGGACCAGATCCGCTGTGGTCACTGACCTCTATATTTAAACTATGTTTAACAATGGTCTTGCGGTCCCTGTACAAGTAACAATAAAAGTGAGTCGAATGCGGTTGTGCTAGATCTTTTTTTCCACGTACTTTGAAACTGGAACCAACTTCCTGCGAAGGTGTCTTACTAAATTACAACATGGGGTTATTCAAGGGGCGGACCAAGAAATTCCTGAAAAGCCGGCAACGCATTGGTGGTCAGGTGCTACAAATGTTTATGGGTGGCGGTAATCACTTAACATCAGGTGACCTGCCTGCTCGATTGCTCGTTAAAAAAAACCCAGACCCCACCCGTTGCGCAGTTGTCATACCCACCATGTAGCCTCTGTATCATTTTTTTTTTCATACGTGCGGCGCAAGACTGTGGCCTGTGGAAGTCTATGCAAGATACTTTTATCCAGCAGGGCGATTCAGACCTGTTCGATAACATACCGTGTCGATACGGTTAGATATCGATCTCTTTTTGTCGTGTGGATTCAGAGCGAGCGAAATATATGTTATCGTACGGTAACAAACCGAATCGATCGACAAATAAGTTATCGGAAGGGTCTGAATCGGGGGGCAGGTGTGGACTGTGGACTTCTATCGGATGAAACATAGATAGATAGATAGATAGATAAAAACTTTATTGCACACAAGAAAGAAACAAAAAAAAAAAAAACTTAAAACTACGCATGCAAAGGTGGCCTTATTGCTACAAAGCAATCTCTACCAGGCAACCATTATTATTATTATTGTTGTTTTAGGAGATAAGAAAACGTGTAGACCTCCGTTCGATATGCGTTTGCTCGGTCGACCCGCCCGGCTGTACCGATATTGATGACGCTTTGCACGCGCGCCCTCTCCCCACACTGACTAAAGATGGCCTCAAAAAGTATGACGTAGGAGTGCACATCGCTGACGTCACGTACTTCGTCAGACCCAACACCGCGTTGGATAAGGAGGCAGCGTCTAGGTCGACAACCGTTTATTTGGTCGACAAAAGGATTGATATGGTACCCGGTTAGTATTTCCTTTTATAATATTACTAGCTGACACCCGTGACTTCGTTCGCGTGGAATTAGTTTTTATAATCCCGCAGAAACTCTTTAATTTTCCGGGATATAAAGTATGTCACTCTTGAGGTTCTCAACTATACCAATGCAAAACTAAAAATAACGTCAATCTGTTGCTCCTTTGCGGCGTGATTGAAGGACAAACCAACAAACAAACACATATTCACATTAATAATATTAGTAGGGATTATTTATTTTTTGTACTCGTTGGTTTAGTTGTTAGCATGTTCGTCTGTGGATGATGAGGTCCTGGATTTAATTGCCGGGTCGGGCCAAGAAACGTATTGTGTTTTTAACCGACTTCCAAGAAAGATGATTCTTTATTCATCAGTTTTTTTTTTTTATTATTTTTTATGTATAAGGGTTCCATTCCCAGGTGGTCCCATAGTCATCAGGTCAGGATCTGATGATGGGATCCTGGAGAAATCGAGGGAACTCTTCTAGGCACAATTGACATACTTTGTATTGGCGTTTGAAGTCAGTTTTGTAAAAAGAAATTTTACGTTAATATTATTATGTCTATAAATGTTGAGTATTAGCTGGAAGTTAGAAGTAAGTATGTCATGCTCTCTTTAAAGTTTCTGTGGTGGTGTCGTGTGGTGCGGGTTGTTATGTTCCCTCAAATATGGTTGAGCGAAGCAACGGCTGGATCATGCGTCATGCTCGTGAACGGGTGCCACCAACGGGAATGGGTCTGCTTTTGCCTGCCTGTGTTAACATGTACTGAATTGTATTTATTTATATTTGTATTGTATTTATTTTTACTTGTATTGTACTCGGGAAAATTCATCGTGGAAGCACTGAATACATAGCATAGTTTCAATAACAATTGTAAAATTTTTATTTTTTTGAAAAGAGCAACCGCCGAGTTTCTTGCTGGCTCTTCTCGGCAGGAAAGGCATTCCGAACCAGTGGTAGATTCATTGACGATTCAAAAGTTCTTGTAAAAGTTTATTTGAATAAAAAATATTTCTATTCTATTCTATTCTAGGAAATGTGTGGTGTATCATTCTCGTGCCTTGCTTTTTAATTTCCACTTGTTTTTTCAGATCTGCTAAGTTCCAACCTGTGTTCTCTGCGCGGCGGCGAAGAGCGCTTGGCGTTTTCGTGCGTTTGGGAAATTGACGAAAACGCCAACGTCTTGTCCACCAAGTTTCACAAGAGTGTTATAAAGGTAAAACTACATGACATACTCTGATCACGAGCGATTTGCTCTTAAGGCCCAAGACACGGAGCTGCCCGCGAAATTCAAATTTAATTTGGTTTTTCGCAATTTGTAAACTAATACGACAAAGTAGACTTATCGACCGTAGCAATTAACATAGTCGCATGTGAAAAACCACTACTCCAGGGCACGGCCGCTCAAAGCTTCAAATATGTGAAAAGTGAAAAACAGTCAACATATCCAACCCTTGCACTTGCAAAAACCAAAGATGGTTGGTTGATTCCAAAAGTTTCACAATTGGTGGGGGCATTGCTATCCCCATTCTAAGACCCTTAATGCAACAAAACGAAAATCGCCAAAATGTAGATCCGACACTGTTAATTGCTACGGTCGTTATGGTATTCAAATTGCGCCAATGGCAGTATCATCTTCACAGGTTTATATACTAATCTTTACGTGAAAGTATCCAGTTTAAGAAATTAGTCAAAATAATGAGTTTGACGTGAGCTACTCACAAATTAGTCATTATTTTGATTAATTTCTTAAACTGGATACTTTTACGTAAAGATTAGTATATAAACCTGTGAAGATGATACTGCCATTATCGCAATTTGAATACCATAAGCCTACTTTGTCGTATTCGTTTATAAATGACGAAAAACCAAATTAAATTTGAATTTCGCGGGCAGCTCCGTGTCTTGGGCCTTAAGTAGGTATTCATTGAGGAGTTCCGTCCTCCATCTCCGAAGACATTCATCAGATCTTCACCTTTAAATGGGACGATACGTCCTTACAAATAAAAGAAAAATTGAAACCGGTCCAGCCTCCCGATTCAGACCCTTCCAGTAACTTATTTGTCGATCGATTCGGTTTGTTACCGTACGATAACATATATTTCGCTCGCTCTGAATCCACACGACAAAAAGAGATCGATATCTAACCGTATAGACACGGTATGTTATCGAACAGGTCTGAATCGCTTTGCTGATTAGACAGAGTTATGGAGGAAAATCGCAAAAAAAAAAAAAAAAACGAGTCGAATTGAGAACCTCCTTTTTTTGAAGTCTGTTAAAAACTTTCAGTCCCGCGCAGCGATGACGTACGAGGAGGCGCAAATAGCGATAGACGACAGGTCGCGCGACGACGAGGTGGCTGCGTCGCTGCGCGCGCTCGACGCGCTCGCCAAGAAGCTGAAGCAGAAGCGCCTCGACAACGGCGCGCTGCTGCTCGCCTCGCCCGAGATACGCTTCCAAGTAACAAAACATAAAATACTATAGATTTTATTCAAATAAACTTATACAAAAAGCTTTCGAATAAGTTTACAAGTTCAAATATATTCCCCTAAATTACCAACCTTCCAAATTGCGCAATGGTATCATCGTTTCTATATTTTAAGCCCGTCCGACTTCAATATATGTGTACAAACTAAAATTATTAAATCGTAAATACTATTAGGCCGGCCGGCATACTTGTTGAATTAGCCCGTGAGACGGACGGGCCTAAATAGAAATGATGAAACCGATGCGCGACGCTGGCCCGACTTCAACATACAAACTAAAATTATTTTTTACTTTTAAGTGGCGTTTGAAGTCGGTTTTTTAAAATATTTTTTTATATTATTATTGAATACCAACTCCAGGTGGACTCGGAGACACACGACCCCATAGAAGTGCAAGCAAAGAAGATCGTGGACACGAACTCGATGGTGGAGGAGTTCATGCTGCTCGCGAACGTGAGCGTGGCGGAGCACCTGGCGGCCGAGTTCCCGCAGTGCGCGCTGCTGCGCCGCCACCCCGCGCCGCCGCCCGCCAACTTCCACACCTTCCTCAAGGCCGCCAGGCAGCAGGTAACCTCATCGAACGTGAGCGTGGCGGAGCACCTGGCGGCCGAGTTCCCGCAGTGCGCGCTGCTGCGCCGCCACCCCGCGCCGCCGCCCGCCAACTTCCACACCTTCCTCAAGGCCGCCAGGCAGCAGGTAACCTCATCGAACGTGAGCGTGGCGGAGCACCTGGCGGCCGAGTTCCCGCAATGCGCGCTGCTGCGCCGCCACCCCGCGCCGCCGCCCGCCAACTTCCACACCTTCCTCAAGGCCGCCAGGCAGCAGGTAACCTCATCGAACGTGAGCGTGGCGGAGCACCTGGCGGCCGAGTTCCCGCAGTGCGCGCTGCTGCGCCGCCACCCCGCGCCGCCGCCCGCCAACTTCCACACCTTCCTCAAGGCCGCCAGGCAGCAGGTAACCTCATCGAACGTGAGCGTGGCGGAGCACCTGGCGGCCGAGTTCCCGCAGTGCGCGCTGCTGCGCCGCCACCCCGCGCCGCCGCCCGCCAACTTCCACACCTTCCTCAAGGCCGCCAGGCAGCAGGTAACCTCATCGAACGTGAGCGTGGCGGAGCACCTGGCGGCCGAGTTCCCGCAGTGCGCGCTGCTGCGCCGCCACCCCGCGCCGCCGCCCGCCAACTTCCACACCTTCCTCAAGGCCGCCAGGCAGCAGGTAACCTCATCGAACGTGAGCGTGGCGGAGCACCTGGCGGCCGAGTTCCCGCAGTGCGCGCTGCTGCGCCGCCACCCCGCGCCGCCGCCCGCCAACTTCCACACCTTCCTCAAGGCCGCCAGGCAGCAGGTAACCTCATCGAACGTGAGCGTGGCGGAGCACCTGGCGGCCGAGTTCCCGCAGTGCGCGCTGCTGCGCCGCCACCCCGCGCCGCCGCCCGCCAACTTCCACACCTTCCTCAAGGCCGCCAGGCAGCAGGTAACCTCATCGAACGTGAGCGTGGCGGAGCACCTGGCGGCCGAGTTCCCGCAGTGCGCGCTGCTGCGCCGCCACCCCGCGCCGCCGCCCGCCAACTTCCACACCTTCCTCAAGGCCGCCAGGCAGCAGGTAACCAGGGGCCCAAGTCTGCTATTGCAATTGTAGTTCAATTGTCTATCAATGACAGCCCAATTGCTACTTTTAGCAATTTTGGTAGTCTACTAATTCAATGGCGTCACAATTGTTTTCCGATGGTTTGCCACTGACACATCTAGCTTTGAATCTAGCTTAAATAAACGTTTTTAATATGTAGTTTTTTTTTAAACTCATTTCGGAAAACGCTTTTTAAGCTAATGGCAATACCGAGGTATCATTGAATTACAATCCAATTATAAGAAATCGAACGACCATTGTGAATTTAGTAGACTACAAAATTTTGGACCAATGATAATTGAATTGTAATTGTATTGCGGTTCAATGACAATGACATGTAAAATAGCAGACTTGGGACCCAAGTTGCCGTCACGTGCTTTAGCGTGTTGGTACCACGCCGCGTAGGATTTTGTACGTGCACACCTATACTCCTATCGGTTAATAGAAATGTTCGTATTCACATCTTCCTCAAGCCCACTAGCCAACACTTAACCTCCCTGCCGCCAAAAGCGATTTAGGTTTAGCTCTGGGATTGCCTAAAAATTATTGCATCAGTGTGAAATTTTAAACGAAGTTTGAAGGATATTTTGAGGATAGGAGGCATTAAATTACGTTTTGAGTTTTGCCATTCAATTTCAAACATAAATTATGAATATTTAAGTCTTATTTATAATGCAGTTTTAAGCGCCATCTAACGGAATCTTCAAATATTAAGTAGCTACACTTAGCTACACTTTTAGGTGGCGACACTAAGTTCAGACGTGTTACGATAGATGGCGTTCTGAATTTTACATCAAATTCTGGATTGCGCTTAGATGATTCTTCCGTGTTGAATGACTATTCGAGGATTTTCTTATTACGGCATCGCTTCTCGGCCTTTTGGCTAAGATCAAAGTGTAGTATCTGTTCTTTTCAGCTTAATATCTGAAAGTTCCCACACTGTGGGACCAGTATATTAAACTGATTTTTGTAAATCGACGGGATGTTCGGGGCTCGCTCCACTCCCGTCACGGGTCGGCCCGGCATTGCAGTGCCGCCGGGATCGGCCCACATAAAACCATATATAAATCACGTAATATTAAATCGTGTGTGTGCTTCGTTTCACAATAAAATGCGGGAAAGTTATGTTATTTTATTTTGTGAATTTTTTCACTTACTCGACCATCGTCGGTTTTAATAAGTGCCCCGTCCCATGACCCACAGGAAAAAAGACACCTATATCCCCGTTTCATATATTTAAAATATTAAGATATACACATATATATATATGATAAATAACAATATGTAATATATATAAATATAATAAATAAATAAGTATATGTTTATTCATTTATGACACGATTTTGTCCTCGTCCTCGCCCTCGCCTTCTTCCTCGTCTAATTCTATGTTGACTCGCGCTTCTACTTGACTCTTGCGTATTTTGTGTGTGAGTTTCAGTGTTGGTAGAATCCAGGATGCTCGATGTTGGAAGTTGTTGTGCGTTTTGCATGTGTTGCTCTACTTGTGTACTATGAACAAATACCGTATCTCCCAGCACTTTAGCGAGTATAGTTGCCGTGTGTATAGCTGCTTGCTTCTGAAGGATGCTAGTGTCAATGGTAGTATCTAGTTTATCAATATGCTTTTTTAAACTGTTGGCTACTATTCCTGTTGCGCCTATTACAATTGGAATTACAGTAGTTTTGGTATCCCACAAACGACTAATTTCAGTTTTCAATAGGTGGTACTTGCTTAGTTTTTCTATTTCTTTGGGTCCTATGTTATAATCGGATGGTACTGTAACATCAATTAAGAATGTGTGTTTCCTATTTTTGTCTACGTAAATGAGGTCAGGTCTGTTATGAGTTACAGTGACATCAGTTTGGACAGGCATTTCCCATAAAATTTTAGCGGATTCGTTTTCTTTAACCTGCGGTTGGGTGAGCGCTTCTTTCCACCAATGTCCTGAAACATCAAACTTGTGTTTTTTCGCCAGGCACCAATAGACATATTGGACAAGGTTATTATGCCGTTTGACATAATAGGTCCCTGCCAATTTTTCACACCCTGAGATGATGTGCTGCGTGGTCTCATCTTTGACTGCACATAGGCGACATTTTCCATCTATTGGCTCTTTTAGTATATCACGCTGATGTTGCCGCGTTATAACTGCTTGATCTTGTATGGCAAATATAGCTGCTTCTATGGCTGGTGATATCTGCTGTTTTTTAATCCATCTAAATGAGAGCTCCTTGTCAATATTAGCCTGATCTAATATTTTTTTGGGGAATTGGCCATGGAGCTGCTTATTTCTCCATGCCTCATTATGCCTTTTTACTATTGCATCTTTAATATTTTTATTCGTATGTATGTCTTTCTCTGGCAGATGTAATTCTCTTTCTATTTCTCGTGCTTCTTTCATTATTGAATATTTATCCCTATTTTTATCGTGTTGTACTATTGTTTTAATAAGATGGTCGCTTTCTGCATTTAGATATTGTTTATATTTTAATATTTGTGATTTATACATGTATTCTACATTTATAAGGCTTCTTCCCCCTTCTTTTACCGGTAAGTATAACCTTTCAATGTCTGCTTTTTGCTTTTGTGCTTTTTTAATTGCTAATAATTTTCTTGTTTTTACATCTATTTTCTTAAGATCACTAGTTTTGTAGTTTATTATACCGAATGAATAGAGTAAAACCGGAACAGCATATGTATTTATACCTTTTATTAAATTCCGTGCATTGAGATGTGTATTTAGTAATTTTTTAACTCTTTTGAAATATTCTTTAGTTATCTGCTCCCTAATGTTATTATGTTCTATTTTTCCTGATTCTTGTATCCCTAAGTATTTATATTTCTCTCCTAAGTTTAACTCTTTAAAAGATTCTCCACTTAATAGTATGTGCCCTTCTCCTATTGTATTGCTTCTATATCCTGAACTAATATGTACTGTTTTACACTTATCTAATCCGAAACTCATTCCTATATCAGTTGTGAATATTTCTACACTGTTTAATAGTACTTTTAAATTATTTGCATTGTTTGCATAAACTTTTAAATCATCCATATACAGTAGATGATTGATCGAAAAACTGTCTTTGAGTTTGTATCCTTTCATTTCGTATTTATTCAGAATAAATGAAAGAGGGTTGATGGCTAAACAGAACAGCAATGGCGATAGCGAGTCGCCTTGGAATATTCCACGCCTAATATAAATTGGTTCAGTAGTGATCGAGTTTTGGGATCCTCGGGCTGTCATGATCACCCTCCAGAAAGGCATCGTTAGTTGAAGGAATCTTTTAATAATGGATGGACATTTATATATATCTAGCAATTTAAAAATCCATTCATGAGATACACTGTCAAAGGCTTTTTGATAATCTATCCACGCCATGCTCAAATTCTTCTGTGATTTATGAGCATCTTCTAATATGGCTTTGTTGGTCATGAGATGATCTTTACAACCCCTGGCCCCTCGTCGACATCCTCTTTGCTCCACTGCCATTATATTGTTCTCTTGACAGTGGTTATACATTACATTGGCTAATACTGAAGTAAGTAATTTATACATTGTTGGCAAGCACGCTATTGGTCTCCAGTTCTTTGGATCTTCAGTATTTTCATTTTTGGGTATTAAAATGACCTTACCTGTACTGCCCTCGTAATTGAAAACACAGTAAGTTACATAGAAGTTACCTTTAAGTTACTGTGTTTTCAATTACGAGGGCAGTGTAGTAAACCATTCTTCCAACACTTCCGTACCCGAAATTAAATTAGTGAATAATGAAGCCAAATATTTATGTATATTAGTAAGATATTTCAAGTAGTAATTTTGTATTCTATCTACACCTGGTGATTTCCAATTATGTAAGTTTTTAACCGCATTTCTAACTTGAATCTCATTAATTTCTTGTATATCTGTTGTCACTATTTCATTTGATGCTAGCTCTATTTCTTTAATCCACTTGGCTTCATTATTATATTGAACGGGATTTGATAAAATGGATGTCCAAAATTCTTCAACTCCTTCTTTACTTGGTACTTTGATGTCTTTGCTTTTTCCATTTTCTAGACTTCTATATAATCTGTGCTCATTTTCTTTAAATAGTTTATTTTGTTCTTTTCTATTATTCATATCTACATATCGTTTAATTCTACCAGCAAGAGCTTTAATTTTTTGTTTAATTATTTCTGCTGTATTATTGTGATCATTCTCATTTTGGATATTGTATTTACTATAATATAATCTATCTTTAAGATTCATCATCCTACGTGTGTTACATCCTCTTTGTATTTCTATTAATTGCCCTAATTCTTTCCTAAATTTTTCTATTTTGCTTTGTATTCTTTTCTTCCACGGTGGGTCAGATATCTGTTTAATAATATTTTTAGGAGTGTAAGGTGCTTGATTATTATTAACTATTAGTGTTTTAGCTGTTGCATAAATGATATTATTTACTTCGCGCAAACTATTGTTTGTGATACATAGTTTAGGTAAGAAATTGTTCAACGTATTTAAATTATCTATGAAATGTTTGTTAATCTTAGCTTTTGGTAAAAATAAGCGTTTTTCAATTGGTGTTTCTTTCGTTTCAGCTAATATTTGAAGGAACTGTAATATTAATGGATCCTGATCCTCATTTACTTCTATATCGCAATTCAATTGATCTATTATATTTGCTTGTTCAGATGTATGTTGTGTGCTTTGTAAATAATGTGTGTTTTGTTGTGTGCTACTTGTTTGCGTTGCTGCTATGACTTGTTCCTCATTCGAGATCGGTTCAGGGTTTTCCATTGTTATAACACCTTTTATGTTATTTATTATATTTATATTATTATTGTTATATTATTATATTTAATTTTAAACTTAAAAGGCTATAGAACAGATATAGAACCATTGTTTTATTTAATGACAATGCACCTAGAAACTTATCGCTTCACTAGCTTTAACCCGCGGCTTCGCTCACGTTAGGTTCGATTTTTTTAACCCCCTATTTAACCCTCTTGGGGTTGAAATTTTCCAAAATCCTTTCTTAGCGGATGTCTACGTCCTAACAGCTACCTGTATGCCAAAATTCAAGCTCAATCGGTCCAGTGGTTAGAGCTGTGCGTTGATAGATCAGTCAGTCAGTCAGTCAGTCAGTCAGTCAGTCAGTCAGTCAGTCAGTCAGTCAGTCAGTCAGTCAGTCAGTCAGTCAGTCAGTCAGTCAGTCAGTCAGTCAGTCAGTCAGTCAGTCAGTCAGTCAGTCAGTCAGTCAGTCAGTCAGTCACCTTTGCCTTTTATATATTTAGATTTAAAGTAATTGTGTACAGAAGGTACAATCTAAGCCCCTGACATCATCCAGATTCACCTTCTTAAAACTCCGTGAGAACACTTGTTACTCGGTATATAAAGTAGGAAATATCTACGGGATGCAAAGTAGTGTTTCTCTGTTTCGTCACGATACGTTCAGCGGTTAGGGCGTGAAAAGTTAACAGACAACACACACACTTTCGCATATTTTATAGTACCTATTTACGTAAAGACTTTATCCGTTAACATTACGAAAATGTATCAGGAACGAATAACTGATCGACGTGAATTTTAACGAGGATATAGAGAGGGTGGACATAGGGTGAAAATATGCCGAGGATGCCTCACTGCGATACCTCGCGGTCGCGGTTTAGCTCGCTACCTCGATGCCACCTCCATGTAAAACAAATGTATGCAAACAGACGAGCGCGAACATGCCGAGAAACATCGATGTGAATCGCGATGTATCGCAGTGAGGTATCCTTCGGCATGTTCGCGCTCGTCTGTTTGCATACATTTGTTTTACATGGAGGTGGCATCGAGGTAGCGAGCTAAACCGCGACCGCGAGGTATCGCAGTGAGGCATCCTCGGCTTGTTCGCGCCCTTACGCTACTTTTCATTCTGGATTCGGCGGGTTCCCGCGTATTTTTAAAAACTTAACCCCACACCATACAAATGATCTCCTACAGGGGTTCGAGTTAGACGTTTCAACGAACAAAGCCTTCTCGAAATCCCTGAATGAAGCGGTGATACCGGGCCGACCGTACTTCAACACGCTGCTGCGCATCATGGCCACGCGCTGCATGCAGCAGGCCGTATACTTCTCCAGCGGGACCAAAACTCAGGACGAGTTCTACCACTACGGGCTTGCGTGCCCCATTTACACGCATTTCACTTCTCCTATACGAAGGTTAGTCTTGGTACCTACCTACCTACGTCCTCATTGATTTAGTGTCTAACTTATTCGAATTGAGCGCCGGAATAAAAACCGATAAATCACTTTTTTTTTTTTGGGAAATTGAAAAAATGTGTCTAAGACTATGGCTTTTTAATTTAAAGATGAACAATAGTTATGAATATATTTGTGTTGGCAGCACTGTTTCGAAATCTTAAATGTCACAGTAGTGAGTTCGGTATCTGTTGAGATAAAAAACAACAAAATGGGTTTTGATTTGATTTATCGGTGTCTGTTCCGATCATCATATCGTTTGGTACGACTAAATGGATTTATCGGTTTATGTTCAGATTACTGTATTTCGAGAACTATTTTGAAGCCGATTTAGAGGTTTTTTGTCAGGTTTAATTAACGTCGGTCATAGATATATACTACCCGTACAATGGGTCTGACAAACGTTTTTTACTTTACATGCCAAATAAATCTACAAAAAATTACGAGTAAAACTGTGTTCTTATTTTTTTCATATCCTAAAAAATGGCTGAGATATTTACGACCAAAGTGCGTATTTCCGGCCGAAGGTTTTTAAAAACGCGGGCGGGCGCTAACTAGCCGATGACGTCACACCCCCGGTCATTCGACAGTCGCACTCCCGTTAGCACGACATTGCGCAGTAAAAATCAAAATTATAAAGTTCTCTGTGGTAGAAATGGAAAAAATCCTGTATTGTGCCTTGGTGCTTCAATTCAATAGTTAAAACACCTGGTAAACTCTTTTTTTACATGCCCGAGGACCCAAAAATGAGGAAAAAGTGATGAAAAAAAGTACCATAGAAGATATTTTAAAAACGAAACACAAAAAAATTCAAGTACTTAAATTTAAGGAAAAAAGTTTATCTTAAAAGTACTCAGACCGATTATAAATATTTTCATTTGATATGCAAGGATAAAAAACAAAACAATATCAAAAAACAAAATCCGCTTGAAAATAAACCATCGACTTCCAGTTTTGAAGAATCTTTGATATCAACTCACAGTGATTACGATGTATCAGATGAAACGGAGATTACCGATTCTGAGGCCCTGGTTTCGATAACGAATATTTTAAAACATACATACAAAAAATGTAATAGCATTATCATTCTCTTATTTTAGAAGTTACAGGGGGGGGACACATTTTAGCACTTAGGAAGTGTCTCTCGCGCAAACTATTCAGTTTAGAAAAAAATAATATTAGAAACCTCAATGTCATTTTTGAAGATATCCTTAGATACCCCATACGTGATCTATCCTTAGATACCCCATACGTGAGGGTTTGATGAAAAAAAAAAATTTTGAGTTTCGGTTCTAAGTATGGGGCGGGGGGGGGGGGGGGGGGGGACCACCAAAATTTATTGTTTTTTTTTTTCTTTTTTTGTGTGAAAATCCTAATGGAACCCTAAAAAGATCCGCGTATATCAATCCAAAGCGTCACTTGTGCTTGATTTTGGTATTACAAGGGAGAACCCCTTGTAAAACCAAAATCAAAGTAGGAATTATTTTAAGAAAATATATTACAATAATTTCATGTTGTATGAAAAGTCTTGTATTTTTTCCAAAATCAACACAAGTTGTGTCTAATATACCAATGCCGTTTCGAAAGAGATACAGCAATGTCAAAAGTATTATAGATTGTCTGGAAATACAAATCAAAAAACCGACTGAAGCTGTAAAGCAAGCACTAACATGGTCAGAATATAAATCATGTATAATAATACCATGAAATACTTGATATCCATAACTCCGGATGGTCTTATTAAATTATATATATAAATCTATGCAAGCACCGGACTGAGCCTCGCTGTTCGCGACCGCGGGTAACCGGGGGTGTGACGTCATAGTATGAGCGCGCGTAAGCTCGGACATTCAAAAAAGGGCTGAAACTTCTTGTCGTTATAACTTCGGAAATACTGCATGTATTGAAGTGAAATAAAAACTAATGTATTATACATGATCTACTCTTCAATTTTAAGTGTATTTGATAATAATATTTTGACCCTTTTGTGTTCTCCATTAAAGAATGGGATTGAAAATGGCGTCGCTACTATTCACCTCTCACTCGCACACTGTCGCTATCTATACTCACACTCGCCGGTACGGTCAACAACAATAAACCGATAAGATGACCGTCTTTATTCTTTTATTTAATTATTCGTATTCCAGTTTCGCTTGTCTGTGAGCTAGGTGAGTTCTAAGTTTCTTCGTAATAAAATTGTTGATTTTGGTTATTAATATTCAATATATCAGCGGTAATCACCAACATTACACACTTGTACCATAATGTACTATTATTTAACTTGCAATGTATATGTATGTAACTATGTTTGAACTCCTAAAGATGGCGGACTAAGTTTTTTATGCTTTCCTACAATAAGGGTATCAAATTTTCAATATATGTAATTATACACTTTTTTATTATATGGTCTCTTAATTTAATAAAATATAATAAATATCCATGTACCTACCTACTTCCGCATCGATATTTTAATTAGATGACAATCCGCTAATAACACTATGTTTTAATATAACGTTATAACGATATATCTTATTTATTTATAATTATGTTATAATTTATTGATTATTAGCTGATTGTCGCTCGCTATAGATCCCGTGTATGCTGACAGTACCGGCATAATGAGCCGCCATTTCTAATCCCATTCTTTATTTGTACGAGTTGTATGAGAACAACAGCTTGCCATCATTAATAGAAAAAAAGTCAAAATGTGATTTATCGGTTTTTGTTCCGACGCTCCTCAATTATTTTGGCTTGGATTTAGTCCCCGTCTAAAAAGTCTTTTGTCAAGAAATTCCCAGAAGAACTTTTATTTTCCTCCCGGAGTATAGGAGACGGGAAATTTTTCTTTATCCTTTTTTATTTTGTATCACGTAGTAGTATTGGTGTACCTATCCTGAAGGGTACACCGATACTGCGATGCGTTGAGATATCAAAAAGGTACAAGCCGGTTCGATACCTTTTACCTAAGTTGTTGTATCCCCAAAACGCTTACGTGACGCGTAAATTGTTGTGATGGTCAATACAATGGTTTAGACCGTCGTTTTAATAACGATGTAACTTTATACGTCTTGAAAGTATGTAGAAAAATGCTGTTTTTAATTTTTTTTAAACGAACACAAAATAGATAAAAACAAATAATACAGTGCAAAAAACCTAAAATGCCAATTTTGTGGGATACCACAACTTACGTAGGAAGTATCGATTTGTTTGGTTATTTACTGTTGCGTACGGGACGCAGGTACGCAGACGTGATCGTGCACCGGCTACTGGCGGCGTGCATCGGCGCAGACGTGACGCACGCCTCGCTGCTCGACACCAAGCACGCGGACGCGCTGTGCGACAACCTCAACTACCGCCACCGCCAGGCGCAGTACGCCGGCCGCGCGTCCGTGGCGCTCAACACGCACGTGAGTGACGCACACGTGACGTCACTGACTGACTGATCTATCAACGCACCGCTCAAAACATTGGACGGATCGGGCTGGGCATACAGATAGCGATTATGACGTAGGCATCCACTATGAAAGGATTTTTGAAAAACCGAACTTAACGTGACCAAAGCCGTGGGCAAAAACTTATTTTAATTATCTTAATAGTTTTTATTATTAGAATTTTTTGCAAAACCAATCAATATTTTTACTCGAAATAAAGACATTTCTGAAGTTATTATAATATAAAACTATGCCTCGTTATTTGTTGTGAAAAATTATTTTTTGCTCAGGACATTAAGTCGCTCATTTGAGACAAGGGTTTATAATTTTTGCTATAAAAACAACATTAAGCTAAGCACAAAAAAATAAGAGCGAAAGAGATTGTGACTTAATGCTCTGTCGCTTTGTTGGCCGCTATGTTGTTTCGAGACCGTAGCATCCACAAAACATTACTCTGTAACGAGAGAATTCTCTCATCGTCGATTTTGAATTATGTCACCCTTGTTGCAAATGAGCGAAGTATTGTAATGAAAAATAGCAATTTCTTCATTATTTCAGATCCTGTTCAAGAACCGTGAAGAGATCGAGGCGGCGGTAGTGTTAGCGGTGAAGCGCAACGCGCTGCAAGTGCTGATCCCCAAGTACGGGCTGGAGGGGCCGCTCTACCTGCCGGCGGACAAGTTCGTCTACAACGAAGAGGTTGGTTGCTCTTACCTTCGTAGCTCTTAGACGTTGTCCTAATACAACGCGAATCATCATCGCAAGTTCACGTGAATTTTACTCGTACTAACGCGCGATCAAACATACTGATCTCGAATAGGTGCCCTAATAGGCATTCGCGCTATCGGCGGTATTCGAACCCACATCTTTCGGGAATCGTGCCCCGAGTATGTTAACCGTTACACTACGGCCGAATTGAACCACACGTCAGCCACGAAATTAATTATATGTATCATGCGCGTTTCAATACGTTTATAATCATTGTGCTAGAATGAATCTCCTGAAGGAAAATTTTGACAGGGTATTTAATAATAAATAAAGCCAGATAATCTATGAATGAATTAGTGCTGTAAGCAAGCTGCATTAGCAAAGATCACAAAAATAAAGATGCAGAAATCGTAACATTTGTCACAGAGATGTGACAATGTGAAGATTGGTTGTTTTGTTGAGCCGTAAAAAGGAAATAGGTAGACACACTTTAATATTAATAATATTGATATTTACGATTATTCCGGAGTTTAGCAATAGGTAAAAATAAAACGGTTGTTGCAGGAACACGTGCAAATATGCGATGGCACAGTGCTCAAAACCTTTGACGAACTCACTGTGAGATTGACTCTCGACAGTACGAACTTACAACACAGAAAGCTGGTTTTCCAACTAGTGACGCCGTACATAGCCGGCGTTAGTTACGTCAAAGACGACACAGAAGGTGAACAAGAGGCAATGAACGCCGAAATTGAAAATGTAGCCGATAGTGCGGAAACGGAGAAAAAGAGAAAGACCGCGGTAGATACTAAGAGTAAAAAGAAGAAATCTAAAAAAAACGACTTGACTACGTAGCCAGATAATTAGAATTAATAAGTTAATAAATATTTTATACTTGAATTTTTTTATTTTTTAGTTTTGATTCCTGCCAAAGTTTTGTCTACGGCTGGAACCGTAGTTTGATGTTTGACAGCAACTTACTGATTGATCGCCTCTTATCAGCTGACACTTTATCACTATAGGATTAAAAGCACAATGCGTAGATTTCATCCACCTTTGAGAATATTGTAGAGAACCCTTCAAGCATGTGATATTTAATTAATTATCATTATATTGTTTAATTAATTATTTATCATTATCTTATTTTAATAGATATAGACTTAGAGCAATTTAACCAAGTTGATAAGACATTAAGTAAGATGATGTCATTTTAAATGCAATATGGCGGAGGATTCAAGATGGCGGATTCATTTTTCATTTTAGTTCTTGACGTTATAAGTAATTATTGAAATAATAGTACAACTTTGTGGAATAGTATTTTATTGTTCAAAATAGAGTATATTTCACATTATACTCACTCAATATTTTCTTATAAAATAATTTCATATTTATCACATTACGTTGACTCAAAATAAGGATAACCTACAATAACTTCAATAAGCGTATATAAAAAAAGATAGTGTTTATTTGTGTTATGTGGCAACACTCGTAAATAAGAATCTTTTATATAGGTTTATTGCTAAAACTGCAATAAATTTCACAAGGTACTTCTCGTTTTTAGACGTTAATTCTAATTTAAATTATCTCGTCAAATATTTCCTTAAATGTCAAATACAATTAATCATAATATACTATGATCCCGGCAAGTTTTTTTTTCTAATCTAAGAACATAATATATTTTCTCCTCCGATCATCTAAAACGAACGCTGTTCACTCTAATTTTATATTCATGCGATTTGGGTCAGTACTCCACTGATAATAAAGTTCACTTTTCAATGACACGTTTGCGTTCAGGCGGTGGACTGTACACAACAGGGCTGGGTGGTTTAAGGGAGCTTTGACTAGTTCCTTGGGTGCTTTCTGCCGTTTCTCCAACTTCTTGGTGGATTTCCTGAACTTCCTCGATAGGTTCCTGAGTTTCAGTTATGCGGGGTATGTGTCGAGGAGGCAACTGCGCGTGCGCAGCTATTCGAGCGATTTCTTGGTCGATTTTGCTCACGAGATTTTCAATGACGACAGGCCAACGCGCCGCGGGGACCGTATGTACAGGTGCAAGCCGCGCGTCCGCCATTACCGCTAGACGTACTGTATCCGCGTACTGGATCACTGTTAGTGACATACCTGGAATAGAAGTACGGGAAAGGGTTACAATTAATTATATAGCAACTAGTTTTTGTCCGCAGGTAGATTCGCTCGTGTTAAATTCGATTTATTAACCTCCTATTTTAGCCCTTTAGGGGTAAATTTTCAAAAATCCTTTCTTAGCGGATGCCTAGTTCATAATAGTTAGACTAATTATTATTATTCCGGAAAATCAAAAAACTTTAATCCACACACGGGCATCGTCCAGTAATAATATGGTACTTACTAATATTGGCTTGCGGTGGTCGCCAATATATCACGTAGTCTATAGTCTTGTCCCACATCGTCGTCCTCTCACCGGTGTCCACGGGTGCGTTAATCTCTGCGTACGAAACGGAGAATTTCCGGGACAAGACGTTCATCGTGAGTCGCGCTAGCGGCGATGGCACGGACCGCGTGAGGGCTCCGTATCGAGCTTGGGCGGCCCAGCCGGCAGCCAGTAGCCCTTGCCGCCTGCACGCCTCGTCTACAACTGCAGCTATCCGCCGCGGAGTGGCGCCCACGGGCAGCGACAAGCAGATCATGCCTGTAAAACAACATTATGATGTATTCCTGCAGGAATAGTGGATGAAAATCATCGATATAAATGTACTAATACGTACTAGATATGGCGTTCCGAACACTCACCTTGTTCAACTGACATGTACAGTCGACCGTGCTTAGTTGTTAGTGAGAAATGGACATTGGCGACGTAAGAACGGGGCGCTATCTACGCGATAAAACTTTTTGAATACCTTATTTTGAATTGAAAATCCAACAATATTCGAACAAGTAATAAAAAATTATAGTTCATTTAAATAAACGGTTGTCTAAATCTCGTGCTAACATAAGCATTATGAAAGATAATGCACCCTGCCGAAAAAAATAGCACTAGATCTAACTATTTAGTATAGAAATTGTGTACAATAGAATTAGCTAAATTCTGTAAACTAAGCTAACTTGACAGCTTTAAAAATAGTTTTACATTTAGACCGGTCAGCTTTGTTTAGAAATTGTGTACAACATAATAGGTAAGTGTAGGCATCATCATTTGGTAAGTTTGCTTTTCAGTCTATCTACTTTATTTTTTAAAAAATCATTTTGCTGAGAGTAATTTTTACCTCCTGTTTGCGACTTCTTGTAATCCTTCCCGTTGCCCTCTGCGAATGTGTACAGGAACCTCTCGGAGGCAGCCCTGGCCGTGATGAGAATGGAGTCAGGGGTGTCGCTTTGAGCATGCTCGAAGAATGCACGCAGAGCCTCTGTGGCGGCGAACAAGGCCACGTCTGTGCCAGACACACCCAGAGCACGCGCCGCGCGCTCCACACCGGCGCGCGATACTGGGCGCGACCATGACGTCACCTGTAAGGAGTTTACTTTTATTCATAAATAGCCCAACGGTTAAAGGCGCTGAAAACTGAATGGTCGCAGGTTCGAATCCCACCCGTTGCACTATTGTCCTAGCACAAGCTTTCCGCTTATTTGGAGGGGATAGGAGGATATTGGTCAGCTTCAGCAAAAAAAACAATCGAAATCTATTGACGTAAACGATTGTTGATTTATCAATACTATGTATCAATATATTTTGACATTTAGTTCGTAGGAACTTAGGGTAGCCTAACGCAGTGGAACTACGGGGAAATACGAATTCCCTGTAGACCTACTTGCCGATGCCCCGTGGTCCCACTGACTTCTACCAATAGGATCACAGTGCATCGGCAAAGAAATCGTAAATACATAAACTGAAAATCTAGTAGTAAATACCTTTCTGCCGCATAAAGAGACGGTCTGCAGTATGTGTCGTTTACCACCATCGGCGCATATGGTGTCCGTCCAAAAATTTGCTGGGGCTCGATATAATTCGATAAAACCTCTCACAACTTCCGCCGTCGCTTTCACCCACAGTTGTCCGATATCTCCGTACTTCCACGTCAATGTGTTGGAATGCCTCACTTGGCCCGTAGTCCGGAGATCATACAGCGCTATCACCTCGTCGCGAATCGAAGCCGGTAACTTTAGAATCATTCGAGTTGTTGTGTATGTTGTCTCAAATATTTTTCGTGGCCACTTCCGAGGGTCAAATGTTACGAGTGGTGATATTATAACCTAAAAATATTGCACTTTATTAATATTATTATAAATTATTACTAATATAATTTATTTAAATGTAGACTTGTGCAAGAGTGGGGTCACAAGGGTGAACATCTGGCTATCTTCCTGACACGCCCAACTTATATTGCGGGGCCGTTCATACGGTCGGTCGTTCATCTCTTTTCTGTCTTATATAGTAGTGCAGCACTTCCTGTATTTTAATTAAAGTTTTTAACGAAATTACAGTAGTGTGGTACTTATAAAAAAAGACAGAAACCTCTATTACTAGATTCAGAAGATTTCTAATGATTTGTGACTTCTAACCAATTCACTTTGAAGAAAATTTATTTATATTTTAGATAGCTTTTGATTAAAAAAACATCAAAACAACTAAGTACCCTATTAAGTATTAACTCACTTGCTATTGGCATGTGTTCGGAACCACAATTTGAGAGAAACACTAATGTATGAACTAAATTTAAATTTTATGAATACTGGTATTTTTAATTCTATTTTTAGCAATCCATTGAGTAATTCGGCTGTTAAAGTATATAGATTTGTTAGTGATTCTTTCAAATTGATATAGTTATATAGGTAGTTCATTTTGTATATATTAATTGTATTATTATAATTGTAATATTTTGTGAGTACCGATGGGGCTGACATGAAGGTCACCTTCAAAAGTCCCTTATTAAAAATGAGAATGAAAAAAATAAAAAAAAAAGTATTAACTCGTACTTTGTACTTACTATCTCTGAAGACTCACCTTGGGAATTGTTAAATTTCTCCTCTTGCATTCACGTTGCACGGCGGACAAAAATACAGTAGCCGTTCTTGCTACATGTGGATTCTGTTCTTCTGATCGTTTCTTAGTAACGTCTCTTAAAGCATTAGCAGCTGATATTAACATAATACCAGCTACGTGAAATATTCCCGGTAAACTTTTCATCAAGTGTGTGCTTTCGGTGGGGTCGTATTCAAATATGAATTCGTTCCAAATATTGGATAAATTTTCGTTCATTTTATCCCAAAGCTCCAGTATCGAAGATGGGTTTGGAAATAGTTTTGCCAATGGGCTTTCCTGGTAGTATTCAGTTTGGTCAAATATTCGACTTGGTGTCAAGTCGCGTACCAGTAACAAATCGCCGATGTTAAGAGATTTCTTGCCAGTCAGAAGTAGATGATGTACTCGAACTAAAATGTAATACTTTGGTTCAATGGAGACGCAGGGAATTATTATATACTGCCACGGCGGTTGGTCGCTTGGGAAATATTTGGATATTATTTCGCTGACATAGTCCTGAAACATAGCAAAATTGATATTGTTTGATTGGCATTTGAAATGAACATGTCTCAACCGATATAGTACATGGCTGAACGTATACGTAGATCTCTAGCAAGGATCGCCACAGAACTAGATCTGTCGGATCGTCTGTTTATCTTGGGGTCTTCCAACTCTACGCTTTCGTTCGAAGCGCATTGGATCCGATAGAATTTGGAGTTTTTATAACCACCTCTAACAGGATAGTGCAGCATTTGAATTACTTTCAGTAGAACTTATTATTTTTCAATTACCTGAATATTACTGTCAGAGACAGGACGACCACGGTGAACGCCGTTGGCCATGATGACATGGTTATCGAGGTTGAATTGTATATTAGCATCCCATGCGTAGTTTCCCCAACTCGATACCAGACAATGTCGTAATCTGGGAAATAATAACTGTCCTTTGTGGTCTCGACGATCAATAACATGTTGCGTCAGGGCATTTTTTATCTCCTCGGTATCTAACGCACCTAAAAATATTTTTTACTGAAAATTTTATATGAAACAGTAAGGACGTGCGCCGGAAGGCATTCTGCTGTAGACTCCCATAAACCGTCAGAATTTTGTCGGATCGAATAATATAGGTTGCAGGTAACAGAAAGTTTGACACAATTCCTGATATTATACGGCCAAATTTTTGCTGATGTTTGAGTTTCAATCTATTATTTATCTACGATGTACAAGGATTCGCAGCGAAGGACGTATATAACAAAAACTGCTTCATAATTCTTTATTATAATTATCATCATGGCTTTGATGAAATAGGGCACAAACTAATCTACTCCTAAAAGGGCTGATTCCCTTTTGATTCATAAAATAAACGTTTCTTTCTTTCTTTCTTTCTTTCTTTTGGTGGATTTCATACACTGCATCTCACGCTCAAATCTCTGATGGAAATACTAAATCGAACCAAAGAAAGCTTACCTTTAACACATAGTAGAACGTTGATTATGCCCTGGTTTCTGTGAGTGTCTAGTAAAGATCGGACCGTGTCGGTTCTGATGAACTCTAGACTGGGATACCTGCTCGACAGTAGCTTCAGCCATAAATGTTTACTTATTCTCACCACTGAAACAGTTTGAATATTATTTGATTGAAGACATTTAAAGACGAACTGCATTCGGACTACAAGCAAACTGGAAAATTGTTTGGATGCAGTTATATATCAACGCAAAAGTTGAAACAGCAGTTACAGAAATATTAAATTTTCTTCATAAACACGCGCGCTAGACTTTAAACGTCTTTCAGCAAAGTTTAAACTTTGAAGTTTAAACTTTGCTGATCTATTTCTACGTAATGTCTTGACGGAAATCTGAGAAGCCACAAACACATAATTATATTAGTTTAGAAACTCTGTTTCACGAAGTACCTACTATATTTTATTGTAAGAACGCTTTAGAGAGATTTGTCATCGAGTTTATTTTCTTAATTTCCAATAATGTTTGTATACGGCGCGTTACATTTCAAATTGTTACAATAAACAAAACATTTGTCTACTGTAACAATTTATAAACTGTTATCAGGAATTAAGTATTACAACACTGTATT
Organism: Hipparchia sbordonii; assembly: GCA_038048805.1. Lineage (NCBI taxonomy): Eukaryota > Metazoa > Arthropoda > Insecta > Lepidoptera > Nymphalidae > Hipparchia > Hipparchia sbordonii. The sequence continues at coordinate 11,265,976 of CM076104.1, read as the reverse complement.
TAATGACAACTGATAATGTTTAGCAATACCTACATACCCTACAAAAAATTTAATACAACATTAATTGGAGCAAAATATTATGAATGTAAACAGTCTGAGTTTAATTAGTTGCCTCATATAAATAATTTCTTTTAAACAAATACCTATGTATATATTTAGACTCTTCTGTGAATGAAATAAATAAAGAGCTAGCGTGAAAAGGTTAGAATTATTTTGCTATTATCCGCCAACAGAAAAAATCTGTATGGTCAAACATACAGCATTGTAAAGTCGATATCTCCTGAGGATGATCCGGTGTCAGAGCAAAACGTGCGTCGAGAGTAGTATAAAAGTCTTGTGTGGTGGTGCATGTGAGTGGTGGTGGCATTGCTTGCTTGTGAACTTTGTTTTCTTGCTTGGTTGGGGAGGTAAGCGGTGCTTAGCTTGTAACTGCATGTTTAACCATACAGATTTTAAGCTGTTGCATAGTTTCTATCGCGGGCCTTGAGCGTGGAGACCGAATCCAGAAATTCCGTAACGAAAATAATCTGACACGGGACTCCTCTCACCGCTAGATGGCGTTGATAAAAAATGCTATGCAATAGCTTTACCGTGGCAGTCCCTGAGTGCCACACGTCTTTTTTTTCTGTAGGCGGATTATAGCAAAATAATTCTAACCTTTTCTTGCTAATCATGAATTTCCGCAAAGTAACACGTGATTCTATCCAATAAATAAAAAGAGCAGTCTGCGTGTGGGGACACCCAAACATTATTGTCAACAACAAATTTTGAATTGTATCAATAAAGTCAGGTTATCACGGGAGAGGCATGTTTTGTTGCGGCCTTATCTGTATAATTTTATTGATGTTAAGTGTCAATGCCCGTTGAATAATTTCATTGATAGGTATGTATGATACTATGCGTACGATTAGGTAAATTTATTTGCTTAAAGGTAATTTTCCTCGTCTGAAATAATTCATTTGAATAATTGATTTCATAATTGATTATTACTTCAGATTTTCCGCGGCTATTTAATGTAGGTACAGGTTGTTATTTTAAGAGCGGCCATTGAAGCGTAAAATTAAACTATAGGAATATAGGAAACCGATCGAAGAACAGTGCCGTCGCTCTTAAAGAAAATAAAAACTGCATTCAAAAATTTAAAAAAGCAAAAACATTTGACCCGATAGAGACTTTTTTTTTGCAAAAAAAATTATGTTGATATGTTGATAGTTAATTTTATTATTAAATACCTACTTAGTAAGTACTAGCATACCAACGTAAGATAAGGCCAGGGCCGGCAGCGCAGAGACGGCGATGCAGAACGCGCAGTAGGTGTACAGCTGTTCGCGCAGATACGCTCGCAGCCCCCGCTTGCCTCGCACCATCTCCGATAGATTCACTGAAACTAATACAAAACATTAAACAACAAATAGTAACCGGTCAAATGCGAATTGGACTAGCATGCGAAGGGTTCCGTACCAAAAAAATGCGGATAATAGGGAGTGGCTATGTATTTAAAAATTCGGCGGGTACCTTCTATTTTTTCGGGGTAAAAGGTAGACTACGTCATTCTCCAATTGCTCCGTCGCTGCGTGATTTAAAGACAAACCAACAAACAAACACACTTTCGCATTGATAATATTAGTGAGGATAACTTAAATGTACCTATTAAAATGTATTAATCAAAAATTATTGACTTAATAAATAATAATCTGAAGCCGGAATTAGATAATTAACCATAATATCTTAGAGGCATAACAGCTGCATAAGCTGTGGAGGACTCATACAAAAACATGATAATTTGGACTAAAAGATTAACGATTGTTTTTAACTGCGACGTATATCTATTGTTATTAAATATACCTAATACCTAGCAGGAAATTAATAGACACTAGAGTAGTAGTAGTATTAGTAGAACTAGTTAAGCATCTAACTTTGCAAAACAAGCAATTTAATAATAATAGTAACGAAAACAAACAATCCCGTTAAAAACTGAAAATTCAAAGCCACATTTAAAGTAAGTATAAATTCAAATTCAAAATTTCGAAATTTTCAAAATAAAATTTGAATTGAAGGAGGTATTAAAGACGAGTCCACGGAATAGTATCTAATAGTATCTGCTAATGACGAATTTAAATAAAGCCGTTCGCTTCCATGCACATAAACAGTTTGAAATAAAAGGGTTATGTAATAGAACGGTTCAAAACCGAGATTTAAAATGACTTTGTATAGACCTGACCTCAGAAATAACTTTATCTGCCCGTTTGCTGTCAATTATAACTACTGTTTTACTATGGTCGCCGATAGCGTTAAACAATCAAACTGGCACAGAGCGATTAGCTTCAATGTCTATTCAATCTACTCATGATAAATGCTGATCTTTCATTTATGTTCCTAACCTATGACTTTAAAAACTTATACCCACTGTTAACTACACTAACTTTCCTCTCGAGTCTTCGTAAGTTACTTTCATTGCTTAGAAACCGTTTACGATCCCAACTTCTACACTGCGTTTATAAAGATTAAAAAAAATGGGTTTTATGAACGGCGAAATTACAATACGAGTAAATCCTCTGTATTTACATACTGAGTATTTGTTAGTTTAACTTAGGGCCTTTGCACACCACGTTTTTTAAACGCGCCGTTGACGCGCGTTTTAGAAACGTGCGTCGACGGCGCGCTTTTTTATCCTACAGAGCAGTTTGTTGTCCTTTGTATCGATACACACTCGCGATAGCATCGCGTTTGTATCGCTACAAACGCGCATCAACGGCTCGTTTAAAAAACGTGGTCTGCAAAGGTCCTTATATCGAAAGATCGATAATAATTTAAATCCTATTGTGATGCTAACTTCTAAACCGTGTAGTATTAGAAAGATTTAAAAAAAAATTATAAAAGGAGGCCCAAGGTTTGCTTTCAAATTAGTGTAACTTACTTATTAGTGTAATACTTATCAATTTCACTCATTGCATCCCGTATTTAGAGCAGTGATAACCTAGTGATAACGGTCAAAAAGACCGTTAAAAGAGAAAATCTCTTGTCTTAAAATAACTAAAAAGAAGTTTCAAAAAAAAGTATTTTTCTTCATTAAATTTTGTTCTGGTCAATAGGGAGTGGCTACTCCTCGAACGTGATTGGTTGACACTCGCGTCAAAGCGAACCGCGGAGACCGCGCGGTGTTCATTGAAGTAAAATTCAAGCGCATTTTTGTAGACGCAATTAAATGGGAAAAGCATATCCATTCAAGGAAAAGATCATGAGGAAAGCTGGACGCCTGAGAGTTCTCTATACTGTTCTCAAACGTATGTGAAGTCTAGCAATACGTCTATACCACCTATCCTATCTAGACCTATGTCCAGCGTGGTGGACCTACCCCTTCTCCGACAGAAGACGTGCGCTCAGTAATGATACGTTAATAGGTTGCTTATGATGATGATTAACACGTATTTATCTAACTGCTTCGTTTTGCAAAGCCCCAAAGCACAACACGTATTTCCCTAAAATCTTGTGTGTTTAATAATTGGTTTGTTGTTTAATCCCGCGTTAATATAGCAAGTAGCAACCGATTCACTTGGTTTTTTTTGCATGGATATAGTTGAGGATCTGGAGAGAGTCATGGGCATAATAAATGTAAGATTTAGTCGCAGTAAGAAATTACCCTCAAAAGCAATTCGCAAAATCAAAACAAAATAATATTTGCTTGTAACATGAATAACTTTAACTAGGATATTAATTATGTAGGTGAAGAGATTATTATAAAAAAAAACATTCGCTGTGAAAATGCACCTAATTAAATATTTCAGTGTAACCTTGTTAACTTTTCATGCAATAGGTATTGAGCAAGTCTAGTTCATAATCTTGCAACATAAAACGAATCGAATATGTAGGTTGATGCTTTCTTTGTTGTTCGTCTTTACGTTCGAAAATCGACAAAATTTTCAATTCCTTTTTATAAAATCAATATTATAATAGGTACTTATACTTATTCCACATAATCTTACAAATAACTAGATGATGCCCGCGACTTAGACCGCGTGGATTAAGGTTTTTCGCTTCCCGTGAGAACTCTTTCCCCGGGATAAAATGTAACCTATGTGTTAATCCCAGGCGTAAGCTATGTTCATTCCAAATTTCAGCCAAATCGGTTTATTCGTTGTGGCGTGAAGGAGTAACAAACATACGCACATATATATACACATACAAACTTTCGCCTTTATAACTAAAGTAAAAGTAACTGCTTACTTACTTTTTAATTTTAACTTTTTAATTATTTTTTGTCTTTATTTTCTTTCATGTTGTGTCGTTTACTATCTCAATAGTTTTGGTCATATTTATTTTCACTATCTCAACCGCACAAATAGTTAATTGTATTTAAACAATAAGTAATTAACTTACCTTCAAACTATAGAAACATCCAATCTGTTTATTCAGTAAACCAATAAATTGGAGAAATTCCAAATAAGAACACTAATACGAGATTGTGAGAAAGTGGTGGACAAAACACAAATAAACACTAGTTCTCGTTTTGACACCGGCAACGTGTCACACGACCGCTCAGCGACAGCGGAGTGACAGAGTAGTGGCTAGTGGCCGGCCCACTAGTGCTACCCTTATCGCGCCTTGTCCAAGGTTCAAGATCGAGAGTGGGCATCAACAAGATGACGTGATAGCGAGTTCTACGTCGTCTCGCTACATCGCTTGGGTTCATTGGGGCCTTTGGGACTTTACTGTCGCCATAGAACACATATAGTAGTACAGGCACAGAAGATTTACTAAATAGCGATTCTTACTATCCTACAATAAAGTGCAGTTCATTGCGCTATGCGACCAGCAGGGCTAGCACAGGCGGGAGAAATTTTATTTTATCCCCGGGAAAAGGATAAAATGTTTATACCCTCGCATAGTTTTTACATCCGTCGAACATGGGCACAGCGGTGGAAATAACATTCAGTGGATATACTTATAGGAATATACTTCGCCTTTTCCTCTATCGCTTTGCTTTAGCATAGGAAGAAGATAATTTTATCCCCTGTCAGTGGATAAAATCGGGGGATAAATTTTTTATCTCCTGCCCATGCTAGCTATGCAGAGCGCTAAATTACCTAGTTACATGTATGCACCTAGAAGTCGCCTATTTTTCTATCGCGTAACTGTTATTCATTCGGACTACGTTAGCCTTTTGAAGTGGCCTGACACTTACCTACATGGTTACCTACTATGTAGGTACCTACATAATATCAACAATTGGGTAGGTAGGTCAAAAGTAAAGTAGGTCAACTCAAGAGATAATAAAAAGTGATGTCGAATCGAATCACTAAAGTAGGTTGTAAACGTTTGCATCTTTCATCCGTTAAAAATGCAATCGCAGCATATAGCTTCTAAAACATAATCGGATTAGCCACTAATCTCTTCCGTTCGTTCCGCTGATAGGTACGGTTTTGCGACAGCAGGCCAGGCCAAGCGCACTCTGCATTTTTGGTATACTGTGGTACCACCAAGCTTATCCATTAATCAGTCATTACACGTACAGAATAAGAATTATTTTTACCTACCTACTTATCCCATCACTTACCTGAAAATTGTTTTGTTGATCATCAGGTGTAATTTAGTGTTGGTAGGTGCAATTTCGATTCGTATGTAGTGTAGATACTTTCGACTTCCAAAAAGGACGGAGTTTCTCAAATCGTTGGAATCTTTTTTTTCTATGTATATTTCCCGATTACTCGAAGATGCCTGGACCGATTTGGAAAATTCTTTTTTTTGTTTTAAAGGGTATACTTCCCAAGTGGTCCCATTGTCAGTATCGATGATGGGATCCTAGAGAAATCGAGGGAACTCTTCTTTTATAAGCAAAATTGATATACTTTTTTTTATTATATCGGTCTGTCAGATTTGGGAGCCAGAGGCATTTTTAATAAAATAAAAAAATATTTCAAAATTATAATTATTTATTGAAACAAATATCGGTTTTTAAATTAATAATTATTATTTGTTACTAAAGCTAGTGGGCTTTGACTTATATAACTAAGTAATAGAGGAGCGATACAACGCAATGAACCGACATAAGTAGCATAAGTACACAATTGTATGCGTATGCATGACGTTATACGATAACACTAGGTATCAATATAGGATGTTATGCTTTCGCATTTCGCTGGGTTTCGACCTGCCAGAGCTCTTGTAAGACTGGTTTTTACACAAGCATATATTAATCTGATGCTGATATCCTGGAACTATAGTCACAGTTTGACGATATATCTATGTAGTTAGTAGGTACTAAAGACAGAGTAGAAGAGACAGTTCCTTCTCTTTCCAATTGCCCCGAAGTTCAGAGCTGGGTACATAGGTTATACCAGCAGCTGTTCTTCAATGGCAATTTTTTTTTATTATTATTAAAAAAATACTTAATGAACTTTAGCATATTTTTACAAGAAATTTTGTCATAATACGCCTAATGTGAAATATAGAAACGATATTATAACTAGATAGGTAGGCTTACAAAAAATTGTAAGTAATTAAATAAAAAAAATGTGGCAAAATCTTAAATCAAACCTGCAATGTCCCATTTTTACAAGAGCTTCGAACAGGGATTAAGTTAACATTAAAGTTCAATGGAAGATTACAATTTCACTATATTCAAAACACTAAAATACATTTAATATTAAAATCCATTAGACAAATGCTTTCAAAATGACATTGGGGATATAAAAATGCCTTTTAAGCGTTTAAGTTTGTACCTATTTGATACCTAACTATTTCTGTTTCTAAATAACTTTGAATGGGAAAAAGGAACTGAATTGATATAGTTCCTGACAAACTATTATACAATTCATCAATAAATTCAAAGGTGAAGACAAAAATTAAAGTCAAGATCTTACAGCCACTCTTATCACATCTTACAGCTTTAACTACTAGTATGTCTACAATAGAAAATCTATATGATAATAATATTATCGCCTGTATACAAATTTGTAAATTAAACTCTACAAAAAATAGCTTCCCGTTTAAGTTTTTCTGCTTACTGCAATGTACAGAGTCAAATAGTGGATAGCTTATTGTAAAATAAAAAGAAAATTGCGCAAAGCAATCTGCTACGAAACGGTTAAATAAAAACATTTCATGTCATACATCGAAAATGGATATATTCACTTCTGAATATAGTACATAAATCTTAAGGTATTAAGATTATAATTTGGCATCCAAAACGTAAAATCTTAAGCCGAAAACACATTGTCTGTGTCGTGTTGTGTTGCAATATAAGCGCGACGAGACGTTCGAGCGTCAGTAGGGCTTATTCTCTATCTCAGTGGCTATCGAAAGTTGTTAACAGTGCGCAGAATACCAGAAAAAAATCTCCGCGATATATGAAATCCTTGCTATTCCTTACTAATACTATAAATGCGAAAGTGTGTTTGTTTGTTGTTGCGATTTTTTTTTGTTGAACAAATTTCATTATTTTTGTCTCTACTCAGTATCGTCCCTACTCAATTGGAAATTGCCTGTTTTTTTTTCGGATAGTTAAAACTTGATTTACTGCTGTAAAAATCAAATCTGCATCTGAAGATTTACCATTACAACTATGAACTGTTAAACCAGCATTTTGTTTGACGAAATGCGGATTTGACAGTTATAGATTCATTTGACGATTCGAAAGCACTTTGTAAAAGTTTATTTGAATAAAAAATTATTCTATTCTATTCCATTCTTAGTTGGCAATTTTCCAGTGTTTCTCATAGCCACTGGAAATGTCAAAGATAGAGAATACGGCAGCAGAAAGCCCAAAGCGCCACGACAGGCAAAGTGCATGTCTTCATTTACTCGTATAAAATACGCGATTCCAATCGATATTCTGTTGCGGTAGAACACTTCACAACAAACTAATGTGTTTGCGGTTTTAGCATAAGCCTCGTGAGTAATTTAAATGCGAGCGGTTGAGTACTGACGAGTTTATAAATCGACAACGTTGACAATTTCCAAATATCGTAACACTGTAACGTGGAAAGAAGAAACTTTGTATAATTTTGTATTGTGTTGTTTGTATCTGGCTGTAGATTCTGACAACCAGATACAAAACATAAAGTTTGACAGCTTTATCCATTTGTTTGTCGATTGTATACTCGAAATCTATTAAATCTGGCGAGATTTGTAAACTCGTACTAAGGGTTCAGGCCTTGCACTTTGCGTCTTGTTAACTGTTATAGCATTCCAGAATGGCACAGCTGTGTTTGATTCTTGGGAATCGAATCGTAAAATTCGTGGACCACGATGGTGAAATCGAAATACGAAACTTGAATCCCATCATGAGGATAACTCACTCGTCTACCAAGATCCCAAGAATCCCACACGAGTTTAAATCAAACATCACAGTCATTTCGTCGACTTCACCCTGACTCATCATAACTTCACTGGTTAATGGTTATATCAATGGCCTGCAATGCTCTCTGTCACGATGAAGTCGGTATGTCAGTGAAGTGCCAATAGCGAAGTGAATTTAAATTGCGCTTGCTCTGACCTGCTTTGGAGTAACTAGTTTTTGTTCGATGGACCTCCGAGGTATGCCGCTCACCTTTTTGGGCGAGCGGCCATTATAGTTTATCGACGAGGGAAGGGACTTGTATCCTCCGTCGGAACTGTAATCCGTATCTGTTGACTGACCGTTCAAACTGGGACTGTGTCTGTTGTTAACGCTCTCCTTACTGCTTATCCTTCCGTTGTACAAGTCTCCGTACGACGTGTGGTGTTTGATCAAGGATTCTTCTATCACGGCGGTTTTTGCCAGCAACGGCTCAGTTGCTAGGTAGTGCTGGTTGTGGAAGTTCTCTATGGACCGAGATCGGCCCGAGTAGAGGCTTCTTCGTTCGGACTTCTCGCCTACTGAAGAATCGCGTTTGATATATCTCCTGTTCTCTGTGTTGGTGGCTAGGGCTTGAAGGTATTTGGATCCGACTCGACTGTTCGACTTGAGCTGAACCGAGTCTAGTTTGTCAGTCAGTCTGTTGTCGTCACTGGTCACACCGTTCACTCTCCTCGCACCGCACTGACACTTCACGGTCCCGTTGGTGACAGGCCTCTTTGTCTTTTGTGCTTCACTGTACGACGGCAGCTTCCTCCCACTAGCTTGTTCATTCCAACTGTGCATACAAAACAAATTGATTAGAATATTTTCATCGCTATCACCGACGTCTATTATTATAGTAGTAGGTATGTATATTGGACAGTCAGTGCCTTAGGCCCGGACCGCACTGGTAAGGCGACATTAACGTGACAGCGATTTCGCTACAATAAACTCCTATAAACATGTGACCAGATTTGCTTAATACTTATATGTGACCAGATTTGCTGCGTTCGACGTGCGAAATTTCGCCTCACATCGCTATTGTTTTACCAGTAGGTAGGGTCCTAGCCTAATTATATTGCTGCTGAATCTTCTGCCAATTGCTGAGCTTCAGTACGCCCGGAAAATTAAATGAACAGTTCCTAATTTACGACAATTCTCTAAACAATCAGCGTGAAAATGCCGAAATTCAAGTCACTGCATTCTCCCCGTTTATACTTAGCTACTATAAACGGAGAGAATGCAGTGATTTGCCAGACCAGGGTACATATACGTACTTATAACTATTAATAGACGTCAATGATACTAATATATGTTTTATATTTGTTCATTTTAAGTACCTACCTAAGTTGAAAATTATAAATACATAGGAATATGAAAATTATAAATATATTATATTTCAGATCCGATTCTTAAATACTTTTAATAAGTTATTTATTTTAATGTTATTGTATAGATTAGAGTATTTGTAGCTGTAATTTAGGTTGTCTACGTAAACCTCACCTTTACGTTCTGTTGTGGCAGCGTGTAACACATAGACAAGGCTCATAATCAAGGTATGTTAAAAAAAAAATGAATTCAACCGTCAGTAAATCAGTAAATCAATACCACACTGTACAATTATACTACAGACAAAACACAACACAAAACAGTTATAATTAAATCAAGTGCAACCATCCTGTCTGTCGGAGACTAGTGGAAGTATACCTAGTTATATTGTGTGCGTAGGTGTATATAATATTATATGTATCTTGTATAAACAATAAAATTATCGTTTTTATATGGACCTACCTATTATACTAATTTATACTTCATGTAATGTTAAAAAGCGTATCGCAAAGTCAGTAAAATTTTACAAAATTCTATTAAGTACATAATATGATTATGAAACATTAGTATGAACATAATAATTTTCGTGACTGGGAAATTATAAAAATATTATTCAAAAGTTTAATAACTATTTTTATATAATCGGGGTTTTTTTTATATAATATTATAATATAAATAGTTTTTTTCATATATTTCGTCAAAATAAGTACCTATATCTCTCTGTATAAATATTAGCTTCTGGATGGATATCGCAGTACATTAATCATAGTGTAATTTTACCTAAACAGAATATTAAAACGAGGCTAGATCAGTACATTTAAAAAGACACTCAAAGACACAATCATGCTTATGTTATAAAAAATCACTTAGGCAAGGTAAGGTAACTGTGACAATATTCGTCCATGTCTATTTCAGCAATAAAAACGTCGTCAGAGCTTTTGTACAAGAGATGCAGCAAGCACAATACATTGATCGAGCACAAGAGGCAAAGAGCGAGCAAGCAGTCGATCCACGCTACCTGATCCGACGGACGAACCCGCGTACCACCCAAGTGAAAACTGCTCCCACCAATATCCAAACATTTTCAATTTATCATATCCAAATCGAATCGAAAGCAGCATGTGAGGAAGTTAGAACAGCATGATTACAAAAATGACTGAGCGGGAAAGGTGCAGGTTGACTTCCAGTTGTGACATATATCCTTAGGCCCGTTTAATCAAAATAATAAATTATACCCAATTTGTAAGTATGGACTATGGACCCCTAGGTTAGCGACAAAAAATAATAGATGATAAAAGTAACTAACAGAATATGTTTAGAGGTAGAAATTATACTTTGGTTGACATAAATGTGTTATGATAATGATGCGTGAAATAATAACGTCAAATGAAAATACCAGTAAAATATGGTGTTAAAGTGAGGGTGATTCTACACATGGAAGTGGGTGTGAATGTCATTTTCTTGTTCATGTAATCTTTGAAAACGATAATCCATTTTGAACTTCGTACACGAGTCGCTAGGCATTGAATTTGAGACATGGAATACTTTGCTATCGAGCTGCATTGTTCCTTGCATTTCGATAAGCAATACGAGGGAGTATACGTTATGTAAAATATGACAAATGATGTATGCAACATGTGGAGTAATGATTTCAGTGATTGTACCGAAGCGAAGTATAACCTAAAACAATAAATACACGAGTCGCATAAACCATAAAAGGGAACTACGTATTTGCACTTTAAAAGAGATAAAATTTAACTGCATCGCGATAAATTTAAAATTGCCAGTGTTACACAATATCATAAGGAAACTGACGATTGCAGTAAACTTTTATAGTTAACCGTCAGTAATTTTATTGTTATTTTATCTTTTTTATAGTGCTTTCAGAAATTAATTGTAGATATAAATAAATTATCTTAGAATGTCCGAGAGATATAATTTAAAATTATGCAGGTATGGAATGGGGTTATGGATGATATGGAAAAGATGGAATAAAAGTTATAAATAGAGGACTAGTTAAGGGTATTCCATGTTAAATATAAAGCACGTGACACAAAATATCATGGGATCTATGAAAAACGGATGAATAATAATGTAGATTATGTTACCTCACTAATCCGGAATTTTCAGAACTCGTTAGTGTGGTGCCGATTGGCGGCCGCAACTGAAAAATAACGCCTCATTAGAACAATTGACAATAATAATAATAACATTTAATTTAATCTAAAATTGCCTATTATTTGGAGCTTTAGTGCGATGCCTCAGATGCGATAAGTAGGTACCTAACTACTTTTTAATTTGAATGAACAATTATATTCTTTCAATTTTAAGAGTAGATCGAAGAAAAGGGTGGTGAGAGATCGCCTAAGCGTATCGAAATACCAATTGCTAATTGAGGGTCGTTAAGCAGAAAACAACCAATAGCTTTTTTACAACCAACGTCGTCATATATTTGAAGCTGTAATAAAACCTAAATCTGCTCAGTGCTCATATCTCGATTCTGCTTTTTTGGCGCTGATCGTTTTCTGCTTAACGACGCTCAATTGTTTCTCTTAAAAAGTACACGTGGCTGCAATTCCAGTAGGGCTAACATGCGCGCCACGAGAAAGTTTTGTCTACACGTTTACTCGTAGTCTCTATGTGAATCTCTACAGAGATTCACGAGTAAAGTGTAGACAAAATTTTCTCGTGGCGCGCATGTTAGCCCTACAGGTTACGCGTATGCACGCTTCACGTACCCTATCAGTCTGCGTGGCGACGTTGCAAGTGTCGTCGGCGCGCGGCTCGCGATTCTCCGCCATGCGCAGCATCTGCTGCTGCAGCACCCGCACCAGCCGGTCGCGCTCCTCGAGCTGACCCTGGAATCAATAGGTACATAATTATCAAACTTTTTACTTCATCATCCTCATCACCATCAACAACCCATCAACGGCTCACTACTGTACGCAGGTCTCCTTTCAGAGAAGAGTTATAGGCCCATCCCATTGCAAATTGGCAGACCACTTTTGAGACACACCTTTGAGAACATAATGGAGAACTTTCAGGCGTGCAGATTTCCCCACGATGTTTTCCTGCACAGTTCAAGCATTTAGTATTTATTAACGTACATAACTCCGAAATGTTAGAGGTTCGTGCCCGGATTCGAATCCGCGACCGCCCGAATAAGACGTCGTAGTCCTAACTTCCAGGCAATCACTGCTCTAAACATTTGCTCAAACCTAAACTGACATACCTACCTATACGTGATCGTCCGTCCACAAGTGTGTGAACATTTTTTTTTGTTTTTAATAAGAATATTAGACAAGCTGAAGTTAACTAATATCCTTTTATCCCCTCCAAATAAGCGAAAAGCTTGTGCTAAGAGTGGGTAAGACAATAGTGCAACGGGTGGAGTTCGAAACTGCGACCTTTCAGTTTTCAGCCCGCAGTCCGCACCTCTAACTGTTAGACTATTGATGCTTTCTTTTGAGGACATTGTCTTTATATCGCTCGCTGAGTGAGCTTTCTCATGAGATTAAAGCTATCGTGCAAAATAAAATTTATAACATTTAAAAAGGAGTTAATTAACCATACGCTTAGTTCCATTTGCGTTTATTGCTTTCGCTGGGGTGTGGTGTTCAGTTATTATAGTTGATGACGCAATGAGTCGCTCAATTAGCGTTTCAATGAAGTGTCTCGTTAAATCAGTCAAATATATTTAGAAGCTATCTACGAACATACTGGGCTACGATTATTTATTATCTGTTCGGATCTGTTTGGATGACGTGACAGATTTCGGTCCCATTGGGCTATGAGAGTGAGGAAATAGAGAGTGTAATATGTTTGCGCACACACCTGTGTTCTGTAATATCTCCCTCGCAGATGCGTAATCTCCGTGGAGAATACACGAAAAAGGCAAAAAAAGCCATTCGCAGTACCGACCTAGAAATAGTCTTCGGTCGCCATGTTGATGGAAAGTGACACATTTAACAAATAAAATAGACTTCTTTTTCCTTTTCAATTTTTATTTATGCAGTCGGGTTTTTGATTTAATATTTTACTAACAACTTTTTAGTTCTCGTAAATCGTAAACAGTCATTCAAACTGAAAAATGAAAAGGGAAACTTAACAATGATTTAAAATGCCTATTCAACGATATGACTTAACATAGTTCATCGACTTTCATTTGTTTCTTTTTCACAATATGGCGTTTGATGGTCGCCATATAGAATTTTGGTTACTGTCATAATATATTTAGTGACTCTTCCAAGATTAACACAAATCGATTGACGCACAGGATTGACGTAAGAATTATCAAAATCGTCCAACGCCTACGTAGACTGATAAACATATTACCCTCCTTTGCATCGTGCAGTCCGGTAAAAACAGATTGGATTGGGTTTTGCATTGATTTAGTGGAGATCGGCCGCCTTGGAAGGCTACCTACGGTCGGAACTGGGAGGAGTGTGATGCGGTACCTGCAGGTAGAGTATCTGGCGGCGCATCTCGGCGCAGGCGTCGGGGTGCAGCGGCGAGGCGGGGGGGCGGCGCCCGTTGCCGCGCGCGGGGCTCTCCGCGCACGCCGCCAGCAACGGGTCGAGAGTTTCACTCTGCAACAAGGAGGACATCACTACATGATACTGACCGTTCATTTCGAGTTGGCCGCTGTCGACCGTTACAAAATCACGTCATACCGTACCGTTGACGAGATAATAATAATTGTATTTTTTACTGTAATTTTTTAATATTTTTTATTCGTTGACAAGTTAATCCATGACAGCGATCTCACCTGATGGTTAGTGACGATGCAGTCTAAGATGGTAGCAGGCTAACTTGGTAGATTCAACCCATACCTTCTAATCGGTTTCTACTTACCATCGTGCCGAAACTATCGTGCTAAATCGCTTGGCGGCACGTCTTTACGGTAGGGTGGTAACTAGCCACGGCTAAAGCCTCCCACCAGACAAAATCAAATTCAAAATCATTTATTTTATGTAGGCCAACTTTTGGCACTTATGACAAATCGAGAATCGGAGAAGCTACCACCTTTTCTTCATTTACAGTCAATTTATTAGCAATTGGATATTGCTAGGTGAGTGAACGCAATAGAGCAATGAAGTAACGGATACATTTGTAACTTTATTTATGTATGAAATGGATTGAATTGCTTCAGTGAGAAATAATGAATACAAGAAAAAAATTTACTTTTAGTAAAAACCTGTCAAAATGTGAAAAAAATCTTACTAAGTTTGATAAGTTTCGTTTACGGCTGGACTTTACGTTTCTATTTCATGAATTCAAAATAGCATGTATCTATTCGGATTATTGTTAACTTAGGATCCTATTTTTCATAATAAGGAAGATGACTATTATAGTCATGAACGAGTTTTTTGAATAGTGTCGTTTTCGTTTCTTTGTTCCTGCAAGTCTTTGTTAGGAGTATGTGGAGGGTGGTTAACACAGTTATTGCCGCCAGAGCTACTTAAACACGCGCATCTCTGCTGAAGTCGGTGAACTTTTGGTGTTTTCCTTTACAAGAGAAATTGAAGATTATGACACTGTTCTTATATGTAGTATATAAAAAAAGGAGAATTTATAGTCTATACATTAAAAATACATATAAGTACTAATGTAAAATTTAAATTGCATAAAAAATATAAATCAAACTGTACAAATAACTTCTTTTAAATAGGTTTCCTGGCAGAGATCAACCACCACTCAACTTTTGTAACTATAACATATTTTATGTACCACATTCTCTGCAATAAAATTATATAGGTCGCAATAAAGTCGTTTTAATAAATAAAATAAGTAAATAAGCTAGTGTTCATGAAATATTTGTTAAATAGATAGTGTATGGATGCTCTAAATATTATAATCTGTTATGAAATTGTATTATCTGTGGTTGTAAACTTTAGTCTTTGTCACGGCTCTTGTACCTACTCTCTTCTTCTGCCGGCGCCTGCCGTAACGAATGTGAAACCACGTGAAATAACTTTATACACGCTTAATAAAATACATTTAAACAATATTAATATTAAGGATGTCGGATGGAAGCCTTACGGCTGACAAATAGACTCAAATACGCAATAATGAGTCAACCCACACAACTTATCAATTGAAAAGTTAACTTTATTCTTTTATATTATTAAGTATGTATTTAATTTGACAAAGGCTTGTGGGTTGAATCGTTATTGCGTATGACCGTCCCAAGTAGTTTTTTTGGAACAAAAGTTATATACAAGAGCCAAACTCATAGTACTGAGTTGGTTACTTACACTCATCGAATGATGCTCCTCCCCGGGCTGCGATGCGTGCGGCAAACAAGGCAATGCAACCAAAACATAAACAGTTACAACACAAAACATAATCCACTGTGCAGTACAAGCGAAAACAAATATTAAATCAGCATTCTTAATTAAAATTTACAATAACAAAAGAGTGCGTAGATATAATAAATGTGCCATTCACGAGAAAAATTTAATAAGATTGCTCCAAAGCTCAATTAATTAATTGATAATCAAAAAAATATATGAAATAGTTTCTTTTTAGTTAGCTCAGTGATTAATAAAAGAAAGATTGTTCCACTTTCCTTTATGTGATCGTCCCTGAAATCTGAAAAATCTTTTAGGGACATTGTAGACAGGTAGGAAACGATTGTGTAAAGATTTATTTATTTTGGGACAAAATAGTGAGAACGGGCGAACTAAAGTTATTTTCTATAAACATTAATAAGAAAGAATCGACTATCTACCCACAAAAAAGAAATTAATAATCTATGAAAAGAAAATTGCTCTCGATTAACCGACGATCGACCTACGTGACTGGCTATTACCTATTTTTACAAATCGTGATTTCATCTGTTGCAAAATCAAGGTTCATTAATCTGCTAATCACCACCCACATGGTGGAAGAAAGTTTCCCATTATTGTCTTTGAACAAGTTAACATCTAAATGAGTTAGCGGAGTCAGCATTATTATGTTAGGTGCTCGATACTAACTGTTAATGAAACGTTACTAATTATACAGTTCCACATGATTAGAATATAATGCATGCCACCATCGATGTAGAATTTAGTACGCCACAGTCAAATCATGAATCTTCTGAGCTATAATATCTATCCAAGCATTTTAAAACATCAACTCAACATGACATAACGAAAGAGATAATTATATTAAACACGCGAATCTATCAGCTACGTGATTTATAAAACTTGATTTCATAAGTCATTAAAAATCTCTAAAATCATTCAGCAGACTGATTCTGTAAAAGCTGCATCAATTTTTGCTCTGTTGGTACAGTCTAAATTGTGGTGATTGGCTGAATTAATCGCGTTCTTTATTATTTATGTCATTCTTGCTGCAACAATGCATTTTGTATGAATAAATGATATTTGATTTGAAAATATTATAGAAAGCAATTACAAACATAAAAAAAAAATAGCCAATAGCGAGTGAGGGCCAATAAAAGGAGATTGCAATCGCCATAAAGTAGCTATTATTATTTTTAGAGAATCGCACCACAGGTTCATCCTTAATGCATATATTTTAATATATAAAACATAATCACATCCATTCTAAGGAAAAGTTAATTATCATACGAATAATTAAAACATAGTCTCTCTACTTTGGCAGAAAAAATAAAAATAATATCACGGCTTTTGTAAATTTTGCTATTTGAGTAATTTAACTCTAACGTATCCAATTAAAAGACTTAAATGTTGATTAAAGTTACTAACGAGAGTTGTGTCAGGTTGTGTCTATAAGTTAGATACCTATACCTGAGAAATGAGTTTTAATATCAATTATTATAAGACCAACACACAAAAAGCTCCAATAAAATAAAGCAATAAAAAACGAACATTTAAGATTTAATAACGAATTTAAAATAGAAAGCTATAAAATAATAAAATTAGATACTAATTAGGTCCATTTAACGGCATCTTGAGTATAAATTGACTTGAGTGATAATTTAACTTTTTTAAGTAATATTCGTTAAATTATCACTGTGGAATAGGTACGTCAAAAAACCAGCTAGGTACTTACGTAACCAAAAGTTAAATAGTAAAACGTAAAGAGAAATGTTCGTGCTGCATGCAGCATAAACTCAAGACGTAAACTGACCTCCTGTAGGACCCGCTTGAGTTGCAAGAGCAAAGTCTTGATGTCGACGACATCTTGTAGCAGCGAGGACGGGGCGGGCGCGGGCGACGTGCTGCCGTCGCTGATCCCCGCATCGGACGGCGTCTGCGTGCGCGAGCGCTGGAGAAGGCGAGCTGTGCGGACGGGAAGACTGGCCCTGGAAACAATCGGAGACAAATAGATGTAAAGCGGGGTTTACACTATAATGAGCGGGGAATGGCGCGAAGTGGAACGGATTATGTGTTGACAAAATAGACCCTTCCACTAACAAAGAGTTTTGACAGTTGCCACAACACTGTTGTTGAGTTTTGACAGTTGACTTCCGAGCGAGCTCTCTCTTTTTGAACTCTTTCAGTCGCTCAATCTTTTCCGCTAGACTCTTCGTTGATGAAAGTGCTTGTATGAAGTTTTCCTCTGCGAGTTAAACGGAGTGAAGCAAGCGCTCGCTTCGCTCTCGGTAAAAACCCCGCTTTAGCCTGGCGCCTGGCTTCAAACTCCGGATTTAGAAAAGAAAATGATTGCCATCTCCATAAAAAAGCCCTAAGAGTAAAAATAAATATCTCAAATCCAACAAATAAAATCACAATAAGCCTTTCTGTACCTACCTATTTAAATATACTCACATAGATGCTAATAAAAATTTAAGTTTTCAATGCTATGGACTCTGTCAGATATAAATGATTATTTATTAATTATTTTATTTATAGTCCAGTCATTTCGTCCGAAAAAAAGGCAAATAAAAGAAAATGAATTTGCGCTTCTAATTTTTTAATATGTTGTAGGGGATACCTAGAAAAGCTTAACTTGAGATTGTCGACCAAGCTTTCCTAGGAGCTTTCGCCGCCATGTTGAAAAAAGGGGTAAAATTTGTTTTTCGGCAATAACTCGGCTATCCGATGAGATTTCGAAAATTTTTGTAGGACAATTTTTGTAGCTTTCTTTGTGCTCTACAATAACGCCTGAATCATTTTTAGCGTATCATGCATCGTTATCGAGATATCGATCGATAAAGTCAAAAATTTAGGACACAATTTTTGTTTTTTGCTTTTTTTTTCTTTGGGTCTTAATAAATATGAAAAATTGTAGAATTCAAACTTGTAGAGCATATTCAGACCTACAATTTCCTTCTTGGATTTTTTTATGTTGGACAAAAATTACGATCTCCAGCGCGCCGCAAAGTCGGTGAATCCACGCTCAGCGTCGAGCGCGCTCAAGTTAGTATATCGTATCGTGTTGAGTTTTTGCTGTGCGTAGTGTTAATCGAGGGTTCCGATATTCTGGGCAAAAATTTCGATATCTAGTTGGCTGTAAACTCGTTATAACGGAGTGCCCGCATAGAGCGTCCGTTGGAGTTGGAGGGGTCAGGTATAAAGGGACCCTTTTGTTAGGGTCTACGTGTTGAAACGTGTTCTTCTTTTCGTAGCATCTCGGTTAGTTGCCTCGAGCCTTTCGAAGTGAGCACACGTATTTCAACTATTTTGTGACTATGGGAGACTGTTTTATTTGTAAAAAAGCGTTAATCGACGACATTTATGTTGCTAAAAAAAGAGCTGTTCGAACTCTCTTGACGGTGAGTGAGAAAAGAGGACATGTGGACCATCAACGCATGCTAGAAAGTAGTAGTAAGCACGAGAAGTCCATAAACATTTTGCGATTCCATCGCTTCGCAAAATCAATGACAGCGAATAAAGTGAATCACCTCTCACTACTCCCGCCAACCAAAAGCGCTGTGCGTCAACACATTTTCCGGACGTATCTCCAAGTTCAAACCTGGCTCGGATTTTTCAAGGATCCACAAGGATGGGGTTGGCGACAGACCAATCGAGGTCTCGAACCAATCACCAGCACCGCCGAACCCGCTCCGCCTGAACTATTAAAGCTCATTTCCTGTAAGTGTAAAGGAAATTGTGAGGCCGCCTGTGGGTGCAGAAAAGCGGGAATCAGTTGCTCCGTTATTTGCATGCACTGCAGTGGACAAACATGCAGTAACGTCGCCAGAGTCGACATTTTGCTTGACGACGACGACGATGTCTGTAACGATGATGATGACGATGCTCTCATCGAATCAGCATCATTTCCAACGTTTCAACAGACACAACAACTCGAAGAGTTTACGGAGGACGAAGATCATCAGCCTGGACCATCCAAGCGAAAAAAGACATGAAAAAAGTCCGTCGTTCGTGTCTCGAGTGCAGAAAAAAATATTTTTCTTTCCGTTTATTTTGTTTTCTTTATTTTGTATTGTAAAAAAATAATATTTTTTACTGCACAAACAAATTATTTGTTTAATAAATTACTATTGTGTGATCCTTAATTTGTTGCTCTATGTACTTATTTTTTATCCCATCAATTTCCTGAACAATTTCCCATTCGATTCGACATCCAGACACAACCGAGCGAGCAGCTCGCTCGACGCTGAGTGTGGATTCACCGACTTTGCGGCGCGCTGGAGATCGTAATTTTTGTCCAACATAAAAAAATCCAAGAAGGAAATTGTAGGTCTGAATATGCTCTACAAGTTTGAATTCCACAATTTTTCATATTTATTAAGACCCAAAGAAAAAAAAAGCAAAAAACAAAAATTGTGTCCTAAATTTTTGACTTTATCGATCGATATCTCGATATCGATGCATGATACGCTAAAATGATTCAGGCGTATTATTGTAGAGCACAAAGAAAGCTACAAAAAGTGTCCTACAAAAATTTTCGAAATCTCATCGGATAGCCGAGTTATTGCCGAAAAACAAATTTTACCCCTTTTTTCAACATGGCGGCGAAAGCTCCTATGAAAGCTTGGTCGACAATCTCAAGTTAAGCTTTTCTAGGTATCCCCTACAACATATTAAAAAATTAGAAGCGCAAATTCATTTTCTTTTTTGAATGTACGTAATGACTGGACTATTATAAATTTTAAATATTATGGGTTTCAAATGTTTGTAATTTTTTCAGCTCAATGAACGTAAGAAGGTCGTAACGTTTTAGTTGCTAGGGAAGCTGCAAAAATTAGCTCGACTTGGCCTTAGCCAGTGGATTAGCTAATAAGGCAAGGACAAAATTTGTTCAATCATAAGCTTAGAATATAAGTACCTACCTGACTGTCGTGTTTATGTTAATTTTCCAACATAAATAAAAATTATATTTTTGTAAGGAATTCGATGAGTTACACAATTTATTACTCTTCATTTTTGGGTTTTGTGCTTTCATCCACTGAATTGACTCCATCTAGTGTAGATTTTTTCTAGTCTAAAATTTTCATAACAATTACTTATTTACTGATATTACAGACTATTATGTGATATGATTTTCTATTCGTCTTTATACAATCTTTAAAGCACTGATAATAATTATCTGATAATAATGCGCATTAGCTTCATCGATTTATTCTTGTTTTCATACAAAAATTATTACTTTTACAAATATTATAATGAACTACAGTCCTATTAACATGTTATATTGCAGGGCGTGTCGCATTTACTAGAAGGCTAATTTGCAAAGTGTGACCTATTTTATTTCTAACTAGTTGATTCCCGCGGCTTCGCTCGCGTGGATTTAGTTTTTAAAATCGAACTTAAATCGTGTCCTTTTCAAAGTGGTAGCGCTTTCTTTGGATAGGTTCTCTATCTATCTTAAGTAGTTCTAGTTAAGTAGTGCTAAGATTAATTGAAAAACTTGAAGAGCATTTTAAGAACACTCAATTAGTTGTTAGAGATCTAGTTTCATATGCAGCGAAAACTGTTATGGCAATGACTGGTCTTGAATCATTCTACACATACTAGTGAAGGTGGCAAAGTGCGCCTAGCGGGCAAGTGCACCTACCACAAATATCTCGAAAACTACCGATTTGATACTAGTAGTGACAACTTATATCGATGCTACAAACTAAATCATAGTTCTTGGTGAAACTCATAGATAGCTCTAGTCATTTGAGTTTGAGATACGCGCCATTTTATTTTCACTGATATTCAAAGTGGTGAGGAGAGATGACTATGGCGTGATCATCGTCGTAAATCTCAAGAAATCGAGTTTTTACCGAAATACGAGTGAGGTAAGTGCACAATTTAAATATTTTGCTTTAAGATTCTGACTTTATTTCACTTCTATCTAGTAAAATATATATATTTCTCGCAAGTTAAATATTCTACCCTCAAATTTATATAGTTGGGGAAGCGCGCCATACTGACTATTTATATGGCGCACTTTGCCGCAATCCAGAGGTTACAAACTTTTTAAAATGTTTTTAAATTTTTTTACAAGCTTTTATTTAACTTGCAATGTTTGTATACTTGTTTGTTTGTATGTTCGGGTGAAATCTTGCAAATGAATTGTAAAGCAGTTATCTTAAACCGATTAAGATGTAATTTGCATATCGTCGGCCTAATTATCAAACTTAGTATCTCCGTTTGGTCAAACTTTACAGGAGGAAGAAAAAACTTTTTTATTTTTTTAAGTATTTTTATTTTTTGTAAATAGCAAGAAAACTAAAATCAAGTAGGAAATACGAGTGATTCCATCGTTTTCGTTACGGATTTTTACGCTAGATGGCATCAAAACAAAAAAATTCGGAAATTTTGGAGTTACGAAGTTTGATAATTAAGCCGACGATATACGTTTATTTGTGAAATACATTTACACAAGTTTAAGATCGCGACAATTTTTTTTAATTTAAATTTTGTAGGCATTGGTGGTTTTGTCTAATAGGGGAAAGGAAGGTAAAACGGACCACTTAACTTATTTCAGTCCCTTTATAATACTGATACCAAATAAGTAGTTCCAAATCATGGTATTCCCATCGTAAATAAAAGAAAAAATATACTTGACACTCGATTATCAATATTTAGAAAAAAGGTTCATAGCCTCTGACTTAAGATTGTATGGCGCATTTAGCCGAAATTCGGTTTTAAATACATAGATTCTTCTAGAATGTGGCTATGAAAAAAAAAACAAAATGGCATGCGTTTTGTTGCTTGTTTTCTTAAAATAATACAGAACTGTTTTTATTCTGATGCTTTATTATTGCGTTTTATTAATACAAGGCGCACTTCCCCGATTTGTCGGCAAAGTGCGCCGGGTCAGACTGTTTTCAAATTTTATGCTAAAATTCATTAATTTGCCGTCAGATTCCAATGACACGACATTAGTTGTTGTGGCAAAACATCACAGATCCTTATGGTACCATGATTTAGTGTCACTCGTGAACTTAAGCACAAGTAATATTGCACCAAAGTCAACTATGAAAAAAGTATGGCGCACTTTGCCCCCATCACCCTACCTACTTACAAAAAGAAAGAAAGTATGTACTAAGAGATCTAGTATGACCTCATTTAGACCTGATAAGTAGGCAAACGTAACTGATATATTGATTAAATATTTTCCTTTTTCTTAATCTTGATGAAAATCAGGATGGTACAAGTAGGTATGTGATATAACTGAATAGATACATTTATGCGTTCGTGCGTTTTCCATACAACAACGTGATATTTGATAAAGTTTATGACGATATGCTCAGATAGGCACATAAAGCGACATACCAGCTGAGTAGAATACCTATTGATATTTATGTAGAATTTCTGTGCAAACAAAAATATATACCTACATTATCAGATTACTGACAATTAGATAACAAATGATATTTAACTCAATTTAAAGAAAATTGCTTTAATAAGTGTTGATTGAATTTTTTACCTGTTATATCTAATATCTATGTATGTACCTTATTGCATTGGATAAATTTTTGATTTTTTTTATTAGGTATGATAAAATTAATTGGATGCGTAGTCCGGTAAGTAGAAATAGTAAAATCAAGTTCCAATGTAAATGTAGATATAGACAAATATATACACCTTGTTTTAAATGAACGTGGAAAAAACAATTTTTTCAGCAAAACTAAACCTACGAGTACGTACTACAACACGAATGCAGCACGGTAGCAAAAACAATTCTGTGTTACCAAGCTATTTCTGCTGTCTCGTTGCGTTTGCAATCTATGGATGATGTGTTTTGTGTTATTATATGTGAGCAAATTTTGAGATTTTTTCAACAAGATTTTTTAGGTATAGCTGATGCTGTTAACTGTTGTCATTCCTATTACAACAGGTAAAGAAAATGACAAATGAGCTGAAGCGGTTTGTTATCTTCATGCAAGTTTCTGTATGATTTCCTCATAGGATAAGTGAAGCCATTACTAAAGCAAAACATTATAACCATTAATTATTCGATTACGACTAAAAGCAATAGAGCATGAAGGAAATAAACGAAACATTGCAATTTCGTAATTTTAATGGCCCATAAGCGGCCTTAACTTGCAAAATTTTATACATTTATTACACAATAATATTCCAGATTTTTCGTTGATATAATCTTTAAGCAATTTTTCCAATTTATAATTTATCAAAAACAAAAATTAATATGCCTAATTTTAAATCGCGGAAATAAAATAATAATGCACTTTTAGAAATGGCCACATATTTTATTAAATGTTAAAAGAGCTACTTAGTGATAATTTATACTAATGATTAATTATTAATTTAATTTAACTGCAATAATCTTAACTGAAATTGTTATTTCGCACGGAAAGCGTGCACAAAATCCAACTTGGCCTTGCCTTAACGCTGAACAATCACACTTAACATACAAAGCAACAGGTTCTGATCTCGTTACTTTTGTATATTTAACTATTCTACAATACCTTTCTACTCTTTGGAAACATTGAGCTGTCATCCGCTGATCCGATATCATCATGGAAATAATACCAAACGATAAAGACACTTGTTACACTGATAAACATTTCGGAAATCTAATCCTCACGTATCGATATCTACTTATTGAGCAACTGAAATCAATTTTGGTAACCGTTGGATTACTTTTTTAACAAAACGCGGCAAAGAAAAGCATTACGTGGTATTGATTTCACGAGACGTTATGTGACACGCGATTTGGCGGGTTATTTTCTAACGGCACCTGTATTGCTTGGCCCTTTGGCTGCGGAGGCTGGGAGCTGGGCTGGAGGATCTCCCGGCGGGGTCGGCGACGTGAAGGTCGGTCTTCTGCCGCCGCGCGCCCAGCGCCTGGCTTGTGTTAGGCTTCGACGTCGCAGGACGCATAGCGAGAGAATTTTACGGCGCGCACGCACACGATCGACTGAAGTCAGCGAGCCCGCGCTATCGCCGCCACCGCCAGCTCGCCCGGAAAAATCAGATCTCGCGACGACCCTAGCCATTCACGCCGAACGGATCACGATCGTTGCACAGATTTCTTTAGTTACACTCTGTTTAATTGAGACGTAAGTAGGTGGTCGCCGCTGTGCCGTATCACCTAGACTCCTCTGAAGGTTGGATTGACATTTGAATCTCCTTCGCGTAACTCTCCTGTCGCCGGTGATCGGTTGGCCGTGCTTTCAGTTTGCCAATAGGGGCATGTCGACCACTGACGCAGCCAGGTGTGTCGGAGCAACTGAACGTCGAATAAAACTACCTACTGAGCAGCGGCGTCACACTACGTCACGCTCGCTGCTTCTCACAAAACACTTTCTTTTGCTCACGAGTCTTGAAAATGCACGAGTTCACTGTCATCGTTCCGCTCAAGGAGTGACTTCGCAGAAGTGTCTTTATTTTATTAGCGCGTTGACGGATTAAACTAAGGGTATTATCCTTAATTATCATTGATATGGCTTGTTTCTCGAGGAACTTGTAGGTCAGTGTCACGAATTGGAAGCGATTGTTTATTTTGTACGGGGTCGCCGGTGTGGTGGCCGGCTACGGAAGCGTCCATCGCGCATGCGTTCCGCCGCTCAATAACTCCAGCCCTGCTCCAGCTGACTCACAGTCACTACACACTAGCCATTATTATAATGATACTCGAGATACGCGTTAAACAATAGCTTTGTGAAATCTAAACAACCAGTTGCATTTTATTATTACGTAGGAACATGTATCATAATATTCTATTAGACATGCACATACCACGTGCATCATAAATAAGCATGCCTAAGCATGTACATTGTACATGCATCATGTTCTGTACCATAGCTGTTGTCTTAGTTTTAACGGGATTATACCTTGTAAAGATCCCGTCAAAATCGGTTCAGGGGCAACAGATAGCAAAGACAAACACAAAAAGCCAGACAATAGTTTGAAAAACGTATGCTATCGTTCAAATAACTATATGAGCTTTATAACTACAAGAGGCAGTTATGTCATAATTACAGACAGATACTTCAGTTTTGTTTATTTAAACTTGGATAAGACTGGCTCAACACCGATGGATGAAATTAAAAGACTCGCAAAGAAGATTAGATAGGTAGGTAGGTAAGTATGTACCTATCTACGTAACCTGCAGTTGTTAAACAGTACGCTCATGATGTCAACAACGTCAAATAAGTAGCATTAGCTCTGAAGAATATCTAACATCAGCTAGACGAAAGGCTGGGCTTCTTTTTGTTTGTGGCCACGAGGCGTGTGACAATGTTGTCGGCCAAGCGAGACTGTTGAAGACATGGAAACACTTCTAAATTAACGGTACAAGCTACCACTCACATCGCTTACACTTCAGAGCTAAGATAAAAAATTTTTTTTTTAGATTTTGAAACGGTTTTATGAAATTTATAGCTCGTTCAGAACAAGTGGAATAAGCATTAACATTTACCTACTAAATGCCTCTTTTACTACCTCCAAGTAAACTTTAACCGACAAATAAAGTTGACGTTTTGACAATTTTTATATGGGCAAAGTATCGTCTAAGAAACTAAGGTCGAATCCTTAGTTTCTTTGATATACCTAATAGTTACCTACTACCTAGTTAAAGCTTCGTATGAACTTCGTATGAACACTGGTTAATAGGTTAATAACCTACGTTATTTAATCAGGGTTGTTTTTATTTAGTCAATTAAATTATACATCGACATCGATGCATTTTTAAGTCTTCTAGAAGAAATCTTTCTTAAGGCGAGATAAGTTGTCCATTGTGCATGTGCAAGTTCGTTTCATTGTACATAGGTATTTGTTTTTTTTGTAAATATGTATATAATTTTAAATAAATAATGTTATGGTAAATACTAAATAGTGACTTCATAATCAAGTCGGGATAGGTTGATCCAATATAGTACTACTTGCTTAAAGCAATTCTTTCATTCAACGGATAAAAATTCTTGCGGAATCAGTTTTAAAGCAAGTTTTAATTGTAATTTATTTTGAAAAATTTTGTCAGACGAGTATGTCTATGTAAGCTAATAAAACTCATATTTCCGTGCCTCTGTGGTTATTGTTTTCCAATATTTTGAAAGTCGGTAACGCAATACGTATGCATTACCTTAGCAGCGGTGAAATCAAGGTTTTAACGAGTAACGGTGACCATAATTGGAATGTATAAGTAATAACTAATAACAATAAGTATATTTTTGAAACAAAACCGTTTTATGTCGCTAGTAATATTGCTGCAACAGGTTAAAGGTACCAACGTTTTATGGAACTAAAGATTGAATTATTCTTTAGGTCTAATAATTAATCTTTAGATTGAACTAATCTATCTAATTATTCATCCAGTAGTAAGTAGCTAGATATTACAGCACTTCTAAACAATAAAATATTAAAGAATTTAGCTAATGGCTGACATCTTTATTCTTTGTACAGTCTCAAAAAAAGCTATAGCGTACATATTAAGTAATATGTAAGTTATAAACATCAGATCCCCTACTGTGAGTACTGTGACTATACGACCTGAGTCACAATTAAACTCTTTATGTAAAAGAATGTAGGGGGAGATATGAAGGGATGACTACAAAAGATACAGAAGGGTCGAAAGTCGAAACACAAAATCTCGTATCATAGTGCATCCACACTTGTGCGTGTTCGATACAGCACACATACACACATAGATAGAAAGTTAAACTAGGTAGGTACGTAAAATTTCATACAATGTAGTCCAATGCAGATTATGAACTCTTTTATGATTCACACAAATGGTCAGTTATTATGAATTTCATGACGAAAAATAACCTCACTCATATATTCGTATATCTTAGTAGGTACATAAAATATAACTATTATGAATACACTTTCACAGTTTTACATAAATAAGAGATTATCTTAGTTTTTGAGATTGTGCATTGTAGGTAGTCTTTTGACTATCTTATGAGGATACTCCGGTGTAGGAATTAAATAATTAATAATTATATAAACCTAAAAATTCCTTTTACAAAACCGACTTCATACGCCACTACAAAGTATATCAATTGTGTCTATAAAATTTGAAGAGCTTTTTCCAGGATCCCATCATCAGATCTTGATCAGATAACTATGGGACTACCTGGGAATATTACCCTTTCAAACACAAAAAGAATTTTCCAAATCGGTCTAGGCGTCTTCAAATAATCGGGGAACATACCTACATAAAAAATAAAAAAAAAAGATTCCGAAGAATTGAGAACCTCCACCTTTTTTGGAAGTCGTTTAAAAAGTGATCAAACGAAAAAAAATCAATCAACTCTTTCATTTAATTCTCATCCTTAAAAATAATTGCATAATTTAAAACATAGTGTAATATCGATTCGTTACATGAGATGACGTTTTATATTAGCTGTTAAAAAGTGATACGTCATTCGAATACAAAAACGTCAGGCCATGTAGGTAACTGTAAATATCTACGTCGCCAATCTACTCGTCGCTTTTAATTTTGTGCTGCAGATTATGTTGTTGAGCTCATCTGATTACATAACGGTTTATAAACTGATGGAAATATACAATAATATCACACGATACATTTAAAGCTATGTTTTTATTATTATCTTACATTTTGAAGTATGAAGAAAAATCACAGATGTCAAGGAATGAGTTCTAATTTTAAACGTAAAATCTTCATAAAACCTTTCATAAACGCCCTATCACACAGGCATGGTTCATTGTAGCGTTTATAAAAAATGTATGTCGTAACTCGTAACTCAAAAGCAAAACAAATGTTTTCAATAGATATAAATACATTTACATAAAATTATATCTTGAAAACTATTGTTTTAAGTTTAAAGTTAGATTTTAAGCGCCCATAATGCCCGACTGCGATACGCGATATCTGCACACTGCTTCGTATGTACAGCGGTATCGATATTTACGATTGATTGGCTATATAGAGTTGGTAAAGTATACTTCAAAATCTACAAATTCAAAAGATTGAATGTTAATTGTGATAGTAAAGAAATAACGAAGATTATAATGGACCTTAATATTAACCTTTATATCATACTAGCTTTTGCTCGCGACTACGTTCACGATCAGTTCGATTTTTCAAACCCCTATTTTAGCCCTTAGGGATTGACTTTTCAAAAATCCTTCCTTCTACGTCATAATAGCTGTCTGTATGTCAAACAGCCCCATCCGTCTGGTGGTTTTAAGCTGTGCGTAGATACATCAGTCAGTCAGTCAGTCACCTTTTCCTTTTATATATTTAGAAGATTAAAACTACAAATTAATGTAGCTGCAGCGTTTTCCATATTGGTAGACCATGATATGCTCAATCTGGAATAAAAATATAGGCTACTTTTTATAGCGAAAAATAAGAGAGTTCCCGTGGGAATTAAAAACCTTAACCCACGCGAACAAAGTCGCGGACATTAACTAGTATGTACTTAAATGCCATATAAATGTTAATGTTGAGTAGTGAGCGGTCGCTACATCCATACACGTGCGCTAAACGCTTGCTTTTGTGAAAGGTCTTTTATATTCCAAGATCTTTTATGGTATTACGGCGGTTAATTTTTTGCTCGCATATACCTATCCAAAAATAATGACTGTAACGTATTTCAACGTATCCATGAATTAGGTACAATATTAATGTATCGGGGACTCGGAATGTTGCCGACGTTAGATAGATAGATATGATAGGTAGGTACGTCTTATATACATCTTTTGCTATGAGATCTTGAGAGGGGAGATAAAAAAAAAAACCAAAAAAAAAATTTTTTTTCTAAAAGTACTAGGTACTGTAAAGGTTTAGCGTACCTAATCAGTTTATTTTAATATCAGAATACATATTTATTTTATCCATTATGCATATCGACCGTTCCGTAGAACAAAGTCGCATCTGCTAAATTTCACAACTTGAAATTTGAACCTTAAAAGTCACATCTGCAAGGCTCAAATCTCAAGTTATGAATTTAGCAGATGAGACTCTGTTCTACGGAACGGTCGATATAATATGATATCCATTATGCATATAATATGATGATATGATAATACACGCTAATATTATCCCATATTATCCATAAAAGCGAATATGTAGTTCAATAATTATGTGTGTGCGTTTGTTACTCCTTCACGCCACAACGAATGAACCGATTTGACTGAAATTTGGAATGGGGATAGCTCATACCCAGGATTAACACATAGATTACATTTTATCCCGGAAAATTAAAGAGTTCCCGCGGGAATTATAAAACATTAATCCATCGTCGTATAAAAAATAATTAAAATCCTTTCGTGGTGTGAGGTGGGGTGTTGGTCACATTAGTTATTCAGTTACGCATGTATGTAAATGGCTTACATACATGTGGTGCTTGTATTACATAATTCACTTAACGGGTAACTCAAGTATTAATGCAAATACTTATTATGTATAGACAGTTATTTATTCAAACAGTCACTTTTTGTTCGAATTAAGCACACTATGAATTACCTACTATCCTACTAAGTAACAGCCAACAGATTGTTCATGTTATGTTTGTGAAAACCACACAGTTACGTCGGTAGGTAGATGTCTTACCAGGAGTTACAAGTATAACTCGCAGCTGCCCAAAAAAGCGCTGGCTAGACATCCAAACAAACCACAAAATATATTATAGACAATAAACTTAAAATTCCAAGTCATAAACAAAATCGGGAAAGAGCATGCCAGAGAACTAGAGGTTTTGGGGTGCTAACACACAAGGTTCTTAATAAGTAGTGTCCACAAAACCAACTATAATTTAAGAAATACTAAACCGATTTCAATAAAGATTAACTGAAAGGGAAAAGTATCCAATATCCATATCTTGCAAACTACCAAAATGATTTTGACGAATTATTTACTGTTCCCTAAGTTAAATGTAAGCAAATAAAGGAAAAATTATCACTGAGGCTAGTAGTTTCGGAGAAATGCGTGGACAAACATACATGTACATTGTTTGGAAGCCCTAATACATTATCATCTATGTGAATATTTTGCAGTTGCAACAATATTACATACCTACCTACATACGTGTCGAATTAAATAGGTACTTTCTTTTTTTTAAGTAAAACGACAATAGCATTAAAAAGCCAATATAGTTAAAGAGTACAGTAGAATTACGAGTAACAACATTAATACCGATTTCACCAACATCGAGAGACGTTTAGCCGAGGAATAAATTACGTTCTGACAGTTTTTGTACTGAAAATCTGCTAAAATATCACGCTCGGATAAGACTTTTTTTACGTTGGTGAAATGGCCTTAAACAGAATTGATTATTGATCTATAGAAATTGAAATCAATTCATACCTTTGTGCCTGGCCGTTTAGCATAGTGACAACTTGTGCCACGATCCCTTTGACGGGAGCCTCCTTGTCCGAAACCACGCTGATCCGTTCCATAGTCATCACAGCACTGACTTCTGTTCACTATTTTCACTTCCTAACACTAAGATTCCAGTCTATTAGAACACTAAACACAAACCACAAAATAAAGTTGCCTTCATGTCTGTAGTGGCGTCATTAGATGTGTAGAAATTGCTGAAGAGAAAAAGAAACTTATCGACTCTAATCTAGTCTAGTTCTTAGTGGATTTAAATAATGATTTTAGAAATGTAGATATGAATGATAATTAAAGAAAAGTTACCGTTAAAGTTAAACTTGTATACCAAGAAATAAGTAAAGTGGGTTGCATAAGTTAGTATTCGTAAATCCATGATTAAGTAAAAAGTTAAAAAACTCAAAGTGACTGTACGAAATGTAACTGTAACTTAACATTACTTTAAGCGCCTAATATGCAACTGGCCCTTAAATAGAAGTGGGTGTTCTATTTTTAACTAACGAACTGTAATTATTTCAATTAGAACTAATGGACAGAAAATGACAACAAAACAGGCGGTATATTCTAAATAACAATTTAAACAAACAAACATTACAGTACCAATAACGTGTGTAAGTAGTAAGTACGGGACAAATTACGTGTGTAAGTAGGTACGTAGGGGCCAGCGATTAGTTAGAGAAGATGATTACCTAATAATTATCTGCAATAAGAAAAGTAGTTTTTCCTAATATCTTAGCATAGTTTTCAGATTGCTATTTAGAAATCTGAAATTTAATTGTTACAGGTACTACCTCTCCTATCGTATCTGATTGTAATTATTGTAAATGACAAAAAACGATGCATAAATGAAACGATAAAATAATTAATTAAAATCGCAACTGTTATTTCTACAGAATGAGAGAAATTAAAAGAATTTCTAAAATCATAAAAAAGAAAGTCTTGATTTTTTAATCCGTTCTTAGTAAGAGGATCATTAAAATTAAGAATCAAAAAGATCTAGGTCATGCGCCTGAAGTAGGTAGAATTATTTTTGTTCTATCATTTGTAGGTACAAACATACATAAAGATTCTTTCGAAATATATATTTTTATAGATTGTAACTCACTAATAAAGAAGACATATCAAATTTTTTTTTGGATACACTTTACAGGAATGAGTTGTACAAAATAATATACCTATTTAAGGTATTGCCAGTAGATTTTCTAAACTAGTACATAGTTAGGTAGGTAAATACTACGATAAAATATACCTAATATGGGAAATGGTTCAACCCATTACCTTGGAGATAAGTTATCAATTCCAATGTAATCTTTCATCGACGTGTTTACATATTTTCAAATGATGAAACGAAATGTACAAGCTCAGAAATAATAGGATAGGTAGGTATTTTACCTACTGAAATGTCGCTGCCAAATTGTATTGTCTGTTGATTTCTCTATTAAGACTGTGACCTTTGAATACCTTCGCGTTCTAACGTTAGTAATTCGCGGTCTTCACATAAAAACCTGACAGAAACTTTTGCGAAATTATTATGAAACCATAATGTTATGAAGCGTGTCACCCTCCCAAAAAGAATGGTTCGATTTGCTGATGGGTGTACTACGGATAGACGTGACTTTTGCATGCAAAAAGTCACGACATCCGTAGCTCTGTTGCAGCGTGATCAAAGGACAAACCAACAAACAAACAAATACACTTTCGCATTTATAATATTAGTACGGATATTAGTAAGATTAGTAAGGATTAACAAAAATAATTTCACCATATTCACTCGCATACATAATTATTGAAAAGTACAGTAAGAAGTCAACTCTATACCATTAGACTTGAGGTCAAAAAACTCATAACAAAATCTGCTTAGAGACAGTGGATTGATTACTGATGCATTCAGTAAAAAAAAGCTTTGTAAAAAACGAAAAAGACTGGAGAAGCTATTCAATATTGCTATGGTAACGCACTTTTCGACAACACAGGAAGCACTGAGTAGGTAGGAGTAGGACCTACTAAGCGGTAAAAGCTCGAGTTGAAAGCTCGGAGGCACATTCAGGACTGAGTAACGGACGGAAAAAAGGGAGCAATGTTAATTTAAATACATACTCGTACACGTTACCGGGCAACAACTGAAACCATTGAAGTTCAATATCCGGTTACTAATATTATAAATGCGAAAATGTGTTTGTTTGTTGGTTTGTCATTCAATCACGCACCAATGGAACCACTGATCGATGTAATTTCTTTCATGGATATAAAGGACTTGAGTGATATAGGCTTACTTTCCAGAAAACTATTTACCAGAAAACCCCAGAGGGTGTTGGCAGGGACGTAGCTTAAGGTGGTTTGATCCGGTCAGCGGTCACATCAGCGCCAATAGATGGCGTAGATTTTGTAATTAGACTTATTTTATTTTTTTTATGAATGAAAATGTGAATATTTTTTATAATAATATGGTTCCCGGTTGTAGCGGTATATTTGTAATATATCCAACTACGTTTCAGATGTATTTTAATTTTCAAAATACTTTCATTTGTACTGATAATCACGCGGTGGTAGCAGCACTGCTGCTCAATATACTTTATTTATATCAGGACAAATGAAAGTATTTTGAAAATTAAAATACATCTGAAACGTAGTTGGATATATTACAAATATACCGCTACAACCGGGAACCATATTATTATAAAAAAATATTCACATTTTCATTCATAAAAAAAATAAAATAAGTCTAATTACAAAATCTACGCCATCTATTGACGCTGATGTGACCGCTGACCGGATCAAACCACCTTAAGGACTTTTTGTGCCAAAAAAACAAAGAGAGTCCACAGGATTTTAAAAAAACATATCTACGCTGACAAAGTCGCGGTAAAAATCTAGTTTTGTTATAATTCAAAGCTTTATTAAGAAAGTATTCTTAAAACAGAAACCGATACTCAACCACAAGATATAAATAAAACCGCGTTCTTAAAGCAGGACATAGTTAAAGTAGATAAGCTAGTAACACCCAACAAAAGTATTACTATACCTCAGCTCAGACAATGAAATTGATACTGCATTGGCTAGATAGTTTATATATTTTATCCCTATATATAAAAACCGCGGAAACTAGACGCAGACCTGTGTTTTTACAGCATTTTTTCAGATAGGAAATACTCAAATAGTGAAACCAATGTTAGAAATTGAATTTCTACTATTTTAAATTTGTAATAGCAAGTATTTTTGCAATCTTCACGCAATAGCGTTAGACTGATCGAGACGAAACTAAATTTTTTTTATCGAAACCAATACTACTAGAATTACAACTTCTACAACTTCTACATCTCGAGAATTGTAAGATACGCTCTAGATTCTTTTTCGTTTTAAAAAGAACAACTGCCGAGTTGCTTGCCAGCTCTTCTCAGCAGAATCTACTCTCTGAACTTGTGGTAGAGACTTATTATAAGACTAATGTCCGTTTTCACCAACGTTTCCTAACTTTTACCGGCTACCTAAACTAAGCGTATAAGTTAGGTGACGCTTTCCGTCAATCTCATTTTCACGAAACTTTAGAGAACACCTAAAGGTGAAAATGACATTTGGTAAGTGCGATTGTATTTAGGGGCTACCAACATAAAGAGACTCCTACTTAGGGGATGATTTAGGTATGGTTGTTGAAAATGGGCATAAAAGCCAAAGGGTTGGCCAGCATGAAATAAAAAATTAGAAATTCGTGCGAAATGAAATGCTTGCTTAAACGATACAACTACTATCTTAGTTCTTAGATTAACTTATAAAGCAATGAGAAAAATACGTGATTTTGAAAAACCCCATATCAAATTTCATTCAAGCACGTGTCTTCAACGGTATTCAAATCTTGAAAGAACACCCAAAACAGTCCATCTCTTTTATTGTTCCAACTCTTTTGTTAGCTATTATGCCCTTAGAAAATAAGAGGTAAATAAATCACGAACACAAATCACAAGGAGCTCTTTTAAGACGCAACATCTGTTCCTACTGAACAGATGTTTGAAATGCTGCACAGGAAGTAATTAAACTTACCTACGAGTACATACGTGCTGGGATTAAGTTTGAACTAAAATGTTGTGCTTTTGATAACATTTTTGAAGAAGACGATAATTTATAGGTACAAATATATACTTTAAGCTTTAAAATTGCAGATGTCAATATCGTTAAATTAACTCCCATTTTAACGATTTTCGTAAATGCCAGGGTCGTAGTTTAACAGAAGTAGGGTGTGGTATACCTAAAAGTAGCCCTCAATAATCCTTAAACAATTATCCAAATGTTAAATCACTCACTCTGAAGTTAGGATCGTTACTGCCATTTTTAATACGGAAGACAAAAAATTACATGACAAAGCTCATGCTATAGGATCCTGATTATCTAAGTTTTTTAAATCGATTGTCAGAAAAAATGTATTCGTATAGGTCCATACAATTGGAAATATGAAACTCACTCTAATAACAAGGGAAACGATACGTTATCAGAGCTACATACCTATATAGGTATGCAATTCCAACGAATAGATAATACATAGTTGTTAAAATGTCAACGAACTTAATTTAATTCAATACAAAATTAGTGTTAATATTACCCTCGATTTGCTGGCTCAAACTTGCCGGTAAATCGAAGCTAATATAATTATATGAAATACGACAAACGTGATTTGTCTAATCGAATTATTGGTTGAACTCTAACATACAGCAAGAAAGCAGGCACGCACTCATATGGTCATAGAAAAAATTGTTAATCTAGTTACACTAATAGCTTTTCAATCGTATTTCGGCGTTCAATGACCGCAGTTTCGAGCATAACGTTCGTAGCTTGAACACGTGGTTTTTTTTAACTTTACCCGGTTGCGGCGTACGAACGCGCGCGCGACGCATCAGAGACTGGCCCGGCACGCGGGCGCAAGCGGGCGAGATGAACCGAGGCAATAGCCCTCTGCAGATGTGCCCGCAAGTTGGCAGTTAGCTACAGACATTGACACGTTCCAACAATGGTGAACCCAGCGGTAGAGAGGGAGTAGTATCCACTAGGGAGGATAACAGCGAATGGGTTTACGGATTTGATGTAGATTCCAAAATTTTTGAGCTTAGGAAACTGCAAAGAAGAAATCTCAGATTCTCCTCGTGCAAAAAACTTAGAGAGGCCTACAGACTCCTCTTCCAACGATTATAAAACAAATTAGATGAGATGAAAAGGAAAATTTATCCAAATAGTAAAAAAGTGTTCTTTTGTTGTGCCTTTGGATATAAATGTAAATTTTTCGTGGTATGCTTTCAAAATACATGTGATATAGGTTTATATGTTAAAACGATCACAATAATTAGCAGAAATACGTATGTACCTATTACTACTAATTAATCTGATCGGACCGCGCATTCAACTAATACCGAGGTAATTCGGCCAGAAAGCCACAACTGACCCATAAATGTAGCAAAAGTGAGCTAACAATACGATCAACATAATAATATACGAAGTCAAGTCAATGGATAAAATCAAAGAAAATCTCTCCGACCAACTTTATTTGGAGTTTGAAGTTGGCATGTCTATTGCAACCAAAAAACGAGCTGCTTCGCTTCATCTGATTACCTCATGGTGCAAGGACCTTTCGACACCAGAGTTCGCCGTAAAATTTACCTTGAAAATCAGGGCGAGAGACGTGAAATTTCCCTTGCGAAACTTAATTACCTACTAAACGACCATTCGCAAAAATTAATTATAAATAACTATGGTTTAATAGTTCTAATTCTGTACGGTTCTAGTTTTCGTTAGTTGAAAGTTTCTTTCACTTAAATCACTATGCTCGGAGGTACTGTCAATAATATTAAAAGCAACTTTGATTTTGATTAACGTCACGTTATGATCTTCATATAATAATATGTAATACTTTTTTATTTTAAGACGTGAGTTTATTTACCTAATAGGAAGTCGGTTAAATATTATGATTCCATTTCCTCTTCTTGAAGTCCTCTTCTAGAATGTAGACCAATAATATACAATATATAATAGCGCTGATATCTCTTATTAAGTCATCTTCAGGTATAAATTATATCAGTAAATATGCTAATCCAATAAACAAGAAACGCGAAATTTGGTCAGTAGGTCCTTGTTACAACAGCCTAATATCAATAAAAACTATGATGTCATAAGAGTCACAAGTTCGCCTACATGAAATAAATAATTTAGAATTTTGGATTTACGGTGACTATATTATTATACTTTCCAATAAGCAAAAAGTAAAATATGTTATTAAAATGATAAAAAGAATATTGCATTATTATCCACGTATTAAACGTTTTTTTAGATAGAATTAAATATAATGATTAAGACGCATTAAATTTCTACGCTGTCCACGTACTAAGTAGTTTGAAATTTCGCATAGCTCGTCCTCAAGACGCTAGGGAACAAATAAACAAATCCTATTGTTCTGTAATTGCTATTGTTGCGGATTGTGATGGAGGTTAAATGAATACCCACAGTTTTAGGTTTGTGACCTACAGGCTTACAGCGTTTATGCACCTTTGTTCTATTTTTATAGTCATAAAAAAACCATCAGTTTGCCATAGACGTACAACATCGTATTTTTATCCATGAATTTATCGCTATTAAAAATTCAAATCAAATTAGTTATGGCTGGGTCATCTGACATCGTATCTGTGCTGGAATTGTTTGTTGGTTGGTCTTTCAGTCGCATTACAACCAACGTTCCCTCAAATATGGTTGAGCAAAGCAATGGCTGGATCATGTGTCATGCTCGAGAACGGGTGCCACCAACGGGAATGGGTCTGCTTTGACTGCCCGTCTTGACATGCGTTGGATTGGTGTACCTACGTATGCATTTTTGCATTTTTGAAGCTTTATTGTGGAAGCACTGTATACATAGCATAGCTTTGTAAAAAAAAAATTTTTTTGAAAAGAGCAACTGCTGAGTTTCTTGCCGGCTCTTCTCAGCAGAATCTGCAATCCGAAACGATGGTAGATTTATGACGTGTCATAAGAGCTACAAGTTGGCCTACATGAAATAAATAAATTTTGAATTTTGAAATTTTGAACGAAGCTACTGATCAAGATGATTTTTGTATGAATGTAGTTTAAAAATCTGGCAAAGTTTTAAATAATTTATAACATTATTCTTTGAATATAAAATACTGTAGTCAAACAGACCTCCCGTAAAAGTTTGGAGGCTGCTGTTTCATTCCATCCCACTACGAAATAGGCGAGGTTGAGATCGAAAGGAATCTTCGAGTGAATCACACAACATTGGTAACAAACAAAACATAAGGTAATAAACCTCGCCTATCGCCTAACGCGTGGGAATTCTTTGTCCTTTATTTCCGCATAATTAGATTGTTGAGTAAAGAAAACACGCTTTATAATTTACCACGAAAGCGAAGGCGAACGACGCCCTGTCAAATGAAATTTCACCAACTATCAATGTTAATCCTAAGTATTCATCCATTATTCATCATATTATTCCATCATTTCTAAACAAATAGAAATTAAAAAAACAAGTGAATATTCACTTAATAATCGTTGAAATCCTGCAAAATACAAACACGTTTTTAAAGCTGTGTAAGCATTCGTTGCAAATTCCAGTTCAAATTTTACAGCTTTGTTTGTAAGGAATGCAGGTCGTTAACGCAAAAAATGCGTTGGCGAATAGGCAGTAAGTATCGAGTTAATATGGCTTAAGAAGCGGTAGACCTTGGCATTAAGCGAATACCATCGTTCTATAGAATAGACTTTACTGTGGTTTGAAAAGAAGCTTTTATTGAATTATGGAGGTTATGGTGATTTGCAAATGGATTATGCTTACGGACAAAGGAAACGGGAGGGTAACGTTCCATACATTATGTAGTAACTTTAATGTGAATGAATGCGGTTAAGGTAAATACCGCGTAGATATTATAGACTTTACTAACGTACTTACTGATTGAGAAGTATTTTATAGTTTTCGTATAGCCACGTCAACACTTGGAATGGATATAGCGGTAGACATTTTGGTAATTTTGCAGCGATCTTGACATAGGTCGAGTTTTTCAATCGAATCGAAAGCTTCACACATGTCCACAAACACTAGGAAAATTGGTCAGTTTATCTAATGCAATGCATGTATGCGGTCGATGGTATTAAAACCTTTTCCGAATCAGGCTTGTTCGAAAGGCTGGAATTCGTCTTCGATTCGTTACGGCTGTCGAAAACAATTTGTAATCATGACTCAACAGCAAGATGGCAGATTCTTCAACAAGGGAAAATCTCCTTTTTCCAAGAAGAAAACCTACGCTCTGTGAAACTTCTGTGGTGATTCTTGCAAGAGACTTATGCCCGGCAGTGAATGCCTATCGTCGATATCGAAGGCGATTTCACAGTTATTGATATAATATCACGCAAATTTTATTACATTCATAGTATATTATAGGCTCGTGTACCATGCTATAAACATAACAATTATTATCTAAGTACTTATTATTATATTTTAATAACAAAGTACCAATCGGTGCCTTGTGTGCAAATGTGCACGCAAGATCCTTTCACTAAACTTTAAATGAAATAAAGCAGACATCCACAAATATCTTGTATATTGAGAATATATAGTTTGATTCAGAATCCAGTCATAAGCAGGTAGTTCTGGTTTTTAATTAAAATCTGTAACAACCTAGAAATAGCGGCAAAAAATATACCGACCGCTAAATTCATCTTATTTCGCAAGGAGATCTAGATAATCTATTAGGTAATAAGTATCTAATTTTGTGTTTTAGGAACAACGTGGGTTGAACAAAAACACTGTGAGTCTCGTCGAGTTACCTTTCTGGTTTAATAATATAATATGTATCTCTGTTCCAAGATGATGTTTGTATGTATAAAAGCAATCTGATGGTGCTTACATATATAAACTTGATATTCAGTGGTGGTCTTCATGTACCGATTTTAGACTGTATTTTCTTGGTAGCGTTTATATTGCTGAAAGTTTTACACATTATTCTGATCAAATTCACACGTTTGTATATTTCCCCTCCGATTTCAATTACGTAGTAGATATACATTATACATATATCGTTTTTTTTGTGATACCAAATGTTTCTCTGAGGTAAGACGTAGGACATCGCGACTCCAGAATGCAAGGTAACGCTATGCCTAGCTAGTTCACAATATCTGAATGAATGAAATATCATCAAGATATTGTGACGTTAAGTGGTAACTTAAAAGAAAGTTTAAGTTTTTGTCTGTTCATTGAAACTTTCACTATCGTGAAGTTTGCCGCTTGGGACGTAACTTAAGAAGGATATTTGAATAAGGTGCCACGAAACCCAGTGGTCGATTGCAGAAAAGCTGCATCAATCATTGCTGCAGTCTCAATTGTCGTTATGAGCTGAATTCATGGTTTTTATTTTGCAACAATTCATTTTACCTAATTGCGGGACAGTATCGGCAATCAGAGGTGATTGTGCTCCTCATTTGTCTTTGTGTGGTGGTGGTGGTGGCTAGTTACCACCCTACTGTCAAAGACATGCTGCCAAGTGATTTCGCCTTCCGGCACGATGGCGTGTAGAAACATCTTAGACTACATCGTCACTTACCATCAGGTAAGATCGCAGACAAAGACTATCTTGTCATCGAATAAAAAAACTGCAATTATTTTTAGACAATCCTCATTTGTAAGTCCAGTTTGAGAGCTACAAAGTACTGATCGCA
This sequence comes from Hipparchia sbordonii, assembly GCA_038048805.1. NCBI lineage: Eukaryota > Metazoa > Arthropoda > Insecta > Lepidoptera > Nymphalidae > Hipparchia > Hipparchia sbordonii. Next base: position 11,224,986 of record CM076104.1, on the reverse strand, counting down.
ATCATTTCTGATTTGTTGACATTCTTATTTCTTGCAATAGGTACATAATGTTGTAGAAAGAATACCATTAATTCAGCTAATCATAAAAAAAATCGCGATTTTATCGCACCGTAGTTAATGCTCACAACTTGAGCTTTACTATTCCCCAGGTAACTTAATTAGTTAATTGACATACATAAGTTAAGATATTCCACAAAGCTTGAGAGAGGTTTCTCGTTTTAAATTGAAATCACTGTTAAACCGTTTCAGGGTAGACTGAAGTTTTGATACGATATAGAAGTCGCCTTTTGAATCCTGTGATACAATAAGCTCATTTCCCAAAGAATTTATACATAAATAGGTATGTATGATTGGAAATATAAAAGCGATTTGTTTGTTGTTGGTCGACTCGACGATATTCGTAGAATTTCCTTTGTTTGTTAATATCTTTTGTTTGATGTTTTCAACAAACATACCCACTCGTGCATTCAATTCACTTGCAATGCTTATGCTATGATTTAAAATGCAAAGATTTTTTTTCGTTGTTCCACTTGTTAGTGGAACAGCTAATTTGCGCTTCAAGCTTCAAATTAGCTTTATAGTCAGTAATTAGAGAACACTAAATTATTCTAAATTTAACTATTCACTTATTACTTTAGAAATATTGTAGATTTTAGTAGATAGGTGTCTTATTAAATACTAAAAGTTACTTCAAGAAACGGGGAGTTTGCCTCAATTTGAAATGTAAGAATGTCACATTTTATTGCGTTATGTCTTATTTTGTTTATCATTCGAATACTACTAGGTACCTGTTGTTATTTGATTTTTTATTTGATACGAATATAAGTATTTCGTTAGGTAATTCCGTGAGAAGAATAATTTGAAGAGTTTTTTATCACGTAAGCATTGTATTTTTTCAATGCGCCTTCATTATGATATTTTGAGTAAAATATACTAATATAGTAACAATAGCCACTTAAGATTTAATTATGTATGTAGCATAAAAATTAACCATGCACCATAATTTTGTTTTGAAGATGTTTTAAGGTAATTATGTAGGTATGTAGGCTAAGCAGCGCTTGTTTCTTATCTGTATCTGTCGTTAATAATTCAAATTGTTTCTGTGATATTGTTTGGCCAGTCACAAATGTGAGCCTAATTAATATGAAATTAACTTTCTAATAGTAGTAAGACAGTTGAATTTACTCGTAATGTTGTGTACTTACTCAACCTACTATGGTCGTAAGTATTAATTTGGCGTCGACATTATAATACTAGTAATAGTATAAAGTTGTTTTTAAATAAATCTTTATCAAAAAATTTAGTAAAAAGTTTATAAGAATGTATTTAAAATAAAAGTAAGCTTTTAGTCAGTTTCATAATATGTATAAGATAACCCTTGATTGCGATATCACACGATGGTAGGTGACGATGCAGTCTTAGATGGTAGCAGGCTAATTTGGAAGGGGGTATGACAGTTCTATACCATACCCTGAATCAGTGCCATCGTGCCGGAACGATAAGTAAACCGCTTGGAGACACATCTTTGACGGTAGGGTGGTAACTAAGCACGGCCAGAGCCTCCCAGCAGAGCAGAACAGAAACATTATAAATTTCGAAATCGTCCCTACCGGGAATCGAACCTGAGACTTCCCATACTGCGACAGGGAGGTAGTCAAAAAGTCTCTCACGAGTATGTTTCTGTTTATCAACCTGGTATGAAATATTTATGTAACTTAAACTTACCCCAAGTTGCTAAGACTTGTGGTGCTGCCAGTGAGCGAGTCCGCAGCGATCTTCCCTTGCGCCATAGCAGCCAGCTGCATGTCCAGAAGGTTATTCTTCTCCAGCAGTTGGCTCCACTGCCGGATGGCCGTCTTCGAGCTGGACAGTTCCTGGCGGAGTTGCCTCTCGTCTAGCGAGTTGAGACCACTGCGGAGGGAGCTGTCAAGCCTATGACAATACAAGGATAAAAGTTTAAAAACCCGGCTACGGAAAATTCGATATAACACGGTAACACCCTTCATATCGACTGTTCGTGTACGAGGTTATTTTTTTTTTTAATTTTAAAAGTTACATGAAATTAAAAGTGGGGTTTATCTTAAGATTTTCATTGTAGTTTTCGCACGCAATTTTTCACAAACCGGGTCAGATTGTGTCCAATGACCTTTGCACTTGTTATCATGCTGAACATAAAACATATTCCCCTTTCCCCTCCAAATAGGCGTAGAGCTTGTATTAGGAGGGGGTCCAGACTTATTTGCTAATTAAAGATAGTATTAATAAATAAAAAATTGCAGTTCTTTTTTCGACGATAATTATGATGATTATGAGGTTGTGTGAAAATATTCAATCTGATCAATATTGTCGTAACAGAGAGTTACAAATACTCTGAGCAATAACTTTCGTTACGGACAGTTTTCGAGCGTGCGATCTTATCACCATTCGACACTACCTTACCCAAGATTATAAATATTCAACATGACTCGTCTTTTTTCCCCCGAAATTATGTTAACAATTGTTACATTGTTATTTCAGAATGATACGCATCAAAGTTAAATCATGCTTTCAATGAAAAAGAAATCAAGGCGTTTCGTCAGCTAGAAGACGTTAGCACATTTCTGTTGCCATTATTTTACATAATATTGTTATGTAACGTGATGATTAAAACGGATAATAATATTAAAATAATAAACAATGGACCCACTTTTACCCATTACTGTAATAGTATTTGAGTATCATGCTTCATCGGAAGTTGATGACAGTAGTTGACTAATATGTAAAACATGTTCATTTGTGTAATATCTTTGGAATGCGTTCCAACTTCTCTTAATCTACATAATACTAAGCTGACATATTGTATCGGTTAATTGAATTCACTATTTAGTACGTTTTTTATTTTATTTTTAAGCTATTGCATAGCTTCTATCGCGGGCCAGCGTGGAGACCGAATCCAGAAATTCCGTAACGAAAAGTACTTGACACGGGACTCCTCTAGGGTGAGCCGCTAGATGGCGTAAAAATGCTATGCAATTTTTATCAATTTTTATCTGCCGCTTTACCGCTGCAGTCCCCGAGTGCCACACGTCTTTTTTTTTATTAAAAAAGGGAACAGTGTATACCAGTTTTGAAAAATTAATAAATCAAGAATAAGATAACCGTTATACCGTTATACATATGGATATTTTTTATTGTATTCATACCCAGTAATCACTGTAGGTACTGGGTTTATAAAGAACGTCTTGTTATTTTTCATTATAGTTCTTTCAACTCACGAGGACGCGTGAGTTTTACTTGTGGTTACGTTGTGTACATGCACACTGCGTAAGTATGCGTGCTTGTCCGGAGCCTAGGTGGGAGTGGTCAGGCGCGAACAAGCTCTCACTCCTACTTATAATTATAGATACGACACACCATGAGCCACGCGCCCTCGTGAATTGGAAGAACTATATCAACACTAGCCTAGTAACCACTTTCATCAATGAAAGTAACCTTTTGAATGCAAATGCTCGTTAAAAATATTTTTCTAATCTGCTTATTTTAATTTAATTACGTAGTACGTATATTATGTCAGGAAGGGTCACCGTAACAAAAACTGAAACCAGGTCAAAATTCATTTGACTATTCGAAAGCACTTTGTAGAAGTTTATTTGAATAAAACATTATTTTATTCACAAAGTTTTGGTTAGGGTGTCCCTAGCACCCTGTATAACAATAATACCTCTCAATATAATCGTCGACACTTTGTAGGCTGGTGACGGATTGTGCTAAGTCGTTATCCATCATGAGATCATCAGAAGCAAGGCTTGACAGAGTGTCTAAGGAGGGCGTTCTCTCCGTCGCCGGGTTGCGTCCCGTACCTGAGAAGATGAACTTAGTTTAGATTTGGATGAAATTATTATTATTACCTATAATTCAAAGTTAGCCTACATGAAATAAATAAATTTTGAATTTTTTTTGAATTCAAATTCAAAATTTATTTATTTCATGTAGGCTACCTTGTAGCTCTTATGACACGTCATAAATCTACCACGGGTTCGGAATGCAGATTCTGCTGAGAAGAACCGGCAAGAAACTCAGCAGTTGCTCTTTTCAAAAAATAAAATAATTTTACATTAAGTAACCAAACTAAGCTATGTATACAGTGCTTCCACAATGAAGCTTCAAAAATGCAATACATATAATCCAACACATGTTAACATGGGAAGACAAAGCAGACCCATTCCCGTTGGTGGCACCCGTTCACGAGCACGACGCATGATCCAGCCGTTGCTTCGCTCAACCATATTTAAGAGAACGTAACAACCCGCATCACACGACACCTATATATGTTTACCTTTTATCTGTACAAGTATGCATCATCTACCTACTTCGTTGATCAGCAAGTTGGTTAGCAAGTTCGACTGTGGATGACGAGGTCCCGGGTTCGATTCCCGGGTATTTGTGAAAAAAGAAGAAATTACTGGGATTTTTAAAGCAGTTTTTTAGCACAGAGCATGGTTAGGTTTATAGGCCACGAAGTTTTGGAGTTTGTCGTGATGGTCGTAGGGTTTTAAATTCACTTACAACACGCACTTACAAATACAGTTCTTATCGGCTGAAATTGGTAACAATAAAATATTATCGTGTACTTATAAATCTTACATTTTCGACTCCGTTGAGCCTGTGGGCTTGACAAAACGTGATCTCTTGATTTTCTGAGATTTTTGGTTGGATCTGAATCTGCCCTTTTGACTGATGGACTCCCGTGGTTGTTTTCTAAAAATACAAATAAAATAGTCACATAATAACCTAAAACAAGCAATTGTTGTTGCACATTAAAAGTGATTTTAAACATTTACATATAATATTATAATAGTAGTTAAGTAGTTGAGAGTTTATAATCAAAGAGGTAGTTCTTGCAATTCACGACGGCGCGTGACTCGTGGTTGTGTGTTAGTCGTATCTGTATAAGTGTGAGCGAGAGCTTGCTCGCACCTGATCGCTCCCATCTAGGCTCCTGACAGGCACGCCCACTTACGCAATGTGCATGTACACGACGTAACCACAAGTAAAGCGGCCGTAACTTCGTGATACAAACATACTATACCTAATTAACTTTCCAAAAATACAGAATTAGGTATCTACCTACAATTTAAATGTATATTTTTGTGTATATTATAAACTTACTTACTTCTAAATAGTAAAGCAGGTTGATCGGCAATCTCATCGTCAAAGAAGTCCCGTCCGTCGGATAGGGATAGGGATCCGGAAGCATGGGTGGGTGTCCCCGGCGAGGGTGGAGTGATGCCCTTACTGTCGCCGCTGTCGCCACTGCCTGAGCCGTCACTACTGCAACAACATTTTTATGTAAGTAAATATAATTTTTTCATTTGAACAATCGAGATTAAAATGTTCAAGTCGTTTCATTAAATCGAATATATTTGTAAAAAAAAAAATTTTTACAAATACTATTACCGAAAGACACTCATTTGAGTTAAATTTTTTACCATATTTTTATCTTGTTTTGCTTAGCAAATTGAATATTGTGCTGCAAAAGATACATAGATGATTATTTGAATCATCACTATCATGCATCGCCGGCCCACTATATTACTGGGCTCAAGTCTCCTCTTAGGGTAAAAACATGCCGAAGATGTCTCACTATACGATATCATGAGAGGTGACATCGATGTAGCGAGCTAAACCGCGACCGCGAGGTATCGCAGTGAGGCTTGAGTGAGGGTTTGGCATGTTTTTACCCTTAGAATAAAAATGGCTAAAGCCAAAGTCCACAACTCTGATCAAGTGTAAATTCTTTGGCAGACTTTATTACGGAGAACTTTCAGGTTTACAGATTTCCTTACAATGTTTCCCTTCAACATTAAAGCAAGTGAATTTATTGCTCTCTTATTTACATACCTAGTTATTATACCTATTATTTTCATAGTAAGCTATTCAAAACTCACCTTCCTTCTTTCACTGGTTGTAGATTCTCACCATCAACTCTATCATCTTCCTCCACAATTGGTTCAGGAGTTCTAGTTTTAGTGTTAGCAGTTTGATATGCACTCGATATGGACGGAGGGTCCTTTTCAACATGCAAATCATTATTGGAATCGCTCGTGCTTGTTGATGATATCAAGCTATCAGCGGGGGAAGTTTCATCGTCGAGTAGACTTTGCGTTGACGTTTCTAGAGCGGATATGTCAAATTTAGTTTCTTCGAGTGTGAGCGTCAAGTTATGCTCCGCGCTTTGGTTTGTGCATGTACTTGTCGTGCTGTAGTTTGAACTCGTCATTGAACCTGTTAACAAAAAATATCGTAATTTTAATATAGTATATGATCAACCAATATAGCCCTGGGTGTAAAGTTATTTGATGCATATTTATCAGCTTTAGATTTAGGATTTAATTGGATTAGATTTATACATAAACTAGTTGATGCCCACGACTTCGTACGCGTGGATTGAGGTTTTGTAATTCCTGCGGGAACTTTCTTATTTTCCGGGATAAAAAGCTTATGTGTTATTCCAGACCATAATCTATCTCTGTGCCAAACAGCCAAATCGCTTCAGTCATTGCGGCGTGATTGAGTAACAAACATCCATCCATCCATCTATACATACAAACTTTCGCGTTTATAGTATAGGATAGAAGGAGGATTTTTTAAACCATTAGTTGAACCAAACTTTTCATCCTACTGAACATATAAAAACATAATATTATCTACCTATATGAATGCATCTTCCATATTTTTTTGTATGAATTACTACAGAATCACTACCACTGAAGATTGACAGGGATATTATTAGAAAAAATTCAAAGGATAAAACAAAAAGTATTTACCGATCATAGTTCCTCGAAGGGAGTCATGCTGGCTCAGGGTAAGAGATTTCATCAGCAAAGGATGTGGCACGGGCGGCTCATCCGCGATTACTATGGTCTTTGTGGGAACTTCTGGTTCAATCCTCTTTACTTCTATTTCGACTTCCTTTGCTTCCAGCTTTGACTTGTCGTCTTCGCAACTTGACACGCTGAGCGCAATTGAAACGTCGTCTTGAGATCTGTGATACGGAGGAATTACATTATAATAATTATAAGAGAAAGGCGAATATATATATGGTAATTTCTGTGACGACCTCAAAGTATTACGATATGCTTGTTATACCTATTTTTGTTGTTGATGTATATTTATTCGAGTGTTATTAGTTTTGTTTTTATCGTAGTATGCAATAGAGAAAAATTGTAGTTTAAAACTAATTTTTACCCTCGGCTTCTTCCACTTCAGGTTTTTCTCCGGTTGTAAAACTGACTTTTTCCCGCGAATATATCCGTTTGTCGCTTTACAAATTCTATTTTTACTAAGCCAGGCTCTATGGTCTGTACTATAAACATTCACAAACCCCTTTGTATTTTTTTTTAAAGGAGTTGTCCCAAAATGTTTTTATTTTTTTTATTTTTGAGTGTAATTAACCAGAATGATTTTAATATAGTTCGATAGAGATCCAAAAAGGCTTCTATCTAAATAATTTACCGATTTTTAAGGACCCCGATTTTGAGAAAATATTTTTTTTTGTTTTGATGCATTTATGGACCTTTGCTTGTGACTACGCACCGGTTAAAAAAAACTTCAAAAATATCATTTATCTTTTGTCTATGTATATATATACTAGGTATAACAATATTTTTCTTTATTAATTAAAAAAAAATGGGTTTTTCTGAAATTATTATTTAAATGGCGTTTAATTTTATATTTTTTTCTCTTTCACGTGATAGTAGTTTGGTTCTAGTTAATAGACACTCAGAATAAAAAACCACCCTCCATACTAAACTGGGACATGTCCTTTGATTAGCCTCACCTTGTTGCCATTGCTTCGCCAGCTGCGTGGCTTTGCCAAGCGCTGCTGCTACCAAAGTTGCTAGCTTCACTCTTGCAAGACGGACTCGATTCCTTACTGGAATCCATTGTTGCTGGCGATGCTACGCCGCTTGACGACTTTATAAAGGATTTCTGAAAGAAATAGGTAATTTTACAGTATTTTAAATTTTTCTTCTCTTATTTTTCTAAAACCATTACGTTTTTGTACCTACTAAGCTTTGCAGTGATAGATATTTTTGAATTAATTTTGTTGCTTCTTTAATTTTATTTTTGTCCCATTTTTCGATTCCCGAATTGGGGTTTTCTAATAATAAATTCTCATTACTAACTATTCTGCATCTGATCTCTTTCCGGTAGTGTTTGAAGGCACACGTGTGCACTATAATATCTCCATTGCATATGGCTACTTTTCGTGAAGATTGGCCGCCGTGGCCGGATTCGGTCGGGAGGACTATTATTTTTTGTTACACATGAAACTTTCATTTTATTAGAGAAATACAATCTAGCAAGCTCAGTGGACGCCCCCAGGTTGATGTTAACTTACCTGCTTATTAAGTACTTCTGGTTGTGCTCTATCCAATACGAACTTCTCTTCATCTTTGTACTCAATATTAGTTTGAATCCTACTGGGCCTAGTTCTATTTCTATATCGTTCTAAAGTGGACATAGGCGAGTTTTGTCTTTGGCTGGGTTCTGGTGGAGGCGTGGGTTTAGGAACGATTGGCGACGGTGGCATGTAAGTGGGTATCGGGTCGCTATCCGGCGACGATTCGTCGTTGAATGAGCTTGGCAACTTTGGCAGAGGTATCACCGCGTGGCCGGTTACTACCGCTTCATCTGAAACAAAATATATTATCCTATTAATATTATAAAACCGAAAGTTTGTATGTGTGTATGTGTGTTTGTTTGTTACTTCTTCACGCCACACCGAACAGAATAGAACAGAATAATTTTTTATTCAAATAAACTTTTACGAAGTGCTTTCGAATCGTCAAATGAATCTACCACTGGTTCGGAATGCCGTTCCAACCGAGAAGAACCAGCAAGAATCTCGGTGGTTGCTCTTTTAAAAATAATAATAATAATAATATATTGTAATAACAATATCATGTTGTATACAATTTACAAAAATTGTATACAACATCATTACTAAGTGCTTCGGGCTGCTGAATCTATTTCTAAGGAGAACCTTTGAAGCAGGCCTTACACATGTATTGTATACCCACGGTCCTGGTACAGGATTTTATAGAGTCCGTAATGGAGACAAAGGAAATAGATGAACGCGGGGGAAGAGCGTGATTTGGACCGCGGCAGTATTGGTTGGCTAGAGGGCAGGTACAATACTGCTTGGAAGTAGGAGGGGTTTTTAGTCGGTAGGAGTCCGACACTATCGTCGTCTTGGATGTCCATGAGGATTTCCCCTCCTACAGAAAAAAAAAGGCCTTACCCATGATATCCAAGTCGGCAACTTGCAGCTCTCGCAGGTGGAAGCTGTGCGAGCCTCGCATCACCATCTCCAGGTTGCGGGGACGGCGTCGTGAGCGCGGGGACAGCTCCGCCCCCTCGCCGCCCGTCCACACCCCCGAGTCCGATGACACTGCTGAACCTGCCCCTAACAAAAATGACAGATAATGGACAAGTTTAGAGGTTGGGTTGAATTTACACTGCCACACCCCTTCCAAGTTAGCCCGCTACCATCTTAGACTCCATTAGACGCAGTCAAGGATTATCTTGTCATCGAATAGAAAAAAAAAGATCGTGGACAGTAAAAGGAATAAATAGTACGAGTGAATGCCTTCCACACGGCTACAGAGAGAAATGGCGCAACATCATGGCATAGAATTGAATGAAATGGAATAGAATAGAATAATTTTTTATTCAAATGAACTTTAACAAAGTGCTTTCGAATCGTCAAATGAATGAACCAATGGTTCGGAATGAAGGAAGTAGGTACCTACCTAATCTCGAGGAAGCCACGACCCTCAAAACTGAAGAACCGACACGAGAAGAAGTATGTTAGATTGGTAGATAGTAGATACTAATTTCTAAACGAAACGAAAACGAAACACAATTTCTAAACGAAAATGAATACCTAACTGAACTTTAAAGCGGTAGAGACGTGGTATTTGGTAACTATGGCTGAAATCTACAAGCAGACCGGATTAGAAACACTTGATAAGTTATAAGTTCCTCAATAATTGACAGGCGCAATTATTGCCCCTGTCGGGAATCGAACCTAGGACCTCGCACTTATAGGACCAAACCAGGGAGATTGTCAGAATCGGATAATCCGTAACTCAGTCTGTCTGTAGGTTATCTACTTTTCACGCCTAAACCGCTGAAATAATTTCGACAAAATTAGGCGAGGAGATAATTTGCATTCAGTTAAAGGACAAAGGATAGTTTTTATCCCGCAATATCAAGGTGTTCCAACAGGATTTCTAAAACCCTAAATCGAATTTCAACTTAAACGAACAAATTTTAATTTACATTAAAATTACAAATAATACGTACCTTCTCTCCATCCATCGACAGCGCCGGCCTTCCTTGTATTATTGACTACCTGAAAATGACAAAAACATTACACTTATCACTTTCACTCTACATAGTTTCAAATTCATCAATGGATAGAATACATATCAATTAATTTATTAACCATTTTAACTATTCAAAACATTTCAAAACACGAGGAGACCGCGCAACGTCAATATACGTTAGAGAAATGTCCCTTAGCGTAGAGAGTAGAGACAGTTTACACACTGCACCAACATAGAGAGATCTATCTTAAGATATATTTTGTACCACTCACTTTGAAACCATTCAAATCTGTGTTCCACTGACTTCTTTCATGTAAATGCTAATCAGAATTAGAAATTATATGAAATAGTATCTAACAACAGAGCTTGATCAACAGATTTAAAAGAACGTTATAACACGTGTTGATCAAAACGAGCTGCGCCTAAAACTAAATTAATTGAAACACGCGGAGAATTAATTACCGAAAGAGGTCATTAAATTGCTAAATAACGAGGGATGTACGCAATACATCACGATCTCTATTCATAATTTTGCTCAAGGCAGTATGATTGAAAATAATATTAGGTATTTTATTATTCTTGCCCATTTTAAAAGTAAATAAATTACTTTTAAATGATTTAAAATTGCCTACTTAAAATAGTTCCACTATTTACAAATTCTTATGAATCTTCCCGGAAATAAGAATGTATAGTGCCCAAAATTAATTTTATTAAGCAGATATAAACATTTCTCGTGCTTTGATATATTTTTAATTAGGTAAGTATATATTTTTCTTACTTTATCTATCCCAAATATAAATATGTAAAGTTATGGTTGCTTCGAATAATTCTTAAAATTAAAAAGAAAATAAGTCATCGTCTCGTGTGATACTCGTGAATGCACTCTGCAGTGAGTGATATTTTAAGCAAACGGCACTCGGTTTCAAAACCAACAGCCCTGAAATAGATGAAGGATGACCCACTTCAGACTTCACAGAAAAATAATTCTATTGTGTAAGCTCTTAGAGCATTTATTCGCATGTCAGACATGTATGTGGGGTAAAAGAGAATTCTTGATGAATTCATAAAGGTGGTGGTCAATGAAAGTAAATTAATTCAGTTGTAACTTGTAAGGTACTGAAGTCTTAGGAAAGTGCATCTTTGCATCTTTCAGCAGTGCTATCACTTGTAATTTACATATCTAGGTATTTATTTATTATTCAAATAAAGCGACTCATTATCATATTGTCACAAGATAATCACTTAGTTATTGTTCATTTATTAACTTGCATAAAATCTCTAATAATTTTATTTTAGAAAAGCGAACTTGTTTATTTGTTGGTTTGTCCTTTAATCATACAGTAAGGGCACAATGGATTGACCTGATTTTAAGCAGTGCTAAACTTGAAGACGACGAGGGATTTTACACCTAAGTACTCAACTATAAAACAAACGATTTAGACGAATCATTTGCAGTTTGGAAGCACAATATTTTCGTCTAATCTTCATTCAAAAATTGCAAAATACTACTTTAACGGTGTGATTAGATCCTGAGATGTAACTTGTTCAATAGAACGCGGTTCGCGGTTCATCGGTTCACGCGGTCTAAACCGAAGGCATTTACTACTTTTCTATATTCTTTTGGTTCCTCTTTAGTTATCTTAATTGGTAAGTCTAAATGCACACCAGTGAACTAACTTGTTTTGCACTTTTAGTGTCGATATTCTTCACAGAAGGATACTGAGGTCGAGGCAGCTGGTTGGTTTGGAAAGTGTACTTCCCGGGAGGCTTCTGAGGGTCCAAGGCTTGACGAGGAGTTGAGGTAGCTCTAGATGAAGACTGCTCTGCCGCTCGAGGTGGCTTTCTTATGTCCTGAAAGTTTAATAGGTATCTTGAAGGTTTTGATGATTTCTTATTGGAGTAGCTAAATCCGCTGTGGGCTTGTATAGATATAAGAAATCACTCCTATAAATGGAAAGCCTATCCTATTCCTATTATACTATTCTATGAAGAAGAGAATAATCCTAGAGGTCTGCTAAGGTACGCGAAGCCCTTGCTAGTCGCCTAGTGGCATATCGCCGAAAAGTGGTATGGGTTGTAATGCTCCTTCCTGATTATCAAACTTCATTCTTTTACCATCTCTTGACGCTGACTTCTCTGTGACTAAGCAAGGCAAATTGAAATGGTTTGAATAGGCACAGTTTATGAGCTCTAAGAATACTTGAGATCTACTGAAATACCTAACTAGATGTACTTGATGCAGATATTGCTATGGCTGATTTGTCAGTTCTTGTTGTCTGCTGTGACTAGGTCTAACAATAAAACAGTCGGCTTGTTGACGAATTTGGGTACTGCAGTGGACAACACTTGAGTTTACTACCTGCAGGAATGACAAATACATAGTACTAGTTTGAGCTATTGGCATATTTCGCAGGCTACCTACAGGACTATGGTGTACCTGTCTCATTTAGTAACTACACTTACTTGATGCGGATACTGCTGTGGCTGGTAGGTCAGTATAACAGTCTGCTTGGTGACCGGCTTGGGCACGCCGGCGACGCCAACGATGTTGGTGACGCCCGTGGACGACACTTGAGTAGCCAGTAGTGGCAAGTTGTATTGATTTGTACTTTTCTTATCTGCAAGTGAATTTATCACTACTGTAACTTCTTCAGCAATATAGTATGTATAAGATACTAGGTTAATGGATTTTCTAGTTCGATATTATTAATTTCTAAAATCTTTGACGAATTACTTAGGTTCAGTTCAGATCAGGTTCAGAGTTTAGAAATTATTTCTATGACTACTGGATCGAAATACGACAGTTCCACCTAAAACATTTATCGTGGTACGTACGAAGGTACTCGTATTAAAATACGAGTAGGTACATCATATTATGTCTTTAAACCTCGAAATTAGTCTGAAACTTCTCGTCTAGTTTGAAATATAAAAGTTTTAGAATCGTAGTCAACTAAATTAAAGCATTTGATTGTATAAAATTGTCCTTGCCGTTTCGATTTTACATTGTCTATTGTGCAGTCCAAATAAAGCTATCGAAATGCTATGCTCCTACAAGATTAGATTAATGATAGGCACCATGTTTGTAGAACAATAGGTTTGTTCAACGTTAAAAATTATTTTTCAGCAAGTCATCTAGATATAAACATTAGCTGTTCTGATGCAACTCAATTAAAAAAAATTCTAGAAAGACCCTGCGAGTGATATGTACCAGGCACCGATATACATACATACTTCACTATGTGTAGAATTTGATGAACTTATAAGCGGAAGGTACCGGGTTCATGGACAATTTGGACCGGCAAAACTTGGCTCCAAGCGATTATTAGCATTCCGGTACTATGCCGAGAAGAAACCCATTAGGAGTACCTATAAGTTAGTTAAATAAACTACAAAAGAAACACCCCGCTGTCCGTTCTTCAGATGACTCCTTGGAGTCTATTAGAAGCTCTTAGTTATATATTATTTAGATTTCCTCACCGCATTTCAGCCATTTCGGCCAGTGTCCAAAGGAGAATAGAAAACAAGAATGCGTAACACAAATCTAAAAAAAAAAAAAAAAACGGCCAAGTGCGAGTTATACGTAGAAACTCGCGCACTGAGGGATTTGAATCGGATTCTACCGAACGTACTCTCATGAATTGCACTAGATGGCGCGACGCTACAAAATACGCTTTGAAAGCTGTACCTAACTTTTCGCTGAGTTAAACTAGAAACTTGAACTTTTCTGAGCAGCCTTTATATTCAGTATAATTTTCAACTTCAAACCTTCAAACCTCAAATGCTTCTGAGAAATAGGCCCTTGATACACGGACAGACAGACGGACTACAGAGCGAGTCTATATTCCGTTTCTTTTCGGAACCCTAAAAATGTTGAGTATCCCCGCAACGAGGAAGCAGTTGGAGGAGTAGTAAAGGGATAGGCACAAACCTAACGTATTATTATTGATGGCGGTCTCCTTGTCTTTGACCGGAGCGCTGAAGGCCTCCTCAGCCGGCACCTTCACGTCGGCCACCTTGGCGGTCTTGCTGTGCGGTTGCCTGAAACCGAACCTAGGGAATTAAGGAGTCACTGTCAAATTCAAACAACAATCTCATTAAAAGTTATGGTGGCGAAATCAAGTGAACGAGATTTTTAAATGATTCTGAAATGAAAATTTTATCCACAACCTACATTCTTTATCACGTAACGAAACTTTTAACGAAAGCATAAAGGATGTAGATTTCCTTTTGTTTATATCGTATAATTTTAATTGACTTTCTACTTCCTGTTACCCAATAGTAATATTACATTTAGATAATTAACTAAAATTTTTACTCTCTCTGGAGTTATTAGTTGTGAATGTAACTAGTTTTTGCCCCTGATTTCGTCGGAGTTAGGTTTTAAAATAGTTACCACGGGAATCCTCAATTTTCAATACTTAATTAGTGTACGAGTGAGTAGGCATGCTATTTTCTATATTTTTTACGCATGCTGCACTGTAATGATTAAATGATAATATGAAATTACCTATTTGTACGTAGTGGTTGCCCCAAAATCTCCTTCCGTGGCCGAGCGAGGGGCGTCGAACGACCTGACAGCACCTCTTCTGGGCGAAGATCTTCTGTAGAACCTGTAGTTAAAACAAAACTGCCTAATGTGGAACTTCCCATTAAATCGTATTCAACGTTATTTGTTATAACGCCAGAGGCGACAGCGGAATTGTGGCCCTCGGTTGACAAACTATTGTATGTAAATCTAATTCCAAACCATTTGTGTTGACGGTTATTACTCGGGAAGTCGTGGTCGCATCATCGTGTCGTGAGCTAGCGTTTTCTAGAAGTTCTGTGGTAGAATGGTATACTCTGATTGTGATTGAATTATACGAGTACGTACCACGATAATTGTTTTAATTGGAATTTTGCAGTTGCATGAACCGTGGTCACGACGGGACCACGTCCTTATCATGGTACGTAATCATATAATTTTATCACAATTATGTCATCAAACTACGAATCAAGTCTAAAATCTTTGGTATACTCTACCTCCATTTCCATTTTTGTCGTGCGGCTTCTGCTTCCTGCGCGCGTTGTCGTCGGCGCGCGACGTGCTGGCGGGCCGGCGCCGGAAGCCGAACGACGTGGCCACGCCGCGGGTGGGCTTGTTGCCGTTGCCGCTCGCACTCTTCTCCCTCTTCTTTGCACCCTTCGACTCAGAGTGACCCTGGAAGGAAGTTTTCGATATTTAGTTTTCTATAGTCAATCACAGTGGTCAATCACATGTCAATCATGACTCTAAACTAAAACATGGGGTTACTCAAGGGGCGGACCAACAAATTCCTAAAAAGCCGGCAACGCGTGGTGGTGCTACAGATGTTCATGGGCGGCGGTAATCACTTAACATCAGGTGACCCGCCTGCTTGTTTGCTTGCTTAAAATATTAAAAAAAAATCATGAACATCAACGTTAATGAAACCAAAGCAACGGTTATTGCCAAAATACAGATGCCACCTCCTAAAGTATAGCTTCGTGGTGCTGAAGTCGCAGCGGTTTGTAAATTTAAATATCTAGGCCGGTTCTTCACTTCAGATTTGAATCACCTGGAAGAAATTAAATGTAGACTTGGACTAGCGAAGGCCGCGACAAAACGTCGAAAGTATTGGGTGACCCTAAAATAACATTCCCTACAAGATACCGCGCTCTCAGGTGCCATGTCTGGTCTACTCTTTAATATGGCTGTGAAACATGGATCTTAAAGAAAGAAAGCTGCCGACGGTTGCAAACATTTGAAATATGGGCTCTACGTCAGGTGATGAAGATCTCCTGGCATCACTTTGTCTCAAATGCGAAGGTACTAAAAAGACCAAAGTGCAACTGACAGCTGTTGGCGACCGTCGTGTAGAGAAAGGTAGCATTTTTCGGGCATTTACAAAGAGGATACGAATTTTCTTGTTGATCCTGGAGGGCAAGATTTTCGAAAAAAAAAGCACCTAGAAGACAGAGGAGAAAGTGGATGGATGACATAAAGGACCAGTGTGGCTAACATGCGCGCCACGAGAAAATTTTGTCTACACTTTACTCGTGAATCTCTGTAGAGATTCACATAGAGACTACGAGTAAACGTGTAGACAAAACTTTCTCGTGGCGCGCATGTTAGCCCTACAGGCATAGCTACGCTGAATTGATGAAGTTGGCACAGGAGCGAAAAGTTTTTCAGGTACTGACTTAGGAACTCTTTGATTTTCCGGGATAAAAAGCCTATGTCACCTCCAGGCCCTCAACGCTTTGTTGCAGCGTGATTAAAGGACAAACCAACAAACCGACAAACAAACATACTTTTGCATTTATAAAATTAGCAAGGATTGCTGAAATGATTGAATTGAGGTAGGTCTAGGCATACCTAATTGATTTTTTGAAATGTATTCTATAATCTACATCCTTCCTAGTTATTACGGAATTTATCAAGGTTTGGCAGTCACATTACCATTTTTATTGCCGGATAGGTTATTGGTTGAAACATTTTTGTTTTCGAATACCGGTGCTTTATATCCTGCTAGATTGTGGAACTTGTTCTTACTAGTAGATTAAAAATAAATAATTCAGCATGCGAAAGAAATCAATGCATACCAAAGTAGGCGTAGAATAATATGTAAAGGAAATTTAATCACATCTCTCTATTGGACGACCGCTGCATTAACAAAATACACCTATTTTGTTTGAATATTTAAACAGAAATGCTATTTTCATTCAACTCACAGGTTGGTATTGATTCGTGCTTTGAATATTTTAGGTCGTTAATTTTGATTTAGAAGTATTTTCCAAATCGAAATTCAAACTGCTAAAATGCAGAACACCTGTCAAACTGTAGATGTATTGTAAGGATTACGGGTAGATTAGGTCACAAAACGCAATGTAAGCATACATTGCGTTTTGTGACTGGGAAACGAAACGATTAACCTATATTTCCTATTGAATGGAAATTTATTGGAAAATATCTCACGGGAAATCAAAATGCAGGATTGCTTTGTGAAGAATCTAGTACGTTTAATTAAATAGTTTTATACATATAGCTTTACTTTTATGCTGTTATGTAATGTTGTAGTTTATATTGTTACGTCAGTACCTATCACATATTAATTCTACCCTCCTACGTCAGTACCTATCACATATTAATTCTACCCTCCTAATTGAAAACACAGTAAGTTAAATAGAAGTTACATTTAAGTTACTGTGTTTTCAATTACGAGGGCAGAATTTACGTTTCTATCTTATTGTCTTGAAGTAAACTTGAAGTGTACAAAGCGCCAAATCTCATACGTATTCTGTAATAATAATTTATAATGGTGGCAACAAAATTAGAATTTGTCATTGAAATACAAGTCCAGCTCTTCAATTCTGTAGCTGAAAGGATAAATAGTACCTCACGCAGGATCTATCGACATTAACAAATTGTTTGTTTGTAGAAAACCATTTGTTTTACTTTATTTTCTCGTCGATTTATGTATGAATCTAAAATTACTTTTCATAAAAAGTCCGCCCGTAAGCACCCATTTATCATAACTACCTAAGTAGTACTTATTTCATGAAAAACAATGTCTTTTCACTACTTACTTACTTAGTAAGGAATGCTATTTTTATGTTTGGGATACAGACGATGCGACGTTCAAAACTATTTCATTTTTCCCTTTATTTTCGTAAAGTTTTTTAATATAAACAAAAGCTCGTACACAAAAGCTACGTACGTACACAGACGTACACTCACTAATTTTGTATTCTAACGCATTACGAAGTCCGTTCGCGTGTATTCCCTTAAGAGATTGCCGGGTGCCGACCCCATATATAGCAGCTTTCGGCCATATACAGAACAAAATAATTTACATAGCATTAAAGATTAATGTAGCGATAGTGACTCGTAAAAATCCTACGAATATAATACTTAGTACCGAATTTACTTATAGCATTTCTATATTTAGCTTGTAATATAGCTTCCGTATTTCCGTAATCAATTACGTACTGAGTTGCGCTAGTGAGAAAAACGTGCTAAGTCTCAAGTTCCTCAGAAGTTAGAACAGAAAACCCGACACTGACATTACTCGCCACCTTTTTATTTATTTATTTAATTGAACGAGCGAAGCGAAGTTCTCTGAGTCAACTAGGGCGCTTGCCTACTAGACAGAGAAGTGTGTCCGTCTAAATGTCTGTCAGAGCCATATAACTTCTGAATGACTGAATATTAGAACGTGAAACTTGGTTGAAAATTCAGTTATATCCTGTACTTGAACAACAAATACTAAAATTAGATAAATGTTATAAAGAAACGAAATTATTTAATTTTAATGCGCCATCTATTAGCATTATTGTGAAGCTAATAGCTTCACTATAATGCTAATACTCACTACTACAATGCTATGACTCAGAGAACTTCGCTTCGCTCGTTCAATTAAATAAATAAATAAAAAGGTGGCGAGTAATGTCAGTGTCGGGTTTTCTGTTCTAACTTCTGAGGAACTTGAGACTTAGCACGTTTTTCTCACTAGCGCAACTCAGTACGTAATTGATTACGGAAATACGGAAGCTATATTACAAGCTAAATATAGAAATGCTATAAGTAAATTCGGTACTAAGTATTATATTCGTAGGATTTTTACGAGTCACTATCGCTACATTAATCTTTAATGCTATGTAAATTATTTTGTTCTGTATATGGCCGAAAGCTGCTATATATGGGGTCGGCACCCGGCAATCTCTTAAGGGAATACACGCGAACGGACTTCGTAATGCGTTAGAATACAAAATTAGTGAGTGTACGTCTGTGTACGTACGTAGCTTTTGTGTACGAGCTTTTGTTTATATTAAAAAACTTTACGAAAATAAAGGGAAAAATGAAATAGTTTTGAACGTCGCATCGTCTGTATCCCAAACATAAAAATAGCATTCCTTACTAAGTAAGTAAGTAGTGAAAAGACATTGTTTTTCATGAAATAAGTACTACTTAGGTAGTTATGATAAATGGGTGCTTACGGGCGGACTTTTTATGAAAAGTAATTTTAGATTCATACATAAATCGACGAGAAAATAAAGTAAAACAAATGGTTTTCTACAAACAAACAATTTGTTAATGTCGATAGATCCTGCGTGAGGTACTATTTATCCTTTCAGCTACAGAATTGAAGAGCTGGACTTGTATTTCAATGACAAATTCTAATTTTGTTGCCACCATTATAAATTATTATTACAGAATACGTATGAGATTTGGCGCTTTGTACTATGAAGCAATATACCATGACTTTATAAAGCCTTGGACACATTAGCTGCTGTATTGTTACGCGCATGTTAGGCGACAGAAGGCGATTGAAGTTATTTCTGTACTAAGATATAGAAGATGTTTTCAATTCCGTGAGAACTCTTTGATTTTGTGGGATAAATAGCCTAAATTAATTCATGCATAAATAGCAAAAATTAATTTCCGAAGAATAAGCTCGACAAACTGGCACAGATAGATACTAGTGGTTCGCCCCGAACTGAGACCTCGCGATATCCCATAATTCCCAAAAGTTTTAATTATATATTGTAATAATTAACTTTTAACATTAGACGCAATAAAAAAAAAAATAGTTGACATAAAACTGTTTTACTGACACAGCGCCATCTATTAGCATTATAGTGAAGCTATTAGCTTCACAATAATGCTAATAGATGGCGCATTAAAATTAAATAATTTCGTTTCTTTATAACATTTATCTAATTTTAGTATTTGTTGTTCAAGTACAGGATATAACTGAATTTTCAACCAAGTTTCACGTTCTAATATTCAGTAATTCAGAAGTTATAGGGCTCTGACAGACATTTAGACGGACACACTTCTCTGTCTAGTAGGCAAGCGCCCTAGTTGACTCAGAGAACTCGCTTCGCTCGTTCAATTATACTTAGATAGAAAAATTGCCAAAACTGTGGACGCAATACGAGAGACACGTTAATTGAAGTCAGGTAAGCATCGCATCTCGGTTTCATCGTCTCTATTTAAGCCGCCCGACTTCAGCAAACATGTATAAACTAAAATTATTTTTATATGTACATATACTATTACTTTGTAGTGGCGTTTAAAAACACTACGATACGGTTATGTGTTTTCAGCTTAAGATGGACCATTATACAATGTGCGCAGTAGATAGTAGTACCGAAAATTAATTAACGTGATATCTCCCACGAAGGCGCCGATGGTATCAGTATAATTTGCATTGAACTGTTCTCACGTCGATATTGAGTAACTATAGCACCGGTTACTCGAGTTTTTGTTTCGTCACATGAATGAGATAACACTACAGTGCTTTTAAATATTGTTATCTGCATAAAGAGGGCCTTAGATGGAGGCATTGTCATATCGATCTGGAAGATCAATAACATAACGTATTATAGTGCGTTTATCTCACGAAGTTACGGGCGCTTTACTTGTAGTTACGTCGTGTACATGCACATTGCGTAAGTGTGCGTGCCTGTACGGCCAGGAGCCTGGAAGCGGTCAGGCGCGAGCAAGCTCTCGCTCACACTTATATAGATACGACACACACAACCATGAGCCATGTGCCCTCGTGAAATGAAATAACTATAGTAAGTAAGTCAACACATTTTACACAACATTTATACTAGTGGTTCGCCCCGAACTGAGACCTCGCGATATCCCATAATTCCCAAAAGTTTTAATTATATATTGTAATAATTAACTTTTAACATTAGACGCAATAAAAAAAATAATAGTTGACATAAAACTGTTTTACTGACACAGCGCCATCTAGACATGCCTACTAGACAG
The DNA here is from genome assembly GCA_038048805.1 of Hipparchia sbordonii. Classification (NCBI taxonomy): domain Eukaryota; kingdom Metazoa; phylum Arthropoda; class Insecta; order Lepidoptera; family Nymphalidae; genus Hipparchia; species Hipparchia sbordonii. The sequence continues at coordinate 11,203,824 of CM076104.1, read as the reverse complement.
AGAAGTGTGTCCGTCTAAATGTCTGTCAGAGCCATATAACTTCTGAATGACTGAATATTAGAACGTGAAACTTGGTTGAAAATTCAGTTATATCCTGTACTTGAACAACAAATACTAAAATTAGATAAATGTTATAAAGAAACGAAATTATTTAATTTTAATGCGCCATCTATTAGCATTATTGTGAAGCTAATAGCTTCACTATAATGCTAATAGATGGCGCTGTGTCAGTAAAACAGTTTTATGTCAACTATTATTTTTTTTATTGCGTCTAATGTTAAAAGTTAATTATTACAATATATAATTAAAACTTTTGGGAATTATGGGATATCGCGAGGTCTCAGTTCGGGGCGAACCACTAGTATCTATCTGTGCCAGTTTGTCGAGCTTATTCTTCGGAAATTAATTTTTGCTATTTATGCATGAATTAATTTAGGCTATTTATCCCACAAAATCAAAGAGTTCTCACGGAATTGAAAACATCTTCTATATCTTAGTACAGAAATAACTTCAATCGCCTTCTGTCGCCTAACATGCGCGTAACAATACAGCAGCTAATGTGTCCAAGGCTTTATAAAGTCATGGTATATTGCTTCATAGACACACAGATCAAAACACCGTAAAGGTGAGAGTAGAACATTTTATTGTTCATAGAGTAGGGAACTGAGGATCCTTGAAGATTTGTAGCTGCAAAGCTCTACCTACTAGTTTTACTACATGATTTAAGAATTATTTTCTAGAGCTCTAAGTTCAATTGTTTCTATTTGTATGTTATATCTTCCACTATTGCGTTAACATGGGAGGCCTAGTCTATACGTATAGGTACCTAAGTACGAAAAAGGTCAATTTCTATTACTAGTACCTAATCATTACTTAATTCTTTATCTTCCTTTTGCAGCATGGTATGCAATTGACACTCTACATCTATTAGGAAGCCTTTTATGTCCAAAATGTTTAGTAGATATCTCGTCGTGAACCTCCTTCCTAATGTCAAAATCTTCAAAATCAAATAGATTTTTAATATACATATATTCAAATAGATTTATTGTGTTTGTCATAAAAATTATAATAGTAACTTTTCTGATCTAGATTTTTCCGTTTTACTCTTACCCCCCCCAATGACATTTTATGTATGGAATATCATTGTTACCCGCTATAAAAAAAACTTAAATTTATTACATTACATTTTAAAATGCTTATGGGCCTAAAAAAGGAGATACTCACTTAATTAATTTGCTACTTTTATTTAAACATTTTCCAATCGTTGAAGATAAACTTGGGTGGTTTACTCTCGAATTTCTTACTTCTGAGTCTCTGAGAACATGCTTGCTTAACAGTCTTTCTTACATAACATGAAAACCAATTACCTTCCTACCATTTTCGAAAATTACGTCGCATTGATACCCGACTTCCAAAAAAGGAGGATCTCCACTCGTTGCGTACTATTTTTAATCGACTCTTTCACTTTGCAGATATTTTCTGTAATCGAAGTCATCAATTTTCGCCCTTTTAAAGGAAATGAAATAATGTAATAATTATTTCAATTTGTTTCTTATTTAAGTACAAAAAGAAAAAAAAATGATTACATAGGTACCTTACATAAGCTTTTTTGTTGTGTTTGTGTTGTTTTATGTTTTAATTATTCTTCATCAATGTAATAAATATTTAGAAACGTGATCCAAATTTTCTCAAAATTACTGTAACTAATTAGAAAAACACGCGTGACGCCTTCAAACCGGTTGTTAACAAAGAGAAACTAAGTAAATTCATAAGGTAGCTCTAAGCAAAGGTCACGAACAGTGCCCGCTTAGCGTTCTGATGATAATAGGCTGAAGCAGCTTACAGCACAGATATACCAAGGTTAAATGAACGTTAAATAAAAGCTGCGGCTTATGGTAAAAGCCGCTTAGACTGGCTTGTGAACGTTTAGTTACTTTTTCTATGATATCTTATTTCGTTATAGGTAGGCACATGTTCTTGTAGTTGACTAAGCGGTTTTGTATCGTAGGCTTAACATGATAGTAAAAGTTGTAAAAAGGTAGTAAAAAGGTGTAAAAACATAGCCAGATACCGGCTTGCTACTTTTATAACATGTAGTTAGTTGTTCAAATAGTAAAAGGGTATTAACCTGAACAGCTCCGTTTTTCTCACCTCTGTTTATTTTTAATTCAGTATGAGGTGCAGTAAGCTTTTTATTGTGCACTTTTAATACAACTGTCGTTGAATTGGTAGTGGTTTCAGCAAAGTTTTTTGCAAAAATAAAGGTTCTCGTAAAAAGTGGGCCTTGTAATCGTCTCTATCTATATGAAATGTTTGTAAACAGAGAGAGAAATAGATAGCTACCTACGTAATTTCTGACGCAATGCAGTCAACAATTACTGTGCAGCTTTCTGAACGAAATGGATGGGACACATATCTAGTCGAACAGAGATGGCTACGAAAAACGGGTTTTTGTTTTTAATACGGTCCCTAAAAAAGCTTTGTAAGTCTGCACATAGCATTATCACAATCAGACAGGAAGCCAGCACGAGTGTTAGAAGGTACCTATACAGTGCTTTGAACGAACCTTTCATCGATGCAAAACCATTGACGTTATTGTGTTTCAGACACACACAAAAGCCTTCACGGCCTATCAAATTTTATTGTGACGCTCGAGATCATTCCAATGGAGCCCTTTCATGGGCACGAATAATGATCACGATTGTAACAGAAGAAGCGAAAGTTGTTACAAATCATTGCAGCCACGACTATCTAGGATCACATTTCACGATCAATGAAAGTTGGATTGCATGAAGGAGATAGATACGATGCGAGTCTATTAACGTAATTTATAGTACTAATCCTTGGATTGATTATAATTTATAATACTATTGACAAACCGAAGCGAGCGTCTCCTAGTCTACTTGGGTGCGCTTGTCCGTAGGTATATCTATCTGATTGTCTGCCCGTCTGAATGTGAAAGAACAATTAATTCACTTTAATTTTTTTTTTCAAATAGCTAATTTCATTTATTTATTTTATTGTTGTTCACTAGTTGATGCCCGCCGCTTCGCTCGTGTGGAATTAGTTTTTAAAATCCCGCGGGAACTCTTTGATTTTCCGGGACAAAATGTAGCCTATACCTACTATACCCATGCAAAAAATCACGTCGATCCGTTGCTTTTTTGCGGCTTGATTAAAGGGCAAACCAATAAACCAATAAACAAACACTCTTTCGCATTTATAATATTAGTAAGAATTAAAAATGGAACGTTAAATTGTTCTATAAACTTGTAGATCGCCAAGTAATTTTATGAGTTTTAATATTATGCTGGTACACGTTACAACCGTCTAAAAAATTACAAGCTTTCATTTATTTTTCTAGTCCTTTTAAAATATTCAATTTCAAATTATCAAAATTCATCATCATCATTAGTACAATCTACTTTTTCTATCGAAAAAACACTGCAGCTTCCAGTGTTTTTTCGATAGATACAGATATTTTCGAGATCTATAATGAGCAAGAGATACGTCACGCAGTTCAGAAAGCAATTTTCTCCAATCAGCGCTTGATATTCTGATAACCAGTCCTAAGATCGCGGGGGCCCTATAACGGGTCTGAGTATAGCTGTAATAAATTGATACTGACCGTTAGTGAATACCACACATGCCTTTCGTTCAAGGGGACTCCTACAGGAACACAGTTATAAGCAAGGCAGTTAAATACTATAACTTTTAAAGGAACCAAAGGGAATTCTGCAAAAAAAAATTATTTATTTTATTTTGCACCGAACAATGTGTACAAAACATGAGAATAGAAAAGGTGGGCGATAAGGAAACAGTTATTTCTATAAATAAGATGTCTCTATCAGTGACTCTAGGCAGTAAGAGAGTGTAAAGCAAAAAGAATAGATATAACATGAATAGTAGCTGTAGTTGGGAATCATGAAAAAGCTAAAAAAATAAGATTTTGATAAAGTTGTGTTACTAGCGTAGTTATCTAAAACTATGAAATAACTTTTTAAAACTTTTTTTTGTGATGATGATGTAGTCTAAGATGGTAGCGGGCTAACCTGGAAGGGGTATGGCAGTGTACATTCAACACAGGTTGAAGGCGGTAAAGACCGCTAATCGATTTCTACTCCCCATCGTGTCGGAACGCTAAATCTCTTGGCGACACGTCTTTGACGGTAGTGTGGTAACTAGCCACGGCCTAAGCCTCCCATCAGACATAAATTAAAATATTTTTGCCGCGCAAGACATAGGCCTGTGGAAGTCCATGCAAGATACCTTTGTTCAACAGTGAATGTCTAAATACGGTTGATAACAAATAAAGAATAAAAAGATAATTAATAGAATTAGAATATTCCCTATACTTATAGGTCGTTAAGGTGTTAAGGTGTAACCAATTGCATCAATTTGCTTTCAGGAAGTAGACATGGTGAAACTGCTATTCGGTATATTATTCCTATAAGAAGACTACGTGTGAAATTCGTAATGATGGCACACATTCCATATAAGTCATGTTTTATTGCTTCACACGGTATCTACAGTAGACGTAATTTGGTTTAAGCTTATTTGGGAGATTTACTTTGTTTTAGGAGCAGATACGGATGATCTAAAGGCTGTAGGGTAATCCCTACAGCCTTTAGATCATCCGTATCTGCTCCTCAACCCAGCCCATCAACCTAATGGTTGATGGGCTGAACGACTTGACTTCCGCAGACCTTTGGATTTTTTTTCCTAAACCACTTCAGGCTTAGATTTATCACTGCAGTTTTGAAGTAAGCAAGGGTTTTATCGAGTCATTACTCCTTTTGGAATTCAATTCCACTCATTATTTGTATTGAAAAATATTAGAACTTCACATGTAGATAAAAAAAAATATACAAACATAAATAAAGTGAGCTAGAAAATTAATTAATCTGAGGAGCTAAAGTATCCCTAAATATCTTTTTTGTTGGTTTGTCCTTTAATCACAAAGCATAGGAGAAACGAATTGATGTGATTTTTTTCTTGAATATACCTAATCGAGGACCTGTTGAGAGAGTGATAAGACTTTTCATCCACAGAAAACAAAAGCAAAACCTAATTTCGCGGAATACGCGACTAAAAGCAAGTATACAATAAAATACCATCAAAACGGAAACAGATATAGTTAATGGTGAAAAAATTTGAGCATAATGAAATATACCAGGCGAGGTGAAAGAATTAAAGTTCTGATTGACGTTTCTGGGTAACCCGTTTGTAAAGACATGATAATGGCAGCCCTTCAACTGCTTTGCAAGTTGTAGGTGATAATAGGTATTGGAACGTGCTCTATACATAAAAATATAATGGTAAGTACCTATTTATAGTCTAGGAAGGCTAACCTAGCTACCTACTGATGACCGAATCTTTACTAATGTTATAAATGCGAAAGTGTTTTTTTGTTGGTTTGTTGGTTTGTCCTTCAATCACAAAGCAATGGATCGACGTAATTTTTTCATGGGTATAGTTGAGGACCGAGAGAGTGACGTAGGCTACTTTTTATCGCGGAATATTAAAAATTTCCCGCGGGATTTTTAAAACTAAATCCATGCGAGCGAAGCTGCGGGCATCGACCGGTTATTTTATAGTTTTGAAGATGATAGGGGGAAGGGTTGTGATAAAGAAGATTTTGGAGCTGGAACACAGGTGATTACTCGGTACCCATTAGATACTATAATAATTAGTCAGATACAGCTTGGTCAAAATAGTCTTCACTCTTCGCCAATAGGCTGGAGTTGGTAGATCTGATTCAAACAGTTAAACTAGCTTATCTCATAGACACCTCACTAAAGTTCACAAACTTGCAAGCTTAAAGTTTAGCTGAAGATTTTCATAAATAAAGGTGTAATATTTGTGCCACATTCCCGCGTTAGGTGCATTCAAAGGCCAAGTTCCGCTCACCATAATTCATCTGTTATCGATCTACCTTCACATACCTGTACCTACAAAGTAAATAAAATAAAAATAAATAATGTCCTCCCGACCGAATCCGGCCACAGCGGCCAATCTCCACAGAGATTAGCTATCTGCGTGGGATATAACACAAGTGCACTCTCTGTTCCCTCACTCTCATAGTCCGATGCAACGGAAATCCGACACGACCGGAGAGAGATCAGGCGCATGACCTTTACGTACTCTACGAGGCACGGGGGACTCTCCACCAACTTCCTAACTCCGGACTAGTAATTTTTTGGCCCGACCCGGGAATGGAACTCGGCACCGCTTTTGTTGAAGTCGAAGTTGCTAACGACTAGACCAAAGAGGCATTAGATTATTATCAGTTGGCAGGGATCGCTGTGTGCCTGTACAATGTACCTACCTACAGTATACACAGCGGTCCCGTGTCAAGTAATTTGATCCAGTGCTTTGAAATGTCTGCTTTCTACTGTTGGTATTTGCAGAATCAAATGAATAAGTGTTACTTTGATACTGGGTTACACTGACGTGTTATGGATACGTGATATGTACTGATTCTGTCTTGCTCATTGGATTGGGGTTACTTTTGTTCATTACATTTCAACAAATAAATAATTTTTAAGGCAATTATTTTGCTTTCTCTATTTAAGGAACTATCCCCTGCAACACAGGTTTTCCTAGCGCAGACAGGGACTAATAGAAATTGTAAATAAATAAATTCTTATTTAAAATCTTTATTCCTTTTATATGGCGTACCTACTTGCTAATGCCCGCCACTTCGTACGCGTGGATTGAGATTTTAATTCCCGCGGGACATCTATTATTTTCCGGGATAAAAAGTACCTAGCTTACGTGTTATTCCAGACTAAAATTTATCTCTGTGCCAAATAACTAAGGTTCAGTCGTTGCGGCGTGACTGAGTAACAAACCTCCATCCACCCATCTATACATCCAAACTTTCGCATTTATTATATAGCTAGGTAGGACGAATTTATGGCATTCTACCAAACATATCTTTTAGCCAAAAGCGAGAGAGTGTCAACCAATCAGAGGTGATTGAGAAACACGATTACGATCGTCACATTATAGCAATGTGGTAGAAACAAAAAATCCTACATTGCCTCCGCCGGAAATCGAACCCGAGACGATAGAACATCATTACATGTCACGCTTTGATCAATAACCAGACCCTTGCAATAGTGACGGTCATCGTGTGTTGCAGCTAATGAGCCGCCTCATCAGCACTGATTGCCGGTACCGTTTGGAACGCGGGATCATTTATCACGATGAATTTACGTATAGAATGATAATGATTTTTAGGGTTCCGTACCCAAAGAGTGCCAAAGGGACCCTATTATTAAGCCTCCGCTACCCGTCCGTCTGTTTGTCGGCTCATGAACCGTAATAGGTAGAGTTAAAATTTTCCAAGAATATGTATTTCTGTTGCCGCTATAACAACAACAAATAAAATTAAATAAAATGAAAAAGAAACATGATTTTTTTCGGCGTTTTTAAAAAGTGTTTTTGACGATTAGGTACAAGTTTAAATTACTTCAGTGAAGAAAAAAAAAGAAAACAAAAAAGTGGAGAGGAATTTATTGCGTCGCGTTGGTGCCTACTTATTGGAGTTATTTTTTGAACTACCTATATTTTTTCTGTTTAATTTCAAATTCTACTCTCTACTTTTCTAAATTAAATCAAAACGAAACTTGAACTTACTGAGACCCTTAACACAGATGGGTCGTTCTACTTTTCTACCGACAATAGTCTGTCTTTCTTCTTATTATGGCATCTCGTTGGAGTATTAATATAAACGGTTTTTTATTCGGTTCGAATAAACGTCCATATTTTTCTTATCTATTAATATTATGTCATTTTTCATGTTCTCTAACCAGCATATTTTATACGTTCGTTTTCCGTATAATGCCGTGACAGAGTGGTAAACTGAAATGTTGTCTCTACAGAAAAAGGCCACTCTGTCACATTATTTTTTCAAAAACCAACATTAAAAAAGAATCAATATTAGCTAGGAAGGAAACTTTAATTAGTACTAATGAAAAGACAGATGCAGTTTTTTTTAAATCACACAAATAAAACACAATTATAGATAGTTCAAAAACCAAAAAAACAGAAAAACGTCGTTTCATTGTCGGTAGAAAAGTAGAACGACCCAGATACCCGTTACATTACATGTCGTAAAAGTCTTTTTTTCTTAATTCCACACCGCAGGTTATTTTATTACGACAACGCACGCTACAATAAAATGCGGCCTAGGTCAAAGAGAGCCCACAGTAAACCTGTAATATAATAATGGGTCAGCGCTTTTCCATCCGCATCGCGTGTCCTGGATATAACTAACCTCATTAGCTTTGTCGCGTATGGCGCAGGAAGTGCAGCCAGTAGCAAGTAGCAACCCACCGATACTAAATCTTCTAATCTAAATATATTATAAAAGGCAAAGGTGACTGATTGACTGACTGACTGACTGACTGACTGACTGACTAATCTATCAACGCACAGCCCTAACCACTGGACGGATCGGGCTGAAATTTGGCATCCAGACAGCTATTATGACGTAGGCATCCGCTAAGAAAGGATTTTTGAAAATTCAACCCCTAAGGGGGTAAGATAAGTTAGTAGGTAAGGTAGGGTTTAAAAAATCGAATTTAATGTGAGCGAAGCCGCGAGCATAAGCTAGTATATAGTAAGTATAGTGTAGTTCCTGTATTTGTCTTCTACTAGTAGAAGAGCGGCAGGGTACAGACGAATGTCCACCGCGAACTAAACTATAAGAAAACTAAGCTGAGTGAACTAAGCTGAGCTAACCTGGAAAATCGTTGCCTAACAATAAAAAAAAAAGACGCCACGAATTGTCAAAGATTAGTCTGCGCGGGAGATTCCACAATTGTGTGCACAAACACAGGTGCACTCTCTATTCCCACACTCTCATAGTCCGATGGGACGGAAATCTAACACGACCGGAGAGAGATCGAGTGCAGGGCCTACGGCTTTACGTGCTCTCCGAAGCACAGGGTGACACAGCGCCAACTTCCTAACTCCAGGCCAGTACTGAGAATTTCTTGACAGAAAACCCAATATTTTCTTTTACCCGACTCGGGAACCGAACCTGGGCCCAGTCGCACATCCTAACTACTACACTAACGAGACAGTTAAACTGGATAAATAAGTGATGGCCACTTTGCGCTGGTGTGATGACAACACTAAGCGAAAGGCGCCAAAGGGATAAGTTAAGAGGGTGAGAAGCGCTTAGCTTATTTCGCGTATAAGTTTTATTTACTCTTCCAAGTTAGCCCATACAATCTTAGCCAGCACCGCTTACCACGCGGCGAGATCGCAAGCAAGGGCTATCTTGTCTTAAGTAGGTAGCTAGGTACATATTCTTCATATTTAAAGCCGATAAAGACTCGCTATTCTTGCTAAATATGTTTGTAGTGCTAAAGCCTTTGAAGTTCAAGGTAAAGTAGATACCTACTTTACCGACTGGTCTCTGACTTTCCGCTACTTCAGACGATAATGAGATATTCTTCAAAGAAGTTTAATAATACTCTTTAAAATATTATATTCTACTCATGTAGGCTAACTTGTGGCTCTTATGGCAAGTCAGGACTCTAATATCTGTTGAGAGGAGCCGGCAAGAAAATCAAAATAATTAAAGCTATATTTCTATAAATCACAAGTACATTAGCACATCTGTTGCAAAATTGACAGCAAAATCTACCGTCTATAAATGTAGGTAAATATTCAATGTACTCTGGTGAAGATCTTTAGTAGGTATAATTTGTCAAATCTAAGTCAAGTTCCAAGTTCTATTACTTTCAAGGTTCGGAATGTAGATTCAGAAGACAATAAAATATTTCGAATAACAAAAGTAGTCTGAAAGTCTGCGAGTTCATGCAAATGGCAAAAGGTCATGCCCTCTAATCTACGTCATTTCTGCACATTCTATTTTGTGTTTATTCCATTAAAAATAACTTATTGTAGGCAGCAGGTATACTGCAGACTGTTTTAGTAATCTTTAAAGTTATAAGTATACTTGCGTAGGCGCGGCAAGGCTAAACTTTTTTAAACGCAATAAAAACCCGACAAAATATATCTCGGTTTTTGTCTCATGACTCGGTATGCCTGAGGTTGAGGCAAGCATCACACTAGAACTGCAGCGGTTGCCTCCAATGGATATGAAGCTTTCTTCTTATTTTTCAATCGATAAACGTCCACTGCTGGACAAAGGTGTCTTGCATGGACTTCCACAAGCTTCGGTCTTGCACTGCCTGTTTTCAGCCACTCCCTACGAATCAGCTGATGTCATCGGTCCACCTATTGGGCAACAGGTCTGCGCATTTCTGTGCGAGGTTGCCACTCCAGCACCTTGGGACTCTAACGACCATCAGTTCTTCAAACTATGTGCTGCACGAAGTTTAACCTATCTACAATGCATAATATAATATGACCTTAAGCCACGGAGAGTTGTAGATACGCTTAATTGTTATACAAGAACAATAGCAGATGTGGGTGCGTGAACGCTTAGGTTAATACTAGCAATTGATAACATGATGCCTTCACCACTTTCACTTCACTTGTAGTCGTAAGAAATGTTGTGCAAGTCATAATATATGTTACTATTAACATACATACATTACAATACAGGTTTCTATGATACACAATATAGAGGTGTATCAGGTTTTGGACTGCATAAGGGTCGTAAAACCAGACGTAAGGCTTTAAGATTGTCATGCAACTCTCAACTACAACTTGTTGAGACTAAAAAGTTTCCACATTGGGTTGCATCATGAAATACCCTTAGAATATGTAACAGCAAAGCGAAGGATAACATAGTTCTATTATATATCAACAACAGTCGACATACTAAACTAAATCCCAGATGCTAACTTATTTCAACAAAAAGAAGCAGCTTTCATTAAAGCTGCTATTAAAATAGAACTTTAGTAAATACTATTAGGCTTTGTATTTACAATATGACTTTTTGATTGTTAGAAGTGCATTTTGTTTAATTGATATAAATAATGATATATTCATGTTTAAATTCAACGTAAATACCTATAATAAGTATCTACCCTATGCTATGCTTGAGTAATTTAAAAAGTTCATTCGTTGATTCGACTCCTAAATAAAATACCCGAGAAGAATCCAAAATAAAATCGCAAAAGCAAAAAGAAAAATCTGAACACGGAGGCTAATAACGCGAAAGCAACGCAGATGATATTGCACCATAGCGAAATGGGTCGTCCATTTTGTGCAAATTTCGCGAATGCTCTTTTCAACGTTATATAACATCGAACTCTCATAGCATAAAATGATCGATGAATGTATGATGGGCAAGCAATCTGAGGATTATGAATGTAAATTAAGGTAGTTATGATTTACGCAATTCAATTATTTTTTAATCAAAATTGTTATATTACATCGACGTTTATTATATAACAAATGCTCACCATATCGCACTGCGCTTCACCGTCGTCGTCATAGAAGATGCCACAGTCATCCATCCCTCCCGTTGGTTGCGCAGGCCTCCCTAAGCCGGGTCCCTGTACCCGTTCATTAAAGGGGCCCGGAACGGCCGCTCCAGCGTCATCCGAAAGCACTGTCACACACGCCACTAATTCTGATATCAATTAACAAAGCAAATCTAACAGAGTGGGATAATCCTATGACTCACGAGACAGAGAACCGACTGAGCATCTACTGCACGGAGTACGCACGGGTGAGTAGGTGTCCTTAACGAGCTAAATCGGGCCAAACGATCTAGTAGTGAACTGTTCTTGGAGAGGATTTTTGGGCACTAAATCCAAATGATTAGAGTTTAGACAATTATTTGGAATAAACGACAAATTGACGAATGTTTTTTGTTGCTCAAGGGCGATACGATGAACGAGTTCGGTCAAACGGGTGGTGTTTTTTGTGGGGAACTGCGTAGATAGCCGAGGCAGGGAGGCGCGCGCACCCCCGGGGTGCATTGATCGAGCCTCCAATGCGCATGTCACCCCCTGAGAAACTCTCCACTGTTTTGACATTTACTTAGCCGCTAGGGTCACTTGATAATAAAACGTCGCCAATGTGGCCATGCACTTCGAAACTCTAGACATTCCTCCGTGACTCCTGTACAATTGGAGGAATCTTATTTTACCCAACTAAGAATTTCTTGAGCATAGTAGAATATGCAATGCAATGCAGTTGGCACGTTATTTGCTCAAGAAAATGGAGTTAAACGTTTATTCTCACGGTCTTTCCGGTAAAATGGTTTTATGAGGGTTTTCTACCATAGGAATCTTGAGAAAGTATGATTATAACTGCGTTCGTAATGTGACTATGAGTTTAAACTGACTCGTGCAGTGAACACGCTTTTTTCAAAAAACAATTCATTCACTACATACTTCCTGATTGAAACCCGGTCGTTGACTTGTAAAAATATATTAGGTTTTCTGAGCCCTGACTGTAAGACTAACATTGACGTTGAGGTAAGTCTTGCATTTTACATGGGCCGCTTAACACCGTTATTATTGACAATTAAATACATTATACTTTTGGACAATTAACGCATTTCTGGTGTCAATTTTGTAAACTTGAAATCTTGCATGATTCCCCTTGCTAGTTCCCTTGAAGTCAAAAAACAGACTAACCATAGACTGTTATTGAAATTGGGAAAGTGATACAGGCTAAATAGGTACCTACCTTTTATTCCGGAAAACAGAGGGTTCCCGTGAGATATTCAAAAACTTAACCCCACGCCTTCTATAAATCGCGTTAGTACGACAAGGTGTCAGAATTTTTTTTCAAAATATCGTACTGTGCTGTGAAAGTGTGTTATAATTCATCATAAAAATTAATAATAAAGTAATTATCGGTACTACTACTAGTACAGAAAATATTTACATGGCACTCACACATTCATTGCTTTTTTGAGCATATACGTTTAGAGTGGAACTTTGTTAGAAATTGCTGTTCTAAGTGTTACAGTTCGACGCCCCACGCGGACGAAGTCGCCGGTAAAAGAAAAACAGAAGGACGCATAACAGAAAAATAATGAATATTTTACGGGCGGCCATGCTTGCTCAGTATGAATGAAGTGGATTGTTGTCTAACCGTGTCAAGGCACTAGGGAGGTGAAGACATTCACTATACGCTCTCTGCCGTCTTCCTTGTTCATAGAAAATACGAGCTTACGTTTGATAGTATATATAAATAATAAAACAAGGATTCGAAACAATGCTCTGTTTATACTCTACTAAGTTAGACAAACTATGCTTTGACAATTTTTTAAGTATTACTTATAAAACTCAGCACAACTTAGTATTTAAAAAAATATGTAATATTGTTAGTTAAGTTCTTTATTTTTTAGTTTAGTTCTTTATTCACTTACTTATCTAAATGTTATAACTACTAATAACATTTAGATAAGTAAGTACAAGAGAGCCTTGAATTTGTCATTGAGTGTGACATTTAGTATGGAAATTAATTTTAATTAGAGAAAGCGTTTGAATTTGTGATCTCCGTACACATCTACGCACACTTAACGTTAACTTACATTGTGACACTTTAGGTCAACTCCCGAATCAAGGTAACTATTTATTATCGCTGATAGAAGCCAGTATTATTCTCCACTAAGAACCGATACGGAAACAATTGGTGCATTGTATTGTAGCATCTCGACAATTCTCTGTGACGAATGAACATTTGTATTGTTGCTTCTTGCATAGAATGTCCTCTGTTTGGTGTCAAGGTATTTTAGCGTTTAAATAAACCTACGAATGTAACACCTTGCGAATGAGCTGAAATAAATTGCTGTAAACCTTTTTTTAAATTTAAATCGATAGCCAGAAGAAAAGGCTATAATGTCTACTGTTATACTCTATCAACGAATCGTCGGATTTGTCCATTTATATACATAGTCCTCAAAGCACCTATTGTTTTGTGCAACTAACTACCTACTATCTACCTATAGTATAAATTCGCTCCTTAAAATTTTCAAACGATCGCTTTCCTAATTTTGCTTTCTTACAACGTACCTACGTATGTAAATCACAGATTAGAGTAGGTATAACATAAGTTATTTTTTTTTTTTATTCGATGACAAGATAGCCCTTGACTGCGATCTCACCTGATGGTAAGTGACGATGCAGTCTAAGATGGTAGCGGGCTAACTTGGAAGGGGTTTAGCAGTGTAAATTCAACCCATACCCGTAATCGGTTTCTACACGCCATCGTGCCGGAACGCTAAATCGCTTGGCGGCACGTCTTTGACGATAGGGTGGTAACTAGCCACGGCCAAAGCCTCCCACCAGACCAGACCAGAGACAATTTAGAAATTATAAATTCCTAAATTGCCCCCGCCGGGAATCGAACCCGAGACCTCCCAGTTATAAGACCACAGCGCTCACCACTGCGCCAGGGAGGTCGTCAAAAAGTTATTAAAACTACTTTGCTTCATTGACACTACACGGAACAAAATTGAAAGCCACAAAAATTATTTTTTGTTCATTGTGAAACCTTGTGAAAATAATAGACTAAATAATATCCATAAGAACGTGCAACTATAGGAAAACTTCAAAGGTTTCGCTAGCTAAAGACAGCCTTGGTTATATGCAATGTTTATGCGTTTCCTTCTCATCATAATTCTTAACACACTCTTGGAAGACAACTCACTCAAAAATGAACTCTATTCACGAGCTATAAAAGTGAATATTGATTATGGTCGTGTAATAATAAGTCGACATGGCAGTATAAAAATTGCTATTGCACTATTTCCGTAGAGTTTGTCGTCACACATATCGACTTTGCTGCAGTAAGATCATCTAGACACCTCCAAAGTCCAACTAGGATAAAGGACATACTTAATACAGTCTTAGGTAACAATTTGGAAAACGAACCTTTAAAATCAGTATTAGTCTAGTGGTTAGGACTGCGGTCGCCTATTCGAGGGGACGCAGATTCGATCCCGAATACGGCTAACTTTTCGAAGTTATGTGCGTTTAAGCAATTGGATATCACATACTTCAACGATGAAGTAAATATCGCGAAAGACCTGCATTACATTTAATTGTACGTTTTCTTACTGTATCAAATAAGAACAGACATGATCACATACCACAACTTTTGAATTGACTCATCCAGAAAAGTTATAAGAAACATAACATAACATTTTTAAGGGTCCCCAGATGAGAATATTTGCTTTCCAAGCTAAAAATACTCGTAATAATGAAGATTGGGAAGTTCCGGTTGGGTCGATTAGCTTCACTTATTCAATTGTGGTTGGAAAAGCAAATAGCTAGATGGTCCCTTTCTATTATTTATTAAGATTTGGTATGTTTTATTACCAACAAGCTATGAACGGAATTATTTAAAAGTGACTATAAATAATTATGAACCTACTTTTCCTATTTGTTAGTGGACTGTAGACCTCAGACCTCAGGAAACGTATAGAAGCATTAGAGATGTGGGCACATACGCGACTCACAATGTCAAGAATATGCAAGTTCTGCGACGCGTCCATCAAAAGTCGCATATCTAGGGCACGTGTCTGAGCTAGAGAAATACGAACTCCTATAACTCATCAATGAGACGTCGCTTGTAAAAAGAGATCCCAGAAAAAGTCTTGGCTTCGTAAGATCCGGGAGTGGATGGGAGCATCGATGTATACGGGAGTCACGAGTTCAATTGAACTTTTTCTTTGAACTTTAAAAGTTGAAACACAAGCAGGAGTATTTAGAAACTGACTACCAACCTTCACTATTCGGAGTTGGGACACGCGTCCAAAGAAGATATTATACTTTTTAATGAATCCAAATTCCCAATTTAACCCCAATGCATCGATGTTCTGCCGGTTACAGTAATAATCATCCTATTGACTACTTTATTTTTGTCTTCCAATAAATATTGACAGCCCTTGCCCCTAAGACTACACTGTAGAGACGCATTTTGTGCGTGTTTGCGTAATGACTTGGGGTCTACGGCCATTCCCGTCCCGCCGCCCGCGTGACCACATTCCACTGGGAGTAGCTCTGGTTGCACCTAAGACCTATCGCAAACGATCACGTTTAATACAACCTGTCAATTTTCACCTCTGTCCAATTGTTCATCTACGTACGTGTACCCACCAGTATCTCATTTGGTTAGGGCTCTATTATTTTCCTTAAAAAAAAAATCTGTCCACGGTCCAAAAACATCATTCATTCATTCGTTCATCATAAGATATCGCCGGCCCAGTACGTTCTGGGTACAAATCTTTTATTGGATGAGAAGGGTTTAGGCCATAGTCCAGCACACTGGCCAAGTGCTTCAATGACTTATCTATGAGAACAATATAGAGTACTAACTTTTAGCCTACTAAACTAAACACATCCTATTAATATTGTAAATTCGAAAGTTTGAATGGATGGATGTTTGTTACTCAATTACGCCGCAACAACAGAACCGATTTGGCTGAAAGGCACAGAGATAGATAAAAGTCTGGAATAACACATTGGCTACTTTTTATCCCGAATAAAAACGTTCCCGCCCACACGAATGAAGTCGCGGGCATCGACTAGTAACGTTATATCGGAGACAGACGTGAAGATAGGTTTTATTAGTTTTATTAAGATACACAGATGTGTATAAAAACCTTACACGCAGTTTGAGGTCATTCCCTCTTACGTCGACTAGCGCCTACATTCCAATGGGAGCTGGTTGAAGCAAGTTTTTGTTGGGTGTCAAAGCGTCTACGTGTTTTTTTAACAATCGACTTCAAGTAAGACCTTCTCAATTCATATATTAATGAGATAGATGGTTCTAAGATTCCGTTTTCGTTCTTTTTTACCTAAATGAAATTAGTACCTACCTACTTTACAAACTTTTTTAGTAGGTAGGTGCTTAACGAACTTTTTCTTGCGACACATTATAGATTTTCAGAAATCCAGCTGTAGCGAATATTATGTGCATAGACAGACAAATTTTGTTTTAGGTACTAATAATGTAGTGATAGTAATTGGTAAGAAAGAATAATTAATCATCATTATTATTAGGTACAATGATATGTTCAGAAATAAACATGAACTGAATAGGTAAATTATTATTCATGTAGTAGGTATAATAAGAAATATGTACCTATTATGTTTATGAAATTACTGGCTTAGACCTCGTTTGTGCCAGTAGGTAAGCAGGTAAACAAAGTTCAAGGTTAAAATAATGTAATAAGGTCATTGTCAATGCTCTGTGTGTACGAGCTAAGTTAGTATTGTTCTTTGTCTAAGCAATCGATTTGTTTACTATTAGGTAGGTACGTAAGAAATTGAAGTAAAGATTTCGATACTAAACTAGATGCAATTGAACAATTAGGGTAAGGATGCCGAATATGAGATGGTTGCCAAATATGAGATAGTTAGGTTTTGGCGAAACTAATCGCCGCAGCTATTTGGCGATACTGTCACCAGAAGCCGCGTGGCAACAGACCGAAACATGTGTTGGTGCTTCCCAGTTCGAGGCGAAGTCAGGTTGTGTACGTGCGGATTTTTACGAAACCACAAAACCCGATTTTTGACACCAAATATTAACGAGGTATGTTACAACTTTATAGTCACACTAAATGATTTAAATTTACAGTCATTGTATCAGTTATATGATTAATTTTACAATGCATTTGCAGTTTAGTTGTATTTTATTGGTTAAGAAATAATAGGCAGCCTAGTTTTTAAATGGGTGTTTTCCTAATATGAGACACGTGGGGGCTCCTTAAATGAGATATCTCATATTAGGATGTATAGAAATACGACCATTTAAAAACCTCTTTTTCTAGATGCCGTCGATCAAGGAAGTCCCAGGACCACGATGCCATAATACGGGCCGTGAGTGCAGTGCGAAGCCAACAAATATGTTACCTAATAGCGTCAAAACTTTCGATGTTCCTAAGAGTATCCTAGAACGTTATGTCAAAAAAGATGCTAATGCAGAAGTATTTGTCAAGGTTCATGGGAAGACCTCGAGCTTTTTCTGACTATTTAGAAGCAAAAATAGAAAAATATTGTAAAGTTGGACTAACGATTTTATGGGTTACATCTACATCTGAAGAACATCAAGCACTTGGCACATGCACATGATAATATACTATTAAGTTGTTACTAAAACCTTATTATTTAGTAGTACGATGTTGTAGATTAATAAATATCGCCAATAAAGTTTTTTTGAATTGATTTCTTTCCTTTTTCTCTAAATCTATACTATCTCATATTAAAAACCCTTGGTATCTCATAATAGGAGACCATTTCCCTGAGACGTAATTTCTGACTTTTCTAATATTATCTGATATAACAAAAAATCTATTATACCTAGCACTAAACGGTGTTTCAAGGGTAAACTTCATTAAATACTTATCGAATATAAATAATTTTCATAGTCATTAGTGCAATAATTTATTTTTTACGGCCGAATATGTAAATGGTATCTCATATTCGGCATCTTTACCCTACTTCAATAGGATAAGCTGTTTCTAAACAGTATTAGCATATCTGGTACATGTCAATCAATTCGATTTTTTTGTTGCGATTAATTTGGTAAACTTGCGTAGGCTTTACGGTCGGCACCTGTTCTGTATATTTAATTAATAAGGTAGATACCGTGTGGGTGTGGGTTAGATTCAATGTTCACATAATATCTGAAAATGTTTGAATTACTAAAATAAAGGAATCCGGCTATCGTATTTCCAATCAACTAAAACTCAGGTTCCTCACCTTCCTACTTATCCTCAAAGAAGAGTGAATAAGCAATTTTTGTGCAAGCGCGCCCCAACGTGACGTGCACAAGGACAGCATATCTCAAAGGAAGAGATTTCTTCAAGAAGCCCTCCGGCTTACAATATGAGAACAGTGAGAACATACAGAGGTTCTTTGATTGGAGGTTACTTAGTTAACTAAGTATGAAGAACAGGAAATGTAAAAAAAATTATCTATTCCACCTTACATTTAAGTGTTTTAAATTTTAATTTATGTTAAGATAAATGTAAACGCTAGCGTATTGCTCATCGTTTTTGGTAACTGCTTAAACTTCCTCCTGTTAATTAGCCACTAATTAATTATATGATAACGATAAAAAAATTCAATGCAATAAATAGTAGCTTTTATAAAATACAATGGTAGGTGCTTTTTTTGATTACCTACATACAAAATTGGTGCTACTTGTTTATATGAACAAGTAGCACGCGGACGAAGTCACGGGCATCAGCTAGTACTATAATAGGTATTATACCACGAGCTCGGAGCTCCGTCCGCGTGAATTTCGTTTTTAAAATCCCGCGGGAACTCTTTGATTTTCCGGGATAAAGAGTAGCCTACGTCACTCTCCAGGTCCTCAATTAGGTACTATACCAATGCAAAAAATCACGTAGCTCTGTTGCAGCGTTATTGAAGGACAAACCAACAAACAAATACTATCGCATTTATATATTAGTAAGGTAAGGAGTAAGGATAAGGATAAGGATGTTAGAGTTAAGAGCCTAATCGTACGCCTAGAGCAATTCTAACATAGCTTTTGACTCTCTAAATTTTTTTAAGCTATTGCATAGCTTCTATCGGGCCTTGAGCGTGGAGACCGAATCCAGAAATTCCGTAACGAAAATAACCTGACACCCCACGGACACGGACTCCTCTCACCGCTAGATGGCGTTGATAAAAAATGCTATGCAATAGCTTTACCGCGGCAGTCCCCGAGTGCCACACGTCTTTTTTTACTATCTCGAGTTTTAGAGGACTTTCGTCCGACACAGAAACGCCAGCCTCTCTAAAATTTAAAGCCCAATCCGTCGTAATACTCCTAGCTAAATTGGTTTGGTAGGTATACACAATCACTGGCGTGTATTATAAGGGCAGCCATAATTCCTGCTCTGTTTGGTAAGAGTTAAGACCAGCAAAAATACTCGAATTTCAATTATAGCCATAATTCAATTGCTTTGAACAAGTTTTCTTTTTACCTCCATTAATGGACAGCGTCGTTTCGTACGGTGACATAAACATAAAACTGACAACCGTGTCTACGTTATGTAGTCGACTGGAAAATTACGTTTTATAAATTGGTAGAATTATCTACTCGTGAGATTAACTTTAATTGATTTGATAAAGTTTAGCTTAGTAATAATAAACCTTAAAGCAGGTTTTTTTCTTGTATTTGGTAAGATATTTGCATGGTACCTACACTACACACCGGCAAACTTCGATCTGCAAAAGATGCATAAGTCACAAATGCCTCTAAAATATTATAAACTAGCTTTTGCGCGCGACTTCGCTCACGTTAAGTTCGATTTTCCAAACCCCCATTTTATCCCCTTAGGGATTGAATTTTCAAAAATTCTTTCTTAGTGGATGCCTACGTCATAATAGCTACGAGTATGCCAAACAGCCTGCTCCGATCAGTGTTTTGAGCTGCGCATTGCTAGATCAGTCAGTCAGTCAGTCACCCTTTCCTTTTATATATTTAAATAATAATAAAAAAAATTTTGCTAGTGGATGTAGCTACAATAGCTACGAAGTACTTTCGTCGATGGTCTTTGCATCTGAAACGCATAGTAAAAGTAGTAGGTAGTATGTTTCCACACAATATAATATTATGAAAGACAAGCAACATAACTTTGCGCAGTTTATATTGCACTTAGGAAGTGCACAGGCTCTGAGCGTGTAAGGAGAAACAGCTAATGGCCGCCTAGTGTAATATACTAGCTTTTTATGAGGCGATTCAATTTGTAGATTGAACTGCCATTCCTTCTTGCACACCTACACGTGATGTCGCAGGTAAAGGTAGGTTGGTAGAAAACGCTTTAGTATTCAGTATCTGTACTAATTAATTTTATTTGTCTGTATAGTAATTAATTTTAATGAAATGGGACATTTGACTGATGGTCAAAACGCAGATATTCATTAATTACAATCGGAACTGTAACATGTAAGAATTACGTTTTTAAAAACAGAAAATAAATCGGTCAAAAAACAAATAAGTTATAAGCTATTTTGCTGCGACTGTATCCGTCTGCGTTTCTAAAACGAAATTTTGCATGGAGAGTGTATGGAGTTACTGAATCGTGACGTCATGTTGTAATAGCGCTCTCTTTTTCTAACAGGAAACTTAAAAGCTCTATAAAAAAAGAAAAATGACTGAATGTTTTATAATATTAAAAACCTCTGGAAAAATATTTGCAATGAACTTGTTTATTACGTCGATTTCACCTCATCGCCAGCAGGAATGTAAATGATAAGTGCATCTGCAATACTACCAGGTATGCATAACTGCACAGAGCTTTCTCTTAATCTTCAAGATCATCTCCGTGTTAGGTGTTCAGTCTTGTAATGTTAACTTAAATATACGTTAGGTAAAGCAGATAAGGGTAAAGGCACGCGAGCAGGGGTACACTTAGAGCTAACTATATCTTATTAAAATCTCTGAAAGCTGATTCTTATTACCATTTTCTAATTTTACGGCAACGTTCGGTATTAGAATAATTAATTTTTAATAACTTTATGCTACAGACAGATACATTGATGTTTAAATGAAGTTTTTATTAGAAAAGTAGAAGATGCCCGCGGTTTTTTGATTCCAGCGGGAACTCTTTAATTTTCCGGGATGAGATGTAGCCTATGTGTTAATCCTGGGTAATAAATAAAATAAAAATAAATGAAGTTAAAAAAAAAACAAATAACTTAACCTAAAATAAGGGGCATGTTGGCAGACCCTTCACTAGACTATTTTCATTACCTTACATAAACTGTAAAGCGATGATAAAAGTTATTCAAGCGCTTTAAAAGCCTACATCAGCTATAACAGCCAAGTCGTTAATTGTACGTAAATAATTGCGGCTGGCTGCGGGAATACGGAAGATTGGAAACGGAATGTTATTTGCCTTTTTATCCCCGGTTGACAATACGATTCATTTCAGTTCTCGAACAATGCATTCTGCACGATTACAGTGAAAGTCTAACTGCGCTTTTTGTGCAATTGAGCAACCTAATATGTAGAAAATACTGATTTACCGACCTACCTACTTACTAGCTTACTAATGACTTGCATCTACTTCCTATGTAATCTATGCTATAGAGACTATAGAGATAGTACATAGGATAGCATGCTAAATAGTTACACGTATGTATGAACCTAGGGTGGAGTCAAAAGGAGCGATTTGATACCAAAATCGCAACAGATAAGGGGTAGATAAAAGTATTACATTGCTGTACACTTGTACAGTCAGTCTCTCTTACTCTACGCTAATAAAGCTCCATAGACCACAATGCTTAATAATGGGTAGTATTAGACACGAATAAGACTAGGGCTTCCATCCCTACGTCGCTCATATCTTCATTCCTCATTCGCATCTGGGTCTGGGTCAAACAAGAGTAAGTAGGGATTAAGCATCTTCTAGAATCTAGGCAAAAGCGTTACACCTTAGGCTACTTCATCACTTTCCATCAGGTGTGATAGAGTAATGTATAAAAAAACCAGTCGAGTGCGAGTCAGACTCACGCACCGTGGGATCCGAACCTTGGATTTGTGAAACTAAGAATTAGGTATGGAAAAAACAATTTTTGGAAGATGTCCCTTATTGTGTTTTAATAATGAGACAACCGCGCTTTGAAAGCCGTAACTTTTCACATAGTTAAGCTAGAAGCTTGAAATTTTCAGACCCTTAAGAGACCACTGAACTTTATATTCGGTATAAATTTTTAGTATCTTAAGCCGTTTGAGAGAAAAAGGGTCTTGACACACTGGCAGACAGTGAGCCTATAATGGTTCCGTTTTTTTTTCGGAACCCTAAAAAACTAATATGAATGCGAATGTGTGTTTTGTCTGTTAATATTTCCTTCAACCACGCAGCAACGGATATAGTTAGAGGTCTTAAAAGAGACCTCTCCGCGCAATTCAAAACAGCTGGCGACATTAGGTTTCCGCCATGTAATAAAAGTTGTATTTTATCGTTATTACATAGCGGTATCTACTATCAGTTAACAATGTCTCGAAGCAATTTTTATTAAGGCCACGAGCACCATGACGTAGATTGTGACCATTAGCGTCTGGAAAATGTATACGTATTTGCAAGCCACAATAGCCTTGGGTACATAGCACTAATTTTTATGGCGATTTCACATGTGTAAGATGAATAGCGATATTATTAGCAAATTAATATGCAAAGTTTTGATACGGTTTTCCTCACATGCGTAAAAGTCTTCGTACCCAGCGACTGATCAAGAGTTCTGACCGCCCTAGACTAATTTTTACGCACTTTTTTTAAAATTTAAAAATTTATTGTAAAAATTAGGGACTCTCAAGTTCATTTAGTTTTAGTGTTTTGTCTCGGTTTAGTTGAAATATGTAGAGTAGATGCAATGATGCTAGATTAGTGCATGCGAAGATACGATTTCAGCGCGCTCCCCCCTGATCCTCGCGCCCTAGGCTGCAGCCGAATTAGCCTAAGGGTTAATCAGGCCCTTTTCGTACCTACTGTGTGTTGGAAAGTTTTATTTAGTATTATTATTACATAATAATCAATAATCAGAGTAAATTGTACTTTGTGGCTTTACGCATTATTGAAGGACCGGGATTTTAAGTAAGTTGAATGCCATGCAAAAAAATTCTTTTCTATACGAGTACTTTTGTACGCAACTGTACTTACACTTACATACTATTGTTTTGATAATATTTATTTTGTACTCACCATAATCATATAGTTGGTGGTCACATAATAATCTAGCGCTTTGTGTTTTATTTACTTATTATTATTTTTGTAGCCTACTATTTCCAAATTAATGCCTGTTTATTGTTTTGATAATATTTTTGTACTCACATACCTAATATACTATGGTGATTGAGCAATGCTGCAATAATACTATGTACCTATATATTGTTATATAAATAGGTACAAAGTGCTCAATGAAATCATTTTCTTATACCTACTCATACAAGGTGTTGAATGAAAATGAGTCAATGAATGAAGTTGTTCATCATACATACTAAGACAAGTTGATGAATTTAATAAGTAATCGCGAAATTGACACCATGAGATTTTCAAAGCTTTTAAATTATTAATAGTGCTTCAGAAACGTACCCTATTGGCACAACAGAAAGCCATTAACCACGGCAAGCGTTAAGACACCTTAGCAGTAAAACCTATAACATTCTTAACATAAAGGCAATTTTCTATGGCTAAGGGGTAACGCACACCGGCGCGGCGCGGCAATAAGTAGGGGAAAATATTCAGGAGGATCCAGCGCAAATGAGCGACCTATACGTACCGCTGCGCGCTGGTAACGCGGCGGTATGCTACCAGAAAATCGTATCGATTTGTTAACTTTGTACAAGTAATTTATCCTTAGCTGCCTTAGCTAAGAATAGATTAGACCAATTAATCTTCTTCAGGCAACCTTTCGTGAGAGTGTAAATGGTAGCAAAGTGCAATACATAACATTTAAATATTATCTACTACAATAATAATATAGTTACGTCTTCTTCTTCTTCAACCGAAGTTTTCGAAGTTCAGATGAACAAAGTTCTAAGGTCTTTAGCATGGACATCCACAGGTCTTGGTCTTGCGATGCCTGTATCCAGCGGGTTCTTACGACTCGTCTAATATAATCGGTCCACCTAATAGGGGTCTGCCAACACTATGGTTTCCAGTGCGGCGTTGCGTCGCCAATCCAGCATCTTAGGATCCTAACGACCAATAGTAAATATGGTTAAATATCAACGACAATTAGTATACAATTAGTTACATATCATACTATATTGTATACTTATATCTAGGTAACTTTATAAAAATAATGGCATTGTCTAGTTCCTTGAATATAACTAAGAATAAACTATCTACCTACTTGAGAATCCGCAAATCTTTGGTGTATGAGTTCAATGTTAGAATCACATATCGTCCGCCGCCCGGTGTGTGTTGGCCTTAAGTCATAAAACTCTAAGCTCTAGGTCTGAAACTCGACACCCGAGGTGAGTTACAGGTCAGCTCATTATGGGATTGGATTAAACCGCGATGCAAACCGCTTAATTTTTTATATAAGAGCCCTTCAGTGTGTGGTTTAATTAAGCTGGATGAGAGACAGTGCATGCGTTAATACTTAATAGTGTTTATTTTGTGGTGAGGGATGTCTTTAACGATCAAGCTACGATATAAGTAACAATACAGCTCCCAACAGTTTTATCTACCTCCTTCCCTCACAATACAAAATATATTATTTTATGCAGCTTTCAAGCATCACCATCGCAATCCATCGCCAGCCGTCAATCCATCGCCAGCCTTCAATCCATCGTCAGCTGTCAATCCATCGCCAGCCGTCAATTCTTGGTGTTTGGAGACCAAATGAATTAGCCCAAACACGAAAATCTACTGCAAGTTATCGAGGAGTTGAGTCTAGTTGAATACATTAGGCGTTAACTGTCCTCGTTTACAGAATCAGGTTATAATAACTTAAAAAACTTATTTAAAGTCATTGCAATGTTATAATATAATCATATAAAATTAACAAAATGTATCCAAAAAACAATAGACCAGGGTAGATCATTTTTAAAACGAAAAAAAATAGTAGTAGGATGAAACCCATTAGAAAAGGAGGGGAATATTATAAAGATGAAAGGAAAAATAATTTACGGGCGATCTGAGGTCGGGAAGGGGTGGGGGTGAGTTTTTAAGGGGAAAAAACGGTTTTTCTCGATTTCCGGCAAAACTAAAAGTCCTATCGAAAAAAGTCAAATGGCAAAGTTGTAGGTAATAAAAAGATCTAAAACTTTTGTATTTACAGTTTTTTCACATAACCTCAAAATTTATGTGAAAAATTCAAAAAACCAAGTTTTTGGTTTTTTATTTTTATCTTTTACAAAAATTATTTTTTTTTAACGAAATTTGGTGAAAACTTACCTTTTTATGTCCCAAATATGCTGTAATTTATTTGATTAAGAATATTTATTTTTTCGCCTTATTTTGAATTAATATCGAAAAAACACCCTAATTTTCAATCGAAAAGTCACCCGTCAAAATATCAGCTTTTTTCAAAAAGTTGGTATGTTTTCTGTTCGTTGAAATCTCTACTTTCCGATGGTGAAAAAAAAAATATATGTTACTACAGTAAATCTTCTCAGAAAATAATTTCAATCTTTAGGTTATGTTACGTTACGCATACTATTTTTTAAAGAAAATATTAGATTTTAATGTTTGAGTTGATTTTCTTGAAGATAATTGTGACAAGTTTACTTAAAAAAATAAAACAAAAATTTTTATCTGTATCAATCAACTCAAACATTAAAATCTAATATTTTCTTTAAAAAATAGTATGCGTAACGTAACATAACCTAAAGATTGAAATTATTTTCTGAGAAGATTTACTGTAGTAACATATATTTTTTTTTCACCATCGGAAAGTAGAGATTTCAACGAACAGAAAACATACCAACTTTTTGAAAAAAGCTGATATTTTGACGGGTGACTTTTCGATTGAAAATTAGGATGTTTTTTCGATATTAATTCAAAATAAGGCGAAAAAATAAATATTTTTAATCAAATAAATTACAGCATATTTGGGACATAAAAAGGTAAGTTTTCACCAAATTTCGTTAAAAAAAAATAATTTTTGTAAAAGATAAAAATAAAAAACCAAAAACTTGGTTTTTTGAATTTTTCACATAATTTTTGAGGTTATGTGAAAAAAGTGTAAATACAAAAGTTTTAGATCTTTTTATTACCTACAACTTTGCCATTTGACTTTTTTCGATAGGACTTTTAGTTTTGCCGGAAATCGAGAAAAACCGTTTTCCCCCCTTAAAAACTCACCCCCACCCCTTCCCGACCTCAGATCGCCCGTAAATTATTTTTCCTTTCATCTTTATAATATTCCCCTCCTTTTCTAATGGGTTTCATCCTACTACTATTTTTTTTCACTTTTTATTATTTTTAAAGGGATCTACCCTGGTCTACAAAATAAGTTATCTATCTAAATTACGGAATCAGACATTTATCTACCTAATAATATTTAAACATTTGTTGCTGTATTATGTCTATGTACCTATCTATTTATAAGTCATTGAAAAGAACCTACGAATTTTGTCGTGCTCGAAAGTCGAGGTAGGTATAATACAAAGACCGTCGGAACTACTCAACACTGATTTACCTACGACCTTAATTACATAAAAACGTTTTCGATCAATGCAATAGCAGTTAAATTAGTTTTCTTATTCGTTTTCTTTAAACTCTCACTAAGCATAAACAACAATAATAATATGAAAATCGATCAATTCTGATTGATTGAGCAATTGTATTTTCGATAGCTTTTTGTTGATCGCAAAACAGCCAATCTTAGAAAAACCTTTTTTGAAATATCCCCAAAAAATATACACAGTCTATAGATACTATACGCCATTTACCGTCGTAAATCACGCTGGATAATACTGTCTGTATCATGTAAAATGACAGCACAATTTCAATTTTGGTAAGTACCTAATTGGCTAAATAAAATATGTATGGTGGTTCTTTCTGCAACACACTTTGTCCAATAGCAAGAAAGTATCGGCCAATCAGAGGCGATTGTGATTCACTGTGCCACATTTTCAAACAATCCCCCGCTGATCCTTCTTCTTCTTCATCTTGGAAATTGTCTTCGCAAGTAGAAGAAATCACGCCCGTGCGTGATTCCGCTGGTACGGTTCTCCGCCAGATCACTCCAGCCAGCCGAGCTCCCTCCAGAAACTCGGTTTCTGGAGGGAGCTTCAGGCCATCCAGGTCGGCGAAAACTTTAGGAAGTATTGCTGGAGAGCTAATATATTTTTGACGTTGGTCGGATACATCCCTACAATTAAACAGTAGATATCCAAGCCCCTTATTATTACCTTATTTTTGACGTTACCTTCAGACTGAACATCATAAGTACCTACTAGTACCTAATTTAGAAGAATTTAGAGGACAGTTTGGGACAGTTCACTGCACAGAGTTCTGAAATCAAAATAAGTTAAAGCACAATTAGATTTGAAAAGAAGACACACTAATACATTGCATCTACCTATCCAAGATGCCGATTGTTAAACTACAATTCGCTTTTACAATGAACAAATAATCTACAATATCATCACGACTCACGAACTGTCCGCTACAGTCGTGAGCCTTGGAAATACTATAACAACGCTTATAACTACATAACAATAACATGTTATCTTTTGCCTGACCGAATAACGGTTTTCAAAGTACGATTCTGATTAGAAAAATAAATCATTAACTCGTTCTTGATGAGCTTTGAATAAAACCGGGTTAGCTATATAAAACACATAAATCTAGAGCCTAGAAAGTAGAAATGAAAAGCAGAAATCTAACAACAGTAATATTATTATTGACAGATGCAGGATTTTTCACTGACTTTTAGATGTTACCGATGAGCTTTGAATGAAAGTACTTGCTACCATAGCTTTTGGTACACTTTGGCGTTCTGAATACCTTATAATTTTGAGATGTGAATTAGAGAAGAGATTTTAGCTGAGATCTATAGAGCGTGCTCTGACTTAGCTTGGACTTAAGATAGATATAAACGAGATACAAATATGCTCTGACATAAATCTGCCTCGTTTTGTCTGAAGTATGTCTGAAGTCTGATCTGCTGAGAGTGCGGTCCATAGACTTCGGCCTGAGATTTTCAGTGTTCAGATTTGTGGGTTCTTTTATTTTATTATTAAGCCCTGAGTTTTCAAGTTACCATTAGCTGTGCATATTTGTAAGTTCGAAAAACGAAGGGAAAACCTCATGATTTGATACCACCATTATTATATTTTAATTTCATGACTTATTATCATCGATGTTTATTATATACGCACCGTCAACGTTATCTATTAGAATCTTCTATCTTACTTATTTCTTCGTTGGTACAACTTTCTGTCTCTACTATTCTTCAAAGGATATAAGGTACATTATAAGTAGATAGATGGTACACTCCATAATAATTATTACATAGGTGTTTTACTCATTATTTTCACGAAAGGTAGGTACTTGAATACCTTGTTAGGACTTAAATTTATAACAACCATTCACGTAGGTAATTTAAACTTTACGCCATCACAATTTATTTGTACCGCTTCATAAAATATTATTTATCGACGAAACAACATTTCAAGATTCGCTTGTACAGGTGTAAATCGACACTCGAAAGTATGAGAAACAAATAAATCTCCTCTTCATCAATACATAGTCGATTCCCAAACGTATTCGATTACACCCGTGAAAGTCTCGGTAACAATATCCACAAAGCAAAACAGAGCTTTTTTTGTCTCGAAGAACCGCATTCGCATATAAAACACAAAGGCGAATTAATCCACCACAAAGGCGAAAGTTTCGCATGGTTCACATGATATGGGAGTGGCAGATTTTATCACAAGCACACAGGATAAAAAGTACCATAAGCCTATTGTGAATACTAAAACGTGTTTTTTTGCTATGATTCCATTTATTTATTCGTTTGTTTTATGGTGTTTTCGTGAAGTAGAGACAGATTACTGTTTTTATTAAGCTATTGCATAGCTTCTATCACGGGCCAGCGTGGAGACCGAATCCAGAAATTCCGTAACGAAAATAACCTGACACGGGACTCCTCTACGGTGAGCCGCTAGATGTCGTTGATAAAAAATGCTATGCAATAGCTTTACCGCGGCAGTCCCCGAATGCCACACGTCTTTTTTTATTCTGTAAAGGCAAGAAGCTTTTAGAAGCGGTCTTACGTAGTACGTACCAATATAAATATATCACAGCCAGCGTTGTAGAAGTAGAAACTGCCAAGTTGTTAGGGTGCAAACTTAAATGTGGTTCACTCACAAGCAAACCTATACAGCCTGCTCGCCTAATAATCCGAACTAACCCAAAAATAAACCACAAAATAATAATGACGTATAGTTAATGCTGTGCAAATATGTACGTACTATGCAATTGAATTAAATTGAATATAATACTTATCGCCTAATTTTACATCTAGGTAACGCTTTAGTATAGGTATAACTTAGATTACAATTTACAGTTACCTAAAGTTTCCCATGTAAAACGAACTGCTATGGAGACTCAGAGGGTGCAAACAGAAAGGTTTTGTGTGATGAGTGATCCTGATGACTGAGGAACTGCTGTTAGAAATATGGGTAGGTTAGTTACGTAATTAGGCTTAAATTATTATTGTATATGCGTAGAATTAATATTAATAGCCAAAGGCTTATTCATAACAATATTAATTGAAATAATATTCAGTAGGTAGTTAGCTAGATCAATTAGGAAGACTTTTATAAAACAAAATTAATATAATAAGTAGTATCTTGTTGAAAGAAGTATAATAAGTAACAATTAAGTCTTATGTAAATAGACGAAATTACAACAATTGGGGTAAGCAACAGATTTGGTAAGAATCTAGTGGACTTATCAGCCTCTCACATCTACAAAAATTACGATTTTAATGAAACTTGTTTGATCGTACCTAATTGTATTACGACGATAGAGTTTCAGACATTTTTAACGTGGAAACCAATTGTTATATTAAATGGAGACCTACTTTTAAAAGTACAAGGTCAAGTATCAAAAAACTGTGGTAGGTATGCAACTAAGATCATTTCAGTGAAACTAAAGATGCGGAAATAGCTTTGCAATTACAGTGAACTTGTAACGTTATTAAGAAAAGATCGGCTATATTTTTTTGGAAACCAAGCTTATTTACGTATGTTTGAATCTTTGGAGTTTGGTTTGGATGTCTGGAATGGGGACAAAAATGATTGTCACGCGTCACGCTCCATGAAAGAACGCGGCGATGACATGGAACTAGGACGTATCTATTTCCCAAGGAAGGTATCTTCTTATTCTATGGATAAAGCAATGTAATTGAGTGAAACAGAGTTTCGCGTGTCCCACAACACCTCACGACTTATTTTAAGGTTTGTCCGTGATGTGGATGTCAAAAAAGTATATATTTAGGTAGAACTATTCACGGTCTTCTCTTATTCTTTTCATCCTGGGACTCGTTTCCGCAGTTAGGCGATGTCCACCCGTTTTGCGTCAGTCCACTGGCATAGCTCTCCGACAGATCATTCCAATCAGCCGACTTCACTTGCAGGCTTCAGGTAGAATGTCAGGGAGCGATGCTGGAGAGACATTATTGGCCCATTGGGTTCCCTGCAAGTCGTTTGGTGTTATCCTGTAGCGGGGTCTGCCCATGCGCTCTGTTTTCCGGTATCGTGTTACCTCTTGACTCAAGTCCTCAACGTCCACCGATCTCCCGAGCTGCGTTTATTCTGCTATTATTTCGGCTTTGACCTACCATGACTGCAACCCTGATCCTTCTACGAATCTCCTCCTTTCAATTGAATCAATTAGAAATTATTGTAGGTAGGTACTATTCGAGCATGAGATTACATGTATGAATTTAATTCTCTCTTGAAAATATTTTCGGTTTAAACTAATTGAACGTAGGACTACTTTTCTATTGCACCTACTCAAACTTATGAATTTATGAGAGCAGTTATTAGGTGCAATACCCTCTCTTGACATAATTCTAGATACTTACATTCGTTTTCCTTGAGAGCAGGTTGACACGCAACTTTTAATTATAATTTGACTTGAATAAAATAACAGAGTAACTTGTAATGAAATATATTTTTAACACTTCGCTTTTCTAAACTTCCATACTAATATCATAAATGTGGTAGTAGCTCTGTATGTTTGCCTGTATTTTACTTGCTTGGTTTCTTACATTTTATCTCGATAAATCAAAAAGTTCCCACGCGATTTTATAAACCTAAATTCACGCGGACGAAGTCGTGTCCATTAGCTACCTTTATAAAGTAAACAAGTATTCGAAATGAAAACTAGTGTTAAGTCCTTTTATAATTTAATTAGTTTAGATTGCTGGTTGAGAATTTATATTAATAATGCTACAACGGATGTTAACATCAAGCAAATGAAAGTTGTAATGTTTCAAATCAATTAATGATATCTAGTAGGTACGTAGAGAAGTTTGTATAATAGAGCCTTTGTAGATTTTACCACTCTACAAAACCTATGATATAGTTAGTAAATCATTGTAAAAAACTAAATCGCAAGATCTGATAAGCTGTAACTTTTTATTACAGTAAAAGCTCTTTATTCGCGGGGGATACGTTCCGTAAATATGCCGCGAATACAGAATCCGTGAATATGGAATGGTAATTTATATGGGATTATAGGGGATACGTTCCTAGGTGACAAAATAAAAACAAATATGTATAAAAAAAAAATTTAATTTAAGTTTTTGACCATATTTGATTAATTATTATTTTCAGGTTTAGGCAATGGTTTAAAGAATTTTGTAATTTTTTCTTGCTTGACGCTTTTTAAAAGCTCCTTCAATTCAGACTGATATTCAGCAGTGGCATTAGCAATTTACCTCTTAAAAAATAAGACTTTGTTCTAAAGACGGATCAGTTTTCATAAAAAAATCACAAAGCTCCTTTGTCATTCTTAAACCTTCACTGAGATTTTTCAAATATTAGTCCATTTGACGACACGTTTACAAAGTCAATATTGGGCTTCATACCTATTAGAATCCTTATGTATGTACCGATTAGAATTTAGATCCGCGAATAGAGAAATCTAGCCGCGAATATAGGAATTGGGTCGCATTTTTTTAATCCGCGAATAGTGAAAACGCGAATGAAGGAAGCGCGAATAAGGAGATTTTACTGTATACTATAGTTGAAGTAGTTAAAAAGAATAAGGCCAAAGAAAATCTAGAATGTACTTAAGAATACATGCTTAGGTATGATGACTGGATGATGCGCATGTAGCTTTGTTTGGTTTCTGACTTTTCCGGGTTCCCATTCCATTCCCATTTTATTGTTGCTTGTGTATCATGGACTTTCACAAACTAGCTGCTTCTATCCAATAAAACGATACCTAAGAAGGTTTTGACTTTTGGGAGACTGATTTTAAATAGGTAGGTTTAAACCATATCCATTCAAAACTACTCCTGGGAATGATTGATTTCTCGGATCCCTTAGTAGGTAGGTACTATTATTGTGAACATGACTGAAGTATTAGGTTCGCGAACTAGATAGGTATTTTGTGGTTCAGCCGCCGAATTGTCTAAAATGCTTAGTGCAGTACAGGTGCAGTATGATCATCGCAATTGCTTTATTAATTCATTTATTGTTTGCATTCCGATATATGTATTTACAAATAATTCTTATAAAATAAATTACAGATCCTATTCATGATCATGTATTTTTTATATTGGAACCCCGTTGGGGTTGGGTTAGTAAAGAGACGTGCGTCGTACGTTATTCTTCTAGGAAGTCATTTATTTTATAGTAAGCTTTATCTATTAGGAATTTTTTAAGGATTTGATAAATGTCGTACTTTTATGTGACCTTAGATAGGCTAATATAATATATCGACCGTAGCAATTAACATAGTCGTATGTGAAAAATAACTACTTTAGGGAATGGCCGTTCAAAGTTTCAAATATGTATAAAGTGAAGAATAGTCAATGTATCTACTTTTTGCACTTGTAAAATCCAACGATGGTGGGTTGATTTTAAAAATTTCATTATTGGTGGGGGCATTTCTATTCTTATTCTAAGACCTTTATTGGAATAAAATGAATATCGCTAAAATGTAGATCCGACAATGTTAATTGCTACGGTCGATATGCATTGTTGCAGTAAGAGTAGGGTGAAGGTGGCAAAGTGCGCCTAGCGGGCAAGTGCACCTACCACAAATATCTCGAAAACTACCGATTTGATACTAGTAGTGACAACTTATATCGATGCTACAAACTAAATCATAGTTCTTGGTGAAACTCATAGATAGCTCTAGTCATTTGAGTTTGAGATACGCGCCATTTTATTTTCACTGATATTCAAAGTGGTGAGGAGAGATGACTATGGCGTGATCATCGTCGTAAATCTCAAGAAATCGAGTTTTTACCGATATACGAGTGAGGTAAGTGCACAATTTAAATATTTTGCTTTAAGATTCTGACTTTATTTCACTTCTATCTAGTAAAATATATATATTTCTCGCAAGTTAAATATTCTACCCTCAAATTTATATAGTTGGGGAAGCGCGCCATACTGACTTTTTATATGGCGCACTTTGCCGCAATCCAGAGGTTACAAACTTTTTAAAATGTTTTTAAATTTTTTTACAAGCTTTTATTTAACTTGCAATGTTTGTATACTTGTTTGTTTGTATGTTCGGGTGAAATCTTGCAAATGAATTGTAAAGCAGTTATCTTAAACCGATTAAGATGTAATTTGCATATCGTCGGCCTAATTATCAAACTTAGTATCTCCGTTTGGTCAAACTTTACAGGAGGAAGAAAAAACTTTTTTATTTTTTTAAGTATTTTTATTTTTTGTAAATAGCAAGAAAACTAAAATCAAGTAGGAGATACGAGTGATTCCATCGTTTTCGTTACGGATTTTTACGCTAGATGGCATCAAAACAAAAAAATTCGGAAATTTTGGAGTTACGAAGTTTGATAATTAAGCCGACGATATACGTTTATTAGTGAAATACATTTACACAAGTTTAAGATCGCGACAATTTTTTTTAATTTAAATTTTGTAGGCATTGGTGGTTTTGTCTAATAGGGGAAAGGAAGGTAAAACGGACCACTTAACTTATTTCAGTCCCTTTATAATACTGATACCAAATAAGTAGTTCCAAATCATGGTATTCCCATCGTAAATAAAAGAAAAAATATACTTGACACTCGATTATCAATATTTAGAAAAAAGGTTCATAGCCTCTGACTTAAGATTGTATGGCGCATTTAGCCGAAATTCGGTTTTAAATACATAGATTCTTCTAGAATGTGGCTATGAAAAAAAACAAAATGGCATGCGTTTTGTTGCTTGTTTTCTTAAAATAATATAGAACTGTTTTTATTCTGATGCTTTATTATTGCGTTTTATTAATACAAGGCGCACTTCCCCGATTTGTCGGCAAAGTGCGCCGGGTCAGACTGTTTTCAAATTTTATGCTAAAATTCATTAATTTGCCGTCAGATTCCAATGACACGACATTAGTTGTTGTTGCAAAACATCACAGATCCTTATGGTACCATGATTTAGTGTCACTCGTGAACTTAAGCACAAGTAATATTGCACCAAAGTCAACTATGAAAAAAGTATGGCGCACTTTGCCCCCATCACCCTACCACAAATTCAGCCATTCACCACAATTGAGACCATAGCGAAGATTGATGCAATAGAAATAAAAGTACGTAAGTACCTACTTCTGCAATCGTCTAGCAGGAAGACTCGAGAAATAAAAATTTTTTTACAAAACCGACTTCAAACGCCCCTACAAAGTATATCAATTGTGCCTATAAAATTTAAGGAGTTCCATCGATTTCTCCAGGATCCCATCATCAGATCCTCGCCTGATGACAATGGGTTCACCTGGGAAGTATACCCTTTCAAACAAAAAAAGAATTTTCCAAATCCGTCCAGGCGTCTTCGAGTAATCGGGGAATATACATAAAAAATAAAAAAAGATTCCAACGAATTGAGGACCTACACTCCTTTTTTGGAAACCGGTTAAAAATTGATAACAATAGAAAAAAACACAAAGAAAATCACATTAGTAAGATGCGATTAAAGAGAGCATCGAGTCGGAAACTAGCTTCAGCCCGTGACGATCGCGATATGAAAACGTAATTACTACGTAACACTCGTCAACGCTGTTATACTCGCAAGTAACTTTAAGCAATTACCATGTCTCCTTTTTTAGATAAAACTGTGGAAGTAAGCGTGTAAGGCTCCGATTACATAAGAGAGTGAATCGCACGATATCATGAAATGAACACCTTCTTTGGATGCATCATGTAATCAGCAATGACCATTAATCGTTCGAAGAAAAATTTATCAAAAATATTAATTCAGTCGAGTATCTTAAATTAACTTGTAGACTTTTCAGCAAAAACTGTGCACTCAGGACCTACTCATGTTCGTTTAGTTTCTATATGTGAAAACCTATTATTAGCTATTAGGCACCTAATTTTAAGTGTATTTAGATTGATTTTATTGACTCAGATGAAATGTTTGTTTTAAAATTTTTAGATTTCGGACTTTAACAGTTTGTTGAAACAAAACTTGTATCTAATCGGCTGTTAGAGACTGACGGTGCTATTCCTAGAGACTAGAGAGATATTGGGTTGAATCGCACCGATTCCTTAATATTTAATGTATTAAAAAAGACGTGTGGCACTCGGGGACTGCCGCGGTAAAGCTATTGCATAGCATTTTTTATCAACGCCATCTAGCGGCTCACCATAGAGGAGTCCCGTGTCAGGTTATTTTCGTTACGGAATTTCTGGATTCGGTCTCCACTCTGGCCCGCGATAGAAGCTATGCAATAGCTTAAAACTATTAAAATGTCATTGGTCACGCACTTGCAGAATATTGCAGTTACCGCGGCTATGCCGAGCGGATTGTACCTAATTCTAAACTTAAAGATGATGATAACAACTGTTAAGGAAAAATTACAAAAAAAAATATTATCCAATTACACGTGATAAACATTCTTTTATTACACTGATGATGGTTACCAAATCGAGAAATTTATGACTGTTTGTACTTCGCTGAACCGGTGATTTCACATAACGGAATACACAATACAATAAAGGTTCATGAGAATTTCATAATAACCATTCTTTATATTCAAAAACAATTCAATCCAATGCTAATTATCATGCCTAACGTAAACGATCATCAAATTAAATATTCTTACTTAAAAGTTATCCTAATAAAGGCTTGTACCTCCCTTTATATTTCTACTAAAAATGGTGGGACGTTTCCAATATAGCGGAATAATTTATTTTATCAATGACATAAATAATAATTATTGTACCTTCGTGTACCTACCGAATTGAAGTCGCTAGGTAAGTATTTATGTACCACATAAAACTTTCATAAAATACTGTGTCAATAATTCATTATCGCTGCGTAACTAAAGAATAAAAATGTTTTGGCAGATTTTCGAAACAAAAACTATCAGAACGTCCAATTTATTCCCCGGTTGAACGTTATCCGACGTTGGTGAAAGAACAAACGGCTACGGTGCAAAACAGTTAAACTGTTAACCTTACTACTTCTACGATTGAAGGGGGATAATCGGGTCACTGCCCCCCATTGTGACCATCGTGTAACAATCGTACGCCAGTTTAATTGTAAAATTGTAACTGCGCACGAGTATCGTTCAAAAGCATCAATTGTAGCCTGTATCCTTAGTACGAGTAGATACATTTCAAAAACTGATAGTTGTAAGAGATTCGATAACGATATTACTATCTGACTGATGTCAGTAAAATAGACCTGTTATTTAGGTTTTTATTATGTATTAGGTTAAAATTTTACCCACTTTTTGTGACCACTTCAGGGCTTATCTTCAGGAGTATCTAAGCATAAAAGTGCAATACTAAAATAAAAGTGCCAAGGTTGTTTTTGGTCAGCAAATCAGAGGTCATTATACGCTTTGCTTTACGGTATGGGATCTCCACTTTAGAACACCTCTGCCTCTGCTATCGGTATAATTTTATAGATATTGATAAATGTACAAGGTATACTATATACCTAAACTAAATCGTGGTACTGCTTGACAAATTATCTGACTCTTAAAATAGGATCCACACATCCTGTGCCAACTAGTAGTTTTCGTTTCCTATATGGCTGTATGAGAGACAACATAGAAATTCGTGTTCAGAATCTATTAAAACACGTATTTACTCGGGATACAGCTGTGCAAAGCTTCATTCATCCCTAGTCACGCTTCGAAAGCCCGAGAGAAGTAGAACGATATATTTGATTAAATACAAGGTTGTCTGCGGCGCATCCAACCGATTCCAAATAGATAAAATATCTACCTCTATAAAGGCCATCAGTTTTGTTTGCCAGAGGTCAAACGTTCGACTGAGGTATATCATTCTTCATTAGGCCCTCTTCATAAGTTCTAATACCAGTGGAGGAATCATTATCAGCAAACACGATATTCAAGACGAACTCTGATAATTATTTATTTATTTTTTACCCATTAGGTGTTAGATATTGTTTGTATCTTTGTTTGCGCGTTTTATGTTACCATTTTCTTAAAAAGTAGAGAGCCCACGTCGATTCGGTTTTTTATAACTGAAGGTCATAGCAGAGAAATACTTAGGCTATGGGTCAAAAAGGATGTTGCTACCCTAACCAAAACTAATGGACTGATTTTGATGAGGTTTTTGCATTTAATACGATATCGCCTCAGGTCTTTTTGTTATGACATTTTTGTTTCAGATACTTAAGAGACAAAATGAGAGGTCTTACTTTATTAAACTGCGAAAAATTATACTCTTCGCTCTAGTGCTTTTACCTTTTGCTCCGCATTTTTGCCATCACTACCTCTTTAAATTAGTAATACTATGCCATAACTTGTCTGAGTACTTACTTTATTAAACGCCGCAGGGTGTCGGAAAGTAAGTTACTGCCCACTATCAGGCTTCTCTCCATAATATGCATGAGGCATGAATGTTTTCTTAATTTAACATTACATAACTTCTGCATTGGTATTTGGTACGTTCTTGTATGAGTAGGTAAGTGAAACTGGCACTAAAGGGACAAGACTGAAAAGTATATAAATATTTTTGAATCGACTGCCTATCTTGAAGATCTTGTAGAACCTGTACCTACTTACACACACCTACGTAACAGACTACACATTAGGAAAGTTGGACCTTCCGGGAGTAGAACCTTCGGGGATAAGGCGTTTGGGGAATAGAACTTAAAAGACATATTGGACGTTTGGGCTATTGGAATTTTCGGGCCATAAGGATATTTTTTTGGCACTCGCAAACTAACCACCCAATATAAGTACCTACCTATACACTGTAGGCTAACCACAAATACATACACGTTCTATAGAGTGGATTTTATATTTTGACATTGGTGACTAACTAGTTGATGCCCGCGGCTTCGCTTGCCTTTTTTTAAATCCTGCGGGAACTGTTTCATTTTGCGGGATAAAAAGTAGCCTATATGTCACTCTCCCGATCCTCAACTATAGCCATGCAATTGCAAAAACCACGTCGATTCGTTGTTTTATTGCGCCGTGATTGGAGGACAAACCAACAAACAAGCACACTTTCGCATTTAGAATATTATATATATATAGTAAGGATATCAGTAAGGATACCAATTTTATTGGATTGGTAACCAATCCAATGTGACTCATAATAAAAATATTTTTTCGATCAACGTCGGATGAGCTAATCGCGAAGCTGTAAACTGGTTCTTTTGTGGGTGAGCTTTAGAATATCATAATAAATAAATATATCTTAACTACCTTTATCACTAGAGCTAGGTAGATTGTTTATGCAAAATAGAGAAATCGCTGTAATAAATCAAAGTGAGACGATTTCTAAGGAAACGGTTTTTTTACCAAATTCCTTTATTAATAAACTTATATTACTTAATATATAGGTACCTAGTTTTTTTTTTTAAGAATATTAGCCAAGCTGAACTTGACTTATATTCTCCTCTCCCCTCCAAATAAGCGGAAAGCTTGTGCTAGAAGGGCTACGTCAATAGTGCAACGGATGGGGCTCGAACCTGCGACCTTTCAGTTTTCAGTCCGCACCTTAACCGTTGAGCTATTGAGGCTTTAAGTTGCTTCCTAACTACTTGCTGGGTATAAGCATCGGTGTAAGTAATAAGATAAGAGCAATGATAGCCAAGTGGTTAGGTCTGCGGTGTCTTATTCGAGGGCGTCGCGGGTTCCAGGCCTCTGACTTCTCAAAGCAATGCAGTGAGCTGTGGGTTAGCAAAAGATTTAACACACTTGATCGTATTCGTATACGATCATACATACATTAGCGTCAAAGTAAAATGAACCTTAAAAGTATAGATTTAAAAATACAAATCCAGTACAGCCGATTTTAGTTTGGAGCGACTCGAATACGCGTGTACGGGTCCCGGAACACACATTGCCCTGTTGACCCGCTGAACTCCCAGGATGTTATATTTCAGTTAGATATTCTGCGCATGCTCCTGCTCTCGTTGCTTTGCTCTCAAGACTCCAAGTAAGTGGGTAGCAAATTGCCACTTAAGCCCGCTCCCATATCTATAATTTATAAACTATCGTACTTACTCTGCGCGTGCTCCCGCTGACGCTGCTCGCAAGGCTCTCTGCGTCATAGTGACGCGAAAACGCGTACGGGCCCGGATGGTCCCGGGACACACATTGCCCCATAAGCCCGCTCCCACTGCTCACAAATTATGATCAATTCTACATCTGTCACTGAGTTCTAATATTGTTTTAACTTTTAGTAATTAAAATTGTATTCACTTAATCACACTGCTCACGTATTTACCAAGACACCTAAAAATAATAGTTTCCGACCAAACGGTGGCTAATTCAAATTATTAGCGCTAGTATTCATATAGGTACTTAATTATAATATACCAGTTAATATTCCTTCTTACTTGATCTAATATTCTATCATTCAAAAATTTTCATTAATGCCAAAATATTTAGGTACCTATCTACCAAAAGTGTTTTGTTTTTAATCGTAGAACGGCATTTAATTTAGCAATACTAAGATAAAAACTGTGATTAAAAGTAAAGGTACCCAGACAGAAACTAAATTAGTAGGTGTATGTTATTTCTGTAATATTTTACGGTGCTGATAACGACCTTATGGGTTCACATGTGATCGGAGCTAAGTATTCGCGGTCAACGCCACCTGCTACCGATGGGTGGGTGAACGGGCGCGCAGCGCGCACTGCGCTCGATGTGCGACTGCGACGTGTTGTGTACATTACACTTTACAGTGGCCGTGCGACCGGCGCGCGCGCACCGCCACCAGCCGGACCTTGCACAGCTGTTGGCTGACTCATGCCATGCCATACGTCTTGACATGCCCCTCGCATTACTTGCAATATGTAGGGCTTCAACACGGTCCTTGCGTTTAGGGGGTGGTTCCTGACTTAATTGTTAATTAGACGACAATACATGATAGCCCTTGACTGTGATCTCACCTAGTGGTAAGTGACGATGCAGTAAAAAATGGTAGCTGGCTAACTGGAAGTGTCTATGGCAGTTTTCAACCTATCCCACACCACTAAATGTTTGCTACTTATCTACAGCACGCCATCGTGCTGGAACGCAAATTGGCTTGACAGTACGTCTGATGGTAGGGTACTGGGTACCTACTAGTAACTAGCCACGTCCAAAGTTCAACCAGATACTTTCAGAAATAATTAATTATTCCCGCTAGAATCGAACCCGATTCATCGCACAACACTGCGCTAGGTAGGTATGTAGGTCGTCAAACTTGAAAGACGAGTAAGTAAAATATTTTTATGTTTATTTACCAAATCCTCATAAATCATAATGCATAGAATTGAGGAACCTCCTAAAAACTCGTGACAATATTCAAAATTCATCCGCCTGAATGTGTGAAGCACAGAAATACCTATATACGCTAAAGCCTAAAGGTTCGTAATATACCTACCTACCTATATTGGATGTTATTATTGTAGGTAGGGGAAGCCGGAGTTCAAAGTGCCGGAGGTAGGTTGTTCCGATGCAAATAGCTCCGTGCTAACATAAAAAATATGTTATATAGGTATTTATATTATGTATAAGACGATAAATAAGAGGCATAATCAGAGGTTTCTGCAAAAGTGTT
This sequence comes from Hipparchia sbordonii, assembly GCA_038048805.1. Taxonomy (NCBI): domain Eukaryota; kingdom Metazoa; phylum Arthropoda; class Insecta; order Lepidoptera; family Nymphalidae; genus Hipparchia; species Hipparchia sbordonii. The sequence goes on along the minus strand of CM076104.1, from coordinate 11,162,212 downwards.
TAAAAAAGAAAAGAAAAGAAAGAAGAAAGAAAGTCGCTTTTCCGACGCGATATCTTGTCGTATCCGTAGCGTTAGGATTAAATCGGATTAAATCTATAAATTGTCAATGTCAATGTCAAATTGACAAACAGCTATGATAACCTAACATTGTTATCGGGAGTCGGGATTCCTATTTTTAAATTCCAGTAAAGTTACGGCGTAGTGTTACAAAATTTAATCCTGCATTTAGCATAAAAATTCCATGTCTGGGATGATAACACGGCTGCGAGCCTTCTCCACGCAAGCGTTGAAGGTTGTCAACAATGTTGCTAAGCAACAGTTTGTGGTGACTCTGCAAAGCGGTACGCGAACAGGTTTTTATTCATTTTTATTAATTTATTAATAACTACATTATTCAGATTTTTAAGTGTACATCTACATAGATGAACTACAAGCCGACTATAAAACTGCAGTTAACCTGTGGACATAACTATAATTATTGGTATTCCCTTCGCAATTGCTAACTGTACCGACTGCAGTCCACTGTACAATTTCTAGGTACTTTTCAGTCGGCTTGCAGTCCGTCTATCAAGAACAATGGTTGCTATTGTTTATTCTAGACCTTTAAAAAATCTGCTATTATTTAAAATTTTATTACTTAACCAGCTTTTGCCAGCGGCTTCGCTCACATTAAGTTCGATTTTTCAAACCTCTGTTCTACTCCCTTAGGGGTTGATTTTTCGAAAATCCTGTCTTAGTGGATGTCTAAATCACAATAGCTATCTGTATGGTAAATTTTAGCCCTTTGCATTGTTAGATCAGTCAGTCAGCCAGTCACCTTTTATATATGTATTTAGAAATAAAAATAAAGAAATAGTGTTCTCTTATGGGATATTTTTTCCACAGCAGAGGCGACACTAGATTATGACAAGCAAGGCAAGCAAATTACTTTTATCCACACTAATGTACCGCAGGAGTTTCAAGGGAAAGGTGTTGGAAAATTATTAGCTGAGGTGAGTTTATAATATAATTTAACATTTATATAATATCATTCCATGCTGAATATTTTAAAAAACCTAGGAACATATGTTCCTAGGTTGAGTATATATATATATACTCAACTGATATTTTTTATTTGTTTATGCCAATACTCTCATCCTATAAAAACAAGGATTTCTCTGGAATTTTAAGAAACCCATGTGAACAAAGAGTTATGAGTAAAATCTAGTACCTATTTTATTAGTTTTATTACTTAATTTTAAGCAATTAAATATACTTTAACAGTAGGAAAATATTTTGAGGAAACTTGAATGCCTGAGAAATGAGAATCCTCCATATTGTTCTCTAATGTGTGTGAAGTCAGCCAATGCATACTTGGCCAGCGTGCTGGACTAATATGTAATGGACTAACGGGTCTCCACTTAGAATGAGCTTCTCATTTTCATCCATTAAAAATTTAGATAGTAAAAAAAATTCATGCCCACACCTCCATTATCTCTATCAGCTGGTAATAGTGGAGATGATGATGTTGATGATTACTAAATATACAATGTGTATTGAAACTCCGAAATAATACTGAAGGAGGTGAATGTGCTCATAAAACTGAACAACTTTTCCCAAGGAACATAGGTCGAAATGTGAAAAAAAATTTGGACCTCCCATACAAAATTGACGATCAGCTGATTGATTTACTATGGGAGGTAAAAATTTTTTTTTCATATTTCGGTACCTAGGTTCCTTGGAGAAAGTTGTTCAGTTTTATGAGCACGTTCACCTCCTTCAGTATTATTTCGGAGTTTCTATACACGTTGTATAAAAACAGTCACACTAATGTACCTATCATATTTTTACAGCATGCATTTTCTTATGCCGTGGATAACAGCTTGGATGTGATATGCAAATGTCATTTCCTTGCTAAATATTACGAGAATAACATAAATAAATATAAGAACCTTCAAGTGAAATTAGAGTTAGATTAGTGCAAAATGGATCTTATATGGTATAGATGTAATATAAATTATTATTTACGTGAAAAATGTTATGGAAAATCAAAGAAAATATCTCAAGAAGCATCAACAAAATTTGCTGAAAATGCAGAATTTCTATTTTATCACGGCTTAGCAAATATATTGGAAGGGCAAGTACAAAAAGGCTTAAATGATTTGTCGCCATTGCAATCGGACAGAAATTTACAATTTGCCATTGTAATGGCCCTTATCTATGGCCACAAATTACTAAATAGTTATGAAAGAGATGAACTATACAACTTAGAATCGAAACTGAAAGAAGAAAAGAAGCAAGCCAATTCGTCATCTTTCTATTATGCTGGTTTATTTTTATCGCTGGCAGGGAAGTATGAAAAAGCTTCCGATTATATCAATAAGTCACTAAGAAAGGATCCTAATAATTTAGAGACAATTATATTAAAAGGTTGGAATGATATGTACATGAATGTTGGTGAAGTACAAACTTCTATTTTGGATTGTTTAGAGTTAGCTCTTCAAAAAAGCGACAGACATATTGAAGCCATTTTGGGTCTGGCAAAATATAGATACTTCGCCAAGGATTATAATGCTTGTAATCTATTATTAGATAAACTTATTGTAAATAATCCAGGTCAAGTAGTCCCTCTTATAGAGAAATTGAAAAATGAATTTGCAGCTTTAAAATGGGATGCTGTATATGATGCTCTGGAAAGAGTCCTTTCTTTAGAACCTAATAATTTAGAGGCATTAAAAATTAGGATATTCATAGCACTCTGTAAAAATTCAGACTATATTGAAGCAGTTGATCAACTGAATACATATTTTACTGTGTTAGAGAATGAGGAAACTAACAATGGCTATCAATTTTACTGCACAGCACAAGTGTTTTCTAAAGTTTGTGGGAGATCCAGCGCAGTTCTCTCGCAGGTGTTTAAATTTGCACAATATGCATCAGAAATGTATTCAAATAATGTAGATTATTTGAGTGAAGTTGGATATCAGTGTATTCTACAGGGAAAATACAAAGATTCTTTAAGTTTCTTCAAAGCTGCCAGCAAAGTTGACAGTAACTCTATAACTGCTTTGTGTGGACTAACTCTGTGTCAAATGTTTGAAAATGGACCAACAGGTCAGATAGCGCAACAGGTTGAATTGTTGTTTGAAATGCAAGGTACACAAAAATTTCCTGTCCTATATTTATTATCAGCTCAACTGAACAGTAAGAATTCTAATGCAGTAACATTTCTTAATAATGCAATCGATACGCAAATATCACTAGCAGCTCGCTATCCGTATAGTTTGTCGTACATCAAAAATCTGGATCCAGATTTTTTGTTGGAGGTGTATAAAGAGTACAAGAAACATCTACCGAAGAAGCCATTTGTAATTGTCGGATATATCTTATACTCCCAAGAAGGGAACAATGCTTCGGTAGCAAGCTGTTTAAATTTGCTGAGCACGATATGTAAAGCTTGTCCTGGGTTGATACCAGCTTTGTATGAATTAGCAAAGTTGAAATTTCTTTTTGGATACGCGACTGAAGCCCAAACATTGGCCCAGCAAATAGGTGACCTTGATAATACACATGCAGGAAGTCAGATCCTGTTAGCCCAAATCTTCATTCAGCAAGGTGCATTCACAAAAGCGACTCAAACGTTGGAAATGTGTTTGAGTTACAATTTTAAAATACGTGACAGTGTAATGTACCATTTCCTCAATGGGATAATTTTGAAAAATTTGGACCAGGTGCAAGACGCACTATCGAGTTTCATTACAAGTCTTCAAATACTTACAAGCAAAAGCAATGTTAGTAGACAACAGGAGTCTGATTTGAATATAATAGATAAAGCTACATTGTATCTACAAATCATTGAGCTGCAAACGACATTAGGGCAGTTTGGTGAAGCTGGAAAAACTATGCAAGTAAGGAAATTTCTAATTAAAATATATTGCCAGTTAACGTTTTATTTCACCTGGACTATATGTTTGATGTATTGCATGTTGAAATTTTTTAGGAAGCGATCCAAGAAATTTCGTACACGTCGGAAGAAAGCCGCTTGCTCTTATCGCGTGCAGATTTAGCTTTGAACAAAGGCGACGTTGATAACGCAATAGAAATCCTCAATGAGGTGAAACCGGGACAACCATATTATTTCCAAGCTCATACGAAAATGGCGCATATATATCTAAAGGAGAAGAATGACCGAGCTATGTTTACTTCGTGCTACAAAGATATTGTTAACAACCACCCCATGGCGGACGCGCATACTATGATGGGTGACGCCTTCATGTCAATTCATGGTATGTAAAAATTTCGCCCAGCGCGCAGCGATGCGTCAGTAACGCGATAATAAATCATGTTCCACATTGCAGTAGCGATAAATTTCAGATATTTTTAAAGTCAACAGTTTCATTAAACTTAGTATAATTGAATATAACAGATAAATGCATGAAGCTTAGCTTGTGCGGCCACTTCCAAAATTCGTTAGTAGTCCTAATAAGCCTTTTGTCTAATCTTGACATATTGCTTGTTGATATTACTTTTAGAACTGTAATGCCAACGAGCATTAAGTATATCAAGAAAAATAAATCACTCTTGATTTCGACATCATCGGAGTTTTACTTAAATATCACAAGTATCCTACCGTCTGCGCCACTTCTAATATTTAAGTGAAACACCGATGGCATAGATTTCAAGACTGATTTATTGTTCTTGACATATTGCTCATTGACATTACTTTTAGAACTAGTTTTAGTATTATAAATACATTACAGTTATTACTTATTCTTACTAAGTTACTCACCAGGTCCTTTACTATACCCATGCATAAAATCACCTTCATCCGTTGTTCCTTTGCTGCGTGCTTTTTCTTCTTTATTAGCTCTTTCCTTCGTCCATTTTTGATTATAGGTCATGTGCATGCCATTTCTTTTGGTGTTGTAACAGTCTTATATCATCAACCCAAGACTATTCTTGCGGACAAGCTTGATGATATCGTCGGCCTAGCGGGATAGTTGCCTTCCCAACCGCTTTAGCACTTTATCGTGTTTCGAATATCCTAGTCACAGACAGATATTACAATTTGATTTATTTGTATTTAGATCACAAATCATTACCATTTCAGAACCTATACAAGCAGCTGAATCTTATGAAACTGCACTTAAAGGAAATCCCAAGGATATTCAGTTAATAAAAAAATTAGGATTAGCTTTGGTCAAAATGCACGAATACGATAAAGCGATGCAACATTACGAAAACGCGATCAGATTGCTCAATGACGATGAACTCAAGTTTGAGTATTTACAACTTCTTATTAAGGTAATTTCAGAAATTGTAATATTAATCTAAAAGTAATTGGACAAAATATAGGTTTTTCTTATAAATACATAGAAATACTGAAGGAATGGAAATATTTTTTTAAATACATATTATAAATTGGCTATTCGCGAGACCCGAATCTGTCGGATGTCACACCCTGAATGTAATAGAACGTTTACACTACGATGTTATGTTTCATCTACACGGCCATACAGAAATACCATTTAAGAAAACTTCTAGTGGTACATGTTTTGTAGCAAATCATTTCAGCTACCTACTGATTTACTTGTATGTATAAGGATATTTATAGGTCTCTCTAGTTTCGAGACTACACATTGCTTCTATTGTTTATATTATTTACTTACAAAATGAAAAGGAGAATGTTATTTGATTGCATTGCAAACAAAGGGAACGAAATAATGATGTTAAACTATTTCCAGCTTAAACAATACGATAAAGTTGATTCAAATATATCTTCTGAGTTAAATCAGTTATATAACAAGGACAAAGATATAACAACATTGAAACGACGTATACGGTTCCTACTAACACAAGCAAAAGCGAGAGAACTAAAAAATCCTACCACTGGAAACACGAATCTGATTCTAACCGAAGCGAAAGATTTACAAATGGCAGTTTTAAAAAGAGTTGAAATAGATTCGAGGGGGGACGTAGAAGAAGAGAAAAGGCAGTTGTCGTCTATTCTATGCTCTTTGGCTAAAGTTAAGTCAGTTAAGGAGCCTGCAGTTGCTGCTAATTTGTATTCCGAGGCTCTTATACATTGTCCAAGAGATCCGGCCACTCTATTGGCGTTGGCAAAATTATACGCTCAGGTAAAATGTTATGTTTAAAACACATGATATATATAGTTACGACTTCGACCTCCTTTCTGGGGTTCGAATCTTGGGCACACATCTAACTTTTAGGAGGTGTTTATGTGCGTTTTAGGCAAATAAGCACTTAGTTATACAGCAAAAAAAAAAAAAAATTTTTTGTGTTGCTGTATCTACTTTTCAAAATATTACTTGTCCATATCCAATTTTATATATCTTCTTTGAAATGAGTGGCTACTATTATTATTTATTCAATTAAAGTCACTTTAGCAAGAAATATACCTAATATCTCATTTATTTTTAACATTCATATAAGTACTGAATCTTTTTAAAATAGTTTAAACCTGTATATTTTAGATGAATAATCCAGAAAGATGTGAACAAACGTGCGCAGTGCTCTTGAACGCAGATCCAAACAACGAATCAGCTGCAGTCATGATGGCGGACTTGGCTTTCCGTAAGGTACTGTAAAATGTAATTTCCCTAAACCAGGCCTGGCGCACTCCGCAGTAAACTGCACAGCTACAAGTACAAGTACCTTCAGAGAGCCTTAATTCGGAGAGTGCTAAGATTTGAGTTACATGATAGAAAGAGAGAAAAGTCTAGGTGAATAAGACGGTAGGTAAGTAGCGCCGTGTTAACGTGAATTGCACTTTATTGTGTGGTATCAAGAGTCGCTATTTATTTAAATCATTTTGCGGAGTGAATCTTCTGTACCGTACCGTAGCGGGGACGCCGAACGAAAAGACGGAGCTGTTCGGGTGTCGGGTGTGTTCGGGTTTATAAGTGAGGGACGGCCTTAAACTTTCTTTGCGGCAAATATATGTATACTTTATTCCGCTGGTAAAATTCTAATATTTATGCCCCTACTAGACTTGATACTTATAGAGATTGATTGATCAGGTTGATTTCGAGACAGCCCAGCGTCACTTGGAGCAGATATTGTCTGTGAAAGCGACGAGTTGGGAAGCTCTGGCGCAGCTCATCGAAGTGCAGTGGAGACGCGGCAAGCTTAGCGACGTGGAGCAAACGCTCGACGCGGCCAAGAATAGCTTGGACAATCAAGATGATCCTGGTGAGCTCAAACTCAAACTCAAAATTATTTATTACATGTAGGCCAACTTGTGGCTCTTTATTTAGTCGAGAATCTACCACCGGTTCGGAATGCTGATTCTGCTGAGAAGAGTTGGCGAGAAACTCAGCAGTTACTCTTTTCATTTTGATAGTCCGTCCATCTAGTGGAGGGCCTCTCAACGATTTATCACATTACAGTAATATAATAAAGGCGAGAGTTTGTATGTTCGCTTGCGAATGAACCGATTTGGCTGAGATAGCTCTTTTTTTTAATTTTTTTATTCGATGACAAGGTAGCCGTTGACTGCGATCTCACCTGATGGTAAGTGACGATGCAGTCTAAGATGGTAGCGGGCTAACTTGGAAGGGGTATAGCAGTGTTAATTCAACCCATACCCCTAATCGGTTTCTACACGCCATCGTGCCGGAAAGCTAAATCGCTTGGCGGCACGTCTTTGACGGTAGGGTGGTAACTAGCCACGGCCAAAGCCTCCCACCAGACCAGACCAGATACAATTTAGAAATTATAAATTCCTAAATTGCCACCGCCGGGAATCGAACCCGAGACCTCCCAGTTATAAGACCACAGCGCTCACCACTGCGCCAGGGAGTTCGTCGAGCTCATACCTTGGCTTAACACATAGGCCTACATTTTATCCTAGAAAATTAATCACCTAGTTTATCATTAAAAAAATGATCAAGACTATCAATACGCCTATCCCAATGTTAAGGCCCAAGAGGCGGGTCTGCCCGCGAAATTCAAATTTAATTTGGTTTTTCGCAATTCGTAAACTAATACGACAAAGTAGGCTTATGGTATTCAAATTGCGCCAATGGCAGTATCATCTTCACAGGCTTATATACTAATCTTAACGTCAAAGTATCCAGTTTAAGAATTTAGTCAAAATAATGAGTTTGACGTGAGCTACTCACAAATTAGTCATTATTTTGATTAATTTCTTAAACTGGATACTTTTACGTAAAGATTAGTATATAAACCTGTGAAGATGATACTGCCATCATCGCAATTTGAATACCATAAACCTACTTTGTCGTATTCGTTTATAAATGGCGAAAAATCAAAATAAATTTGAATTTCGCGGGCAGCTCCGTGTCTTGGGCCTTAACAAGTATCAAACTCCGTCAGGCTACTCGTACTGCCTGGGTCTGTACTCCGCGTACGAGGGTAAAGTGAACGCCGCGTTGCGTCAGCTGAACCAAGCGAGGCGTTCGACGCGCTTCGGCCCGCACGCCGCCAAGCGCATGGTACTGCTATGCCTCTCGCAACACGCGCCCGACTTACAAGACAGCCTCTCTGCTAACGATGACTCGTACGTATCCGGCATTTTTTTTTTAATTTTACCACCATATTCTTCTACTTTATCAGCCGATAGACGTCCACTACTAGGCAAAGGCCTCTTGCATGGACTACCACAGGCCGAGGCCTGTGGGAGTCCATGCGCGCCAGGCAACTCGTCTGATGTCGTTTGTCCGCCTAGTGGGGTAACTAGGTCGGTGATTTAATTCTATCATACATACATACCGTACTACCCACGAACTGCTATAGCATCTTGTATTAGTTCCACGAGCATTACAATCCTGTAACGACGCTGGCCATGATTGCATTTTTCAGTTGATAACTATCCCATTGTATTCAGTCCTTGAAAAATGGCTCTTACGAGTTAGGGCGAGGGTGAGAATGTTCGCTTTAATGTCAAAGAACTGAGGGTACTCAGTCTACCGAAAGGGGCCATTGTCCCGAGAGGGCCGACGAGGGTCGAGGAAAGGTCTACGTGAAAGACCCCAAAATCGAGGGCAGTCAGTCAGCGGATTGAATTCAAACCGATTAAGTGCTAAATAGTGACTGAGAATAAGCAGAGTTTAGTGATTGTGTGTTTAGTTAGTACAAGTTCTTCTATTTGCCACTGGCATTTTATTCTAACCCTGATATGAAACTATCAGCAAATAGCCTCACAAGTTTCTTTTCAGCGATACCCGCCTTCTAGCGCTGCGCACGGCGGAGAAGCTTCTAGCAGAAGTTTCGCACACAGACCGCAAGGCTCTGCAGGCGCTGCTGCAGCTGGCCACGAAGCACAAATCACAAGCAGACAAAGTTTTACAAGACATATTGCCGTTAGCCACTGAGGACGGTTATCAGGACGACCCGTATCTAATTCTTGCCATCGCTCATGCGTAAGTGTGTTATCATTAGCAAGTTTAATTAAAAAAAGTTTTTATAATAAGTCTGGCGCAGTAGTGAGCGCTGTGTTCTTATAACCGGGAGGTCTCGGGTTCGATTCCCGGCTGGGGCGATTTGGGAATTTATAATTTCTGAATTGTCTCTGGTCTGGTCTGGTGGGAGGCTTTGGCCGTAACTAGTTACCACCTAGCTAGTTAGTCAATGACGTGCCACCAAGCGATTTAGCGTTCCGGCACGATGGCGTGTAGAAACCGATGAGGGGTATGGGTTAAATGTACCTTCAAAGTTAGCCCGCTACCATCTTAGACTGCATCGTCACTTACCATCGGATGAGATCGCAGTCAAGGGCTATCTTGTCATTGAATAATAATAAAATTAAAAAAAATTCTGTTCAAATTCATTTTTTCACATACCCATTTGTTGAATTACTTCATTATTTCAGTTACAATATTATGAAGCAGCCAACTCGAGCTAAGAATATACTCAAAAGGACCATATCGTCCATTCCTTGGACACCAGAAAAAGCTGATGGCTTGGAAAGGTAAATTAATTAATTATTATATCCAACATTTGACTAAAACCTACCTCTGCAATATCTTGATATCATTGTTCTTGAAGAAATCCCTTAGAGATAAGCTGTACTAGTCCACGTCTTTTATGTCACTACTAGTTGATGCCCGCGACTTCGTTTGCGTGGATAAATGTTTTTAATTCCCGTGGGAAATCTTTTATTTTACGGGATTGAAAGTAGCCTATGTGTTATTCCAGACCATAGTCTATCTCTACATTTTTGTGAACTTATTGCGATTCCCCGAGATCTCTGCTCTGTGTTACACTATTTATTCAATTATATTTCACCTTTACCATTCGAAAGTTAAAATGTTCGTGCTTAGGCTACAGTTTCCATTTCAGTTTCCATTCACCTCATATTTTAGATGCTGGCTAGAAGTAGCGGATGGTCAAATAAGTTCTGGACGGACGGAGGCCGCCAAAGAAATTCTAACTAAAATTCTGAACCACAACAATTCCTGTGCAGCGGCTTATCAATATTTGGGTGAGTTAATCAGTCATCCTTATTAACAGTAGTCAGTACCAGTCTTATTAATGTTAGAACATTTCAGTTATTGTTTTGTACTGGTTAGATTCCAGGGATTCAGTACATGATTGTGTGTCGTTCAGCATTGGAAATTTGAATTTTTTCGTGATTTTCACAATTTTCTTTTTTATTATTAATATCTAACATGGAATTGTATATGTAACCTATCTTAACGTGATTTTAATTGAAAAAAAACGAGGGTACAACAATATTTAACACAAAACAGCGATGCAATACGCACGAGATCAGCTGTTTGTCAAAAGTTCAAAACACTCGGTCTACGTATCTACAAACCGCCACTTGCGAAGCGCCGTACCTAATGTGGGTGTAGGTATCGGAGTTCGTTGTTCGCAATACATTGTGTGCTCAAAAATTACAGTATTGGTAACCCCTCATTTCCGAGATGAATTGCATTTGTAATTTAATTATGGGAATTTAGCTATTTAGTGTAATCTTTTCGTTAAGTTTTCATTAGGGTGTCCGTGACACTCTGTAAATTATTTTGTACAGGTTTCCTATCGGAAAAGGAACAAAACTATAAAAGCGCAGCACACAACTACGACAACGCGTGGATACACACAGGCAAAAACGACCTAGCGATCGGCTACAAGCTAGCCTACGCGTATTTGAAGCTGAAGAAATACCCTGAATGTATAGTTGTCAGCCGACACATCTTGAAGATTCACCCGGAATACCCCAAACTCAAGAAGGAAATATTGGAAAAGGCGAAAAATAACTTGAGGTCTTGAGGAATCAATTTCGTATGTTAAACATGTTGAATTCTTTTGATCTTCTTTAATGTCATTTAGTACAGCGCAAGTTATGTTGTTATTGGTGCTAGGTAATGCTATTGTGCAAAATCTCTAACTAAATTGACAGGTCTACATTAATGCTATCCTTTTCTGCAGGTAGCATTTTGAAAAGGATGCAATTTTTATTAGACCTTTTAATTTAGTTTAGAAATTGTGTCCAACATAATTTGTAACAATATTTAATTTATTTGATGTTTTTCTAATGATTGCATCTGTTAGAAAAAAAGTTTTCGCAACATTTTTGTCATTTCACAAGTACAAAAATGTTATATGTAAACCTATTGATCGCAAATGGTTGTAAATAAGAAAATGGTATATAACTCGAATATGTAAGGTTTTAAAATTTGTAATTTCACAAAAAAGTTATTGATTAAGGGCAGTCGAAATAAAACTTTGAAAAATATGCACAAATACTTTTTATTTAACGACTATGCATTGTGACCTTCGCACCTATTTGCATACAAATAATATGCCAATACTGTTGCAATCTACTTAAGATTTGTTTTAAATTACTTTAACTTAATATAATTTGTTTATTCTTCGTCCTCTTGTTCGAGGATCGTCTTGAAGCAGAACGGCTGGAAGATGTAACCCAGACCGGCGTAGAACTTACTCATGAACTCCACCCTGAAAGAATAGGAACTTATATGTAAGGACATTCTAAGTGGCACCTCGAAGAGGCCAGCTAAGTCTTTCGCTATTGATTAAAAAGCATTGATGCAGCAAGGATGCCATAAATTCAGCCAGTCAGAGCGAGCGTCACAAAATGATGGCTACAATCAAGGCTACGTTGAAATCTATGGATCGCACTCTCACATTGTCCCTCATTTTAACTCTATCCCAATTTGGAGTCTAAGCGGTATTCTCTCGAAAACTACGACATCAGGCACAATTTTTCTTAAAAATGCTATGCTGAACTTCACTAATATTTTTCTTTCCCCTCTGGTGGTAGGGATTGAACCGTCGACTTTTCGCTTTTTCAATCCGCACCTTTAACCGTTGGACTATTGAGCCTCGTAGTAGTTACTCTGGTATCGCCAATATTCATGGGCGGGGGTAGAAGATAACCCGGTGCTAAAATATATATTCAAAGAGGAAGGACAACATGAGGTACCGAACTGGTGGTAGATGCTCAGCTTGTCATAAGAGTGACAATTTTGTTTAAAACTACATGAAATAATTTTGATTTTTTGGAAGATTTCCTCGATTCGGCCGGTATCTTTTTTAGAAAAGAAAAAGTGCTTACCAATGCAAACGCAACGTATGCAAGAAAGCAGAGAGACCCTCCATCATGACGAGGATGGCGAGCGTGAAGAACGCCCAGAAGAAGAACGCCACGTACAGCTTGATGGCGCCAATGTAGTCGTGGTCCTTGAGGCCGAAGCTCAGCACCATGTTCCACAGCACCTCAGATAATTCTAGCAAACAATTAACAAAGTGATGTTATAAATGCGAAAGTGGGTGTTTCTTGGTTAGTCCTTAAATCTTCAACTTAACGGTCCGGAAGGTCGATCGACGTGATCATTGCCTACTTTTTATGCTGGAAAATTAAGGGGTTCCCACGGGATTAAAAAATATTAAATCTATGCAGGCATCGGCTATTTTGGCTCATACTAATGGAAGCATACAACTTGGCGCAATTTATGTAGAAACTGGCATTTTTGTTATTAACACCTATGGGTCTGTTGCTCTCTGAAATAAAACTAATTTATTCATAAATGGCATTTACCTGCGTGGGCCAGCGACAACGCCCACAGCCGCAGATAGGAGGCCGTGTGGGAGATGGTACTGAGCACGTATTCTATGGTGTGGATGCCCTGGTGGATCATTATCTCGCTGAAGGGCTCCTCGTCGTGTTCGTGGCCGCCCGAGGACTTGGCCTGGGGCTTGGGCTGCGCGTCGATGTCCGTTTGTTCTTGCAGTTCGATGCCCTGGTTCACGTTACCGTTAGATTGCTCAAGCTAAAATTGTGAAGTTTAGGCAAGCTTTAAATATTTTAAAGTGTCTACGTGAAAATAAGATAGTTTCCTAAACAACGCAATTCATTTTTCAGTATTAAAATGTGTGAAGGTTTCATGGCTTCTTTCGTATTCCGTTTTCGAAAATACATTCAACTTCATTTGGTGAAGATGCGAATCATATTTGAAGTTCGTCGCATGGTACTCGACTAGTACCGTACACAATAACATAAATCAATATTTCGTTTAGTTCGGTTTTGATATAATTGAAACTTCTCGAGTATATTGTGGTGAAAATAGCTTAAGGAGTTTTATCGAAATTAGGTAGATACCGATTATAAATGGAAATAATACTAGCAATTTTTGGGTCTCTCTATTAGTAGATAGGTGCGATTCCGTCACTCTCATAATCCAGAGGGACGACAATTCAACAAAACGGGAGAGAGATCATTGGCAGGATAGACGGCTTTATGTGCTCCAAACCGCTACAAAATTTTTCGACAGAAATATCCAATAACTTTTGAGGCTCGACTTGGGACGTCATGCTATTAATGACAGTATAGATACACAAGACCTAGACCAACGAGGCAGTTAAATTGCAGAAATATGTTGTGGAAAGTTGGGTGAAAAATGGTGGCTTTAGCTGTCTTCTATGGGGTACCCCAGTCTTATCTCCACAGGTTTTCAGCTATTTTGCGTATTTGGCTGGCCGTGTAAAAAGGGAGAACCACGAGGCACCGAACTGATAGATTATTATCGAGGGGCGAATACGCGTTGGTTACGAGTATGTTTAGTGTGAACGTGAGCCGTCCGTATGACGACCCGAAGACGACTGTCACATATTAATTGAACTGAAGTAGGAATTACCTTGACGTGCTTCTTCTTAGCGGATAGGAGGTATAAAGGTTTGCCCAGCAACATGACGGGGATGCAGCAGAGCGCGACGAGCACGAACGCGCGCTGGATGGTGCCCTGGCCCTCGAACATGAACTCCTTGCAGCCCCCCTCGGGCTCCGTGCTCGAGAACAGCATCATGTTGATGAAGAGGATAAGTACGGAAGGCGCGCAGCCCTGCGAGTAGGCTATGTCTGTGGATAACCAAAATTTGAGGTTAGTTTGAAACTGGCCGTTTTCACCCACCATACCTAAATCGTCCCCTAAGTTGAAGTCTCTTTACGTAGGTAGCCCCCCAATAAAATCCCTTACCCAATATCTTTTCCACCTTCAAGTGTTCCCAAGAGGAGAGGTGAAAACGAAATTGTCAGAAAGAATCAATTTTTACAGAAACCGAATTTGCAAACTCATCCCGAATTCATGTATCAAATTACAAAAATGGTTTTACAGAACAGCCCTACAGAAAATGCGAGAGAATCAGGTGAGATTGCAGTCAACCGCTAGTAGATATATTATATTAAAAAAATATGGCAGCAGATCATCAACTTACCCTCAGACAGCGTACTGTAGGCAATCCACTTGAAGAACATCATGAACACCATGTATAAGAAGAGCAAAATCAGGAACACCACTTGCGGAAGGAATTCCAGGTATATGGAGTAGCGGCGCTTGAAGAAGCTGTTGAATTTTATAGCTATTATTTTTGAGCAGAGATAGACTTATAGGGTTAGAGATTTTTGAAAGTGGATAGGAATAATTCTCCTATGTTCTTAAAGTGTGCCAATTTGCATTCGGTCAGGGAGGGCCTATAATCCATCTTTGAGAGGAGACCTCCGCTCAGTAGTATAACGATATAGTATTACTATATGTATGACCTGTACGAAGTCGCGGGCAAAAGTTATTTATATTATAATTAAACAAGTAAGTCCTATTTAAATATAAGAAAAACTTACTTGTAATTGACAACACTCATGCAGACCCCAAAGATCATGTGGACGACACCGAAAATGATGGACAGTTTCATTTTGTAAGAGTTCAAGAAAATAATTTTGTTTTCCGCAGTCTGAAAAAAAATATAGATAAATATATGGAATTGTCAAATCACGGCTATATAAAATGCTTAAGGTTCGTTGCATATTATCAGAAAAATTCTACCGCGTGCCGGAAGGTAGGTAGGCTAGATTTTTAATAGACACCAGACGCACACCAGAAGCATTTTGCCAGATCATAATTATGGTCTGAAGCTCGCAGGATGTTCGAAACAAAGTTTTCTGATAGTATGCGGTTGACCATTTTAAAGTATTTACCTGCCAAATGGGATCAATACCGATGAAGTACGGCGTGTCGATATAAGAATCTTTAGGATCCAGTGTAAAGGCTTTGTTACTTTCAAGAGTGTGTTCATCGTACGGAGAGAACCACGACGATCCGAAGATGTTCATAGATTTGGAGAAAATATCGTTGTACACGAGTCCAGTGTACATGGAGAAGCAGCCCATGAGCAAGATGATGTAGCGACCGGCGAAGAAGATATTCCAGATTTCATTATTGGATTTCTTGGCGGCGAGCGAGGTTTCCTTGATGACCATCCAGAAGCCGAACAGTGCCATGATCAAGCCGTGGCCCAAGTCTCCGAACATCACGGCGAATAGGAACGGGAATGTTATTGTGGTGTAGAGTGCTGGAAGATCAAACAGTACACTTTTATCAAACTGTTTTAAGTACCTAAATACGTAAATATTTGGTTTGACAATACTATATCGGCCTATCAATTTATCCCTTGAAAAGTTTAATTCAAGGGGTCATTACTAATTAAGAACCAATTGAGTAATTGTGTATTAGTTTCCAGTCTCATACCTGGGTTGCATTCCCTGTAGGAGGCAACACCGTAAGCGTCGATAAGGTTTTGGAAGCCACGCGTGAAGCGGTTGGTGCGGTTGAACGTGGGCGGGATCTCGTCGGTTTCGATGCAGTTCAGGAAAGATGGTATTGAACTTCCGCAAGCGTTCTGAAACGGAAATGATGTTATGCTGTTATCCAGGAAATGGGGAAAGCAATTCTCTAAAAGCTGCCATCTCATTAGAAATACTTCTTCTATTTAGGAGGAAACGTGAGCGGCTGTTTGTCCATACCATACCATAAGAATATGTGTATTCTTCTGTCTTTGGTGGATACTGTATAATACCAATACAGAAAATATTTTTTGGTACATAATATTCATGTCTATCCCTGCTGCTTTATTCTTCCTTCCTTATTCATATCTATGCTTTTTTCAATTAATTAATAAAATTATATACCAACAAGGAACCTTCAAAAATTGCCTAGTTTTATACCAGAATACGCGAACAACAATTCATCTGTTTTTCATAGGTAACTACGAGTATGATCCAAGCTGCAGTTGGAGTTCTAGATTAGTAAAATATGTATGTATATAATTGTTTGAATTTCTTGTTGCTCGCGTTCCGTCTTAAGTTACGGATAAGCGTTACCGTGTGCGTGCGGATGATTTATTTAAAAAGATAAGACTTACGGATCCGTCAGCCAAAGCCTTCTGCACATTGGGCAAGTCCGCAGTGGGCACCCAGCACTCGCCGATGAGGCACTTCTTGGTGACGTCCATGTTGAACAGGTTGAGCGTGTGGTAGATGGCCTTCATCTTGCGCACCATGATGGACCAGCTCGCCAGCTCCTTGGCCACGCTCATCAGCACGCGCTGTCTGTGGTCGCGAGTTTGGTTCAGCACCTATAAACCGTTATAACTTCTCAGTTGTCTTAACCTTGATAGAGCGCCCTTGGCCGTCATGTTGTAACATGCTTGACTATACGTCTCCACTCTTCCCTAATAGCATCCTTCCTCGTGCATTCATTTAATGGGACTTCTGACACAATCTAATATATATAAATCAATATAACCGTTATACGAGTATTTACATAGTTCTACGAGTCGCGAAGATGAAGTGGAAATTAATAGTTCGAAAAAATGATGGTCGTTGGGTTCCCAATATACTGGCGACCTTGCTGGCCTGGCAACGCTAGGGCATCGTTTGGGATCTCGACCCATCTTCCAACCGACGTTGAACCGTACCGAAGTATCACATGTCGATGGTATACCATATTAAGATCCTCGAGGCGAGTCCTGACGCCCTTGACCATGTCCTGGCGCTCGATGTTGGAGGGCGGGCAGGGGTACAGCGACGCGTGGAAGCCGGAGCACACTTTCTTGATCCGAGACTTGAGTTGTTCTCCTTGGAAGAACGCGACAAAAACCGTCTTGTAGATCTCGTTACCCTGAGATGGGAAAATTATAACAAAATCTTCATTAGTATCGTATTGTTAAAAAAAGGGAAAAGCCAAACGAAAAAAGATATGTTTAGGGGCTAATGTATAAACAACCACCGTCTCGAAAACATGGTACCGAAACATGAAAATGGAAATAAAGAAATGATGGTGGTACAAGTGCAAAATATGGCTTGGCCATGTCTTATGTTAAATTGGGAAGAAGAAAAATCCACAAATAAGTCCCCACTAGTAACACTGATCTAAGCGATACGATCCTCTTAGTTCCCGTTGTTTGTCTTCTCCACACCACAAGGATAAAACGTGAAATTTTAATTCACATTTAATTTCCCTTGGTTAACAAAAGATTTTTAGGAGGGTTTGAGGACGAGAGATGGCTCAGACGCAGTAAGACAATGTAATGAAAAAGAAAGGAACTCACAGTGTTGGGATCTTCAAGAGGCTTATCAAGCTCGGCGCGGCGCAGGAACACGTTTCCTCGTGAAATACGCCACAGCATGCGCTCGAAGGCCGGCACTCGCTCGCGCTGCACCACGCCGGCCACGAAGCCCAGCCGACCGCGGGTGGCCGCTTGCTGCCCAGCCTCATCGGATATCAGCGACCTTTAAACATTAAGCAGTCATGCAGTCAGCACAGACGCTCGAAGACCGAAGTGGTGGGGTATAAAGAGCAAGAAAGGCAAGCTCAATTGAGGACAAACGTCTATTTTCCATTTAAACTTTATTTACTACTGCTTCCGATTGAACACGGCCAAAGCCTCCCACCAGACCAGATCAGAGACAATTACGGTAACTCTAGTCGGCTCTTTTAGACTCTTTTGACCGTTCGACGTAATTTTTTTCATTCTGTTAATTTCTCCAACGCTTGTTGTATTGTAGCGCAGTTAAAATTTTACCAATACGTAACTGTTTCCATCACCCTCTATGGGATGTCATTTTGAAAGAAAGAAAGAAAAAGCATTTATTTGAGAGATACACATGCAATGTGTGGCCCCAAAATGGACTCCACCCAGCATATGCTATCCTTGTGAAAGTGAAAGTGTTGAAAGCACAGGAATAGCGCTGGTCTTCCGTGGATCCAGAGGTTTTGGATTTTCGCGATTGTCTAGGTTTCGACGTATTTTAATCGTACCCAAGAGTAACAAAACCGAGTTTTAATTTGCCATCGTATTAAAGATTTCGCTGCCCGCTCACCTCCGATGAATTTATATTGGCAGGGGTATACGAGAGGAACTTTAAAAGAAACAGCATAGTAGTTAGTTGCACTCACTTTGTCAGGGAATCCATTCCTATTTCTTCTTGGGCAGCAAAGAAAGCTTCGGTTTTCTCGAGGACATGTTTCAATTCGGTCAACTCTAAATAATTTTGTTTCAAGTTGATGGCGTTGTGGGACAATTCGAGGATTTCATTTTCGGTCTTTTCCAAGTGCGCCTGAAAATGGAGAAAAATTGAATAATTTACTATTGTTACACACGTCGTTTTATTTATTTACTACAATAAAAAAGTCAGTTTCAAAATATAGGATGATTTGTATTTTTATACGAAGTGGGATTTGACCTAGTTTCAAATTATTATTAATGGATCAACCTGAGTTTTTCCTAAACTCAGTTTATAAGAGTAACAAGGTTTACTGCATACCAAATTCGGCCCGGCTGCTCACGTGCTTGAAAAATTAAAAGCCTACCTACAATTATGTAAAACCGATGCCCTCTGTCTTTAGATTTAAACAGTCTGCATGTCTCAGACTGACGGGCAGCCAGCTTACGTATGTAATCTTTTAAAACCTACCTCCAAATCAATAATCTCCCTAGGATTAGGCGCACGGGGCATATCCTTGACTTGCGGCACGGGCACCTTGTCTTTGTGCACCTCGGCTTCGATGTACCGCAGCTTACGTTCCATCTCATCGCAACGACGCACTTCGTTCACGAATTTACGTTGGAAAGCGTTCACTTCGGGATTTAACTGTAATAAGAGAAATTATTGTGAGAAGCGGTTTAAAATGAGAAGGATAATACTCCTAATTATAGATTACTAGCTGTTGCGACTTCGTCCGCGTCAATTTCTGTTATTAAGATCGCGATTAAGTTATGTTGATAAAAAGCAGCGCACTCAACGGAAGCCCTCGAATATGGATAATTTTCCTCGTTTTTGCAAAATTTTTCACTGATGCTTCGCTGCTATTGGTCGCAGCGTGATGTTATATAGCCTCAAGCCTTCCTCGATAAATGGACTATCCAACACGAAAAGAATTTTTCAATTCGAACCAGTAGTTCCTGAGATTAGCCAAGTTTAAGAAATCTATTAAATCTGCTCTCATGGAAAAAACATATTATACAATAATTGAACACTATATAATGATAAAAAAAAGCGTGAATATAATTCGCTCCATTCATGAGACAGTAATAACTATCCTGTGTAACATGATTCTATTGTATTCTGTTCTACAGTGTTTCCACTTTATTTGTGTCTCAGTTATGTCTTAAAATGAGTATCTTAATATTAATATTTAATTCGACGCCTTAACGTGGGTAGCCTAAGTATGTCATGCTCACTTAAACATTTCTGTGGTGGTGTCGTGTGGTGCGGGTTGTTACGTTCCCTCAAATATGGTTGAGCGAGGCAATGGCTGGATCATGCGTCATGCTCGTGAACGGGTGCCGCCAACGGGAATGGGTCTGCTTTGTGTCTACCCATGTTAACATGTCTTTGGTTGCGGTAGGCGTACATTTTTGAAACTTCTGTGTGGAAACATTGTGTGCATAGCCTAGTTCTTTTTAACAATTGTAAAAAAAATTTTTTTTTTAAAGAGCAACTGCTGAGTTTCTTGCCGGCTCTTCTCAGCAGAATCTGCATTCCGAACCGGTGGTAGATTTTTGACGTTTCATAAGAGCTACAAGTTGGCCTACATGAAATAAATAAATTTTGATTTTGATTTTGATTTTGATTTAGCGCGTTCAAACAAACATTTATATAGATCTATATAGAATCATTAGTATAGATTATATCCTAATTATATGTTATTATATAGAAGGATAATACTAATTATATCTAATTATACTTTAATTAGTTACCTATCTAAAGAAAAATGAGAAGTTCTCAACTCGGCGTATATATTTTCGTTTTGACTTAGCGTGACAAACTATTTTATTATAAGTACTTAAGTATATTGGTATAGTTAAATGTCGGAAAAGTTTAGAATGTTCTGGATCTTTTGTTCAATCTTCTTATTTTTGATCAACCGATAGACACTTGCTTACTCTGTGGTCCAGGGCTGGACACAAGTCTCTTGCATAGAATTCTAAATGCCCCGGTCTTGACCTGCCTACATTCAGCAGCTACCTGCGAGTGGTCTGATGTCAGTCCACCTAATAGAAATTTGTCAACACTGGGCTTTCCGGTATGAGGAGATTTGTTGAATCATGCTGAATGAAAAGTTACCCACAAGGATATTCGTGAAATAAAATATACTACATACATTAAAAGAATAACACAAACCTAAGCAACAGTTTTATGTCCAATTTCCCTCCCATAAAGTGTAGTAGGAAAGACAAAAAGTAATTAAAGTTAAAATGATTATCGTTAATTTCGTTGGCTCGTCATGTAAATCGTAGATACTACGTACGGCGCAGGTAAGTATTAGCGTGTATCAGTATGAGTAATCGTTCAAAACGAAAACATTAATATGCATTGAGCGTAATATTATACAACGATAGTACCTACCTACCTAGTCGATAGCAACTTTCAAAGGTTTAAATGCATCAAAACCTACCTGAGGCGTCTGGTATTTATTTATTAATAGATCCATTAACTTACTGCTCATTAGCCTGTCCAAGTTAGGGGGTCGCTAAATCGCTAGTCGAGCGTTTTGTATTGCTACTGAGATTTTTGAGGAAATCGCAAAGAACTGACAGCAGCAAAGACCATGAACACTTGGACATCAGAATCGGAATGATTTTTAAAATAGTCCCTCGTCCATCTTCATAGATAAGTTGGTGATACTGTAGGTACGCTGCTGAGTGGGTCCTCTTCATTTCCTCAGTCCTGATGCTGCAGGGGTTCTGCCCACCTAAACTGTGGGGATTTAGGAACTGTCGATTGTGAATTGAAGAAGCGGACGAAGTCGCGGGCGTCCGCTAGTTTTTGAATAATGTTCGATCAATAAAAAATATATCGTATTGGCTATAGGTATAAATAAAGTGTTACAAATTGTCTTTTCTCTGTTAACACCTTCAATGTCATTGACGTTTCATTCAATACCAAGGCCAATTTGAAAATGTTAAACGCCACTCAAGCCTCAAATGCGCAAGATGGTAAGTAACAATCTACCTAGAATGAGCTCGACACACTTTCGTATTTATAATATTAGACGAAAGAGATTTCCTAAATCAAACTAGAGTTATTTTCCACGTCGTAGTTGAGTAAAGAAGGAATTAAAAAGATCGATGAACGATGAAGGTAGGTATGGACTCGAGCCTCTGGCGATGGAATTCATTTAATAATTCGAAGGGGGTTTTTTGCTCCGACGAATCCCGTTTCTCCAGGGTCAACTGCTCGTTATGGCCGGGCTGTCGGGATGTTCTTGTTAATAGTGGCACAAGGCGAGCTAGTCGCAAAACGCAGACCATTGCACGAGTTGGCTGTTTTTATTTACGTACTAGCTTTTGCCTGCGGCTTCGTTCTCGTTGTATTCGATTTTTCAACCCACTATTTTACCCCCTTAGGGATTGAATTTTCAAAAATCCTTTTTTAGCGGATGTCTGGGTCATAATAGCTTCTATCTGCATGCTGAGATTCAGCCGTGCTTCGAGCTGTGCGTTGATAGATCAGGCAGTCAGTCAGTCACCTTTTCCTTTAATATATTTATATAAGATAAAGTGAAACTAAGTATGAATCGCTTTTAAAGTAGAACTTCTCTATTGTCATTAATACGAGTCCATTAATTTTAATCTCGAAGAAAATTTGCATTTGCCCTAATTTTTTTAAAGAATAAGTAAGTATGCCTAGTTTGGCTTATGAATTACTTAGCTTGATTAGTAGGTATTCTCAACCCACCAAATAAGCGGAAAGCTTGTATTAGGACTTAGGCAAGAAATCTATAATTTTTTATTTTTTATTGAAGTGTTAACCTACACTTAAAGGAAATAACCTAATAGATTTATAAATAAATATCAAAAATTCCGAAACCGGCGGGATTCGAAGCCACGTCTCTCTGGGAATCGTGCCCGAGTGTGTTAACCGCTACACCACGACCGAACCATACGTCAGCCACGAAATTAGTGATATGTATAAGAAATCTATAGACTGCACTCTCACACAGCTCAGACTCAAGACAGTGTTAAAACGAGACAGATTTAGGACAGAGCATATTTGTGTCTTGTTTTAACTCTATCTTAAGTCCGAGCTAAGTTAGAGCACGCTCTAGTTATAGATCTCAATAGGGTTGGGTACACACTGATAACAACAGATAGGGATCAAACCGTAGATTTTTCAGTATTCAGTCCGCACACATTGTAATTTAAAAGAGAACCTACGAATAAATAATAAGTAGGTACTACCAAGGATGTAACAGTTGTACCTATTCGTATTATAATAAGTAGGTTCTATTATAAACCATGAGCCAATGATAAAAAAGTGTTTTCATTCATGAACGTTATCGCTATATAATGTTATTGCTAATTGCCTCTATCGACCGAGGTTATTCAAATGTAGAATACCCAAGCTGCAATTTACATAATAATAATTTATTATTGAAGTAACATTTGTTTGAAATAAAATGAAATATTTGTCACGGTAAGTACCTACTTGTCGCTTTCTACCTATTTTTGAGTATACAAAAATTTATTTTCAGCAGTTTTAATGCAAATAATGCATTTTGAATTATTAGATAGGTACTAGCTGATGCCCGTGACTTCATCCGCGTAGATTTAGTTTTTTAATTCCCGCGGGAACTCTTTCATTTTCCGGGTTTTTTAGCCTATGTCATTCTTTAGGTCCTAAACTATATCCATAAAAAAATCACGTTGATCTGTAGCTCTGTTGCAGCGTGATTGAAGGACAAACCAACAAATCAATAAACAAACACACTTTCGCATTTATAATATTAGTAAGGATAGGTACTCCTAAACCACATTCTTTAACATAAATCATAAAGTTTTTTACAATTTAAAACAATAAAGAAAAATGAATTTTTTATTCATACCAAAAGATTTTTAAATTATGCTACATAAAACTCTAATATTTTCGAAACTATTAACTTTTGGACAAGGTAACTAAAATTCTTGATAGAGTGTGCAACTATTCCACTCATAAACGACTATTCGACGAGTACAACGAATGAGTAGCTGTCTCATAACATTTTAGTCAGGACCGTTTACCTTGTCCAACCAACCTCGCTAACCTTTCATTCAGGGCTATGCACATAAATAAATCTCGAAGGCTCTGAATCTGATCGCCTTTATCAATCAAGTTCTCGCTAGTGTAGATAGATATAGGTAGATAGAAAAATCTTTATTGCTATACACAAGAGATGATGTTCTAAATTTTATTGAATCTTATTGTTAATTAATGTACGGTGCGCAAAGGCGGTCTTATCGTTTTAAGCGAACTCCTCGAGACAACCTTAAAATATTTAAAAAAAATTACTGAGGGATGTGGGAAAGTGCAACAAACTTGACTACATAAAAAGTACATGCTAAATATACAAAGATATGAACAGAAAAGAAAAAAAAATGTAGTTGGAACAGCTTTAAACCTTAATAGTTCATACCCAGATAAAGCAAAATTTTTCAACCATGATAAACTAAATAAAAGAAAATAAGAATTAATAAAAGAGCTACTATAGCCACAAAAAAGCCATTATCGTCAAAACAGTGTTTTTATTTAAATGGTGCCGTTACAGGCTACCGTTAGCTAGCATTAGTTTTTACAGAAAAATGGTTTTCCTAAACCAGATTTACCTACTTCTGACATAGACTAAATAAAATGCCTCTTGGACCTAACTCTCAGGCTGAAACCTACTTCGCAGTCTTACGCTGCTCATTTCAATGTCAGGACATAATATAATGCGATTCAAATAAGAATAGAACTGTCAAACAGCCATTTTATATTTATGTCCTGCTCATATGCTGTTTACACTGAGTGAGATAGAAACAGAAAATGGCGGATTCACATTCCTATTATCCTATTGTTATTTAAATCGCATTATAGTTAACTATTATAGTTACCTATATAATAAATATATTATTATTTGTTTGTCATTTTAACTCTGTTTCAAATTCGAGTCTTGTCACAGCGCACTACAGTTTTCAGCCTCATGAACAATGATCAAAAAATTTACTAAGTGTAAACAAACTCTTTAAAAAGAATCTCAAAGAACAGGCCATTTTTTTTTCGTTGTAGAGACATTAATTTGTTATTTCTGTAAGTAAGTAGGTTGTATGCATTTATGCATTCAACGCATTAAAAAGTCATTTATTTTTTATCATAATTGTTAGGTATATTTATGTACCTAGGTCTGTTGAAAATGGATTAAACTGCAGTAACATACACTTAAGTGCTTTAAAAACTAGATCAATTGCCCACTCATGTGTCCTAACTATCTACATACATATTATTATACCTACATCCATAAATTATTTACTCCACTCTTTATCAACAAATGCCTAGCAGATAGTAGTAATAGAGTAGTAGTATAGTAGCACATAACTGGTAAGAGTATATTTTGAGTTATGTTATTTAAATGAATCTTATTTTTTAGCACAACGTGCTTGGTCATTTGAATTACAAATTGGCTTTAGTCAAATATTCCAAAAAAAGACAAAGTTTCGTAAAAGGTGTGGGCATGGTTGTGTTCACAGGTTTCGTAAATAGATTTAAATAAGGTAGTGAAGTCTAAGCTTACGACTTTTATGACCTAACTTAGACATTATTTGCTTCGTCTGTTTTCGTGGAGTCAACGAAATCTGATTTCGTTGTGGACGCATTTTAGTTGTAGTTGTTTGCATCCTCTAAGATTCCGCAATACACTACCTAATGGTTTTGTAACATTAATAAATTCGAAAATGCATTTGTTGCATTGAATTTACCATAACGTTTTTTCACTAATGAGCGAATTTTTAACTGCAAACAAATTATCTTTGGTGATTTTTTGTGGGTTGCAACGCAATCTGGGGTGACGTTTTTTGGTGACCATCGACTAATCAAGTGTGCATACTTTGTAAATTCGTGGCTTTTTCTTATACCGCATAATCAGAACTTATCATCAGTCGAGGTAGCAGTCAAGAGCATTAATATTGTCATGAATAAAGAAAGTGTCTTTGGTTCTAATACCACTTACCATAGATAGAACTTTTACCTACTATGCCTATTTGAGAGCCTACCACCAAGATTTAAAGCAGTATTATTTCAATATTGTTTTCACATGTCATACAATGTTAACCTTAAAGAAATTTCCTTTGGCATAAAATAGTAGATAGATAGATAAAAACTTTATTGCACACAAGAAAGAAACAAAACTTAATACAACTTACAACTACGCATGCAAAGGCGGCCTTATTGCTACAGAGCAGTCTCTACCAGGCAACCATTGGTGATAGGAGTATTTGAATTATACTACTTTAAGCGTTGATGGTAGACGCCCCTGGAGCATGCCAGGTCCATACTCACATCTCTAAACTGCACGGTACCCGCTTCGCCCAGCTCGGAGACCGAGGTGTACGCCGCCTCTGGCTGAATGAAGAGCTGGCACAGCGCCATCTCTTCGCTCCGGAACATCGCCCCCATCTTGGTGGTCTATAACGTCCACTTTTGTTCTGGAACAATAACCTATAGTTAATTTAGTTTTTTCTTGCGATTGCATCAAAAAGTAGCTGCTGCCGTGCTAAGACAATACACTGTACGCTTCATATACTGTTAGCGAAATATTGAAATAGTAAAGATATTATACAACTTGTGGTTTGTCTGGCGTGTTGTGGTTAAATAGATTAGATGTGAGGACAGGGGCCGTTATAGGGGCGGTTGGAGACGGCCCAGGTAGGGTTCTAGCGTTTTTTGAGTTTATATCAGAAGTGGGATGGCCACGTTCACAATTCAATTATTATTGCCCACATTAAATTTTTGTCAGGTTAGACCGAGCAGTGATAAAAAAAGGGTTGATCAGGAATATTGCATCATAGACGAACGTCACATTGGATTGCGAGCGCTTGAGCTTGAGAACGAACACTTACGTGAGCTAAATGTTCTTTAAGTGCCAGTGGTTTTCAATAATGACACATCTGTCTCCTAAGTTTGGCTAGTTCCCTTAGGTGGGAAGGTCATGTTGAATGAGATCCGGGGTCGCGTGATGGACATTCTTCACCAACTTGGTACAGTTAATGAGGTGAAATGTTAAAAAGTGCAAGGGGCTAGTTCCCTTGGGTGGTATGGTCATGTTCATTAAGTTCCAGGGTCGCATAATGTAATATTCCGATGAGTGTAAAATGATTGATGACACTCTTGGGGTGCCCGGGGCGGTCACCATGTAGGATGGCCGTGTTTGTGAAATATTGAAATAGTAATATTGCCCGAAGGGTTTAGATGCGTGTAATTAATTAAATAATACTTAGATATGTTTGATAGTTACCCTCACGTTCGGATGGTTGTTTGTCTGGCGTGTTGTGGTTAAATAGATTAGATGTGAGGACAGGGGCCGTTATAGGGGAGGTTGGAGAGCGTTTTTTAAGTTTATAATACAGTGTTTTATTTTTATCGTAACAGCGATAAATTAGTTCCACACACATGTTCACGTATAATGGCGTTCACAGATTACTTGATGGCATTTAAATATTTCGTCTTAAAAATGCAAATTTCAAATGGCAATAGGTACACTGTGTTTCGTAAAACATTAAAAAAAATCGCGATTTCTGAAAAATGCTTGTTTTTTAGATACAGTAGTATCTAAAAACTACGAGGAAACCTTTAAAAGTAAGCGCCGCATTTCTCTTGCTAAAGTACGGTCGCCGAACAGAAAGAATTTCGTACAATGACCTCTTTGCCTACTGACAGTGGTCACAAACATTTTTTTATTAAGTGCGGTTTATATAAAATATTTGAAGGAGAAAAAAAATTAGTAGCTTATTAAATAAATTATTTATTTTTAAACAGTTATTATAATCGAGTTATATTAACTTATTACATAGAAATAAAAAAATGAAAATTCAAAAATCAAAGTCCGATTTCTCTGTATCGGAGTAACTACTTTACGACGACGTCTCGCCTGTCACAGTTATAACGAAATAATGTACAGTTTTGTCTACATTATGATTTAGACTCCCTAAATTCAATTCACATTAAACAAAAACAAACCATAGGTTTGCAAGTAAAAGGTTTACAATCCCCGAGGACGGCGGTCATTGCATTTGTGCGAGCGTGACGCATTATTTTAAAGCGGGAGTGACAGAGACAGGTAGTAACAGGTTAATGTACGAAATTCTTTCTGTTCCGCGACCGCACTATAGTCGTCAAATTTTTCTTTTAACTTCGTTATAATATGATAGGTACCTACTACTACCGTGAATATTTTTCACATAGTATCCAAGAACAATGATTTAGTTAGTAGGGGATACACAACTAACAAAAGTTACCCAATATTTTTGATAGACCTATCCAACGAAATCACAGAAAAGTAAAATTAAATTCTCTCCGCTTTACGTGTTAAAAACGTTTTTATTACATTTTATTTCACAACTGATTCTTTAGTCGTGATTAATGTTAATATAAAGAATCGTGCCCAGCACTTTAGGGTATGTATTCTTGACTAGACGGATGGACTTGAAGTATTGGACTATTTCCTATTAATATTATAAATGCGAAAGTTTGGATGTATGTTTGTTACTCAATCACGCCGCTACGACAATAGATAGATTATTGACTGGAATAGCACATAGGCTACTTTTTATCCCGGAAAATCGCGGGCATCATCTAGTATAATGATCAAACGAACTTGCAAAGTGAAGTTCGATCGATATTATATGAGTACGCTTCATTCGAAGATATAAAAACTTACCTATAAGTGTTCCTTTCCTTGTTGTTTTTTACGGAACCCTAAAATTAGACTTATTATCTAGAGTTGTACGAGTCGCGTGACCTTAAGTGAACACATCAAAACAATATCTAGATCAAGATAAAGTTAAATGGACAGGTAGTGTAGGTACCTACTTATCGGAATGAGAGCACGAGCAAGACTATTCTAAGCGGATCACCTTTCGTTGCAAGCCCTCAAGGTTAACAATTGCTTCATTGATTGTTATGATCAATCGTAACTCGCAGATAAGTTAGATGTGATAACAACGTAACAACTTGGATGAGATGATCGCGGTAAGGCGGTGAATTTTTTGCTGGGCATATTATTTTTCCTCTTTATCTAATGTCTAGTCGTCACGCAAAAACTTCAAGTGTAACGGACAATGGCAATTTTTTTTTGACTAAATACTTAACTGGGAAGTTTTTTTTATAGTAAGGAGTAACTATTGCTACGTTTTTACGACTACATACTGCATACATATCTACAAGTGTTGCTTCAAAAGTTAGGATCTTGGATCTACAGCATTATTTTTTATACTTACTTCATTAATGTCCTCCCGACCGAATTCGGTCACGGCGCGCGGCCAATCTTCACGGAGATTAGCCATAGCACGGGAGATGTTATAGTGCACAAGTGTGTACGCAAACATAGGTGCACTCTCTATTTCCTCACTCCCATAGTCCGATGGGACGGAAATCCGACACGACCGGAGAAAGATCAGGCGCAGGACTCGACGGTGATTCACGGCCAACTTCCTTACTGAGAATTTCTTAACAAAAAAACCCAATACATTTTCTGGCCCGATCCGGGAATCGAACCCGTTTAGGTTTCCTGACGATGTTTTCTTTCACTGTTGAAGCATGTGATGTTTAATAGGTTACCTTTATACACGGTGAAATTTCATTCGTTGTACTCCCTGAAAGAGGTGAATGTGCTCATGAAACTGAACAAGGAACATAGGTCGAAATATGAAAAAAAAATTTGGACTTCCCATAGTAAATCAATCAGCTAATCGTCAATTTTGTATGGAGGGTCCAATTTTTTTTTTCATATTTTGACCTATGTTCCCTGGGGAAAGTTGTTCAGTTTCATGAGCACATTCACCTCTTTCAGGGAGTACAACGAATAAAATTTCACCATGTATATACCTTTATCTTTAGTCTCTACCTATTTTTTATTTGAGGTTCAAACTAAGAGTGCTCTTTAAATGATTTGGAATTTTACAGTGCTTGATGATGATTAATAGACGGTGAGTCATCCATTGTAGATAATGTTAGATCGTCTCTCATCAAAATTGAAGTTTTATTTAACAAAATATTCTATTGGTTTTTTGAGGTTTAAAACGGAATTTTCTTATTCTACGACATGGACTACTTATCTAAGTATAGCCAGAAAAAAGTAACTACAGTACCTAACTAGCATTAAAACGGCCGCATCAGCGTTCATTTTAGTAGATACCCATCTATACAAATAAATAAAATTGAAGTATCTGTTTGTAATATCAAAATAACAGCCTTTTACTAAATGCAAATATAAGTTAATACGGTAGATACTTATAACAAAAAAAAAAAACAATTTTAAAATTTTTGTCTGTCTGTTTGTTTGTTGCCGCTAATCTCGGAAACAGCAGAACCGAATTTGACTGGACTTCCACTAGTAGATAGCTGATGTTATCGGGAGAAACATAGGCTACAATTTTAACCGATTTTCGAAAAAGGAGGAGGAGTTGTGTTTTGCTGCAGGGGTTCTACTTACCTAAACTGTGGTGATTTAGGAACTGGCGATTGCGAATTGAAGAAGCGTTAGCTAAGAAGAGTTCGCTATTATTAAGTAGTTCGATGAAACTTAAAAACTGCAGTTTTTTATTATTTGGGTTTTTTATTTTGGCTTTTTACGCCTATTTGGTCATCCAGTGAGGCAGGAATTATCACAATTCACAACCTCAAGCAAGGCCAAGTGTAATTTTTTATAGTTAAGTCGCTCTGTCGTGACAACTTGTAAATTGACTTTTTTCTTGAGTAAAATACGTTGGTATATAGTTATATACCTATGTATATTATGAATTCAGCTGTATCTAATTTATTTAGAGCATTAATTATGTCCCCTGTAATTATGCTAGTACATTACCGAGACAAAGCCCGCCTGATGTGTGAACGCTGCTTCAGAAGCCTAGCATTCGATAAATGTATGCCAACGACCAGTATGTCATTGGCCGAAGGCTACCTACAGGACCATTTAGTTAAATTATCCTGTGGGTACCCTTCGCCAGTGCATTGGTCGAATGTGTTGGGCTAATGTGTACATACTGCGCTCGTAGAACTTTGTAAGACGAATTCGCTCTGAATGCATGTTGGGTGTGACATGTTTTAAAACCGCGATCTCGCGTGTGTAAAGGCCAGCGATCCGTAAAGTCTGCTTCCGGCACGACTTCCCGCTTCCGATTAATGTACTGACCTTTGTCTTGCACTATGTCACTTAAATAAACATCTAAAGGCTGGGATAGCTGAGTGGAAGAATCGGGAGGAATAGACCCGTAATCCAGGCGTGGACAAAGTACATGTTTTTGCATGAGATCAATCGGTTATGCGTTCAGCTACAATTAAGGTTGCCAGATTTTTTTTCAGCCTATAAGGGACAAATGGTTAAATAGGCAAAAAAATACGGGATTTCAGTTTTTAACCCGGGACAAATAAAAAACAAAATTACTTAGTGTCATTTTTTTCCGAGGATCAAGATCAGTTTTAACATTGTCATTCTGACACTAACACAGTCGTTGGTCGATGCGGGCGGCAAGTGCAAGTTACTTCACACTTCATAGTCGCTCGAGCCGAGCCGAGTCAGACAATGTAAACCGTACGTTTTACGAACGTTGCGTGTGTGAATACTTAGATCGATTTCAAAATGAAAAACGAAGTACGGTTCAAATACGGGACAGAGCCAGTCCCGTCGGGACATTTTAATCTATGCCTAAAATACGGGATGTCCCGGAAAATACGGGACGTCTGGCAACGCTAGCTACAATACAAGGTAATAGGTAGGTACATAATAATATTGCACTTTTTTGTTTTGGAAAGAGCAACTGCTATGATTTTTGCCAGCTCTTCTGTGAAGAATCTGCTTTGGAAACCGATGCCAGAGTCTTGGCTTATCCAGTAGAGTCCCAAGTTGGCATACCTAATTAATTTTGAATTTTCTGTTGGGATGGTTCGGAAGTGTTATATCTACCTACATATACACACACACAGAATACATAATAGTACAGATACTACGGCGAATAAAGTGCAATTCAGGTTGCACAGCGCTAATTTACCTACAGTTAATTTTACCTAGAAGTCGGCTCTCTTTCTATCGCGTGGCTGTTATTCCATCGCACGTTAGCCCATTGAGTTGGCCCGTCGAGACGGGACGTCCCTGAGTAGGTAGGTACCTACTCGTAGCTTTATACTTACCTAAAATGCGGAGTGCGGAGTATAGGTAGGTAGGTATACGGTATGTAACAATTTCTGTCACAAAAGCTCGTATTCAGTTGTGTACCTACAATGTTGCAAATAGTAGCAATTCGAAAGCGGAAATTCCAGTGCATTTTAATGCGCAAATTTCAAATATAAACAAAACCCGAGTAAACAATTGGTTAGTGTTCTAAAGTACTAAATTTAGGCGAGCAAACCATGACCAACAGCAGACAGGTACCTATACCTATGTACATAATACCACAGGTAGGTATACGATGACGGCATATAAACGTTAGCGGTTATTCGAATCTTGTTCTTGTCTGTCGTGTACAGCAATATTAAGAAGAGGTAAAGCTTGTGTGTATGACTGTTAGCCTTGGGCAATCACTGGGCTACAGAATCAATTTTAAAAATTCTTTCGTTTATCGTATTCGTATTCTTTAATAAGTTTGATTTCTTGACATCATATTGTTAATAAAAAAACACGGATCAAACCTCACGGTTTAAGCCTCAATAGCCCAACGGCTAAAGGTGCGGACCGAAAACTGAAAGGTCGCAGGTTCGAGCCCCATCTGTTGCACTATTATCGTACCCACTCCTAGCACAAACTTTCCGTTTATTTGGAGGGGAGAGGAGAATATGTCAAGTTCAGTTTGATTAACGTTCTTTATAAAAAAAACATTGGTTAAACACGAGCGATTCTGAAATAAGCCCAAACCCTGAGAGTGTAAATATGGCATCTACTTTCTATCACATTGCGAAACTGGAATAAAGTTAGCTTTAATAAAATATATCCCACAGCTAAATAGGAAAAATGCCTGACAAATCAGTAGCATCAGGATGTTAATAACTAACTGCTAAGTAGGTGATACTTCATATTGTAATGTCAATAGCATAACGAAATACATAAGTCGCATACCTTTTAACAGTAGATTATAATATTTACCTAATACGAAAGAAAAACAATTAACTGTAAACATTAAGAAATTACTTACGTGTGTTTATTAATTGGAAAAACAGTTGTATAAACACTAACACTTCATGTAGGAATGTAGATAAACATTTCTGAAAATGCATTAGGTAAAGGACTTTGCATGTAGGTCATTACTTAACCAGTCTACGATTGTGACATAAGGATCGACTGACATGTCCAAGCTATAAGGCTTTTGTATTCACTACCTAAATTGGAAACATTTTCGTATGTAAAACCAGATAAAACAGAAAATAAAACAACGGTATAAAAAGTAGATAAAGAAGAAAATTGCTGAATAGACGCACAAAAGCATGTTAAGCCGATTTAATATATTTAGGGGAAACTCATAAAAAGACCTTTGCAAATTACATACAAAGATGTTGTGTATATTGTTTGTACTAACTATGTTTGCATAAAATTATCATCGTTCCGAACCTTAGTCCAATATTTGACATACGACATTAGTCATGGGTAGTTTCCTACTCTAGTATGTTTGCTAACTATAATTAACTTTGGGCCTAAAAAAACTCTAGGACTTGGTGCTCGGGGTAGCTAGTTCTGCATCAAATCAGATATGAGGAGATCCTTAGGAGAAGCAGTACCTACCTAATCGACATAGCTCACTGACTGAAGTGGAAATGGACAAGGCACATATTGTTATAGAATTTGTTTATGTTACTTATTGCTGAGCCTCATGAATGCCATGTGCGTTTTACTTTTGATATCTTGAATAGTTATTAGATACCTCTCAACGGGCCTTTGTTCATGCGACTCGCAGAGCTACAGATTGTTTATTTTAAACGTTAGGGGATCGTTTTAACAGTATGGAGCTTGATAAATAATAATTTTAATTTCCTTTGTGACTATTTCGGCGTAGCCTAAGCTAACTTTTGTTTGTATTAATTATAATAATTATGATTACTTGATTATTGTTACTTGGGGCCGGACATTCTGTAATCCTAGCCGGCACCAGCAGACCTTTTGGCGAAAGCGTGAAGAAAAATGTCTAGCTCATTTTCCACAAGACCGGACCGAACCTTTTAGACCTTACGTAAGATTTGATAAGCCTGACTAAAGCAAACTTGCCGTCAAACGTGCTGTTCTCTCGTCGATAACACTTATCTTACTTCAATGAGACCAAGCAATGTCAGATTGAGATATCATGTGAAGATGAAGTAGGTACCTAGGTACAATAATCTCGAGATGGATTATGGAGATAGGTAGGTAGATACAGGAATTGAAACATCTCATTAATTCGGGTAAGGTAACGGGATAAAGCATGCACCTATAACTTAGCGCTCGAATAGAGTCGACCTGGCATTGTGTGGACGTCAGCGCTTAAGTACACTTAAATTAATCCTAGAGCCATCAAACATGGATAGAATATGGCTGTTTTCCTATAGGAAGGAGACAAGATACATTTGCCAACTGTCCAACAGCACTACTGTACACGTCTATCAGTTGATATGTGAGTTGGCCTTAGTACCTAGTGGGCTCTTCTCAGATAAGGGCACGTTTAGAACCCTGGTAGTTTAAATTTTTCAATAAATATCTCCAAAAATTTGACTTTGACTTTGTGGTGACGACGTAATGCTTGTACTTCCTATACTTATAACTATCACAGGTATTTCCAGTCTAGACCAAAGTGGATACCTATACCTGTCTACTCGCGTGTAACTAATTAAATAGGTAGTTATTATCATGTCTAGTCACATGTTATGTAGGTGTGTAACTAAGTATCTAATGTAGGTACCTAACTACCTACTACCTGTCTACTTAATGGCCAGTTTCTGATCAGTTATATAGAGATTACTAAGTACCTATCTGGATAATGGTTAAAATCCTACTAATCACACTAATATTATAAAGGCGGAAGTTTGTGTGTGTATTAGGGCTTCCAATACCGGGATCCCGGTATTGGCCAATACCGGGATCCCGGACTTTTTTCAATACCGGTATTCAGGCCTTCCAATACCGGGATCCCGGTATTAGTTAATACCTGGATCCTAGACTTTTTCTTCTTATTTCAATACCAGTAATGGAATTGAAAATGTGTACTGTACAAAGACTATATTCGTTAACGCGCAGAACGTGAATATAGCTCAGAATATCAGCTTCGTGGCGGCAAGTTGTGATTTTAGTTTAGCGGATTTGGTCTGACCAACGCATCGGGTTACGTCCCCGCGGTCTCTTTCCGTCCACTTTGCCAGTAATCACGATCTAAATTGTGTCCCTCCCTTCTGGCAATGTGGCCGAAGTAATCGAGTATCTTCTGGAGACAGAAGATACTCGAGGAGTGGTCGATAGCCTACTCGTGATTTTTAGCTATTTCAGTATCGATGCGTTGGTTCTACACAACCAGCATACATGCTGTCCACGGAATTCCCAGCATTCATTCAGCATTCAGCACCACATCTCGAAAGCGTCAATGCGATGTCGGTCAGCAGCTTTTATTGTCCATGTCTCAGCTGCATACATGAATATCGGGAAGATGAGTGTGCGGACGAGACGCATTTTTGTACTGATGGAAATGTTCTTATCCCTCCAAATCTTGTGTAGCTGAGACATGGCACTTTTGCCATTCCAATCCGCCTCCTAATTTCCGGCTCGAATGACCCGTTGGGGTTATGTTGGTACCCAGGTAAATAAAGTTCTCCACGATCTCCAGGTTCAGTGAGCCAGTGAGTTCCAACTGTTTGGCGCGATCTATCACCATTATTTTCGTTTTGGACCTATTTATGGAAAGGCCCATTTCTTCGCTGATTTGTTCCATCCTGTTCAATAGAGTTATCATTTCGGCTTCAGACGCTGCTAAAAGAGTTGTGTCATCAGCGTATCGTAGGTTGGTTAGCTTTATTCCACCGATGCTGACACCGCCTTCCCATTCATCGAGAGTCCGCCTCATGATATATTCGCCGTAGATATTGAACAGGATGGGAGAGAGCACACAACCCTGTCTAACACCCTTGCGAAATTTGAAGGGCCGCGAGTTAACCTCATCTACCCTTACAGCTCCTTCACTGCTGTAATATAGATTCTTGAGCAGTTCTACTAGATGTTTTGGCACTCCTAATTCAGTGAGGATTTTCCATAAACAGTTCCAGTTAACGCAGTCGAAGGCTTTACTGTAATCAACAAAACACATGATAATTGGCGTATTGAATTCATAGGATTTTTCTATAATTTGCCGTACATTTAAGATTTGTTCACGGGTGCCTTTGCCTTTAACGAAACCCGCCTGCTTTTGCGGGATTTGCCAGTCCAGGTAGTATCGGATGCGGTTGTTAATGATGTAGAGCAGTATTTTGCTGGCATATGAGATAAGCGCTAGTGTGCGATAGTTTCTAGTAGAGCCTTTTTTATGTAGAGGGACCACGATGGACAGGGCCCAGTCTCTCGGCCATTCACCGTTACGCCAGATTAGGTCACAGATCATGTGTAACATATCGATGCAAGTATCTACCAGAGCTGTCAGTATTTCGGATGTTATTTGATCTGGTCCTGAAGCTTTTCTAGTTTTAAGAGATTTCATGGCAGTGAGAATTTCTGATCGAAGTATACTTGGCTCCAGTTGCACACCGCTACAATTAGCATGTGACGTTCCCAAATTATTGCAATTTTTATATAGCTCTTCGCAATAGTTGCGCCACCTTTCGGCTATTGCGTCGAGTTCATTTATGAGATGGCCTTCGGAATCTTCTATCACCCACGTTTTTGGTTTAAATTGTCTAGACAGGAGGCGGACCTGAAAAGATCTGAAATCTCAAATTTTTGAGAGTGGTGTTCGATCTCGCTGCATATGTTCTGAATGAATTGGTTCTTATCCTCTCGACATTTTCTAAGGATGTCTTTATATACTTATAGTATCGATCTATAGAAATCGTAAAAAGACTGATTTATTGAATGTAGAGTAACTAATTATTTATTAAAAGTGTTGATTATTTAATTTACACTTTACAGTGAAATATTTGTACTGTAAATAAAAATAATTTTAATGAAAAATTTGCTCGTTATTTTGTCATTTTTTTCCAAAATAAATACGTATTCTTTTACGGATTTAGCACTAAAATATACCACAATAAACACCATAGGATTTTGTTCCGTACAGGATTTTTTTTTTCAATACCGGGATCCCGGGATCCCGGTATTGAAAAAAAAACTTCCGGTATCAATACCGGTATTGAAAAAGTCCGGTATTCGAAAGCCCTAGTGTGTATGTATGTGTGTGTGTGTGTGTTTGTTACTCCTTCACGCCACAACGAACAAACCGATTCGGCTGTTTATTTATTGCAATGTTATAGAGTAGTTATAATAATAATTTACCATACCAATTTATTTGAAGAACTAGCTGATACCTGCACTTTTTCCGCGTGGATTTAGTTTTTAAAATCCCGCGGG
The DNA here is from genome assembly GCA_038048805.1 of Hipparchia sbordonii. Lineage (NCBI taxonomy): Eukaryota > Metazoa > Arthropoda > Insecta > Lepidoptera > Nymphalidae > Hipparchia > Hipparchia sbordonii. Next base: position 11,124,881 of record CM076104.1, on the reverse strand, counting down.
AACTCCTTAATTTTCCGGGTTAAAAAATAGCCTATGTCACTCTCCAGGTCCTCAACTATACCCATGCGAAAAACCACGTCGATTTGTAGCTCTGTTGCAGCGTGATCGAAGGACAAACCAAAAAAGAAACACACTTTCGCATTTATATTATCAGAACGGTTAGTACGAATATTAGGCCTACTGAACTTGATTAATGTAATCCTCTCTCCTTCAAATAAACGCATAGTTTGTGTAAGGAAATAGCTACGACAATATTACAAAGGGATTGAACCGTCGACTTTTCAGTTTTCAGTCCGCAACTTTAATCATTGGGCCAGTGATGTCTGCGTATCTATGTTACACTAGGGGTAGGTACCTACTCTATTTTTCCTACAGGAAGGAAATGAAAGGTTAATACGCAGCGGCAAAGGTACCCCTTTTTTCCTTGTAGGAGGGGAAAAGGTAGGCCGTCACGCCTCATGAATAGGTAGATAATGACTGAATCACCCACTTCACAGGTTCAAGGTCAGAGTTTTTTTTTTACGTCAATCAAACAGTCAACACCTTTGGAAATAATATCGCTGCAGATAGGTAGGCTATTTTAGTACATAATTTCATTGTTTTAATTAATCCCTTATTTTATCGATACTTGAAAGTATGATTATAATATAAAGTGAGGCTTAAGTAGCCGTTAGTATTAAATTACTTAATGCAACTGCATTAACTTCATAGAGAGAAAAATGCACTATCTACGTATACTAGGTACATAATATAGAAGCCAATAGCTAAAGTTATCATTGTAAAGAAATTGCCTCTGGCGCCTCTTAAGTTACCTATATAAAAATAATTTTGCAAAGAAAAAATAACATTTAGGTAAGTAGGTATTACTTAACTTCCAAGATAAAACATTTTCAACTCAAAACTCGAGATAAAAATGCCAATGAAACTTGATCAAATATAATACCTACTTAAAATGTAAATAACTTTTTTTTAGAAATCATTAACCACGACAGAATACTGATAGCATACGAAGTGCGGGCATAACTTAGTTTAGTTCAAACATCAATGCAATTATTAAAATAGTAGTTGCTCACGTGTCAAATGAAAACGAACCTTAATGCTACGTAGTTAAGTAGGAAAATTGTAATGAAAAACGCACCGATCCGTGTATCCAGCTTGGAATTTCACACTAAACGTTGCGCGCGACTCACGCGCGAGACCAGCGAGAAGAAACTGAATTGCATGGGTCTGTGATGTTGGTGCCGCCGACATGTGACCGTGCTCGCTTCACGATCAACGAAAATTATGCTCATTGACTGCGTTATGGCCCCCACAGACTACAGACTTGTAAACGATCGACAGTCTTGTCGGTCACTTTTTTAGTCAGTTTTGACGACCTTCCTAATGCAGTGCAGTCTGGAGAGCGCTGGGAGTCCTAAAGGGAGGTCTCGGGGTTGATTCCCAGCGGAACAATATCGAGATTTACCAAATATTTCTGAAATACATCTGGTTTGGTCCCAAAAACCACTCAAATCAAAGACATACCGCTAAGCGAATTAGCATCCCGACACGATGGCGTGTAGAAATTGATTAGGGGGTATGGGTTGAATCTACACTGCCATACCCGTTTCAAGTTAGCCCGCTACCACCTTAGACTGCATCGTCACTTACCATCAGGTGAGATCGCAGTCAAGGACTATCTTGTCAACGAATAAAAAAAATATATGTAGGTATAATATACAGGATAATATAGTTAAAAATTTAAAGGTCATGGTTGAATTTCCATCCATTGAAATTAAAGTTTGCGGTTTCAACTCGATCCGTAACTACGATCTTGATCAAAAGTCTGTAGTTTGTGAGAGACCTAAATAGATTACTGGCAGTTGAAAACGGAAAACAATAATTTGAATTTAACTAAGTATTGTGACTGAAGTCAGTCCAAATTAAATTACCTAACGAAACATTAAACAAAAATAAAATAAATTAAAAAATACATACATGGATGGTCGGTTCGATTTTGCCAGAAGAGGAAAGGTGTAGATCGTGAGCAAGTAGTTATCGTATCAGCTGATGATAAGGAAGCTGTGAGGCATCTCGTGATCTCGCGCGGTTGGCAGCACTGGCGCGACTCCTGCGCAGCCTCCGTGACCTCGACGGACGATTGTGTAAACAATTATTTATAATAGCATACATTGCTAGTTCAATACACTCACGGTGCATTCCTTAATAGTTAAACAAAAATAACCATATGTGTGACGTTGACGATCATTTGCTTAGCATTTTTAAGATACCATACTTACTTATTGAGTTAATTGCTGCTAGGTAGATAGGCTGATATATTAGCCTCGGTGAGCTCAAAGAATAAGTAGATTGTAGTTGGCATCGTCAATACAAGCCTTGAAGCCTCAATAGCCCAACGGTTAAAGGTGCGGACTGAAAACTGAAAGGTCGCAGGTTCGAATCCCACCCGTTACACTATATTGTCGTACCCACTCCTAGCACAAGCTTTCCGCTATAGCAGGATATTAGTCAACTTCAGCTTGGCTAATATCTTACTAATATTATATGAGGCGAAAGTTTGTATGTGTGTGTGTGTGTGTGTGTGTTACTCTTTTACGCCACAACGAAGGAACCAATTTGGCTGTTTGGAATGGAGATAGCTCACATCCAGGATTAACACATTTAATCCCGGAAAATTAAAGAGTTCCCGTGGGAATCAAAAAACCTAAACCCACGCGGACAAAGTCGCAGGCATCGTCTAGTTCTTCATAAAAATATAGTCATCAGATGAGGTCGCGGAGACATGAAAACTTCTAACTGTACTCGTAGGTACCTAAAAGACAAACCCTTGGCACGTAATCTAATTTACACTTCGTGTATTTTTTTTGTCAGTTACGCTTGTCGTGATTTGTAAAGTGATCGCACACATGTCTACGCCGAAAGAGTTCCCGCCGAACCGAATTTAATAAAAGTTCTTTCACCAATCCGGATTCGAAATCTCCGGAAAAATTCGGAAGGAACCCGAATTATATAAGGCCCAGACTTATGCGCGTTGCATTAAGGAGATGGCAGACTGGCTACTTTTAGCGGCGCTTTTATGATGGCGTCTGCATCAGGTTTTCGCGATTTTTGAATGCTTATTTCTGCGAGTTTCGGTCACTCATATCTGCGTTTATCGTGTGTGCCCACGATAGCGTTAAAAGCCATAAAAACGCCGATAGCTGCCGCTAAAAGTAGCTATAGTCTGCCCTCTCCCTTACTCTTTCTTTCGGCGCGGATTTTGCAAGGTCTTCACTCTTCAGAAACTTATAGTAATCTGTAAGAAACTTCGTTTCGTTCGGCGCGGTCGATTCTTTTTGCGTGAACAGGTGCGCGATCACCTTAAGTCAGACATTTAAAAAGTACTTCTAGCCTTAAAGGTACTTTTGTGCATTTTAATTAAATCATGTTTGCAGATTTCGATTAAATAGTTTTTCTCGAGAACTTCTATTAATGAGAAATTGTGTCACGGCCTGTCGCGTGCGATTTACATATCTACAGGTAAAAAGGTAATAGTGCTAATTCAGGCTTACACGATTTCTACTAAGTAAACTAAATTAAATTGACTGGCTTTTAAAAGCAAGGCTAGTGACATCTGTGCAGGTACGGCGATTTTTTTTAAATATTTTTAGCGAACAAACGAGCTGGCGGGTCACCTGATGTTAAGTGATTACTGTCGCCCATGAACACTTGTATAGCACCTGAGGCACCACCAATGCATTGCCGGCTTTTCAGGAATTTGTTGATCCTTGAATAACTCCATGTTTTAATTTAGTATAGTTATTGAACAGACTATATCTACATAAAAGTAAGGAAGTAAATTACAAATTAATAGAAAGAGAACTACTTATGAAACTCCATATTTATTTGTTATTTTGACAACCTTGCTATATAAGTACCTAAACCACTACTTACCTATATTAAGAAACAAAAATATGAAAAAAATATTTATAAGTAGGTATCTATGTGACAAAAAATTGCAATTTTTTAAGTACCTAGTTTGATTTAAAATTAAGTAAAGGTATCTATCTACCTACTTATAAATATATTATTTAATAGTACCTAATTTTTCATTAAACCCTACCTTACTGTACTTTTTATGATTTTCCTGTTTTGTAACAATATAATATACTATTTAATGTGCTACGAATTACGATATAAGATTTTGTTGATATACTTCAAAATAGGTATTACAATTTTTCGCTAAAAGCTTTGAAAAAGATTCAGCCCTATAATTTTAAGCTCATTTACGCTCTCATGAAACATTTAACTGTATACATATTATGTATAAATTATACGTAAAATAATATATACTCCGTAGACTGACAACATTAGTCGAGTCTCAGAGAGCAGCTGGATACAGGCGGCGCAAAACAGAAACATGTGGAAGTCTATGCAAGAAACCTTCGTCCAGCAATGAACGCCTTAGGTAAAAAAGAGGAAGGGAGCTTAAGTACAAATAAAGTCGTATAGCCATAATAGTATCATAAAATAATGCTTAGGCTACACGTTTTAAGCAGTAACGCACACGACGCACAAAAAATTTCGACAAAATCGCACAAAAAGTTTGTCATTGTGCATAACTAAATAAAAAACAACCAAAACAACCAAAATTAAAAATATTGCACGTAAAATATTATTGTGGAAATAAAACTAATACAAGTAGGGAATGTTAGATAATAAAAATACATTAAAAATTCTATTAGGACACTTTTGACTACCACAAACAAACACCTACTAATAAATAATAACTAATTATAAATTAACATTACACTTTAACCTGAGGTATTCATGCAAGTACTGGCACTGGCAGTATGACGCTTTATTCCAATAAAATTATATAACCCTTGGACGAGCCTTGCGACAGCATTTGGTCGCAAATATTGTGTAGTTATTGCGATTTCATTTTATTTGCCTGCAACCAAAAGCAAATATTTTACTAAGTTATATTCACTTAAGTATTAACTAGAAAACTAGGGTTTTTAGGGTTACATTTTACATTTTTTCAAACTTAGTATAAGTACCATTAAACCGATCTCCTTAATACATAAAAATACAAGCTTTCGCCCGCTGTTTCACTCACGTTGAGTTCAATTTTTCAAACCCCTATTTTACCCCCTTAGGGACTGAATTTTCAAAAATCCTTTATTGGATGCCTATATTGTAATAGTGGTTTGAACTGTGTGTTGATAGATCAGTCAGCCAGTTAGTCAGTCACCTTTCCCTTTTATGTATTCAGATAAAGCACTTACTTGCCAAACTGGGAACTTTCATGGACCACAGAACTGTGTGACTGCACTTTATTTTCACTTGTTCAGATCCGTCAAAGGCATTTGACGTGCTCACTAGTTTTCCAAACTTTAACTCTTGATTATCTGAAACCAAGGATTAATTTTAATTACGACATCTTACAACATGAGGCAAGTTGCATGCCTGTAAACTCCGTAACGTTCTCAATAATAATTATAATTTTTTTTTTTATTCAATGACAAGATAGCCCTTGACTGCGATCTTACCTGATGTTAAGTGACGATGCAGTCTAAGACAGTAGCGGACTAACTTGGAAGAGGTATAGCAGTGTAAATGGTAGCCACCGCCAAAGCCTCCCACCAGCGAAATATAATTAATATTATAAATGCGAAAGTTTGGATGTATGGATATTTGTTACTCCATCACGCTGTAAAGACTAAACCGATTTGGCTGTGGCACAGAGATAAATTATAGACTGGAATAGCACATAGGCTACTTTTTATCTCGGAAAATAAGAGAGTTTCCGCGAGAATCCAAATCCTGTTTTACGTAATTATGCGAATCGAACTTAGGCCAGAGATAGCTTCCAATTGCATTTTACTGTTGGGTTTTAGAAAATTATATTAGTCCCAAAACAAAAATAATATGCAGATATACAACAGCTAGAGTTAAAAAAGTAATGGATAGGTACCTAGATTCCACTTCAGTCCACTTGTAGTAATACTACTGCAGGGCTCTCCAACTGGTACCAAAGAGCACCAAGCTCTTTTATGCTTCCTGCTTTCTTCGGGAATGTCGATAATATGATCACCCGGATGAAGCAGCCAAGATAGAGTATCATCTGACATTATATAGATCCTCGTCTTGGGATGAACAAGATGATTTTCTTTGACTAGATACAAAGTTTGAATGTTGCCTAGAATTTGGTCTATTCTGCCTGAAGTCTGTGCTATGACAATGACGTCATCCATCTATAGTACAAATAAAAATACAATATAATATTTATGTGTAACTAGTACAATACATAAAATATATCTTACTTAATTATAGCTACTTTAATATTGTGCAGTAAAGCCATTGGAAACAAATGGCATAAGATTGTGTTCTGTGATGATCCTTATAAGAGGCCTTCATGTCCAGCATTGGTTGTTGGAAAACATAGTGAGGACTTCGAGAAGTTCTTGGCAACCTGGGTGGCCTGCTGTGTTTCTGGAGTCTGCCAATCTACACTTTGCCAGTGTGGTGGACTATGGCTTATGTGTGAATGAATTATGGCCTATAATATGTGAATGAATAAATAATTAATTACCTTTGTTTGATGCTCTTCACAATAGTTATTTAACTCGATCAATGCCTTAGTGAAATCCGTGTGGTCTTGGTCTGGAGTGTGTACTGCCTAAAACAAGCTTAAAAAATTACTTCCAAGAATAGAGCGTGCAAATAACTCGCTCTAGCAATACATAAGCATAATTAACTTGTAAATTGTAAACAACATAATTTTGTTATTACGTATTATTTATTTTTAAAAAAGCAACAGGATACTTCACAACCTGTCAATTAATTTTAGAGATTTGTGTAATAAGTAGTAAGCATCATTAATAAAAAATAAACTAAAATACTGTGTTCATTATACTTGTTACACTATCACCTTACAACCTTTCTTTTTATACTCCTGTAAAACATCTTTGGTGATTGAATCAAAGTCTCCTGTGATTAAGTCTGGTATTTTCATTGTCTTTTGTTCATTTTCTGTCAATCTGTTGATAAATCTATCCCAATGTACCGTTCCACCATCTACTGTTATTCTCAAAAATGCTGAAATATAAAATAACCAGTTAAATGTGAGTCGGACTCGTATCCAAAGGTTTCCATACCAAAAAAAAAACATGTTTCTAGTATGGGCTTCAAGGGGTCGCCCCTTTAATTTTTTATTTATTTATATTATTTGTTGTTATAACGGCAGCAGAAATACATATTCTCTGAAACTCAACTCTCTACCCATTATTAACAAGTTAGGTTAAATTCTACATACATAAATACTAACCATTATTCCAAACTTTTTTGATGACTTCTTGATTTTGACTTATTGTGCGATTTAGAACAACTACTGCATACTTGCTGCATTGGTTCTCAAAAACTTCATTAATATTCCATTTCCAACACTTAACCACACTGCATGAGTGGCCATAAGGACTCTGCTGTACATAGAAGACATTTAGTAATTTGGCCACCTACAACATTTTAAGGATTTTATTTTTTAGGATATGAACCACGATTGGTGAGTGTATCTCGGACTGTTAAGTATTTTTAAGTTAAATTAATGCTGCTTATTATTTTTAACTAAAAGGGAGTAGGGCTAGTGTGTATTTAAACCAAATTTTAACGTGAAATTTACTTATAATTCCAGAATTACCTACCTTACTTAAAACACCATTCATTGCCATTTTTTTTCACTATTTAGGTGCAGGTTACAAATTCGTTCTGTATTTTATTTAAATAAATAAACAAATTACAAAATATTTAAAAAATAATTCACCGACCCGAAAAATAACTAAATAAGTAATATCAGTGCTAATATTTTAGATGAGACTTGAGAAAATTAAATTAGGCTTGAGAAGTTGAGGTTAAGTTGAGATGTTTTGTTTTGACAGATTTGAGTTTGACATTGACATTATTGATTTCACAAATTGATTTGCACCGGAGCAGTGATCACCGATGAAAGCTATCGATGAAAACACCGGAGAAAAACCGGTATTTCACTTAATTATTTCACTTGGTTATTATTAAATCACTACTCAAGTAGTTCTATTTAAATAAAAAGAAGTTTGTTGATCAACATTGTTCATTATTTAATAAAATTTATTCAAAGACAATTACGATTAAAGATAAGTTTTTAATTTTTTTAATCTGAATACCTAATTGTTTTTTTTAAACCTTGTTGTTTTATTTAAAACCTTTACAATACATCTAATATCATTTGTAGTTCACACAATATCGATTGCGCTTAAAATTCCAATGCAATGGAATGTGAAAATGTTTTTAACTGTTACTAAAACAGTAACAGTTAAAAACATTTTAATTGATGCTAAATATTTATGTTCGAATTCACCGGAGATCTGCGGTGAATCTCCGGAGAATGGTGCTCGAAATTCCTCTCTGCCAAACCTCTAATTGACATGACATAACTTTGGTAGGTAGGTACAGGTACCTATCTTCAACGACAAATAAGTAAAATATTACATTCCTTCGAACAGCTTACTCTTATATGTTTGTGGAGCCAAATGCAGCGAATGAATATAAATGTAGGCAATTTTTATATATTTTGAATATTACCTATTCACATAGGTAGCTAGGTATCTATTCCATTAAGTAGGTACCTACCTAATCATTCAAACTCGTTCCCTTCAGCGTCCCGAATATTAGATTATTATTTGTCAAAATCACAGTCTGTGAGTGTGAACTGTGAACTGTCAACTGTCAAATTTGTTGTGATATTGCGAAGTTGAGGATATCATTATATTTGTACTTTCTTGAATTTTGTTTAATTTCTCTTTAATACAATAATAATTCAACAAGATGAATCGATTATTTGGTAGAGGCAAACCAAAAACCCCAGGACCCAGCATTTCGGATTGCATAAGCAATGTAAGTTTAATCAATTTTACAATTAACTCTTCTTTTTAGGATGAATCACCAACTTTACAATAAATAAAAATTAAATATGATTACAGGTTGATAGTCGAGCTGATAGTATAGAGCAGAAAATTCAGAAATTAGACACAGAACTAAGAAAATATAAAGAGCAAATGTCTAAAATGCGGGAGGGACCTGCTAAGAATTCAGTGAAACAAAAGGCAATGAGGGTGTTAAAGCAGAAAAAAATGTATGTACATTTTTTCTAGAGGCTAGTGTCGGATGAACTGCAAGCTGATTGCAAAATTGCAGTTTGGGTGCAATTCTATTATGGTTGTATCAACTGCAAAAATTGCATGGAAACTGCAATAGTGTAGATAGCGTACAGTAGGTGTGGAGCACTAGTTGAGTAGACTGAACAGTTAATCTGCAATTATGTCAACTATGTTTTATACTAATAAGGTGAAAAGTTAAACTTTGACTGGGATCTTACCTTGTGCTGATGATGCAAAATTTTAGGAAGTTAAGAATGTATAATATCTTGTGTCTAAATTGTAGGTATGAACAACAACTTGACAACCTACGTGCCCAATCCTTCAATATGGAGCAGGCGAACTATGCAACTCAGACTCTCAAAGACACTCACTCTACCATAGCTGCCATGAAGGATGGTGTTACTACAATGAAAAAAGAGTTTAAGAAAATTAACATTGATGATATTGAGGTATGTACTCAACTTATACTCACAATGGAAATACAGAAAGCGTCACCAACTACTAGGCTTATTTTAATTTGGTTTTTTGCATTAAATATCTCACTTCTGAGCAGATTTTTTTATATTTTATGGATAAGAAAAATTTTTTAGTACAAGATTTATTTGGTGACATCCTTGTTAATTTTATGAAAAAGTGTGTTTGTTTGTCCTTCAATCAGTCTGCGAGGGAGCAACGGGTCGATGTAATCTTTTGCATAGGTATAGTGTAACTGGTGAAGATTAAACCATAGACCTTACTATTTGTAGTCAGTTTCGAAATTTTACTTCAATATGTCTTCAATAGCGTAACGTTACACTATTTGAAGTAAAATTTTGAATTCTATAAATTGCAGGATGTGAACGACGATCTGGCGGACATGTTAGAGCAAGCAGATGAGGTGCAAGGGGCGATGGGCCGTCAGTATGGCATGCCGGAGATGGATGATGATGAACTGGCAGCTGAACTTGATGCTCTTGGTAATTATGGCATATATAATCTAATTTTTTAATTCAATGGCAGGATAGCCCTTGACTGCAATCTCATCTGATGGTAATGACAATGCAGTAGGCACATAATATGGGTATTTCGAGGTTGATGAATAGTAAAAAGTTTTCTGCTTATTTCTCATAAGAAGGTACATATAGCACCTATAGAATTAAAGTTATCTAATTGATCTTTTATATATGGATTGGTAATATTATATTAAATTGAAATGTATTTGAACCGAAGTTACATGAGTTTTTAGTTAGGTCACTATAATTCTAAAGGTGCGATATTTACTAAGCTTTACGTCTGCTTTTGTAAGTATAGACCCTTCGACCACAATCGATTCTTTGCCCTTCATAGTTTCACGTGGTCATAATATACTTTCAGGAGATGAAATAGCCCTTGACAATGACACGTCATACCTCGACGACGTGGTGAAAGCCCCCGCCGCTCCCGACAGAGAGCCTGGCGCCGACAGCGTGAGGAACAAAGATGGCGTCCCTGTCGACGAGTTCGGCCTGCCACAGGTACCCGCGCAAACTTCACGCTGATAGGACTTACGCTATGTTCAGTGTCGATCGAGGCGTGCTTTCGGTCGATAAGGTAAATAAAATTCTTCTTGTAATATTTTTAGTTTTATACCACATTACTGTCTAATTTAATGTAACTTTGTTTTAATTAAAGTCGCAACTTATAGAGCTACTATGTATTCATCAATGACTATTGAATTATTATGAAGTACCTATATTTTATCAATGCTAGGACAGGAAACAGTTGTAATATTTTCAATACATTTGCTCGTAAAGTTTTTCTTATTACTAGGCTATCGAAACTGTAAAATAGACTATTACTGCACAAGTGTGATTAACTATTACCGAAGTATGCATTTTAGTGTGTCACAAACATTATTAACAGGAACAGCTGGTCACTTTTCGCTAACTTCACTCACAATTATTTAATGTATTATATTGCTACGAGTAGCATAGCAAAGCTAGCAGCAGGCAAACCGCGCGTACTTATAGTGCCATGTTAAAGGTATGTGGGTTAAAATCCATACTATGAAACCTTACTTATACCAGGGTGTTTGGTGCTAGTGTTTTGTTAAGTCGCTTATTAAAAAATTTTGAGGGTATTTTGAAAAAAGTTGATCTCTTTCATTTCGATTTAAATAGGAAGATATTAATTAAATATTTATAGTAATTTGAAAGTTTAAACTTGTATCAAACTGATAATTATGATTTTGCCTTTTCAACAAAAATCAGCTTTGGTTGGACACAACACAACCATTATGAAAGGAATAACATGGTGCTAGTGAATTATGTCTTGATTGAAATATCATCCATCAAATTCATTAATGGTACAATTCTAAATATACAGTTTCGAGAAATTGAGAGTTAAAGTTTTGAGAAATTGAGAGTTAATGTGGTTTCCTGTCAAATAGAACCAAAATTTGACTTGTGCCGTTAGTGCTTCAGAAAGATTATTTAATTTCCAACCATTTTGCATACTTAACTCAAAACACCTGATTTTGGAAATGTTCCATTAATGAATTTGTCCTACGATATAGTTCCAGGTGCTATTATAAGCAGGGTCTATTCAAACATTTCATCACTAGCACCAATAATTTGATCTAAAAAACGTTGCAGTGAGTCTTTCTTCAAAGATATTGATCCATCTATCTGCCATCATTTGCATAAAAAATGAAATATATTATAATTATACTTATGCACTGATATAATAGGTTTTCATAAAGCTTAAAATTGTATGTATGGAAGCTTTTTTAAAATATAAAGAAAATGCCAGTTTAGCAATGGTACATGATTTTCTTTAACATTATTTTGTATGGTTTATTGCACATTATTCTCTACCTCTTAAATCCCTTCATAATTTCTTTATAAAATAAAATTGAAATTTTGTCGTACCTACATACCTACTACATATTTGTAAAGTAAAAACGGAAATCTATCCATGGAACAAAGAGTAAAGAGTAGAGTAAGAATATTTCGCTGAATGCTATGAAAAAAGTTTGTAACAGTGTACAAAAAATTTCTTGGAACGTAAATGTTATTAATATATAAAAAAAATTATTAAAATTGTTAAATGTGAACTAATTCTAGATATATTACAAACATAATGCTAAATAAAATATGATCTAATTTCTCCATGTAAGTTAATTTTATGATTGCTGTTATAATGCTGCTTTAAGTTTTATAATTTTATTCTATCTTTGTAGCTTTATTGGTTAAGAAATTACACTTTTGCTAATAAAATATTGTTACAGCATAATTATCTCAGTACTTTAATTCAAACTAGTCTTTTTATCCCTATATCCACTAATATAAATGCGAAAGTGGTGATGGAAATGGTGGTTTGTGGGTTTGTCATCCACCTAGTCTCCGACTGGCACGCACACTTACACAATGTGTGTGTACACGAAGTAACCACAAGTAGCTTTTAAGTTATCAAACACGATTTTCTAATACATAGGAATGGGAATAGTGAATAATTGATAATAATTTGGATTTAAGGACCGGTAAAGGTGTTCATAAAACAAGTAAAACCATTTATAATAATATTTATTATGAACTATTTATTTATTACACCTAATTTTTATCGACATCAAGAAATAAAACAATTGATTTTATGGAAGGAAAAATTAACCTTTAATAACAATAATTAATAATTTAAGGACAATAATTATATTACACAGTCAACTCTAAAATACTGTTTCTCATTCTTACATTCAAAAGCTGGATACTGCATCACAGTATAATTAATTGGTAACGCGGTTGGGGACACGGCGTCCGACTCGACAAAATAATATTCTAGAGGCCTTATGCTAAGCGGGTTTTGACCATAGACAGGAGAAAATTAAATAAAAATTCGTTGGCATTAAATATTTTGAAATTAGAACACGCAGATGTTGGGGAATCCCCGTACGGCTGCACGCACATTACGAACGAGCCGTACCTTCGTTCCAATATTAATATGGGTAGTGCTGTAAGCTGTGTAATTGTATGCTGCTGACGCCTTTCAGTGCTCAGCAATGTAGAATTCATTGCGTGATACAGGTACGAGTATGATAATTATTTGGCAGAAAATATTCGCGCTATGAATGTTTCTATTTTCTGCCAATTTTTGAGGTCATTCATGAATGCCCGCCAGTAATTGCCGTCCAGTAAACCACTTTTTGTTGAATGGAATAAAATTCTGGTGGTCTATGGCTGAAGGTGCTTCTGCTTCTAACGAATCGAATGTGCGAGTAGCAAAACTACCCAGAACGTGTTGTATCCCTGCAAAACTCCACGGTTAGGCTACGTCCAGAACCCGCTAAGCACAGTAAAGCCCGTAACGGACAATAAATAAGAATACTTAGTCCACATATTTACATCTTATTATGTACATGCATTTGGGAATCCGTGACGTCACTGGAGTTCGTGGCACTTTCATCAAACCGTGTGCTAACACGTTCGTAACACTTTTAATTCATTTACGTTTCAGTGATTAATAAACGGCTAATCGTTCTATCCTTTGAAAACTATCATGAATCAAGATTGAATCGCGATCGATGAGCGATCACTAATAAGACAAACAACCGGTGATCATGTACGTTATCTTGTCACTAATAAAAGCTTCGACACAACTCATCGCACTCTCGCCATAAATTCTTTCAAGTCCACTTTGTATCTAAAGTAGTGTATAGAATTTATTTCCGCATCTCTTTTCTTCACATATCTTCCATTCGTATCGTAATCTTATTCATTTTCTTCTCCATATAGTGGTATCCCTCTTGGAGGGCTAGAACGCTTTCAGCGCGTTCCTCCGGCGACGTCACATATGATCTCTACACTGACATTTCTAATTGTACTATCTAGTTTTGAGTAAGTACTTTGGATCTAGTCGAGAGCTTCTTGTCCTGTCTTTGGCAAGAAGAAGCAAAGTATTGCAGCAACTGAAAAAGAAAGAGACATTTAAGTAAATAGTATAAAAACTAGCTTAAACTTTGCTCAGCATGCATGCCTAAATGCCCATAGGTTTATTGATTAGACAGTGGCGTAACTATACCGTTTGAGGCCCGTGGCAAATTCATCGGATGGGGCCCTCCCTTCCCCAATATAAAGAGGCTCTACCAATGAGATAGGCCCTTCAGGCTGGGGGCCCGTGGCATTTTGCCGTCTTGCCACCCTATAGTTACGCCACTGTGATTAGACGACCGCCATCACATCTCAGCGTTTAGGTATTTAGCCGCAGCAGACTTACTTTAAATATTTTACCTATAAACTCATTTAGATAAGCCGATAGAAATTATATCCTCACGTTTTGTGTGGACTCACAGCAGTCACAGCACAGAATTGTAGGATAAAAACTGAAATCCTTAAAATGTTCTTGTTTTGTTGAAAATAGCAAGATTTAAGTAAAATATACCTATGAAAGCAAAAAAAAATCACGAAGAATGTAGGTACTGTAATATACTCACTAAACAGGAATGCTGAGAAGACAACGATGGGGATAACGCAGTTGATGTCTATTAGGTAACCGAAGGACAGGTTGCCGATAAGACCTCCTCCTCGACCGGCCGTCAGTGACAGTGCGGCAGCCATTACCCTGCAATTGTTTAATGTTTTTGAAAATCGAAGTACCTAATGAAGAACTTAGTTAAAATTTTATCACCCGGAAAAGTAAACATCGCCGAAGCCACTTATTTCGTTGGCAGTTGGCACCAGAGAGGTACCTATCGTATTATATCATTGGCGGTAAAAAATAGATAGGGTAGGGTAGGTAGGGTTTTTAGGGAGGTTATTTTCGTAATTATCTCAACCGATAGACGTTAACTTCTGGAAGAATCACTATGAAACAATCTTGTACCGCCTGTATTCAGCGGCTGGCAGGAACTTGGCTTATACTTGACTAACGGCTTGACATCTTCCGTCCACCCAGTGCAGAGTCTCCAGTGCTCTGGGACCCCAACGTCAAAATTACGTTCCTGTTTATTTATTCAAGAAACAAACACTCATTTTTATAAACGCAAATTACTTACCTAAGATTCGTAGGGAACAGATCGACGAGCACACAGAACACAAGACTGATAGCCAGCGAAGTGAGCGCTTCAAATATGCAGGAAAGTACCAAATTCTGGGTGGAGTTCTGTACGAAGTACAGGCCTACTGTTACTACACCAGCGAAGCCCAATGAGAAAACTGGAAAGAATTAAAATGATTATATTATTATTAATAACGTTATAGGTTGGTATTTTAGCATCTCAAATGAAGAACCCAAACTTTGGCCATTTAAGCATAAAGTAGTTAACGTGAGAGTTTAAATTGCCCAACGAAAACCGATTAAAGAGTAGGTTTATGGTTAAGGCTAGGGCAGGTCTGGGGAAACGTTTTGTTTAGGAACTTAATATGCAACTGTTTTTGTTGAACAAACCAGAGCTTTAGAATTTCGTGATTCTTTACTCTAACAAAATAAAGGCATAAAGCTGCTGAATTCTAAAGCTTTTTCTATTCCGACACCTGCGAAGACTTATGTTTGTCCGCATTACTCATGTGGTTCCAGGTTTTTAAAGTGTCAAAAAAGAAATCGCAAGTCCACTGGACTTGCTGCTTCTAGATCCTATCCTAGAAGAAGTAAAGATCCTGATTAGAGAAAGTGATTTGATAAAAAATATCTTTGAACTTACTGAGGAAGAATTTAGCACCGAGCCGATGGACACAAAGCGGCAGCCACAGCGACGTCGGGATACACGCCAGGCCGACGATGAGCGTGTGCATAAACACACTGGGGTCGATCGTCTTCTCGCAGTCGTACGGATCAGTGTTGGTCGCATCCTTCACCACGATGCTGGAGACGTCGCACACCGACGCGGAGGTGTTGGGGAAGCGGTGCTCGAATTCCTCGTAACGGTTGAACAACTCGGGGAACCAGATCATGAGCGTGTAGTAACTGAAATATCATGCAATGATGTCAAGAGCCACGAACGTCTAAGACAGGTTAAGGTAATACGACCAAGTTTGCCGTCAAGTTTCCACGATGCTTAGGGATTCGCAAAAAGTATCGATACCTGAGTACAGTTTATTTCAACTATTAAAATAAAATTAAAAATCATATTTATTAAAAATGGTCTACAATATTAACCTATCTAATCCAAAATCTAGAGAATTAAGGTCGGAGATTTACTCTGGGCATGTACCTAGTGCAATGAATCAATGATTGATTTGTTAATACACGGATTAGATAGGTTATTAATTTCAACCTATAGGTATATCGATTAACATTATTATACATTAGCATAACATTATTTTTAACCATTTTATCAGGTCTTCATAGATACATAGCTGGTGAAATGTAACAACCAAACAGCTGTTCTTCATAGTTATGCATTTTTAGCATTTTGGACACACAAAATGTTTGAACTTAATGCGAAAATATTTCCTACCTCCGTATCCTGCAAAGTTTTAGGTAGATAAAAGTAAAAGTAGGTAATTTAGGCAGAGTTTATTTTACCTGGTAGTCAATCCAAACTGGATGATACATGTGAGTATTGTGTATTTGAGGTAGGGAGGCCGGCACAGCGCTTTGGTCTGGACCCAGATCTCGCTGAACAGCCGCCTCAAGTCCTTGGGCTTACGCATGCTCAAACTTCGAACAGATTTTTGGGAGCTCTGCGATGCCACTGAAATGGTTCTTACTTTCTCTTTGAGACTTTTGATCTAGAAGAAAGTACAAATTTTTAGAAATTTTATGAGTATTAAAAAAATAGTTGAGCTTAAGTAGGTACTTAGTCTAGATCTATAGAGCTTACTTCTGACTTTGCTTAGACATCAGACGAAGTAATAAGAGTACCCGTTTATCAGAAATCTGTCTCGTTTTAACTCTATAAAGTCAAAGTACGTTTTATAGATCTTAGACCTGTTTCACGGGTTAATAGGCACATTGAAATAAGTACATAGTTATAACAATTAGATAGTTACGTAATGAAACTGAGTTTGCCAGATTTCGCCGAAATCTTTGCGAGTTAATTAAAAACTAATTATACGTACAGGGTAATTATCAGGGTCGTCTCCGGTGTTCTGCTTGTATATGGACTTGAGGCAAGCGAGCGCGTCATCGTAGTCGCCGCACTCCATCATGAACTTGGGACTCTCGGGGAAGGTGAAGAGCCAGAAGCCCAACATGAGGGAAGGCACGCCGCATGCAGCCACGAACCAATTCCACGAGTCGTATGAGAACGCTCCACTTTCTATGCGAATACCCTTGATCGGAATGATGCCCCAAGCGATCACTGCGAAATAAATACATATTTATTTACAATCCACTTTGACGTGAACCAACTCCCTTTGACGGTATTCAAACTAAACGGGTTATTCAAGGCGCGGATCAACGAATTCCTGAAAGATGGCAAAGGTACTTCTGGTGCTCCAAATGTTCATGGGTGGCGGTAATCACTTAACATCAGGTGATCCGCCTGCTCATTTACACGCTATTTATATATTAACAAATAACGTTTCGCGCATGAACATATTCTCAACCCATGGAAATTGAGCAGGTTAAAGCAGAAGTTAATCAATACTTCACTAAAACCATTCAAAATATGAACGATCGATGCGTCAATTCATTTATCGTTTCGAAAACAATGAGGTATATCGCATGCGGATGCCAATTAGAGGTTCAATACAGTTAAATCGACCATTTAGATTGTGATCTAAGTCAGATTGGACTAAATAAAAAGTTATTGGGGATTTCTTTCAGTCGTCGCTTCTACGCTGAAAATTTTCCGGTTTTTTCAAATTGCCATTCCATCCGAGTGTGCTGCTGTGATATTTTAATCTGCTGCTAGTTGGGTAGATAGTTGCCACGTCCGTTATGATGGGCGGACGTGGTCGAATTGTGAACGGAAGGACAATAATATTAAATGTGATTTTACAGTAAACGTAATTTGCAAGGACAAAGTTTCATGATCATATTATTTCATCAGGTGTGATACCATGAGGTAGTCAAGCAAAATTCTAACACAAAAAATGCTTAAAACTTACATGGCAAACAGATGACACCCAGTGTCCAGAACATTTCCATCCAACATAGAATCTTCTCTCTGTATTTAGTTTGCTGGAATTCTCCCAAGTACGGGAAGCAGATTCCCATAGCGCCCGCAACACTAGAATATAAATGAGGGGTAAACTTTTTGAACTAAGTAGGTAAGTAGTCTTATAAAAAAATATTTAAATGTCTTGATATTATGTTTTATTTAAAATCAACGGCTCAAAATTTTGGGCAAAACTCTATGAGGCCATAGGTAGAGTGGATACGGTGCTATGTCAGTACAGGAAACATGCGTTGGGACTTGGGACTCGGGTGGGCTCAAATATCCTAGGAATTAAAAGGAATACCAAAACATGGTGGTTTCCTCACGATTTTATACACTTCTGTACCTACGTTTGAATTCGACTTTGAAGCAGAAATACTTAGGAGCAGGCCTCATGGCGAAAGAAAAAGTATAATCAATCCAAAACACAATTTATCGCAAGCGAAGCGAGGACGATATTTTTCTCGCCGATCATAATAGTTATAGCTTTTGTAATTGAAGGGACAATGCAAACAACTGTCCGTTTTGATAACAACTGAAACTCAACGTTTTCAAATCTATTTTATATACTCACGCAAAACCATTAATAAATCTGCACGCCATAAAAATAGGCAAAATTTGGACGAACGAAGAAAAAATCCCGATGAAGCCATCGAGTAGAAGTGTTGACACCAACACCACTTTTCGGCCTTTTGTATCCGCTAAGCATCCCCAGAAGTATGAACCAATAACCATACCTGGAAAATAAAGATTACAATTTATTAATTAAGACTAGCTACTGGCAAAAATCAAATTCAAATTCAAAATTTATTTATTTCATGTAGACTACCTTGTAGCACTTATGACACGTCATAAATCTACCACCGGTTCGGAATGCAGATTCGGCTGAGAAGAACCGGCAAGAAACTCAGCAGTTGCTCTTTTCAAAAAATAAAATAAACTAATTTTACAATAAGTAACAAAACTAAGCTAAGTATACAGTGCTTCCACAGTGAAGCTTCAAAAATACAATAGGTACATATAATCTAACACATGTCAACATGGGAAGTCAAAGCAGACCCATTCCCGTTGGTGGCACCTGTTCACGAGCACCACGCATGATCCAGCCATTGCTTCGCTCAACCATATTTGAGGGAACGTAACAACCCGCACCACACGACACCACCACAGAAATGTTTAAGTGAGCATGACATACTTAGGCCACCCATGCTAAGAGTTAAGACATCGAAGAATCTGTTCTAATAATGTTTCATAGATTAGTCTTCGGCTACCTTTGACTCAGCTTGTTATTGAACATAATAAATAGGTAAATCGAGTTCATGATATTATGAAAGACAGGTAATGCTTAATAAGAAACAAGTCAATTGCACTTGACTTATCAGTAGGCAGTGCCTAGACACTTGATGGAAACGCCACTATTAATAAATAATTAATTATCTACTTATAGCTGTATATTGGGTTCAGCCAACCTTTTCCCGAAAGATAACAAGATAATAAGTAGGTAACTAGTTATCATAATACTCCTAGGTGTAATAATGAGGGTAATGCGAAATGATAGCGGTTTCTTTACTCGTGTGATACTTTAATAATGTGGAAACAAAATAGGAAGGAGAATTAAAAATTTCATACACAGCAACCCTGAAATGATGACTCGGATGATGATCTGCGGATGTCGGAATTTTTTTCGTTACCTACATAATATTCTGAGGATGGCTTGTTTTTACAGCAAATAAAATTTTTAAGGTCTTCTTACTGTTGAATCATAAGTATGCGAAAGGATCAGCGCCTTGACTGTAACCTGTGTCAAATCTCAAATCGTGATGCAGAAAGTGTCATTCTATTAAATGACAGATTTAATCAACTTTGACTTGAAAAGTTACACTCAGCGCACTGAAAATATAAAAGATCGATGGAAAAGTATGGCTGGACGGAAAGTAGACATAGGTGATCCATTCATAGATACCTAATCTATGGATGGATCACCTATGTTTACTTCTTCTAATATATTTTATATGTACATACAAAATAAAAAAATAAAGGTACTTATATCAAAAATGGTAAAGCGACTCACCTAACATAGGGGCGGCTGTGAGCCAGCCTTTATCAGCAGATGTCATCCGGAAGTCGCATGTCGCGGCGGGCAACACGAACGACACTATCGTGATGCCGATGGCTGTGTTGGCGTAGATGAGGCCCGTGATGGCCAGGAGACAGAAGTGGAAGCGCCCGAAACCTGAATAACAACAAACGCTGCATTAATAATGGCATAGGATTCCAATTCCAATTGGAATTTTAAATTATTTGTTGAATTTACACTGCTATACCTTCCAAGTTAGCCCGTTACCATCTTAGACTGCATCGTCACTTACCATCAGGTGAGATCGCAGTCAAGGGCTATCTTGTCATAGAATAAAAAAAAAAAAATTTCAGGTAAGACAACCTGTGGCTCTTATGACACGTCACTAAACCACCGGTTCGGAAGACAGATTCTGCATCATCTGATTAGCACCTAGTTACTAGATTTTTTCTCAGCTGTCTTAAAAGGTGAACAAATCGCAGAAAACGTTTCGTAGAAACTTAACCTACGACGCCTACGACATTCTTTTTTTTTGTTTGGTTTGGGTTTT
This sequence comes from Hipparchia sbordonii, assembly GCA_038048805.1. Classification (NCBI taxonomy): domain Eukaryota; kingdom Metazoa; phylum Arthropoda; class Insecta; order Lepidoptera; family Nymphalidae; genus Hipparchia; species Hipparchia sbordonii. The sequence goes on along the minus strand of CM076104.1, from coordinate 11,104,026 downwards.
TACTTGTAGCAGATTCATATTCAGTTTGGTAAGAACGTTCTATGCACTGAGCTTGCCGCATCGCTTGCGCCTTTCTGCGAGTTACTACTCGTTTGCCTTTTAATACTTGCAGCTAAGGATAAATACCTAGATCTAAATCACTAGAGAAATCAAAATTCAAACGGAATTATTTTATGGAGGCCAACTCAGCTCTTATAATAAGTCAAATCTACCACCAGTTCAAAAAGTATTTTCTGCTGAGAAAAGCCAGCAAGAAACTTCGCTGTTACTCTTTTCCAATTTTATATGTACCTACTTATATCAATGTTGAAAATTAGAACTAGGTAACTACTTCTGGATAATACAGAGTGTTTTTATGCAATTTTTGCCATTGTATATTATTCTTACGTTTATTTTAATTGACAGTACACTGACATCTTATAAATAAATTTTAGATAAGTTGAGATGACACTAGTTTTGCTTACCAAAATTCCAGCTTAGAAAAGACATGAAATGTAAAATTACAGTAGGTAGTTACTAGTTATAAATAAGCGTTGATACTATGATAAAAATAATCATGGCCTTGAACCCTTGATTTTAGAGTAGGTAACCTGTAGGTAGAGAATATAATCTACCTAGGTATATCTACAGGGTTCAACTCAACTGAAAGATGTCCAATGCTGTAGGTATATTGGTCTTGATTGAAATGACCGCCACAGAAAGAGATCCTGTGCCGCCAGCATTCAGCAACTGCCAGTGACTCGTTTGAGATTATCCGTCCATCTAGTGGGGTGGGCCAACCGCCAACGTTGTTTCTCCCGGTGCGGGGTCGCCATTCCAGTACTTGGGACCCCAACGCCTATCGGTTCTTCGATTCATGTGCCCCACTTCGGCTTTGCGACTTGATAAGCTATTCAGTAACCCATTACCAAACAGTAGTGGTATTCTGTAAAAACGATTGCGTCAGTTTAACAATTGCAATGAGCTCTGATTGGTTGAATTTATGGCATTTTTGCTGCATCAGTGCATTTTAACCAACAGCGGGAGAGTACCAGCCAAAAAGAGTTTATTGCAATCGTTACATGATGCAATTAATTTTAGAGAATACCAATACTAGTTCTCCTACGGATCTCCTCATTTTGGATTTGATACCGCAGAGATACATAGGGTGCTTACTTTTAATCTCATGCGATTATAATCCCAACGAAATATTACCTAACCTATCGTTTTCACCCTGGCTTAACTAGTTAAAAAAAAGTGTTCAAACTCACCTGTAGCCGAGATTGCAGCTTCGAAATCCGCCCCATGTTCTAAGAAGTCTAAACCTATAACAATGAATAAGCCACATGAATATATTATCACACTCACATCAACTTAACGGCATAGTTCATTTCACGATTGGTACACTTAACTGATAAGACAGGCCTAATAGTTCTAGTTACGGTCATGTGAACTTCGACCGTCATGTTTTTAGGTTTATCGTAAATTAATTTTGTAATATAATAAAGAACGTTGAATTTCAATAAACATATCAATGTTGGAACTAAACTTTGCTGTTTCGCCTAACCTGAAATACCGATCGTATCGTTTGGCCTACGTAAACGTCACTGAAATGCAGATTAATATTAAAGTACCTACCTATTCCGATTAAAATAACAAACCAATTATTTATTTAAACTACCCGCATATTTTTAATTATTTATTTACAAGGGCTAATTGCTACAATCGCAGCGTAGCATTCCACGTCTTTTCTCCTTTACAATACTTTGATTAGATTTATTATTTTTAGTTAAGGAAAATTGCACATATTATTGCACATATTTTTTATCTGCTCACACTGCACTATTCGAATATAATTAATGAATAATTTTTAACGTTCAATTTAAATCAATGTAATAAAATTTATTTTACTATCTTCACAATCGTCCCTACACAGCATTTAAAAAAAAGTATCAGGCTAAGGTTATCGAATAAATAAATAAAAGATTCCAATATAAAATCTAATAGACTTATAAATTATTTTTATTTAAGTAAGTAGGTATTTACTTTAAATGACTTTAATAGTATACTGAACGTGAAGTGTGCTTATAAAATTTGAAGAGTTCCCTCGATTTCTCCAGGATCCCATCATCAGATCCTGACCTGATGACCATGGGACCACCTGGGAAGTATAGGGTATACTTCAAACAAAAAAAGAATTTTCCAGATCTGTTCAGGCGTCTTCGAGTAGGTACCTAATCGGGGAACATACATGAAAAATTTTAAAAAAATCCCGACGAATTGAGAACCTCCTCCTTTTTTGAAGTCGGTTAAAAATCGGGAAGCACTCAAGAATCGCAATTTGTGTTTGGTTTTATTTCGTAAACATGTAGTTGATTCCCGCGACTTCATTCGCGTGGATTAAGGTTTTTTACTTCCCGCGGGAAATCTCCTATTTTTTGGGATAAAAAGTAGCCTATGTGTTATTCCAGACTATAATCTATCTCTGTGCCAAATTTCAACCAAATCGGTTCAGTCTTTGCAGCGTGATTGAGTAACAAACATCCAAACATCCACACTTTCGTAGGATACCTAGTCATTTTCGATTCGGAAACTTTGAAGCCATTTTTGGTTTATATCAAGGGCATAAACAAAACTGAAAAATTACGCAGATAAGGTTAAAAGACAGCTTGTATGGGAAAAGCCGCTTGGATCATAATATCTACCCACTTTGGTTCAGATATCGAAGTTTGTGAAGTGTACTTAGAATATGAAGATCATCGTTATCTTTTGTCTGTTCTTAAATGTGATAAAATAGTGTTGGTTTAGAAACGGAATTGTTTTTTAAGGTTTTGAAATATCTATAGTAGGACATGTGTGATACGTAGATAAATAATATATTATGTTATATATATATATACTAGCTGATACCCGCGACTTCGTCCGCGTAGATTAAGGTTTTTTATTCCCGCGGGAACTATCTTATTTCCCGGGATAAAAAGTAGCCTATGTCCTATTCCAGTCCATAATATTATTGGTGTGCAGCAATTATTTATGCTTTTCCCACGGAAAAAATTTGAGAGATCGGGATTAAAATTAGTAGTAGTAGTAGCAGCTTCTGTCCGTGACTTTGTCTGCGCGGACTTCAGAATTGGGTCTAAAGCTTCGTCCGTTAACAATTTTTAATCTTACCACGGGAACTATTTGAGATCGGTATAGAAAGCACATGTCCTTTTCCATAGCATAGGTGACATGTATACCAAATTTCAAAACTGTCTGGCCGCGGCTTAGCTCTTAAACAATTTTCAATTTTCCCTCGAGAACTACTTAAGGAATCGGGATAAAAGGTAGCCTATGTTCTTTTCCATGTCAAAGGCTACATGCATACCAAATTTCAAAGCTGTCTGCCTGCGGCTTAGCTCGTAAATAATTTTCAATTTTCCCTCGGGAACTTCTTAAGGAATCTGGATAAAACGTAGCCTATGTTCTTTTCCATGTCAAAGGCTACATGCATACCAAATTTCAAAGCAGTCTGCCTGCGGCTTAGCACGTAAACAATTTTCAATTTTCCCTCGGGAACTACTTAAGGAATCGGGATAAAAGGTAGCCTATGTTCTTTTCCATGTCAAAGTCTACATGCATGCCAAATTTCATCCAAATCCGTTCAGCCGTTTTTGCGTGATTGAGTAACAAACATCCAAACATCCAAACATCCAAACATCCACACTTTCACATTTATAATATTAAGTAGGATTATGATGTTTATCTCACGCTTTGGTTGCACATTACCTATGCTATACCTAGATTTCGTAGATTTCGACAAAAAACTAGCACACAAAAAACACAACAAAGGATATAGGATACTTTTAAGCTATTGCATAGCTTCTATCGCGGGCCAGCGTGGAGACCGAATCCAGAAATTCCATAACGAAAATAACCTGACACGGGACTCCTTTCACCGCTAGATGGCGTTGATAAAAAATGCTATGCAATAGCTTTACCGCGGCAGTCCCCGAGTGCCACACGTCTTTTTTATTTAAGAATCACACTAATATTATAACGGTGTTATAAAGGCGATAATTTGTATGTGTGTGTGTATGTTTGTTACTCCTTCACGCCACAAGGAATGAACCGATTTGGCTGAAATTTGGAATGCAGATAGCTCATACCCTAGGATTAACACTTTGATACTTATAAGCCACTTTATCCCGGAAAATTAAAGAGTTCCCGCGAGAATTAAAAAAACGCGGGCATCATCTAGTATCAATATAAACCTAAACACACGCGGAGAAAGTCACGGGCATGAGCTAGTTTATTACTTTAGATATATTTGAGAAAGGCTTCATAGATAGATATCTACCTACCTACCTACTTACTTAATTTTAGCGCTAAATAAACCTGCACTCAGCCTTATCTTATCTTATTACACTGGTAGCATTATTTGTTGGAACTCATGATTAATCAATTTCATGAAACAAGAAGAAGGGTTTTACCGTCATAATGAATTGCTCGTTGACATGTCTAAACATCGGGGCGTGTTATCAGTGTGCGCATGGCTTTAGCGCGCAAATAAGTAACAGTGACACGGTCACTAGTCACTACGGCATTGTAAGTACGCCAAGGATTTCCGAAACTGGTTTGACTGAATATTGTTTCCAAAAGCTTGCTCTATACACCAAGAAATGATTCGCTTGGCCGTGGCTAGTTACCACCCTACCGTCAAAGACGTGCCGCCAAGCGATTTAGTGTTCCGGCACGATGCGATGGCGTGTAGAAACCAATTACGGCATTGTAAGTACGCCAAGGATTTTCGAAACTGGTTTGACTGAATATTGTTTACCAAAAGTTTAAAAGATACATCAAGAAAAGATTCCCTTGGCCGAGGCTAGTTACCACCCTACCGTTAAAGACGTGCCGCCAAGCGATTTAGCGTTCCGGCACGATGGCGTGTAGAAACCGATAAGGGGTAGGGGTTTAATGTACACTGCCATACCCCTACCAAGTTAGCCCGCTATCATCTTAGACTGCATCGTCACTTACCATCAAGTGAGATCGCAGTCAAGGACTATCTTGTCATGAAATAAAAATAAACATATCCTCTAAAATAATAAAAAAATTTAGCTCGAGGAAAGTCCTCAGACATATTATCTAAGCAAGTTGTTGCTCAGTTTTTTGTCATTTTATTTTATTTGATTAAATAAATTAAATAATAATTCATTTAAAAATGTTTTTGTTTGCGGAACAAAAAACTTTTTAGCTTACGGGATCTGTAGAGAACTTTGAGTATATATAACCAACGTAGAGAAGCATTTTCAGGGCAATAACAATTATGCCCTGAAAGTGCTTTGCACAGATTTATGATGATAGTGACATTGCCATTTAACAGGCAATGACTTAATTTCATCCTATAAAATTTATGACCGCGATGAGAATGTTAACTACTGTATTATACCTTTACTATGTCAATTGTTGATACTCGGTTGGAATACTAAGTTGGGCCATGGCTTTACACTGGGAAAACACTAAGGGCCGATTGCACCGACGTAAAATAACTTTTATCCGAGCGTAAAGATATTTTGACAGTTTTTGTACTGAGAATCTGCCAAAATATCACGCTCGGATAAGACTTATTTTTTATTTGTGAAATCGGCCGTAAGTCGAATAAGAGCAAACAATTACATAACAAGAAGTGTGTGTAGAAAAATTTAATCAATTTAAGAGTATTTCCTCGTACATTGTGTGGTGGTACGGCAGCATTTTCGTGCGAGTCCGACTCGCACTTGGCCGGTCTTACACTACGCTTCTACGCGGTAGCGTAGCAACGAGGATGTCTACGTTCCCTTGCTGACAGACATAGATCAAAACACAGGAAAATATATCAAGGTAGAAAGCAAAAGTAAGCGGGTTCCTAATTATCATAAAAATAAAAACATGGAAGTTAATCTCAAAAAGGTCTTCCCTTTCACAAGGCCACAGAAAACCTAATAGTATATTTCTTTCATTTCACGAGGGCGCGTGGCTCATGGTTGGTGTGTGTTGTATCTATGTAAATGGGAGCGAGAGCTTGCTCGCGCTTGACCGCTCCCACCTAGGTCCTGGCAGGCACGCACACTTACGCAATGTGCATGTACACGACGTAACCACAAGTAAAGCTCACGCGCCCTCGTGAATTGCAAGAACTGTACTAACAAGGGTGCGTTCATTTTCAACAAAAACAATATTTTCTACCAGCACAGACGGCGAGATCCATATGTCAAGGAATACGAATGAATTAAGGACCAATTTCACAAATGCCGAGTGACGTTTAACCGCCAAATAAAAACGATGTGTTGGCAGATTTTCAATACAAAAACTATCAGAGCTAATTTATTCGTAGGTAAACGTTAGCTACTCGGCGATGTGATAGGCCCTTAGTAAAACAGTGGCAATAATCATTTATGTAATTTCGTTACATTTTGTGGATCAGGCTGTTGAAAGTATTAATAACTGAATATTAAAATAAATTACTCATTAATTTGCCTACTATTTGTGGTGTGCCTACTTACAATAATTACTTAATTATTTCGCGTTGTATTTTGCACTTACAGCCGTAGCCTGCCTTTTCTTTCTTCTTTTTTTATATAAATAATTATCGTCTTTACACTATATCGATATAGTCTTTACAACTATCAAATTGAAAAACACATTAAGTTAAAAATAAGTCTGCATTCGCGACTTCCAGGTAAATTAGAAGCAACAAAAAGTTTAATCTACAAAATCTATTAAAAAGAAAAAAAATAAACGGTAAAGTGATAATAAAGTGAACAGTCATCTTTTTATTAAAAAACAAAGATCTCATTCGGAGGCGGGACAAAGTCTTATGTAAACAATGCCATGTAAAGTCTGAACTTTTGTAAAAATCCTGAACATTGTCACTCGCTGGGAGTGACAGGCGTGTGTTTACCGATTTATGTAAAGAGGGAATTTTTCGCGGTTATTGTGCGTCTGTCTGTTTGCGGGTAAAATCGCTGAACTTGACTTTAGCGCGTAGGTACAGTCTGTCGTGCTAATGATCTTCAAAACTCATGAATAATCAGTTAGTTAACTCGCTGCTAATTATATTTATTTCAATATGTTTCAGTTTTAACCCTGCAGACGAAATATTTAGCATTTAGACTTATTATAAGTTGCGGGTTTTTGCGTTTATTTTCCTGAAAACTACTAGGCCAATTTTACAGCGGTTTCTTTTATTAAAACGGTACATGTATGTCTTTCTAGTCAGGTTCTTATCTTAGGTATGTTTTTACGACCACAAGAATACACTACCATCGTGTTTGATAACGACTCTCCAAAAAAATTAAGCCGATTTTGAAGCATTATACTACCGCAGGGGTGGTACAAGTTAGACTATACCAGGTGCAATGCATTTTTAGTGGATTTTAGATATTTTTAATTTTACATCCTGTTACAAAAGTAATTGTCGTATTTACTATATCTTTATGTACCTAGTTGTATATACAAATACTTAAATATTGATTCGTTCTTTTCGCATTTCGCTTTTTTAATTTTATCTAACTAGCCGCATTAAATTATTGTCAATTTCTTTTTAGGTGAAACATTTAATTTTGCACCATGATGAATATTTTTACGTATTTTACAGGTTTTCACATATTTTGAGTGAAATTAATTTGAATTTTGTCTATCGAGTTTCTACTTGAATAATAAGTCCCTACATTTTTTCTAAGTTCAACAACATTGCTCAATTAAGCTATTGCTCAATCTTTGCTTTCAAATCTGTAATATGACTTTCACAAATTGAAATTTCTAATTGTTGTGTAAGTGTATAAAAAAAAAAACTAAAACTCACCCATGTTTAAAAAAGTATCACTTCACTATATTCAAATAAAATGTCCGTTTGAGATCAATCACGATATACCGCCTACCGGTTTTGCATCGTCTCCTGATAATGCGCGGGCGCAAGCCTCAAGGATGCCGCGTATTGCGCGCAGAGGCTTCTATGCGAATGTCGCCTCGCTACCGGCGCCTACCGAAGATTCCTTCCATGCTGATAACGATAAGGTCGGTCGATCGCTCATCTCACGTTATCTAGACGGTGACCACGATCAATCTCCTCGCATGACTTCTAGGCCGTTTCTCACTACCACAATACCTAGTCCTTACGTAATAGCTACGTAAGTTCGGAAGCTAGTCTCTAATTGAACTGCACAATGCGTTGTTGGTAGTTGTACACTTCAGTCACTTCATAAAATACTGTATAGCTAATTGCTTTTGATATGATAACGTATATTTCTGTAATCCGACAAAAGCGGCGCATGTTTTAGATTCAAGTGCTGCTAAATAGTTCATATCGTCATCTTTATATACATTTCTATTAGTAAGGTAAATTAATGTCCTTAAACAATTCGCAAATGACAGTTACTTGTAGTTAAAATCGCTACAAGTACCCAGTAGGAACCAATAGGTATGTCATCACTACGGACCACGGGTCTCCTCTTAAAGTGAGAGATAGGTCAATGACTACCATACTGCATTTCACAAACCTTTTTTTTCACAATCTGCCATTAATGTTGTGTAATGTTTACAATAATAAAAGTGCATTAAATTAATTTAAGATTAATGATTAAATTACTATTACGTATATTACGATTTACCTAAGCAATGTCATAAACGTTCATATTATCTTTAACAATGTCAATTAGTTATAGTAATATTATTATCAAATAGTTAGAACAAAAAAAATTAATAAAATAAAACAATAAACCTTTAAGATATAACGGAAAACTCTCAGGTATGCAGTTTGCCGACGGTTTTCTACCAGCGTTAAAGTAAATGATATTAATTGCTTTAAAGTTTAACCGTAACTTATCTTCAACAAGTTAGAGGTGCCTGGTTACGATGGGGCTGGCGTGTCCGTGTCGGACGAAAGTCCCCTAAACATTAAGATATTAAAAAAAAAAAAAAAAAGTTAGAGGTGCCTGAAATCAAGAAAAGAAAAAAGTTAAAAGAAAAAAATATATACGTACTTATTCTTAATTTAATCTGATTCTTTCTAAGCTAGTCTAATATTTTATCATATTCTTTAGCAAACATTATATAATACGTAAGTACAACAATAACGTTCTGTAATGTAAGGTATTTTCAAGTAAGCTGTCAAAGTTGTCAAACTACTTAACAAATAAATCAGTCTCGAGTTCAACGCCATTGAAGTTACTACTTGTATATTACAAGTGGCGCAGTCGGTAGGATTTAACATTTATTCGTATCGATATTTTAACAATAAGTAAGTAGGTACTATAATATTATAGTATTCATATAGGTGCTATGCTTTATAAGGCAACATGTTATTCAAATCACTAAAGCGCACTATTATACTAATCTGAGTAATATGTACTACATTACTACTCTCGCTGTCTTAATCAACGCTACGTTCAGATTAAGTACTCGTACTTAAAGTGACTTTTACTCTTTTATGTAATATAAATACCCACTGTTCTAAACACCTAATTCGTTCTGCAAAGTACTTATCATCGTATTTAATAAGTTATAAAATATTATTGTTATTGCGGAATCCCTCTTGCTTTAATTATGAAAGTTATTAAAGCCTTAAGAGCAGACCTCCCTCGGGAGCGGGCTCTAAAAGCCGGGAACATCTAATGAATACAACGATAAGGCGATTTGTTTTCCTGACAGAAACTGATTAATTAAAAAATATTATTTAAGTGAGTTTATAATTTATTTTTAATGAAGAAAAATGTTCCTGTAGGCTAAGCAGGAACGTTTTAACTTTCGAATGGTAAAGGTGAAGTTAACGCCAGCAAGAAATTAAAAAAAATATTTTTAAAAAACGAGCTTTTAGTAGCTTCTTCATGTCATGTTTATTCAGTAATCCCTTTACACAGTTATTGTTCTTTTATGAACTCATTCACAGTGGCGCAGCGTATCGATTTATTTGCATTTTATATTTTTGTATGGATAAAAATTTGAATGAAAAAGACCCATAATGAAAAAAATTTATCTTTAATTAATTGAATTAAAAAACATACTTACTTATATTATGCTAAAAATAACATTATTTTTAACATTACCTTATGTTAAACAAAATGGGAAAAGGAATACACACGACATTATTGTTATGCATTCTATTCCATCGAACCCCTATCTAACTAAATAGCTCTAGGTAGGTACTAACTACCGCCATGACCTCTAATCGAGGTCTTTATTAATAACCGTGTTTGAAATAGGCAGTATATTCATCATTAAAAACCTATATACTAAATACCTATAGGGGTTCGTGTTTATTAACTTACCTAATCTTTTTCTTTAAATTGTTTCACTGCTTACTTTTATAGAGACAAAGAAGAGATTTTTCGAAGACAGTTTTCTTTCTATCAAAATTTATTTTTACGATTCGACAGCACTTTGTAAAAGTTTATTTGAATAATAACTATTTTATATTCTATTCTATCCCATTGTATTCCACTAGCTGATGTCCACGAACTTGTTCGAATGGATTTAGTTTTTAAAATCCCTCGGGTACTCTGTTTTTCCGGGATAAAAACTAACCTAGATGTCACTTTCCAGGTCAAGGACTTGTCATAATAAAAAAAAATTACGTCTAGATTGATTTGAAAGTTGTGTCTATTTTTATGACACGTCACTATTGTTTTTCCGGGATAAAAAGTAACCTAGATGTCACTTTCCAGGTCAAGGACTTGTCATAATAAAAAAAAAAAAAATACGTCTAGATTGATTTGAAAAGTGTGTCTATTTTTATGAGCCAGGGCCGCGCAAATCTTCAGCGATGGTCAAGTGCGTCTACTTACCTTGTTTAGCTGTCGGTAGTCAGTTAGGACACCATAGGAAGAACATTAGCGACAATTCGCACCTTATGGAGCTTAATTGTCAATAAAGAACGCATTTTTATTAGCTTTCGTAGGTATAAGGAAAATTGTGTGATTTTTGGCTCTATCAACAACTACAGATGATGCCGGCGACTTTGTTTCCGAGGAACGAGGGTTAGTTATTTTTTTTTTATTCGATGATAATTGTTGGGTTTTAAATCTCCCGCCGCCCGCCACTATTCGCCAAAGATCGACCCGATTGGTCGATCCGCGAGAAACTAACTCGCGCTCGGTCCGCGTACCGCGCGGTGGCGCCACCGTCAACGCAACGCTGATTGGCCGAGCGACGCAGAAGAAAAAAATGGCGAATTCGAACCAACTCGGTGTGCGGTGAGTGAAAATTAATTAAAGTTTTTCTAGTGATTCAACATATTTTTGGTCCTTCGAGCCGGATTATCCAGGTACGATATCAATAATTATCATATTTACTTTGTATTTCACGTATATTTTCAATTTACTTCAATTTACGTAATTTCAAAGTGTATTTTCCCTTTATATATACTCACTGTACACACGTGTTACACATTAATTTCAAGTATTTATTCAATAAAACTAACTGTGTAACAATTATTTCAACATATTATTCAATAATCACAAAGATATTCAAGTTTTCAAGTTCGTAACATAAGATACCTATTTCATAACGTTGAGAGTTTCAAACAAAAGGGCGCCGGTGACGACGCCATTTTCCATTGGTGTTAGCTGTAATTGTTATTTTGCATTGCAAAGTTAATTCGTAATTAATCATTTTTCAATATGTCTAAGAATCCTAAAACGGAACAAGATTTATTTAGGTTATTACAACCGCATGTTATTACCAAGGAATTATATTTTATGCGTATGAATTCCTTGCATGATTTAGCAAAGGAAGTGTATGATAATCCCGAGTCGAAAGAATTGTTTATTTCAAAGTATAAAGATGTTGAAACATGGAAAGCATTGTTTGAAGAGGCGGTTCATGAAATTTATACTTTGAATAAAAAATTTGATCCCGAGTATATACCTACATATAGTGAATTTCAAAACTTTGACACTTTGTTTTACTCGATCAAAGCGATTGCGTCATCTTTAAAGATATCGAATAGTGACATTCAGAGTCAACCTTTGAAATTGAAATCTGCATGCTCGAAAGCAAAGTTGCCTAAGTTAGAAATTTTCCATTTTAATAGCGAGTTAGAAAATTGGCCTACGTTTCGCGATACGTTTACCACCTTGATAGGACACAATAGTGATTTGACTGATATCGAGAAATTTTATTATTTGTTGTCATCGGTGAGTGGTCCAGCCTTAACTATCGTGAAGTCGATGCCTGTTACTTCTGAAAATTATGCTATTGTATGGAGCGCGTTGTATAAGCGGTACGAGAATAAACGGGCATTAGCTACTAATTATTTAGAAAAATTATTTAACTTTAAACCTTTGCAAAATGAGTCTGCGGCCGGCCTAAATATATTTTTACAAACATTTCAAGAAAGTGTTAAAGCGCTTCAGTTATTAAATATAAGCGACTTAGCCCAATTTATTTTGTTTTATATCGGGATTCGAAACCTGGACCCTTGTACTCGTCGGGAGTTTGAACAATCAATATCACAGAATATAGTGCCAACTTTTAATGAATTAATTTTTTTTCTCGAAAATCATATACGAGTAATTGAGAGGTCTGAATCTCAAATTAAATCAAAACCGGTTTCTGTGGATAAACAGGGTCCAAAGAAAATTAGTCAATCGTCAAATGTTTTTCAAAAACAAAATAATAATTTCAATAAATTAAAAGTGACGAAGCCTACACTTTCATCCGAAGTTTCAAGTACTAGTACAACTAAGGGTGATCACACACAGTCTAAATCAAGGGATTGTTTGTATTGTAAAAAATTGCATTCTATTTATCGGTGTCCAGAATATTTTGAACTCTCACCAGCTCAACGTTTAGATGCAATTAAGAAGTTGCAGCTGTGCGTAAATTGTCTCCGTTCGCATGAAAAAAATTCTAGCTGCAGCTCAACTATCAGGTGTATTATCTGTAAACAAATGCATCACGTGACTTTGCACCCTGCATCGGACAAGGATGCTGCGAACAGTACCGTTGCGTTAACGTGTTCAGCGTCTTTGACTGTTTTGCTTGGTACAGCTATAATTCACGTTGCAGATCGTTGGGGCAATTACCACTCCGTACGTTGTCTAATTGACAGTGGAGCTATGACTGGCTACATTACTCAAGAATTAGCCTCGCGGTTAGGCTTAGCTCGACGTAAATGTCACTTTCAACCACTAGGGTTAGGTGGCAATGCGGTTCAAGATTTCGGGTTAGCCACGTGTACAGTCAAGCCCACAAATCAAGTCGGTCCTATCTTGTCGACTGACACAGTCATTGTTTCGAAGATAACTGGTGCCATGCCTACCATGCCTTTATCTGATAGGGTTGTTAAAAATTTCAAAAATCTTTGTCTAGCCGATCCCTCTTTCTATAAACCGGGTCCTATCGACATTTTAATAGCGGGCGATTTATTCCCCTATATATACGACGGTGAAAGAATTCTACCACAAGAAAGTGGTATGCCAGTTGCTTTGCGCTCGATTTTCGGGTACGTCATAGCGGGCCAGACTGTGCTATCTCAACATTCGAATCAGTCTGCACCCTCTTTCGTTCAACCTCCTAATCAGCAAAGCACTCTTAGTGCCTTTTGTGGTATTTCATCTAGCTTAGATCAAATAATGAGTTCCTTTTGGGACATTGAAAATATACCCATTGAGATACCTCAAGATCCCGATGATGTCTTAGCGGAACAGCTGTTCGCTCAAGAACATAGACGTGATAGTAGCGGTAGGTATATAGTCAAGTATCCCATGCGACCGGGCTCTCAGCTTGGCGACTCGCGTCAAATTGCTACTCGCCGGCTTATCAATTTGGAGTCGAGACTCGAGCGCGAAAAGGATCTCAAAGCTGAATACCATAAATTTATGCGCGAATATGAGTCGCTCGGACACATGACTTGTCTAGGTTCAGTACAAGACGTGGATTCGAAATATATCATCCCGCATTTTTGTATTGTCAAGCCTTCAAGTACGACCACAGCTCATCGAGTGGTGTTCGATGCGTCTTGTCGGACCTCAAATTCTAATTCTCTCAATTCGATTGTTTTGCCAGGTCCTAAACTTCAAGCTGACCTCAATCAGCTGATTATAAATTTCAGACTTAAAGAAATTTGCTTGTCTGCTGACATTTGTAAAATGTACAGACAGATAGAGATAGAGAAAGATCAACGGCCGTATCAACATATTCTATGGCGTTCTTCTCTTGATCAACCTATTCAAGTTTTTGAACTTAACACAGTCACATATGGTGTTGCCAGTAGCCCATATTTAGCTATTAAAGTTCTGCACACTTTAGCGGATGATGAAGTTGAAACATATCCCCAAGCAGCCAAGATACTCAAAACAGCATTCTTTATGGATGATTTTTTGTGGTCTGTAGATACCGTTGAAGAAGCTATTCAGCTTCAGGGTGACTTGATTGCACTCTTGAAGCTTGGTGGGTTTCTATTGCGCAAGTGGTCTAGTAACTCGTTGCCAGTTCTCGAGCATCTACCGGACGACCACAGAGAAACTCCACTAGCATTTGATGATGAAAAGAGTTTTGCCATCAAGGTTCTGGGTCTGCAGTGGTTACCAGCTTCTGATTCTTTCACATTTTCAACAGTGCCTCCAAACCCTGTGGTGACAAAGAGAACTATATTATCTCAAATTGGTCGTCAATTTGATCCACTCGGGTTTGCAGCCCCCTGTATCTTCTATGCTAAGTGTTTAATGCAGAAGCTTTGGTCATTACAGCTAGGTTGGGACGAGAGCTTGCCTGCTGATCTTGAGGCTCAGTGGCAAACTTATGTCAATGAGCTACATCTACTATCTGATTTCAAGCATGATCGACATGCTATTATTAAAAATCCTACTCAGCTTCAAGTTGTAGGATTTTGTGACGCTTCTTCTAAAGGCTATGCTGCAGTAGTCTATTTACGCACTGAGAAGACTGACACAAAAGTTAGTCTGCTGATTGCTAAGTCAAAGGTCGCTCCTTTAAAGACAGTGTCCATTCCACGTCTGGAGCTAATGGCTGCGCACTTATTATCGAAATTAGTTAATTATGTATACAAGATTGTGGCAGACAGACAGCAAGTGTCTGAGTTGCTTCTGTTTACAGACTCATCAGTGGTCCTTAATTGGCTCAACACGCCTAGTCACATACTTAAAACTTTTGTGGCCACTCGTGTTGCCAAAATTAATGATGCGGTGCCCAGCTCATGCTGGAATCACGTCTCAGGTGAATGCAATCCAGCTGATGTGTGTTCTCGGGGTGCTTTGCCATCAACCCTCCTTGAGACGCCAGAATGGTTGCATGGACCTCAGTGGCTTTACGGTGACAGGTCCACCTGGCCCATAAAATCAATTGAGGAGTTCAGGGATGAGACTCCACCAGAGCTCAAACCTGTTCCAGCTCCCAGTCTAATAACGACTCAAACTCCTGAGTCTAATTTCATTTATGAATTAACAGAAAAGTTTTCTAGTTATTCTAAAATAATTAATATTGTGGCTCGCTGTTACCTGTTTCTCGATAACTGTAGATCTGAGCCTAATAAACAAAAGGATCTCTCTGTTGTAGAAATGCGAAAAGCTCATGATTTAATAATCAAAAGTGTTCAACAACAACATTTCTCAGATGATATTGCTGCCTTGTCCAAAGGTGAGAAATGTAGTTCAACCCTTCGGAAGCTGAATCCTTTTATTGATTCAGATAATTTCCTCAGGGTGGGGGGTAGGCTGTCTCAATCAGACTTACCTTTCGACAAAAAACATCCTTTACTTCTTCCTAAGAAGTCTAACTTTACCAAAGTCTTAATTGATCATTATCATAAATTGCATTTAAAAAGGGCAGTTGGCACACGAACTTTAACATTTGAAGAACTTACTACTGTCTTTACGCGTGTAGAAGCAGTGCTCAATTCAAGGCAATTATGTGCCTTATCTAGTGATCCTAATGAATTTGAAATGTTGACCCCAGCGCATTTTTTGATAGGTCGCGAGTTACTATCTGCACCAGAATATGATGTTACCGAAATTTCAAATAATCGTTTAAATCGATGGCAACTTGTCCAACAGATTTCCCAACAATTTTGGAAAAGATGGAAGCAAGATTACTTGCATTTGCTTCAGCAGCGTCAAAAGTGGTTTGATAAAACTCAGACTAATATTAAAGTAGGTGATCTTGTTCTGTTAAATTCTCATAACCTTGCACCTCTGGAATGGAGTCTCGCTCGGGTCACCAAAGTTTATCCTGGCCCTGATGGTATAGTTCGTGTGGCCAGTGTTCGAACTAAAAACTCGGAATTTACACGACCCATAGTTAAGCTCAGTCCTCTACCTTCGGAGCAGGATTCAGCTTAGCCATGTTGTTCCCTAGTAGTATTTTAGTTTATTATTCTTTCAATTTAGCTTCAATATTATTATTTTTATTAATTTCTTATATTATATTCAATATAATTATCTATATATAATAATTTATATTTATACAGTCCATACGCTCAAAACTAAATTATTCAAATATTCACTAACAGTTATGTACTAACTATTCAATATTTTCAATTGGTATCGTAACTGGTGAAATCCTGTCGGATTTCGGTGGGGGGAAATGTTGGGTTTTAAATCTCCCGCCGCCCGCCACTATTCGCCAAAGATCGACCCGATTGGTCGATCCGCGAGAAACTAACTCGCGCTCGGTCCGCGTACCGCGCGGTGGCGCCACCGTCAACGCAACGCTGATTGGCCGAGCGACGCAGAAGAAAAAAATGGCGAATTCGAACCAACTCGGTGTGCGGTGAGTGAAAATTAATTAAAGTTTTTCTAGTGATTCAACAATAATAGCCCTTGACTGCGATCTCACCTGATGGTAAGTGAAGATAGAGTCTAAGATGCTAACGGGCTAACTTGGTAGGGGTATAGCAGTGTAAATTCAACCCATACCCCCAATCGATTTCTACACGCCATCGTGCCGGAACGCTAAATCGCTTGGCGCCACGTCTTTAACGATAGGGTGGTAACCAGCCTTGGCCAAAGCTTCTCACCCAGACAAAAATCATGTGGGAACTCCTTGGCCTCATGGGATAATAACTACCTACTCTATGCCCTATCTATGTAGCTCTATGTTCATCTACCCGCTTAGCCAATATCCTTTACTTACTCTTTTATCAGTTGGCCTATACTAAATATGTTTTTAAAGAATATTAGCTAAGATGAACTCGATTTAATATTCTCCTCTCCCCTCCAAATAAGCGAAAAGCTTATTGCAACCGTTGCAATAGTGCAACGGTTGGTGCTCCTGCGACCTTTGAGTCCGCAATTCTTGCAAGCAATTTAAAATTTCGCTTACTCGATATGTATGAATGGTCTAAGGCTCTCACTCTGCTCAGACTCAAGACAGAGATAAAACGGGACAGATTTATGTCGGAACATATTTGTGTCTCGTTTTAACGTCTATCTTGAGTTTGAGCTGAGTCAGAGCTCTCTATCTCTATCTATGCTCTATGGATCTCAGCATTAGTGAGGAGCCGATTAGATTGGCACCGATATTGGTATGCAAAACAACTGTCACCTCGTCCTTTAGGACGTGTTTCGACACACCGTGAATTTAACGAACAACGGCCTCAAGAGCGAAATAACAATAAATCATTCGACGGTGTGTCTTATTCCTTATTTTTATTTTCGTCACCGAAACCGGAAAAACGCGATTTAATTAATCCATTGAGCTCTCTCTATGATCTGTCTTCAAAGTTGATTGCACATTTAATTATTAATGGGTCGCCAGTTTTCTAGTAGGCAATAGAATAACAGGAAAATACAGGAAACATTGACACAAAATGTCGAACTGCGTAATATCTTAGGCGAAATTCAATTCAATTTTTTTTTGGAACTAAATAATGTGCAATAAAATTTCAAGATATATTATATAGATTAAACACATTTATTGGAGTATTTTCAAAAGTTAGCATAAAAATTTTAGTCTACGAGTGTGTTTCTCGCATTTTGATTGCGTTACTCCTTCACGGCATTGCAAACGACTTTGAATTTTACTAAAATTCAAAATATTAGTATCCTATTAATATTATAAATACGATGGTTTGGATGTATGGATGGATGGATGAATGGATTTTTGTTACTCTATCACGCCGCATCAATTGCATCCATTTAGCTGAAAATTGGTACAAAGATAGATTATAAGTCTGGAATAAGATATACTTAGGCTTTTTATCCCGGAAAATAAGAGAGTTCCCGTGGAAATTCAAAAACCTCAATCCACGCGAATGAAGTCGCGGGCGTCAACTAATAGATAGTATACCTTCTAGCCTGAATAATTCCCCCTACACAGGCTACCTTTTATTCCCGCGGGACGAAGTCGTGGACAAAAACTAGTGAAATTTGGTAAATGTTAAATAGTAAATTGTTTTTGTTAAAGTGTAAAGGAATTGGTGATAAACATGCCACGTAATATCGGAGGGTCGCCCCGACCGCGCGTCGCATAATAAAAACCTTAAAGGAAACAAACAGTACGGACCTCGACCTCTTTGCATGTTACAACATAAAATTCCTTCGTATCTTAAACTACAGGTAAGGGCCCTTAACCGATTATTCTCAAGCCTTTCAATGATGGAATATCCTTAGCTTATTATATCAACGTAAGGACTAATAGGTTATTCAATGGGTGGATCAGCAAATTCATGAAAAGCCGATAATGCATTGGAGGTGCTCCAAAAGTTCGGTAATCAACTTAGCACGGGTCGGACGCTCGTAGAGCGACAGCGATAGTTTCTTCAAATACCAAGTCTTTCCAAACGCATTTGCTCGCATCGCATCCAGATAACCCACATGTTCGTTTGCTTACATCTAGGTATATTAAAAAAAAATATAAGTACATTTTGCGTGTAGACGAGGTTATCTTGAATATCCGTTTCTTACTTCCGACAGATCATTTAAATTCCTGCTCTAGGAAATACTGTTGGCATTCCATAAAAGCGTACAAATTCTTCGATTGAGTGCCTTACTTTATTTACTTGTCTTGACATAGCGTTGCACAGCTACTGAATTAAGATTTAAGTGTGCATATAAAAACTGGTAATCAAAGTATCTTAAAAGAAGGAAAAGAGCTGAGTGTGACCCGAAGCAGTAATTAATAATTATGTTCAATTGAATATAATTAATTACCGTGAACAATTCACGTCCAGGTAGGTAGAACACCTACCAATTTCGAGAAAGAGATCAACCGCCGAATTTTAAACTCGGCTGGGCAGCTGTCCAACTGTGGACGTCTATCGGTTGATAAAGAAGAAGAAGAAGATTAATTACCTATCAATTTTTGGTACGGAAATAAAGTTTCTTACCCACACAAATTGGTACAAGCATAGAATTCTCAAATAACTCAATGAATCTCATTCGTTTCGATTGCCGTAATTATAGACAGGTAATTTATTATTGCTGAAAAGTCTTTGTGAGACGAAAAAGATCATAAATTATTAATTTTCTTTATACCTCCGCAAACACCTGCGCTAAAATGCTACTAGCGCTATCAGTTATGTAAGTATGGGCAGATAGGTAGGTACGTATGTCGTATACGTATGAAACAAGTGACGTAGGCACAATGTCGAGTTAACGTCTGATGAAGCCCTGCGATGCTTCTCTATCGATCCTATTAACTCATGCTTAGCTAGTTTGAAGCCACTATCAATATCGCAAGTATTATACCTACCTAATAATTGCTTACAATGCATTTTCTATCGGTCTTCTATCGGATATACTTTGGAGAGTGTGCCCAGGAACTTCACAACCTAGTTCCTCCTTCACATTTTCACCACAGAACTGCGAGAATTCGTGAGCGTTGGCATCCTTATGTGGTAGAAATTCAACCTACTCGAACGAAACGCTTCAATTCAACGTTTCTGATAAGAACCGCTAAGGTGTGGAACACTCTTCCAGCATCCGTGTTTCCTGCCACTTATAATTTGAGTACCTTTAAGGCAAGAGTGAATAGGCATTTTCTAGGCAAGCTCGCTCCAACCTAGACCTCATCAGTGCTATTTAGTATTGATTGTCGTCAAGCGCAAGCCTATTTCGGATTAAAAATAAATTGTACCTAGCTAATTAGTTTTAAGTTGTCATTCACCCTTTTTACCGTACTACGTTTTACGTTACTTCGGTACCCGAAGGTTAACCAACGGGACCCTATTACTAAGCCTCCGCTCTCCGTCCGTCTGTCTGTCTGTCAGCGGGTATCTCATGATCCGTAATAGGTAGACAATTGAAATTTTCAGAGATTGTGTATTTCTGTTACCTCTATAACAACAAATAAAAATTAAAGGGGGCTCCCCTACTAGAAACGTGTTTTTTTCGGCGTTTTTTGGTACGGAACCCTTTGTATGTGAGTCCGACTCGCATTTGACCGGTCATTTTAATATTCTGCACACTAAGCGCCTACTAGTAAGAGAAGATTTCAAGATGCAATCTAAGATGAAAGCGGGCCAACCTAGAAGGAGCAGTTTTAATTAAACTTATACCCCGATATTTATATACAGCATCCTACCGGATAACTTTTTGAAAAGATCTATTTTAAACTCTAGACATGAAGAGGAGAACGACGACATTTTAGTAAGTATTTAATATAAACACAAAAAACCACTAAAACCCTACCTAAAGCCGTCTCCAACCACCCCTATAACGGCCCCTGTCCTCACATCTAATCTATTTAACCACAACACGTCAGACAAACCACCATCTGAACGTGAAGGTAACTATCAAACATAATATCTAAGTATTATTTAATCAATTACACTCATCTAAACCTCAGGGCAATATTTATGTTACGTATGAGTCTCTGGAAGAGACTGAATTAATAACGTCCAACCCGCTGTATTTATACTCACGACGCAGTGCCAGACCGGCGCAGCGCCTACGTCGTCAACAAAGTCAAACTACCTACTACTAGTTTTATCTAACTACCTTCAATACATTAAAGTTATATATCTTTACTATTTCAATATTTCGCTCACATTAAATAAATTACCGGTCAAATGCGAGTCGGACTCGCATACGAAGGGTTCGTACCAAAACACGCCAGGGGGGACACCCCTTTAATTTTTTTATTTTTTTATATTTTTTTTGTTATAGCGGCAACAAAAATACACAATTTCTGAAAATTTCAACTCTCTACCTATTACGGATCATGAGATACAGCCCGCTGACAGACAGACAGACGGACCGACGGATGGACAGCGGAGGCTTACTAATAGGGTTGCCTTACATAATATATGCCCAGCAGCATATATAACTTTAATTTGGATAGGTCAATGAACCTTAATTGAATGGCCGAATAGGCCGGATTTACCTACTCTGCAATATTGGATTATGAGTAGGTAATACCTAGTAATAATAATGTTAAGACTTTTACACATCTCTTCCATTGTTACCAATTAATAGAAATAGAAATAGATAGAATGGATTATACATTATATGTATATCTATAATACGAGTATACGGATTTGGAGTTTGAATTTTATATATTAGTCGTACTTTGGTTTGTTAAGTTTTTTCATTAACTTTTTCATTAAGTAACAATTAATTTATTTTGGTAACTATATCTATATATTTACATACGCAGGCACCTATATTATCACGTACTATTTACGAGTATATAACTATTTATATTATTTGTCAACGATAAATATTGATACGTCAAGAAGGAAATTTATCAAACATACAATCCTTAAACAAATAAAAAGTAACTACTATAGTATTGTTCTTTAAAGGGATTTGATTTAAATAAACTATGGCTATAATCCTTCAGAAATGTAATAGTAACGTAATTTTGCAAAACAATACTCAGTAAGATATAATTATATCTGAACATTTTTGTATTTATCTTGTGAGATTTTCTTTGCTAACGATAAAATAAATTAAAGAATATTTTTGACGTAGGCATTCTTGTAATGAATTTTTTAATTTAAGTAAGTATATCTAAATTGTTGCTTGACAGTGTGCGTATTGAACATTTTGCGTTTTGAACATTCTGCGTATTGAATACTAGCTTTTGCTCGCGGCTTTGCTCACGTTAAGTTCGATTTTTCAAACCCCTATTTTACCCCCTTAGGGGTTGAATTTTCAAAAACCCTTCCTTAGTGTGCGCCTACGTCAAAAAAGGCACCAACTGTAAAAATTTCAAGTTTCTAACTTCAGTAGTTTAGGCTGTGCGTTGATATCTCAGTCAGTCAGTCAGTCAGTCAGTCAGTCAGGACTTTGAATTTTATATTTGAACATAATGCGTTCTGAACATTTTGCGAAATTTTACATTCTGCGTATTAAAAATGCACTTCCAGCGTATTGTACATTCCACGTATAGAACATTTTGCGTCGCGACGATTGTAATGAACAAAAACACGTTTTAAACGCTTGTTTAACTTTTTTGTTGTTTATTTGGAGGGGAGAGGGGAGCTTCAGTCAAGTTCCGCATGGCTAATATTCTTTTAAAAATATATAAGAGTTGATTGTATCTTACAGTTTATAGCATTTTAGAAATTGGTTTTTGTTTTGAAAAAAAAAAAAAAAAATAAGCGAGAAAGTAGTCGGAAGCCCTATAGAGTTTAGTATGAGATACGAGGAAGCGTAGCGCTACGTTACGTATGTTCGTAGGTAGGAAGATAGGTATGTAAGAATGCCATTAATGTTAAGCGGTGAACGCACGTAGCGACTTTAATTGAATCAAAACTTGAATACCCCTTGATCACGAGAACTTGTTTTCAATAAAAGTTTATTCCCAGTCTACTTTTGGTGTGCGGGTTCAATTCTATGAAAACATCGTGCAGGTCGAATTTAAGTTTAACCTATCCTCACTAATACTTGCCTTCTTTTGCTAGCTCTTTTTGAAACACTAGATTTGGTCTGTGGCATCGATCACGAAAAAAATTAAAAAAATCAAAAATTGTTTCTTAGCGGATGCTTACGTCATAATAGATATCTGTATGCCCAGCCCGATCCGTCCAATGATTTGAGAGCTGTGCGTTGATAGATCAGTCAGTCAGTCACCTTTTCCTTTTATATAATTAGATTTGCAAGACTCATATTCGATTTTTTTGAAGATCCAAACCACCTTAATATTTGCGTTTATTTCTTTACCTAGCCCAATATAAATCTCAGTTTTTGGAGCCTTTTTGCGAGCGTGAAAATGCATTTAGTTTTCTCGCTTTCGACTCGCTCCGTGAGAACGCTGCATAATATTGCAAACCTTCACAAGAGCCTTGTGGTTTGAAGGTAAAAAAATATTCCATGTACCATTTGGCAGAGTTTTTCATTTATAGAATAATTATTATTATAAGTGAGCACACTGTAATTAGGACTTGTGGAAAGCTTTTTCTAATAATAATTTAGTCGTAGAGTACCTAGACGCCATGTTGTAATTATTATTTACTTAGGAAATGCATACTAGATGATGTTCGCGACTTCATCCACGAAGAATCGTAGATTAAGGATGGCGGGACCTTTTTAATGTTCCGAGATAAAATGTAGCCAACATATTAATCTTGAGTATGAGCTATTTCAACCCCACAGTCAAATCAATTCATTCGTTGTGGCGTGAAGGACTAATAAACATCCATCCATCCTCACAAACTTTCGCATTTAAAGTAGGATAATAATAATTACGGTTATTAGTAGGGTAGTAGGATAATAATAAATTAAGGTTATTAGTAGGGTAGTAGGATAGTACGAAGTAGGATTATACGAGTTCGAACCGCGATACATGTTTTACTCGAACTGCCAATACTTCGATTTTAAATTTTTTATTCGATGACAAGATAGTCCTTGACTGCGATCTCATCTGATGGTAAGTGACGATGCAGTCTAAGATAGTAGCAGGCTAAATTAGAAGGGGTATTGCAGTGTAAATTCAACCCATACTCCTAATCAGTTTCTACACGCCGTCGTGCCGGTACGCACCAGTAGCCGATCGCTCGTGTCGATCCAGTCGCGTGGACCGAAGACGTGATCACGTCGTTACCACGTCCCGCAGTCGTGGTGTTTACTCTCTATCTCTATTATGGTTGTCAAAACAAAGTCTATTATATAATGAAGGAAAATTGCCGAAAAATTCACGAGGACAAATAAGAAACGAGTAATCTAAACAAGCGATACCAGAGTCGCCGATAAGACCGCCTGTTATCGTGTGCTGGTGAAATGTCGCCTGTCAGGTTGATTGATTCGCGAGGCCGTCGCGAAGGAGATGTGGAATTGTTCACATTCAAAAACCGCTAAGGTCGCGCCGACCGTGAAAACTGTTTTCCCGCCATCAATTTTGGGATTCTGCTTCGGAGTCACATATTAAGACATTCTAGAAGACGAGGGAACCTTCTGCGTAATAAGAATAAGCTCTTGTTTACACAAAGGTTATTTGCCATCGATGGATCGATGGATGGATCAATTTTTTTTGTTATAAAGAATATTAGCCAAGGTGAAGTTCACTACTATCCTCCTATCCCCTCCAAATAAGCGGAAAGCTTGTGATAGGAGTTGGTACGACAATAGTGCTACGGGTGGGATTCGAATCTGCGACCGTTCAGTTTTAAGTCCGCACCTCTAACCGTTGGGCTATTGAAGCTTAACAATATGTTTGAAGTTTGAAGGTAGGATCTATTAATACTTATTAATATTAATCTCATATAAATATTCATTTAGCAAGTAGGTATATATTCATTTAAATCTCTTTAGTGGTTTTACGAATTATCCGCGCACAAACAAACAGACAAAAATTAAAAAAAAATACTGTTTTGGACTTCCGAAAATACTGTTTTGGCCTTCCGATTAAAAGTTTCGTAATGAACAGAAATCTACCAATTACAGTTACATTGTAAACAAACATGAGCATTATTGTTTTAATCGGTAAAAAAATATGATCTTAAAAGTTTTAATAACATGGAATATGTAATTGATCAACCACGCTGAAACTCGTGAAAAACTCAGTTGGCAATGATTTATATCGATTTTGTCTCTACAAATAGATTAAAAGAATAATCCATTTCCATCAATCAGCCTCCCTGCTCATTGTGTAATTATCAACGGTGCATCACAAAGAAATTTAAATCAGTATGTGGTTTTATTTTATGTCACGCGGGCACCAGTCTGCTTCGTGCCGAAGACAGCCTTGTTTCCTATCACCATTGTAATTGGTACAATTCAAATTTAAACAACAAATCTACATGCAAATAAGAGGCGGTAATTTATATCTGGTAAATAGCTGCGAGCCTTATTTACGGTGGCGTATTGAAAGTTCGCTCGTGTATCGGTGTGAAATCGTTACAGTCTTTGAATATATCCGCGTAATAGTTGTTATGTTGTGTCCTTTCTTTGACCTGTATGCGTTTCTCTAATAATAATATAAACGTAAAAATTCTTTTTACAAAACCCACTCCAAACGCTCTATAAAGTTTATCAATTATGCCTATAAAATTTGAAAAGTTCCCTCGATTTCTTCTTTTTCTTTCTCATTCAGCCAAAATTCAGTTAATCATTAGCAGACTTTGGGTACAAAAATGTACGCATGTGCCCGTTTCACCTTTTTACAGCAAAACTTCGAGAAATCGTGAATGGTATTTAGTTCAACGTTTCTGAAACGAACCGCTAAAGTTTGGAACGCACTTCCAGCGTCTGTGTTTCCGCTACGCTGTGCCGCTACGTTTAATTTGAGACCAGAGTGAATAGGCATTTTCTAGACAAGCGCGCTTCAACTTAGACCTGTCTCTCATCAAGCGCAAGCCTATCGCGTAATAAAAAAATATTTTCGAAAGTAACAGACATCTAACTAACATAAAAAGGTATTAAGAAGAGTACTCACGTATTAATTGTCCCAAAATACCGCTTACGTACTTGAGAACAAACATACCAACACCGCCTGGATTTTGGTCTACACATTTTAAACTAGTTCAGATGGGAATAATCTTTAAAATAAAAAGAACAATTAAAATAAATTTTATAGCTCAAAAAATTAATTTTCATTTTACAAATAACATAAAAAAAATAAAGTATAAAAAATCATGTTATTAATACACAAAGAAACAAGAAGTTGTCATTACAGTGACATTGATAGCACATTTTAATTGACATCTAGTTTGCTTATGAATGCTGGGTAAAAAAAGAAGTAGAAAATAAGTCCTCATTAAATGCACCATAGGAAAGCTCAGGAGTTCGGGGTCACTTAGCAGGTTATGGAGAGAGCTAAGCTTGGAGTATCCCGGCGAGATCAAATTAGAAGTGAGGAGATCTGTAGGAGAACCAAAGCTACCGTAACCGACATACCTTTTTTTATTCGATGACAAGATAGCCCTTGACTGCGATCTTTTCTAATGGTAAGGAGAATGCAGTCTAAGATGGTAGCGGGCTAACTTGGAAGGGGTATAGCAGTGTAAATTCAACCTATACCCCTAATCCGTTTCTACACGCCATCTGCCGGAACGCTAAATGCTTGGCGGCATGTCATGGTGGATACTAGCCACGGCCAGAGCCTCCCACCAGACCAGACCAGAGACAATTTAGAACTTATAAATTCCCAAATTGCCCCCGCCGGGAATCGAACCCGAGATCTCCCAGTTATAAGGCCACAGCGCTCACCACTGCGCCGGGGAGGTCGTTAAAAAAGTGAACCTTGCTGAAGTGGATATGGGTGAGGAAAATCGTTCGAAGAACTGATGGCCGTTAGGTTCCCAAGGTGCTGGAGTTGAGTATCCCGCACCGAAATGCGTATTGAAGGCAGACTCCCCACTAGGTGGAACCACGACATCAGACTCGTCACAGGGAGCTGTTGGATACAGGCGGCGCAAGACCGATACCTGTGGAAGCACATGTTTGTTTGACTATGCATGATAGGTACCTGTCTGCAGCAGTGGACGTCTGTCGGTTGATAAAGAATAAGAAGATATTCTTTTCAATTTGAAATACTTATTACTAAGAAGAGGTAATTTCACTAAGTGAAATAAAAAACGCTTTGTCGTCTACGGTAAATACAGTAATAAATATAATAATACTTATACAATAATAGCCGACTATGAACTTTACTACATTTATACCTAAGGACCCTGTACTTTTATTGAAGAGTGCACTAAGCCATTAAGTAAGCATAAGAAAAACTTCCATGCATAAAACTCTTACTCTACCAATAAAAGGTTTAGGTTTAGGGTCATTGTGAAAGCCGTGATATTATAACTTCACTAGTGATATTACAATCGCGCAGACTTTTGTCAATCGTCTCCATTTATACAAAATCACGGGACAATCTTATACGGGTCGGGTCGCAGGTTCGAAACCTACCCGTTGCACTATTGTTGTACCCACTCCTAGCAAAAGCTTTACGCTTATTAGAGGGGATAAGAAGATATTAGTTAACTTCAGCTTGGCTAGCCGTGATATTCTTTAAAAAAAATGTCACAGCTCTTACAATAACCCTGCGACATAATTATGTCCACAAAATAAGTAACACCAATAAAGCACTAAGGAATTGTATCAGTAGATTTTCATTTGACGGCTTTACAGTGTAGGAAGGAAAGCAATAAGGGCAAACAATCAGTCTGTTTATTTAGGGCCTCCGAGAAACAATCTGTCGCCCCCGGGGATGCAATAAGTGTAATCCGCGAAGCGAGAGCCGTAGATCTACGAACGAATAGAAAGTACTTCGATCGCTGCTCCAGATCTTTTTTCCATCGGAATGATAAGTTTTTCACAAGGATTCTACAGTACGAGTAAATTGCTTTAAGAATTTTGGGTGTTTTATCGGCTGTATAACGGGGAGTGTTCTGAAGAGCAATTTGACTTTATCCCACCCTCTCTTTTCAACAACCTCATCGCAGGCCACGAATGTAATTTCACCTTCACCACTTGGGTGCCTGGAGCACTTCGACCATCCGCTGTGCCAGATTTTTGTTTCCACGTACTACCAAATTGTGAAATCAATTCCCTTCGACGGTGTTCCCACTTAATTAAAACATAGGGTTATTCAAGGGGCGGACCAACAAATTCTTGAAAAGCCGGCAACGCATTGGTGGTGCCTCTGGCGCTACACGTGTTATAGGCGGCGGTAATCACTTAATCAGGTGACCCGCCTGCTCGTTTGCTCGCTATTCATATCTAAAAAAGTTTCATTCTCATCATCTCAACCGATAGACCGAACCGTAGCTCCGTTGCAGCGTGATTGAAGGACTAACCTACAAACAAATACAATAATAAAATTAAGGATTAAGCGTAAGATAAATTCCAGAAGCCCTAGTAACATTTTCCTCTACCGCTACCCCTTGACCTACCTGCGTCCATAAACATAATATTCCTCCCTATGTCAGATTAATAAAAATGCACTTTATATAAGGAATGTTTTTTTATTTAACACATAATATATGACATAGTAATTCTGCGGCTAATATGATTCATCTATATAGGCGGTTTTTAAGATACTTCACATTAGATATCAGCTTAACGTCCTCCGATAAACTTGTTGTTCTAATATTAAAAATTTATCTAACCTGTCAGTATTAATATATTTAGATACTAATCTATATATATGTCAGTGTATATGTATACCTATATATTTATACACACATATCATTCATAGTTCGATTACCTACGTATCTCAAGTACAATAACCTTTATGATTATACTCGTAAATGCATGAGGGACACGTTTGTTGATGTCGGACGAGGATCGCGAATCGGTTTCATCGTCTATTTAAAATTTTAAACCCACCCGATTTTAACAAACGTGTCTCTCACGTGTCATCAGAGAGCAAACGTCGCTCATCGGTTTCATCGTTTCTATTTAGGCTCACCCGACTTCAACAAACGTGTACAAACTAAAATTATTTTCATACTTTGTAGTGGCGTTTAATGTTGGTTTTTTCAAAAGTATTTTTATTTGTCTTTGACTAGCCCTTAACTGTGATCACATCTGATGGAAATTGAAGATGCAGCCTAAGATGGGACGCGCTTTTCTAGATGATGCCTAGGATGTTAGAATATGAAATTGTAATAATTTGAAGTTGTCGTTTCCAGCGCAGCTCTACGAAGCTGTTGGGCGGCCAGGGCGGGCGGCTCGACCGTGACAGAAAGCGGCGTGCACGCCTCAGTCCCTTCCGCTTTCCAACTCGCGACAGTCCGACTACCGACAGCCAACCTAACAACTTCTCCCATTAAAAACAACTAAACAACTATGTGTGGAAAAAATTTAAACGACAACACCAAAAACTTACTGTACTCAACCAGTGAACATTTTTAGAACAATGATTAATAAAAATTAAATTTAAAATTGTGAGTTAAAAACTTATTTTTTAATAATGGCCGATAAGTTGAATGAGTACCAGGGAGTTACGGGGAGGTTGCATTCGACGAGGGATAGGTGCAAGGAGCGATGGTCGCAATGGAAGGAGGAACACCCTCATGGAGTGAAGGAGGCGATAAGGGAAGCCCTATTCGCTATACCCTCATCTGATGAGCCTCCTGAACGTGTGACACATGAGGGAGAATATAGCGATCTTTTCAGGTGAGAAAGTGTAAAACCCTTAGGCTAAAATTTATAGACCGCACTTTCACTCAGCTCAGACTCAAGGCAGAATTAAACGAGACAGATTTATGTCCGAGCATATTTGTATGTCGTTTTAACCTCTATCTTAAGTCTGAGCTGAGTCAGAGCTCGCTCTATAGATCTCAACATTAGATCACTGATATACAAGAGGCAGGCAGTCTCCTATTTATAATTGAAAAATTGGTTGTAAAAAGTTCTTGAGAGAGTGAGCAGCTACGAGAGTTTTAAATAAAAGAGATATTTTAAAAATAAAAGAAATAAAAGCTTATCGCTAAAGCACATGTTTAAACAATAAATACAAGCAGATTTTATTTTTCGTTTTAATTAAAATTAAAACATTAGCAAAATCATACATCACTCTATAATATATAATACTAAAAAGTTACGCTAGACAGATGGGAAATGGGTTCGTGACGTCACATAGCTTGCGTATCAAACATCATTCGAACTGACTTATGTGCTAGTCAGTCTATGCTGAGATTTATAGAGCGCGCTCTGACTCAGCTCAGACTCAAGATAGAGGTTTAAAACGAGACACAAATATGCTCTGACATAAATCTGTCTCGTTTTAACTCTGTCTTGAGTCAGAGCATGGTCTATAGATCTCAGCATGAGACCATTCATTGGTTCACAATCGCTTTCGCATTTACAATTCAAAAAGTAACTATTAGCAAGCATGGGTGAGAACTTATATTCCATGAACACTTTTTTGATTCGCGCATATTCAGTATACCTACTTTGTTGATCAAAACTCAATAGGTTAATTATATCTGGTTAAACTAATACAAATAATGTTAAGAGTGTGGCTGTAATATTATATTTTAAATAAGTACCTATATGAATTGCATTTGACTCATACGATCTCTTGCTCTGAACAGAAGAAAAAGTAGACTTGAACTCATGCGGATATCGGCAGCAGTTATGGGGATAGAGTTCTCATACGCCGGAGAGACGGCGTTTGTATCCCCCACCCTCCTTCAAATCGGAGTCCCTCATCAGCAAATGACCCTGGTGTGGGCGTTGTCACCACTTATAGGATTCTTCATGACTCCACTGTTGGGATCTTTGAGTGATCGATGCCAATCTAAATATGGAAGAAGACGGCCATTTATTGTTCTGATGTCTATTGGAGTATTTTTGGGTAAGTTAGAACTATGAGTTACTTAGGCCATGACTTAGGTAGGTAACTCATTTTGGTTGTGCTTTATTTAAAACCTAACAAAAGTTAATGTGAGTTTTATATGTACTTAATATGACGTTTATGGTTTTACCATTACTTTTTTAATGTTACCATTAATAATGACTATTATGAGTATCAATAGTTTGAGATCGTTCGTTCACCTTCGGGGTCGTTTCACGTTGGGTTTTCCGATGCGAGGTCACTTTACCACCACCTTAGCATACCAATGTCTATCGGTTGTTATAACAGCTACGGCACTCGATTGACTATGTCGGCATAACGGTCGGAAACTCGTTTTTTCTACGGATTTTCTCCATTCTGATTTGATGATCAAGTGGCACAAGATTGTATTTTGTGTCAATCCTTGCACAAGGCCTATATCTAGCAGTGTCTTCTACTACACATACCTAGGTCTATCGTGTGTACATTGTTTTTATTTGCTTCGTACATTACTTTCCTCTGAAGCCGATTAAAGAGAATTTTAATTAAATGTTAAGTTACTCGTACTTTGTTTCTGAACTTAAGACGTTTTTATGTTCGCTAATGAAATAACTTCTCTAATATTGTTTTTCACATTCCACAAGATAGAGCAACATAATACAAAAGTTACATGTATCACCAAGTACTTAGTACTAAGTATCACCATAACAGATGTAATAAAAATATTTTTTAAAAGGATTTAGATATTTTTATATTTACTTTATAAAGTACTTTATTATCAACGAGCTTTTGCCCGCGGCTTCGCTCACCACCATTTTTACCACTTTAGAGGGTGAATTTTCAAAAATCTTTTTTTAGCAGATGCCTACATTATAATAGCTAACTGTATGCAAAACAGCCCAATCCGTCCAATGGTTTGAGCTGTGCGTTAATAGATCAGTCAGTTAGTTACCTCAGTCCTTTTTCTGTTACCTTTTTCTTTTACATATTTAGAAGAAGATATAAAAGAACCAATCCACATCTTACATTGTGTTGGGTTTCGACGTTTTGATGTTTCGCATTATCAACTAGATTATTGTTCGCATAAAATTGTACTGATGTGATACGTATTTTTCAGGCTTAATACTAGTTCCCAATGGTGAAGACATAGGTTACGCATTTGGTGATGAAAGTCCAGTGAACAGAACGGTAGTCCCATCATCACTGGGTCCCCGTAGTTCCGCCCTCGATGTCCAGGGTAATAACCATCATCCCTGGGGCGTCTTGTTCACGGTTCTAGGGACTGTTCTATTGGATTTCGACGCTGACGCCTGTCAAAGTCCCGCTAGGGCTTATTTATTGGATGTGACGGTTCCAGGTAAGTTTTCTCTTCTCGTATCGAAGAAGTTGCTTACCTCCTTTCTTCATCTAATTACAACAAAATGTTTGAAACCTCAATAGTTCAACAATTACATACTGAGTAGGGCAAGGGCCCTTATTCAAGTTCAAATATCATCCTTTGCGCTACTGTCATACCCTGTAGAGTAAGCACAAGCTTTACGCTCAATTGGAGGGGAAAGGAGAATATTAGTCAAAATATTTTACTTACCTTACACTTAGCTTAGAGCACAAATCGCAAAAACAAAAGAAGCAGAAAATTTTATAATTTAGTAGAAAAGTAGCAGGTGTACAGCTACTTCTTCTTCTATATCAACCGATAGACTTCCACTGCTGGACAAAGGTCTTTTGCATGGACTTGCACAGGTCTCGGTCTTGCGCCGCCAGAATCCAACGGCTCCTTGCAACTCGGTTGATGTCGTCGGTCCACTTTGCGGGGGGGTCTTCCAACACTGGGCATCCCGGTGCGGGGTCGCCACTCCAGCACCTTGGTAAATAGTAGCTAGTAGTATAATTATGAATTTCATATACTTAGTTTTTATCCTTTATCAATTGCTTTATCAGAGCAATATGCCTAGAGTCTTGTCAAGTCTTAGAGGTAGGTATTATTGATAAAGGTTTCTGAAAATAAGAACAACTTCAAAAATGTTAAGTAGGTACATTAAAATGACCTAAATTGTGAATAAAATACATAAAATAAATTTAGAGTTTCATATTTCTCACCCGATGAAGCCATAGAGCAAACATTTTGTTCTTAATTAAGTGTATTGATTTTACTATCTAGCAATTGGAGCACATTGACTAATTGAAAAAATCAACCTACATACTTATTTCTAAGAGCCAATTATTATTACATCGATCTAACTGCCGCTTATCATTACTTAAAGATCTCCATAGTAGATATAGATTTTTTTTTTAAATATTAGCCAAGCTGAACTTGACTTATATTCTCCTCTCCCCTCCAAATAAGCAAAAAGTTTGTACTAGGAGTGGGTACAACAATAGTGCAACGGGTGGGGTTCGAACCTGCGACCTTTCAGTTTTCAGTCCGCAGGTTTGAACCCCACCCGTTGCACTTTTGTCGTACCCACTCCTAGCACAAGCTTTTCGCTTATTTGGAGCGGAGAGGAGAATATAAATCAAGTTCAGCTTGGCTAATATTCTTTTTTTAAAAAAAGGGGGGTCCGATACAAGAAACGCGATTTTTTTCTCGACCTTGCCACGATGCTTGTCTTGGGTGCCACCAACGGGAATGGGTCTGCTTTGTCTTCCCATGTTGACATGTGTTGGATTATATGTATTGCATTTTTGAAGCTTCACTGTGGAAGCACTGTATACATAGCTTAGTTTGGTTACTTATTGTAAAATCATTTTATTTTTTTGAAAAGAGCAACTGCTGAGTTTCTTGCCGGTTCTTCTCAGCAGAATCTGCATTCTGAACCGGTGGTAGATTTATGACGTGTCATAAGTGCTACAAGGTAGCCTACATGAAATAAATTTTTAACAATCAATCGCTGTTACGATTCAGATGATACGGAATCCTTGGTGTGCGAATCCAACTCGCACTAGGCCGATTTCATTAGACAATACCAGATCAGATTTCAGTGCTTGCTTCTACGCATGACCATCGCGTAGCATGACATTTTAAGGCCAGCTATATTTGATTCCAATGGCTTTCAGTCTGTGTACACTGCTGATTTTATGATAACCTAGTCAAGTTATTTGTACTAGAACTCCTTGACTCGATGCTCTCATTGGTGAATGTAGAACGCTATAAATTAAACCATATCAGTTGCTCCAAGTCAATCTCTTACCTAATAGTGTTCTGTTATAGGTACTAGGTAAGTTATTTATACATCGCCTTGTAATGAGATCTTGACATACAAATTACTTATTTCTAGATCTTATATTTAATACTAATATCAATCATATTTTGAAATAATAAAATAGAAATAAGTATACAAAAGCCTCAATAGCAAAGGTTAAAAGAAAGAAAAACATAAGTATATAAAAACATAAGTATAAAAGTAAAAACAACAAAAACACTAAATACAAGAATGAACTCCACTGCACTGGTAGGGAGGTAGCAGTTAGAACCCATGTTGCCTCTTTAATTGAAGAACCTCCTCATTATGGGCCCTGTCTCAAGAAGAAGGGTTTAACTTCTGCACCCGTTTCTTGATCCAAAGATACCTACAATTTATTGGATCCAGATACATTCACTTATAAGAGAGTATCGTCTACAAGAGATAGATAAAAATATTTACGCAAGGGGTACATGCATTTAGCCAGTCACATTCTAAACAATTTTAAACATATAATTACATACTTACTTGATTTTAATTAACAAATTCATTCATATACTTTGTTCTTAATATCGTGTTGAATTTTTTCAAACATCCAAATATAACGACGCGTTCTTAACCTACTTTGATAGGTAGATGCGTTTGATTTAATAAGTAATTAAATATTTGTGTGAGGAAACGTCAGAACATGTGACTGTTATTATTTCGTTGGTAAAATATTGTGTGGCCGAAAGGACGTCTTCTTATCAGCACTCAACGTGATTGATTTATCTTAAAAAATATGTTTATTTTGGTATTTCCAGTAACAAGTGGCTTGTTCATCTTACCTAATAATAGAATATTTAAAATAATTATCGCTCTATTACTCTCTGAGGTAATTCTAATTAAGTATTTTTAGTATGTTTTAAAGAAGGTCGAAAATTTTAAAAAGAAAGAAAAACTCAGCTGCGTAAAAAAATAACAAAAAATAACAATCAACTGAACATTCAATAGTATTGTTTCGGGAACGCTACATTTTATACCTTAGGTATTTCACTTTTACAATAAGTATAATGATGATAAATACATCACACCTTTACATTGAGCATCATATAAGCTTTTCCAATACGTATTAATTTCAATAATTTTCATTAAAAAAAGTAATTTTTAAAATTTTAATCTAACGGAACCAGTAAAAATCCGAATGATAAGAGAACAAACGTTTTCATAACTATTTACATACAGTCTGAAATTTCAGTAGCAGTTTATTTTATTGCAGAGTAAATATTTTAACAGATAAAGATATTTAAGTAAGGATGGAAAACAATCTTCAAGTTTCTCAATTTATTTGGGTCATGATTTTCGCAAGTAAATTACTTTTAGAAAGAGCTATTTGCGTTTATCATATTTTTTAACAAGAAATCAAGTTAAGTATGTATTTAAGTAGGTAGGTAACTTGAAACTTCCCATGTTCAGCGTCAACAATTTACATTTGTTTATCGAAGTAGGCATTGACCCAATTTTTACGATTTTAGTTTTCATTTTATTTTTTGGACACTTTAAAGAAGTCTTTGAGTGCCAAACAGATGCGTTTTCTTATCATATTCTCATTTCTTATCGTGTTTATAAACTTTTTTTGAGATTATAGTAAAATACCTAATTACAGAATTTCAATTATATATAGGTTCATGTTATACAATTGCACTTTTTAATATTTTTCCATAAAACGGGGGTTAAAAATAACTTTTCTGTTTGGCGGCCATATTATAAGTGCTTAGAAGCATACGTTGATGAAACGATCGCACTATATGATAGCAAAATACTGCAATTTTTTTTTTCAGAGGACCATGCTAAAGGTCTAAGTACATTTACGGTTATGGCTGGTCTGGGAGGATTCATGGGCTATGCGCTTGGAGGAATAAACTGGGACGAAACTTCGTTGGGTAAGCAAAATTAAAAAAATATGTGCAAATAAGAATAATTAGCCAGCCTATATCGATATAACAAAAATAATAGATATACCACAGGTTAAAACCTTACTAATATTATAAACGCGGAAGTGTATTGGTTTCTTGGTTTGTCCTTCAATCACGCCGCAACAAAGCAACGGACAGACTTGATTTTTTGCATAGGTATAGTTGAGGATCGGGAGAGTGTCATAGGCTACTTTGTATCCTGAAAAATCAGAGAGTTCCTGCGGAGTTTCTAAAAACTAAATCCACGCGAGCAAAGCCACGGCTATCATAAAAATAATAATTATTATTAATCTGTGAGATTATACTTCAACTTTATTGAATTGTATAGTTTTGAGAATTCGTTTTTTGAGAGATTTCTTTTTCTTGCTTGTCACAATAAGGAATTTTTTTTTCAGCTTTATTTTAATTTATTAATAATGGCTAACCAAATTATTACAGGTGAATTATTTGGTGGTCATGTTAGGGCGGTGTTCTTTCTGATCACCATAATTTTTGTCATCTGTGTGTCCGCTACTGTCACAAGTTTCAAAGAAATCCCGTTGAATGAACTCAATAATGAAACTGATAATGAAGAATACAGGAAGTTGAACGACAAAGATCAAATTGAAGACAATTTCAATCAGGAAGAAAACATAGAAAAGAATGGATTGAAAAAAGAAAATGTGTCGTACGGTTCATTAAACCAACCAGATATTATCGTCGAGAGTGAAATAAATGTAAGTCTTACATCTTTTATTCTTGGTTATCCCTAAATTTTACCGTCGGGAGGGAAACTGAAAAAAGATTTTTTAATAAAAAAAAAAGATTAATAAGTACTACAGGTATCATACTTATAAAATGACAACATGGCAGGTTATAATATAAACGTAAAAATCATTTTTACAAAACCGACTTCAAGCGCCGCTACAAAGTACATCGATTGTGCCTATAAAATTTGAAGATTTCCCTCGATTTCTCCAGGATCCCATCATCAGATCCTGACTTGACGACACTGATGGGACCACCTGGGAAGTATACCCTTTCAAAAAAAAGAATTTTTCCAATCGGTCCAGGCGTCTTCGAGTAATCGGGGAACATACATAAAAAAAAATCCGACGAATTGAGAACCTCCTCCATTTTTGGACGACGTTAAAAAAAAGATGATGACCTAACAAAAACATTTTGTTTACAAATATAACCTTTTTCATATTACAAATATGTCTTCACATAATTTAGCACACTTTTGAGCACAAGTTATATAAATATGCCTAACTAGCTGTTGCCCGCGACTTCGTCCGCGTCAATTTCTGTTATTCGCTTCGCTCCTATTGGCCTTCCTCGATAAATTGACTATCCAACACAAAAATAATTTTTCAATTCGAACTAGTAGTTCCTGAGATTAGCGCGTTCAAACAAACAAACTCTTCAGCTTTATAATATTAGTATAGTTTGGCTTTCATAAATGTTCTTGGATTATAATGAACTCCCATTTTCTGTCCAGGGCACAGGTACTATAACATTGCAAGTACCAGAAGGCCACGGAGAGCCGTTGTCCCTCCAGCATTACCTCAAGTCCATCGTCATGATGCCCAAGTCGCTTCGTGTCGTGTGCCTGACCAACCTGTTCTGCTGGATGGCCCACGTTTGCTACTCTCTTTACTTCACGGATTTTGTCGGTGAATCCGTTTTTGGAGGAAATCCTGCTGTGAGTAAAATTTTAATTTTACTATGCTGAACCTATATTAATCCTGGAGCAGCTTCATGTTGACGTCAGACTATCCACCATATGCTTCTTGGCTATTTTGGTCATATTGCCCGACGCCTGCCTAGTAACGTGGAAAAACTTATGCCTAGTTGTAAACGTATAGACACGACCTTCAGCAATGAAATATGCGACCAAGAAGAGAGAAGAGATGCTGAAACTAAATTGAATGAACTCGACGAATACTCTAAATCTGTGTCGACGAACGACTCATTTAATTTGTTGTGATCTACTTGAGCTTTAATTTTTTTTTTTACTTTTAACATTTTTTTTCGTTAATTTTAACCGGACTATCAATATTGGTAATTTAAATACCTAACCTATATAGCCCAACTGTTTAAGGTGCGGACTGCAATTTAAAAGGTCGGAGGTTCTATCCCCCCCGTTGCACTATTGTCGTACTCCCACAAGTTTTCCGCTTATTTGGGGAGAGAGGAGGATATTATTCAACTTCCGCTTGGAGCTGATATATTCTTTATAGAAAAAGAACATATATTTACGATTTAATTATGAATAACTACAGGTTGTTGTTGTGGATATTCCTTAGTTTCATTCATGAGTATGATTCAGTGTGTGTCAGTAGGTACACAAAGTTAAATTGCATTAGCTGGAATACGGATTAGCGTCTCGCAAATGGCTTCATTTATATCGTTTAGATTAACGTCATAAACTGAATCATCAACATGTTATAGGCTATAGTCTAGTTGAATATTCTAAGAACACAAGGTACTACTCATATTAATAAAAATCTCAACCAAAATTTTTTGTTCTGTCGTCGAAGCTCTAATAACATAATTTTTGTATAAGTAGATGAAAATTTTATAGTTCTTTGTGCAATAATAAAAGAAATCAAACTCAAACCGTTATTTATAAAATGCTTAATGATGCTTTTTAGGGTTTCAAAAGTGTTCTTAATGCGTCCCGTTTTACTTAAGTCTTACCGAATTCTTGGTCAGGCGTTTTCATAACAACAGCGCCTTGTTTTTTGCCGCTTTATTTGCTATGTTATTTAAATTGTAATCTAATAGAAGTATTTATTTTATGCGGTCGCATGAAACGGTGGTGTGAGTTCGACTCCCTCTTGGCCATTTTTATTTTATCTAAGTATGATTGTAAAAGCCTGACGAGAACTAATAACATTTACGTTAAATTGAAAAATTACTCTCAATTTATTGCAGGCGCCGGTGGGAAGTGAAAGTCGTATAAATTATGAAGCCGGAGTACGATTTGGATGCTGGGGGATGGCAATGTACTCGCTATCTTGTGCTTGCTACTCTACTATTATTGAGAAACTTATTAAGAGACTCGGGTAAGATATTTCAATTACTAGCCGTTCACTTCAAATTGGCCGTCGTCGACCGTTACAAAATGTTATTACGCTATTGGCCAAATTACTAGGATCGTTGACAAAAAATAATACTTAATTGTATTTTTTACTGTAACTGCGAATGTAACGGACTTTTTTCTGGCAATGTTTTTCACGACGTCTTGAAAAACATCTTGAATTTCGAAGGGCTCGATCGTTAATTTCTAATATTGATCCTCTACAAAGAAGTCCTCAATTAAAAATGAATAACTATCATCTTTAGATAACGAGCTATATACTCGTAACGAAAATAAAATTACGAATGATAAAATCAGGAAAAATTGTTTACTAACCCTATAATCATGTTATGATATCCAATTTATTTCGTCTGAGAATTTTTAGCGTAGGCGGGAGTGATATTATTGAACATCAAAAGTTATTCTTTCAAACAAAAATATAATGATGATAAAGGTTGTACCTAATGGGTAGGTATTCCTCCACTTATGATGCTTGCTCGGCTTTAGGTTTTTTAAAACATCGTTGACATAAAAATAACTCTATAGAGTCCGATACATAAACACATTCTAAAGCACTAAAGTATTCACTCATTCATCTGTTTTAGCTATAAATTATTACAAATTTTAAAGTACTCTGTTCAATGAAGATATTTATTTATCTACTAGAATTAGATGATTCCCGCGACTTCTTCGCCTGCGTGAATATCAAAAAACCTTAGGTTTTTGATTCCCGCTGAAACCCTTTAATTTTCCGAGATAAAATGTGGTCTATGTGTGAATCCAGGGTATAATCTATCTCCATTCCAAATTTCAGCCAAATCCGTCCAGTAGTTTTTGCGTGAAAGAGTAATAAACATACACACACAGACACACACACATACACAAACTTTCGCCTTTATAATAGACGATGCCCGCGCCTCCGTCCGCGTGGATCAAGGTTTTTCAATTCCCATGGGAACTCTGTAATTTTCCGGGATAAAATATAGCCTATATTTTAATCCTGGGTATGAGTTATCTCCATTGCAAATTTCAGCCAAATCGGTTCATTCGTTGTTGCTTGAAGGAGTAACAAACATACACACACACACACACACATACAAACTTTCGGCTTTATAATATTAGTGTGATGTGATGTGATGTGATTAGTGTGATAGTGTGATTATTATTTATCTATTTACAAGTTAAGTTTGCTTGGTGGGCAGTCAAAGAAAACCACTTTGAACGGATCTGTTGATTCCAAGCACATAAATCGAGGGTGCTCACGTTACTTACCCTTCAACTTGACTGTAGTTGTACTTCCTTATAACAAGATCAGACGGCCCTTGACTTTCAGCCAGCACTTGAGAGGTTTCCAGATTTATATATGCACCTTCAGAAGTTAATGCTTGACGGCACTTGAATCTTGTCAGTACCTAGCCTAAGTAGTTCCGGGGAAACTTGACAGTTTATGAAGCCATACAGATATTGTGTTTAGTGCACGTGTAAAATGCTTTTTTTTTTCGACATTTTCTTAATAAGCGATTTCTACGTACCCTTAGTATCTGTATATATGTACCTATGTATGTTTATGTTTAGAGCCTCAATAAATGGTTAAAGGTGCGTAGTAAGATACGAAAGGTCGACGGCTCAATCCCAACGCAACGCTTATTTCGAGGGGAGAGAATAATATTACTGCAGTTCAGCAGGTCTAATCTTCTTAAAAAAACAAAGTGGGTATAGAATACTCTGCCATACACTGCTATACCCGTGCCAAGTTAGCGCGCTACCATCTTAGATTGAATAGTCACTTACCATCAGGTAAGGCAGGCATTGAGATCGCAGTCAAGGACTATCTTGTCAACGAATAAAAAAAAGGAACTCTCCCAGGGAAACATGGGATACCTAGCTCAAATGTTTTTTATAGCGACCAAAACGGCCTTAATTTATTTTCTCAACTTTTGTGATAGCTTACACTTCAAAATTATTAAGTGTATATTATAACTACTATCCTACTATATTATAAATGCGGAAGTTTGGATATATGGATGAATCAAAAAACCTTATCCACGCGAACAAAATCGCGGACATCAGTTAGTTTTCTATAAGTATATAACTGTAAGCCTCAATAGTCCAACGGTCAAAGATGCGGACTGAAAGACTGAAAGGTCGCAGATTAGAATCTGTTGCACTAATGTCGTACACACTCCTAGCACAAGCTTTCCGCTTATTTGTAGGAGGATATTAGTCAACTTCAGCTTGGTTAATATTCTTTAAAAAAAATTGTTTCAGTGCAAAGAAGGTCTACGTCGGCGGCCTCTGCACCTACAGCTGCGGGATGATGATGCTGTGCCTGCTGCGCGCCCGGGCGGCAGTCATCCTGTTCAGTTGGACGGCGGGCATCATGTACTCCACGCTCTTCACCATGCCTTATCTCCTGGTCGCGCACTACCATGCTACTGGCATGGTACGCCCACTGTATCTTATCATCATCACCATCATCATCATCTCAACTCATCACTGCAAAGTATCAAAATAATTTTTGTTTGGCCTAAATAGTAGGTAACAATGAAGGTTTGTCTGGTGGGAGGCTTTGGCCGTGGCTAGTTACTACCCTACCGTCAAAGACGTGCCGCCAAGCGATTTAGCGTTCCGGCACGATGGCGTGTAGAAACCGATTAGGGGTTTGGGTTGAATTTACACTGCTATACCCCTTCCAAGTTAGCCCGCTACCAGCTTAGACTGCATCGTCACTTACCATCAGGTGAGATCGCAGTCTAAGGCTATCTTGTCATTGAATAAAAAAAACCGATGAGCGACACTCGCCCTCTGATGACACGCGAGAGACCCGTTTGATGAAGTCGGGAGGTCTATGATAGAAACTATGAAACCGATGTGCGATGTAAAAACCGTCGATCCGTTGCGTCGTGAGTGAAGGACAAACCAACAAACACACTTTCATATCCATTACATTAGTAGGGACTTACTTACCTAATCTCTCGTCCATAATAATATCGTGTACATTTATTTGACTGATTCGCCGGAAAATGTTTATCCATCCATTAAGAAAGGGATAATACTTACTCACATCATAAAACGTGATCCGTATTGTTAAACCTTGATAAGTCCCCTTTTGATGTAGGGTCTATTGAATCATTTTAATAATAAATCAAATGTTGGTAACATTACGAAATTATGTTAGCGCGAGCTATCGGCGCACCGACCTCTATAAATTCTATGATTTCATTGATGATTTCATAGATTATAGAGGTCGGTGCGCCATTTGCAATATTACCTATTAGTTCCAGAGACACTCGTATCTGCTTAGTGCTTACAACGCCAAAATGGCGTCAATCAAATAGGTCCACTGACCTCTATATTTAATCTCTGATTAACACTGGA
This sequence comes from Hipparchia sbordonii, assembly GCA_038048805.1. Taxonomy (NCBI): domain Eukaryota; kingdom Metazoa; phylum Arthropoda; class Insecta; order Lepidoptera; family Nymphalidae; genus Hipparchia; species Hipparchia sbordonii. Next base: position 11,061,829 of record CM076104.1, on the reverse strand, counting down.
CTTGCTGTCCCTATACCAAGGTCGGTCCAAAACCAGGTAGGATAGCATCCTCTCCAGTATTAATCATAGATTAATTGAGGAGTGTCTTTTCAAAAAGACTTAAATTCATCATAAGCTTTTAGGAAAACAATAAAAAACTTCTCATTTTTTCTTTTTTTTTTTTTAAATATTATTATGAATTGCCAAGTTTTGAAGCATTAACATCGAAATTAATTTTTTGAGCCCGTTTTTATTTGGAGAAATCGTAGTAATCAACGTAATAAAATTGATTTCATCCAAAAAAAGTTTTTTTTACAATATGGCAAATAAGCCCTTTTGAAAAGTCACTCCTCAATTATAGAGCTCAGTGTAGATGTGTGCATGTTCCAGTGGGACAGCGCAGGCGGCGGCAGCGAGCAGGAGCGTGGCATCGGCACCGACGTGGCGGTGGTCAGCAGCTGCGTCTTCGTGGCGCAACTCCTCATCTCCGTGATCATGGGGTTCGCGGTGAAGCTCACCGGCTCCACGGCGGCCGTGGTGGCCGTGGCCGCCACGCTGGCGGGCGCCGCCGCCTTCAGCGCCACCAAGATCACTTACCTCGACCTGTGAATAGCACCAAACTCACTCATTTTCAACTTAAGAGGAACTTACTTTATTTTTTTGTATGAAAGAATCTTAGACCATAAGAAAAGAATATATTCCTTACTAATATTATAAATTAGGTACTACATGATGCCCGCGACTTGATCTGCGTGGATTAAAAGGTTTTTCAAGTCCCGCGGGAGCTCTTTCATTTTCTGGGATAAAATGTAGCCTGTATGTTAATTCTGGGTATGAGTTATCTCCATTACAAATTTCAGCCAAATCGGTTCATTCATTGTGTCGTGAACGAGTAAACACACACACACATACAAACTTTCACCTTTATAATAATGTTAGTGTGATACGAAAGTGCTTGTTTGTTGGCTTGTCCTTCAATCACGCTGCAACAGAGTTACGGATTGAGGTGATTCTTTACATGACAAAACTTGAAGAGTGACGACATTGACAACCTTTTTAAGAGAGGGCAGCCTGGCTTCTTTTAGCGTTAGCGTTAGGCGTTTTCACGTATTTTTATCCGACTGCGCGATGCAAAGGAAGGTATAGTGTTTGTCAGTTTATGTATGTATGTCCGTATGTGGCACTCTGGAGACGAAACGCGTGGGTCAATTTTGATGATTCTTGCGCTTATCGTAAAGTGCACGCTGGACTTAGACTTTTTTACTATGAAAGCATTCTTCAAGTTAAGACAGTGGTAAAAAAATTATGACTGATACAATATTATGTTCTAAATCCTATACAACTATGTTGAATTTTGAATAATATAATAAATAATACTCCATAATATTTTAACTTGTAAGCACAAGTGTTTTTTGTTTAGATTGATAACATAATTAAGTTGTAATTCTAATCTAGATAAATCTATTTTTTATAAACGAGAATAACTTATTGTAACAATACTTAACGTCTCAAATGCTGACAGTTGTAACCTCAACGCAAAAAAGTCGCATTATCTATTTGTGCCATCGTAGCGCTCAAACGGATGTTCCTAAAATTGAGGAACAAATAATAACTTTTTCTTAATTTAAAAACATTTGGTATAACCCCGGGATAAGGGACAAAATACTAACCTCTAGATATTAAATCCATGATTTTCATTGGTCTTGCTGCTCTGATTTCTTTCTTGGACATACTTGATTGACGCCATTTTAGATTTGATTGACGCCATCTTGGTACTGTAAGCATTTAGCAGCTGTACGACGAGTATCTCTGGAACTAATAGATAATTTAGCAAATGGCGCATCGACCTCTATAATTAATGTATAATTTCATTGTTGTTGTTGTATGATTTCATAGATTAATTACTTAATAATATTTGGTGTACCATTTGAATTATTATTAGTTCCAGAGAGACTCGTATTTTATTTTATGTGGCCCTTCAAATTTATCGATATTTAAGCTATCATTTTTAAAGCGACAGCAAATCCAGTGTTAATCATAGATTAACTATAGAGATCAGTGGGATTAAATGTCGAAATTGAACACTAGTGACGTTAAGCATTAAGAGACGTTAATATTTGGCTGTCTTTTGTTAAACAACTAGATTTTTTCCTATGATAGATAACTTTATAAACATTAGAGCTAATTTATTTGACTATATATACAATAGTTATGTAATGTAAATAAAAAGCAATTGGTTCGAAATTAAATCTCCATAGGATAATTTTAATTAAGGTCAGGGGGAGTAAGTGAAACATACTTTTCTGTTTTTTCTACAAAATGACCTCTAAGTCAATAAAAAAAATGTCAATTTAAATAACGATCAATGCAAAGTACTCTTCCTTAAATGGGCTTTCTATGACGTGATCTTTAAGTCCTCTATTAGTGCAAATAACGACAAAATTACTAAGTAAAAGTAGACCATGGTTTCGTTTCACTTACCCTCAAAATGGGGTAAGTGAAACAATGATCAGTGCGCCGCTAATATAAGGTCTACAGAACTATTTCAAGGACTAAAATGGCATCTTTAATTGCTTCAATCGAATACGAGTCTCAGGGCATGGCTATATGGTCTAGTTTCTTAAATAAAAGGAAAAAACTGAAAGTGGGGTAAGAGAAACATAGTCAAGCAGTCAGGGGTAGTAAACCAAAACAAAAATTGGTACGTAATAAATTTTTATTAATTAGCTAACACCATGTTTACAATATTTTTACGTCTTCTTCTATTCTTGCTTTCTTAGTGGATGCCTACGTCATAGTAGCTATCTGTAGGCAAAATTTCAACCCGATCCATACAGTAGTTTGAGCTGTGCATTGATAAATCAGTCAGCCAGTGTCAGTCACCTTTTCCTTATATATATTTAATAGATTAACTTTTTTATAACTAGCAGCTCCCTCAAATTTTATCAAAATAATTATGGGAATAAAATTAAATATACTAAGTCTTACTGTCAGTAAAAATATAAATTTATTCTATAACACGAATATAATATTATGTACGATGTAGGTATGATGGTTCTATATGTGTGATAAGTTTCATCAAAATCAGTCCAGTGGTTTTTGAATGACGCTCGAACAAACGGAATGACCGGTGTGTCAGACACAAGACGGCCTATAATCAAATATTAGTTTTTTTTAAAATAAGATATAATTTAAAAAAGGTTGGTAATCTCTGACATGGGATAAGTGAAACATATGTTTCTCTTACCCCGCTCATCTCTGTTTCACTTTCCCACTCAAAACTTTTAGTGACTAGAATCTTTACCATGTCTTAAATTAATAATCTGAACGTTTTAGACAAAAAATACAATTGGAACATTAAATCTATACCTTATTCAATGTACTTACCGCAAAAAACTTTTGAAAACTCTATAAAATCACTTTAAAACAAGCAATAAATATAACCGCGACTAACTCGTGTTTTGAGTTTTGAAAAATGTCAAATTTCTTTCCTAAATATTACCTTGTAGAATTATCGCAGCAACATCTATGTTAAAAAATTGATACCATTTCGTCAATACTCTTTTATTGACTGAGAGCAAATATCGATAAACTGCATAGTTTGTTAGATATGGCTTTGTGTTTCTCTTACCCCACCGTTTCTCTTACTCCCCCTGACCTTATTGTAACGACAGTTTATGTATTTAAATTCAGTTTGCATGGATGGATATTTATAAAACTTAGAAAATAAATTTAAAAAATGTTAATAAGTGATTTATAATTATTAGGTAGATAGATACCTATTAGATAGTTATTGTTTTTTCTTTTCTTGTATACTTGCGAATAAAATGGATAGCTTCTATTTTTGATCTGAGTGTAATGCATGTGATATAACAATAAATAATTATATGCCTGTTGTATAAGTTATTCTGTTAAATGCTAATTGTTAAGTTATAATTAATGTAAAAAGTAAATGTGTTAATAATGAAATATAAAGTGTTTATACCACAGACTTCCTCGATACAATAACGCCGATCACAGACAACAGTAAAAATAGTCGGACTGATAAAAATCGCAAATAATATAAACCGTTTACCCCTGGAAAGTTACTTAGGCACCCTGGAGTTTTCCAGGGGTTGCAATTTATTTTGCACAAAAAGTAAAAATATTACCTACCTACCAAATTGTGGTATCATCTCCCTTCGACAGTGTTCCCACTTAAATACAATATGGGGTTATTTAAGGGGCAAACCAATAAGTTCCTGAAAAGCCGGCAACGCATTGGTGGTGCCTCTGGTACTGCAAGTGTTCATGGGCGGCGGTAATCACTTTACATCAGGTGACCCGCCAGCTCGTTTGCCCGCTATTCATATAAAAAAAAATATTTGACAAAAAACTTAGGCAAGTAGGTATTATTTAAATTTTTTCAAAATTCTATAATGCTATATTAATAGTTACTGAAATAATCAGCCATGAAGGAAGGAAAAGTCGCACTACAGTGTAGATATAGCTTTTCAGTTCTCACTATCATTATATTGTCTCGATTCGGGCAAGTAATCAAGAATTTCCTTCGCAGGCAATCATTAGCGCAACGAAATGGCAATAAAAAATTAAATTATTCCGTTTGCTTTGCGATACCCGATCGCCGATTAAAGCACAGATTAATGATAGCATAGAAGGTGTAATCCGGTCATATCAAACAGATTCGTATTTAATCTGCTACCTCATAATTATCGCTAGTTTCAAAATGATGATAAATATTTTAATCTATACTCGTAGACGATTCTGGACGAGTATGATTTTTTTTTAAATTACTCGAAGTTGGGAAAGCGCGTCAAAATAATAACTCCCTTAAGATTGACTTAAATCAGCTTAATCAGCATTTTTCTTCCTCTCACGTTATTGATGACGCTATTAAATTACGTACTAAAAATCAAATTTCAGCTTTCTGACGATCCCGCTTTTATTTTTAGTCAAATGAAGCGGTAGGGAGTTCCAGAGCGGAGCAGCTTCAATGGAAAAGGATTTAGAATAAAAGGAAGTATTATGTGAAGGAATTTTTAAAATAAGATTGTTATCAGAAAGAACCCGAGATATCTCCCGTACAGTGACTGTCCCCAAAGAACCCAAACCGCTTTTTAAGGTAAGAAAGGGATGTAGGATTGAATAGATCACTGTATAAAAGAGAAAGAATGTGAGTATTCCTGCGAAGGCGAATTATTAGAAGCCGTTTGAGTTTTTCGTGAAATTCGGAAACGTGGTTATACCTATTTTCGGAGTCCAAATATGAACTTTATGCAATGATTTTGAATGCGCTCAAGTTTGTTAAGCAATTCTTCATTAAGATTAAGGAAAAGGAGTGATTGTACAATTTCAGTTGGTAAGAAATTGCTCAGCTTACGAATAGACTTAACCAAAGCAAAAATCTTCCTACTTACCTCACTTACCTGTGGAGCCCAAGATAGGAATCTGTCGAATAATGCCCAAATTTTTAACTGTGTCATTATAGGCACAGTTATAGGCACATTATATTATGTCCCATCAAAAACGATACCAGGTAAATTGAGCAAATCAATACGAGTGACTAATTTTTGACTGGCTATTATAATAGCCTTAGTTTTTGATGGATTCACTTTAAGACCATAATATGATTTACTCCACTCTACAATTGAGAAGGAGTCGAGGGCGGTCTCTAAAACTAAATCCACGCGGACAAAGTCGCGGGCAACAGCTAGTAAAATGTATAATGCCTCTACTAATACACGATTATTACCTCTTCGATAAAATTACGCCGATCTCAGACGGCAGGGCTCTTTAGGATTAGTATAAGATTTAATTCGATTGATCGTTTTCGTATTCGATGAAATTAGCGTCAAAGTAAAATGAACCTGCAAGTAATTTAGCGTTCCGGCACGATGGCGTAGAGAAACAGAATAGGGGTTGGGTTGAATTTACACTGCCATACCCCTTCCAACTTAGCCCGCTACCATCTTAGACTGCATCGTCACTTACAATGAGGTGAGATCGCAGCCATGGACGATCTTGTCTTTGAATTTAAAAAAAAAATGGCCATAGTTTCTTTGCACACCTGAATAGGTGGCACTGTACAGAACCCTGACGTACCATATTTATTATGGTTTGTACAATTTCAGCGCGCACAATCTCTGCAATCATAAATCAAATAGGTAATAACTTTAATAAGCTTAAAATAATCCTTTTTACGCAGCCATTAATAAGAATAACAATGTCGAGTTGCTGGCGTATCAAGGTCGCAGGGATTTTATTTTACACATATTATTTTACCGGATCATATTGTATTACCTTGGCCTGTTTTATAAAGTGTGAATTATTGTCACCTTGCCCGGATACAATGGACATCTTAATAAAGAAGATGATTTTGATCAATTTCTTGTGAGATAAGTTCCATGTTTTTACATCTTGACTGCGATCTTATAATCTGTTATTATCGAATTATACCACTTAGAAGTGCAAGCCTCTAAAAGCCGACTAAACGGTATAATAGGTATATTTGATAATTTTCTGCACTAACGCTCTGGAACTTATAATATTGCAAATGGCGCATCGATCTCTGCACTTAATCTATGAAATCATCAATGAAATTATAGATTAATTATAGAAGTAAAGTTCGGCCGTTCAGAGAATGCGTTCCTGACACCTATCAGTTAGTCACGACTAGTGATGGGCACAACATAACACTGAGTTCGTTACCGTTCCTCCAAAATGAACCGGCGCATTATTTTAAGATTATTTTCGTTTTAAATTGGCGGAATCATTTATATTTTAGTTATTTAAGTAGAAACCAAAAAAAGGTAATATTCATATAATAAAATTGTTTTATTTATTCTTTGTTACAAAGTTACTTACAATCTGTATTTCTATGCAATAAAGTAAGTACATTGAATTGAATGTGCGTACAGAATATTAATCAGACTCCGATTCGCTTGAAGAAGTGGTGTCTTCATCATCTTCGCCTACATGTATAATTATATTATTATCAATAACAGAATCAATCCTCATATCTCGGTCAAAATGTTCCAAAATCAGATTTTTAGTCTATTATAGTATAGTAGTATATTATAAGTATAACTGTATAAGAACAGATTACGATACTTGCCTGTTATTTTTAGCACAGCACTACAAATATAAAGCGCTGACATAACCTTGTAATAGCGCAGTATAGATTTAGAAAAATATTGTTTACCAAGTTATTTGACACTCAGTTTGGCACAAAATTATAACATTCATTGATTATTGATATAATATAATGTTGTTTTAATGCTCATCAATTGTTAAAACGGTAAACAACCAGCAAAAATATTTTTATCGTAACTGCAACGTCATTACAAAGCTACGTCGTCAGTTCAATCGCGACGTGTCAGGAACGCATTCTCTGAACGGCCGAACTTTAGTTGCGCCATTTGCAATATAATATTAGTTCCAGAGACACTCATATTATGTCAAATATGAAATGAAATGAAAATATTCTTTATTGGTGTACCAAAGAATAAAAACTTACATAACTAATACACAAGTAAACGACACAGTTTTACGCTCTTATCGCTAAAAAGCGATCTCTTCCAGGCAACCCATGATAAGAGAAGAAATTTTAATCAAAACACAGGGAAGGGTGAACAGTAAATTGCAAATAGTTAACACAATATAAAAATTCAAAAAAAGAAAATCAAATGCCACTAGAAACTGATAATAACAATATGGCGCTTCAAATATCATTTTTATTATGGATCAATTGGAACCTGTTACCTCTCCCAAGACCAGAGCACTCACCACTGTGCGAGAGAGGTCGTCTAGTAAAAGATAAGTTAATAATGGTCCAGTTCTATTTCAGAGAGATATTGCAAAGTGTCGGTCTCTCAAACGATTTATCATTCGTGCACACCTTTCTCTGTGCTATTGTACGTAGCGCGAGGAACTTTTCCAGTAAATTCCACAAGTTCCATTTATAGAAGGTAGTTCGTGCTAGAAATTCTTTAAAAAAGAATAACAATAGTTACCTTATATACCTTACTTCAAACTGCCCTTTTATTACGGTACATAAAAACATGTAGGTCACTCTATCACATCATATATTATAATAAAATTTTTGCTGGGTCACTTGGGATTTAACTCTCTAGAAACCCGACGAGCCTGTGACCAACTCGTTACCGTCTGCAAAGTCCTTACAGGCTAAATAGACTGTCTCGAGCTTCATAATTAGGTATATTGCATCTCGGCACCCAATAATTTATATCCACCTGCGTCAATGCCGCTACCGCTGACTTTTCGGTATCCGGCCTAGATGCGATCTGTCTCGCGCTAGATCTCCAATACCGTCTGCACTGAATATGATGCTATCCGAATCTCCAGCCTGTGACAAATTTGCAGATAAATGGAGCTCCGTTGTGAGTCGGTGTTTGCAGTTTTGCGAAGGTTTCATCTTGCAAACTTTGCGCCTGACTAAAAAAATTTTGAGTGTGTTGAATGATTTTGACTTTTGTTGGATTTCGTAATTATTTTTAAGCTATACCTACTAATACGATCCTTCGCGTTACAACGATTGAACCGATTTGGCTGAAATTTGAAATGGAGATAGCTTATAACCAGGATTAATACAAAACTTATAAATAGGCTATATTTTATACCGGAAAATTAAAGATTATTATCCGCGAATTAAAAAACTTCAAGATTCGTACAGACAATGAGCTCAAGACCAAGGCGGTCACATAGAAATAGGTCTTCAGGTGTCACTATCATTACGTCTCGATTCGGATCTATTAAGAATTTCCATCGCAAGCAATCATTAGCGCAATGAAAGGGCAACAAAAAATTAAAATATTCCGTTTGCTTTGCGATAGCCGATCGCCGCTTAAAGCACAGATTAATGATAGGATCGAAAGTGTAATGCGCTCACATCAAAGAGTCATATTAAATCTGGTGCCTTATAATTATTGCTAATTTCAACATGATGTTGAAATATTTCTGCTACACTGTTTCCATTGTAGGCCGTGGTCACAAATATAATGTCACTCACTCGTTATCTGGACTCTATTGGGTGTCTTTATATACCGTAATTTTAACGGGACCGAATAAATACACCTAATATATAAACTATATAAATATAAGTCAGTAATATATAAGGAACATGTCTATTGCAGAAACCAAAGCCGCTAGAGCAAATGCAACGTGGGGCGACCTCCGGTATAAAGACGAGATTAGGGTGGAAGGGGGTGGTAGGTACCTTGGTAGGCAGTGAAGGAAGGATAAAGGAACTAAACTAAATTAACAGTTCTAATTGTAGTGCTTTAATTTTCTGCAGTAGTAGTTTAGCTTAGAGATTGTGTAAAATCAAATTAAGCACCATTGTACGATGGTGCGCTTTCGGAAAGTTAACAATGTTGAACAATGAATCCAAAAAAGCCTGTTTGCAATCTTCTTATATATCTTCAGCCAAAGAACGATGCAACTTTCGATATGAATCTACATAAATTAAAAGTCATTTATCGAAATTGGCATGCGGTATTCGCACTTCCAAAACCAGAAAGAAATATCCAATAGAAAAATCCGTTGTTTTTGCCAAATATGAAATATTATAATTACATAAAACCAAACTTTCTAGAAATAAAAACCGGCTAGTGCAAGTTGGACTCGTACACGAAACGTTCCTTACCATCATAACAGCCATTTTTAAGGTCGAGCAAAAAACGCCGAAAAAAACACGTTTTTTGTACTTTATTTTTCATTTTATTTTATTTTTATTAGAAACGATAGAACCGAATTAACCTTAATACCTCGGTCAAAATAAATATTATAATGGGAACACACCATGATTTACAATGGTTAGGAAAGTGCAAACTTACACTGATAAATAGAGGCTACGTCGGCTCTATTTAACTATGTTTGCAAAGCTTGTCTTCGAAGTTTAAACATTCATTCAAAGGATGGGCCTCCTCCACCGCCTATGGAGGAAGGCGACCCAATGCAAGGCTTTGGAAGCATCGAGCGGCGAGATGGAAACTTTGTTTTTTGAATCTATCTACCGAGTAACGTATATTGCAGGTAAAACTAGGAACTAGAGTCGAGATTAATCTTTTAATGCTATTAACTTCGACAAACTATTCCTGGAATCGGTCCGAAGTATTTAGAAACTTAATTATAGACGAAAAACAGTTACAAAAAAATGTAAAATAATACTGAAGTTGCATTAAAAGCTATTAGAGCTAAAGACTTTTTTTTAAGATTTGGAGGATTATATTTTGTTTATTTTCTTCAACATTGTCATAAACTTATCTTTCCATATTTAACGTGACAATTTAAATTCAAACAAAAATCGTGTTTCCGGCAAGCTCCTCTGCTCTCTGGGTACCTTGATGTAAGATGTTAGATTGATAAAGTTCTCTTTACAAATGTTGCAATCTAAAATGTTACTCGGGTCGCATTGCTTATTTAAATAATCTGCCTTGAACCTTATTTTTGAAAAAGCAGCAATCATATGCGCTTCCCGTGAAGTACCTACAATCTAAACAGTAGGCAGACCCTCCACTAGGTGGACGACATCAAACGAGTCGCAGGGAGCCGCTGGTGACGCAAACCCGAGACCTGTGGAATTCCATGTTTTGCATGGAATTTCATTGAACGCTTCAATTCAACGTTTCTGAGACGAACGGCTAAGGAACGCACTTCCAGCTTCTGTGTTTCCGGCCACGTATAATCAGAGTACATTCAAGACAAGAGTGAATAGGCATATTCTAGGCAAACGCGCTCCAACCTAGACCTCAGCAATGCTTTCCATCATTGATCGTCGTCAAGCTCAAGTATATCTAATAATAATAAAAAAAGAATTCCTTTGTTCAATAGTGGACATCTATTGGTTGATAAAGGAGGTGAAGAAGTTGAAGTTATTGAAGCTTATTTGACAATTTTAATTGGCACAGGATGGTCACGTCTCGACAACACCATGCTATACAATATCTACAGTGGAATCGTAAAATCCGCGGTCGGACTCTTTATTTTCTGCGAAGCTTGGCAATTGATCACACACACACACAGCTTGGACGACCTTGTTGATAACGTGAACTTAACTCTTGTACACTTTCTTGCTCTATACAGATACAAAAATATGGTGAGTAGTATTATCTTCTTGTGCGAAATGTCTTATAGCTCTGGCCTACTTGCTACTGCCTACTAAAATCGTACAGAAAAACCGTACCTCCAATCGGTCCTAAATCGTCAATATTGTGTGAAGAGGTGACGGAAACAATTTTTAAAATACTAAAAATAAAGATTTTTAACCAAACTAATAACCAAAAATTGGAGACCAAGGACCAATCTATGGGTAAGTAATTTTTAGTTCCATTTTCCGTGTTACTTAGTTACAAAATATACCGAAAACTCCACCGAGTTCTAGTTAGCTTAATGAATTTGCAGCAACATTGTCATAAACTTACCTTTTCATATTTGACGTGAAAATTTAAATTCAAACAAAAAATGAGTTTGCGGCAAGCTCCTCTGCTATTTGGGTTTAGGCCAAAGGTACCTGTTTCTTAGTATCAAATTCAGATAATTTCGAAAGGTTGGAGTACCTGGGATTAGAACCCTGTGGTATGTTTCTCTAAAAATGATTGCTTCAGTGTAACGATTGCAATCGCCTCTGACTGGCCGATACTCATTCGCTATTGGCTAAAATGCATTGTTGCAGAAAGAACACGATAAATTCAGCCAATCGCCACAATCGAGACTGTAGCAATGATTGATGCAGCTTTTACAGAATCAACAGTCGTCACACTGGTTTAACCAAAACATAAGCTGTAATGTTTACCCCTTGCTAGGCTATCACAGCTAGACTAGGCTGACATTATTATCCTAAGAAACTAGTGACTTATAGTTCAAGTTGTTATTTTGTGTTCCATTATTTTTAGTTTTTTGTTGTATATATATTTTATTTTATGCCTTTTATAAATACGCCTTCCAACTGTACGGAGTTCCTCGAGTGTTCCATATGCGTCGATGGCATGTACAAGGGTCAAAAGGGCCTCAATATTCATAAAAGCCGTCGTCACATACCCAACACCCTACCTTTGGCCCCAGAGCATGCAGCGAGTTCTTCCACTGCGTGCTATGATGATGGACTCTCGAGTGACTCTCCTTTATGGGCGAGGCTCTCACTCCTTAAACGCGGAATTAGGTTGGTGAAGCGTGTCCCTAGAGGGGCCCGGCCCTCAGTGGCTCCTAAGAAATTTACCTATGTGATTTATGGAATGGGATCACCCTCAGTAATTAGGTATACAATGCAGAATTTCAACATGGGTAGGATCCATAATATTATATTCCAATGATGTACTGTATTTTCTGTAGGTACATTTGTGTATCAAATACATATTTCAATTTATAAACGAAAAACTAAGATTTTATCGGTTTAAAATTTGCAGCGCGATAACAAAGTAATGTACAAGAGATTGGGCTCGGCCATGGAATCGCCCTATTTTGACAATTCTACAGCCAAACGCAAGGAACTAATAGACTTCTGGGCATCGAGAAACGAATGGTTTCTTAAACTGCTACTGATTTTAGGTTGTTGCACATTGATTTGTTGGTAAGTAACTAGCACTGTTGTTTATCAAAATTATCAAATACCAAACTTAAAAGCTGTGACTCCACTTGGCGAACCATTAATTAAAAAAACATTAAGGCTCGCTTAGTGCACTTAAGAGTGCTACGCGGATTTTGTTTGTTTCATGCTTGTTCGAGATAATGACGCAAAGTATTACTTAAGGCATATTGAAATGAAATGAAATGAAATGAAATTGCGTGAGAGACTGAAAAATAAAAGTGGAAAAAAGTTTAGTTTATTTTGTAAGTGTAAAAGTGTAAAGTTAAGAAAAGACGCGTATTTTAACGCTTCTGTATTACCGCAATATGTCTTGTGCATAATAATATAATACTCTGAATAATGTACGTATACTACACAATGTACTTACCTTGGGTACCAGTTACGTGCGTTTGAAAAGCTGCAAGCCAATTTCCAAGGGTCTGTGTTTATAAAACTCACCGAACTTTACGCGTAATTACTTACCTAAGTGGGAGGAGTTTTTTAAGTTTGTGTACCTCGTTGAAATTCAAAGTTGCCGGAAGCTTCTAAGTTTTTATATAGAAATACACACGAACTTGTATTTTAAAACTACCTGAAGTTTAGGGCATGCTCTTATGAGCGCCGATCGGCGTTTTTGCGACTTTTCGGAAGCTTGATGCCGCGTCCGAACGCAAAAATGCCGATCGCCGCTGCTAAAAGAATCGTGTCTGCCCGGGGCGTTAGTCAGACACTTTTGCATTAGTATCGATTAGATTTTATTTTACAGGCACACTTATCCCTTTGTAGACGACATAGAGTACAATTTGATGGTGGCAGTTCGAATTCCCTTCGAGTACCAGACTCCTACGCGGTTTCCCATGGTATATGCTACAGTACTAATGCTTTTCAACTATACATCTCTATTCGTGATAGTCAACGACCTGATCATGCAGGCATATTTGATGCACCTGTTGTGTCAGTACACTGTGCTTTCGGATTGCTTTGAAGGCATTGTTGACGACTGTATGGCTGACACAAATCGTAAGTATACATGTACCTACGTTCATCTTATGTTCTACAATAAAACTCCACAATAAAGTTTGAGAAAATTAGGAATATGCTCATGTCAAAGCAACTCTCAACAAAAAGCAACAAGGGAACTCTCTTATTTTCTGAGATAAAAAGTAGACTAATGTGTTATTCCAGACTATAATCTGTCTCTGTACCTTTCAACCAAATCGGTTTAGTCGTTGCAACGTGATTGAGTAACAAAGATCCATCCATCCATCTAAACATTCGCATTTAGTAGAACTGAAAACTATTTAAATGATTAAAAAGCATGGATATGACTCGCTTTACTGATGAATTGATAATTTCATTGGCTGGTAATTCCTACCTATCTATGTACACATCGTATTAATGTTTAAAAAGAGCAACTGCTGAGTTTCTAGCTGGTTCTTCTCGGTTGGAATGGAACGGCATACTAGATTCACTTGACGATTCACTAGCGCTTTGTAAAAGTTTATTTGGACAAAAAAATAAATTCTATTCTATTTATAAGAAGAACTTTTATGTTTCTCAGAGTTTCTGCTGTCTTCTCCATTTCACGCTTTAAAGTAAATCCTCTTTATTCGGGTATGAGCGTGGTGAAGTTAACTTGCCTGCCAAGTTCTAATAACTTTATGGGTTATTTAAGGGTGAACTCTATAGACTGCTCTCACTCAGCTCAGACTCAAGACAAAGCATTATCTGAGACAGAGCACACTCTATAGATTTCAGTATAAGACTTCAACTTTTTTCAGCTGTGGACCGAAAGACATTTATCACCACGGAATCATTCAAAGAGATTTATTTAAAGCGACTCAGCAATTTGGTGGATCAACATAAACTCCTTTTAAAGTTCGGTACTTCATTTGTTCATTACTGGAGCCAATTTCACTAACGCCAAGTAACGTTTAACAGACGAATGAAATACATGTTTTGACAGATTTTCAATACAAAAACTGTCATTTTACTGCTTGAAATTTTAACATCAATTTTACTCCTTGACTTAAAAGTTACTCAACGTTGATGGAACGGCACATAAACAATGCACACATAGCAGATTTAAAGAAAATAACAGAAATAAATAGCTAAATAGTGGTATGATAAAATCGCGGCCTTGTTGATCGCTTAGTAGCGATCTCTCTACGCAACTTTAAAGTCTTTACTGCTGAAATGGCAGAATTAGGTATATATGTCATACATTTTATTTATTTTGTTCAAGCAAATAAAGCAACTATCTTTATCTTTTTACAAAACTGCTCATAATCTGCCGACTAGGTAGGTAGAATTGTCTACTAGCTGTTGCCTGCGACTTCGTCCGCGTCGTTATGATCAGCGTGATGACCATAATAACAGAATAATGATAGCCTAAAGCCTTCCTCGATGAATGGACTATCCAACACAAAAATAATTTTTCAATTCGAACCAGTAGTTCCTGAGATTAGCGCGTTCAAACAAACAAACTCTTCAGCTTTATAATATTAGTATAGATTTAATAAATCATTTTTTTTTGTTATATATAGGTTACTTTTTCCATTTTTATCCTGCCTTTCTACAGTTAATGTGTGCATAGTTTATTTTTATTAAAATCCGATTAATTTTATGTTAATTATGAAACTGTTTGATTCATCGAAGACTCTTTCACGAAGTTGCTGCTACAACCTAATTTTCATTTACCCACGAAAACTGTCTTCTTGAACAGACTCTACCAAGGAATAATACTACTGGAAATATTACTGGACTCTACCAAATATTTTCGTTATAATTTTGAGTTGGCATTATACCTACTCCAATTTTCCGTCCTTTATAGCAATACGATGGATTTGAAGGACTCCCTGAGCACTCCAATGCTGGGTCAGCTCGCAACGAGTGCTATCCTCATATGTTTCGCTGGTTATACAGCTACCAGAGTAAGTAATAAACGTCCGCAGCATAGTACGTATTTTGTTAAGATCGCCACAGAACATAATATTGTGCCGTTTGTATCCAGCAGCTGCCAGGGACTTGTTCAAAATCCAACGCTGAGTTTCCTGGTGCGAGGTCGTTATTCAAACTCCTTAGAACTCCAACAACTATCAGTTATTTACGCTATATGCCCCGCCCATTGCCACCAAGCACTTACCTATTATTATCAGAAAAAAACTCAATAAAATAAATAATCATTTAATTCAGAATAAATTCCATAGCATTACAATAATAATAATATTATTATTATTTAAATTTAATTAGTATCCAATAACCTTATTCTTTTTAACCAACTTCAAAAAAAGGAGGAGGTTCTCAATTCATCGGAATCTTTTTTTTTTTATTTATGTATGTTCCCCGATTATTCGAAGACGCTTGGACCGATTTGGAAAATTCTTTTTTGTTGTTTGAAAGGATATACCTACTTCACAGGTAGTCCCATTGTCATCAGGTCAAGAACTGATGATGGGATCCTGGAGAAATCGAGGGAACTCTTCAAATTTTTTAGGTTTATATTACCCTAAGTATATCATAAACATAGTATGTATTCCTATAGTCGAGTAGAATGATTCGTATGCCTATTTTCACCAAACACACTTAAATCGTCCCCTTAGTAGGAGTCTTATTACGTAGGTAGCCCCAAATACAATCCCATTACCGATGTGATTTCCACCTTGAGGTGTTCCCTAATGGTTCGCGAAAACGAAACTGATAGAAGCGTCATCTAACTTGATTTGGAACGTTGGTGAAAACGGGCGTTACCGTTAGATTTTTTCGAATCCAGCTAATTTTAATTCCTTTTTGCAGACTGTTGGCCCCAACAAAGTGAAATTTTTCATGAGCCTTTTGTATGTGATGTGCAATCTATTCGAATTGTTTATATTTTGCAAATGGTGTGATGAAATCAAATTGCAGGTTAGTTACTTCACCTCACTTCCTAGCTCAAAAAGCCTACCTTTATAGTCTAACTAGTGAGCAAGTAAGAGCTCACGAAGGCTGAAATCTATAGACCGCACAGCTCAGACTCAAGAGTTAAAACGAGGCAGATTTATGTCAGAACATATTTGTGTCTCGTTAACCTCTATCTTACGTCTGAACTGAGTTAGAGCACGCTCTATAGACCTCAGCATCAGAGAGCAATAATTCTCACTCACTCTCAGCTCAACCAAACACAGATGATTGCGAGCGTCTCACTGTATCATTTATAGACCATCTCACAACTGACAAGAGTGTAAGCTATAAGTTTTTGTCTCAGGAGAGAGCTTATTTTACTACACCACCTTTTTACCCAAAACCAAAAGGAAGGGTCATTATTTTAGCAGTCTATGTATGTGTGTATTTATGTCACTATTATGAATACTCGTATTCTACCCTAGTAGTGTTCTCCAAAAATGACTGCTTTAGTGTAACGATCACAATGAACTCTGACTGGCTAAAATAACAGCCTCAATGCATTTTAACCAATAGCGGGAGAGTACCAGCCAATCAGAGGTCATTGCGATCGTTCCCATAATGAAATCAATTTTCGAGAATGATCCAATCTTAGGCTCAATAGCCCAACGGTTAAAGGTGCGGACTGAAAACTGAAAGGCCGCAGGTTTAAACCCCATCCCGTTGCACTTTCGTCGTGCCCATTCCTAGCGCAAGCTTTCCGCTTATTTGGAGGGGAAAGCAGGATATAAGTCAACGTCAGCTTGCCTGATATTCTTAAAAAAAGCCGGGTTACAAGGGTTTTTAAAGTTTTATCCTTGTTTCAGAGTGAGAACATTGGCAATGCGGTGTACTGTTCAGGCTGGGAGCAGGGGTTGGCCACGACCCCCGGGGTCCGCGCGTGCATCCTTATCGTGGCTGGCCGAGCCAGCAAGCCGGTCGTGCTCACGGCGGGTGGTTTGTTTGAACTGTCCCTGGCTTCGTATACCACTGTAAGTAGTGTGCCCACAAGCACGGAGTGCGCTGAGTGCGGCCAGCAGCGCTATTCAGTAAAATACAAACTCACTCCGAAAGCAAACTCACTTCACCAATCACGGAATAGAAAATAAAGACTAGAACGGTTATGACACTCATTCTAATACAAATAGGAGTGAATGCCTATTCATTCTCAATCATCTTATTCTATTCGGTGTTATCAATTACGTCAATTTGACATAATATGACGAGTGAATTCACTTTCGAAGCGAGTTTTATTTTGCCCTACAGGCAGTGAAACCTGGTGCGGGCAGCTGCCACATTCTATTTTTCATTTTAAACCCCCGACGAAAGAATGGGAGTGTTATAAGTTTGACGTCTGTATCTGTATGTCTGTCTGTTCCCTTATAGCTTCCTAACGAATGGACCATTTTTGCACGTAAATCTCTCTCCGCTCGTATAGGATCTTCCTTCGCATCGGACTGTGAGAGTGAGTGAATAGAGAGTGCACCTGAGTTTGCGCACACACTTGTGCACTATAACGCAGGTGACTAATCTCTGAGGAGGTTGACCGCCGTAACTGGATTAATAGGTATTATCTTTGCTTTCAGTTAGTCAAGACTTCTTACTCTGCCATCGCCGTTTTACAACAGAATGCTTCAGAATGAATGAAAAAAACGTTAGTTGTGGGTATCCTATCCGATTATATTATATTTTATAAAATTTTGTTTTAAATTCAACTATAGATATGTTTCGTTAACTTCTTGTAACTTGTTAACTGGCAAACCCGCATTTGCACTTTTGTTTATATGCATGTCGGTTTCCCTGTAATTTGTGCACATCTGAAATATTTCCCTAGGCTTAGTTTGATTTCTTGTAATTCTTGCGTGAGTGTTTGTTGGCAAACCACTAAAATAAAATTAAACATAACATAATATCCACTAATAAAAAATTAAGAAAGTGCGTTTGTTTGTTTGTTTGTTGGTATATCCTTCAATCATACAGGAACATAGCAATATATTGACATGTATTTTGCAGAGATATAGTTAAGGACCTGAGAGAAACATAGGCTAAAATAAAGAAATAGACTTACATAAATCAACAAATTGAGGCCTGAGGGAGACCTACTCAATTACTCATGCCAGAAAATATGTATTTAGGTAGGTACATATTTGAAATTCAACATTTATCTAATGCATCAGTATGTTAAGTAGATAGAGTTAGGTATCCTTTTCTAATCAATTATATTAGTGAAGCTTTCAAGCAATGAAGCTGATGAAAAAAAGCGTGATTCATTTTACTTTGACGCTAATGTCATAGTATACGCATATGATCAATCGTGGTAAATCTTATATTAGCCCCACTGGTCTATTATACAGTACCTCGTACAGACTATGAGTTCAAGACCAAAGCGGTCATAGGTCTTCAGTTGTCACTATCAGTTGTTGTAATCAAGAATTTCCATCGCAAGCAAACATTAGCGCAATGAAAGGCCGATAAAAAATGAAAATACTTATTCCGTTTGCTTTGCGATAGCCGATCGCGGATTGAAGCACAGATTAATGATAGGATAGAAGGTGTAATGCGCTCACATCAGAGAGCTGTATTTCGTCGGGGATAGTGCAAATCCGCGAATGTACCATTGGTAAAATCCGCTGATCTACACTAGTCCAAGTTTTACAGGAGAAGATTAAAACTTTCTTATTTCTACGGCTATTGGGCTAATTTGTACACAGGGAGTATTAATTCATGTGTTCGATGTATTGATAAAAATAGATATCTTTTAAAGTAATCAATTTAGTCGCTACGACTGCACTTACGCGGTTTTGATTTGACCACAAACGTATGAAAATGGATTTTAATGTTATACTAATGCTAGTTACGCGGATTTGCACTATCCTCGACGCTTTAATCTGCTACCTTATAATTATTGTTGCTAATTTTAAAGTGATGATGAATATTTCTGATACACTGTTTCCATTGTAGGCTGTGGTCACGAATCACGGATCTCCCGAATATTATGTCACAGAAAAATAAGTGGATTCAGCACTTCATACTTCAACTATTATTCAAATGCATTATTGTTCCTTGACACTGAAATAACTGCTTCACGTCAATGTTCGATTACAGACTAGCTAGCGAAATGATCTTGCACTTATATTTAGTGGTTACACAAATCGGACTAACATGCGATATCCACTTATTTTTCTGTGATCGAAGTATGTCACTCACTCGCTACCCGGACTTTATTGGGTGTCTTTATATATCGTAATTTCAACGTGAGCGAATAAATACACCTATATAAACTAGTTATTTAAATATAAGTTAGTAATATACAAGGAACATATCTATTGCAGAAACCTAAGCCGCTAGCGGCTAGAGCAAAAGCGATGTGAAAAGGGATAGTAGATACTTAGTTAGGCAGTGCAGGAAGGATAACAGATTTAATTGTAGAACAACGCACCTACATAAATTAAAATATGTCATGTACCGAAATTGGCATGCAGGATTCCAACTTCCTAACGTAGAAATATCAGATTGAAAAACCGTCGCAAGATTTTTGCCAAATTTGAAATATACTAGAAAGTTTAGTTATACTAACGTAAACCTAAACTTTGTAGAAATAAATGCCGGCTAAGGGCAAGTTGGACTCGCACACGAAGGGTTCTTTACCATTTTTAAGGTCAGGA
Source organism: Hipparchia sbordonii (assembly GCA_038048805.1). Classification (NCBI taxonomy): domain Eukaryota; kingdom Metazoa; phylum Arthropoda; class Insecta; order Lepidoptera; family Nymphalidae; genus Hipparchia; species Hipparchia sbordonii. Next base: position 11,041,684 of record CM076104.1, on the reverse strand, counting down.
ACAAAAAACTCCAAAAAATCTCGTTTTTTGTTCGGGGACCTCCCTTTTTTATTATCCCGTAATCTTTAGGAACCGGATTTACCTTAATAACTCGGTCAAAATAAATATTATAATGGGAACACACCATGATTTACAATGGATAGGAAAGTGCAAACTTACACTGATAAATAGAGGCTACGTCGGCTTTATTTATCTGTGTTTGCAAAGCTTGTGTTCGAAGTTCAAACATTCGTTGAAAGGATGGGGCTCCTCCACCGCCTGTGGAGGAAGGCGACCCAGTGCAAGGCTTTGAAAGAGTCGAGCGGCGAGTTGGAAACTTTGTTTTTTGAATCTGTCTACCGAGTAACGTATTTTTCAGGTAATCCAAGGAACGGAAGTCGGAATTAATCCTTTAATGCTATTAACTTCGGAAGCTATTTTGGGCATCAGTCCGAAGAATTTAGAAACGTAATTGTAGGTGAAAACGATTACAAAAAATTCCTGTTTTTGTAACCGTTTACGACTTACGACTTACAGCTGCTGAAAAAAAAAAGAAATGTGCAACAACACTGAAGCTACCTATATGATCTACTAGTGCTAGTGATTTTTTAAAGATTTCGAGGATGGTGTCTTATGGTTTATTTTCTTTTAAGGTCAAGGCACATTGTGGTTTAGTCAAAGCGTAGTGTCGCGTCTTTTCCAATTTACATAGACTGAACTGTGTTCGCTCTATTTAATGTATTTTTCAAAGCAAAAAGTGATACGAATTCGAATGTATTGTTGTTGAATTTCTTCCTAACAAATATGTAAATGAGATGTTACTTTGATGTTATTAGATAGGAGATTGATAAAGTTCTCTTTACAAATGTTGCAATCTAAAATATTTCAAGTTTTATAAAGAGGGGTGAGGAGTCGCGTCTATCTATATTGTGCCTTGAGGCTTATTTTTTAATAAGCAGTAACTTTATTTGCGCTTGTCTTGGGAGACTCCTCTACTAGGCGGACCGACGACTTCAAACAAGTAGCCGGGAGCCGTTGGATGCAGGCGGCGCAAGACCGAGATCGGTGGAATTCCATGCGAGAAACCTTTGTTCAACAGTGGACGTCTATCAGTTGATAAAGAAGTTGAAGAAGAAGTTATTATATACAGTTTATTCATCAACTTTAATTGACGCAGGATGGTCACACGACAACACCACACTATACAATATCTACAGCGGAATCCTAAAATCCGCAATCGGATTCCTTATTTTCTGTGAAGCTTGGCAACTAATCAGTGGGTCACGCAGCTTGAACGCCATCATTGAAAACGTGAACGTAACTCTTATGCACTTAATTGCTCTATACAGATACAAAAATATGGTGAGTAAGTTGTATATCTTCTTTTTTTTTATTCGATGAAAAATAGCCCTTGACTGATGGTAAGTGACGATGCAATCTAAGATGGCAGCGGGCTAACTTGGAAGGGGTATGGCAATGTAAATTCAACCCATACCCCTAATCGGTTTCTACACGCCATCGTGCCGGAACGCTAAATTGCTTGGCGGCACGTCTTTGACGGTCGGATGGTAACTAGCCACGGCCAAAGCCTCCCACCAGAAAATGTACTCTTTTGTACGAAATGTCCTATAGGTCTGGCATCCCATAATCATCTTGATCTTCATTTTAACTCATTACTGGCCTACTTACTACTGGGTGCGGATCACCTCTCAGAATGAGAAGGATTTAGGCCAGAGGACCTGGACCAGTTTTGTTTTACCGTTAAAGTTTTGTTTAATTGTATCAAATTCACATGACTTCGAAAAGTTCAAAGTTTACAGGGATTCGAACCTTGTGGTATGATTCCCTAAAAATAATTGCTACAGTATAAAGATTGCAATCGCCTCTGATTGGCCAATATTTATTCGCTATTGGCCAAATACATTGTTGCAAAAAAACGCGTTAAACTCAGCCAATCACCAAGGCTGTAGCAATGATTGATGCAGCTTTTACAAAAGCTTTTACAGAATGAACAGTTGTAACACTGGTTTAAAAGAAACATAGGCTGAAATGTTTATCACTAGACTATCCAATTATTATCCTAAGAAAACCTTTATGTAATTTATGGAACGGGACCCAGAATTTCAAAATGATTAGGACCTATAATATTATAGTCCAAGGGTGAACTGGACTTTCTGTACATTTGTGTATCAAATAATATTTCATATGGCTTAGTCAATTTATGAACCAAAAACAAAGATTTAAGTACCTGTTTAAAACTTGCAGCGCGATAACAAAGTAATGTACAAGAGATTGGCCTCGGCCATGGAATCGCCCTATTTTGACACTTCTACAGCCAAACGCAAGGAACTAGTAGACTTCTGGGCGTCGAGAAACGAACGGTTTCTTAAACTGCTACTGTTTTTAGGTTCTTGCACTTTGGGTACTTGGTAAGTAACTAGCACTGGTGTTTATCAAAATTATCAAATACAGTAAACTTATAAGTTGTGACTCTATTTGGTGCAGCGAACATTAACGAGCTTAAGACTCGCTTAGTGCAATTAAGAGGGCTCTTAAACTCGTCTGTGTTACACAGATTTTGTTTGTTTCATGCTTGTTCGAGATATATGACGCAGTCTTACTTGAAACGGCATATTGAGTGAGAGACTGAAGAATTAAAGTGGAAAAAGTTTTATTTACTTTGTAAGTGTAAAGTCAAGAAAAAACGCGTATTTTATCGCTTCGATATTGCCGCAATGTGTCTTGTGCATACACCTGATACTCTGAAGTCTGATATTATACGTACACTAGGCAATATGCCTATCTAAGTACCTACTTTATTTCTCTGTCGGTAGGTAGGTACATGGGTTTAAAAAGCTGCAAGTCAATTTTTAAATGTGTGTGTTTATAAAACTCTCGCCGAACTTTACGCGCAATTACCTAAGTGGGAGGAGTTTTTTCAAGTTTGTGTGCCTAGTTGAAATTCCAAGTTGCCGGGTGCTTCCAGGTTTTTATAATACAAGTTAGACAGACGAAGTTGTATATAAAAGCTCCTAAAGGCTAGGGCAGACACGATGCTTTTAGCAGCGGCGATCGGCGTTTTTGGGATTTTTAGTCTCGTTTCGGAAGCTTTGTTGAGTTAATTTAAATTCAAGATTCAAAGTCAAATTCCTTTATTAGCTTGAAAACATGTACTACAATGGGGTGGTTATGTATTTATTAATGTTCCGATGTTATTGGGCGTTACTGACGTGCATTTGCACGTTTACAGTTTTAAAATCTATCTAGTCAATTATTTTTTTTAATTTCATTTATAAATATTATATTTATACTATCTAGTCTAATTAAATTATTAATTACTGAATTTCAAATTAAAAATTAATGTCAGAATTGAATAAGTATGTAATAAAATCATCAACTTCTGCAAGGGACCGCGCGCGTCTTCTTGCTGTGTCTACGAGAGAATCAAGTTACTGGCTTCAAGCTCTCCCTTCCCATCATATAGGCACTCTACTAGACCACCTCACTCTTTCCATTGCAGTTGGTCTTCGACTTGGTGCCAAGATCAACTATCCGCATCTATGCCACTGTGGCGAGACAGTGGACGAGTTTGGACATCATGGGCTTTCCTGTGCCAAAAGTGCTGGTCGCTTCTCACGTCATGCTTCCCTGAACGATGTCATTCGTAGATCTCTTGTCACCGCTAAAGTGCCTGCAGTATTAGAACCTGTTGGTTTGGCACGAAGCGATGGCAAGAGACCTGATGGTATGACACTTGTTCCGTGGAAGCAAGGAAGGTCGCTAGTGTGGGATGCCACATGTGTTGACACACTGGCAGCGTCTCACTTACAGGCGACCTCCGCGGCGGCGGGAGCGGCGGCTACTAAAGCAGAAAGGGCTAAGCGGCGCAAATATGAAAACATAGAAAACAATTTCATATTTGTGCCATTTGGTGTTGAAACCCTGGGGTCATGGGGCGAGGATGCTAGATCCTTTTTTAAGGATCTGTCATCCCGTCTCATAGAGTCCACTGGTGACCGGAAGGCTGGAAGTTACCTCGGCCAGCATATAAGTTTGGCCATTCAGCGGGGTAACGCAGCCAGCGTTCTGGGCACTTTTCCTCGTTCCAGTGGTTTAGATGATATTTTTTATATTTAGCTTTTATTTTTGTTATTTACGTGTTAGTTTTAATTTAGTATTTAGTTTTATATTATATTAAGTATTATTATTACATATCTTATATATTAGAAAACCAATAAATGAGTATATAAGTATGTCAACAAGCACATAATTTAATGAGTAAAAACTAAAAACATTCATTCAACAACTACGTAAAAAGATATTTCTTAAACCGTGGTAGCGCTAACTGACTTAAGCCTCTGAGAACTTTGTTATATATTTTTATACACATGGCATAGCTACTCCGGTAAGCTGCATGCCGAGTTCGAACGCAAAAATGCCGATCGCCGCTAAAAGCATCGTGTGTACCCGGGCCGTTACAGTCAGATAGACACTTTTGTATTTGTAATATCGATACTGATTTTATTTTACAGGAACATTTATCCACTTGTGGACGACATAGATTACAATCTGATGATATCAGTTCGATTTCCCTTTGAGTACCGGACTCCTACGCGATTTCCCATAATATATCCTATAGTAGTAATAGTTTTCGTCTTTTCATCTCTGTTCGTGATGGTCAACGATCTGATCATGCAGGCTCATTTGATGCACCTGTTGTGTCAGTACACTGTGCTTTCAAATTGCTTTGAAAGCATTATTAACGACTGTATGGCTGAGAAAAATCGTAAGTATGTATCTTACGTTCTATATTAAAATTCCACAGTCAGTTTTATTTTATAATAGTAGTCCTCCCGACCGAATCCGGCCATGGCGGCCATTTTCCGTAGAGATTAGCTATCTCCGCAGGAGATATTATAGTGCTCAAGTGTGTGTGTGAATTTTCTATTCTATTCTATAAGAAAGAAAGAGCAGTCGTGGTAGAGCGCCACGCGCCGTCTCTCTGGTCGCACAATATTCTTAAAATTACCTACATGTATAAACATCCTGGTTCTCTACATATGGCTCAAGATCGCACCAGATGGCGAGCCTAAACTAATAAGCTAACATAGTAGGTGACGACCCTCAGTCATGAGGTTGCGACTAAGAAGAAGGACACATTATTGGTAATACCCTAAAAAAGTCCAACTAGTTCAACGATTGAACTTATCAGTTGTACTATTGGGAATGGCCCATTACGTCAGGGGGAACGACTGAGAAGAAGAGGTATTTAAGATTTTACTGATATTAGATTTAATGAATGTTTGAAACTTCAGTTTGTTTCAGCTATGGACCGAAAGATATTCATCACCAAGAACTCTTTCAAAAAGATTTATTTAAAGCGACTCAGCAATTTGGTGGATCAACATAAACTCATTTTAAAGTTCAGTACTTCATTTGTTCATTATTCTAAGAACACTTTCACAAACTCCAAGTAACGTTTAATCGTTGAATGAATTTCTGTTTTGACAGAACATCAACACACACATAGATATTATAATAAAATCGCGGCTCTATCGCTTATAGCGATCTCTACGCAACTTTAAAGTACTGCTGAAATTGCAGAATATGTTGGAACTGATGTTATGCATTTTATTTATTTTGTACCCATGCTCAAGCAAAAAAATAAATAAAACCAACTTTATGCATGCATTGCATGACAAAAAAAAACTTTACCTACCTTTAAAACATAGGTAGGTGGGTATAGTCTTTTCAATAAGTCAGTTTTAATTACAGGGCTACTTTTTCCCATTTATTCCGCCTTTCCACAATCAATTTGTGCATAGTTTATTTTTATTATAATCAGATTTATTTTTATGTCAATTATCAAATTGTTTGATTCATCGATGACTCTTTCACAAAGTTGCTTCAATCTATTTTTCAATTTACCCATGACAATTGACCTATTGCACAGACTCTAACTAATATTTTTGTTGTAATTTCTGGATATTATTTTTCTGTTAATTATAGCAATACGATGGATTTGAAGCACTCCCTCAGCACTGCAATGCTGGGTCAGCTGGCAGCGAGTGGTATGCTCATATGTTTCGTTGGTTTTCAAGCTACCACAGTAAGTAATAGACGTCCACAGCTGGATAATCGTCCACGTCTTTTGTAATGACCGCCACAGAACACGATATTATGCCGTTTGTGTCCAGCAGCTGGAGTCCCTCCTTCGAAATTATCCATCCATCTGGTTATCCAACGCTAAGTTTCCTAGTGTGAGGTCGTCAGTGGAACACTTTAGGACCCCATCAACTATCAGTTATGTACACTATGTGCCTCGCCCATTAACATTTGCCACCAAGCACCTTCAGAGTACTCGTTTATTATTATCACACTAAATACTATAAAGGCGAAAGTTTGTATGCGTGTGTGTATGTTTGATACTCCTTCGTACCCCAACGAATGAACCAATTTAGCTGAAATTGAGGAATGCAGATAGTTCATGTCCAGAATTAACACATAGCTACATTTTATCCTGGAAAATTAAAGATTTCCCGCGGGAATTAAAAGACTTTAATCCACGCGGGAGAAGTCACGGGCATCATATATTTTTATCGGAATCAAATTCAATAACATCACCATATTCCATCCCTAAGTCATATCCGCTTACAATGATTCTTAGAATTTTTTCGAATCTTGATAATTTTAATTCTTTTTGCAGGCTGTTGGCCTCAACAAAGTGAAATTTTTCATGAGCCTATTGTATCTGATGTACAATCTATTCGAACTGTTTATATTTTGCAAATGGTGTGATGAAATCAAATTGCAGGTTAGTTCACTAGCTCAGAATATTATACTGCGTCACTATCGAAAAGCCCGCCTTTGTAAACTAAAACCTAAAACCAGTGAGCAAGTAAAAGCTCACTTATGTTGACATCTATAGAGCATGCTATGGCTCAGCTTAGACTCAAGATAGAGGTTAAAACGAGGCACAAATATGCTCTTATATAAATCTGTCTCGATTTAACACTGTCTTGAGTCTGAGCTGAGTGAGAGTGCGGTTTATAGATTTCAGCCCTAGAGAGCTATTGCTCTCTAAGGCAGAAATCTGGCTGGTACCCTCCCGCTATTGGTTAAAATGCATTGGTGCAGCAAGAACGCCATAAATTCAGCCAGTCAGAGGCCATTCCGATAGCTACACTAAGGCAATTTTTAGAGTATCGACACGCGGGTTACAGTTTTTATAGTTTTTATCCTTGTTTCAGAGTGAAAACATTGCCAATTCGGTGTACTGTTCAGGCTGGGAGCAGGGGCTGGCCACGACCCCCGGGGTGCGCGCGTGCCTCCTTATCGTGGCTGGCCGAGCCAGCAAACCGGTCGTGCTCACGGCGGGCGGTTTGTTTGACCTGTCCCTGGCTTCGTATACCACTGTAAGTAGGTACCCTACAAATACGAAGTGCACTGAGTGCGGCCAGGCGGTGAGATGGTGCTGCTCCATTCTATTGTTCGTATAGAATAGAATAGATTTTTTTTTAATTCAAATAAATTTTTATAAAGTGCTTTCGAATCGTCAGATGAATCTACCACGTGCCTGGTTCGGAATGCCGTTCCAACCGAGAAGAAATTTGTCCAGCTTCATCCTTACTGTTATATTTTATAACTCTACCATCGCTTCTCCAGATATAGAAACTCAGGAACAACACAACACCAACACGCAGCACCACACAAACGTGCGAAACGTGCGTTGAGTGTGTTTTGAAGGATCAAAACACACTCCACGCAAGTTTCGTACGACGCTGGAGCATCATTAAGAGACTCCACAATGCACAATACTTACGTTTCTATTAAATAGGTAAATGTATTGGATTTTTCTGTCAAAAAATTCTGGTAAGTCCAGAATTAGGAAGTTGGCGGAGTGTACTAACCCCCGTGCCTTGCAGAGCACGTAAAACTGTCGGTCCTGCGCCCGATCTCTCTCCGGTCGTATCGAATTTTCCATCACTTCGGACTATGAGAGTGAGTGAATAGAGAGTGCACCTGTGTTTGCGCACACACTGGTGCACTATAACACAGACCGTGTCTAATCTCTGAGGAGGTTGACCGCCGTGACTGGCTTGATAGATATAATACCTTTCATTTTGGTTTCAGTTAGTGAAGACCTCTTACTCTGCCATCACCGTTTTACGAAGATTCCAACAGAATGAATGAAGAAACGTTTGTTGTGGGTATGATGGCATACTTATGAAATTTTTGTTAAATTCAGTAAACCCGCATTTGCATTTGTTTACGCATACTGAAATGTTTCTCTAGCGTAGTTTGAATTCTTGTGATTCTTATGTGTGTGAAAAATCAATAAAATAAAATAAAAAATAATATATCCTATTAATAAAAAAATACGAAAGTATATTTATTTGTTTGTTTAAATAAATTTAATTTAATTTTTAAAACCAGCATTCACATGGACGTAGTCGGGGGCGTTAACAAAGGCATCAACTAGTTCCATATAATTTTGTATGTCAAGCAATAGTAACTATTTTTGTTTCGTTTAACCATATTAGTAGGTAGAGCTTGTTTCCTAATGAGCTACAAATGTAAATGCACGAGTGTCATAGCAGGATAGCATTACTAATTGAAAGACTTAAATGGCCTGCAAATCGTGACTGCTTTTTTGTATCTATGACTGTGATAAACTTACAAGAAATAAAACTGTGTACCTTTTCCAATATGGCTACAAGATAGTTCCATTAATTTTATATCGGAAAATGTTGATTTTGTAATCTACATATAAGCCTTAGTCTGTGTATTTGTCGCAGTAAGATGGTTGAAGGCGTGATATAATTACATCCCTAGGAAAATAGTTATATCACGTTAAATTTGCATTACAAGCACTGCAACATTTCCCATGGTATAATTGTAAGTACTTATCTAGAAATTAATAACTATTCATTAGTGCGATCATGCGATGACCAAATGGATTAAGGTTCTTGAATGAGTAATCGAAATTGAAATTTAATTGCAGTTTCAGTGGTTTCAACGGGAGTTTCCATTGGATTTACCTAAAAAGATTTTTTAAATTATATTTATATAATTTATTTTAAGTTTATTTTATTTTATGTTTCTATCTAATGTGGTGAACAATAAAGTGAATTCATTTCATTTCATTATTTTTGACATTATTTTCCGATTTTTATGTTATGTGATATTTTTAAACTGGTTTTCCGCAAAAATGTGACAAGTATAGATTTATACAGTAATGCCGTGTCTTCGATCATAGAATATTTTTTCTTCTGTGATCGAAGTGCCGTGTACCTTCCGAGGATGAGGTATGTACCTAATATGAAAGTGATTGTTTTATAGATTTCATATATTGGCTTACCAATTAATTCATGAAATTCTATAAAATTAAACACTTAAAATTGTAGTTCACTTGTTTTTTAATTTTTTGTTTGTTTATATAAAATTTTGGTAAAAAATACCCAAACATATAGTTATAGATAACGAAACTTCCTGGTTCCTACTTAAACGTTTAGTTCGATAGCTATTGAGATTTTTATCAAGGCAACAGTATCACGTACAAAATGATAAGCCTATTTAAAAGGCTTCAGCTGGTTTCCATATAAAATCTGCATTGGCGTCTTTTTTGATATTGGTGCCTAATTTTTAAATATTATTAAATCCGTCGTTTTAGTTTCATCAAAATATCTGTTATAGAAAACCGATTTTGTAGTTAAGTGTTGGAACCCCTATTTTCCCAAAACGAATAAAGTTAAGGGTATGATAATTGGGCAAAAATTATTTCCGATGACTAACAACATACCAGTTAATGGCACTAATATTAAAAAAAGACGCCAGTATAGATTTCTTATGGAAACCGTGAGTCAATTTACCGGACGAGATTTCAAACATGGAAACACGTCAAGGTCTATTTAAACTCGGATTTTGTTCAATAAACTTTAGACTTGTCTAAATATTAACGCAACGTTTATAAGTTACCGTATAGCTACAAAACTTAGAAGACTACTAAAACAAGATGATCCTCATTTTGAAATCTTTTTTGAAAAGACTTACAAATACGAACGCTTTAAAGCAGGCGAGTGGACAACTTGAAATAAAATTTTTCGAGTATGTGTATAGAATTATTTATTTTGCAGGTAAGAGAATATAGCGTGTAAATTTTCAATTTATTATTTAGACTATAGACTTTTTTATACACTTGACCACTAACATATCTGATGGAAAGTGATAATGTGGCTTAAGATGGAAAGTTTGCCTAGAAGATGCCTATTCACTTTTGTGTCAAAAATACCCATATTGTAAGTGTCTGTATAGTGATGTCTTCATATTATACTTTGAGTTCTGAGTAGTAGTACAACTGCTGACATTCTTGCCGGCTCAGGTATCAGCAAAATAGAAAATCTACTACAAGAAGTATTAATAAAATTACATTAATATAAAATATTAGTTTTTGCTCGCGGCTTTGCTCACGTTAAGTTCGATTTTTCAAATCCCTATTTTACCCCCTTAGGGGTTGAATTTTCAAAAATCCTTCCTTAGTGTGCGCCTAAGTCATAAAAGGAACCAACTGTAAAAGTTTCAAGTTTCTAACTTCAGTAGTTTAGGCTGTACGTTGCACATTGTGAAATTTTTCCCAAAATCGGACATCCCTTTTTTATGATACTAATCGAAACTTTAAGCTTTTTTTAATGCTAGAGTAGAACACCCAGAAGTTAATTCTGTTTAGAACCGGAGTTATAATTTTTTAAAATTTTTTTTATGGTTACCAGAAAAAAACTAAGAAATGCTGTAACTTTCTACGTAAAGAAAGTTTTCAAGTTTAAATTATAGCATGCTATAAAATCAATTAAGTGCTATTTTTGGAAACATATAATTAATTTCTAAGTGAACAATAAAGGATGATATGCTTTTTTAAAACTAATTTTGAAATTATTTTTTTTCTCATCTTTGTATAGATATTAGCATCTAATTTTCACATATTGTATTTATTAGTGTTATGTTAACCCGCCTGTATAATATCAGATACGTAACACTTAGGACCTCGGAGTTATTGAATTTTAAAAATTTCATTTTATGCAACTTAATAATAATCCCTGAAAAACATAACCCTCCGTTTTTATAGTCGGATAAAAATTCTTTCTTTCAGCCACTTTTTTAGAATTTTCTCTCGTACATTTGTAATTAAGATCTTTGTGACAACCCTAATATCATAGAAATTGTAAAATCTCATATCTCCAATGTCCTCATAGATTTCTGTGTGATTTTTTTTACTAGTAACAATACAGTTACGAGGTATGTTTTCAGACAGATATCTACTGCTAATCGTAAATGGTTTATGAGAAAAAAAATAAAATGTAAAAATCACAAAATTAAGAATAATTACTTTATTATTAATACTAAAATTATTTTGTTTAGCTTATAAAATGCCCTGTATATAATGCCACTTTGCCCTGTAAATAATTGTATAAATATCATATGCAATTCTTTTATTTCGCCTTTTTCTGAAAATACAGAATTTTCTAAAAAAAAATATTACTCCGAGGTCCTAAGTGTTACGTATCTGATATTATACAGGCGGGTTAACATAGCACTAATAAATACAATATGTGAAAATTAGATGCTAATATCTATACAAAGATGAGAAAAAAAATAATTTCAAAATTCGTTTTAAAAAAGCATATCTTCCTTTATTGTTCACTTAGAAATTAATTATATGTTTCCAAAAATAGCACTTAATTGATTTTATAGCATGCTATAATTGAAACTTGAAAACTTTCGTTACGTAGAAAGTTACAGCATTTCTTAGTTTTTTTCTGGTAACCATAAAAAAATTTTTAAAAAATTATAACTCCGGTTCTAAACAGAATTAACTTCTGGGTGTTCTACTCTAGCATTAAAAAAAGCTTAAAGTTTCGATTAGTATCATAAAAAAGGGATGTCCGATTTTGGGAAAAATTTCACAATGTGCGTTGATATCTCAGTCAGTCAGTCAGGGCTTTGAATTTTATATATATAGATGAGCCAACAAGAATGAGGACAATCTATATATATAAAATTCAAAGTCCTGACTGACTGACTGACTGAGATATCAACGCACAGCCTAAACTACTGAAGTTAGAAATTTGAAATTTTTACAGTTGGTTCCTTTTATGACGTAGGCGCACACTAAGAAAGGATTATTGGAAATTCCACCCCTAAGGGGTTTAAATAGGGGATGGAAGTTTATATGAAACTCCGTCATTTTTCAAGCTGTTTCCGTCAAAGTTGGTATTTGAGCTTTCAGTTAAAAATAAAGAAGTACGTGTGTCACAGTTTTTGAAAATTCCACCCCAAAATCTAATTCCACGCGGACGAAGTCGCGGGGGCAAAAGCTAGTTTACCTATATAATTATTCTTAAATCTTACTTACTGATTACTTAATACTTACTTACCTAATCAAACCACATAGTTTGATTAGGAAGTTGGATTCAATAGCATTTGGAGCATACAACTTCTCTTTAGAGATACTTAATTAAGCTTAACTAAATATATTTCAGGTCTTTCGGATTCCGAGCAGGGTATTCCGTATTTGATATACGGTACAATTGTGAAAACATCTTTAGTGTTACTGGTGTTGAGCGAAATCTGGCAAATGTTTTCTGTACCTTGGGATATCGACGTGCTGACAAATAGTTTAAACGTTTTAGTCATTCAATTTGGCGCCGTCTTTAGATACAAGATCATGGTAATTAAACATATCATAATGATATAGTACATAGATAGGTACATTACTACAGTCATTTTACTTGAATTATAAAGATACTAGCTGATACCCGCGACTTCGTCCGCGTGGATTAAGGTTTTTTATTCCCGCTGGAAAACTCTTATTTCCCGGGATAAAAAGTAGCCTATGTCCTATTCTAGACCATAACCTATCTTTGTGCCAAATTTAAGCCAAATCGGTTCAGTCGTTGCGACGTGACTGAGTAACAAACATACAAATTTTCGCATTTGTAATATTATTATTAACAAATTATTGGTGTGCAGCAATTATGCTTTTCCCATGGAAAAAATTTGAGAGATCGGGATTAAAATTAGTAGTAGTAGCAGCTTCTGTCCGCGACTTTGTCTGCGTGGACTTCAGAATTGGGTCTAAAGCTTCGCTCGTTAACAATTTTTAATCTTACCACGGGAACTATTTGAGATCGGTATAGAAAGTACATGTCCTTTTCCATAGCATAGGTGACATGCATACAATATTTCAAAGCTGTCTGCCCGCGGCTTAGCTCTTAAACAATTTTCAATTTTCCCTCGGGAACTACTTGAGGAATCGGGATAAAAGGTAGCTTATGTTCTTTTCCATGTCAAAGGCTACATGCATACCAAATTTCAAAGCGGTCTGCCTGCGGCTTAGCTCGTAAGCAATTATCAATTTTCCCTCGGGAACTACTTAAACAATCGGGATAAAAAGTAGCCTATGTTCTTTTCCATGTCAAAGGCTATATGCATACCAAATTTCATCCAAATCCGTTCAGCCGTTTTTGCGTGATTGAGTAACAAACATCCAAACATCCAAACATCTAAACATCCACACTTTCACATTTATAATATTAGTAGGATATTTAACGGTATTAGTTCCATCTATATATATAAAATTCAAAGTCCTGACTGACTGACTGACTGAGATATCAACGCACACAGCCTAAACTACTGAAGTTAGAAACTTGAAATTTTTACAGTTTTATGACGTAGGCGCACACTAAGAAAGGATTATTGGAAATTCCACACCTAAAGGGTTTAAATAGGGGATGGAAGTTTATATGAAACTCCGTCATTTTTCAAGCTGTTTCCATCAAAGTTGGTATTTGAGCTTTCAGTTAAAAATAAAGAAGTAATTGTGTCACAGTTTTTGAAAATTTCACCCCAAAATCTAATTCCACGCGGACGAAGTCGCGGGGGCAAAAGCTAGTTAGTTCATATTATACGAGTAACTTCTTCACTTTACTCACTGAAGGATTTTTATCTATATGTAAAAGAGAGCACCTGTGAATATTATATCTGAATATTTATCATTAAACAAACATTTTTTTTTTTAATTTTTGATGTAATTTACCGAAATATATTAATTCTATGTTATTATTTACCTACCTAAGAGGAGAAACAAAGATGTCTTCAAGGATCTCGCAACGTCAATGGAGTCGAAAAATTTCGATCTGAGTACAAATCAGAGGAAACGGATAATGGAAGTTTGGCAAACGAGGAACAAAGCATCATTAAAACTTCTCTTGTTCTTGGGAAATTGTACACTTTTTTCATGGTAATTAATTACATTGTATAGACTTATTTCTTAGTCAAATTAGCTTTTACGCACCTAAAGATGGGTCTCTACTACATTAGCATTGAACGCAACAACTGTGCTCCTCGCATTTCGAGTAGTATCGAAACACTGAATTAGTAATTGATATAAAATCAACGTAGGTACCTACATAACTACTCGTACTTTACGTCAAGTAAACACTTAGTTCATGTTTTAGAAGTTTTAAATTCTGGCATAGTTTCCGTTTAGTGTTCTGACTACATGTATGGATTAGAATTCCTAAAAAGCCGGCCGGTGGTGCCTCAAGTGCTACAAATATTTATGGGCGGTGGTAATCATTTAACTTAAGATGACCCACCTGGGCCCCAAGTCTACTATTTTACATGTCATTGTCATTGATCCGCAACACAATTACAATACAATTATCATTGGTCCAAAATTTCGTAGTCTACTAATTTCACAATGGTCGTTTGATTTCTTATAATTGGATTGTAATTCAATCATACCTCGGTATTGCCATTAGCTTAAAAAGCGTTTGCCGAAATGAGTTTCAAAAAAAAACTACATATTAAAAACGTTTATTTAAGCTAGATTCAAAGCTAGATGTGTCAGTGGCAAACCATCGGAAAACAATTGTGACGCCATTGAATTAGTAGACTACCAAAATTGCTAAAAGTAGCAATTGGGATGTCATTGATAGGCAATGTAACTACAATTGCAATAGCAGACTTGGGCCCCTGCTCGTTTGCTCGCTAAAAATTCCAATTCCATTTTCATTTGATGATGAAACGTTGTTGAGATGTGTAAACTCGTACTAAGTCTATTATTAATTCTAATGGAGATGTTCCACATAAAATGTGAATCGTAATTGAATGCAATGTTTGCGCACAAATGTTTCTTATATGAATTATACGTTTTATACGTTTAATGCACCTTACGTGGCAGGTACATATACCCTCTGCTGGATGATTTGGAATACAATCTGCCGTTAGATGTCAGGTTGCCCGTGGACTACCGAACACCGACGCGTTACCCGATGGCGTACATGATAAACCTGGTGCTGTTGTCCTACATATCCTTTTTTGTGATGTCGAACGATCTCACCCTGATATCGTATTTGATGCATTTGCTCTGTCAATTTGCTGTGCTTAACGATTGCCTTAAGAATATTTTGACAGACTGTCAATTGCGTTTAAAAGGTAATAATTATTTAAAAATCTTAACTAATACTTTTTATTAAGGAAAAACAAAAGTTGTTCGGAAATTAATTATCACGAGCACAGAATACCTAATAGTTGTCAAGAGTCACAATTACATAAATGTAATTACTTCAAGGTAAGTACAGGATTTTTTAAGCTATTGTATAGCTTCTATCGCGGGCCAGCGTGGAGACCGAATCCAGAAATTCCGTAACGAAAATAACCTGACACGGGACTCCTCTACGGTGAGCCGCTAGATGGCGCATTTTTTATCAACGCCATCTAGCGGCTTACCGCTAGATGGCGTTGATAAAAAATGCTATGCAATAACTTTACCGCGGCAGTCCCCGAGTGCCACACGTCTTTTTTATAATCAGCAAAACATTTTTATAGATGAAGTCATGGACGTAAAAAAATTGCATTTAAAGCAAAAGTTCAGACGAGAATACGTCAAACGACTTGGAAACATGGTAGATCAGCACGTATTTATTTTAAAGTAAGTCCCTATGAATGTAATTATGTACTAATGATGTAATAATTAATAATACAAATGAATTTTTATCCTCGTTTTATAAACTTGTAAATAAATAATGGCTTTAATATTATTATAAGAAGAAAATCTTACATTTTAATTTCCTTTAATTACGGAAGGCTAATGGCGATCATTTTATGTGCGGGTTGGACATAAATTGCGGAGAATGTCTCTGAGCCTTAGCTTATCCCTCATTATGGTTGAGCTATCCATAGTGGAAGCGCGAGTGTTTTATGCTTGCTCCACAATCTTCATACGTTTCCGTACCTACGAGTATTAATGGTTATTGAACTAATTTACATTACCATTACATTATTTACTACCTTTCTTCACCATCAATTGGGTAATAGACGTAATTTTTTTAAAATATAGCTATACTTAAAATAAAGCTTTTTATTATTATAAGCATTTATAACACAATGTCATGTCGTCTTTCTTTTCTTAATATCTTAACTAGTCTCATAGATACGAGCATAATAAGAGCCGAATTCGCCAACGTAAAATAAGTCTTATTTAAGCGTAAAGATATTTTGGAATATTTTCAATAAAAAAATTGACAAAATATCAAAAAAAAGCACTCGGATACAAACTCTTTTACGTTGGAAAAATCGGCCCTTACTCCAGAATATATTTGTTATATTTACAGCAATACGTTTCGGCTCCGCAACGTAATGAGCGCGCCCATGTTGGCGCAGCTGGTATGCAGTACGGTGCTTATTTGTTCCATCGCTTTTCAAGTTGCAACTGTAAGGATCACTTTTCCATTACCGTATAGTTCTTGCAAGTCACGACGGCGCATGGCTCTTGGTTGTGTGTGTAAAGTATCTGTATAAGTGGGAGCGAGAGCTTGCTCACGCCTGACCGCTCCCACCTAGGCTCCTGACCTTAGGCTTAGAAAAAAAATCTAAGTCTATGCTGCTGGCAGGCACGCACACTTACACAATGTGCGTGTACACGATGTAACCACAAGTAAAACTCACGCGCCCTCACGAATTGCAAGAATTATAGAACAATGACTGATTTGCAAAAAGGCCAAAAGTTACTCTTTGGTATATTTGGATATTTAATTAAAAATTGTTTTTTGTTTACTATTTTAAAACAGAACCATTGTAAGATTTTAATGGGTATACCTATGTGAAACTTCATTTTTATTTAAAAAGTAATGATAACATCCCGGAAAAATGATTTCCCGCGGAAATAAAAACCTTATTCAGGCGAACGAAGTCGCAGGCATCATCCAGTAATATTATAAACAGATGTACAACAATGCCGATAACGAAACTTGAAAAGTTATAAGTAGATACACAATCTATGAATACTTATTATGCTCAAATAAATGATAATAATAGAACTGACGGCTTTTTAACGAAATGAGCTTTTATTTGATCAAAATTAATATTCGTTGAATTTTGGCAATAGGCAATAGCTGTAATGTTATAACGTTCAACCTTGGCCTGAGGCATCGTTTTAATAAAATATTAAATTTTCAGTCCGTGTCGGGAAATTTGACTAAATGGTTTATGAGTTTATTCTATTTGTTTTATAACCTGTTCGTCCAATACGTCATATGCAGATGGTGTGAGGAAATAAAAATTCAGGTTTGTTTTTTTTTTCGATTTGTAAATTTTTCAAAATACCCTCACAAAACGTTTAAATTAGTATGGGCACAGTATACATAATAGTACCTATTGGTATAGAATTAAGTAAGATAAAAATTAAAATGCTCGAAGATGTTTAGTTGTAAGCTTTACTCCTGTTTACCTAACCTTTTTCTTTATTCTTGTAAGCCTGACAATTATCGAAAGCAATAAAAAATATTTATTATTATTATAAAACATAATATGTAAGTACGGTATATAAGATCAACAGCACGCATTTTTCAGTACTGAAAATGTTAATGAAGCAGTGGCTACATCGCGGCGCGCCAATGAGTGGCAGACGACTTTGGGTACGACACTCTAAAATGATAACTTTGTGATAACAGCTTAACGATTTCAGAGTGAAGGAATAGGCGAAGCCCTGTACTGCTCAGGTTGGGAAGATGGTATAGTAACGGTGCCTGGCGTGCGGCTGTCAATTCTGCTAATTCTGGCGCGCGCGAACAAGCCCGTTCTCCTTTCTGCTGGAGGAATGTATAACCTTTCCTTGGAGGCGTACGCTTCTGTAAGACCTTTTCTACTAAGTAAGAAAGAGGGTAGATTGGCATTTTCTTTTAGCGATAGCTATCGGCGTTTTCCCGACTCAAAAGCTTTTGATACGCAGCTCAAAGACGCGAAGGTCAGCATTTCGGCGTCTTTTATACGCGAAAACACCGATCGCTGCTGCAAAAAGAAGCTAGTCTGCCTTCTCCCTGATAACTGCTTATAATTTTTATCTCACTATAATCGTAAGCAACCCATCAACGTATTTTTCACATCTGAGCGCAGGTGTCCTTTGGCCAAAGTCCACCATGTTCTGGCCCGATCTCAGCAGACTTCACACACTTTTGAGAGCATGATACAGAACTCTCAGGCGTGCAGGTTTCTTTTAGTTTCTAATATTAAATCTATTTTATTTCAGATGGTGAAAACATCTTACAGTGCCCTCACAGTATTGCTTCGAGTTCGATAAAAAAGCAATAATAAGTCTACATTTATGTTAAATTTATTATACCTACTTAACGTAAATCAAAATAACTCGTCCCGAATTTATAACGGAAAATAGTCTTAGATGAATAAATACCAATTGTAATTAGCCATAGGCTTGTTTAAAATAGTTACTTTACATATGCACTAATTATATTATAACTGCGAAAGTGGTTTTGTTTGTTATCCTTCAATCAAGCCGCAACAGAACCGTTGCTCGACTGGTTAGTCGACGCAACTAAAAACTAAATCTATGTGAACGAAGTCGCGACCAATAGCTATAGTAAGTAATAAACGCTAGTAGGTAATTTGTGTGATAAGTTTGTAAGCGTATTGGTTTCATGCCGTCTACAAATATTATAAATATAATCGATGCCACATGTCAGAATATAATTACGGAAAGGGCGTGTGTATGTCACAGACGCGGATTCTGAGCGTCTTTGAAATTAATACCACTTCCGTGTAGGTTTTTGAAATGCTATAAACTATAAATAACACGTTTATTTTCGGTTTAAGACGTTATACGTTGGGTAGACTAGATGTTTACATTTTTGTTTTATTATTTTTAATTTACCTACCTAGTCAGATTTTATAGGATACTTAGCTGTGCCAAATATATAGTAGACACAGGAGCGGTGGCAAAGATATAGTAGACACAGGAGCGGCAGAAAATGTCTACAGAGACTGGCCAACTACCCATACAGTAGTAGGACCGTTCTGCAACACACAGAAACAGTTACGAACCCGGATATTCATTAAAATATTCTTGATTAATAATTGATTACGAAAAGACGAAGTATTTTTCTTATTTCGTAGCTGGTTACGAAAAATAGTTACCAACGTGGATGGAATCCAAAATATGAGGGCTCGACCAAACGTGCCCTCTCTATTACCTCACTCTCATTGTCTGATCGCCGTAGGCTAACCCTACTCCTAACGGAAAAAGATATCATGTTTTCAAATCTAGGTACACGTCTGATTTCCACAGGCTGCCTTGAGGTTACTAGGTAGGTACCTATTGAGAAGTTATAGCATTTTTTTTACCTGATCCGGGACTCAAATCTCAGACCTCATGATCCGAAGCCAAATAAAGTAGTAAATAGATCAATGAGTCAGTCTGTAACTACTCGATAGTAACGAGCTACTTGGATTGATTTACAGTGACCTACCAATACGATAGTAAATAGATAGAGGGTAGAGGTATTCATCGACTAAATTCGGCTTCAATCCAATTAAACACCGCAGACAAACATTCGAACGATAGATTCGTTTATGCGATACCTAAGACAATATTACGATGACGAAATTATTATATTTACCTACTGTAAATAAGCGACCAAGATCAATAGCCATCAACAAGATTTACTCGTAACGAGGATAAAAGATACGTATCATAACCTGCCTAACTTTCTGAGTAACGGTAAATAATAGCTGGGCACACCTACACCTAAGTTTAGTATTTCTTTATTGGTCTTATTTCTTTATTTGGGGAATAGAATAGAATTGATTAGTTTCTTATTCAGATAAACATTTACAAAGTGCTTTCGAATCGTCAAATGAATAAGCGTAATTTAAACGTAAATATTCTTTTTACAAAACCGACTTCAAACACAAAACTATCAATTGTGCCTATTAAAATTTCCTTCGATTTCTCCAGGATCCCATCATCAGATCCTGACCTGATGACAATGGGACCACCTAGGAAGTATACCTTTTCAACGAGTAATCGGGGAATATACATAAAAAAGGATTCCGACGAATTGAGAACCTCCTCCTTTTTGGAAGTCGGTTAAAATGGGTTTGCAAAATTAATCGTCGTCTTTAATTTCTTCTTCTTGTTTAACCAATAGACTTCCACTGCTGGACAAAAGTTCTTGCATGGATTTCCATAGGGTTTGCTCTCGTGCCGCCTGTATCTTCCTGTATCCAGTGACTTTCTGCAACTCCTCTGATGTCGTTGGTCCACCCCGTGAGAAGTCTGCAAAACATTGCGCTTTCCGGTGCAGTGTCGTCACTCCAACGCCTTGAAACCCCGACAATGATCATTTTTTTGAACTAGGTAGATAGGTACAAACCTATTACAAACATAAACTTGTAAGTCCAATTATCAAGACTATCTATCACGGCGTTCAACGACTGTGATGTTGCCTCACAGAATATTGCTGTTCTGCCAGACGAAATATTAATCTGACGTCTGAACCAAATAGTTCAAAAGAATTTAGAACTTCAAAGGTAAGTCAGACAACGAAATTCCAAACAGCTAAAAAGAATTCTTGATCGCTAAATTAAATAAAGATTATAACTGAATAGGCAACTTCGAAAAGGGCACATCTCATATTTTTATACACCATTTGGTTTTATACAACTGATTGAAATAATATTCTCGCACCTATTATTTACATAAAATACATAAGCCTGTATTAAAATTTTCACCAATATAATGTAGGTATAGCAAAAATTTTGTAAAATTCACAGCTCTCCACTGCCAAAATATTCGACATGTGCTCTTTTCGAAATTGCTTATTCAAATAACTTACAAACAACTACGAAAATTCACCAACGTCTTATTTGAGCGTACGTTTTCATATTTTGCCAGATTTTCAATACAAACAAAACGCCCAATTTATTCCTCGGGTAGGTAAACTTCACTCGACATTGGTAAAATCACCACTAATTAGGTAGGTATAATTCTTTGGAAAAACAGAAAACACTGCAATAAAATGCCTGGCATTATGTTACATACATCTGTACAAATTAAATACAAATGCATATACATGCATATATATGTACATGATTTATTTGACGGAGTTAAGTTATGTGCAGTATCGAATGTTCGTACACGAGCTTCATTCAATTAGGAGCGGTAACATGACTCCGAGGCATTGTTTTATTTTTCGTTATAAATTCCGTTTTGTTTTATCAGCAAGTAGTATTTTATTAATCTCTTATAACTTGCTTTTTAGCGAGGCTACGTCCGTGCTTTGTATTTTGTTTTGTTACCGGAAATTCTTTAGCGTATTATTAGCAAATTAAATAACCTAGTAGAGCTACTAGCTCCAGGCACATTCCTGAAGAGTCGAGTGCATCTTTTATAATTAGATACTTTTTACAAAAAATTTAACCAAAGATAGAAGCAACTAAAGAGGGAAAAATAAAATATAAATCTTTTAGTCTTACTAACTAAGCTCCTAAATTAATGTAAGTAACTAATTTTGAGTCGGCGACAAACTTTTTTAAAAGCATAACTACGCGCTGTATTTTTAAGCATGGCTAGGAGATATGGGACCAACTTCGAGGTAGCCGCTTTCCATTAAAAAAAGAATCATCAAAATCGGACGACTCTGCGAAAACTAATGCATTGTCATACATAACAAAAAAAAATATATTGAGGACCTCCTTTTTTTGCGTCGGTTAATAAATTGTAAAAGTATGTACAAAAAGAAAACAAAAACAACACTAGTTTTTGTTTCATTCAAAATTTGTATAGTAGCTCTACTGTGACAAATTTTCAAGCTATTTTGCATAACTATTTTGCATTCCCATAGTAACATTGTCCATTTAATGTACGGACAATAGTGACGTGTCTGCGCCACTCAAGATTATAAAATAAAATATCGACTACTGCGTAAATGAAAACTGAAAAGGAAAAAACAAGTCCAGTAATTTAGAATTCTGTTAAATAATACCTACTGACTCAACAGTCGGGACCCATTTTTTTTTTATAAAAAGAACATTATCCAAGCTGAAGTTGACTAATGTCCTCCTATCTCCTCCAAATAAGCGGAAAGCTTGTGCTAGGAGTGGGTACGACAATAGTGTAACGGGTGGGGCTCGAACCTGCAATATTTCAGTTTTCCGCACCTTTAATCGTTGGGTTATTGAGGCTTATCTTCGATCACAGAAAAATAAGTGGATTCAGAACTTCATACTTCAACGATTAATTATTCAAATGCATCATTGTTCCTTGACACTGAAATAACTGCTTCACGTCAATGTTCGATGACAGACTAGCTAGCGAAATGATCTTGCACTCATATTTAGTGGTTACACAAATCGGTCGGACTAACATGTGATATCCACTTATTTTTCTATGATCGAAGCTATTATACATTATTGGGAAGATTTGACCGATCTAGATTTTTAATGGGATTAACGCAAATCGATTGACATAAGAATCATCAAAATCGGCCTACGCATTTGGTCTCCAGAGCGCTACAAACATACATACATAGACAGATAAACACATTACCCTCCTTTACGTCGCGCAGTTGGGTAAAAAGACGCAATTATGTGAAAAAGGTGCCAACTTTCTTCGAAAAGTGCTCCGCCTAGCGAGAAATGGAGCAAAATTCTGCTTTTGAAGTCCTAAAGCACATAGCATCTTGACTTTACTCACTCACCCGTTTGTTCTACATAGAGGCGGGCACTCACGAGCGTAAAATGCAGACTTGATTGCGAGCATTCTATATTAGGCTGGATTCACATTTGAATCATTTTGGTGTTTGTGTCTTCGTTGAAGCTTCGTTATGATGGCAAAATTCTGACACTGATACAAATTTTGACACTTGTGAAGAGAGTAACTTAGAGCGTGGCAACTGCAATTCGGTGTCACTTAGATTTACACACAGCGACACTTTTACTTTAGACTGAGTGTCTAGCGCATTCGTGTATTAGATTTTATAGTGGTTTGTTAGGACTCAGTACTTTTTCTATGGTTAATTCTTATTTAGAAGTAATATGTTCTATGTGATATACAGAACATATAATTTCTAAGTGAACACGAAGTAGGTACCTAAACTTTAAAACCAATGCTCCCAATGCTTGAATCATTGGTAATTTTTTTTTTTTTTTTTTTAAAAAGAATATTAGCCAAGCTGAACTTGACTTATATTCTCCTCTCCCCTCCAAATAAGCGAAAAGCTTGTGCTAGGAGTGGGTACGACAATAGTGCAACGGGTGGGGTTCGAACCTGCGACCACTCAGTTTTCAGTCCGCAACTTTAACCATTGGGCTATTGAGGCTTCAAATTGTTAAGGGTTCGTAACTTGGTCATTATGTTTGCAAAAAGGACTTGTATCTCGACAACGTTGATAGACTTCGAAACACAACATCATCTAAGTATAATAGACATTAAGTACTTATTTTAATGCTCAAATTTGCCCGACCATCTAGAGCAAGCATATCAAACAGAAATAAAAAATCGAATATTAGTATTAATAGCTCTGAATTTACGATTCTAAAATAATGATGGTAAGGTTTATTTTGATCTGACATTGTTTTGCTCAAAATCTATGCATGTCATCGAGATGTTCAAAATCTTATTGAAAGTAGCAACCGAGCGGTGAGTCCTCGCCTTAACCGAGCGAACAAGAGTATGGACTTACATTTCAATTAGCAATTCGCCTTCACTTACCATTACTTACAATATCGCGGTCACTCACCTACGAGTACCGAGCAACTTCACTGGGAGCCTGTAGTCTGTGCTTTAGTTGTTTTATAATGATGACCGCATACACGTATCAGTCCGAGAGCCGGTGACACTTAAAGTGTACCTACCTAAACGGATTTTCGTACGTATAAAAATATATTAATAATGTATTATGTATCTGTCACTTCTATTTAGGTAGACTTTTTTGCCACGATGCTGATGGCATGATTGGCAGTTGTCACACCAAATTTTTTTTAAAATACTATTTTTCTAAAAATCTATCTGCTTATAATTCCGTGTAAGTACGAAAATATTATCATTAACGTCACACGCTTATGTTGTAGGTATCAATAAATTTATACATTGTGTCCAGGATGGAATTAACGATAGTCTTCTATAGCTCATTACCACTATAAAGCCACCCACTAATAAGGCGCACCCCCCACCCTGGGACAGCCATTTCAATTTTATGTGTGTTTTTGGTGTATGTGCACACAAAATTAGTAAAAACTTTAAAGTCTGTTGCTTCACAGGTTCTCAAATGGCTTTAGGATACAATATTCTTCACCGCTAAAAACCTATATAAGTACAAATGAAAATCAGTGTAAGTGCACTTTTAGTGTCAACAATCACCAGCTCCGCGCCTATATTGTAGAATCTGCATACATACATTGAAAAATGAGTATAAGAAATGAGTATGTATGTAGGTAGGTAGGTACTTACCATCATCGTATGCCATATAAGCGAAGTGCAGTTTGGCAGTCATTATAAGAAAAGCCTTTCTATCCAAAGATTTCAGTTTCGCAAGTTTCATGCAATCCTTGGTGAGCCATTCACAACTTGAAAACTATTTTTAACCGACTTCAAAAAAAGGAGGAAGTTCTGAATTCGTTGGAATCTTTATTTTTATGTATGTTCCCCGATTACTCGAAGACGTCTGGACCGATTTGGAAAATTCTTTTTTTGTTTGAAAGGGTAGACTTCCCAGATGGTCCCATTGTCATCAGGTCAGGATCTGATTATGGGATCCTGGAGGAATCGAGGGAACCTTATCGAGGGAATTTTATAGACAATTGATATACTTTGTAGTGGCGTTTAAAGTCGGTTTTGTAAAAATAATTTTTAGGTTTATATTATAATACTATGACTTTGAAATAGGTAGGTAATTTTTTTGGGTCTATAACAATTATTAATTCCCTATGAGAAAGTTTATCTTAAACACTACTTCGAACGGTTAGTCATTTTTGTGGAGGTAGTGAGATGAAAATGAAATGAAAATATTTTTCATTGTACACCAAATAAGGAAACAACATATCAAAACTTAAAAATTAAAATAAAAACAGAGTACAGTAGTTTTTTATGACCATTTCCAAAATCTTCAACATAATATGATATTCTTAAATAAAACTCTACTCTACATGTTTAGCATATAACAAACATACTGAACTAGCGACTTACAAGGTACAGTTACCTACGCCTCTTCTGATGTTCACGTCGGAAATTCAAGGAAATGTTCTTCATTTTGTGTAATTTTACCTGTAGACAGTTACTCTTCCATGACTGGTAGAGTAGTGTATTTTCATAATTACTTATATTTAAGTAGCTAGCCATGAATATCTGTTGCTAGGAATTTTTCATTTCGAACTGAGGTTTGGCAAACTGAAAAGGGAAAATGTGCATAAGTACTATTTAATTTGGCCGTCATCGCCGTGCTGGCAATTTTCTACGGTTTAATATATTTTTTAAACGCAGATTTTATATCGTTATACCTATCTAGCTATACTTATTTATGTTTTTATAGACCTCAAAGCGGCAAGCTTTTATAATTTTACGGTCGGCAACGTCACAGGTTTATTGTTTAACATTCCCGAGCTTCTGGCTCATTCTGGCAAAAAATTGCCATTCGGTTTCAGGCAGGCATTTTTGTCTTTAGCCGCAGAATTCTTATCTATAAACTATATTGGAATAAAATCTAAGAGCTTTTTGCTTGTGTATAAAATAAAATTTATTCAGAGTAAAAGGAAGCAGGTACAGGTTCTTCTTCAAAAAGCGCTGGACATTGGTCATTTATATGAACTTCCGCGAGTTTTAGCCTTGCACCGCTTGTATCCAGTAGCAAACTGGGTAATAATGGCTTTAAACGAGTCGCAAATCGTAATTCGATTAAACAAACCAAAGTATTGGGCTATCTATAAATAGGAATATTATGAAGTTTGTCTGGTATGCGAGCGCTACATTATGCAATCGTCAAGAGCCGCATGTCCAACCGGGGACATAAAACATCTAATTACGCATGGGCATGCCGCGAATAAGGCAATCGTCGCCCTTTGTTTACTAGTGACGCATGGCGCTTGCTCACTGCAATCTATAAAGTGCGGAGTCGTTTACCTTCCGTGCGACGCGACGGCATGTGTACTTGCGTAGATGCGTGAGCGCATGGCATGCGCCGCAGGCAGAGAGGCGGTGCCCGCGGCAGCGCGCGGACGATGGCGCGCTGGCTGTGGGCAACTTCGCTCCTCGTATTGCTCGTCGACACGTGCGCGTGGAGGCCCCCGACCCAGCCGCTGCTCGTGCCCGTCGCGCGCTCGCGAGTGCCGCGCCACGCGCCCAACCAGATACGCCACCTGCACATCCTGGGATGGCATCTGGAACTGCAAGAGAACCGCGCGATCCGCTCGCCCTACTACAACGAGTGCCAATTCTACAAGGGACGTGTGCTCTACGAAGAATCCTCCTCAGTGACCGTGACGGAATGCGAAGGACAGCTTTACGGATTACTTCGAGTCGGCGGAGAAGATTTCGTCCTGCAGCCGACGAGGCCGGACGATGGCCACGTGTTGAGAAGACGGGACGTGCTGCAGACGGAACAGCCGGTAGCCTACAACCTCACCGGTGACATGCTCACTGACTTTGACTTTGATTTCGGAGAAGATGAGGTGATGCCAGCGATGCGCGTGCGCCCGCGGAACGGCGACCACTCCGATGTCGACTACCATAGAAATGAGCTTCGGACTTACACGAGACCAATTTCAGGTGTGTTTCAGTGCAGTGTTCTTGAAGTTTTAAAAGGTTACGATTTTATTACACAGACGGAACTGATATCATAGTTGTATTGAGTGTTTAACGCATAACGTAAACATTTTTGTGCGTTAACTTTTAACAATTTTTCTGAAAATTACTTGGTCGATTTTAATGCGATTTTTTGCGGTACATAATACATCTTATGAGGCTCTTAGATATCTTAGAAGAATCTTAGACTGGCTTTAAGCCACAAAGTTATTTAATTTAAATAGAGTATACCAATCGGGTTTTTAATATTTTTCCCCATTTTGCTGAAAAATGTCTAGGCTGATTATATTGATTTCTAGGAAGATGAGCCATCATCAATCATCATGCCGATTAGAGCAGGTTCTAGTCAACTAGTGCCGCAGAAATTCGTGATGATTTTTTTTTTGTCATTTTGTTGTGTTTATGTTTGTTACAGGCACCAAAGGATTATGGCTAGAGTTAGCCATCGTTGCAGATCATACGATGGTGAAATTCCACGGACGGGAGCGCGTGAAGCATTACATCTTGGCTATAATGAACATCGTAAGTACGCGAGATACGATACTTGTATGCAATTAACTACAAGTGTTCATTCGTAATTCAGATTTATGTAATACTTTAAAGGTCAGTGCCATCTTCAACGACCAATCTCTGGACTCAAACATGACGCTCGTCATCAACCAACTGTTTATGTACGAACAGAAAGATCCCGTAATCAAATACGGGAATGTAAAGAAATCACTGGAAGCGGTGAACAGATGGAATTACCGGCGCCTCATGAAATTACCAGCAGGTATGAGACAAGTAACTGAACGATTAGAGTTTAAAGAATTATGCTTATGCTATAACTGAGGCAGTGAGTAACTTAGTAGTAACACGGGCAAAAAAATTATCCGTGTTACTAAGACTGGTAGTAAGACTGGTAGTATCAACTAACATATGGTCTATCTGTCTGCCATTAAAAAAAATCGAAACGTCTGAATTGAATTTGACTGGAATTTCCCACGCCGGCAGAGGACTATCCACCAAGTTTAACTTGGTTAAATATCTCATTCTTCAGCGGTGTAGGAAAAAATCGTGATACCTTCACGACTGAGAGTTCTAAATAATGTTCTCAAAAGTGTATGATACTTTGGGTCAGGCGTAATGGACTATATTTTGTCTTATAACCCTACTTTGAGTGAAGAATTGCGCTCAGTAGTGTGCCGTTTGTGGGCTATTGATTCTAGTACATTTCAAATTTCGAAGTCTAAAAAATCAAAAACCTAAACCAACGCGGTTGAAGGCGCACAAGCTTATTTACTAAAGAATGAATTAGTGGTTCCACGAACCCATGATTCACTCAATGTGAGATCAATTAACAGTTTATCTGATGTTCGTCGAAGGTTTTTTAGGATGTCATTACTTTTATTATTGAGTTCTTTTAATCTGTTCCTATCCATTCTTATGTCTTTGTCGTTAAACACAAGACAGGATGATTCAATTAAAGTGATCGATCCATCAACAAAAAGACATTGTAGTGCTTTTACGATGACGTACCTACATTTCATTCATTAAATTACGGTTTTATTATTATACATGCTAACTCGACCTGACTTTGGATGTTCGCAAATAATAATTAATTAAGTAGGTATATGGGACTAGTTCTAGCTGATTATCGCAACTTGGACGACGTTACTATTCACGATCGCTTTCGCTTTTTTCTTTTTTATTTTCACAATAATTGTAAATCTCCTATTTTTTTATTCTTATATTTTTTTTTATAAATCCTTTGTACCACGAAGATTAAGAGGAAACTGTTGGGAAACTATCACTTATTTTGAATGAAACTGACTTTATGAATTTCGCGTTTCCATCATTACACTCTAATCGATTCACTTTATTTTATACTGATGTATGCAGCGTTCTACCCACAAACATATAATCTACCATTGCCTATTTATTGGGTACCTATTTTTTAAAGGATCGGCTAATACAGTCATTGCTACGGCCCAGTAAGTTCTATATAAACAGGCCATTAAATGATATCAAATGACCTAAATGAAAATGAGTCATTCATCTCATTTAGGGCTCGGTAGCTGGAAGAACTAATAAACTTTTATCTAAGGTAACCTTACTATCTTATCTTGCTCAGAGCAAAGCATACGATGCCATGTTTTGAGTCTCTATTATAAACCTTAGTAGTGTAGGTATATTTATATAAACGATAAAACAATCTTACTTCATTACAAGATGTGTTAAATAGATATAGGTACCCTGCTGTACTTCATGAGATGCCAATAAAATATTACGAGTAGAGTAGGGGACTTCCTACATTTAATTCAATATTTCCCAAATAGTACTTGTCAGGCGTGCCAACTGGGCACAGACAGAAGGAGATTCTTCTTCTTCTTTATTAACCGATAGATGCCCACAGCTGGACATAGGTCTCTTGCATGGACTTTTAAAGGTTTCGATCTTGCGCCGCCTGAATCCAGCGGCTCCCTGCGACTCTTTTGATGTCATCGTTCCATCCAGTTGGAGGTCTGCCAACTCTGCGCTTCCAGGTGCGGGGTCGCCACTCCAGCACCTTAGGACCCTATAGAATATCAGCTCTTCGATGTATATGTTCCGCCCAACCCACTCCTACGGATCTCCTCATTTCTCAGAAAGAGATTGAACGGTTTGAAATCTGTAGAGCACCCTGGAATCTCGACGACTATCGATTCTTTGACAGCTATTAATATAGAGTCTTTAGTTGTCATAAGAGCTTCAGGTTGGCCTACATCGAATTATATGCCCTGCCCATTTACTTCTTAATGGTTTTCAATATTCCTAAGTATTTTCTTCTGTACCTTCTATTCTTGTAATCAATCCATTATTACTATTTTCTTCTGATATTTTCTTGCGTGTTTTTTTTCCTCTACCTATTATCGGTTTTTTCCATTTGAAATAGATTTTGAGGTTTATTTCTTCTTTTACGTTCTGTTAAGCTTTTAATTTTTCCCACTGAATAAAATATATCCTTATTTCCAGATAGTACTGGTTGGGATGCAACAGTATGGCTGACGCGGGCGCCGCTTGGTGGCCCCTCTGGATTCGCCCCGGTTGGAGGAGTCTGCACCCGGATGCGATCTGCCGCCATTGACAGAGACGAAGGCCTGACCAGCGCTTTTGTCATCGCTCATGAATTGGCTCATCTGTAAGTAAATTAAGTTATCAAGTATCATATGATTCAACGGTGAAACCTACGCCTATGGAAGCTCTACACAATGTTCTCAAAGGGGTGTGAAGACTGCTAATTTGCATTGGATCTGCATGATGATGACCTGCATGACCGTTGATAGGTTGCTGATAATGATGATGATGAAGTAAATCGTTTTTGTTAAAAGTTTCATATATCCTAGCAAAAACAATTCGCCCTTAAATTCAAAACAGACTCTAACGCAACGGCGAAATTATGGTCGCCATTTTGAATTTAGACTACAACCTTTTACGGTTAGATCCATAAAATTTCATGTCGCCAATTAATACAATTTGAAGTCTTTTGACGAACCCGACCTCCACTCCACATAAACAAAGTGATTTGATTATACCTATTAAGACTGAGACAGGAGCACCAGACTTTCGGTCCGGGAGCCAGTAACATTGAAAGCCCCCGTCTTGCGTGAATTTTTTTTAAATGTAAATTGGTACTTAAAAATAAGACGAACAAAATAGGCTTGGTATGCGTTAATTTAAAAAGCCAACAAAATGTAAAAAAAAAATCATAAAGTGCAAAAGTGTTTTACCGTTATCGTGGATATAGTTAATACATTGTACTCATTCTTGTGTCATACTCTTCCAGAAAAACGCGAATATATATATGAGGTGAGGGAGATATTTGATCACCTAACTTGTAGTTGCCAAACTCTCCAAAACTAAATCTCTCCAGAACTCGCCAAAAAAAAAGTAATTTTTAACAATTAATTCACATAAAAAAATTTCATCATGTATGATGGGCCTTTCAATGTTACCTACTTTTTTTGTGTGTTTAGGCGTAGACTTATGCGTTTAGGCTATTTAATCTAAGCCAATCATCACGCTGTCGCGCGGCTGTCCTTCTCGGCCTTTGACCATTAAACTCCATTAATGGTGTTATATATAAGTTCCTGACAATAATAAATTTAGCTGGGAGTAAGTGTAGTTTTTTATGTCTACCATGTTCTGTGGCTATAAGTACCTAATAAATAAGATATAACTAATTATAGCTTACGGTGGTAAGAAATGCTATGTTTATGGGTTATAATGACTGTGTTAGACGAACTTCTCTTTCTTCTCTCTGTTACCAACCATAGACCCAATTAGTTGTTTTAAATATGGTTGTTCTTTGTTATGCTTTATAATAGGAAGCTACCGTTGGCGATAGGTATAAAATTTCATTTTCGGTAAGTTTTATTTGGTCATATGGAATACCGAATAGGTATTTAATTTAGTCACGTCAAATAAAAAAAACGCAAAAATTATCACAAAAAAAAAGAAGCCAGGAATTATTCTGTACGAGGTTAGGAAGTCATTATGGAAACTATGATTATCATTTTAAGAGAACCGCGATCTGTAGCAATGAAGTATCGACTGAAGACTAGAGAGCGTGATCAAATACCAGTAGATGGTAGAATCGTCCTAGTGACTCAAATATTTACAAATGAATGAATTGTAAGTCATTTAGTGCTCAGCTGTACTCTATATTCACTAATCAAATCCGTTACATTATAAATAGCCACGTTCGTTAGCAATAATAATATGTTAAGGCTAATACTCGTACCTAAACGAACGTTTTGTGTTTTGTAAACGTTAGCTTTGTTTACAGTAAAATCCAATTCGTAACAATTAAATAAGAATAAGTGAAGTGACTTCTATTAAATTTTTATTTACCCGTATCTTTTAATGTTCAAAATTATAATTTATGTTACCAATATAATATACACAAAAATGGAAACTTACTCATAAAAATAACCAAAAAAAAAAATCAGTGAACGAGTAACTACAAATATAAGAATCTATATCTGTACCTAACTGATGTGAACTTTATTTGCTTACATTGGTAAGGGCTGATCCTTTAGGTTGTGTACTATTATTTCCAAGAAAGTGAAAAAAAGATTTCTACATTATAAATGATAAAAAATTAAAAACATTTCACGTTTACATACGATATATTTTAAGATGTTTTTGAGGGGCAGGTAAAGGAAAGTAAGCATTTTCATCAATTAATAAAATGAAAAGTCAGAATGGACCAGCTCCTGTATTTCATGTCAGAATACAAAACCGTTATTATGAAAATAGCATAGCTCCCTTTTTTACACTCATCTTACTCTTGGACCAACTTCCCAAGTCGACAGTCGAGTTCTTCAGTCAAATAGTCGTCTATGATATAGTATATGTATAAAAAGATCATCTGTGGTAGTCGTGTAATGCGTTACAATATGTTGAATTGTCGGCATGCGACTTGTCGGTCGGTACGTGTGGAACCGCCCATAAAGTTCCCTTTGCGTGAGCGACGATTGATAAACACCGGTTTCGTAAACTAACCGACGATTATTTAAAGAACACCAATTAGTAGACCGAAGCTTTGATAAAATGGCCTTTCTGACACCGATAGTGTAGATTGAGTGAATGCCGGCTTTAGGCGCCACGCGTCCCTCGCACGGCTTAAACCAATTAATTGCACTTGTATATTATTTTCAACACCCTGATTTACTATAAGTATGTTTGTTTTATCTTATCTTTATCTACATTTTAATATTGTAATATTTGGTTATAAAATGAGCAACTGCTGAATTTCCCAGCAGAATCTGCATTCCGAACCGATGGTAGAGTCTCGACGTGTCATAAGAACTACGGGTTGGCCTACATGAAATAAATAATTTTGAATTTTGTACTTTTTGAATATATTTTGGCGATTATTACACAAATGTTGAAGTTACGTTTTCTTCCATCAATGTATAATTAACTTTTTATGAAATGTGAATTTTCACTTTTAATGAAATTCGACATTTTGACACAAAGAAAGTTAGTCTATAACTAAATACTTGCACGAGAAAAATGCATTGAGAGAATTCTTGTAACTCGGTAAGTGGGTCGTTCTACTTTTCTACCGACAATGAAACGACGTTTTTCTGTTTTTTTGGTTTTTGAACTATTTATAATTGTGTTTTATGTGTGGGATTTAAAAAAAACTGCATCTGTGTTTTCATTAGTACTAATTAAAGTTTCCTTCCTAGCTAATATTGATTCTTTTTTAATGTTAGTTTTTGAAAAAATAATGTGACAGAGTGGCCTTTTTCTGTGGAGACAACATTTCAGTTTACCACTCTGTCACGGCATTATACGGAAAACGAACGTATAAAATATGCTGGTTAGAGAACATGAAAAATGACATAATATTAATAGATAAGAAAAATATGGACGTTTATTCGAACCGAATAAAAAACCGTTTATATTAATACTCCAACGAGATGCCATAATAAGAAGAAAGACAGACTATTGTCGGTAGAAAAGTAGAACGACCCAAGTATATAATTATAAGGATATCAAGCATTTCTAACAGAAGTCGTAAAGCATTCCCGTCTAAAAGGCACTTGGTTTGAAATCGGACGCCTTTAATCAGACCTCAAGTGCTCTCGAACGCTTACTTTTCTCTATTTAACTACATTCAAAGTAAAACGGACTCTGAGTAAACGGCTTTGATGTGCCGCTATTTATTGTTTGCTTATCATTATTTACTTCTTGTTTAAATCGCAGTACATCGTCGAATAATTTTATTATATAAATATTATATAGATAGTAAATAAGTTAAAGCCAAGCCTCACTTGGTTTATTTATAAAAGGAAAAACTGACTGATTAACGTATCTACGAAAACATAAACTGCAAGAAACTTAATAACTTTCAGGATTTTCTCTGTAAGGTAGGTAGATTGCGAAATTCTCTTGGATCTCTTTAAAACTCGAATCCACGACAAACTTTCGGGAAAAAGCTAGTTTGTCATATTGATTCGACGAAAACCGATTTTAACGGAACTGTAGTCTGTAAACCATCTGAATAAATAGCTGATTACCTATCGTAAGTAAATTGGGTCTCACAACTCGCAAGGTAGTCGTCTCGTCTTCACATTTACTATCTAAAAATAAAAGTACAGTCACACCGTTTATAACTATATCGTGAAAAGCTTAATTAAATTAGCAAAATTATCCTCTGTACCTACCTACTAGCAATCATTACCAGCTGAATATATCATTAGTCATCTTAACAACAGCAACAATAATTATATTTATTATTATCTTAGTACATACTATCCAGCGAATGAATATAAGATCGATGATACTATCTAGATCTTTTTTAGGACCACCTAGTCACGAACTTGAAAAAAGTAGCAACCATACAATTTTAACCTAGTTATATTTTTAGCTCCTTACAACATGTCATTAAAAAAGACCTTATAAAAAAGCGGCCTCTGGTTGGCGGCCATGTTGATTAAACTCATAGATAGTAGTATTTTCCTAGAAAGGAACTAACAAAAGGCAACTAACGAGATTCGTCTCTCAATGACTTCAGGGTGAATATTCAATTTGGACGATATTTGCGCATTTTTTTAGGAACAAGCATAATTTCATTTTTTTTAATTTTTGATAGTATTATAATGTTTGGTGCTATTTCATTAAATACACAAGTGAAAGGCACGTATATATTTCAAATATTCAAAGAGTTATTGCCACTACAAATTTATGTCAAGCTACGGTAATGAACCCTGTATACGGTAATGAATTTTTATGTATACTTTTGGCAGAATTTCTTATGAATTCTCTATTTGAATAAACTTGTACGAATAAAAGCAAGTGCCCAGCCGTGCACAGGGAATTGGTAATTCACTCGTCGACCGAGAACCTTGTTGGGCCCGTCACTGCTTGGAGTAAGATCGTTTCAAATAACAAAATATCAAGCAGTTCTTCCATAACTTAATAGACTCCCTCTATATTGGACCTCTTCCTTACCACTCACCCTACCGGCTACCAGGTAACAGTCGATGCTCCCCTAGGAACATTTAACCCCTGCCTAGTACAGACTTCCGTGCCACTTCCATCCTCTGTTCGCACGCGTAATACCGGTAGCCTCATATCCGTGGGCACAGCTTTGTTTTTCAACAAACGACCTTAACACCTGTGCTGAAGCAGTTGCTGATGCCATACTCCAAGGTATGGACTGCTATATTCCAAACTCCCTCATACCTTTTGGGAAGCGCGCGCAGAAATGGTTCAACGGGATCTGTAATAAGGCTGCTATACTTAAACAAAACTCCTACCAGTCCTGGCTCTCTGCACATTGCACCAATGATCCCAATGCTGCAAATGTTAAGAAAATCTTTAACATTGCGTCCAGAGCCTACAAAAATGCCATTGCCAGGGCAAAATTTGAGCACATCGACAGAATTGGGCAGAGACTAGTCTCACTGCCTTCTGGTTCCCGTGCTTTCTGATTTCTGTTGAAAGCCATGTAAGGCAACTTCTGTCTTTCCTCGTTTCCACCTTTAAGCAAACCGGATGATACACTGGCCTACACTGCCAAAGAGAAAGCCGAAATTCTGGGCACTCTCTTTGCTGCCAACTCTACGCTTGATGATGGTGGGAAAACACCGCTGACCATCCCGCGGTGTCAAAACTCCTTGCGTGATATACGGGGTACATTGGGGATATATTGACAGTAAGGGGGAAGCCCTAGCGGTCAGCCTCGACATCGCTAAAGCCTTTGATCGGGTTTGGCATAGGGCTTGGCTATCGAAGCTGCTATCTTACGGACTTCCTGCGAAGCTGTGCCATTGGGTCGCTAGCTTTCTTCATGGGCGCAGCATCAAGGTCACTGTCGACGGTTTTTACTCTCAACTTAAGCCCATCAATGCTGGCATTCCACAGGGCTCAGTGCTATCGCCTACTTTGTTCATTCTGCATATCAATGATATGTTGCATAACAGCGGCATATATTGTTATGCGGATAACAGTACTTCTGATGCCCTTTACAAAGGCCATGCACAGTTCTCTCGCGCAGTGCTGGAGGAGAATAGAGCCAAACTTGTGTCGGACATTGAGACTTCTCTCTAGAAAGTGTCCGTATGGGGTTCACAAAATCTTGTTCAATTTAACCCTTCAAAAACACGAGTTTGTGCGTTTACCGCAAAAAAGGCCCCTTTTACCACGCCTCTTCTCTTTCAGAACACTGCCCTTACTCCTACCAACAGCATTGGGATTCAAAAGAGGGCACTTCGGCTTGTGGACAATCCCAAATTAACCTACTCGCTGGAAAGCTTGGAACACCGCAGATGTAAGCTCGCTTTGTGTGCTCTATCGGCTATATAACGGGGAGCCCTCTAACTTCTACAACCGCACCGCACGCCACCGAACGCAATTTCACCCCCACCACCTGGGTGCCTGAAGCACTTCGACCATCAGGTGCTCCAGATCTTTTTTTCCATGTACTACCAAATTGTAGAATCATCTCCCTTCGAAAGTATTATGTAGTTTCAGTAAAAATCATTAAATGAACTTCAAAAAGGTTACGGTAAACGACGGTAATGAAGGACACGGTAATGACAAATATGCACTTTTAATTTATTATTAATTTTTCTATAAGCAGTATATGCTATCTAATCATTTAAAAATTAAACTAGACGAGAACTTGATGTATTGTTATCGCAATAAAATTCCAATTTTAAATATTTATCAAAATATAAGCGGACTGGTAATGAAACATAAACTGTGACAAAACATTATAATACACTTTCAGTTGTAATTTTTTGCGCGAGTTCGTGCGTACGTCTTCCTTCTGCTACGTTTTCCGGTCGACTGAGGTCTGAGGTGCGGGACGTCGAGAGCTCACTATGTAGCGGCAAGATTTTGTCACGTAAAAACATGTTTCCCGTGATGATTCCGGAGGGTTCCGGTAATGAACTTTGCATCGTAACAAAACTTTAAAAACATATTTGACCATATATTTCTTTGTAAAATTAATTTTAAATTATGAAGAAGTAATAAAAAATTATTTAATTATTCGGCACAGTAGCCAAATTAACATTATTTTTGTGCTAGGTTTACTAAATATTATTAAATATAAAATATCTAGTAATAAAACAGGTGCCGGTAATGAATTTTAATGTTATTTTCACTAAAAATCTGAGTGATTTACATAGAAATTTCAATAAACACACCATGTGCACGATAAAGTATGTAGGTGTGCATGATAAACGTATATTAAATGGAGTCTAAACTTAAGTTTCAATTTTTTATTCACTGAAATACGTAATTTTCATTACTTTGAATATTCACCCTTCACTCCATGAAAGTAGGAAACACTAGGAAGTACCTAAATCTGAGATGCTTCACTCACTTGTTATTTATGCTGTCAAAATTCTTACATTTTGTGAATGAAAGATAGAGGAAAGCGCCTCGCGCCAAATCGCGTCTGCTAGTTCAATTTCACATTTGAAAATATTTTACGCAAGGCATAAAAATAAAGATATGCTGTATTAATTAGTAGGTATACACATTTACTACGCGTGTGGTCAATGTGCATAATTACTAATAAAACTATTACGCATTATACACAGAGAAACAATTCATATTATTAATGTACACCTTTAAACACAATTTTAATAAAACAGACAAAAACTTTTTTTGTTGATTGAAAATAAAATTCGAATATACCCTACAATAGTTATGATGCCGACTGTACATTTCCCCCTCGTAACATGTCAATATGAGTGACTGCACAAAGTTGCGAGTAGGTACATGCAAAATAAAGTGTCTTTGATCGATAATATTGTAAAACAACTCCAGTCTGTAATTAATTATTATTCAAGCATTTCGATAAAGGTGATGATTGAGGTCTCCTTGAATCGTTTTGCGGAGAAAACATATTCTGTCAAGCGTGAAATGAATAATAAATAATTATTCAACCTAAAATTCGTGGAATCGGCTGTACTTAAAAGTACTCAGCAAGTTTTCTATCTCCCTCACAATTCTTATTACTCAGGCTCAATACCCTCTCCATTAATCACAAAATGGTATTCCACCCACCTTCCTTATTCCACCGTCTCTCTTCTACAACCGCACCGCTCGCCACCGAAAACAATTTCACCCTCACCACCTGGGTGCCTGGAGCACTTCGACCATCCGATGTTCCAGATCCTTTTTTCCACGTACTTTGAAACTGTGGAACCAACTTCCTGCGACGGTGTTTCCACTGAATTACAACATGGGGTTATTCAAGGGGCGGACCAACAAATTCCTGAAAGGCCGGCAACGCATTGGTGGTGCCTCTGGTGCTACAAGTGTTCATGGGCGGCGGTAATCACTTAACATCAGGTGACCCGCCTGCTCGTTTGCTCGCTAAAAATATAAAAAAAAAAAAAAAAAAATGGTGTTGTATCTGTAATAACTGGGACTGTCACATCATGTCATATTTGAAAAAGATCTCTCTCCACTCCACTCCACTCAGTAAAGCGTACGATAATAGGCGAATCACACCCTATCTTGTACGACAGCGAACACCAGCATTTGGCTGACTGGGGCTGACCTAACAGGCGCCTATAACCTATCGACTATCGTGATGCTGTATTGCACGGATATTCCTATTAGGCTCACTCACAAATAAGCCTGTGCTACAGCGATCTTCGCCTATTCAACATAGGCCGCATTTAGCTGAATTTAGGCTGACCTTGCAGTCAACCACGTGTGTACGTGTGAGTAATTCGCATTGTATTGATCGGTGCTTCTGTAACCTCTCTTTTTGTTTGGAGTCCAACCTGTGACCCATAGCTTATTCAGCTCAGCCAACATTTGGTCGGCAGGCTGACTTTAAAAGTCAGACGCGTGTACATTCGCTTGTGAGCGAGTGTGTTTGTGCAAATCTTTATAATATAATACACTCACAATAGACTACTCTCACATTATTCAGCCGGCGTTCGTTGTGTCAGGCTGACCTCAGCGCACGCGTGTATGTAATATGTACGCGTCTGTGTGATGTGTATAATGTGTGCCTTCCATTATTTATGTATAACTGTCGTGCATTATATAAAGCGGCCCTTCTGTTACCTCTCTATTTTATGCCGAGACTAAGAGAACGTCGTAGGTATAGGTAGTCTGTGATTATTCCTGCAATGTGAACAACAAAGGCGCCTTTGCCAGACATTAATTAGTATTCAAGCTCTATTAGTCCTCAATTCCCTGTGAGCCGACACAGGAGAATCATCTCGTAACGCTAGCTAGTAGGTAACTACTCGTAGTTTAATGTTTACTCGGACGGGAGAGGAGAATATAAGTCAAGTTCAGCTTGGCTATGTAGGTATAATCTTAAAAAAATTATGTTAATAAATTTCTACCTCTTGCTGGCTCAATTAATCAATTATTATTAAATTTAACTTTATTGGTACCATCATTTTTGAAGGAGTATTATGTTTTTTTAAGTTTCCTAACCATTGTGTAACATTGAAAAAAATTAGGTAGCAAATTGTAAGATGTATTCATATCAACAATGCTGACTCTGAGCTCAATAGATACCTAATACGAAAGATGCCTTTATGTATATATATACTATATATATACTATACTATTCCTATTTTTATTATTCCTTATTACATAATCTGCAAAAACATCAATAATCCAGTTGAAAATCCTTAGGATAAAGGAGACGGTCCAAAATTATATGGAGCCTGGGTCTGGTCTGTGTACTAGTAATACAATAAAATTAAATTAAATATTAAACCATTTTTGACTGATCAAATCCACGAACTCATGTTTATTTCAGTGCAAATATTTAAATATTTTCTCAACGTGACGAAACATATCATACGTAATCATGGCGGGCGGATTCATCTTTCTGACGTTAGCTGTCAAATTATCATGAGGTCATTGATCCGCAAATCTTGAATTCCGCGAACAAAAGCCGAATCAAACAAGTAGCAAAAGATCGAAGTATAAATAAAAACGCCAAATCGCCAGAGAAAATCCACAAGAAACACAAGAACATTCACGAGTTCACAACACCACGTTAAAGCTCGGAAATCCGTATAAGCAAAAAATATCACGTGACACGTCACTTGTCAGATAACTCAGAAATGACATTTGACGTAGAACCGCCTCTATGGCTGAAAGGTTGTCAGCCATCTTGTAAGTGTTGCGAGCAGTACCGAAAAAGTTGAAATTACATTTTATTTTAGCAATTTATTTATTATGATTTTCTAATTGATTTTATTTTTATTGATCTCTTTGTATTCTTTGCTTTTCACGCCTATATGGTACAAGAGTAGACCCAAAATGGACCGTCTCCTTTTGTCGATAATCCTTAATTAGATTGAAGAAAAACAAGGATAACAGTAAACATTACGTATCTAATTAATCTGCTAAATTGGTAGAAGAAATCCTTTTGAACTGGCAGATTTACCGAGGGACTAGCCTCAATCCGGTCCGGTGGAAATTGTTTCCCAATGTTCAGGAAAGCTTATTTTTATTTCATGTAGGTAATAGAAATAGAAATAGAAATATTTTTTATTCAAATAAACTTTTACAAGCACTTTTGAATCGTCAATATGTATTGTTATATCTGTAAACTTCTAAAGGATCAGCCGCTGAGCCAATCTTAACTAGAAATGCACATATAATTATACGTAGGTACATGTAATTAGGATACGTATTCCTTAGTCCGAACAAATAATGGATTGCGGTCTAAATAATAATCTGTGGTTAAGATTTTGACCACCTTTTTCAGGGTGGTGTTTTCACATACCCCTAATTTTTTAAGTACCTACCTATATAACGAGTTATGTGCGTTTTTAATAGTTCTTTCAATTCACTAGGCGCGTGGCTCATGGTTGTGTGTGTGTGCGTTGTATCTGTATAAGTGTGAGCGAGAGCTTGCTCGCGCCTTATCGCTCCCACCTAGGTTCCTGACAGGCACGTACACTTACGCAATGTACATGTACACGACGTAACCACAAGGAAAGCTCACGCGTCCTCGTGAAATGCAAGAACTATATTATTTTCATTACTCATACACGGAAAGTAGGTCTGAAGTTGCCTGAGAAGCGGGTTGAAAGTAATACTTTTCAGCCCTAGGGAGAATCGTTTTCAACTGACAGCTGTCAAATAATTAAAAAAAACTAGTTGTCACATTTTTATTGGAATTCAAATGAAACACGACATACCCGAGTGCATCCATAGACAAGAAGAAAGATAGACTTTATTCATAAAGTAAAGACAACTGATTCATAGACATTCATAGACAATCATAGACAATACTTGACTATTAAAAAGCTAAATTAGCTAATTTCTATTTTTATTTTGACTTTCCTTATATTCGTAATGAAAAGCACAGTGTTTACCTCGGGATAAAGACTTATTTAGTCCCTCGAACTATAGGCCCCCTCGCTACGCTCGGGCGCCAAACCCCGTCTCGGGACTAAATAAGTTACTTTCATCCCTAAGGTAACAATGTACTATTAAAGGTGAAGGAAAACATCGCGATGAAACCATTCAATTCAAGGCATTTTGATACGTTTCTGATAAGAACCGCTAAGGGGTGGAATACCCTTCCAGCATCCGTGTTTTCAGCCACTTAATTATTTGAGTAATTTCAAGGTAAGAGTGAATGACATCTCTAGGCAAGCTCCCTCCAACCTAGACTTCATCAGTGCTTCTACAAATCCAATAATGACCACTCTAAAGTACTCTTTGGTAAATACGAGTATATAATGATGATTACATACTAGTACTTACCAAAACAAGCATAGATTAGTCGTGTACCGTGACCCAGTTCTCGAAGTAGATTCAGATCGCGACTCGCGTCTATTTCGATTCAATTGATTGAGCATGTTATAAATATATCCGCAAATGTTACATCAGCAGGAGGAAGTATACCAGATTCGCTATTTACAATCAGTTTATTTCTGATTTGTTTTTGATTACATTATATCAAATGGGATACGTCCTACATGTATAGTTATCGTTAGGTACTATGTTATCTATAAGTTTCTTTCTACTAATAATAGCGTTGGTGCATCTGAAATACGTAGGAAGGTATTAATCCTTTCCTTAGTAATATTATAAATGCGAAAATGTGTTTGTTTGATGCTTTGTTGGTTTGTTCTTCAATTACGCTGCAACAGAGCTACGGATCGACGTGATTTTTTGCATGGGTATAGTTGAGGACCTATAGAGAGTGAAATAGGCTAGGTCAGGCTAGGTACTTTTTATCCCGGAAAATCAAAGAGTTCCCGCGGAATTTTAAAAACTAAATCCACGCGGACGAAGTCTCGGGCATCAGCTAGTTTTATATATAATACATAATCTTGATTCATGACTGATTACTAGCTGAACGCGTCCCAGCTTCGCTCGGGCAAGGTGAAATTTCTTGGAATTTTCTGAAAATCCATTCTCCTAAGAGAAAACTTACTAGTGAAATCGCAAGTTTCTATAGACCCAGCGGTTTGATTAACATTTCAATTTCTTATTTTATACCTACCTAGTTTTAAATAGAAAATCCGTTAAATACAAATCTTCAATTATTTTCAACTAGCTTTTGCCGCGACTTCGTCCGCGTGGAGTTAGGTTGTTTTTAAAAATCCCGTTGTTTTTAAAAAACTCTCTATTTTTCTAGGTCTATAATCATGTCACTCTCTAATATAATATACCCATACAAAAAATTACGTCAATCCGTCGCACCATTGCTGCATGATTAAAGGACAAACCAACTAACAAATACACTTTCACATTAGTGAGGATTATTTCGGAGTAAAGTCTACCTATAATATACCTCGATACCTACCTACCGATAAATAAATAATCGATACTTAATTTAGTTCACGTTTCTCAAGTATGTTCACTTTAGTTAAACAACTTTTAGACACTTTTATAAATAAGCAGTAAATAAATAAGGCGAAGTTATTAAATTACGCAGGCACGTGAATCGTGAAACCGTAACAGCTCTAACATTTTTTTTAAGGAAAGATCCTCGTTATATTTACGAGCCCCATCGTGGTTGGGGAATTTTAATTGGCCGTTAAATTTGTATCTTGCAATAAAGAGTACGTGTTAAATGGGCCCGTTAAAATATAAATGGTTTTTCGTGTTTCATTGACTCGCTACGAACTTTTCCTTTGAATTTTCAGATTAAAATTTTTAGGAAAATCTACTGAAACGTTTACAAGCCTCCCATCGCAGGTGTGTTTTTGTAACGGCCGATAAAATTGGCAAGGCGTTCACATTGTTGCGTTATATATTCATAGATTTATCCGTCCGCTTATCGTTTCGTTGTGATAAGATCGCATGCTAACTAAATCCTATTATCTTACTATTCCCATTAATCCTATTAATATTGTAAATGCGAAAGTTTGGATGTATGAATGAATGGATGGATGTTTGTCACTGAATCACGCCGCCACGACTGAACCTCTTTAACTGAAATTTGGCATATTGGAAAGATTTGAACCGATCTAGATTTTTAATGGGTCCCGACTGTTTAAATAGGACTTGTTTTATCGCTTTTTTCAATTTATTTTTGTCATATATGCAAAAGACAAGGGCTCTTGCTGTAGGCCTTTATACTTGGTATAGTAGGTACAATTTAATTATCTACCATTTTTTACCATTAGACGAAATATTTTACATATATTTCGTTTGATTAAACCCGTTTACCCTACCCGTTTGATTAAACTTTTCATCAGTGATTACAGTTACTGAAATCACTAATGAAAAGTTTAATCAAACGGGTAGGTACATACCACGAAAGACGCTTTGGTTCGAAAAGTCGATATTTCGATCCAGTTGCATGAACCCTAGCCACGAGAGGACTCAAATATTAATAAGCTATTTATAAAGATGACATAGAGTCACGTGGGGTAACCGTACGCGGCGAGTAAGTATACGCAGTGAAGTTTGCACGAGACTCGTTGGCATAGGTTGATCGCTATATAGTAAATTTAGTTCGCACTTGAGAGGCAAGTGAGGGGGTCGCGTCATGCACCTGTCATGTGGCGTGCTGGAAAGTTATAAAGTCATTTAATTTTTGCGTCGATTTCTTATTATTTTTATTGAAATACATGAGCGTGGTTTAAGGACACGGCTGAACTAACTACTATTATACGGTGTTTGTCAATAGGGAAAATTAATAAATATTTTATGATAATTCAGTGATTTCATCTAAATCAACCTAAACTTACATTTTTGACAAATATAAATTTATTTTCCTAAATGGGGAAAGTATACGCGGGAAAGTGTCCGCACGCGTCCACTAGCCTGATCAAAGTAAATCCTTTTGAAGAAATTATTGGTTACAAACCCTACAGCTTGAAATTGAACCACTAGGATCTACTAAGTTTTTGTAAGTACGTTGGCACTTATAAAACTTAGTAGATGAACTTCCTGAATTTTCAGGATGAACGTAGTTCTTTTCCCTTCGGTCTTGTTTACATTTCAAACATGCCCCATAATCCATTAACTACTGTTGTTTCAAAGACTTATTATTATGAGTCCATTAACATAAAACAAGAAGAATAAGACTACAAAAAAAGTAAATGAA
Source organism: Hipparchia sbordonii (assembly GCA_038048805.1). Lineage (NCBI taxonomy): Eukaryota > Metazoa > Arthropoda > Insecta > Lepidoptera > Nymphalidae > Hipparchia > Hipparchia sbordonii. Next base: position 10,997,003 of record CM076104.1, on the reverse strand, counting down.
AAATCGGGTTTTACTGTCCTTTGTGCCAAGGGAAGAATGAGCATTCCTCCCACCCAAAACTAGATATAGTGCAATATATGTAAGTCTTGGTGGCACAAGGCATGCACAAGCTATGAAATAGGGGAATTTAAATGTGGTCTATGCATAATACATTGAGAGCGTACACTTACCCTACGTTCGTACACTTATCCGAAAGCTTGCGGATACTTTCCCTCTGGTGTGGGTAAGTGTCCGCATTTCCCGAGTTGATTAAAACATCCAATAACTATTACAATTATCAAAAGAGTTCAAATTTTATGTTTCGTTATTGTAAAGGGATGTCTAATTAAAGAGAATAACGGCTGATTTGTTACAAATTATAAAACTGTTTCATTTTATAAGAGATTTACCAAAAACTGCGTACAGATACCCCACGTGACTCTACCACAAGGCATTTTTATTGCGATTATTTTGAGTAACAAAATATTTTATCCGAAATATCGGTTACTATAGCGGCTTCTTCAATAACGGTTTTTTATTCATTCATAGCAGGCGGAATGTCTGACATTGACCTGTGACTGGAGTAACCACATATATAGTTTAAATTTTTCAGGACAAACCAAAATATATTATGTATTTACTCCGATACCTATATATATACACATAACTGTCACATACACTAGTGCGTACATGTGTTACATACATACGTTTATCTAAATCACTACATAGTATAAAACAAAGTCGCTTCCCGCTGTCTGTCTGTCCCTATGTATGCTTAGATCTTACGCAACGGATTTTGATGTGGTTTTTTTTAATAGATAGAGTGATTCAAGAGGAAGGTTTATATGTATAATACATGCAAAATATAGTAGAGAAACACTGATAATTTGAGAGGTTTCTAATTGATGTCGTAAATAAACACTTTAATTTTTTTTTTTAAATTTTTTTGCGCTTACATTGCAAACGCTGGCTGAACCCTACGAGATAGATCAAAATAATGTACTACAGTATTGTACATCTTAAAAAGATCTATAAAAAAGTCTAAGATGGTATATGTCTATCTCTTAGGGATAACCCACATTAACCATTTTTTATCCTTTACTTTTTGTGATAGAGGACATATAACTTCTCGCGGATAGTAGCAAGTCACTCTTAACCTTTTCTACGCGGGCGAGGTCGCGGGAATCAGCTAGTTTATAATAATATGGGGATGGCAAATCATGACATCTGAAACACTTGCTGATATATTTTGTACTGGACCCCATAGAACATCATAATTTTGCCGCATCATACATCCCTCACTTCCTCAAGGCGAACAAAACAAAAAAATATTCAAATCGCTCCAGCCGTTTTTGAGTTTTAACCATACTAACGAACAGCGATTGATGTAAGTATATAATAGATTTATTGCTAAACGATTTGCAAAAATACTGTAAATAGAAATTTGTTACTGATTCCCGTAAAAAAACTTTGTGTTGGTCGCACTACTGACGCATATTCAGTCATCCCACATGCTCACTTTAATAAAACCATTGAGTGTTTTTCATCGAGTCTTCATCTTAATTAATTAATTCAATATTAAGCCTACTTCATTTTGTAGGTAGGTATAACGAAAATAATCTACTATTATAATTTACTAGCTTTTAACCACGACTTTTATTTATATTTAGCAAAACAAGCACCTTACCTTACCTACTCATATTCATTAATACTGAAATAATTTTGATAAGATTTTTTTAGAAATTGTGTTCAAATAAAAAAAATCGTCCCAAGACCATAAAGCCTCAATAGCCCAACGGTTAATGGTGCGGACTGAAAACCAAAAGGTCGCAGGTTCGAACCCCACCCGTTGCACTATTATCGTACCCACTCCTAGAACAAGCTTTCCGCTTATTTGGAGGGGATAGGAGGATATTAGTCAACTTCAGCTTGGCTAAGATTTTTTTTTAAAGAAAAAGAAGAAAGAAAAAAGAAAGAGACTCCGATTTGATAGTGATAGGTACCAACATGTGTAGGTAATGCAAAATACCGCACCAAAATATTTTTTCAGGGAAATGGTAACAAAAACGTTGTGCGTGTCACACGTGTATGATACAGTGGCGGATAACTTACTCTACACATAATATAAAAATTTCCCTATTTAACAAAACCGCGGTGGTTCAAATCGCTGTGTCAGCGAGTGGATTCATGTTACGCTATGTATGTGCTCCTACAAAGCTAACGCCGTCTATATATCTACCGGCTACCGCCTCTGTTCCATGATGGATGAAAGATACATATCGCTCATTTGCGACAAGAGTGACATAATTCAAAATCGACGATGAGAGGGTTTTCTCGTTAGAGAGTAATGTTTTGTGGATGCTGCGGTCTCGAAACAACACAGCGGCCAACAAAGCGACAGAGCATTAGGTCACAATCTCTCTCGCTCTTATTTTTTTGTGCTTAGCGTAATTTTGTTTTTATAGCAAAAAGTATAAATGTTCGACACTAAAATTGGTGAATTTTGAGTTATGTCACCCTTGTCGCAATGAGCGATATGTATTCCAAAATGTTTATTTTTATTCGTCTTTCCTTGGTGTTCAAGGCTAGGTCTCGCTCACGATGGCGAAGGGCAGTGCGAGGCGGAAGGCCTGAGGGGGTCAGTAATGGCGCCCACTGTTCTCGCAACCCTTCACAACTTCGCCTGGTCTTCGTGCTCCAAGAAACAGTTTCATGAGAAGTCGAAGTGAGTATGTCTTTCAAGTTTATATGTAGTTTTTTAGGTGGGTGAACAATAACAATGAAGACGTCGCTTTCTTTGTACCTGTAAAATGTTAAGTTTCGTTTATATAATCCCTGGTTTTATATGCAATAAAGTATGTATGTAAATATATATATAAATATAAACAATATTATAATACTACCGAAGTTATCTTACATAAAAATAAAAGAGGGCAATGTTATGCAGGAAATGGTGGTGCCTGCACGAGCGGAGTCGAGACGAAGGCGTGGAGCTGGGGGGCGCCAAGGAGCTGTCCAACTATGTGTTTACTATGGATGAGCAGTGCCGCACTGAGTTTGGCGAAGGGTAAGTCCTCTTGAAGCTAGACGCCCGTATAAAACGGACTGCGGTGAAAAAGATCAATACTTATCTCACTAGGAACCATATGGCGGCACCATTGGTCATGCCACCATGGTGTCATGAGATACCAAACGAGAAACACCAGAGCAGAAAACGGACATCGGTTTCGAATTTTCGATACTCAAAATCAACGTTATCGGGTGTGCCAACTCGTATTAAGGGTACTGCAATGCCTAAGCGGAAAGTTCTGTGTGAAACTACTCAAGCTGGATCCGCGTCTAACAATTTAAATGTAAATTTTGGAAACTGCAACTCGATTTGCTTTCCACTTTCCACTTTGGATTACCGCGGATCTGGAAAATTAAATGCCTGTTCCAGTGATTGTTGATGTTTATTTAGAAATCGATGATTTACCTTAAAATATAAGCAGTAAGAAGTCTCTAATTTGATAATATAAATGTGTTTTTTGCTGCCTGCTCATAATTTTTTTGCTAAGAAACTAGTGCGCAGTACGACATTGTACAACGAGCAGCACTAACAATTAAGTACAATTAGCTGGATCCACACAAAGCGCAGCAACTTCGTGAGGCACAGCCATGAGCATTGCTATGAATATGCCAGTCCCTCACATTCGCACGAATACAAGAACCGGCAAGTGTAGGGTAATATTTGCAAATAAATATTCAAAGTATTGACATAGTTTTTGATAGCATTCGTCATATTTGGAATATGACGAATGCTATCAAAAATTGTTTCGACTGTTTGACGTGGGTACATTTAAAAGAGTCTATAGCGCGTTTGTCCAAAGTAATGCTTTGCAAGGCTGCATTGCGGCGATCCGGCTATTATATATTTTTGTTTCTTCTGCCATCCGCGCCGTGCTAATTAATTATACGAAGTAAGTACGTCTAGACTCTACCAACCCCTCTGAACGCTGCCGGACAAAGCAAAACCTCGAGAGGCGGCCGCGTTTAGTGGAGAAGCTGCTATTTACTTATCCCACACAACACAAACACATGCAGTTGTTTGTGGGCGGTTCCATAGCTTTATTTTACACACGAACGCGGCTAGTTTTAACGGAAAAACTCTTGAAGTTATATCCTTCAAGGAAAAAACTCGAAAATACACCACCCGCGTAGTCTAACTTATAAGTACTTAGTTGGAAAATTTATAAAGAACAAAATAAATAACAAAGTTCTGTATCGTTAGCGACGTAGATTCTTGAGAGCGCTAAATGTAAACGATAAATAAATGCGAATAGATATAATAAAATAAATAATATTGGAAGTTCTGTGTGGGTTTAACAGTGGTTTCACCCAACCGTACCTACCTATCAAAACAATTTCATAGCCAGAAACGATGTTTATCTAAATATTTATATGACAGTTCCTGCTAACTCTAAATCTGTACATGTTTATTGAATAAATACAATTTGGAAGTCAATATTGCGAATAGTTAGTAATATCTATCCAATGAAATAAAATTGAAATGTCTGTGATTTCGAAGTAGCTGACTTTTATTAATCTCATTTTACGAGATATACCTAGCATATGGTGATTATCTGTCTGTTGGTCTAGGAAGCAATACTCTTCTTATGGTTAGTCCGGGCTTGACTTCCGAACGGCTGAACCGATTTTGGCACGGTATGATGTGGTAATAAACATTTCACAATCAGCCACTTGATAGAGCGATCGATCGTGAACGCTGCAAGAGAGCTACTTTTTGCATGGGTATAGTTCAGGACCTGGAGAGTGACATAGGCTACTTTCAATTCCGGAAAATCAAAGATTTCCCGCGGGATTTTAAAAATTAATTCCACGCGGACGAAATCGCGAGCATCAGCTAGTATTGAAATAGTACTACTTTATTCGGTGCTTTTTATTTGGGGAAAACTAAGGGTTATACCTACTGTGTAAAAAATAACTACCGAAAAGTTCCTTCGCGGATATTGCTGCGTGAGTGAAGCTTAAACCAACGAATGAACATATTTCCGCTTATTAGTAAGATAGAATAGAGAATTTCATTCAATTTGTCTGTAGGTACTAATGTAAGTACGAGTAAAATCAATACAAGAGAAATCGTAATAACATTGGATATTTTGTAACAGCTATTTAATTTCCATCATTCATTAAATTTAAACGAGCCCGCAACCTTGGTCCGAGCTCCCCGGGATGTTTTTCTGATGAAAATTGCTTTCAGTTCGTTTATTCTTAAAGAAAGGATTCTTTTCATTCATTTTGCGTGATGATATTATTTCTTTGCCAATTTGTTTCACAAAGAAAGGCTCCACGTAGAATACACAATTACATAAAGATTTGTTTTTAATGCTCTTTAAATTTTCTTAGTCCAATTAGTTGCGTGATATTTTTACAAGAGTATTGATTTCCGCATTTAAATCTATATACTATATGTGCTATATACGTACATACTCGTACTTACGTATACAGGGTGTCCCACGGCTATGCCACATGGAGGGGAAGTACCTTAAATATTGTAGATGGAACATTTTACTGAAAGAAGACTTCATTTTAATTTAAAAAACAATTTAAACTGCATTCATAGATTTTTAAATAATTGCCTGGTTGAACCGGGACTCGAACCCGCTATACGAGAAAAAAAAATTAACCTGTATCTTTATCATACCGATCGGAAGGCTTCATCATAAGGATTATTTTTTGTTAAATAACATAGCATGAGAAATAAAAGGAAGACCATGAATTTTAGCCTTTGATGTAAAATTTTGTTCAGAAAAATAAAAAGCTGACATTGGCGTATCGAGGTACAACTGACATGAACTATTACTAATGAGTACCCACTTGAGAAGTACGCATCGTTGCAATGCAATTCGTAGCTCTGTTGCAGCGGGATTGAAGGACAAACCAATAAATCAACAAACAGACACACTTTCGCATTTATAGGTAATATAAGTAAGGATTAGTAAGGATAGTAAGGATCGGGAAACGATGCGTACTTCTCAAGTGGGTACTCATTAGTAATAGTTCATGTCAGTTGTACCTCGATACGCCAATGTCAGCTTTTCATTTTTCTGAACAAAATTTTACATCAAAGGCTAAAATTCATGGTCTTCCTTTTATTTCTCGTGCTATGTTATTTAACAAAAAATAATCCTTATGATGAAGCCTTCCGATCGGTATGATAAAGATACAGGTTAATTTTTTTTCTCGTATAGCGGGTTCGAGTCCCGGTTCAACCAGGCAATTATTTAAAAATCTATGAATGCAGTTTAAATTGTTTTTTAAATTAAAATGAAGTCTTCTTTCAGTAAAATGTTCCATCTACAATATTTAAGGTCCTTCCCCTCCATGTGGCATAGCCGTGGGACGCCCTGTATAATATAGATGTGAACTTTCGTAATTTCAATCTTATTTTGGAATTTTAGAATAAATATAATTATTAAAGTAAAAGAACCGTTCACGTATCGTCACCCAAATGTACAAAATATTATATCATATAGTCAGAAATTTTATACGCTCAAAAGCACTTTTAACTCGAAAAAGCAAGATGCAAGCTTGCGTCAATAGCAGTTTTAATGAAATTTTTAATTAATAGTAAAGTAGGTCATAATATAATATTAATAAGGATCTTGGAGTGCAGTTTAAATGCAGTGCGTCTGTATAGAATTATTTACTACGGTAGATATTATAGTGCACAGGTGAGTGTGCGCTCTATCATAAGTGCACCCTGTATTCCCTCAGTCTCATAGTCTGATGGGATGGAAATCCAACACGATCGGAGAGAGATACAGACGCGACGGCTTTACCTATGTGCTCTAAATAATAATGCTTGAAATATAAAAATGTGGATACCGCTACAATACATACCTAAATAAAGAATGAATGGTATAAGTTTGTTATCAAAGTGCGAAGCTAGCATAAAAGCATCTGTTTTATATCGACACTTTATGAACTTTGCGATATCTGTGACGTAACGGATACTCATTCATTGAAGCGAGGAACAATATTATCAGGCACCGCGCCAATCAGGAAGCGCTTATTGAAATATACACGCTTGCTCGTAAAGCTTTCGGTTCACTGAGAATCTACTGAGTACTGACACGACTGACACCGTTTCACTGTCACACCTATCATTGCCTGAGCTTCTACAGCAGTCATAGCATCTGAGCAAAACTGCCTTATCACGACATTTTTATTTTTTTTAAGTTCTGATATGTTGTTTCCTTATTTGGTGTACAATAAAGAACATTTTCATTTCATTCATTTCATTCGTTTCATTCATTTCATTTCACGACCTATCAGTTCAGACCAGGGCAAACCGGCTGCCATCGCCGGAGCGTCTAGCGTCTACGGCAGCCATAACGTCTAAGTAAAACTGCCTTGCCACGACTTATCAGTTCAAATCAGGACAAATTGGCTACAATCGCCTTAGCGTCTAGGGTCTACAGTAGACATAGCGCCTAAGCAAAACTGCCTCATCACGACCTATAAGTTAAAATCAGAACAAATTGGCTACAATCACCTACACGAGGAAGAAAAAAATTATTTTGATACAGTCCAAACCAGAAAAAAACTGTATGATATACAACTGTGTTGCTCACTGTAGGGTATCCTGTGTTTCTTCTTGTATTAAAAAAATACGCTTCGAATTAAGAACCTCCTCCTTTTTTTGAAAGAACAGCGAAACACCAACACGCAACACCACACAAAACTTTCTAAATACGCTAGCCCCTGTCAGATATCTAACCTAGAACTTCTAATATATAAGAACCAACGCTGAACACTTCAGCAGAGGGCAGAGAGGTTGTTGTTTTAATAAGAAGCTTATATTAATAAGGAGTGTAGTGAAAGACCACCCCTCTGTTAGTTATTGATATGAATGGCAAGAATTTCTCATTAGCGCCGAACGCGCTCGCAGTAGGTAATTTGGAACAAAAGATAAAGTTCCACTCATTCCTTTAATAATTTGATATAACGCAAAATTGCTTTTAATTTTACCGTTACCTATAATATTCAATTAATGCAGTTTTTCAACATATTTCAAGTGTTGCTTTGGTATAGGTTTCATTTAGATCTTCGGGGATATTTTATGGTTTTATTAATGATTTGTTAGTTTTAGCTGTGTATGACCATTTTCATGGCATATTTCTTCTCGTCCTCGTCTTCTTAGGCTTCGCTCACGTTAAATTCGATTTTTCAAATCACTATTTTACCCGCTTAGTGGTTAAATTTTCTCATTGCTCGTTGATAAATCAGTCAGTCAGTCAGAAATCGTCCCGTTACAGTTTTATCAAAAGTACATAGATATTGTCACTATTAAGATACGTAGAGAATTAGGCAAAAATAGCCGTTGGCGTTAACAATTGTTTAATTTAACAGATTCTCCGTGTGCAAGTCTGTGAAGGTGAAGTCATCTTGCGCCCGGCTGTGGTGCGCGCACCGCTCCATGCCCCACGTGTGCCGCTCCAAGCGAGCTCCGCCTCTTGAAGGCACACCCTGTGGCCTCAATCAAGTGAGTACTATCTTCCTCTACCGATGGAAGTCCAATGCTGGACATGGGTCTCTTGAAGAAACCTCTGAACGCCGTGGTTGTGGTGCAAGGTGGTCATTCCAGGACCTTGCGATCTCGATCGGTTTTGATCTGTTTTTTGTCCGCTGTATTGACTTTGATAACGACGACACCCACATCAATAATCTAATGAATATAATGCAATGATATTATAGTAGGTAAGTATAAATAATTTTTAATATTTTTTTTATTGAAGTGTTAACCTACACTTAAAGGAAATAACCTAATAGATTTATAAATACATATCAAAAATTCCGAGGCCGGCGGGATTCGAACCCACATCTCTCTGGAAATCGTGTCCGAGTGAGTGTGTTGGAATATTTAATATGTATTTATAAATCTATTAAGTATAAAGAATACTTAAATGTGGTAATAATTACGCTACATTTCTTTATTAGCACGAAGTTGTCAAAAGTAGATTGTGTGTCAAAACAACGCACTTAAAATCTAATTAATTAATTCTTTTTTGCCACAACAGTGAACTAGAGTGGTCGTAAATCTGTTTTTATAGTTTGACATAAAATTGTAAGGACATAACTCCAAGCGGGGATCTAACAAATTCTTATCATTTATCTAAGCAAGGGAATAAAAGAACTAAGCCAATCACTTTATATCTCAAAATTAATGCCGCCGACTCGCCACATTTCCGTTATCTGAATAAAAGAAATGGATATCATCTACGGTCGGTGTCTAAACTTGATATTCTAGTCTACGTCCCACTTCAGAAGTTTTGTATGGAATATGATATATAAGAAAATTTGAGTCATACGCTGACTTAAGTAATTTACTTTATTTTTTAGAAATCGATATCAGGGGCCCAAGTCTGCTATTTTACATGTCATTGTCAATGAACCGCAATACAATTACAATTCAATTATCATTGGTCAAAAATTTCGTAGTCTACTAAATTCACAATGGTCGTTCGATTTCTTATAATGGGATTGTAATTCAATGATACCTCGGTATTGCCATTAGCTTAAAAAGCGTTTGCCGAAATGAGTTTCAAAAAAAACTACATATTAAAAACATTTATTTAAGCTAGATTCAAAGCTAGATTCAAAGTGTCAGTGGCAAAACATCAGAAAACAATTGTGACGCCATTGAATTAGTAGACTACCAAAATTGCTAAAAGTAGCAATTAGGATGTCATTGATAGACAATTGAACTACAATTGCAATAGCAGACTTGGGCCCCTGAAGGATCGCTTATAGTTACACGTTTCAATAGTCCCAATGGTTAAAGGTGCGGTGTGCATACGAAGAGGTCGACGTCCACGGTTCATTACCCACCCGTTGCACTATCGTCGCACCCACTCTAACACAAGCTTATTTGGAAGAAAGAGGAGAATATTAGTTCAGGTTTTCTTCATGTTCGTTATGGCTAATATTCTTTTAATAATTACTTTTTTATACAAAAATTTAACCGACGATAGAAGAAACTAATTGGGAAAAATAAAATATAAATCTTTTTAGTCTCACTAACTAAGCTCCTAAACTAATGTAAGTAACTAATTTTGAGTCGATTTTAATTTTGATTTTGATCTTTTGAATTTTGAATATTTAGGGATATATCCCTACAAATATTTTATAGGTATACTATAAGCTTTTTGAATTTACTTTACAGACAATTTTACTACAAACTTTCATCTGAATAATTGTTACAACAGGCACCCGGGTCCTCGTTTCCAAATTGCATAGAATATACATATTGCATGAAATTCCATCAACGATTTTTAGCGTCCGTGTACGCGCATTAATTCGATAAAAGCTTTTATTCGTGGGCACCATTTCACGTATTATTGTATCTACCTACGAAATATACATGTATGTAGTAGGTAGATCATCTACCCACTCTGAGTCGTAATCGTCATTGTTGCGTATCATGACCTCACTTTTAAGGTAGGGGATTTCTTTTCCTACTAATACGGTGGGCTTCATAAACTTTACGAGTGAAGAAAGCTTTCTACTTTATAAATACAATTATCAGAGGTGTAACATGCTTTCAGAGGAGAGATCATAAAAGCCAAATTAGGACCTTCAAAATACACACATCTAGTTTATTGACTTCAGTCAATGTTGCATTCAATACTTACAAAACTAGTGTAGGTAATATAGAACAATAGAATAGTCGTCTTATACTTTCTTTTCTACACGGAAAAAAATATTGAAACTAACAATTCTTCGCTAACCAGTACAAAAGTTAAATACTTTGCATCGTCAAGTTGGTCTCAATCGATAGACGTCGTCGCCTGACGCCTACTAGAAATTGTTCTTTCTGGTGGATAGGTACGGCTATGCAGATCCCAGAGTCCCTGTAACACTTTGACCTTCGCCAATCTATTGTAATCTATTATTTATTTATTTTCGATTATATGTATCATAAATCTATCTATGTTTTTACTAGAGTCTATTGCTGTCTCGCAATCCAGCTATACAAGAGAAATATTTTGAAGCGATAAAATTAAATGAATCAATGAATTCAATACTATCTCGACATTTGATGATAAATTGTACGCACGAAATTGATGACCTCATGTTTAATAAAATTGTCCAAGCGTTGTTTGTATACAAAGCGTGATTACCCGACGACCTCGCCAGTCAACTTCGTGTTGTTTTTGGCATCATCCTTATAATTTTGAAGGTTTTTGTACCGTCATGATGAACCTGTTAATTTAATATTTCATTTAGCTTCTCTTTGTTTAGGTGAATTTTCTGGCGTGGGGCCAAAGGTCAGATGTGTAAGCTGTATGAATTATGTAGAAGTTTATTAATGTTGATTTTTTAAAATTGAGTTAAAAGTTATAAATATAATAATAAGTCAACAAATAAAATATAGATTTTAACTAATACATCGGCACAAAAAAATTTAAAATCCTTAATCCGCCAAGAAATGACACAGAAATAAATAGGTAGAGTTGCCTATTATACTATTTTAGTGCGAAATGGTCGCTCTTATTATTGTGCAGGATAATCGAGGCTTTTATTTTATACTAGCTTTTGCGCGCGACTTCATTCGCGTCAATTTCTGTTATTATGATCGCGATTAAGAAGTTTTTAAAAGAATATATATTTTATTTTGCTGCCAGCATCTTGGGTACTATGCCGCGCTGCGGTGATGTCGATGAGGTTTTGGGTTCATATTAGTTTTAATTTTAGAAATAATTATTTTTAAATATGGATAATTTTCCCCGTTTTTGAAACATTTTTCACTGGTGTTTCGCTCCTATTGGTCGCAGCGTAATGTTATATAGCCTTAAGCCTTCCTCGATAAATGGACTATCCAACACAAAAAGAATTTTTCAATTCGAACCAGTAGTTCCTGAGATTAGCGCGTTCAAACAAACAAACTCTTCAGCTTTATATATATAAGTATAGATATAGATTTTATTAAAATTTTCGGTTATTTTTGCAGGGATATTAGAATTATTCAACAAAATAAAAAAGCAAAAAATAACTAACTAGTTCAACGAATAACCATAGTTTAGTTTTCACTTTTCAAGTGCTAACAGTTATTTCGTTCTTAGCATAAACACAGTATTATGGTTCTTAATTTCTCTGCTTTCCCCTAAAACTTGGAAGTGCACTCAGGTCTCAGAGTAACTTAGAGCGTCTTAGAGCCACATAATATAAAGGCAAAACATCTCAGGTGATTTCTAAGACATACTTCCAAAAGTTTCCGAGTGACGCTATAATAATAAAATTATAATATATGATGATGCGTTTAGATTGTGACGATAAATTGTGAGGATCAGTGCTATTACCTAACTATATTCGAATATAATCTTAAATTCACTGTTCGAATAGTAAAATGGTCCAATATCTATACGTCTATACATATAAATAAAATTGAAGTTTCTGTTTGTAATATCAAAATAACAGCTTTTTACTAAATGGGGATTTAGGAACTGTCGATTGTGAATTGAAGGAGCGAACGAAGTCGCGGGCGTCCGCTACTTCGATTTGTGTAGTCACGATGTTAAAAAATGTTTTACGCATTCATCCATAAAAATTAAGAAGTAAGTAGGTATAGTTACTCACTGAGAACATTTACGAGGTTTCTATTTTATAATTCAATAGGTACCTAATGAAAGTTCTTAATATCTTCTCAAGTATACGATAATTAAATAAGTATGAAAGTCTGCTGAAGACAAATAATTTCATTTTTACGCATTAAGGAATAAAGGAATTTTTCTCAAGAAAAGGCTTATAAAATAAAGTTCAGCTTGAGAGCTCGCGAACAAACACAAAGAATCTTTGAATTTATTCTGCCAACTTCTGACTTTAATCGTTTTAAAATGAAGCAGCTGCGAGGAATTTGATCGGAAATAGAATTTTTCATTCCTATTTTCTTTAGACCAGTAAGACTGAGGGATGATGCTTAGTAGGTATTTAAATAAAAAACTAAAATTGAATTAAATAGTCTTGCTGCTATTTTTATTTATCAGTAAATAAACGTTAAAATTCTTCTTATTAAAACCGACTTCAACGCCACTACAAAGAACATATTATGCCTATTAAATTTGAAGAGTTCCCTCGACTTCTCTAGGATCCCGTCATCAGATCCTAACCTAGGAAGTATACCTTTTCAAACAAAAAGAATTTTCCAAATCGATTCAGGCGTCTACGAGTAATCGGGGAACATACATAAAAAAAATATTCCGACGAATTGAGAACCTCCTCCTTTTTTGGAAGTTGGTTAAAAAGCATACATCAAACAAATTATTAAAACTGAATAAAAAACCCGACTGCTTGAAGGATCAACTGAAAATTTATAGCTAATGTCACTCTGGTGTATGTAAGGATTTTAACTTCTAACGATACCCCATACATTCAAATCTGTTCAGACGTTCAGAAGTTATATTATGGTAGAATAAAGAAACTCGCATATATACGTGAACCCTGAAAACATTAGACTCCTTTTATTGGGCAATCGTGTAAAAAGCAGAGTCACGTAGATCCGTTACTCCGTTGCTGCGTGATTGAAAGACAAATCAATAAACAAACACACTTTCGCATTTATAATGGTTGGCTATATCCTTCAAGGCAAGGATGGCATGGCTTAAATATTCACATAAATATTCACATTACAAACAAAAGACCTTTCTTTGTAAACCACTCAACTGCTGAATATATTAATCTGGATGATGTCCTCAACTTAGTCCGAGTGAATTAACGATTTTTCGGTTCCCGTGGGAACTTTTAATTTTCCGGGATAAACAAACAGCCAAATCGGTTCATTCGTTGTGGCCTGAGCACACGCACTTACACACACACGTGTGATTATTAATGTAATTATTCCTGTTGTTTAGTGGTGCGTCGACCGTATCTGCGAGCCCATGCCAGGCCACACTGTGGACAATAAAGCGGATGAAGAAGCACCTTCCAAGCCTGAATGGGGGGAGTGGAGTGCTTGGAGCAAGTGTAACGCCGACTGCGGCTACGGCCTTCGTTCGCGCATTAGACGCTGCCGGCAAAAAGGGTAATAAAATAGAACCATAAACACTATTTTATTAGGGCCTAGAAGTAACAACAAGCAACAAGTGACAAATAGCCAGAAAAAAAACATGTTTCTAGTAGGGGAGCCCCTCTTCAATTTTTTTTTATTTTTATTCTTATTATTTGTTGTTATAGCGGCAACAGAAATACACACTACACATTCTCTGAAAATTTCAACTTTCTACCTATTACGGATCATGAGATACAGCTCAGCCCGCTGATAGACAGACGGACAGACAGACGGACAGCGGAGGCTTAGTAATAGGATCCCGTTGGTTACTCTGCGGGTGCGGAACACTAAAAAGTAACCCATCAAGTCAATAACTGACAAAACATTGAACAGACCATACCTTTTATTTTATTCGTGACAAGATAGCCCTTGACTGCGATCTCACCTGATGGTAAGTGACGATGCAGTCTAAGATGGTAGCGGGCTAACTTGGAAGGGATATAGCAGTGTAAATTCAACCCATACCCCTAATTGGTTTCTACTCGCCATCGTGCCGGAACGCTAAATCGCTTGGCGGCACGTCTACCATTATTTTTTTGTCACAGATCGACACGAACTTCAGAATCCGCGTGCGAGGGTGCCGGTTCGCAGATCGCCACGTGTTGGTCAGGAAACGCGTGTGCCACCATCAGGGACATGCGGGCGGATGTTTGCTTCCGGCAAGCCAGCCATCTCATCCCTTACTTACACCCTGAAGGTACACACTATTTTTAACCGACTTCAAAAGAGGACGAGGTTCTCAATTCGACGTGTATTTTTTTGGCTATGTTGTTTCTCCATAACTCCGTTAAATCTGAGCCGATTTGAATAAGTAATTTTTTTATTTGAAAGGCCATATTATCCCATTTAAAGGTGAAAATCTGATAAATATCTTCGGTGATGGAAGACAGAAATCTTCAATGAATTGCTCGCGATAAAAGAATAGAATCGCGATAGAAGAATAAGAATATGTAGACAGATTATATTCATTCATGTTGCAAGTTTAGGCATAGTTTTAATTTTTTTTAATAAATACAAGCCTTTAAAAAGTAATTTACCGTATGAAGCTGGAACAATATTTGGACAAGCATTCCATTATAATGCTGTTAGTGGCATAAAAATAGCCCTAAGTTATTAATAATGCAATGCCAGCCATTAATTCACGTCACCAACTGTCTTAACTGTTGATGACATACGCTAATGCACTCAGATTAATCAGCTTGCCCTTAATTAAACAAATCAGATGTGAGCTCACTGCACTGCATTGCAATATTTATTGTTAGGTATCAATACCGTTGCATGTTAATCTATTTTGGATCGTTATTGTCTGTTATTCCCTTAAAAAAGTTTCCCATTATCTTCTTTTATCTAAATACTAGCTTTAACCCGCGGCTTCGCTCACATTAAGTTCGATTTTTCAAACCCCTATTTTACCCCCTTAGGGGTTTAATTTTCAAAAATTCTTTCTTAGCGGATGCCTACGTCAGTGAAATTTCGGCGTGATTCGTTCAGTGGTTAGAGCTGTGCGTTGATAGATCAATCAGTCAGTCACCTTTGCCTTTTATATATTTAGATTAGGTATATATAAAAGGAAAAGGTGACAGGCATCCGCCTGGATTTTTGAAAATTCAACCCCTAAAGAAGTAAAATAGTAGATTTTGTTGTTAAAAATCCCCTGGGAACTCCGAAGAGTTATTTTTAATTAGTTAGAATTAAAAAGTGTCCTACATCAATCTCCAGGTCCTCAACTAAAGCCAACAAACAAATACACTTTCACATTTATAAGAATGTGGTGTAGTAAGAAAGTAATGATAGTAAGGATGGGATTTCTGTAACAGAATCGAAACACTGTGACATATGGTGCGTGGACTATGCCGGAGGAGAACCTTCGAGGTTTGGACCTCTGCCGGACGGAACATCCTGTAGCTATGAGCGACCTTTTGATCTATGCTACCAGGTAACCACATTGTTTATTTTAAGAAGGAATCAAGTAAAAATTTCTGACCTACAAAAGGCTAATTAACTATCGATCTTTTCTTTGAAAAGATTGTACGCCTACGCCTGAAGTATCCCATTTACTTTGGTTATACCCAAAGACCTGCACTGACGAGGTACTTTTATCTGCGAAAGAAAATGTTACCTATACTCCATCACCCAACAATTATTTTCTGAGTCCAGGGTTTGAATCCCAGAAACCTCTAAATTTTTGGAGTTACATGCGTTTTAAGGAATTAAATATCACACAAATAATAATAATGTCCTCCCGACCGGTCCGGCCACGGCGGCCAATCTCCTCAGAGATTAGCCATTTGCGCGGCAGATATTATAGTGCACAAGTGTGTGCGCAAACACAGGTGCACTCTCTATTCCCTCACTCTCATAGTTCGATGGGACGGAAATCCGACACGATCGGAGAGAGATCAGACGCAGGACTGACAGCTATACGTGCTCTCCTAGGCAGGTTTGACACACCGCCTACTTCCTAACTCCGGGCTAGTATGTACCTACTGAGAATTTCTTGACAATACATTTTTTGGCCGGACCCGAAAATCGAACCCGGGATCTCGTCATCCGTAGTTGAACTTGCTAACCACTAGACCAACGAGGCAATCACATAAACAATAATAAATAGACTGCTAAAATCATGAACCTTCCTTTTGACTGTGCCGTAAGCGGGTAATAATAAATACCTAAGAAAACTGTGCTCTATAAGTATGAATGACTACCATATGCTCAGCTGTACACACATTCTGAGTAGTGTTACAGACAGAGATTACTATTACTCAATATTAGTATAAAATGTACTGTTTGTAGGTAATACTAAACAAGAATAAATGTACTTATGACTTATGTAAATGTACCAGGGCACGTGTGTGCAAGGCCAGTGCAACGGCAGCGATCCCGCCTGCAACTGGTGCCCAGATGGCTACTGCAACAACAACACACATTTTCACACCAGACAACTTGGCAAAGGTAAAGTTTTAAGGCTATTGCATAGCTTCTATCGCGGGCCTTGAGCGTGGAGACCGAATCCAGAAATTCCGTAACGAAAATAACCTGACACGGGACTACTCTCACCGCTAAATGGCGTTGATAAAAAATGCTATGCTTTACCGCGGCAGTCCCCGAGTGCCACACGTCTTTTTTTTTTTAAATAAATTATCTTTCTTATGCTGCGGCTACATTATTGTGCGAAAATTCGGATCGCGTTGTCGCGATAAAATTATCGTGTTCGGTTATACGCGATGTTCTTGTCTACATTTAAGTAGTGGTCAACTTGTTATTTACATTTTTTTTAAACCGACGCAACGTGCAGCGATTTACCTAGCTGAAACCGGCCATAAGTCAACAAAAATACAACCGGAGAGCTTGGAAAGCTGTCTTTATATTTACAGCGTAAACTAGAGTCGTAAAAACTATGTACTGTGGAGTTATTCGTTCCTCTCGAAAAATCGAAATAAGGATATTATCGCTAGGCTATCGAGTCTGTCTTCTAAGATTAACTCACAATAACAGAAAACTGAGCTTGAAAGTCAATTGCCTCCATAATGTTCTCAAACGTGTGTAAAGTTAATGTTCTCAAACTGAGAAAAATAGCTGGTGGGAGGCTTTGGCCGTGGCTAGTTAACACCCTATCGTCAAAGACGTGACGCCAAGCGATTTAACGTTCCAGCACGATGACGTGTAGAAACCGACCGAGGGGTATGGGTTGAATATACACAACCATATTCCTTCCAAGTCAGCTCGCTACCATCTTAGACTGCATCGTCACTTACCTTCAGGTGAGATCGCAGTCAAGGGCTATTTTGTCATCGAATAATAAAAATGTGAAGAAACTGTGTGCTATATACGTGCAAAAGCTGGAAGGGTCGTTATAGTATATGACTATAAAAACAAAGTTAAGATAAAGTATAGTAAACCCAATAGACGAACAGTGTCAGTAATACCCTTAGGTGCGGACACTGTTTTACCATTACCTTATTATGGAAAGGGTGGACTGAAATAAAAAGGCTATTCTTATTATTTATGCCTCTATTGTCGTAGACCCTTCTGGCACAACCTTGGGGCCTCGTTAGAGGGCATATTTTTCTAATAAATCACTAGTTTTTATACGTCTTTTTCTGATCGCTTGATAAAATTTTCCAGACTATAAAGCCTAGCCCGCACTGCGAAAAACAATCAAGCGAATTATTTTCGCGCGGTAAAAAAATCTGTAGTTTGATACTTTCACGCGAATTTTAAATCGCAAGTGCGGGTACCACTATATTATGTTTCCAAGTGTTACAGAATTGCCGAAAAATAAACGCGCGGAATATATTCGCAGTGCGAGTTAGCTCTAAGAGCTGCAAAAAAAATCCGCGCAATTTTGTTTTTTTTCGCAATTCTGTAAGCGCTAGCCCACACTGCGAATAAAATCCGCGCGATTTTTTTTTTTTCGCAATTCTGTAACACTTGCAATCATATTATGGAGATACCCGCACTTGCGATTTAAAAACCGCGTGTTTATGTCGAACTACAGATTCTTTTAACCGCGCGATTGTTTGCGATATCTGCTACTTAGATAAAATTGTGTCATTCTACTTCAAAATACCACAAGTTTCACATTTTTGCACGTACTGTCGAAGAAAGGCCAAAACAGTTCACAAAATACAATATAATTCAATCATGTTAAATAATTTAGTCATTAATTTATCAGGTTGGACGCGATTAACGGTAATCCCGCACGAGGCAAACCAGCTGTCTGTCCACATCGCCACCCCCGTGCCACTCAGCATCGCCATTCGTGAACGCCGCCGGGACCGACCGATCCTAGAACTGATCAAACACTCCAAACGCTTTGAACTAGACCACAAGCAAGACAACTATTTGAAATACGACCCAAATGTACCGCAAAATCTACAGATCATCGAGGTCGATAACAATGTAATTGATATAAAAGAAGGGGATCACTTCGGGTGGGAGGGAGAAGTTATAGCGGCGGGCAGTGTGCTTCGGTGGAGACAAACAGACTCCGAAGTGTTTATAACCTCCACGTCGAGACTACACAGCGATTTGATGATAATGGTGAGTTGGATTTAGTTTGGAATCTTAAAGGAGAATAAGGTTCAAGACACATTGTTGCAGTGTACAAGCGAAGCTTAATATTATTATTATCCTTACTATCCTTACTAATATTATAACTATTTATAAATGCGAAAGTGTGTTTGTTTGTTGGTTTGTCCTTCAATCACTCAGCAACAAATGTAATTTTTTGCATACAGGCCTATGCCCGCAAGTTCAAAGTGTACCCGCGGGATTTTAAAAACTAAATCCTCGCGAGAGATGCCGCGGGCATCAACTAGTATTATGAATAATAAACAAGGATGGTTTACTCTACGCTTTTAATCGAATTATACTTTTTACGGTTGTTTTCGACAAAAATGTTTTTAATGTGAAAATGAAAACGTACTCGTAGCTATTTCGCTGGCATAAATCTCTAAATGAATATTTCATTTGAGTAACAAAAAATCCATCCTTGTTCATACATTTAATTTATTCTAGCTCAGTATTATTTAAGAAGGCTTAACCTCGAGGGAAATAAGAGAAATGAAGTCTTAAGAAGCAACAAAAATATATGATTCGGGCACAAAAGCGGACGAACTATGTGAGGTGAAACGGAGCGTAGCATTTAGCGATGAGGGTTCCTAGCTAGGGAGTTGGTGGTAATGGCTTATTAGTTTGTACACAATCTCAGAAATCTCTTAGGCTTAAACGTCAAGCTTTTATTACCGGCCGGGAACGTTGTGCGAAGGTTTAGATAATGAACTCTTTCTTTCTTTCTTCTTGCTGGACTGGTTTCCACACGATGGTCTGTTATGTGTGATGCACCAATCCTTCCAATGAATGAACTCTTTATTCTGTGTTAAAATATTGTCGCTGTAATTTCCGGACATCTAAATATTTAATTTTAGAAGTTTAACAAATTAAGCACGTCACACGAGTGCTGTTTATTGTTAATTTTTGTTTTTGGTAGGTTAAAGTACCTGTGGATAAATTAATGAAAATATATGGGCTTATTATGTAGGTGAAGTACCTTTTACTATTAATGCAGTGACACAAAAGTCTGGCGATAAAATAAATATTAATTTTAGGTCAATATCAGG
Source organism: Hipparchia sbordonii (assembly GCA_038048805.1). NCBI lineage: Eukaryota > Metazoa > Arthropoda > Insecta > Lepidoptera > Nymphalidae > Hipparchia > Hipparchia sbordonii. Next base: position 10,976,792 of record CM076104.1, on the reverse strand, counting down.
AAGCATTAGTGCAAAATTGCCAGATCAGAGAAAAAAATTTAAAACACATTTTTGATTAAGAATAATTAATACTAGGTACAAATCAGCTGGTTTTGAGGCCAGGCAAGTGGCAGTGGCTTCGGTCACACGAAGCCAAAAAGCATGACTTTGCGGTGTGTCACTCATATAGTATGAGTGATAGAGATGACCCCTCCTTTCTGCTCTCTGGCACTATTATTATAATATTACTGCTGGGTATTTTAAGCGAAACTTCATGTTCTAACTCACGGATTAAGTATTTCTTTTGCCAGCTCCTCACCTATCCAGGGTCCGGAGGCAGTTAATTATTCACGGACGCTTTCAACTCAACTGTAGTTAATTAGGAACCCGCTTCAGCGGCCCCATACGCTGGTGCTTCTTTTATGTTTATTTATCCGGGGATGTGTCATTTTTATGTTTTAAATAAAAAATGGTGTAGAGGTTAATGGTGTATTTCTGTACCGTACCAACCCTATATCGACGGCCCCTACGTAAATCATCGAAACTCAAAAATGACAATTTCTTTTATTAGCTTAATTAGCTTCTATTATGCTGTATTTTACATCCGGTTAGTGAAAAAGAATGAAATCTTATTTTAAGGAAAACCATCCTTTCCCTTATTTCAAAACAACCTTGTTTTATATACAGGCTGTCCCTGAACATTCCATACCGCCTGATGAGACGGCCGCAGTCGAAGTATCGGTAAACTACACTACACCCGCCGGCCGCACCAGACCTATGGAATACAGGTAAGACAAAAGTTGCCAAAGGTGACTTTCCAACAGAAACTTCTACAAGTCAAGGAACTGTTTAAAAGCAATCACAGGCGTTGGAGCCATGTTTCAGCACCTGAAGCTTGACTTAGGTACCTACGTATAGAATTCGTATAGGAATAAAAATGGCAAACGTATTGTCTGCTTCACGAAGGCGGCCCAGGCTGCTTTATGATTTATATAATATAGTCTGTAATATATAATATAGGTATCATCAAATTTTATGTTGCAGCAATAACTAATTTATTGAATTTTAAACTTTAAAAAAATCTATTTGTTCGAAATAATTTGGTCGTGCTTGGCATTGACTTCTTTAGTAGTTTAAGTGGATATATCATACAAAAAAAATATTTATGCAAAAAGTGAATATCTTAAAATAGTAATTATTCTAATCAATATTCAAATAACGATTAATTTCTTATTACTTGCGACTAATAACTTATTAGGTACATAAGCAGACAAAGGTGTGACAAAGAGATTTATATGGTAGGTACTATTATTTGGAAAAGAGCCAGAAGCGAGAAAATTGTGTAAGCCTGTCATAGTAGATACCTACTATGACACTTTTAGGTTAAGGCCAGAAATTAATTTTCGAAGTCATGCAATAGACACGAAAGCTAATCATTAAATCTTTCTACCCTCAACTTTTTATCTCTAAGCTCACCAATGGGAAGCCATGACGAACCAGCAAGCAATAATATATTCCGTTTTAAGTTTGTGTTTGCCGATCCAGCTTAAAATATTAAACAAATTGCAGACGCAAAGTGTTTTAAAAGCTTCGGGCCACATCGCCCTTTCTTGTGGCCGACCTTTTTGTCCGCCCCCTCCCACCTCGTCCTATCATATCTGACGTCAAACGGTTAAGTGAAATAGTAGTAGATTGGTTGAAGCGCATTCCCTTTTTAACCGACGACTTCCAAATTTTTTTTTTTTTAATATATATACTAGCGCTTGGCTGCGATCACACCTGATGGTAAGTGAAGATGCGGCCTAAGATGGAACGCGCTTGCCTAGAAGATGCCTATTCACTCTTGATTTGAAGGTACACAAATTATATTGTAGTTAGAGGGAAATACGAAAGCCGGAAGGGCATTCCAAATTTTAGCGGTACGTATCAGGAACGAAGAAGCAAAGCGTTTAGTGCGCGTAAATAATATAAACGTAAAAATTATTTTAACTAAACCGACTTCAAACGCCACTACAAAGTATATCAATTCTGCCCTTATAGGCTTTAATTGAAGAGTTCCCTCGATTTCTCCAGGATCCCATCATCTGATTCTGACTTGATGACAATGGTAGTACCCTTTCCAACAAAAAACGAATTTTCCAAATCGAATAATTATAATAATTGTTTAAATTGCTGTTGTGGTCAGACCGTAATTAAATACCCGAATTAGCGGTAATGTATGTAAATGATCATGTTAAGCAGGCCACGTTTAACATCCAACCGCATCCCAAACTCTAGACTGTAAACAAATTACACAATAGACTAGTAGGTATATATTATAATACTCACATAGATACTATTAATCCTGGATTTACATATTGTGAATTAGATTTTGTCTTCCTTCGTACGCGCTCAGTTAGGTTTTGAATAATAGGTATAAACGAAAAAATTCTTTTTACAATCCGACTTCAAACGCCACTACAATGTAATCAATTGTACCTATAAAATTTGAAGAGTTCCCTCGATTTCTCCAGGATCCCATCATCAGATCCTGACCTGAGGACAATGGGACTGCCTGGGAAGTATACCCTTTGAAACAAAAAAGAATTTTCCAAATCAGTCCAGGAGTCTTCGAGTTATCGGGGAACATACATAAAAATAAAATCCGACGAATGGAGAACCTCCTTCTTTTATTGAAAGTAGGTTAAAGAGCCTTATGACATATCCAGATCCTCAAGTATCGATCCGTTGTAGCGTTATTGCTACGAAACAAACAACAAAAAAAAAAATCAATATAAATTAGATCGGTACTTATATATATATTTTTTTTTAATAAAGAATATTAGCCAAAATGAACTTGACTAAGATTGTCCTCTCCCCTCCAAATACGCAGAAAGCTTGTGTTGGGAGTGGGTACAACAATAGTGCAACTGGTGGGGATCGAACCTGCAATCTTTCAGTTTTCAGTCCGCACCTTTAACCGTTGAGCTATTGGGGCTTATTAGGAGATTAGCGAGGTTTTATTTTAGGACCACATTTGATGACTTTAGGTCTCGCTCGCTATTGTCTGAGCCCAGACTAAGAACCATTCTGGGCTTAACTTTAGCACCCAAAATTACTTTTGTTTTTGCGCTAAGCTCACTTCTTCATTTTCAGATGGCCCGCTGTGTAGAAATCCTTAGGGGACGAAAAGCTATTTGAATCATATACCTACACTACCTTTTGCTCGCGACTTCGCTCACGTTAAGTTTTTTCAAACCCCTATTTTATTCCCCTAGGGGTTGAATTTTCAAAAATCCTTTCTTAGCGGATGCCTTCGTCATAGCTATCTGCATGCTAAACAGACTGATCCGTCCAGGCGGTTTGAGCTCTGCGTTGATAGATCAGTGAGTCAGTCAGTCACCTTTTCCTTTTATATAATTATTTAGATATAATATTAAATACAAACTTAAGCCTATCTCAAGTGTATATTGTCAAATCTTAGTGATAAAAGTCCTTAAAAATAACGACTCTACATACTCGTAGATATTATGCCATATATCGAACGAGATCAGGTGGTAATTTTTTGAAGTGTTTTGTCGTTACCTTTTGAACATTTAGGCATTTATTAGAATCTATATACTTTTAATATATGCCATGAATATTTGACGATTAGTAGTTAAAGTAACTAAATAATTATTTATCAAATGCCAGTATTTTGTCAAAATGGTACCTTTATATTCAAAGCTACATTATCATAATAAAACTTATATTTATTTTTATTAAATATTTTCCTATATTAATATCTTATTAATAACCCTAAACCTCATATTATTCTGTGAAATAAGGCAATTTTATTCCCATTCCGTCTGAATTTCAAAGGAATTAGTGCCTCCCTTCGACAAATTAAGTTTACTGAGAAATTTTGATTACAATATTAGTTACAAGAATATTAAATTTATTTCTAAGATCGTTTATTCGCGATTAAGGCCCCTGCTGAAAATTAGTTTAATTATCTAACACCCCAATTGAGAAGTTTGGTAGTTGGAAAGTCATAATCTTAATAATTATGAAAACAATGGAAAACCAACGTAAAATACGTTGGTATTTTTCGGTTATTGCGGACTAGTTTTTGCCGCAGCTTCGCTCGCGTTAAAATTGATTTTTTAAACACCCCCTATTTTACCCCCTTAAGTTTGAAGTTTTATCCTTTCTTAGCGGATGCCTACGACATATTGCTGCTTGTACGCCTTTCAGCCCAATCCGTCCATAGGTTTGAGCTGTGCATTAGCAACGATTAGTCAGTCAATCAGTCACCTTTTCCTTTAGACAAAGTCGTGATTTGAAAAACTGTATTCAATATTTATGTACGCTACTACGTAACTCACGTCACGTTTTGTCATCCGAAATGTTATTCTAAGGCCTCAGTTTTTACGCAACGGAAATCTTTATGTTCCCTTTATAGTAAGAAAATCACGTTTAGCTTTCAGTTGCAGTATTTTTTCTTCGCTTTTTATTTTCCTATAAAACATGAACAGTTTCTTTGTTTGGCGGCCATGCTTAAAAGTTGTTTTGCATCTTCACTCACACCTTCAGTAGGTATGTTGGTAACATTATTGCATTATATTGTGAGTGAGGTTAGCGGGAGTTGTCAAGTCATGTTTGTTTACGTTTGATAAGGGGTATATTTTCGCACTAATGTCCTCCCAACCTAACTTGGCCGCGGCGACTAACCTCCATTTTCAAGTTGGCCGACTATCGTACAACTAAATTGCGTACTTTCACAATTTAATTACGCACACAGTATATTTGGTCAACCAAATATATTGTGTGCGTGTACAAAGGAATTTCGATTCTGATACGATCGGGGTGTCCAATTACGTGTATAAGGCTTCGGCCGTGGCTAGTTACCACAAAGCGATTTAGTGTTCCGACACGATGGCGTGTAGAAACCGATTAAGGGTATGGGTTGAATCTACACTGCCATACCCCTTCCAAGTTAGTCCGCTACCATCTTAGACTGCATCGTCACTTACCATTAGGTGAGATCGCAGTCAAGGACTATCTTGTCATCGAATAAAAAAAAGTAGTTAGAGGATTTATTTGGATAAGAAGTGTGGGCTATCATAACTGACTATGCCTGAAATTGTAAATTGCGGGTAGTCACATATTTCTTCAATTGAAGGTGGTCGAGTGAACGCGGGCCGTGCTCAGTGTCGTGCGGCGGCGGCACGCGCGTGGTGCGCCCGCGCTGTCCGCGCGACCAGCACTGCGGTCCTTCCAGATACGAGCGGTGCAATACGCACAGGTACGTTCGCTGATTAACTTATTTTGCATCCCGATACAAAATAAAGATGTTTTAAAACCTGCATTGCTAGCATGGGCGGGATAAATTTTATCGCCGGAGAAAGTATAAAATGTTTATCCCCTCGCTCAGTTTTATCCACCTGTCGAGCATGAGCAAAAACGTGGAAATAATATCCACAGTGGATATTCCTATAGGAATATACTTTTCTTTTCCCCTGTCGCCATGCCTTAGCATAGGGAGAAGATAATTTTATCCCTTGTCAGTGGATAAAATCGGGGGTTAAAACATTTATCTACTCCCCATGCTAATCCTGCTGGAGGCCTACCACCAACGTTAAAGTAATATTGTTTCAATATTATTTGTCGCACGCTCGCAACGCCACTTCAGTTTGGCGGATTATAAGCCAACGAATTTTTTTGCTCTTTGTGAATCACTAGCTGATACCCGCGACTTCGTGCGCGTGGATTAAGGTCTTTTCCCGCGGGAACTCTCTTATTTCCCGGAATAAAAATAGCCTATATGCTATTCCAGACTATAATCTTTCTCTGTGCCTTTCAGCCAAATCGGGTCAGTCGTTGCGACATGATTGAGTAACAAACATACAAACTTTCGCATTTATAATATTAAAATAAAATAATAGGATTGAATTTCACAAAGACACACATTTCACATTCAATATTTAGCATGAAAGGCTAAATTTATTCATTATGTGAAGTGGTAGGTTCACAATAAAAACAATGAAGACGTTAAAAAATGGAGGATTGTTTCGCAGTTGCAATTTCGCTTGGGCGACGGGCGAGTGGGAGGAATGCAGCGCCACCTGCGGCGAGAGAGGGGTGCAGGAGAGACAGCTATTCTGTGTTCCGGCTAACATGAGGTGGGTATTACGAGCCGCATTTTATAATACTTTGCTTTGTGCAGAACTCAGGCCTGGCCATACACGAAGCGTAACGGCGGTAGTACGAAGAACGGTTCATTAAGAGAGCGTGTAATAGTAAATCTTCAGATGGAGATTAGTTTTTTTAACAGCAGTAGATAAAAAACAAACAAATATTTCCAAGGGACGAGACTACGTAAAAATATAAAATAATGAAATTTGATCGCCAAAATAAAATCGCGAAGTAAAAATAAGAATCAGATAGAATCGCGCAGAGACGAATGGTCATTTAAAAAAAAAATATCTTACGAGTTTTAAAAATATATGATGTACTTGGTGCTTCGTGACGCTAACATCTATCTAGGTAGACGGATAAAAAATGCTGAAGCATTAAGTCCACCTTTTGTACGATTTTTGAACAAAAAAGTACTCAGTAAACGTAGAAGAGATAGTAATAAAAAGTAGATAGTATTGTTATTGAATGTTAGTATTGGTGGTTTATGTGCTATCTCTACTACTAATAAGCTGAAACAATAACAATGTTCAGACCACATACCTACCTCAGTGCACAGCCAGACGTTAGTGTCCTAAGCTGGGTTAGAAATCTGATGTTTTACGTTGTTGCCGTGGCGCTTTGTGTTTGTCCAAGTCTTCATAACTAGGTATAAACCTTATATTATGAGTTGTAGCTTCGTGTTGGCTTTAATAGGTTTATTATGAAATTCGAAATCTTTTGAGATAACTACTGCCGTGATTGCTAAGTTTAGTACCTCAAGAATTTTCATAGTTTCACATTCCTTGCCCGTTCACTTTATTTTCAACACAGTCAAAAAGCTTTAGTAAACTAAGATTATAGACGTATTTTGTGCTTTAAAGACAATTTTTTGTGCTTTAAAGACAATTTTAATGTTAACACTATAAATTTTTTGTTTGAAAAATACTCACTTTCGAGGGAAGCTAGAAAAAGCTTTTCAGAAGCTTCACCTTTGTCTACCTAATTGCCAGAATAATATACTTAAATAAAATGAAATATTTTTACGCGGACGAAGTCGTGGACAAAAGCTACCTAGTTTTTTATGTATAGATCTTTCTCAGTCTACTTCGCACCTTGTCTACTCTCGGAAAAGCTTTTAGACAGTCATTTTAAAATCGATAGCATTCGCATAAAGTTACATGGACTTACTTATCTACATAGATAAACAAATCAAATCCTCACTCTAAGCTAAGGGGGCAAACACACTAACGATTTAAAAATCGTATCAATTCATCTATTATTAAAATAAAACAAATCTAATTTGAGACTCAATAGACGTTGGCTCAAAATACTTCATGTCAGCATCTTTCTTTAAAGTTAGTAAACATATTGCAATAGAATAGTTTCATAAACTAAGCGACATACTTTATTTCTAATTATTGTTCAAAATTTTTACTCGTCCCTTCGCAATCGCCTTAGCAGTGCCCGTAGCATATCCTTTTTTTAAATTTTATTATCGATTTCAACAACGTAAAATGAGTCTTGCCCCCTCGCATTTTGATATTTTGACAAATTTTCAATACAAAAACTGTCAAAACTGTACTTAGTTAAAGATTTTAACTCTTAGGGCACTCATATGCATGAAAATTGGTTTCAAATTGTTTATCATATTTAGAATTTAGATACCTAAGTATAAGAAGTATGTATAATTAAATTTACATTTAGAGTAAACTAGATGATGCTCGCGTTTTCGTCCGCGTGGATTAAGGTTTTTTGACTCCCGTGGGAACTTTTTAATTTTCCAGTTAATACTGGGTATGAGTTAGCTCCATGCCAAATTTTAGTCAAATTGATTCATTCGTTGTAGCCTGAAGGAGTAACAAACATACATACACACGCACACGCCTTTATAATATTAGTGTGATGTGATGAAAGTCTAAACTGTAGCAGAAACAAAAGCGGTTCGTTTGTGCCCGTCCTTAGGTGATCGTGTATACTATGAATATAAAGCTACTTGTAGAAGTAAACAGAACGTGATTTCCAATAACATATATCTATCTAGGATCCTCAAGCCTTCTGGCTCTTTGTGAATATCGACGTCTACTTTAACGAAAGTGATAATATTATGTGCCCTTTTATTTTATTCTGTCCCTTCTCTTGGGTTTTAATTTAAAACCCGTAGAGTAAATAAAATCGTTATTCTGCTCTGGACGTGTGGATTCGCAAATATACCTAATTAATTATTGACTGGGGTCCCCTCGCCTCTCACAGGCGATTTTAGCTAATATGTAAGAAAAATGATGTGTCACTACGACAATAAATGTGTTGATAATGATCAACTCACCCACACTTCACTACGTTATCATTCATTAAAAAAAAATGACCATACAAAGATTTCAAATAGGTTCCAAGTTACAGCGTTCATTGTGCATAAATTACAGTAGGTAAATCTGGAACGCAAAACTCGAACTCTGAACTGCAGTCTGTACATTGTGTCAATCTGTGGAGTTAGTATAAGATTTAATTCGATTGATCGTATTCGTATACTATGACATTAACATCAAAGTAAAACAAACCTTAAATATATTGATTTAAAGTCACAAATTCAGTATAACCGATTTTAGTTTGGAACGTATCCGTACCTATACGTAAAACTATAAGAACTTGAACTTGAGTGAGACTTTAGTGCTCCAATAAGCTTTTCTTTTCAGCTTAACTACGAGAAAAGAAATGATCAGACGAAGTGTGTCTCCAGCTCTGTGCCCGCCTTCTGAGCCGGGGAAGAAGCAGGCCTGCAACCGAATAGCCTGTCCGGTTTATTGGCAAGAGATGCCTTGGACTCAGGTAAAGTATTTACGCATTACCTCGCAGCTTAACTATGAAGAGAGATAGCCCACTGAGACAAAAAAATACTGAGACAAAAAAATACTGAGACAAAAAAATAGCCCTACGATGCTCCACAATCGAATACTCTATTCGGTTTACTGGTGAAGAAATCTTAGGACTCGGGTAAAGTAACTCGTCATCTTGCAATGATACGAAAATACGAATATTATGTCACGCATCACCTGTTCCCACACGATATTTTAATAAGAATTTTACCCTTCTTTGAGCGGAGACTCGCTCTCAGCTGATGATAGGTTGCTGATGATGATGATGAGAACAGAGAGTTGGCGTTATGAAGAGCAGTATAAACAAATGTACCAAGTGCAAGTGCAAAAGTAACCCAAGGGTATTCGTCCATGGCCTCATCCCTTCAACTATAATTTACCCGTCACCACTATTGTTCTAATGCCTGATAATGTGTCTGAAGTAATCCAAGATGCGCTGCAAACATGTGGTCGACTTCCTGGTTGTTATTTTGATCTCTTTCACTATTACGACACTATTGATTTCTGTTACCAGTGTTCAACAACCTGCGGTCGAGGGGTATCATACCGGCCTCTGGTGTGCCCGGCGTCCAATGAAGCCCTTTGCGGCACCAAGCCTCGAGAGCGCCGCCGCCGATGCCGCCTGCGCCGCTGCCCCTACCGCCCGCCTGCCGACTGCCCCGCCACCGACGCCACGCAGTACTGCGAATTCTTCACCAGAGAACAGCTCGAGAGGAACTGCGTCGTACCTCCTTTCAAAAAGTATTGCTGCAACGCCTGCAAATCTGTCGGACGCATTGATGGTGTATCTTAACGAGTATCTTGAAAACCTCCCTGGCGCAGCGGTGTGCGCCGTGCCTTATGAGGTCCCAGGTTTTAAGAATTTACAATTTTTAAGTATGGTGTCGCAGTCGATTACCAACAGGCAAGGCCGTACTGCCAAACAATTTTCCATTTCGGTGCGATGCCGCGTAGGAATGTATAGATTAACTGCCACACCCCTTCCAGGTCAGGTGCCAAGAGCGCTCGCATCATTATTAAACCATGCATCGTATCGACTGACTACGTCGTATACCTAGTTCCATTAGGCCATGATCACAGGAAAGGAAAGGCTAACACAGGGGTGGAGTCCTGTATGTTTAACACAGGATGTTTGTAATCAATTTTTGACGAAGCATTTAAACCAAAATGTGGATGTCTAAAAACGGTATAATGACGTTTAAGGATGTTCTGCTTACACGGCGTGGCGTTTTAAAATAAATAAAATTAGGCTAATTTATTTAAATGCACAAAATCGATAATACTTTTACTAGATCGCTTAAAGTAGTTGGTTGGTACCTAATGTAATTAAATTTCAGTAGATAAGTGAATTGAAAATATTATTTTATTTTAAATAATTTTACTCAGGACCGGGTTCAAGTTAAAAAAAAAATACACCGCCATTAAAAAAATTAAAATTAGTATTTTGGGTACAATTAAGTAGTTATTATGATCTGTTAACGATAAACGGTTAGATATTGATTAACAAAGTAGACTAGCGTGAACTCTGACCGTCAGAATAATCTGTGACGGTCAAAGTTCACGGTAGTTTACTTTAAAACTTAAGTGCACTTGGTAAATACCTTGGTAAGTACCTCTGGGCTTAACACTGAGGATTGAATACTAAAACAACTTTTAATGCTTAAATGCTTCTGCCGTAGGAAGCAGTTGTGGTTATGTCAGAAAAGGTGTTTTTTTAGAAAACGCCTGTTTAAAGTTTAGTTCTAATTTATGTGTTTGTGAAGAAGCTATGTGCACTTGATTTTCTGGTTGCATTTAACAATAGAAAAATTTTACATTTTTTTAATCTATGGTCAAATTAAGTATAGGATTAGTTAATTTGACTACCAAATAAAAAGTTAAAGGTTACAACTGGTTAGTTCTTGTAGCTTTATCGTAAAATTAAGCGATACCATCAAGCGATTATATACCTATTTAGGTTGCGGATTCAGTAACCAAAGAAATATAATATTTTGTCTTGAACATGTATTTCTTTAAGTCAAGTCCTCGTTAATTTTTACCAAAAGTCCCTCAACTTGACATATAATATTGACTTGCACGACAAATTTTACTTTTTAATGGGCAAGTTTAATCTCAACGGTAACTAACATCAACAGTTTGACGTGCTCTGGTATCAATCCGAAACCTTACTTATTGTGCAACCGAATGTAGCTTTTATTGACAGCTGAATTCGACTTTAACCGTAACTTTAACCGCCTGTTGTGCAAATGGTCTTAAGTATGGAGATAGGAACGTTTCAGTATTGAACGGTAAATCAGATAAAAATAATGTTTTTCAACCAACAAAAGTAAGTAGAGAGTACCTGCTGTTTACTAGGGACAAAGTCTACAAATAAAGAATTTGCGATGATGTTTACCAATAATAAGTGTTCGTATCCAGTATTCCTTAGTTGTCTATTTTATCAATGTTTATGTAAGTAGGAAAACTAAGTAAGTATTTAAGATATTTTTACATTGGTCGAAACGGAGTGCCATATTGTAATGTACACACTTCAATTTTTGAAATAAATGTAATATTTCTTAACGATTGTATTTATTTTCTATCCTTAGTCTTAGATTTAACAGGACATATTTACAATCGTAGAAAATCTTCTTCGTAGGGATAAATCAATACGACTGAAAACAATAACATACTCGATACTTTTCATACGATACCGTATGAGTACCGATACATTGTTACTAGGGCTTCCAATACCGGGATCCCGGTATTAGCCAATACCGGGATCCCGGACTTTTTTCAATACCGGTATTCAGGCCTTCCAATACCGGGATCCCGGTATTAGCTAATACCTGGGTCCTAGACTTTTTCTTCTTATTTCAATACCAGTAATGGAATTGAAAACGTGTACTGTACAAAGACTATATTCGTTAACGCGCAGAACGTGAATATAGCTCAGAATATCAGCTTCGTGGCGGCAAGTTGTGATTTTAGTTTAGCGGATTTGGTCTGACCAACGCATCGGGCTACGTCCCCGAGGTCTCTTTCCGTCCACTTTGCCAGTAATCACGATCTTTTCTAAATTGTGTCCCTCCCTTCTGGCAATGTGGCCGAAGTAATCGAGTATCTTCTGGAGACAGGTGGTCGATAGCCTACTCGTGATTTTTATCTGTTTTTTTCAGTATCGATGCGTTGGTTCTACAGAACTAGCATACATGCTGTCAACGGAATTCCCAGCATTCTCCTCCAGCACCACATCTCGAAAGCGTCAATGCGATGTCGGTCAGCAGCTTTTATTGTCCATGTCTCAGCTGCGAACGAGACGCATTTTTGTACTGATGGAAATGTTCTTATCCCTCCAATCTTGTGTAGCTGAGACATGGCACTTTTGCCATTCCAATCCGCCTCCTAATTTCCGGCTCGAATGACCCGGTGTTGGTTATGTTGGTACCCAGGTAAATAAAGTTCTCCACGATCTTCAGGTTCAGTGAGCCAGTGAGTTCCAACTGTTTGGCGCGATCTATCCCCATTATTTTCGTTTTGGACCTATTTATGGAAAGACCCATTTCTTCGCTGATTTGTTCCATCCTGTTCAATAGAGTTATCATTTCGGCTTCAGACGCTGCTAAAAGAGTTGTGTCATCAGCGTATCGTAGGTTTTTTAGCTTTACTCCACCGATGCTGACGCCGCCTTCCCATTCATCGAGAGTCCGCCTCATGATATATTCGCCGTAAATATTGAACAGGATGGGAGAGAGCACAAAACCCTGTCTAACTCCCTTGCGAAATTTGAAGAGCGAGTTAACCTGATCTACCCTTACAGCTCCTTCACTGCTGTAATATAGATTCTTGAGCAGTTCTACTAGATGTTTTGGCACTCCTAATTCAGTGAGGACTTTCCATAAACAGTTCCAGTTAACGCAGTCGAAGGCTTTACTGTAATCAACAAAACATGATAATTGGCGTATTGAATTCATAGGATTTTTCTATTATTTGCCGTACATTTAAGATTTGTTCACGGGCGCCTTTGCCTTTAACGAAACCCACCTGCTCTTGCGGGATTTGCCAGTCCAGGTAGTATCGGATGCGGTTGTTAATGATGTAGAGCAGTATTTTGCTGGCATATAAGATAAGCGCTAGTGTGCTATAGTTGTTGCACTTTCTAGTAGAGCCTTTTTTATGTAGAGGGACCACGATGGACAGGACCCAGTCTCTCGGCCATTCACCGTTACGCCAGATTAGGTCACAGATCATGTGTAACATATCGATGCCAGTATCTCCCAGAGCTCAGTATTTCGGATGTCATTTGATCTGGTCCTGGAGCTTTTCTAGTTTTAAGAGATTTCATGGCAGTGAGAATTTCTGATTGAAGTATACTTGGCTCCAGTTGCACTCCGCTACAATAAGCATGTGACGTTCCCAAATCATTGCAATTTTTATATAGCTCTTCGCAATAGTTGCGCCAACTTTCGGCTATTGCGTCGAGTTCATTTATGAGATGGCCTTCGGAATCTTCTATCACCCTCTTTTTTGATTTAAATTGTCTAGACAGGAGGCGGACCTTCTTGGAAAGATCTGAAATCTCAAATTTTTGAGAGTGGCGTTCGATCTCGCTGCATATGTTCTGAATGAATTGGTTCTTATCCTCTCGACATTTTCTAAGGATGTCTTTATATACTTATAGTATCGATCTATAGAAATCGTAAAGAGACTGATTTATTGAATGTAGAGTAACTAATTATTTATTAAAAGTGTTGATTATTTAATTTACACTTTACAGTGAAATATTTGTAATGTAAATAAAAATAATTTTAATGAAAAATCTGCTCGTTATTTTGCCATTTTTTTCCAAAATAAATATGTATTCATTTACGGATTTAGCACTAAAATATACCCCAATAAACACCATAGGATTTTGTTTCGTACAGGATTTTTTTTTTCAATACCGGGATCCCGGGATCCCGGTATTGAAAAAAAAACTTCCGGTATCAATACCGGTATTGAAAAAGTCCGGTATTCGAAAGCCCTAATTGTTACCCAGTAGTGGACTTTAATTTTATAGAACGTCACGCCTATTCCTACAAACACTTTATTTATTTTTTTATTTATTTTTTTTTATGTACATAAAGAATTACAAGACAACATAATATATTAGAAGAAGTAGACATAGGTGAAGCTGAAGCTTATCTCTAAAAAAAAGCTTCCAGCTTCCCTTGAAAGTGAGTAAGGTGAAATTATAGAGTGGTATAGGTCAAAAATATACATCACTACATCCTACTTTACATCCTACTTTAAATCCTACTCCACATTTTTAGCGACCTATCTAAAAATAACAGTGTTCAATTATAAAGGAGAAAATGTCAATGAATTGATTATAAATTATAACTCAAGTAACTCTATCGCAAAATTCTTAGGAAGCGGACATGATTGGAAAATGACAGAAAAGTCTTTGATCGGCGAGCTTCAAAGCGAAATTAACCGCTTTGACACAAATTCATCGTTTTGTTTGAATAAATCCTAGCGAATGCTAGGAATTTCAGACGTATTTGAGGCTCTATTTTCCTACTACATTTACCATAAACCCCTTAGTAGGTACCTGAAAGCTAGCTTAGTCTTTTTGTGTATTTCTATGTGATTTAAGCCATTCATTTACATTTAAAATGTATACATTTTATATAAATGATAAAAAAAAAACTCCAACCGAGAAGAACCACCAAGAATTCATCCCAACAGTCACTTAACGATTCAAAGCACTAAACAGACTTTTCAGTGATTCAAAAACACTTTGTAACAGTTTATTTGAATATATAATTATAGTCTATTCTAGTCTATAGTAACACATTCACATGGAAAGCGAACGAGGTCACGAAAATTACTAGTATTTTCATTTTTCATAAAGCAAATAATATGTCGCTTGCATTGTGGAATATTAATACGCGTCCGCATCGGGCATGACCAGAATTCAATATTCCAAGGCTTTTATTCGGAGCTATGAAAAGACTACTCTCTGGCTAAAAAAATGATATATATCTATATAGTGTACATAATTACACACATCGTAAAGATGTATGGTTGTTGTTACTCCTTCACACCACAATGACTGAACCGATTGACCTGAAAATTAAAGGGTTCCCGCGGTAATCAAAACATCTTAATTCACCCAGATGACGTCGTGGAAGCGTCGTGGGCATCGATTATAGTTCTTTCAATACACGAGAGCACGTGGCTCATGGTTGTGTGTGTGTCGTATCTGTACAAGAGTGAGCGAGAGCTTGCCTGACCCCTCCCACATAGGATCCTGACAGGCACGCACACTTACGCAATGTGCATGTACACGATGTAAGCACATGTAAAGCGCCCGTAACTTCGTGAGATAAACGTACTATACGTATAAATGTCTTTTCCTAAAATCTTCCTAAATAAAAAATACGAGCAATAACAACTTCATTTATAAATTAAGTAATTGGATAAATAAATACTTTTATACATTTCAATAAGATTGGACAAGTTTGATGATTAGCGAAATTTTGCAATCTAATCCGTCAGAATTTATTAAACCCCTGTTAAGTTAACAGTAATTGAGTTTATTATAAAAGCTTTGTTTTCCTAAGGGTAAACGATAGTCGACAGTTGCAAAGGAATGGGATTACCACGTTGTTTGTATAAATTTTTAATTAATCTGGATTCTGAACCGGTGGTAGAGTCATGACGTGTCATAAGAGCTACAAGTTACACATCATACATCAGAGAGTAGAGAGTTCTCTCTGCCTACATGAAATAAATAATTTTGAATTTTTTGAACATCTAGATTTATCTTCTGTATAAATTATTTTGTAGTGACTAATACTTACCTAGTAGATTTTCCTGATGAAAAAAAAGACGTGTGGCACTTGGGGACTGCCGCGGTAAAGCTATTGCATAGCATTTTTTATCAACGCCATCTAGCGGTGAGAGGAGTGCCGTGTCAGGTTATTTTCGTTACGGAATTTCTGGATTCGGTCTCCACGCTCAAGGCCCGCGATAGAAGCTATGCAATAGCTTAAAAAATGTTTAAATGACTTATTATTAAAAGAAAATGGTTCAGTTGCTTCGAAGATTTGCTCAAACAACCATAGGACGTAGCTATAATACTTATTAGGTATATTAATAATATCGATGTTTAGATTTTCTGATTGATTACGATTTCATTTTTGGTTGTAAACAAGGCTCATCACAAGAGACCGAGGAAAATGGCCTATTGTCAATACCCGTCGGTATAATAATTAGATTCGGGTTTAACAGATAACTGGATTTGCATTCATTTCAACCGTTTCTCACCCCACGCGGGCCCGATGTCATTATGTATTCAGATATTTATATTTGCGAATACGAATTGGAATATACTTACTGAAACGTGTTGAATGAAAACGAAATGTGCAAAATTGTTCCGAGGCAAAATTTTGGACAGATTTTTTTATCAGCTCTACCAAAATTTGGTAACGACTGATTATAAAGTTCTGGTTATTTTTTTTTTAAGAATATTAGACAAGCCGGCCTTGACTAATAATTTCTCTCCCCTCTCCAAGTAACCGGAAATCTTATGTCAGAAATGGGTATGACAATGTTACAATATGTGGTGATAGAACTGCGGACCTTTCAGTTTTCAGTTCGTACCTTTGTTGGACAGTTGGACTATTCAGACTTATAAGTCGGTTGGTTGGTATGGGTTTTATTTTAAAGTTATAATGTTTTGTTATAACTTCATATTTTTTAATTAATTTTTAATCGACTTCCAAAAAAGGAGGTGGTTCTCAATTCGTCGGAATCTTTTATTTTTTTTATTTTTTATGTATGTTCCCCGATTACTCGAAGACAACTAGACCAATTTAGAAAATTCTTTTTATTTTGTTTGAAAGGGTGTATACTTGCCAGGTGGACCTATATCTGGTCAGGATCTGATGATGATCTGATGATCCTGAAGAAAGCGAGGGAACTCTTCAAATTTAATAGGCACAAATGATATACTTTGTAGTAGCGTTTGAAGTCGGTTTTGTAAAAAGAATTTTTACGTTTATTAATATTATTTATTAAAATAATATAAAAGCAAAATAATCATAGATCTTCAAAAGAAATACTTACCGCGATATTATTCAAAATGTCTGAGTCGGAGAAGAGTACCTTTTGCCTCCTATTCCGAAGGGGGGACAGGATAGGTATTAATATAGAACACAATAAACAAGTTCCTATCCATCTTCAATGTTACCAATGACAATTATGTATTTACTGCCACAGAGACGCTGACAGAAAAGAAACTTTACAAAGGCACTTCGCCATTTCTATTTCCGACCCAATCGATGCCACCCAGAGATTACTTACCTATGTACTAATAAAACTCGGTCATTGAAAGAAGTAGGGATTTATTAAGATATGAGGTAAGGCTTTATGCATTTTCATAAGACAATATTAGGTACTAATCGTACTAGGTATTTTAATTATTACTAGCCTTTGCCCGCGACTTCGCTCACGTTAGTATTCTGTGCCTAAATTATGGTAAACAGACGTTGGTGGTAAAGTCTTAATATAACAAGAAAGAAAACTAGTTGCTAATTGCTGCTAGTAGGCACCGAAGACGTTGTCCAATTTACTCATGAATTCGGATGTTTTATTTATTTATTTTATGGAAATACATATACATACATATTTTTATGTTTGTCTGTTTATACGAGTACCATAGGCAATGAAAAATGATTAAAAGGGAATATAAACTGAAGAGAATAAAATCAAATAATCCACACACCATTAAAATTTTGTGATACTGTGAACCGTGACTATCGGCTAACAATGGCAATTATATTGGGATCATTGTCTACTCTAAGCACTAAGCGACCAGCCTTGCGAGGTCATACTTAAAACTTCCAATCTTATACTTGAAAAGCCGTAAAATATTAGATAGTCTAATCTAAAAGTGAATACCCCTCCAATGTGATTTTTCAAACTACAGACGCTATAAACTTAGATATAATCTTCATCGATGGTCCTCCAGTTTACAGTAAAATTACCTAACACAGACAAGCAAATCGTAGCAAAAAATATTCTCTGTCACGTATTGAAATATTCACGTTTAGTGGAGAATCGTTCAGTTTTGAAATTAAATAAACTCTACCTAGGAGTACTTGTTGCGAACGTAATTTATCAATTTACGGATGAGGGGAGACCATCCTTGCTCCTCAGATAGGGGTCAATGTCACGCTAGCTGAGAAGCGCCAACTATATAATTAGCCTAACTGAAACACACTGCTTTATAGGTGTATATTTTGCTAAATCCAAAAAATCCTCGAAGCTAGCGAAAGCTTTAGATTATGTCCACTGAGGCACTGAATGAGCAGTTACGTGCAGCAGCGTATTAAGGAAAATGAGCTAAACTGATAAATCTTATTACGCCAGATATTTATGTGAAATTCTTCCTGTTTTCTTGCCAAAAGTACCAACTTAAGTCTAATCATCAATATCATCTCAACGCAATGCCAGCGCACTACTCTAGATGGGTGCTTCTCATGCTGCATGAGTAAATGTAAAAAAACTAAGACAAAATATACTGTAGATAAACAATAACGATTACTTTGAAGAAACAAAGAAGAAAGTTGAGGTTAGAAAATAGAGAAAAAGGAACTAAACATCGATAGAAATGTTAAAGCTAAGCAAAGAGCTCCTGAATTACAAAAGAAGAAGAAACAATATGAATAATATTATGATGCCTTCATTTACGTGATAATATGAAATAATCAAGCAAAAACCCTTTCCAACAAGTAGATATACTTAGAGCAAATGAAAGAAAGCATCGATATAAATGTAAAAGAGAATAATATAAAAGCTAAACCAAAGAGCTCCTGAATTACAAAAGAAGAAGAAACAATAACAATAATATTATGGTGCCTTCATTTACACGATAACATAAAATAATCAAGCAAAACCCCTTTGCAAGTAGGTAATCGATTTGATTCAAGATCCAATTAGAGATATTCGGGAAAATAATAAAACCTTTCGCACTGAATCGGGATTACTTTCAACTGAACAGGGGCTTCAATCAGTTTTAAGAGTCCCTTCAGTTGTTTATGAATAAATTGAGAGCCATGAACTTGCCTAATCTAAATTAAATCGATGAAATTGTTCTCTACAAAACCGTTTAAATTCTATCTTCATTATTATAGCTTAATTTATTTAAGCCTGACTACAGAATTTGTGTCTACATTTATTTTGGTACTTAATACTTATATATTTTAATTTTTTTTTTTTTACGAAAGTACCCAATATAGATCATTAGATTTTGGCTTTGAAAACTAGTTAAGTATAGCATTTTCTTTATAGAATTTTTAAGAGATGAAAAGAATAGTTTTAGGAACCCACACAGCTTTCGTGCAATTTAACCTCAATCACACGCTTAATTTAATCTAGACTAACGAGGGCGAGTCAAAATTTCACGGAATGGAGGGAGTATTTTTGTTACATAAAATGAAAATATGGCTTCCAGGAAGAAAATATACCCACAATAAAGAAAGGTTGGCTCGTACTTTGGACAAAAAGTTATTTGCATCCATAGAGGCAATGCAGCCAGCCTTCTGGGGACATTACCATTTGGCGTTGATGTGGACCCAGTTATGACAGTTTTTTTAAGTTTAAGATATATATAGTTTATAAACAGTTGTTATTTAGACTTAATTAAATTAAATTTTGAATTTGTTATGTTGTTACGAATTCGAATCTATTCATTAATAAAATACTATAAAGAAATGAAGTCAGCTATTTCTACCTATTTCGAGCATTTTTCGAAGATTATTATTTTGTAAGATTAGAGAAGTTATTAAAGTTGATGAGTATCCTCCTTATTATCGAAAAGGAAAAATAATTTCATATTTCCATCATGTTTCACATTCTCTCATACCGGCAATGGGTTCTGCCAAAGGTTTACCCATACTAAGTAAAACTATTCGGGTGGAACAGACATGTATATAATAGATCCTTAAAACCTAAACCGTTGTAATATGTACACGCTCTATTTTCACTGTAAAGCTAAACTGTACAGGTAAACTACCTATTTATGTATATGTAGGTACCTACGAGATCCTTACGTGTGTCTGGTTTAACGTAGAATTTCACGTCCATGATAATATGCTTTGATATGTAGATACCCTCCTACAAGTGTGTATGTTACAGTCAACTCTAATCCGGTCAAAACTACTTTTTACTGCAAAAAACAGTCAAAACTATTAAGCTATTGCATAGCTTCTATCGCGGGCTAGCGTGGAGACCGAATCCAGAAATTCCATAACGAAAATAACCTGATACGGGACTCCTCTCACCGCTAGATGGCGTTGATAGAAAATGCTATGCAATAGCTTTACCGCGGCAGTCCCCGTGTGCCACACATCTTTTTTAACTAAAGACGTTTTTCAAAAATATGTACTTTCCACTAAATACGTCTTTTCGACCAATACTGTAAGTCAAAGTTAGTCACTTTTAGTAAGGAATAAAAATCATGAACTTTGAAGTGGTATTATTAAATGGGCTACGCCAGAAGATTCATGCTTTCCCTTGCGAAGATACATGCTTTCATTTACACTACTTTCCTTAAGTTTTTAAGAGTTTTCATTGGTTAAAACTACTACTGGTTAAAGCTTAAGTAGCTTTGATGATGACCGTTTTGTGCAGTCAAAAGTTATTAACACGGGGTAAGAGTTTCGACGGTAGCATGTAGGTACATTAGATTCCATCTAACGTTTCAGGTACACGGGTCGATTTACATACTGATAGCTCTACAGCTACTCTTACCTTGAGATCCATTGATTTAGATTATACATTTGAAAAGATCAGAAAGTAAAAAAAAACAAATAACCTAAAAATATCAACTGAAAATTCATACACATTCACACTCCTAACTAGGATTGCCAGACGTCCCTTATTTCCCGGGACATCCCGTATTTTGACATAATTTAAAATGTCCCGGCGGGACAGGCTATGTCCCGTATTTGAACTGTACTTCGTTCTTTCATTATGAAATCGATCCAAGTATTCACACACGCAATATTCGTAAAAAAGCGAGTAGATGACCGTTTCTAATTTCGATTATAACTGTATTGATTTTTGCAGATATGTTAAAATGAATAAAAATATGTTAAAACTGACTCGATCCTCGGAAAAATATAAAAAAAATGACACTAAATAATTTTGTTTTTTTATTTGTCCCGGGTAAAAAACTGAAATCCCGTATTTTTTGCCTATGTAACCATTTGTCCCTTATAGGCTGAAAAAAAATCTGGCAACCCTAATCCTAACACAAGCTTTATGCTTGAAGAAGAGAGTAGATTATTATTAGTCAAGTTCAGTTTGGTTTATATTCTCTTGGTCACCCAAGAGAATATAAACCAAACGTGACGTCCAGCCGTACTGCAGCACTGTCAAACGTTGTATGTTTAAATAGCCTTTATACTATTAAACAGATTTTGGCTCTACTGGCCTAACTTGATTAAACCATTGTGCTTTACTGTAGAGATTGACTCACTCTCCGGAAACGGAAAGCCAATTAGGTACATAGTGTTTGGAAACTGCCATCATGAGTTTTGGGTGGGGTAAAGAGGTCATAAGCCGATTTCAAACTTAGGTACTCTGTTATCTTTGTTTTTGACGATTTTTTTATATGAATTTCCAAAAATGAGGAAGTTTTTAATTTCCCTTCATTTTCCTAGAATAGTAGCCTAGCCCTGGGTTATTCTAAAACCCTACGTGTACGAAATTCCTTTTAAAATCAATTCAGCCGTTTCGAAGATTAACTCGAGAAAACAGACATATGAAAAATTAAAAAAAAAAAATGGATGGTGTGGTTTTGATAACTTGTTGAAAAATAAGAAATAATGAGTTTAATAAACAGTGAGTTATTTCTAAATCACTTCAAATTAATTTTAAAATATCGCATTTTGATTTCAGGTCGAAAAACATGAAATTTCAAAGAAAATAAGTATCAGATACACTACTTACTTACTTACTCTTACTTATTCTTACTTAGTACGTAAGTAATAATAATAAAATAAAGTAATCTTAGTAACTGAGTAGGTATAACGTTAAGTGCTACAAGCTTTGAGTATTTCACTAACGCTACAAGTAAGGAAAACAAGACTCGAGTCATCTCATTAGCGAACTTAAGAATACACGGGACTGGGAGAGGCGATATCTTTCTACGACTTCAAATAATTACTTTCTGTTTCCCATTCTGGCGAATAGAAAACATTTTTCTCAAGTACCTGCTTATTATTTTTCTGCTACCTCGCGTTTTCCCTGTTTAATTTTTATAATTCTTGCAATTCACGAGGACGCGTGAACTTTACATGCGGTTACGTCGCACATTGCCCTAAAATTTGGCACATAAATTACAGTGTGGAATAATACATAGGCTACTTTTCATCCCAGAAAATAAGGAAGCTCCCGCGGGAACTAAAAAACTCAATCCACGCGAACGAAGTCGCGGGCATCAACTATGTAGTAAAATTAATTATTAAAAAAATGTATTTAAAAAAACTTGCGTTTAGTTGTTGATCAAAAGCAGGATATACTTAATACTATATAATATTAGTAGGGATAGAATTCTGTAATCAAAATTATTTCATGGGTACCACGAAGTACGAACAAGTTAATGTGAAAGTCGGAAATTCTTACAATTTCCTTTGAGATGCCCGTGATGTTAAGTTTCTCTTATGTATATATTTCAAGTTTCTCTTATGTATATATTTCAAGTTTCTCTTATGTATATATTTCAAGTTTCTCTTATGTATATATTTCAATTTTCGGTAGTGTGACCGCGCCCCCGCCCGTGTGCTCCAACCCTAAACCTATCCTTCAGACTTGACTTTGAATGTAATCTGCAACGTGCACTGAAGCGTAGCGGCCAGGGATGGGACTAAGCTCTATAACTAATCTCGTCCTAGATTGACATGTGAATGTAAAATGAGCTTTAGATGTATCGAGCTGAGTCTGTTCAGTAAGTCAGTTGACATGGGTTAATTGAACAGGCAGTCGTATAAAAATAGGTTGTAGTTGTAGCAACAATGTGAAAGAGATATCGATGAATTAAACAGTTTAATAATTTACATAATTACCAGTCAATTGCGAGTTGGATTCGCAAGCGAAGAGTTCCGTACCAGAAAACGCCGAATAAACACGTTTCTAGTTTTAATTTATTTTAATTTTGAATTTATTTGTATTTTTATTATATTTTGTTGTTACAGCGGCAACAGAAATACACATTCTGTGAAAATGTCAACTGTCTACCTATTACGGATCATGAGATATAGCCCGCTGATAGACAGACGGACGGACGGACGAACGGACAGACGGACGAACAGACAGCGGAGGCTTAGCAATATTTTTAGGGTTCCGTACCGGAAAGGTTACCAACGGGAGTTGTATTCGCAATTAAGCACTGCGCTAAAGAAGTCGTCAAAATCTGTTGAAAATCATTTCAAGTCAATTTTCTCACTCACACAAAGCTGAACTTATGCCTCGCTAACTGTATCAATAAACTGTAATTTAATGTAAACATATTACCACGCAAGCTTTAAAGCCGTATATAGCCTAAAAGATTCGGTTATACGGGAAAGAAAGCAACAGGTCTCGATCCAACGAATCCTTTCTGCCTTCCGAGCTTCCCCAAACACTTATATTCAGAGTAGGCATATAAATACATTCAACAAGTTGGTCAGCTAAACTTTTCTGTAAGAATGTATACTTGAAATGTTTTTGTTCTTATTCCATTATATTATTACTAAATGATGTCCCGCGACTTCATTCCGCGTGGATTAAGGTTTTTTGATTCCCGAGGGAACTCTAATTTTCAGGGATAAAATGTAGCTTTTGTGTTAATACTGGGTATGAGCTATCTCTACTCCAAATTTCAGCCAAATCGTTTCATTTGTTGTGGCGTAAAGAAGTAACAAGCATACACACACACATACAAACTTTCGCCTGACTACGTCTGATCGTGACCACAATTTGTTTCAAAGGTGAATACGGTGCTCGTACACACTGACCTCTATAATTAATCTAAGATGAACTCTGGACACTGAACAGGCTGCTATCATATTTTATAACGTACCTACTTGTTTGACGCCATTTTAGCGCTGTAAACAATTACGAGTGTCCAAGGAACTAAAATTAGTTAGGACACTACTTGGCAGCTGATAGTTGATAGTTCTTGGCACCCCCTGCGTCCCCATATTATTATTATAAGTTTCACACTCGTATGTCAAATGTAGCGCTTCAAATTGATCTCAAAAAACAAGAGTGAATAGGCATCTTCTAGGCAAACGCGTTATATCTTAGACCACATTATCACTTTCCATCAGGTGTGAAAATGGTCAAGCGTGTGCCTATAATGTATATAAAAAAAAATAAGTTGTCATTTATACAGGGACAGCCAGTCCAGTGTTAATCAAAAAATAATTATAGAGATCAGTGCTCGCACGTCACTCGCATTTCTTAGGCATTTTTAGACCAAGCGCTAGAGACCGCCGATTTTACTTTATCGGCGTCAGCTATTTACTTCAGAATGAACTTTAAAAAAATGGCATTAAGATTCAATATACTTAGGTATCAGGACATTTGGTCGTTAATTAATCATAAGGAAAATCTCGTTAAGCCCAATCAGCCTTCCAGTGTGTCTTTTGCCATGACAAAGCATGCAATTAGAACAGTCTGTGAATACGGCTTTTCAGTCCTTCAATAATAATAATTATAGAGTTACCTGCGCGCCTCGCCTCGGATATCGATTTATTGTAATCCTTTACATCGGGCTAGGGCTGTCTCTATGCGAAATTAAAAACTTCAGTGGAACTTTCAGACTGGAAAATAACAGACATAAATTAGTCGCCATTCTGAGATAAATGTATTCTGAGATGTGAGAGAAATATTTTTTGTCAAATTTTCCGTCACTCTCTTTCATGAATTTTTTTTTCTCCATACGTAAGTTTGGACTGCTGCGTAAAATAGAGAGTATTCTCTGCGTCATATGCCTTATTGCTGAAGGTCGTGACCCCTTTCCATGAATCACTTTTTGGTACATAATTTTATGTTGGGATGTGATAATAGTGTGGGTTTCCCGATCCTTAATCATACGAGTCAACTAAGAGTACCTATTTAAGGGATTTTTTTAGTGTCAGTTAGTTAGTGAAAGTAACCAGGAATGACAGCTTAAATAGTCGCACTAGTATCACAATGTAAGGAAAATTCAAAGTACCTACTGTACAGCAGTGGGATTAGTATAAAATTTAATTCGATTGATCGTATTCGTATACTATGACATTGGCGTCAAAGTAAAATGAACCATAATGTCATTGAATTAGAGCTCAATTTCGTACATGCATTCTTATACTTTTACGTATACGGATAGACTAAAAAACAAAATCGATTGTTCTGAATTTGTGACTTTTAAATCATACTTTTAAAGTTCATTTTACTTTGACGCTAGTGTCATAGTATACGAATACGATCAATCGTGTTAAATCTTATACTAACCTTACAGTCTGCTTCGCTACTCTGACCGTATGTGGCAAGACCATTACCCGTGATTCGTCAACTCATTTTCAGGAAAGGAGGAAAATTCACGGGAATCCGATCCGGGCAGATGGCCCTCGTGAGCAAATAATAGCGGGGGTTATTCAATCTGTTCCTGACAGTTTCGATAATTTGATGTCACATAACTGAGGCTAAATGGATTCATTTGGTTGATATATCTTTTCAATAGGCTTTATTAGCTTTTTAGGGTTCCCCAGTAGAAGGACTCCTATAGATTTTTGTTTTTTTTTTTTAATATATATAGACTAGCGCTTGGCTGCGATCACACCTGATGGTAAGTGCAGATGCAACCTAAGATGGAACGCGCTTGCCTTGAAGATTCACTCCTGATTTAAAGGTATCCAAATTGTAGTTAAAAGGAAAAATGGAAGCCGGAAGGGCATTCCAAATTTTAGCGTTGCGTATCAGGAACGAGGAAGCAAAGCGCCTATAGTGCGCTTAGTGCGCGTCCTTGGGATTTAGATTCGTTAAAACCGTCCGGCCGTTTCCACCCTCCGACCATTTAGCCGGGACGAGCCTTTACGCAGATTTAGTACTGAATATATTCTACCACTTTCTGTGGGAGGTGAGGTAATCACGTATAGTCTACGTACAGCACACATTTACTCACTTACGCACACTCTTGTAAAAAACTTAATGTCTCTATGAACGCACTCTAACTCAAAAGCTGTCACACTGACAAGCTGACACGTAAGTTTGTACATATACTTTGGCAGAGGGGAATGCGTGCGCTTGCCAAGTCCTGGCTAAATAGTCAAATTTTCCACCTGTACGTTATAGTAGGTATTAGGTGTAGAACGTGACAAGGTGGAACATCCATTAAGTAGAGATAATACCATAACTACCATACCTATGCTCAAGGCTTCTATATGAGATGTACATACAGACCCTTCAATATTATCAAGGACTTTCTATTTAATAATATTTCGTTCGACTCACTCCACGTTGAGTGGCCTGCAATGCGTTTGGTGTTCCAAAGTGTGTTTCTTCTGTATCTCTCTCATAAATCTAACTGTCGATAAGTTACCTGACATCGTTTTAAACGTCGAAAAAGACCATATTATTAACAAAAGCTTGGTAAACAATCAAAAATTTTATATAACTTTTTCTGAAACATATTTGGAAATTTGAGCATTATTTTGACAACCTTCTTCGAGATAAATCGAAATTGCTGGAATGGTCAAATAGCTGCGAGCAGCCGCCGGCAAAAGTTGTATGAAAATCCATATCTGTCGTGGTTTAGCGGCCAAATAAATTACATCTGTAAACTCATATCTGTCGTATAATTTAAAAATGGAACGATCTTTTACTCCAAAACATGGCAACCAAGGAGGTAACTTATCAAAGGTTTTATTTAAATTTCGAACTAGCTTGCAAATAGAAAGCAGTTTATTGAAAAAAAAAACAAATTAACACTTTTACGCGGGAAATGCCTCTTTTGCTGGCCGCTGATACTTCAGCGGTATATTACTACACACGGTACACGGTAGCGGTACAGATAGGTACATTACTATGTACCTACTAAAATATAAAAATCTGGCATTAATGGACAAGCAAATAATGAATAGATATTAATTATTCACATTAAATTCAAAGTTATGCTTCTTCTTTAATTGCTGAGATAGTACAACCCGGTGGCTTAGCTCTTGTTTATAGTAAAGGTACCAACCAGCTTACCTCCGAAGTTAATATAATTTCATATTCAGTCGGCCTCGGCGCATTTCCACGGAATTCAATCTTGGAAATAGGTAGGTACAATTAAAAGGTTTTCACTGTAATTTAATTAATGAAAGCGCTTTTGCTTTATACGCCGCGCTTGGAGTATTTGTCTTTGCTGGTTTCTCTACGTATTATATAGGTAGTTATTTGGTTTGATGTCTCTTTATAACACACATCTATTAAATGAGTAAACACTAAACATCAAATTAAAATATTATGAATGCTAAAGTGTGTTTTATTTGTTGGTTTCTCCTTTAATCACGCAGCAACGGAGTAAAGGATCGACGGGAATTTTACGTAGATTATTTTTATTGTTCTCACAAAATATTAATCGTTACGTAGAAGTCATATTCGATTTTAGATTAGCACAAGCTTTCCGCTTATTTAGAGGGGATAGGAGGATATTAGTCAACTTCTTCTTCTTCATCAACTATTATAAAATTTAAAACACCCCCGACATGTGAATCTATGACTAGACTATGTAAGACCTGACATCCTTTTATCAATTTTTCTGTTCCATCTTCAGGTCCTCCTCCTCGATCCTCGATCACTCATTGAGGCCTTGTTGAGGCCATTCTAATGAGCCCAAATACACTACATCTGCTGTTAGTTGCTGAGGAGATGAGCATCAAACATACTACTTGATGCTGCAGCATCAGCTCAGGGTTACCATGCCTTGGAAATAATCCGAAGTAACAGAAGGGAAACATTATTTTCAAACGAAAAAACCGCATCAAAATCGGTCCAATCCTTAGGGAGCTTCGAGGGAATAGACAGACACACAGATAGACAGATACATAGCAATACTCATGTCAAACTTAAAACACCCCTCTATTTCCTTCGTGGGTTAATAAATGTTACACAGTGAATGCGTTTGGGACGAAGCACTTTCACGAGTTTGCGATGTTTCTAAATTGTTACTTTACCTATTAACCGGGCACGGGGGTAAATTGACTCGAACATTACAGGCATTGTTCTTTCCAACTTTCCATCGCGTAAATGGAAATTTTACGACGTAACCATACCTACTTATTGATGTAATAAAATTTACATCAAAACTTTGCAAAGTGGGAACGTTTTAGGGCCAAGATACAATGGATTTAACTTCGAGCGCAGCAATTTAACTTTGTGTAAAAATTATTAAGTTGGAAAAAGTACAGTCGTACCTTAACCGTCATAAAACAGGACCAGACTCTCGAGGAAGATCATTTTATTAAATGTCACAATTTGTGGATTTCTCTTAATAGACAGATTCCAGGGTCGTCGGATCTTCATCATAGAATAGAATAATTTTTTATTCAAATAAACTTTTACAAAGTGCTTTCGAATCGACCACTGATGCGGAATACCGTTCCAATCGAGATGGTACCTACTAATTATTATTACTAAGATTAAGTCTGTGTCCACACTATGAGAATATTGCTTGTTACGTATCTTGGGTAGGGAAGAGTTAGGCTGGTTTAATCAGAAGGTAATTAATGTAAATTTAAAACACCCTGACAAGTGAATCTATAGCCGGACGCCTGACATTCTGTTACCCAGTTTTCTGAGCCAACTGTCTTGTGTGTCTTTCTTGTGTGGTGGTACCATTGCTTGCTTGGGAACTTAGATTTCTCGCTTGGTCGGGGAGATAAGCAGTGCTTAGCTTGTAACTGTATGTTTGACCACACAGATGTTTCTGTTGGCGGATTATAGCAAAACAATTATAACCTTTTCTTGCTGACCTTTTATTAATCTAATCGGTCTTTTAATTTTTGAGTAGAGTTTTAGAATGGACCAAGTCACAATGTTGCGACGCGCTGATTTTCATCTCATTTCATCATGATGCAATCCGACCATTTGTTTTTTCTGTCTTCACTAGGACGAGTAGAGTTCTCCCGCAAAGTTGCTTCTATTTCCGTTTATGGATATAAATAAAACTGTCGGTTCTGTGGGTAGACACTAGACAGATATCCCGACTTAACATTATAAATGCGAAATTGTTTTGTTTGTGGTTTGCCCTTCAATCACGAAAGAGAAACGGATCAACGTGAACATTTATTCTGGGAAAACGAAGATTTCCCGCGGGATTTTTAAATGCTTTTATTTTTCGTGAACATTCGCTGGTAAACGCTAGTAAGTAACCCTTACTACCTTACTAATATTATAAATGCAAAAGTGTGGTTGTTTATTGGTTTGTCCTTCAATAACGCTGCAACAGAACTACGAATCAACGTGATTTTTTGCATGGGTATAGTTGAGGACCTGGAGAGTGACATAGGCTACTTTTTGTGCCGGAAAATCATAGAGTTCCCGCGGGATTTTAAAAACTAAATCCACAAAGTCGCGGTCATCAGCTAGTAATATTATATTTTTGTCCCGCAATAATAGTGATCTCTGGTACTGCGATGCGACTTCCGACTTACAAGTAGCTAGACAGAGTTACGTGACTCGCAAGCAAGAAGTTCTCCTATAAACATAAAGACTAATGGCTTTCTCGGCCTTTAGAAAACCTTCGTAGGTCTATGGTTTATTTTGTCATAGTTTAGGAATTAATCACCGATTCCTGGCTGGGCTAATTCGGGAGTCTATATTTTGAAATAATTGTCTCAGATCATCTCATGGATTGATCCCAGATGTCTGGTGGGAAGAAGTCCGGCGGACGAGTTACAAATCTAGCGGCAAAATCTGTAACGCCAAAATACTTACCCTTTAGAAAACCTTCGTAGGTCTATGGTTTATTTTGTCATAGTTTAGGAATTAATCACCGATTCCTGGCTGGGCTAATTCGGGAGTCTATATTTTGAAATAATTGTCTCAGATCATCTCATGGATTGATCCCAGATGTCTGGTGGGAAGAAGTCCGGCGGACGAGTTACAAATCTAGCGGCAAAATCTGTAACGCCAAAATACTTACCCTCTTTACCTTCCTTACCTCCCACCAAGACTCCTGACAGGAACGCACACTTACGCAATGTGCATGTACACGACGCACATTGTGTTATTTTACCTCAAAATCGGACATCCCTTTTTTATGATACTAATCGAAACTTAAAGCTTTTTTTAATGCTAGAGTAGAACACCCAGAAGTTAATTCTGTTTAGAACCGGAGTTATAATTTTTTTTAAATTTTTTTATGGTTACCAGAAAAAAAACTAAGAAATGCTGTAACTTTCTACGTAACGAAAGTTTTTAAGTTTCAATTATAGCATGCTATAATTGAAACTTAAAAACTTTCGTTACATAAAAAACTTTCGTTACATAGAGGTAAAATAACATAATGTGCGACGTAACCACAAGTAAAGCTCAAGCGCCCTCATGAATTGCAAGAACTGTACCTATGAATATATATCTGGTATGAATTCGTATATTTGTTCAAATTATTAGGTACATTGTAGAATGTGAGCCTGCAAATGAAATATGTGGCACTTACTCAATAGTTTTGTGCCAGTTTTGCTGAAAGACGCAAATATCGTTTTGGGAAAGTGACAGGTTCTCCGGCGGAGCTGAAATTCACATTTTATGGCGAAACTTTATAAGTTGACGCTATTTTTGTCTATCGAAGTGACTTTCTTAATGTTACCTTTATATGGGTACTAGTTGATGCCCGGGGCTTGGCTCGCGTGGATTTAGTTTCTAAAAATCCCGTTTCTCCTGGAGAGTGTCCAGGCCCTCAACTATACCCATGCAAAACGGGACGTCGATCTGTTGCACCATTGCTGCGTGATTGAAGGACAAACCAACACACCAACAAACCAATAAACCAACAAACAAACACACTTTCACATTTATAATATAAGGATATACTAGCCAATTTCGTGCGGACGATCTTGCCATAAAATAAATAGACTAACGTTTGTTTTCCGTTTTCAATCTAGGTACCAATCTGTCGATAAGGCACATGAAAGTCTTGTGAAAAAATATGGACTTTTCTCAACCGACGAATAAAAAAAGGTAGGAGGTACTCAATTCGTTGCGTACCTATATATATTTTCTATTTTTTTTCAATAACATTTCATATAGGTTATAATAAAATTAGTTTGTTGGCTTGTCATAGCAACGGGTCGACGAGATTTGCATGACTATAATAAAAATATATTAATAATAAAATAAAAAAACTCTGATAGATAAAAGGAAGACTTAAATAGAATATTGTTAAACTTTGTAGAATACTGAACATGATAGACGTGTATTATGCACAAATTGTATGAATGTATTATGCACAAACTTTTATCAGAAAATTCTCTGAGCGATGGTGAAAACCGCATTGAAGTTTAGAAGTTACAACAAAGAATACATAGTACGAACAAAATGCGCATCCAAGCGGTGATTGGGCCTTTTTCATTTCATACAAAATATGTATACTCGTAGAAAAGAAAATCTTGCACATTTGCAGTTATTTTAGTTATAGGTATTGTAGTTATAGGTTCGCTCCATTGCCCGTCTGTATGTCCGTATGTCGAGGCCCTTTTTCTCAGAAACGGCTTGAGGTACTAAGTTGAAATTTGTACTGAATATAAAGGTCAATGGTCCCTTAATGCCCTGAAAATTTCAAGTTTCTTATTTAACTCCGTGAAAAACCACAGCTTTAGTTCGATAAAATCAACATTAGAGCACGGATTCAAACGATAGGTCTATAGGAATTCTGCAATAAAACTGCGCACTAGTAGTATAGTAGATGACAAGTTATATATAGACTTAGTAGTATAGTAGATGACAAGTTATATATACTACTGAGTATGACTCGCACTTGGCCGGTTATTTTATTCAAACAAAAGCTCTAACTCTTGTTATTTTTAGGTAGGTACCTAAGCAGATGTTTCGATCTCAATTAACCTTCATTCTCGAAACTCACTTCAAAGTGTGTCAGGATTAGACAGGTAGGTATCATTATAATTGAATCACACTCCTGAATTAAATATTAATAATTATCCTCGTGGTTACATACGTACTTAGCTCAATTTTGTTAATGTGCTAGCGGTCGCCCGCGACTTTTCCCGCGTAGAATTTCTGATTTTTCCCGCTGCAAGAGGTCTATCGTAAAAGTACCCTACTGCCCGTCACCACGCTCGCGCTAGTATGAATGTACATGGATTTTTTATTTTTTTAAATTTTCATATAGTTTGCCACCTATTTATTTTATTTTATAATGTCCAGGCGTCTTCGAGTAAACGGGGAACATACATAAAAAATAATTTTAAAAAAATCTGACGAATTGAGAACCTCCTCCTTTTTTGGAAGTCGGTTAACAAAATCAGCTAATTGTTATAATATGAAAGCATAATGTCATGTCATTGCTTAATCTAATTAGGTGAACTTATAGTACATTTCATCGTAGTCCTCGTTAGAATTAAGAGGCTAGTGAAAGGAAGTAGATTTAAGATCATTTCTGGACTTACTTCCCAAAGTTATGAAACTTTGCAATATTGTTAGGGAGGGTCTCTAATTATTATACCAGAAGTCAAATAACTCACCCCGAGCGGGAGGAAAGGGGAGTTTAAAGAAGGTACTTTCCTTTAGTTATTTGTTATCATCTCGTAAATCGTAATCTATTACTATGTACTACGGAAAAATTACTCTCACGAAAAAGAAAGAAAGTTTAAATCCATTAAAACCTAGTTTGACGAAGCTAAATGATTTAGTAGGTAAAACGTTGCAATTATCACATTTTACAAAAGTCAAGAGTTGCACAAAAAATGCTTATAGTAAATACAAAAAACCTAAAAATACACCTAATACCTATAGTATTAAAATAAATAGTATATTTATATTTTGTTTGTACGGAAACTTCACTTTACTGATTGAGACGGGAAGGGACTTTTGAAGCTTACTCTAGATTCAAGGGATCCAAGACAGTTTGACGCGAAATTCATGTGGGCGAAAGAGGACAAATCTAGTAAAAGTAAATGGAATAAGCCGTACAACGTTAACAATCGTGATATTTGCCAAGTTATAATAATTTATAAATATGTACATCCGAAATTCTAAGTAAAGTCATTCCAAACATATGTCTTTGACAGTGCAAATAGCGCAACGTTATTGTGTGTTGCATAGAAAATTCAAACCCCGGTAAAAATTTAAAACGCTACTAGTTACGATGCTTGCAGCACCATCGGCCGATCGAGATGCGACAGTACTGAGCATGCCGTCAGTGTGAAGGCGCCCTGACTTGTATAGGGGTTGTGTTCGCGTACAAAGAATATCATGAAGGGCGGGACTGGGCGGGCGGCGGTCCGGGTTGAGGCTGCGATCCCGCGCAGTGGATCGCCGACCGCCGTCTAGAGAGCACGCCGCGCGGCGCACGCACACCACGCACCCGTCGGTACGCGCCACGCTTACACGCACGTAACCCTACCCTCGGTTCACCCGCACCCACCCACACCCACACCCTGGCCTACCCACAGTGGGGCTCCCCACCCCCTCACCCTCGTGGATACTAATTGCGCGAAGCACAAATTCTCGCAAAATTTCGTAATGGACGCGCGCAATTATTATTCGCGGCATATTCGGTGTTTGCATGCGCTTTTCCGTCTCCGATTGTTTCACATTCGAATGTCAGTCAGTGTATGTCGTAGTTTGCTAGCGTCGTTTAAAATTTTTTACTGTTTTTCAACAATTTGATCAATATGCGAATATACTTAACTGTTCACTGTTTATTTATGAAGTACTTTTAAGATTTCCAATTTTAACTTTTATAAACATACAATTTTAATGTTTTATTAGAAAATAATTGGAACGTACTTTACACAGAAGTTTTTATATGCGGCTGACCTAATACTCCACTTAGCTTTTTAACACTATTTGTAAACATATAAGTCTTTCCACAAAGGCAAAACTTTACGATTGTTACGCTGTTATTTATACTGAAGTTTTTCTGTGAAATGCCTCTGGGACCTTTCGGCCGCAGCGCTTTTCCAATCCATCATTTGATCAAACAATCGACTTTGATGCCGGAATAATGAACGAATAATCAGTTACAGAATTCCCTCTCGTGTTTGAAAAAGTCATTCGATATTATTTTTCGTGTGCTTTTTACTTGCTGATGCCCGCGACTTCGTCTGCGTGGATTTAGTTTTTAAAATCCCGCGGGAACTCTGATTTTCCGGGATAAAAAGTAGTCTATACTATATCAAACTCCAGGTCCTCAACTGTACATTCAAAAATCACGTCGAACAGTAGCACTGTTGCAGCGTGATTGAAAGACAAACCAACAAACAAACACTTTCGCATTTATAATATTAGTAGGATATTGTTTCATGCAAATTGACCAAAAATTTCTTTAATCTAGTTTTACCTTTTCAATGGAAATGGTACTATTTTCAACTGCAAATACTGAGCATAATATTAATTAACCCCCTCTTTTATTTAACTTTTTTGATATATCTTTAAGTTAAAATTAAAATTTTTACTTTCAAAAAAGTCTTCATTGAACTAAGGTACCCGTCTGTGTAACTTTTCATTGGATAACTTGTGCTAATATAAAAAAAGCTAATGGTCGAAGAATTTAAGCCATAGCTACTAAATCAAAATTATCATAGGATAATAAGTTATATTTAAAAGCTGCTGTTTATTTCACTACATCAAAATATAACATTTGCTTATTAGATAAAGAGTACCCGATAGGAAAACGAAAGTATTAAAGGATGTCTGTAACTTATTTATTTTGTATCCTAAACACACAATTGTATTAAGTACCTTGTTTCTAAAACCCCTTGATATTATTTATTCACAAACTTCTGACATCCCAGGAGGGGGATTATCAGAATGTTACATTAATTCGACAAGAGTTTGACTCATAATAAAGGCATCATTTTAGATTTTAGTAGACTAAAATGCTCAAATCGCTACATAATCCTTAATTTATTCACTCAAATATCAAAAAAATTATATCAAAAGCTCTCAAACTTTTCGCTGAAAAAGCGTATTGCTAGTAATTAAGCCTGTAAATCTTCAGTGAAGGCGTTAAGCCGTGTTAAACATGGAATAATATTGCCCTTTCACCTCCAAATAAAGCGTAAAGTTTAGGTTAGGAGTGGACACAATAAATAGTGCAATTATTGGACTTCTTCCGGCGACCTTTCGCATTTCAGTCCAATCTTACCTGTTGAGCTATGAGGCTATAACTAAAGGAAAAGTAAATTTTTTTCTTCAATTAAAAATATTAAACAGTTTTTTTTAAAGAATATTTATTAGCCAAGCTGAAGTTGACTAATATTCTCCTGTCCCCTCCATATAAGCAGAAAGCTTGCGCTAGGAGTGGGTACGACAGTAGTGCAACAGGTGGGGTTCAAACCTGCGACCTTTCAGTTTTCAGTCCGCACATTAAACTGTTGGACTATTTAAAACAGTGTATTAAATATGAAATTATCTTTATAAATAAAAAAATATTCGCAGTGTTTATTAGTTTTGAAGTATATTTGTGCTTATTGTTTAGGACTTAGATAGTACAGTTTCCATTTATCAGAGCCACAGGTGGGCCTATATTTGGACGAAAAAAGCTTTACGAAAGTAATAATTACACATTTCTGCATTAATCATAATATAATTTATGACTATCTAGGCATTTAATTCAGCTAATACATACAAACTACGTGTTATACAATATACAAGTACTAATATATGTACCTTCCCAGTGAAATGTTAATATTATGATGAAAAGTGAAAACTACATTAACGAAATCCTCTGACAAACTATCTATACTATTATAATAAAGAGAGAGCGCGAATTTTGTGAGTTTGTATGTATGTCCGGAGCAAACTTTGGAACCACCGCACCTATTACAATAATTCTTTTACCATTTCAAAGGTACATTATTCCAGATGGTTATAGGCTATAATTATGTTAATAAATGTATTATGGCTAGATATTATGTGCAAATTTGTTAAAGAAGTCGGAAATTTTTTTGACTCTTAAACGTTTTCAAGGCGTGCGCTGGGTCATATACTGTTATTGGATGAAAATGATGTATGGGTGAATTGTTACTCTTAAAGAGTTCTAAAAAAAAGTCCGTGATAGCATATGTCTATATTCTAAGGAGAACTTACAGTAACCATTTCTATCTTTCAAATTTTGATTAAAAATAATGAATTATTTTCGAAGCTTCTTTAACCGATGTGATGTCAATCTATATCTAAATAAATATGTTTATTATCGTAAGTATTTAATTTAGAACATATTTGCCCTTTACACTATACAATTTAAATAAATATCTTAGGAGTTATCGGAAAATTAATATGTCCGCGCGACAAAATAATAAAATTGTGCCGGCTGGCGCGGCGGGGCACGGTGGCGGGTATCGGTGCGGGATATTCGTGTGGTTCCTGTGGTGATCTTTTTGACAATCGTCTCCTATAAGAAGCTCACAAGAACAAATATTTAATTTTCAACCCGGACGAAGTCGGTGCGGGCTTCTAGTTAGTGAATAAAGTCAGAAACCAGCAGGGCTCCCTTTTAATAATGGACTATGGCTTTTACTAGTGACTTCGTTCAAGTAGGGTTGGGTCTTTAAAAATCCCGCAATAACCCTTTGTTTTTCCAATGAAGGAAATCTATTTCACTATCTAGGTCGTCTTTTATACCCATGCAAATATTTCATCAATTCGTTGTTCCGTGACTCCGTGAGTGACAAACCAACAACCCAACTGTCAAACACACTTTCGCCATATTGGCAACAGACATAACAAGGATATGTACTTCTTCTTCAACTAATGGACGTCCACTGCTGGACATAAGTCTCCTGCATGGACCTCCACAAGCCTCGGTCTTGCGCCGCCTGAATCCAGCGGCTCCCTGCGACTCGCTTGATGTCGTCTGTCCACCTAGTGGGGGGTCTGCCAACACTGCGCTTCCCGGTGCGAGGGCGCCACTCCAGCACCTTGGGACCCCATCGACTATCAGCTCTTCGGACTATGTGCCCCGCCCATTTCCACTTCAGTTTCGCAACTCGCAGAGCTATGTCGGTGACTTTGGTTCTCCTACGGATCTCCTCATTTCTGATTTGATCTCGCAGGGATACTCCGAGCATAGCTCTCTCCATCGCCCGCTGAGTGATCCTGAGCACGGATATGTACGGATGTAGAGAAAGAAAATATTAGTGTGAATCTCACTGAAATGTGTGTGAATATCATTGTAATTATAGTTTCCCAATCTACAATGCAAGCTTCGTGTAACCTTCATCATCGTAATCGATTTTACTGCGAGCATTGATGTATCGTTCATTGTTCACTCGTCGCTTCGCTTTGCTTATAAATGGCGTAGCCAAGTCACCGTGAATGTGTGAATCTACCGAAATAGCCTACCTGGTGATAAATCTGAAGCAGCTGAGCTGTGATGGCCTAGTGTTTAGGACAGCGGTCTTCTTATTCAGGGGTCGCGGGTTCGATCTCTCTTACTTTTAGCCGACGAAAAAAAAGGAGGTTCTCAATCCGTCGCGTATATTTTTTTTATTTTCAAAAACACGGAAGTGTGTCGGTTTTTTTTTTTTCGAATATTCTAAACCTCTACCATAGCGCAGATCTTGATTAGAATTATATTATTGATTAGTCGTGTCAAATAACCATCTCATCGGACTATGAGACTGAGGGAATAGAGAGTATACCAGTATTTGAGCACAAACTAGTGCACTATAATATCTCCTGCGTATTTAGGTGCTAACCTTTGAGTTTGGCCACCGTGGCTGAATTCAGGAGGTCGGAGCTTTCGAATCTCATACTATCTTTTAATCTCATTCAACAGGTAGAGACTTTACTCAGTCAAACTCCACTCAATCTAAGTCTGTAGCCGAAATAGCTGCGCTTTAAGTTTTGTACTTTGCGGTACCGACACAAAAATGGCTAAATACAATGAACCGAAAGTCCGTAGAAAATTTTGAGGGTATGCTTGATGAAAGCTGAAATTCGACAAACAAACTAAACTTGACAGATAGCCCCTGGTAAATATAAGTCCATTTACAACAGTTTTGAATTTTAGCTAAAACCAGGTAGATATTTCACGACAGCTAATGTAAAATACTTAGGTGCTGATCAATTTTAAAAACTTTTTTTCGTTATCACACTCCATATTAGGTTAGATTCCGGAAGAATCGGATTTTATAATAAATTAAAATATTTTCAATAAATAAAAATTCTTAAAAAAAAAAAAAAACAACTTTATTTGTGAACATATTTATTGAAATAACATAGGTAATATGACATAAGATAATGTGTTGAGCCATCATGTTAACTTCTGTTTGGCCTGTTTTTCGGTTAGATTCTTAAGCTCGTTGAGTTTTAAAATTTTTTAAGTATAAATTCTAAATATCAAAAATAATAGCCAAATATTTTTGAAAATAAAATATCAATAATACCATACCATATAAACAAAAACTTAAATACTTTCAACTGTGTTCAGTATACGAGGATAGATGAAAATAGTTTTTTCTATAGGCTAATCTTCTTTAATATAATCAAAAAAAAGGAAACTAAATACGATAATTAAATACCATCTACATACACTTTCAGCTTTTATCAAGCACCTCATAAAAAATTCAACGGGCTCTCGGGCTATATACAAGTTCAGCTGTCAATGGAGCTGTGATGGAGCACTGAGGAAATAGTGGCTCGTGTTTCATTTCCCAATCGAAATCACGGTGGGAATCGAATCAACGATTTTAGTTTATCGGTAGATAACTGCTCAATCAGTGTACCTTTTAATCTCACTTGTAAATAATATTATGTAGTAGGATTCATTAAAGAAGACTGATATAGACAATGAATTTGAATTAATTAGACTAAGACTTAATTTAGATAGAACTAATTAAGAAATTTCATATTAGGTATGCATAAAAGGGTCAAAACCTAAATAAAGCATGGAACTGCAACATGCATAATTTACAAAGTGTTAATTACACTTTGTAAATTATGCAAGAAAAACATGGAAACAATTTTACTGTACGCTCCAGAATACCGCGTGTTGTTACTCGTGTATCATTTTGACTAAAACAAAACACTCTTTTTAACTTTATTCCAAAAGCTTCCAAAAGCTACGTGAATGTTTCGCCCTAGAGCTTTTTGTTTTTGCACTTATATAACTAGGAATAGCCTAGCCTATTATTATAACCCAAAGAGTTCCTCTATCGAACGTTGGTGTTATTTTTGTACATTTCTTAGTAATGTTTCAATAAAATTTTGATGCCAAGCAATTTTAGCCTAAGGCTAAGAAGCCCTTGTTAAGGGTAACTTTGTTAAATTTCTTTCATTTCACGAGGGCTCGTGGCTCATGGTTGTGTGTGTCGTATCTGTATAAGTGTGAGCGAGAGCTTGCTCGCGCCTGACCGCTCCCAGGCTCCTGACAGGCACGCACACTTACGCAATGTGCATGTACACGACGAAACCACAAGTAAAGCGCCCGTAACTTCGTGAGATAAACGTACTATACTTTAAAACTTACTTATATTTGAGTTTTAATATGATTATACGCGTAATTACGAAACGTTTTCGTTCAACGTTTCTGATACGCACCGCTAAAGTATTGAATGCCCTCCCGACATTCGAACTTCCTGCCTCGTTGTTTGAGTACCTTCAAAGGAATCTTCTAGGCAAGCGCGCTCCAAACTAGAGCTCAGCATTGTTTTCCATATTACGCATGATTTTATCACTACAAATCCTATCTTACAATAAAAATACCCCTTTGAAGCGAAACCCTTTTCAATCACCTTTAATTTTCCACTGCAAATATTTCAACACAAGTGTGAAATTAAAATTCACTTGTGAAGTATCCAAGAAATCACGAATGTTTTTACAAACACAACAAGTATCATTAGTACCGGTCCAGCCATAACTGAAGACCATGATTATCCCAAGAGCTTGCCTAATGGCGTATAATTAAACCTTAAACCGGCCGAGGGCTCGTACTTTGCGCCGAGTGATATAAGATTCCCAAGGGCCTTCAGTGACATTCCTCCTTTTATTATGAGCACTTTAACTTTACCACGTTTTATTTCATTGCCCGTTTTTATCTCACTTC
Organism: Hipparchia sbordonii; assembly: GCA_038048805.1. Classification (NCBI taxonomy): domain Eukaryota; kingdom Metazoa; phylum Arthropoda; class Insecta; order Lepidoptera; family Nymphalidae; genus Hipparchia; species Hipparchia sbordonii. Next base: position 10,936,532 of record CM076104.1, on the reverse strand, counting down.
AAAAAAGGGATGGGTTCTCAATTCGACGGGTTTTTTTGTTAGCGATGGCACTCTACAGATAATTTCGTCAAATCTGGACTGATTTTGTAGCTTTTCAGAGTTCCCTTACTAGCTTTTGTCCCCGACTTCGTCTGCTTGGGATTGGTTTTCGAAATCAGTAGGGAACCCTTTTTAACAATTACGTTGATCTGTTAGTCCATTATTGCGTGATTGAAGGACAAATCAACAAACAAACACATTGAAACTCGGACCAATAAAACATTAGTGTCTTATTATTTAATTGGATCAATATGACAAAGACAGAATAAATGTTTTATTATTTATCAAAATGTGCGTATAGTCTGGCAATTTTGACATAATATATTAATATGAACCAACAAATAGCCTCTGTATATATAGCCTCAACAGCTCAACTATTAAAGGTGTGGAATTAAAATTGAAAGGTCGCAGGTTCGACCTTTGATCCCCACCCGTTGCATTGTAGTCGTACCCACTCTTAGTAAGTTAGTCCTAACACAAGATTTCTGCTTATTTGGAGGGGAAAGAAGAACATAAGTCAGCTTGGCTAATATTCTTTAAAAAAACGTACTCATAAATGCCAAACTCTTCTGTGGTTGAGTAAAAAAATTACTCGCCATTTTCCTCTTTTATAAAGTATTTATTTTCCTCCTTTGGCTTATCCACTCACCAAATCAAATATTTATACCGCTATAGATAGCTTCCATTTTTCATTCATTCTAACTTAGCATGATCCTTTCTTTCCTACGGTTTTTGGATTATGACACGGTAGGTACACGTTATTTCACACTTTATTTGAATAAAGCTTCCAATTTCGCTCCCGGCTTATCAAAATCATGTCCTCATAAAATTCAAACAAATAATGAGGTATTTGTAGCTTCAGCAGTATAAAAGCAGTACAATTTATGAAAATAATGTTATTAGATACACGTCAGACTCTCGCACTGAGGGTTCCGTACATTAAGCTTGGGAAAAAATATCATTATCGTGATCAACCCATCAACGGTTCACTGCTGAGCACAGGTTTTCAGAGAAGTCTTCCACGCTGGCATATTGCTAATTGGCAGACTTCATACAGGTATATGAAGTCCTTGTAGAATATTATAGAGAAATCTCAGGCGTGCAAGTTTCCTCAAGATGTTATCTTTCCCCGTGAAGGATTTTTTTTATATCAATAGCGGGCAAACGAGCTGGCGGGTCACTTGATGTTAAGTGATTACCGCCACCCATGGACACTTGTAGTACCAGAGGCACCACCAATGCGTTGCCGGCTTTTCAGGAATTTATTGACCCACCCCTTGAATAACCCTATGTTATAATGAAATGGGAACACAGTCGAAGGGAGATGATTCCACAATTTGGTAGTACGTGATAAAAAAGATCTGGAGCAACGGTTGGTCAAAGTGTTCCAGGCACCCCCAGGTGGTGAGGGTGAAATTGCGACATAATAAGGAGGATGTGCCATAACAATCCATTTCAATAATTTTTTAATGAAAATAAGAATATACATTTTAATTTTTAAATATTTAAATCTCAGCAAATTTTCGCGAACCTCAGTAGGATAAAATTAAAGTAACACCTATATGCGGTGAACATAATCATTTAGCACATTTAACGAGGAAAGTTTATACAATACATTCACATTAAAATTTAGTCAGCACACTGTACGAAGCTGGGACGAGCCGGCTACTAGCTAATGTAAATACTTCAAAGTATAATACTAGGTATAAAGTAGGTTCAGAGCAACTTAATGAAGAAACTTTACCTATTAATTTTATTACCCACATAGATACATAAGTGCACTTAGTTCAAAGTTGTACCGATACATTAATTCCAGTCGAAGAGCTAAACCTTCAGACGGTAATAAATGTCCTGTTATGAAACTACAACAATAAACGTTTTAACCATAAGTTATAGAGATCCCCAAAACGGTCATTTACGATTGTCTATGTTTACGTAATTGATGGTTACAAATAAGAGCTCCATAATCTGCAGTGTTGGGACAATACACTGTAACTTTAGATACAGTGTTTTATCGTAACAGCGACAAATGAGTTGGTCGCACATGTTTACATAATATATAATGGCATTTAAATATTTCAATTAAGTCTTAAAAATACTAAGAAACTTCAAATGGAAAATACACTGTATCTCGTAAAACATAATGGTCCAATAAATGCTTGTTTTTCAGATACAGTAGGCATATTTTCATGGCACAGCAGCAATATTATTGAAGGTCAATATATTTTATAGCTACTACATTTGTAAAAGAATTAAATAATTAAGTAAGTAATGCTATATTGTTTGAGTTTTTAACCAAAATTAAAAGTTTGACACAATTCAAATATAGCGGTTGCCTTTCATATTCGCAATGCTAGATTTCATCAACATAAATATAAGACTTAACCGACCATGATTTTTTGGCAGTTTTTGTATTGAAGATCTGCCAAAGTGTCTTTACGCTCGGTTGAAACTTATTTTACGTTGATGAAATCGACCCTTAACTTGACTTAGTTTGAGTTAGAACAAAGCTTTTTTGGTACATTTAATTGTTTAATTTAAGGGGTATTTCGTCTTATTTTTATTGATACATTTTTAATAAAGCCTTTTAATCCTTTTCGTTTCTCAATTCCGGATCTAATTCAGTGTGTTTAAGGCCTCTACCCACTCTATTAACAACTGCTTTATTTTAGGCCATTAACGTACTCTGAACGCGCGTTTCATATTCTATTAAGGGAGCACACCTCGTTTTCCTTTTACGATTCCACATAACAGCATTCTTGAGTAGATTTTCATGTACTTTTCATGCTGAGGACCATAATCTGTATCAAATAAACTTCCATAATTCGCAGCAGTGTTTCTTTTGCCGCTTATATTCGCCTCTGACTTTTTCACCTTCGCCCAGTAATGTTTAGATAATAATCGAAAAAATTGCAAATCAAGCAATTTAGCGTTGGCGACACGATAGCGCTGGCAAGTAGAAACCGATTAGGGGTATTTGAATGTATGTTGCCATACCCCTTTCAAGTTGGCCCGCTACCATCTTAGACCGTATCATCCCTTACCATCAGATGAGATCGAAGTCAAAGTTTTTTCATCGAATAAAAAAATCTCTCAATCAAGTGTCTCTTCCGCTCTTACCTAAATACGTCTTCTTAGCCTACTTTCAAACTTAAAAACGAATTCAGTCAGATAATGGCCTTAACGGGCCTGAAAACGGCGTGTCTCGAATAACCTAAATGCTGAAAACGGTAAAAAAAGAGAAAACAACCTTTATACAGGGCCCAAACGGTTTTTCACAGCGTAATTAAGCCCGAAGTCTACCCCACGTACTTCGTTTCAAGCATCAAATGATATTTAAGGACCCTGAAGGCCTCTGACGCCATTCTCTCCTTTATTATTAGTCTTTTAACAATGCCACGTTTTATTGCCCTAATCTTAAATCTTATCTCCTCACACTTTTCACTTTTGAGTTATTTGATATTTAACAAATACATATAACACCCCTGTCTTTTGAGTCTACGGCCCGACTATGTAAGATATATCTGTTATCATATTACCATTTTTCTGCCCCATCATCAGATGGTCCTCCTTGATCATCATCTATCTGATACCTGCTCACTGAGACAATTCTGATGAACTCAATTCTATTTGCTGTAACTTGATGAGGAATTGGGTATCTAGCAGACCAATTGATTCTGCAGTATCAGCTCAAGGTTGCCGTGTGTTGGACATGATCTGAAATAACAGTACATACAATTTTAAATCAGTTACCGCCCTTTTAGCGACTGTTTTCACTTGTGTTCTTAGGCACGGACAGGACTAGAAGGGCCTTGGATTTTCAAAATTGATATCCATCCAGTTACTGACATGGAGCAACGTTGCTTAACCTGCTACAGCGTACGTAACTAGGTCACACGCCGCAAGTCAGTCTCTTATGTTTTTTTAGTAGGTATATTTATAGAGTATCGTGATGATAAATAGTAATAGCGTTTGGTACGCCACATTTCCCTTTTACGATTTCACCTTACGATACAAGGGATATCGTATCCCGGAGTAGATTTTCATGTATCTGCGTCATGATCTGCTTCCAATAGCCAATCATAATGGTTAAAGGAACTCCCTACAGTCAAAGCACTAAAGATTATAATCTATAGAGTTTCGACTGTAGGGAGCTCCTTTGTCCATGAAAGTTTGTAATTAAGTAGGAAATGAGCTGATGATCTTCACGCCTGAGCAGATCTTCATAAAATATGGCTAAGATCCATCTCGATCATGTTAACTTCCAAACATAAAAAAACCGCATCAAAATAGGTCCATTCGTTAGGGAGCTACTAGGGAACAGACAGACACACAGATTCACAAATAAACAGATTACACATAATCACACTTCAAACCACCACCCACTCCTGTTGTTATCGTACCTACTTCTAGTACAAGCTTTCCGCTTATTTGGAACGGAGAGGAGAATATAAGTCAAGTTCAGCTTGGCTAATATTTAAAAAAACTTATTATAACTTTTTCTCTGCTTAGATTAAAAATGGCGTCTGCGAAATCTGTCTGTCTGTAGGTAATACTATGTTTACGACCCGTATACTAGAACTTAGAGATTGTGTGTGCAATAGAATAAGCCATATTACTACGTCACCAATTAATTTTTTTCGAGTTAAATATCGCAACAGCCCATGAAAGAAAAACTTAAAAAAACGTTCGTTAGTGTTTGTAACAGCTTACAAACTATACTACACTGAATCCGTGTTTTCAGTATTCTGTTGTTCAACTCAGTGAAAAATAAGCTGACGGGGGCTATGCTTTAAAAATAGGTTTCTGCCGCCATAATGACGCGTTTCACGTAACTCATGTCATGCGCAAAAATTTCACATAAAGTTTATTACATTTTTGGTCGGAATTTTTAGTGATATGTGTCAAGGTTGACTGTGCAATAAATCACGGAACCGTTCATGTTACATGTTGATTAAATAATGTATCTAAAAATATTATAATAATAATGATGTCCTATCGACCGAACCCAGCCACGGCGGCCAATCTTCGCAGAGATTAGCCATCTGCGCGGGAGATATTATAGTGCACAAGATTGTATGCCTTGCTCTTTATTCCCCCTCTCTCATATCCGATGGGATGGAAATATGACAGAGAGAAAGATTGCGGCAGGACCGAAGGCTTTATTTGCCATACAAGACACAACGCCAACTTCTTAACTCCGGGCTAGAATGGAGAATTTCTTAGGAAAAAAACCCTCTACCTAGGTACATTTTTTGCCCCGACCAGTCGGAAATAAAATTTGAGATTTCGTCGTCTGCAGTTGGACACGCTACCAACTAAATAATATTCTGTACCCACCTATCTTAAACCTAATAATGAGCACACCTAACTATATATTAGCAGGCACAGCAGAATCTGCATTCCGACTCTACCACGCACCGGTTCGGAATCATCATCGCATATGACACGTCATGACTCATGACTCATGACGTGTCATATGAGCTACAAGTTGGCCTACATGAAATAAAAAATTTTGAATTTGAATTTACAGTACATAGGTGATACATATACAGGGTGTCCCACGGCTATGCCACATGGAGGGGAAGTACCTTAAATATTGTAGATGGAACATTTTACTGAAAGAAGACTTCATTTTAATTTAAAAAACAATTTAAACTGCATTCATAGATTTTTAAATAATTGCCTGGTTGAACCGGGACTCGAACCCGCTATACGAGAAAAAAAATTAACCTGTATCTTTATCATGCCGATCGGAAGGCTTCATCATAACGATTATTTTTTGTTAAATAACATAGCATGAGAAATAAAAGAAAGACCATGAATTTTAGCCTTTGATGTAAAATTTTGTTCAGAAAAATGAAAAGCTGACATTGCAATTCGTAGCTCTGTTGCAGCGGGATTGAAGGACAAACCAATAAATCAACAAACAAACACACATTCGCATTTATAGGTAATATAAGTAAGGATTGTAAGGATAGTAAGGATCGGGAAAAGATGCGTACTTCTCAAGTGGGTACTCATTAGTAATAGTTCATGTCAGTTGTATGTCGATACGCCAATGTCAGCTTTTCATTTTTCTGAACAAAATTTTACATCAAAGGCTAAAATTCATGGTCTTCCTTTTATTTCTCATGCTATGTTATTTAACAAAAAATAATCCTTATGATGAAGCCTTCCGATAGGTATGATAAAGATACAGGTTATTTTTTTTTCTCGTATAGCGGGTTCGAGTCCCGGTTCAACCAGGCAATTATTTAAAAATCTATGAATGCAGTTTAAATTGTTTTTTAAATTAAAATGAAGTCTTCTTTCAGTAAAATGTTCCATCTACAATATTTAAGGTACTTCCCCTCCATGTGGCATAGCCGTGGGACACCCTGTATATATATAGGTATATAGGTGTACATAAGTACCAGATCTGACTTGATTAAGAGCTAGACCAACTATAATTAACTTAACAGAAAATCGCACGTTGCTTTTAAAGATATTTTAAAAGGGACCTTTTCCAAGGGATACCACAACCAAATTAACACCAATTAGTGAAACTTAATTAAATTCTGTTTGGCACTTTCTGAGATCACATCATAAACACCGCCGCCGGTAGATCAACTCTATGTTTAATGTCTGTCTAGATTTTGTACTTGATATAGAATAGTAGCTCTTATGTTCAGTTGACTAAAGCCCATTTTCACCAACCATACCTAAATCCTCTAATGTGGGTAGCCCCTAAAGGCAACCCTTACACGTATGTCATTTTCACCCTTAGCTTTTTATTTCACGCGCTCCTAAGGGTAGTGAAAACAAAATTGTCACTAAGGGTTACCAAAATTAAATTAGGTAGTCCCTAAAAAGGAAAGGTTGGTGAGAACGGACGTAAACAATAAAAAAATACGTTTTTATCACGAGCTTAGGGTCAAAAAAATCCGCAATCAAAATGGTAATAAAATAAAAGGTAGGAAAATTTGATTCTACCCAGATAAAATTGAGTTTATCATGGGAGAATCCACTGAATTTGGTAGGCTCTGGTAGATTTTCATTTTTGTAAATATATTATTATTTTAATTCATTTTATTATTCATATAATTTTTGCTGCTTCTATCACTTTTGTAAGTGTTACATTGTTATCTATGTATATAAAATTCAAAGTCCTGACTGACTGACTGACTGACTGAGATATCAACGCACAGCCTAAACTACTGAAGTTGAAACTTGAAATTTTTACAGTTGGTTCGTTTTATGACGTAGGCGCACACTAAGAAAGGATTATTAGAAATTCCACCCCTAAGGGGTTTAAATAGGGGATAGAAGTTTATATGAAACTCCGTCATTTTTCAAGCTGTTTCCATCAAAGTTGGTATTTGAGCTTTCAGTTAAAAATAAAAAAGTACGTGTGTCACAGTTTTTGAAAATTCCACCCCAAAATCTAATTCCACGCGGACGAATCGCGGGGGCAAAAGCTAGTAATATATATATTTTGTTGCTGTGACGTTACTCGGGTCTCACCTGAAAACCAGCGTCTTGTATTATAGTCGTTTATAATGCACGACATAATATGCTGAGCTATACACCCATTCTGAGTATTGTTACAGATAGACATTACTATTACTTAATATTAGTATTAAATGTACTGTTTGTAACATTAAACAAGAATAAATATATTTTCTTTCTTTCTTTCTTCCTTCTGTTTATAGGGAGTAGGTACCTACTATCAACACAGGATTATTTGAAATCATTTTGTCCGCCGCTTCGCTCACGTTAATTTCTTTTTATCAACCGCCTATTTTACCCGCTTAGGGGTGGAATTTTCAAAAATCCTTTCTAACCGGATGCCTAAGTCATAATAGCTATCTGTATACCAAACAGCCCGGTCCGTCCAGTGATTTGAGCTGTGCGTAGATAGATCAGTCAGTCAGTCACCTATTCCTTTCATATAGAAGCAGTCGGGTTTTTGATTTTTTTTTTTTATTTAATATTTTATTTTACACTTTTTAGTTAGTAACTTTAAATTAGCGTCATTCAAACTGAAAAAAGATATGAGAAACCTAACAATGATTTTCAAATTTTCATGACTGATAAACACATTACCATCCTTATGTCGCGCAGCCGGGTAAAAAAAATTATTATAATATATATAAAAATGTTTTATATGGGGCTTGCAATAAAATAAAATAATAATAAAATGTACACACTAGGTATAAACCGATAAAGTGGGGCGCCGATTTATTTTTTTTTTTATTCTCATTTTTAATAAGGGACTTTTGAAGGTGACCTTCATGTCAGCCCCATCGGTACTCACAAAATATTCCAATTATAATAATCCAATTAATATATACAAAATGAACTACCTATATAACTATATCAATTTGAGAGAATCACTAACAAATCTATATACTTTAACAGCCGAATTACTCAAAGGATTGCTAAAAATAGAATTAAAAATACCAGTATTCATAAAATTTAAATTTAGTTCATACATTAGTGTTTCTCTCAAATTGTGGTTCCGAACACATGCCAATAGCAAGTGTGAAATATCTTCTACTTCGCCACATACTTCACAATTGGGAGTATCACTTTTTCTCATTAGATACTTAAACACTCCTAATGGCATGTGTCCAGATCTTAGTCTAAATGCTACAACTAACTTATTTCTATTAATTTTACTATTTACAAACCAAGGTACACGAGGAGGCTCGGATTGAATGGTTCTATACCATATACCTTTAACAAGCGATCTCTCATTAAAATACTCATTCCAATTTTTACAAGACTTATTTTTGAATTTTGAAAATACATCGGTATAGTGAGGTTTAATACTATAATCAATTCCATTCAAATGAGCCGAATTTGCTAATCGATCCGCCTCCTCATTACCTCTCAGTCCAATATGAGATGGAATCCACTGCAATTTTAAAGACAATCCTTTGTCCCTATATTCATAGATAGTTTTTAATATAGAATAAGCTATTGATATTCCATTGCAACCATAAGTGCATCTTATAATATGCTGCAGAGCACTTTTACTATCAGTTAAAATAACTGCTTTTCTTGTATTGATATCTAAGACATATTTAATGGCTTCAAAAATTGCTATTAATTCAGCGGTCAGTATCGATATATGTACACTATTAACTTTAAATATTTTATAATTATTACGATTCGGATCAAATATAGAAGCTCCTATGCCAAATTCACTCTTTGATCCATCAGTATAGATCTTGTAAAAATCACTGTATGTATTATTAATTTCACCAATAACTTCATTTTTTAAAATATTTAACTCATACAATCTCTTTGATTTGCCGATTTATTTATAGAATACTTTGAACTTAAGAACGCCTTCTACGAGTCTCTAGTCAATATTCCTCAAACTACCATCCTCATATTCTTTAAAATTTCTAAAATTTAACCCAAAAACAGGCTAATATGTATGTACAATAATATTATATATAATTTTATTTAACAGTTAGATAACTGACTGTCATTATTATTTAATTTTAACTACAGGTTATGACTGTAACTGTACATAAGTTTTAGCTTGGTTTTAGATACTTTCTAAGTGAAAAGAGGTCTAATAACGACGATTTTGACAGCCTCCAAATCGTTAGCGCGTCGCCCGCGACTTTGTCCGCGCGGATTTAGTTTTTAAAATCCAAAAACGAAGTCGCGGGCATCAACTAATCAAATAGATAAGAGTGCCCACCAATGTAACAGTATCTGAAATAAATGAACATGAAAATGGCATCGACTGCAGAGCGCCTCTGAAAGCGCTCTTGCATCCATTGCACAGTTATCAAAGTTATACAGCGAGGAATTATTCCACGTCAACTGCAGGGCTGTCGACTTGAAACGTGCTGCCTGCATGCTTTTTTTTTATAACAATATTAGGAAAATCCATGCATTAATTTAAATAGCTGGATACAGGCATACTCCTTGGATATACTAATATATATTACCCTATTTCCAAGTATATAGAAATATAACAGTTTGGAACTTAGTCTCAAAAAAGGAGGCAGCAGCTTAACAAGGTGATGAATTTTTCTCAAGTACCTATTATGAGAAGAATTTCTATATTCTGAGAAAAGAGAAAGTAACACCTTTATTTGCACACACACTTGGGCACCTATAATATCTCCTGCGTGGTTGGCTAGTTATCAATAAAAATAATATTTTCAAACAAAACGGACGGCGTGGTATTATCCATAAATTGGCACCCATGAATCTAAATATATAAAAGGCAAGAGTGACTGACTGACTGACTGACTGACTGACTGATCTATCAACGCACAGCTCTAACCGCTTGACGGATTGGGCTGAAACTTGGCATACAGATAGCTATTATGACGAAGGCATCCGCTAAGGAAGAATTTTTGAAAATTAAATCCCTAAGGGGGTAAAATAAGGGTTTGAAAAATCGAATTTAACGCGAGCGAACCTGCGGGCAAAAGCTAGTTCTTAATAAAACAATTGTGTTAACCGCTCTATCACAATATATTTTTATAACAATAGTGTTAAACGCTCTATCTCAATTATATTACATAGAGTTAGGTCTATGCAAACTACAGCAAAGCGGTCTCGGTCACATAACTAGGTCATACCAAGGGCTAACAGTTATTTATCGCCCGATTAACTTCGAAATCTTCGACCTTTTTATTCAACATCTCTATTCCTTCAAGGCAAAAGCTCTTTATTCTCTCGCTCTCAGTTTCTAAATAGAAAGAGAGCGAGATAACCATAAACTATTTTTTCTTCTGTGATCGAAGCCATAAACCCATATGAAGAAAAAACTATAATTCAAAATATAAATCTGTCAAATAATTGCGGCTACTTCATTTAACCTATCCCTTAATTAAACACATGTATATATTTTATTTTATAGATTTATCACACTATCACACTAATATTAAAAAGGCTCTTTCACACAAAAACAACTGGACGGATTTGGATGAAAGTTGTATTATAACTTTGATTAACACAAAGGCTACTTTTTAATCCCGGTAAATTAAACAGTTCCTATGGCAATTAAAAACCTCAATCCATGCGGAAGAAGTCGCGCGAATCATCTTGTCAGACTCAGATGTTAACGATCAGTAGGGGACTATACTACGATCAATAGTCCCTTTTTAAAGCCTCATGAAACAGGCTGCAACAATAGTTTTCCGTTTTCGTTGCATCGCATCTTTCATAAGTACCTACTTATGGCCCTTGACGTGCCCTTGACATGGCTCTACTATATCAGGGTCCCACTCTTTTACCAGATACCTAAAGGAGAGTCAGTCAGTAAGTAGGTATTTAAAATTATAATTATTATCTAAAACTCTATAAACACGAAATATTCATTGTAAGAAACGCAAAGCTACCTACTTATCTAAAAGTTGGTAAAAACTTATTGAAGTTCGAAATATTACACAGAAGAAAACTTATTTTAAGATAATGATATTGAATAAAATATATCTGTATTATATAAATATTAAAATATGCCTTCTTGTAAACACAATTTATAGGTTCATAAATAATGATTTACGAAAGTGGTTTGCGCTTTGTATGTTTATTGTTCTAATAGAAATGTATGACTTTTGCTCGAATGGTCGTAAATAAACAGAAAATCTTTGGATTCCCACCCACGTAAAAATCAGTTAGTAGGTATATAGTGTTTTTTCCTTGGAATAATAATAATATTTTATGAATGTATTTGTAATTCTCAGAAATTTTCTATTGAGTTTTGGATATTTTCTTTTCATTTATTTGATAACATTAGCCAAACAAAGCTTCAACCTCGCTCTATCTATTTTTTATGTGCCGATTCAACCAACTAACGTTACATAGGTAGGTACGTTACGTTAAACGACTAAAAGCCCTTTGGAACCTTATTCAAATTTTTAAATGATATTTTTTGTGAATCACTGGATATTGAACTATTGTGTTAAGTATATATTTTTGGAATCTACTCATCATTTTCTAGATGAGTAGATTATATAACTTCTTATTCTTATTTTCGAATTATTTTTTTCAACTTTAGTCTTTAATGCGGGACCATGGTCACCCCATCAATTTTTTTTCAAGCCTATGCCACTCGGGATAAGCTAAGGATTCTAACGATACTTCATTCATCAAAATCAGTTCAGACGTATAGAAGTTATGATGGAATATAGAAACTCACATACATACCTACACACATACATACATACATACATAAATACATACATACATGAACCCTGAAAACAATATGTACTCCTTTTTTCAGGCAGTCGTATAATAATAATACGTTAAATGACATCAACTGACAACCCTTGCTATGCAGCCTTGGCCTAGGTACCTACCTGTTGATACTCGTATACCTATATCGATTCAGAAACTCCGTGTTAACGCGCCGTTGCACTATGCCTCTGAAAGCTACAAATTACTTTAGCGCCTATTAATTTACGTTCTCAGTTTGTTGACTATTGATATTGTAACACTTTTTAGCTATTTACTTATTATTTTTATACAAGCTTTTGCCCGTGACATTCAGCATTCTGCATATGGCGCAGACCACTTATACTACGTAGTACGTATATATAATTAAGAAAAGAAACAAAAGCAGCAATACTAAACTAAATCATCACAAGGAAAAAACAAAAAATCCATACAGGAGTCCTAAATCCAGTAGTAAGCATCTATCGATTGATAAAGGGAAAGAAGAGAAAAAGAATTTTCTTAAACCAAAACTTGACTAAAGTCTGTTCAATAAGTCACTTAACTTGCATGGGTTACTTTGTTCCATTTATTCCACCTTTCCGAACCTTTTTTTTATTCGATGACAAGATATCCCTTGACTGCAATCGCACCTGACGATAAGTGACGATGCAATCTAAGATGGTAGCGGGCTAACTTGGAAGGGGTATGGCAGTGTACATTCAACCCATACCTCTGGTCGATTTCTACACGCCATCGTGCCGGAACGTCTTTGACGGGATTGTGGTAACTAGCCACGGCCAAAGCCAGAATATTACTGAAGTTTGGCGAAAACTACGACATTCAGAATAATTCATAATAATCCGTATCGCCCCAGAGTGGCTCTTAATTAAATGAAACTAGGTGTCGAGCTACACTCAGGCACCGAGCGTATGTACTCGTAGGAATATTAAATTAAAAATTTCGATCTTTGCCACTGCGTTTAAATTAAAATACGTAACGAAGTGATAATCTGCTTTTACATTAGACTTTCTGTATAGGTTTTTACGTTACTAATTTGATAGGGTTTGACTAATTATGTACAGCGTGTACAGCTACAGTAAAACCAGCGTTGATATCCCTTCTTCTTCTTCTTCTTATTCAACTTATAGACGTCCACTGCTGGACATAAGTCTCTTGCATGGACCTTCACAGATCTCGGTCTTGCGCCGCCTACGCTACTTGATATCCCTACTTAATAAATATTTCTTTATTGAATATACATTACATATACTTCATATCTACCATAATACTCGATCCATTTCTCTAATCCAACTTATGCTGAGATCTATAGAGCGTGCTCTGGACTCAGCTCAGACTTAAGATAGAGGTTAGAATGGGACACAAATATGCTCTTACATAAATCTGTCTCGTTTTAAATCTGTCTTGAGTGTGAGCTGAGTGAGAGAACGGTCTATAGATTTCAACCTTAGAATCACGAAAGACTTGAAAATAGACATTGGGCATGACTATTCGTTTTCGAACCTTATTATCATGCGGAATAATCACAGTGACATGGTGATTTTTAGCATGTTTTTTTAGGGACTTGTCTCCAAAGCACTTAATTATTCCTTGTGATAAGTGACGATGCAATCTTGTTGAAAGCCTGCTAACCCGAAGGGGCAGTTACCAAAAGGCTTGGTATGGCAGTTTAATCAAAACCCATTCCGTTCATCGAATTCTACACAATTTTACGCTTAATCGTTTGACGGCACATGTTTGCAAATCTTTGGACTAGTCCCAACCAAATCTATGCACCAGTGAACATTCTAGGAATTCAATATTCTATGTAGTAACCTTGTAACATTCTCCACAGCTATGATGCGGCGCGGTTCAATGGCGATCGCCGGCGGCGGCGAGCCTTTGATCGTTGTGGAGGAAAGCGGGGCTGAAGAAGAGGCCTGCTACCGCCCCCCGCTCCCCATTCGCGGCTTCTCCGAGGACCAGGAGTCCCCGCCAGACCCTTACCATCTGTCGCCTTGGCGTGAGACGCGCAAGCATTCCTTGCCCACGCCCTCCTGCACTTCTGGACCTACGGCTAGCCAGGTAACACTGAATGCGCGACTCATTGCTCACTATATATTAATTGTAGGTATAGCCGAGGTATAATTGCTAATAAATAAACATAGATTAATGATTGGGAGTCGCTTTTAATTTTTTACCATGTTGCTTACAATTTCCTTGGAAAGTACTGACTTGAAAGCCAATTTTATTCGCTTAATAAATATCTTAATATTATTTTGTTATTTGGAAGAGATCCTCGAAACTAGTTAGCGATAAGGTTGTTTTTTGTGTTGTTCTTTATTTTAAGTGGTGTACAATAAAAATATTCATTAATTCATCCATACATTAATTCATTCATTCATTGTGGCGGCAGGTACGTCGTCTGTCGGAGAGAGGGGAAGGCGCAGCGCACGAGGCTAGGGAAGCTGCGTTCCTGGCTACATTGAGCCAAGTGTCACCACAGCCCGGTGGTCGAAGGTATACCTAAAATACGTACACATAAAAAAATACAGAAGAACCTCAGTAAGTCGAACCTCGATAAGTTGAAAACCTCAAAAACTCAAAAAAATGTTTTGTCTCCCTTCAGATTCCACTTACAGAGGTTCATATACTTATATCAATTTTTTCAGTAAAATTTTTAATCTCATTAATAACATTAACATAATTTAAAAATAAACTTAAATCTAAATGAATTAATTACTTAATTAATAATAAATACTAAACTTAAAACTAAATAAAATCTAAAACCCCATGGAAGTCACCGCAACTTCGCACAAAAGCTGTTATTTTCATATTACAAACAGGCACTTCAATTTTATTTATTGGTATACATAGATGTATAGATAGGTTACAAAGAGTTTTCTTTTCAGACATTCCGTAGTAACAATATCGAGGGTGCCTCAGGCGCTGTTCGGACGAGGCCGCCGAGAATCAATCGCGGCGTTCCCGGCGCTCGGCAGCCGGCGCGACTCGGGAGCGAGCATTAAAAAATGTAAAATAAATGTTTTTCATTACATCCTTTGATCAATTACGAAGTTTGGAACAAGCAAACATTTTTTTTAGATGATTGCCCAAAAAAAAAGAGTGAAATGTTTTCAGAATTCTTTATTTTCCACCATATTTTCTTAATGTTTGAACAGATTTGGATAAGATACTATAATCATCTCGAGTGAAAATGGCTACTTTTCAGTTGATATTCTTTAATGAAGTCAGGTTTTTATACTATTTTAATAAGATTTTAATAATTAATTTGCTTGCTTTATATTTATGTATTTTTAATTTAATTTAGCCTGAATAGACTTGGGTTTAAAGGTGAGGGCTGAAAACTGAAAGGTCTCTGCGGTTCCACCTCCGTTGCACTATTGTCGTACCCATACCCAAAACAAGCTTTCGGCTTATTTGGAGGGGAGAGGAGAATATTAGTCTACAGTTCAGCTTGGCTAATATTCCTTAAATAAAAAAAAAGATTTTGTTTTACGAGTATTAAAACGTTGCAGGTTTTAAACAAAAGCTGTTTTTACAGGTCCACCTGCTACGGACACGCTCGGCAGCACGCACAACCTCCAACTGGATATAATGGATGACATTGTACAGGCTCGCAAAGTACGTATGCGTTTATGGAACACCTCAAATGAAAAAGTCTGCGAGGTGCAACCTCTGGATGAACGATCTCCGAGCAGTGGTTCAGTGAGGTACACGAACCGGGGACGTAGACATTCAGACTACATGGGTGCACAGCTTCCGCCGATTCCCGCACGACGCCGCGCGTCAGAAATGCCTCCACCCATTCCACCACGCACAGGGGCAGGGGTTGTGTGCACAGACACAGATCTCAAGCTCATGCTCAACGCTCTGACATCATCAGCCACAGAGATCGACAGGTGCGGGAAGCCCGAACTGAAAAAAAGAAAACTGGCAGACATGCGCTCGAGCAGTTTTGATGCGTCGACGCTGAGAGAAAAACTGACGGAATCCGGAGCCACTTGGTTCACCAGGAGACATCAAACCCTAGCCACGAAGAAAGAAAACGAGATCAGAAAGCCAAAAGTGACGTTCGCACCTGACGCCAAGCCGGCTACGGGCGACGCGGCCGCCGTAGTGTGGGACCGGCCGAGCGGGTCCGTCGTGGACGCGAGTGCACTCGGCAGCGCTATAGAAGTTTTTCTCCGAAGCGGCAACACTGCAAGTCCCGGGCCGTCGACGTCCGGTGCACAAATTCCTAAAGAGACGATAGCTAAAACCGAGAATGAAACTCGACCGACCCCTAGCACGAGTAAAGCGGGGCGCAGCGAAGACGAGCGTTGGTTCCTGAACCGATCGGAGGAAGAGGAACCCGCGGAGGGCTGCGACGCGTCCCTGTGCTCGTCACTGAAAGACCTTTTCGTATAGGCGTTTCAAATTCAAATATTATTACATAGTTGTCAAGTACTGATTACTTCTCAGGTGGCGAGTGAGATGCGAGACACTTCTTAGTCGTGTACGCTCGATGTACCTTACTTTATATGAATCTTTCAATGTGATAGACTGAACGCCGGAGGCCGGCGCCGGTCGTCCTGAGTCGACTCGCGACCGACGCCCGCTCTGCGTTATATAATGTATAGAGTAAATTCTATTTTCATTGTAAATTTTTCGATATTAGAAGTCAAAGTTATTAGATTTATCGTTAGTTAGAGAATTGTAAGTATTTGTAATGAAGGGACGCGCGTCCTCCACCGCGCGCCCGACGTCCCCGCCCCGTCTCGTTGGACAGTCTTCGTCTTGTAATCGAATGTTAACCATTAAACAATTTATCTTTGTCATTGTATAGCAGATAATCACAAGAGACGTCGCGTTGGGAGAAACGTACGCTTAATAGACGAATGCGACTTCCAGTCGTCATAATATATCAATAAAATTTTTATCGATGTTTCTTGATATTTTATTTTTTATTTTTATAATACCCACTGAGTAGCCGTGACTTCCTCTACTTGGTATCAGGTTTTTAACATCCCCTAAAAAAGCTTCCAAGGTAAGAAAATCTTCTTACCTTGGAAGCTTTTCCTAAATTCCTAATGTCCGTTTCCAAGATTTAAATTCACGTCAAATCAGTTCAGTGGTTGAGTAGCTAGTAATGTAACAGACGGATACACTTTCACATTCATTATATAACTATGGACTGTTATTTAGTTAGTCACAGATGTTAAGTCTTTAAAATAGACAATAAAGGACAACAGCGCCTGAGTACATCTAGAAAAGCGCAAAATCAGTGCAAAATCTGGTCAACCTGACTCAACGCGATAATTTTTCTAAAGTGCAAAGCTAGAAGCTAGCTACAAATCCTGAATGAAGGGAGCCTAGCGAATCTAACGATTTCATAGACTTATATTTTTTTTAACCGACTTCCAAAAAAGGAGGAGGTTCTCAATTCGTCGGAATCTTTTTTTTTTAATGTATGTTCCACAATTACTTGACGACGCTTGGACCGATTTGGAAAATTTTTTTTTCTTTGGGACTACCTAGGAAGTATACCCTTCCTAGGTAGTCCCATTGTCATCAGGATAGGATCTGATGGAACCTTGCAGAAATCGAGGGAACTCTTCAAATTTTAAAGACACAATTGATATACTTCGTAGCTGCGATTGAAGTCGGTTTTGTAAAAATAATTTTTACATTTCATGTCATGAGCAAAAGCTAGTTAAGTAATTATTTTCAAGATGCGGCTACCAAAGTGAAAGGATCAAAGGTTTACGAGCACGACAGACATGAAATCCAATTGAAGGTACTTTTACGAGGTAAGTTCAGCAATTAAATGAAGCCTGTGGATGATTTCTCTACCTGACATAGGTATATTTTATATTTACGATCCACAGGCATAAGGGTGGGGCCGCACTGGCAAAGCGAAAGCGAAAACATGGACGCAACAGTTTATTTCGTGAAAACAAACTTCTATTTGATGAGAGTAGCGGTTTTCACATCAGCTAAGCGACGCGATGCGCGAAACTTATTTAAATCGTTCATCTAAATATTTAAAAGGGAAAGGTCAGTTACCTTTACTGACTAACTGACTGATCTGTCAACGCACAGCTTGAAGCTTGGACGGATTGGGCTGAAATTTGGCATACAGATAGCTATTATGATGTAGGCATCCGCTAAGAGAGAATTTTTGAAAATCCAACCTCTCAGAGGCTATAGTAGGGGTTTGAAAAATCGTATTTAACGTTAGCGAAGCCGCGGCCAATAGCTAGTTATTTATATAAATTACATAAATGAAGCCTCGATAGCTCAAAGAGCAAGGGGCTGGACTGAAATTAAAAAGGTCGACGGTTGCACTATTGCTTCCTCTTAGCAGTTTACATAACTATTCAAAGTTTAATTTAAATCGCAATCGCCTTATTTCCGACCCAGGCCTTAAAACTGTATAGATGTACCTTTTGCTTTCCAGAACACCCCACCCTTAGCCAATATTATGCTTCAGGATACACGAGTTCGGCTAGTTACCTATTTAACTATATATCTATATATATAAAATTCAAAGTACTGACTGACTGACTGAGATATCAACGCACAACCTAAACTACTCAAGTTAGAAACTTGAAATTTTTACAGTTGGTTCCTTTTATGACGTAGGCGCATACTAAGAAAGGATTATTGGAAATTCCACCCCTAAGGGGTTTAAATAGGGGATGGAAGTTTATATGAAACT
Source organism: Hipparchia sbordonii (assembly GCA_038048805.1). Taxonomy (NCBI): domain Eukaryota; kingdom Metazoa; phylum Arthropoda; class Insecta; order Lepidoptera; family Nymphalidae; genus Hipparchia; species Hipparchia sbordonii. The sequence goes on along the minus strand of CM076104.1, from coordinate 10,917,595 downwards.
CCGTCATTTTTCAAGCTGTTTCCATCAAAGTTGGTATTTGAGCTTACAGTTAAAAATAAAGAAGTACGTGTGTCACAGTTTTTGAAAATTCCACCCCAAAATCTAATTCCACGCGGACGAAGTCGCGGGGGCAAAAGCTAGTTTTAAAATATAGTAGATAATTTTGTATATATTTTAATGCCCGCTACTAGTTGTTGACTTCGTACGCGTGGATTAAGATTTTTTGATTCCCGCGGGAACCCTCTTATTTTCCGGGATAAAAAGTATGTTTTATTCCAGACTATAATCTATATATTATTATATGTTATATCTGTGCCAAATTTCAGCCAAATCTGTTCAGTCGTTGCGGCGTGATTGAGTACCAACATCCATCCATCCATACATATAAACTTTCGCATTTATAATATTAATAGTATAGTAGGATTAGAAGGATGTCGGCTTTTGTTGGTCTAATGAAGTAGCTTAATTAATCGTAAGACAGCATGTCTGAAAAAAATGTGTTCGTTAAAAGAACTGATTTTTCCTAACAATTAATTCATTAATTAGCGTAAACTCTTTAATATAAGGGTCGAATATCTTTTTTCTCCCAGTGAATTCAGACATGCTGTCTTAAGATTTATTAAACTATACTCTATAAGAGCAAAAAATACCGACATAGTTCAATAATAATAATAATCAAAATAACTTTGTGTCTGGGCCGACTCTTACCGACTTCCAAAAAAGGAGGAGGTTCTGCTTTCGTTGGCAACTTTTTTTATTTTTTTTTTGTTTGAAAGGGTATAGGCTTGCAAGATAGACCATGGTTGTCAGGTTAGGATGGTGGAATCCTGAAGAAATCATCTTCAAATTTTATGGGCACAATTAATATAGGTACTTTGTAGTGGCGTTTGAAGTCGTTTTTGTAAAAGAATTTTTGCGTTTCTATTATATTTGCTGTATTTGCTGGCAAAAAACAGGCTAGCGAAAGCACCGAGATTAATGTTGGCATCTTGTATGTGTTGGTAAGTTGTAAGCAACACTCGTACACAGCCAAACTCCAACTGCGACTTTGTTTTATTTTACACAAAGATTTCAAAGAACAAAAAAGGTACACTAATCAAAGCTAGATCTAGATATGCAAAGAAAACTGTCTCACAGATTGCTCGAAATCGTAACTCGTAACGTTATCTCGTAGCAGCGAATTCTTAGCCGAGCGCTACGAACATGGAGTTTAATTACCTACGTTCAACGGATGGATTTTTAATTAAACTCCTACTAATGCCTCGTTAAAGCGTTTAATTCTCTCAGAAAAAATATAGTTCAGCTACATTTCGTAGCTAGGTAAACGAAGATCAAAGTTGCTATTAAATTAGCTAGCTCATCATGAAGTGAATTGATTTTAATTCACTTTCTTAGGTAAATGTGATTCAAAAAATCCATACTTCCTTACTAATATGCTTACTATAATATATTTAATTTAATTAATATTATAAATGGGAAAATGTGTTGGTTTGTCCTTCAATAACGCTGCAACAGAGCTACGATCGTGGATCGACGTGATTTCTTGCATGCTTATTGCTTATAGTTGACGACCTGAAGAGTGACATAGGCTAAGAATCAAAGAGTGAAAAAAATCGAAAATCAAAGAGTTCCCGCGGGATTTTAAAAACTAAATCCACGCGGACGAAGTCGCGGGCATCACCTAGTTCGATATATTTTTAATTACTACTGCACCGATTCTTATGAAACTTCACATACGAATTTCTAGTCCATAATACATGATGCGAACTCTGTGATCCTACTCATTATAATCTCATGCTGCAAATGTTTCGAATGTCCACTTGAACCATAATAAGAGAGTTCTCCTATCCTATTAATATTCACCCTACATAATTACAGGTTCTTCTACAATATTATCTTGCATTATTGAAACAATTTATGAACCAAGTTATCAACCCAGGTGGCATGATATTCCTTGTAGAATATACCCCGTTATTATAATAATATTGCAACATCGCCCCTGTTTATATATAGGCACTAATACAGAAATAGATTGACCTTTTTTTAACCGATTTTTAAAAGAGGGAGATTCTCAATTCGTAGCATAACTATTCACGATCGAAGTCTTCCACCAGACCTGTCTGCTGATTCTGTAACTCAGTAAAAAATAAAAGCCACTCACATTTATTTTTTATCCATTGAAGGTTTACTATGAAATAGTGCATTGTAAACCTTCATTGGAAATGAATGCCTATTGTCGTTCGCCAGAAGTTTTACTATTTCTGTAGTCTGGAAGTTTATAGCCGAGTGGAATGACGTCATACTGATTACTGGACTAAATTGACCCCCTCTCAGATGAGCGGGTTTGGGATTGAATTACCGCCTGCGGCACGTACTACAAGTTACAACGGCACAGGAAGGCGACTGATATCTCGGTATTCAGTATATGGTTGACCGTATTAAAGTTCTTGTCTTTGCCCTAATTTTTTTTTTCTATATACACGTTTTAAAGGGCAGCCTAACGAATACTGGAACCAGGGATTCAATACATGATTTTGAGTCGCTCAGCGTTGGAATTTTTCATTTGGGTCTTTTCGTGATATTGACAATTTTTATTATGAAGATAATAAAAAGGTATTATTTATTTATTTAACTCTTTATTTGCACCAAAACAACAACAAAGAAAAATATATATTAAAAGAGACAGAAGGTATGACACAAAAGGCGGCCTTATCGCTTAGCAGCGAAAGCGATCTCTACCAGGCAACCTTAGGAATAGGAAAATTTAAGAAAGAAATGCGTTGCAGGTGGTCATTTCCTATAACATACGTACTGTGGTGGAGTTTGGAGGGTCCAAACCACAGCGAAGGGATGCGGGGAGCGGCGAGGTGAAATGAAACACCTTGGTTCTTGTTTGAAGCGCGGAGATGTGATCGCTCTCAAGTCAGCGAGTGAAGTGCGTGACTGGACCCCAAAGTGGGCCATTTTTATTCACTTGTGAGCGCTCGCAACTCGGTATCCCGCAACCGTTTATTTAATGTCAGAATAGTACAGCAATACAAAACAATGGATATAAGTGAAACAGAGCTATAAAACAGTATTATGATATGAGCGAGACAGGTTATAAAACAGTATAGCATTATAATGTGAGTGAGACAGGTTATAAAACAGTATAGCATTATGATATGAGCGAGACAGGTTATAAAACAGTATAGCATTATAATGTGAGTGAGACAGGTTATAAAACAGCATGGCGTTATAATGCATAAGGCGTGTGAGCGAGATACAATTACTCTCTTAAAATTACGTTTATACACTACTAATTTACTATAGCTAATTGGGTCATTTATCTGACAATTATGAAACATAACAAAATAGCCTTCCTACCTATGAAAATAGCCTAAATACCTATGAAAAGTTAATAAGGAAATCAAATATCCTAATAAAATAATTATTTATGTAAATAAAGAAACTAATTGTTATTAATGAGAATCGAATCTGATTGACGATTTTATAGTGATAAAAATCACTTTTCTGTTTTGATTTAGTCAATCTTCAACAATAAGTAGGTATGTTTAGTTCTTGGCGAGAACTAATTTCATATATAGTACATTGTTACCTTAGGGATGAAAGTAACTTATTTAGTCCCGAGACGGGGTTTGGCGCCCGAGCGTAGCGAGGGGGCCTATAGTTCGAGGGACTAAATAAGTTACTTTATCGAGGTAAAAATTAATATTATCGAGGTAAACACTGTGCTTTTCATTACGAATATAAGGAAAGTCAAAATAAAAATAGAAATTAGCTAAAGAAAATTGAGTGAACTTTACCGCCTTTTTTTTTTCTTTGGCCTAGCCGGCGGGCTATGCATTTAGCTTTTTAATAGTCAAGTATTGTCTATGATTGTCTATGAATGTCTATGAATCAGTTGTCTTTACTTTATGAATAAAGTCTATCTTTCTTCTTGTCTATGGATGCACTCGGGTATGTCGTGTTTCATTTGAATTCCAATAAAAATGTGACAACTAGTTTTTTTTAATTATTTGACAGCTGTCAGTTGAAAACGATTCTCCCTAGGGCTGAAAAGTATTACTTTCAACCCGCTTCTCAGGCAACTTCAGACCTACTTTCCGTGTATGAGTAATGAAAAGGTATATATTTCTTTTATTTTTATTCAATGAAAAATGGTCCTTGACTGCGATCTCACGTAATGGTCAGTCAATGTCTAAATGGTAGCGGGCTTACTTGGAAGAGATATGGCAGTGTACATTCAACCCTAATCGGTTTCTACTCGCCATCGTGCCGGAACGCTAAATCGCTTGGCGGCACGTCTTTGACGGTGGGGTGGTAACTAGCCACGGCCAAAGCCTCCCACCAGACCAGACCAGAAATAATTTGGAAATTATAAATTCCCAAATTGTCGCCGCCAGGAATCGAACCCGAAACTTTGTAGTTATAAGACCACAGCGCTCGCCACTACAGTCACACTACAGTCGTCTTCTAGAACTATAATTATGACGCCCGCCCAGTATGATTTTAGACTCACGATTCGCTGAGCTATGTTGGTACCTAACTCATGTTTTCCTCCATACAATAAACTTCAACATTCAGCCTTCGGTGCGTCCAAAGAAAATAAGTATCTTCGGCATTAGTTTCAATTTCGTTTAAATTGCTTTAATACGTAAGCGAAGCGCGTGTCAGTCGGAGCTAGACGCTATAAAACGGAATCTGTGGCTAAATTGAAATCTCGCCACGCTCCGACGCACGACGCGACGCTGCCAAGTGTGCAGAAACCCATTAAGCACCCTCGTAAACAGAGAGATGTCATAATACACGTGAAGCAAACCTCATGAATCAGATTGACGGCTGGGTTTTTACGAAATTATGTAATTTCAAGCAGCAAATAACGTGTATTATTTGTTTTTATCACAAGCAGTGATAGCTTTGTGGTTAGGACTTAGGACTGCGGTCATTGACATATAATAATACTATTATTATGTTAATGACTGCAGTCTCCTATTTGGAGGGTCGCAGGTTCGAGCCCGGGTACGCACCTCTGACTTTTCTCGAAGTTTTTTATTTTTATTCTATGTTTTTATTCTATGACTAGCTGTTGCCCGCGACTTCGTCCGCGTGGATTTAGTTTTAGAGACCACCCTCGACCACCGACTCACCATATCACATTCTTTAACCCGCGCTATTCTTTCTTTTTGCCGGTTTCTAAGAGTCGTACCGAGATTTTGAATAGCCTATAACCTTCCTCAATAATTGGGCTATCAGATACAAAAAGAATTTTTCAAATCCAACTGGCAGTCCAGATATAAGCGCGTTCAAACAAAAAAACTCTTGTACTTTATTATATTACTAGCTGTTGCGCGCGACTTCGTCCACGTCACTTTCTGTTATTATTGGTCGCAGCGTGATGTGTATTCTCCTCTCCCCTCCGAATAAGCGAAAAGCTTGTCCTAGGAGTGGGTACGACAATAGTGCAACGGATGGGACTCGAACCTGCGACCTTTCAGTTTTCGGTCCGCACCTTTAGCCGTTGAGCTTTTGAGGCTTTTTGATTACTGTCATGTCTTTAATGACACTGTCAAGATTAACATGAATCGATTGACGTAGAAATCATCAAAATCGGCCCATGCGTTTGATCTGTAGAGCGCCACAAACATACTCGTACATAAACTGATAAACACATCACCTTTGTTTACGTACAGCAGTCGGGTAAAAAATAACAAAATCATTTTTAAATTAAATAACAGTTACAGTGTTGCTTCTTATTCATGACTAGAATGATAAAAGACAAAGCTACCTGTATACTTTTTGTCTTAAATAAATTAGCATTCTCTTTCAATTTCAAAGGCGAAAACAGTTGTAAGGTTGGACGGCTGTCCACCGCTTTAATGTTAAATAAGCCAGCAAACACTGAAGTGCCCTTTGCCGGTAATAGCTCTCCAGTACGAGAGAACGCTGATTTGCGAGTAAATATTTTAGATTTTCTGGATTATACCTTGCGGTTTGCAGTTAAAACGTATTAGGTAAACCACAATTTATGTTGAATTGTTCAACGTATGCTGATGGAAATCATCCACAAACCATATTATATTCACTAGACGATGCTCGCGACTTCGTCCGCGTGGATTAAAGTTTTACTGATTCCCGCGAGAACTCTTTAATTGTCTCAAATGTAGCCTGTGTGTTAATCCTGGGTATGAGCTATCTCAATTTCAAACTGCTAAGTTGATTTATACACACACACATATATACAAACAAACTTTCGCTTTTATATATAATACTAGCTGATACCCGCGACTTCGTCCGCGTGGATTAAGGTTTTTTATTCCCGCGGGAACACTCTTATTTCCCGGGATAAAAAGTAGCCTATGTCCTATTCCAGACCATAATCTATCTCTGTGCCAAATTCAGTCGTTGCGACGTGACTGAGTTGTTACTCAAGTTGTTGTTTGTTAATATAATAATACAAATTTTCACGTTTATAATATGAGGAGCTGGCGAACAAAAAGGGGTAATTGCAAGATATTAAATTTTACAGTAGAGGCAAAATACTAAAACACTAGGTTCTAGACCACCTATAGAGTTGTGATTTTTGGATTCATATGACTCTCAAATTTCAAGTCTATATACGTTTTGGCTAATTTTCAGAACTCAATGTTTAACGAAATACAGACTAGACAAGTTTTCAATTAACCCATTTTGTTAGCCATCGGTTCACTTATTCCGTTTTGATTGAAACTGATGTGCAATTACCACATTTTGATCATCGATTGAGTAAAAATAAAAAATAGTCTGTTCTAGAATAAAAAAAATTTAATCAACTTAAGAATTTTTTATTGTTACATTAGTAATTTTAAAAAAAATAGTTTTATGAAAAAAATTATAGAAACTGATAATTATTATTAAAATAGTACACGTTTAGTTCTACATCTACTTCAACATTGAAGATTGTGGAGAAAGATGCGAATCTTTTTCAACAAACTTCAATGTCCTCATTAGCGTCACTTTTACCACTGTTTTCTACGTCACCCAAAACCTCGCCGTACCATACTAAGGTTTTCAAGCCAGTTTTCATCAAACTGCTTACTCAGTAGTTTTAGTCCCCGAATTCAGCCCAGAAACAGTGCTAGGACTTCCAGATGACATTTTAAAACTTCTTTGGCGCGGAACTGGCTTCAAAGATACACAAAATAACAAACTAAAATATTGCCATATTTAAATCGGGGATGCCAGAGTAATATAAAAAAATTTCCCCATAAAATTATGCTAATTACTTCGTTTTGATTGAAATCCATGTTCCGTAACCCGTATTCAAAAATATATTTGAGAGACGGGATTTTTATTTTACAATTACCACGTTTTGAACGGAATCGTCAACTTTGAGCCCATTTTGATGCAACTTTTAGGCCGTTTTCACTGACTTTTTTGCACGTAATAGATGGAGAGGTATGATAAGAACACGATTTCATGAAAAAAGTTGTTTGAGAAAATTACGTACTTACGCCCTTTTGTTCGCCAGCTCCTCATATTATTATTAACAACTTATTGGTGTGCAGCAATTATTTATGTTAACAAACAACAACTTGAGTAACAATTCAGTCACGTCGCAACGACTGAACCGATTTGGCTTAAATTTGGCACAGAGATAGATTATGGTCTGGAATAGGACATAGGCTACTTTTTATCCCGGGAAATAAGAGTGTTCCCGCGGGAATAAAAAACCTTAATCCACGCGGACGAAGTCGCGGGTATCAGCTAGTATTATTAATATAATAATATTAATATATTAATATTAATATAAGTAGGATTATTAACAAATTATTGGTGTGCAGCAATTATTTATGCTTTTCCCACGGAAAAATTTGAGAGATCGGGATTAAAATTAGTAGTAGTAGTAGCAGCTTCTGTCCGCGATTTTGTCTGCGCGGACTTCAGAATTGGGTCTAAAGCTTCGTTCGTTAACAATTTTTAATCTTACCACGGGAACTACATATTTGAGATCGGTATAGAAAGCACATATCCTTTTCCATAGCATAGGTGACATACATACCAAATTTCAAAACTGGCTGCCCGCGGCTTAGCTCTTAAACAATTTTCAATTTTCCCTCGGGAACTACTTAAGGAATCGGGATAAAAGGTAGCCTATGTTCTTTTCCATGTCAAAGGCTACATGCATACCAAATTTCAAAGCCTGTGGCTTAGCTCGTAAATAATTTTAAATTTTCCCTCGGGAACTTCTTAAGGAATCGGGATAAAACGTAGCCTATGTTCTTTTCCATGTCAAAGGCTACATGCATACCAAATTTCAAAGCTGTCTGCCTGCGGCTTAGCTCGTAAATAATTTTCAATTTTCCCTCGGGATCTTCTTAAGGAATCGGGATAAAACGTAGCCTATGTTCTTTTCCATGTCAAAGGCTACATGCATACCAAATTTCAAAGCAGTCTGCCTGCGGCTTAGCACGTAAACAATTTTCAATTTTCCCTCGGGAACTACTTAAGGAATCGGGATAAAAGGTAGCCTATGTTCTTTTCCATGTCAAAGGCTACATGCATGCCAAATTTCATCCAAATCCGTTCAGCCGTTTTTGCGTGATTGAGTAACAAACATCCAAACATCCAAACATCCACACTTTCACATTTATAATATTAAGTAGGATTAGTACGAATTATCCGCAATGCAAGCTATCTCTGTGCTAAGTTTCGTCACCTAGTCAGAAAGCCATCCATCATACCATCGTGTGTTGTTAATTGTGATTCCAAACGCAACCATATCAGTGATTTTCTTAAAAATTTTGCTCACTCTAAACGTTCCCTAAAATTTCCTATCATAAGGTAGATTCTGTGTAGGTTAACGTTTGTACATGAAAGCTGTCAGCCCTTCCACACTGTCAATACGATAAGCGAACCCTTATAAAATATTTATAAAAGCAAAGATCGAAGAAGACAAAAGGAACACGCACCTGTCTAATCCATGAAGTGCCCGACACTCAGGATCAAGTACATTCCTGATATTGGGAATGTGTTGGGAATCATATACACACAAAAATATTGTTTTTTTTTTTATAAATAAACAGTCCCTTGATATTAAATTAAACTTAATCAGAATGTTAAGTTTAACGATTATTATTACAAGTGTAAATTGAAAATTTAAAACACATTTTTTTTTTTTTAATTTTAGTATAATGTGTATGATTGTTGATGATGTGTAATAATGTGAACTCGCCATCCTCAACATAAACGCAAAGTTTCCTGAGGATGGCATATAAAATAATTAAATGTATTGTGTACAGATCTTAATCAATAAATTAAAAAAAAAAACCCCCGACATGTGAAATTAACTTACTCTTAGAGGGTTGGAGAAAAATGGAACGGAAAAGCTTTTGAGTCTCCAATCTCAGTTCAACGGCAAACATAATTACCCATCCTTACTTTATTACATGCGAAAGTATGTTTGTTTGTTGGTTTGTTGTCCTTTTATCACGTAGCAACGAAGCAACGGATCGAGGTGACTTTTTGCATTGATAAGGACTTGTAGAGTGATAAAGGATACCTTTTATCCTGGAAAAACAGATTATTCCCGCGGGATTTTTAAAAACTTTCTCTACGTTGACGAAGTCGTTCGCAAAAGCTAGCACTAACATAATTATGAATATAATACTTACTTGTAAAGTATATATGAATGATTAGGTATTAGTTAGACTATTAATTACAAAGTTCCATCTTCTTGTGTGTCTGGCAATTTGATGTGGTCATGGCCTCACCGACGGCGGCGGGCTGTGATGAAATTTGCCCCAAACTTTAGTTTATTGCCAATTAACTGGCTCCTAACAACTTTGCAAGTTCTTGGACATTTGTAGCATCGCTACACTTTCATCAAAGGACTAGAAAATCTATACAAAACAAAAAAAGAGGGACAGCAGGGACAGCTTTAACGTACCTACCTAGTCTATTCTATTAAAGTGGAAGTAAAACAATCCTAATTAACTTGAAGAAAAAATCGTTGTTTCGTCTTTTATTTCGGAAGTTTTTATTTCATCGGGTTCAATACTTAATTCACTGAAGGAGCCCTGCTTTGTAGCTTTTTTACGTTTCTTCAGTTCACTTTACTGCCAAAACATTAGACAAGTTACTAACATAAGACCGTTATGTTATATCAAGTGTCTTTATATTATAGCTCTGGGGGTGGGTATTTCTTACGCAAAATATTTGGTCAATCCTCCATCCGAAGCGATCACCATTTTCCTAATTTCACAAAACCCTCATATTTATTTGCGGCTGAACGACGGCCTCTTCCGGTCCGATTCAATTGTTAAGTAGGTACCTACTACTATCAGAGCTCTCAAGATTTATTATTATACGAAATAATATCCGACCGTATTTCCTGTCTTATATTTTCTTCGAGCACATAAAATAAGTACCTATATTTTATATTCGTAAAACACAAACTCCGAAACTATTGAACCGATTTTGATGGATGCACTTTACACCAAATCAAAATAAGTCGCTGACTTTAGATGATAACAAAAATAAAATAATAAGCGCTGGGAAAGTAAAGTAAAACACATATTTTCCAACGATCATAAATCACAGTTACACTGTCAACAATAAAAGTGTCTATCGAGACATCGAGACAAATAAAAGAATAATATAAAAAAGAAACGAACGAAGTGAATTGAATACCCTGGAACGAAAGTAATAGTGCAATTGAGAGGGACCAAATCAAATCTGGCTCATGCGAATATATTTGTCTTGAGAATTGCTTCTACCCTACGTTTGAGCATTGAAATATAGCTAATAAACTGAATCTATGTCTAGGTAACATCAAAGTATAATAAGACAATAATTTGAAAACTGATATGGTTGAAACAAGCTCAAACCTAAAATAAATACATAACACGTATTTTTTAACATTTTAAAATAAAATTACAAAATTATAACGATTTAAGATAAAACACCTAGATATAATATTATAATGGCAAAAACGTCACCGGACATTTATTCTGCCCTCGTAATTGAAAACACAAGTTCAATAAAAGTTACCTTTAAGTTACTGTGTTTTCAATTACGAGGGCTGTATTATGGACATACACGACAGACATACGGACAAAAAGCCCTATAAGGGTTCCGTTTTTTTTCCGAAACCTAAAAATGTAAATCCCCAGGGATGAAGTGGCTGGCAAAAGCTCATAATAACTAAAAACCCTGCAACTTGATAGCCAAATGAACGTTGAGTATCGATTTGTAGCATTCGTGCTCTAGTAGGTAGGTACTTACCTCCTATTTCATACATCAATACCTAATTTACAAACGCTATTTTGTACTGTTCGTCAGGCAGTTTGTTCAATTTTCTCTGTTTGCCTGCAAATAGTACTACACGCGATTTAAATCGCTAACCAACACAGTATAAACCTAACCAAAAGATATGAATATTAATATTAATATTAATTTAATATTCATCTACTTCTTAATATGTAGTATATTTGCTTATTGAACGAGCGAAGCGAGTTCTCTGAGTCAACTAGGGCGCTTGCCTACTAGACAGAGAAGTGTGTCCGTCTAAATGTCTGTCAGAGCCCTATAACTTCTGAATTACTGAATATTAGAACGTGAAACTTGGTTGAAAATTCAGTTATATCCTGTACTTGAACAACAAATACTAAAATTAGATAAATGTTATAAAGAAACGAAATTATTTAATTTTAATGCGCCATCTATTAGCATTATTGTGAAGCTAATAGCTTCACTATAATGCTAATAGATGGCGATAGATGTGTCAGTAAAACAGTTTTATGTCAACTATTATTTTTTTTATTGCGTCTAATGTTAAAAGTTAATTATTACAATATATAATTAAAACTTTTGGGAATTATGGGATATCGCGAGGTCTCAGTTCGGGGCGAACCACTAGTTTAATGTACCTACGTCCTAGATGACATTTTCTACATGTGCTAAAATAATGACATATTTCATATAATTATAAAGATAGGTACCTATGCTATTGGTGTACTCACACGAAGATTCTAACGAAGATTTATATTTATTTTTATACGTTATGTTGATATATGTATATGTATAAGTAGATACATTTACATCGATGTAAAAAATTTATTTAGTCGATAACTATAGTTTACGGCACGAGCTAACTAAATACTCACTTGTATCTAAAAACTAAACTTTGCGCGATTCCGAGAGACGTGCAAACAGAACGATATGCCAGGGCTTTAGTTACATTTGAGCGAGTGTGTACCTAGACTTGTTTATTTTAAGCCTTTGCTTTGAATCCACTTTTGTGGAGTACCCCAAAACAACTTTGCAATAGAGACACAAACTCATTCAATTTTTTTTGAAATAACATTAAATGAGGGAGCTGCGGAGGGCGGTGAAAGCGAATCTTAATATTGCTCATTTGCGATATGGGTGACATAATTCAAAATGCACCAATATTATTAGTGTCCAAAATTTAAGAAAAGAAAGAAAGAAAATAAATTTATTCTTGTTCCTCTCGAATCTCACACTCAAACATAATATCTTTTATATTATGCACGTAAATAAATTGTACCTAGTACCCTTGTTATTTTGAAATAACTGCCTCATTTAAGGCTCATCTCATACATAATATTATGAATTATAACCCAAGCATCCACTTTTAAATTTTTTATCTGTCTCTTTGGACTGGCTTATTTTTGGAACGACAACCGATTTCGAATGAATTTTCACAGACAGGACGGTAGCTAATTTACTAATATGTACTTAATAATTAATTTATAACATCTATACGCTCTTAAGTAGTGTGTGTGCCTACCAATAAATGTACTAATTTTGATTGTTAGTGTCTTTATCAATGTAAGAGATTTTATATTTCAAAATCCACCGTGTAGATACCTGCCTATTTTTAGTTACTACTTAAATAAAACCCTCTCTCGAAAATGCCCTCAAGAAAATGCTGCAAAGCGAATACAAAAAGAAGCAACCGAGACTTACATTTCCGCGAAAACTCAACAAGTGGCCGGGCTTTGTTTCTGCAGTGTAAGCATTTCTTATTGATTCAGCCTTTTCTACGGAAACAGGCAGGTATTACGAAAAAGTCTTACAGAAAAGAACGTTGTAACTTTTTTTTTCGTTGACAAGATATTCCTTGACTGCGATCTCACCTGATCGTAAGTGACGATGCAGTCGAAAATGGTAGTGGGCTAACTTGGAACGGGTATGGCAGTGCAGATTCAACCCATACCTCCTGATCGGTTTCTACACGCCATCGTGCCGGAACGCTAAATCGCTTGGCGGCACGTCTTTGACGGTAAGGTGGTAACTAGCCACAGCCAAGCCCCAGACAAAAATAGACGTGTATCTAAAGAGAAAAACAAACCTATTTAAAAACAAATAAAGTACCAAACTTAGACTAACTTAATCTGGTCCTACCAGCTATCTACTAGGTCATCTAATACAGGGTCCTATCAGCTAGGTAGGTACCTATAAAACGTAAAAACACGCATTAAAATTATTATATTATAATATGTAAGTATGTGTAATTTATATTCTTGGAGTCATACCATACGTTGATACTTAACATTTGTCTCATTTTTCCTACGCCTACATTTTTCCGTCATCAAAATTATTTATTGGTTAGTATATCGAGTTTTTCAACACTGTGTCGCAGTCTGCTAATTTAATTTTTAATACCTACATAATCTTTCACATCTCTTAAATAAACAAGTGAAATTCCGCTTTTAATTATTATAATATGTAATTATAATAAATAACTAGCTTAAACCTCGAGCGATATTTTCATAAGACTTAAAACTTTTAATTCCCTAAAGAAGTCGAAAAGTTGAGATTGTTTGTTCGACCATTGTGGCTGGGTAGCGCAGCGGGCAGGGCGGAGTGCGGAGATGGCGAGGAGCCTGCAGCAACAGGTCACGGGAGAGAAGATCGATAGGCCTCGGAGGCTGAGCCCGGAGCATGCGCTTCGGGAATTAGAAACATGCGCCTTGTGATAGCCCTCGCGCTAACATTCCTAAAACCAGGTACGTCAAAACAAAAAATTAAACAAATTAATCTGTTCAATTTAACGTTATTAAGTTATTATTGCGCTTTATTTCAGTTACAGCAAAATAAAATATATTCTTTGTTGTCTAATAATAGTGTCTACGAGTGAAAGTTCTCTGTGTATGTGTGCCTAAACGTCAAAATCTTGTCTATGGTGAACTCGGTGATTGTATTATCCAAATCAGTACAACAATTTATTAATACGAGTGTTTTAACTGTGCAGTGATGATAATATGAAATGATCTCTATTAGGTACTATTAATAGGTACAAGTAGTTAAAATTTTTTTGCTCTGCAGAGACAATAGCCATTATTTCCATTTTAGGTTGCCATAGACAACACTGTGCACAAACAAACAAACTGCATTATACATGCACCATGTATAATGTAACTCATGTGTACCTAAAAAAAGCAGTTGTGACTTGTGACAAACAAACAGACGTACGAAGTCTCACTATTATAAAGGTTCCTTTTACCCTTTTGATAATGAACACATAACAGCACCTGGTTAGATCAAAAATTACCTGTTCCTTACCAATTTCATCTTAATCTGCCTTCAATGGATTATTTATATATGACGGTACATCGTGTATACCTTCTCTTTAGGAGCCGCGTTGGGTTGATTCCTCGACGCATCCTGTATCAGAGTGTTTTACCATGGACCATATATACTGGACCTACTGAGTATGGACCGATCCTTGTAAACTAGCAAAATGACATCAACTCGTTGGTGCGCGAACTTCATAAAAGCACCGACTTGCCTATGAACAACGAATTGTTTCTAGGACGTTGCTAAGCGATGGCTGCCAATTATGTTGGTAATTGTTAGAAGAACCGCGAACATTTTTCGGACTTTTTCTGTAGCTTTTTATTTCAATGGGTTTTCCTTATTTCCAGGTAAAGCCGACCTCCTGCGCGACAGCGTCCACGTGACGTCAGCAGCAGCACGGCCCAACAATGAGCTGTGGTGCTATCGGTGCCGCGCCGACCAGCCCGACGACAAGTGCGCGGACCTGCGCCAGAACAGCTCCTCGCTCATACACAAGTGCCACAACGAAAAGAGAATATGCATGGTAACTATCGACATTTTAATACTGACTTCTGACGATACGATCTTTTCTATCTTCTTACTGGGCCGGTCTCCACACAAAAACCGCAAAGTCTGCTGTGTGTGATGCATCACTCCCTCTGCTGTCGTCACCATCCAGCCATCCAAGGACACTCCATAGCGGTTAAAACAAAAGAATCCTAATTATGTATTCCCGTATGAAAAACTTAAAAAACACTTTTTGCTCTAAGTTTTCTTTCAAATAATAAAATTATTTGTTTTATTTATCACACACAATCGAAATCACAGACATGTTAAATTGATTTTTTTAGGTAGGAAATGTACGTAAATTTCTCTGTTTGGTGCAGGTGAAACGGTTCTCGTACACGACGTCTACAGAGAACTCCACCACCGCCCTGACGATGTGGGCCCTGCAACGCAACTGCACCAAGCACTGCGAGCCCGGCTGCATCGTCATCGGCGAGCGGACCAAGCTCTACTCCTGCACGTCTTGCTGCACGTCCTCCCTTTGTAATTACGGCTCTGGGGCCGATTCGCCTAGTGTACAGAGTGGAACATCAGTCTTATTCCTCCTTCTTTATGCATTTTTATTATAAGTAATACTAGGTACATAATATGATAGGCTTGAAAATACACAATGCGCAACGTAAACTTGTCCAACAGGAGCACCTAAAAGTTTTGCTGACAATACTATTAAGTGGTCGTTAAACCGCACACATACGACTGGTCACCACAGCCATGGCTGCCTTAATGCGCTATGGGTCTAGGTCTAATACGGATGAACTAAGATGAGATTGTGTAAACGTCTGTTTACACAATGGTTATGGGACCCACCTCGCTGCCGTCAAGCTCTAAACTGTAGAGCATTCTACGTATACTGTACAGTGTACGTGCTTCATCCAAAGCTTTGTATTACAAATCGTACACCGTTACGCGCGCGTGCTATATGTAGTAGGCGTTGCGCTATATGTGTGTTGCGCTATACTTAATGCTCGATTCGCGGTTTAGGTAGTTAGTTAGGTAGGTAGGTACCTATTGAAAAGTTATTTGTATCAAGATGCATCGAAATGGGAAAATAGTTAACTGTACTATTTTTAATTGAAATTTTCATTTGCTTGCATGAATGCGGTTATTTGACAAGTCCATAATATAGGCAAATTAACTTAGCTTACGGTTAGGTTTCATAACATGTAAGTAATGTAATACTCGTAGCACCTCCTAGTATTTTATAACAATTATGTCATTAAACCACGAATCAAGTCTAAAATCTTTAGTTCATAACTAATTGATAACTTACACTAGGGCGGCAAATTAACACGTATTTCGCTACCTATTAGAATTTATTTTTTGGTATTTTCAATAAAGCTCAAGAAACTCTCTGGCATAGGAATCCATAATAATATTAAAATAAATAAATACCTAATTATTCTACATTTCAATACCTTGTAAAGCTACCATGCCGATACCTTAACTACTTATTTATTTTTAAGATCCTTTAGTTTTATGTACCTAGATTACTTAGATAAAGATTTCTTCCATTTAGACGTAAGTTCTAAAAACTATTTATTTCACGTTTCAGTACCTATTGACTCGTTTTATTTTTAATAAATGTAAAATAACGAAATGACTCTTAATTCAAATTCGCTAATCCTTTGAGCTTGCAAACCCTATTGATTGAAGTCAAGCTGTCAGATGCATCCTTCGAAGGATGCACTCCTGCTTTCCACTGGTGATATCTACTACCTACTGGAATTTAATAGGCCAAAACAATTAGGCGCATGACAAATACCTACGGCGTCATTTTAACTAGGGAGAGAATACCAAATCATCGGAATACTGATTGACACAAAGTAGGTAGGTACGAACCTAGTACATGTAATAGATTTCATCGATTTATTCACTTCATGCGTCCCTAGTTGCCATTAGCTGAGCAAGATCTTTTCGCATGCGTACGGATGTTACACTTATAAAGATTTGAGGTAGGTACAAATAATGCGAAAGCCGAATCGATCCGTATACGACTCCATACAAAATAGCACTTTTGTATGGACAATATGCGAATCGATGCGCATAGATGTTTCCAACCTAAATCACCAAGTTGCGGCTGCGCCGCACTGCTTCTTATGTACCTATCCGGGATTGCTTATTCGCTTTTCCGATCAAGAAACATCGCCAAAACTGGTTTAATCGAAATAAGTAGGTATCTACTTACCCACCTATGTATAATCACAGATGTAGGTATAATATTACTAGTAATATTATGATAAATCTGTAAATCTAAATAGATAAAGATATGAAATGTCACATACCTACTAAGATTACATAAGATTAGGTATGTGGCATCTATAGATGGCTAGAGACATCCTAACAAAATATTGCTCAAATATTGTATAGATCAGCTCATAGCTCGACATAGCTCAGCGAGTCGCGAAACTGAAGTGGAAATGGGCGGGGCACATAGTTCGAAGAGCTGATGGTCGATGGGGTCCCAAGGTGCTGGAGTGGCGACCCCACACCGTGAAGCGCAGTGTTGGCAGACCCCCCACTAGGTGGACCGACGACATCAAACGAGTCGCAGGGAGTCGCTGGATCCAGGCGGCGCAAGACCGAGGTCTATAAGTTGAAAAAGAGAGAGGAGATTGTATAGGTAGGTACCTACCTATACTAATAGTGTCCGATCGAAGATTGATTTCTGGCCGAAGCCGAGCTTCTTTATATTGGGGGAGGGAGGGCCCCATCCGATGAATTTGCCACGGGCCTCAAACGGTATAGTTACGCCTCTGCTCCGGACACTAGTAGGGACTTAATATTGGTCACTTCTTGCACAACTCCTTAACTGGATGTCTGTCAAATCGGTTCAGCCGATAGATTGTTTAAACAAGCACACATACATGAAACTGATTTGTATTCAAAATTGAATTTGGGAAACTTCGCATTTGGAAACACTGCAATTTTATTTATTTGCATCTATTTATTAGTGCAGGTACTAACTAGGTACATAACTACAACTCGAAGCTGTAGCGCCGAATAGATAATGTAGGTAGCAATATACCTACCTACGTATGCAGCCTTACAACAGTGCTGTGACACTTAAGTGACCTTCAGTGATTCATCATGACGTGTTAACTCTGCAGGTTTACCTATATTTTGCTTAAAAATGTAGGTATTATTGACGTAGGCCAATAACAAAATAAGTAAATAATAAATATTTTTATATCAACAAATACTCAAGAGGTTTAATATTTCCAAAGACTGAAGAAATAAACAGAACATAGTTACATAAGTTAATTTATTATGAATATACAATGCACAGAAGTAAATGCTAGTTGCAACTCTAGATCTCCATATAGATTACCGAGGTTTTGGGAGGACATTACATTAAACTTCAAATTTAATTTTATACATATAAATATTGCAGTTATATATTGAGATAGGTGGCCAAAATCATATTGACGTAGGCCAAAAATTAAGTAGATTTTCTTATATCAACAAAAATTAAGGGTTAATTTTTTCTGATCAAGGAAATTAAACAGAACATAATAATTATATAAGTTAATTTATTATGAATAAACAATGCACATAAGTAAATGCAAATTTTAGTTGCAACCCTAGATCATACCTACTTTTTTATAATTGGAATGACCTCGATATCCAAAATAGATACAATATACTGACTGGGAAGGTTTGATTTGGGAGGACATTATATTAAACTTAAAGTATCATTTTATTTTATATAAATATTACAGTATTATCTTAAGAAAGCTGGCCACAATCCGCAATGATGACCTTCTTGGATGGTTTGCCTGACTGGGAGCCCAAAGTTTCCACTTGCTTTACTACATCCATGCCCTCAACTACATTGCCAAAAACGACGTGTCTGCCGTCCAACCAGGAGGTCTTCACAGTGGTGATAAAGAATTGAGAGCCATTAGTATTGGGGCCAGCGTTGGCCATAGAGAGGGCGCCAGGTCCGGTGTGCTTGAGGATGAAGTTCTCATCAGCAAACTTCTCACCATAGATGGACTTTCCACCGGTGCCGTTATGGTTGGTGAAGTCACCCCCTTGCAACATGAAGTTGGGAATGACGCGGTGGAAGGTGGAGCCTCTGTAGCCGAAGCCCTTTTCACCTGTGCAGAGCGCACGGAAGTTTTCGCATGTCTTGGGAGTGACGTCACTTCTTAGCTGCAACAAGAATTTTTCTCATATAAGATACTGAAGGCAAGCAGGTATTCCAATCAATAGAAGATTATCGAAAACTACAACTCTAACACACAATGTGTAAATTTACTTTACAATCAAGTATGAAGTATGAATGATGATTCATAGTTTTTTCGTCCCGCCATGACGATTTATAAACTTGGGTAAGAAAAAAAATTCTAAAGTCAGGCTCAGGAAACTTGCTATGTAGTTAGAATAAGTTGAACTTGTATGCACTCAAGATGGTATTTTCCACAATCCTAAGTCCTAACTTTATCAAGGTCCTAACGGAATTGACCTTCAAGAAGATCTCGAACGCTCATAATTACTACTAAGAATATAAATACATAAAGTTTACCAATTAAGTACTAAGCGTCGAAATATTAAGAAGATGCCTAGTGTTAAAGACAGGATACCTAACAAAATAAGAAATCAGTCTTTTCTAACTGCAGCGTGGTTGGTCAAACACGCCGGCCGGGGTGAACACTCCCTTCTTTATCATACAATAAAAAATCACAAGTTACCTCGACCACGATTCTTCCCAAGGGTGCTCCATCAACAGCCACATCCAAAAAAACTCGGGGCAAGCTCATTATTGTTGTCTACTTCCTTTGATTCACCAACCTAACTATAGAAAAGCACGGCAAATGAGAATGACGATGCGTTCTCGTTAATGTCGGCCGGAAATTAAAATAGTCATAGACAAAACAGTGAGATATGTAATTTCCTTTTTTCGTTCAAAAACAAATACATAGTCTGAAGAAAATCGGCTAATAATTATGGTGCATATACACGGCGCATAGTACTACACTACTAGAGTGAGAGTGAAATGAACGGTAAGTGGTAACCCTATAGTACTACTTGGAATGCTTTTTCCCGTTTTTCCCCAAGAGAATTTAAAACATTTTGTTTTTGTTTTGCTTTTCCGAATGCCATTTAAAAAGTTTTACTGTAAATATCTCTATTTCATCTTTTGTTAATATTTAATCCGCAAAGGCGGGTAAGAGCCCAGTCATATTAGGATTTCACATAATAGTGAAAGACAACAAGCTGTAAACTTGTTTAGAACTTTAGTTTGGCGTGGCAGCTTGTAAGTGTGACAGCTTTTAGTTTGTGTTCATAGAGACGTTAAGTATTTACGAGAGTGTGCGGAAGTGAGTAAATGTGTGCTGTACGTGATTACCCCACCTCACTGCAGAAAGTGGCAGAATATATTCAGTAGGTACTAAATCTGATGGTCGAAGATCACAGATATATTATCTATCTATTGACTATAGGTTGGCAGACCCCCCGCTAGGTGGCCCGACGACATCAAACGAGTCGCAGGGAGTCGCTGGATTCAGGCGGCGCAAGACCGAGATCTGTGGAGGTCCATGCAAAAGACGTATGTCCAGTGGACGTCTATAAGTTGAAGAAGAAGAAGAAGAAGACTATAGGTTGGTATCTACTTTCTATTTCCACCGTATTTCCACGCATGTAGGTACCTACATAACACAAAACATGACTATTGACTTGACAATGACAGTTGACACTTGACACTGACAGTGACTGACAATTCAAAGTCAAGCAGCTGTCCTGTCACTTTTTACAAAATAGGTAGGTCGTAAGGTACTTTTAAATTTTCCTTCTCTTTACATTTATAAGGTGGTTTAATTATAATAACTTATAATTCCACTAATAAATTTAAAGTAGTCTAAATATATCTAATACAATAAAAACTGAGAAGTGAAAATAACCTTATTAAAGTACAAATAGTTTTAGGAAAAATATACGACATAAATAAATTACCTATTTGATGAAAATAGTTGCCTAGTGGTTGCCTAAAAACCTGTGGTCAGCTGTAAGGCATAAGAAATGAGCTTAGAATCAATAAGGTATGAGAGAGGAAAGTTGGAAATTTTGGACCAATTGTTATTACCTCTGCAGACAAGATATGTTAAAGTACAGGGAGTTGAAGATGGATGGAAAGTTATTAATAAAATGCAGGTATGTCTGAATATATATTACACAATACATTAAAAATTAATCAAGTAATCAATTATACATATTGTTAGATTGATATCAAATTACTTATGCAAATATAACTGATGACACATTATATCAAAGAATGATATTTTATATATTTTGGTTTTGCAAAAATTTGTACAGTGTAAATAACCAATGTAACTAGCTACTCAATGATGAATTTTTAAGAGGAAAAACTACTGTGCTAATTAAAGTAAAACAACTTTTTGACATGTAATTAATAAATTTCTATTTAAATAGCTAACTATTATAAAGATTTAGATCCCAGTTAGTATTCAACTTCATCCTCTTGGTACAAGTACAAAATAAATAGTTAAATTTTTCATTAAGTATTTCAATGTGCAAGGAACTGGGCCGAAACTCAAAAGGTTAAAATTCCACTTGTTAAATAGATACAACAAATTAGTGTTAACACTCCTAAAACAAGCTCAATGTTTAATTTTTTGGGAAAAGTAGAAGGTTGGGAAAAGGGGGGAGGACGGAGTTAGTCATGTTTAATAAAAAATGCAGTTTATGTATTTTTTTTATTTTGCAGTAATAACATATTGTAATTTATTAACAATTCTTTTAGGTGAGAGGTGCCCCCGCAATAGCAATAGTTGGATGCCTATCATTGGCAATAGAACTACTAAAAGATGATTGTTCCGATAAAAAAATTATGAGACAAGAGGTCAGTTTGATAATTTGTAAATAAGTGTAGTAATAAATAAACAATCAATGTTCTTAAAACTAAGTATATAATATTAGCTATAGATGTTACAATGTTACAAAATATACTATGTATTAGTGTTTTACATTAGTGATAACCGTATCTAACTTTGACTTTTGCCGATTGTGCTATACCATTCAATTAAAAATCAAAATAAGCATATGTACAACTTACAACCCAGTCGCAACCTTACTAATATTATAAATACGAAAGTGTGTTTGTTTGTTGGTTTATCCTTCAATAATGCTGCAACAGAGCTACGAATCAATATGATTTTTTGCATGGGTATAATTGAGGATCTTTTTTTATCCAGGAAAATCAAACTGTTCCCACGGGATTTTAAAACTAAATCCACGCAGATGAAGTCGCGGACTTTAGCTATCTATGAATAACAATCTGGCTTTGGACTGAAAACGCGCCGTAAACGCGCGTAGACAACGCATGCATATAAAATACGCCGTGTGCATAAGCTCTAAGCAGCTAAACCCATTTAAAAAAAAATGAAATTGGGCAAAATTAATTTTTGAATTTTTGGCCTCTAGTTTGTTCGTGTTGACATTTTTTAATCCAGTGGGAACTGTACGATATTCTTAAATAAAAAGTATTCTATGTCCTTCCTCAGGATGTAAGATTCCTTACCCAATTTTATCTAATTGGGCACCGCAGTTTAAGGGTGAAAAAGTAATAGACAGCTAACATCACACGAAAGGATAGTGCTACTGTTTACTCGAACTAAATAGTCAGTATAGCTAATGCAACTGTACACAATACACACTAGATGTAATCATAGCGATTATTATTTGTGTGCTTGGGAATCGGGTCGAATTTTATGACATCTCATATGATAGTAGATAATAATTGATAAATCTCATGAAGTTTGTTGATAATATTAAAATGGCTTTCATACTATTATATTTCAAGGGCATTAGATGTTTTTGCTCAGTTTCTTGTTTAAAAAAGCTCACTGCTTAACATTAATTAATGGTAATCCATATGGTAATCTTTTCATGCTTGCCAAGTATGAAAAAATGTATAGCTCTTAATTATGTCAGTGTGTTTATTACTACAAAGTACGTAAGTACAAACGTAAGGGTGTAAGACTTTAATTTTCAGCTTGGATACTGATCCAGATATCCTAACTTAGGATTTTAAGAATGATGTAATGGTATTAAAATAGATCATTTCGTTAATCTCAGATTGAAGGCAAATTAAACTATCTGGTGTCGGCGCGGCCAACAGCTGTAAATATAAAATTAGCGGCGGATGAGCTTATTAATTTGGCGAATAGTTTGAGCGCAGATGAAAATGTCACAGCTAATGATTTTAAAGAGAGGTATGTGGGTGGCATTTTATAATTTATCTAGAGTAGATATTAATAATACCAATAAATTGAAATATATTTAATTAAACTCATACATTTTCAGGATTGCTAAATGGCTTAACCAATTCCATAACTAAACAATAATATTTTAGGTTCATCAAAAGTATAGAAAACATGTTAATAAAGGACATAGAAGACAACAAGGCCATAGGCAAGTTTGGCTGTGAGGCTATTCTGAAGAGTTTGGAAGGAGACAGTCACGTGCGCGTGCTCACACACTGCAACACTGGTTCACTCGCCACGGCGGGATACGGCACTGCGCTGGGCGTTATACGGTCACTGCATGCGGCGAAACGATTGGGTTTGTATCTTAATATGTATTGCTGTCTTTTTTACTATTCCTAAGATTAACAGAGACAGTGAACAGTTTGCAGAAGGACACGTGTGCGTGCTTACACAACCAGCTCACTGTTCACGGCACTGCCTTTAAACTGTCACTGCATTCTGCATATGATTGGATTTGTCTCTTAATATGTACTGCTGTTCTATTTATTATTCCTAAGATGAAAAGAAACCGTACTTGTTTTGTTTGTTTACGCTGCGAGACTGTACTGAACAGTTTGAAGGAAGAAACGTGCGTGAACTGACACTGTAAAACCAGTTATCTCGCCACGGCGGGATACGGCACTGCACTGGCTGTTAACGGTCACTGCAAGCGGCGAAACAATTGGGTTTGTATTTTAAGACATATTGCCGTCCTTTTTACTAGGTATTCCTAAGATGAAGCGAGGCTGCAGCTATTTTGTTTGTTTTTGAGGAAGTTTGTAAGAACAAATATACAGTTTCACAGCAATACAGTCTATAGGGGGATTGTATTTGTATTTAAGGTGGGGACGCCAGGCGGGTGATCAGTCCTATGTCAGGACTATTCCACCCGTCTAGAAGGGGATACGTGTGCATGCTCATTGCTCACACACTGCAAAACCTGCTCACTCGCTACCGCGTCATACGTCACTACTTTTTCTAAGAGGAAAAGAAACAGCAGTCTTTTGTTGTGGTTATACTGAAAATTTTGAATACACGCAGTTTGGCCGGCCCTATTGTGCCCAGCATTATCGTTTATTGTTCAGAGCACGTGTACTGCACGGAGACCCGGCCCTACAACCAAGGCGCCAGGCTCACGGCGTACGAGCTAGTCCACGAAAAGATCCCCGCCACGCTCATCGTGGACAGCATGGTGTCCGCGCTGATGCACGCCAGGAACATCACCGCTGTGGTGGTCGGCGCTGACAGGGTGAGCGGGTTCAACATTCAGTACATGGAAACCTGGCTACAGCCAAGACGCTAAGACGCCATTTGCCGGCGACTTCTTCCGCGTGGAGCTATTTTTTTCCAGGATGAAAGGCAGTCCAAGTCACTCTTCAGATCCTCCACTATACCCATGCATAAAAGTACTGCTACGATCCATTGCTGCGTAATTTAAGGATACACCAACAAACAAATATATTTTTGAGACCATATTTTTCTTTTAAATAAAAAAAGTCAATAATTGTGTGTGCCGAAAATTAAAAAAATTGTTCCTTCGTTAGGAACAATTTTTTTAATTTTGCGTGCTACGAAATAAGTATGAACCAATTTTTTTTTTTAATTCAAGGTAGCAGCGAACGGCGACACTGCAAACAAAATCGGCACATATCAAATAGCGATCGTAGCAAAACACCACAACGTTCCGTTCTACGTCGCCGCGCCGCTCACCTCCATAGACATGGCGCTGAGCACCGGCGACAAGATCAAGATAGAAGTACGACCAGATAGGGAGATGACGCACATTGGAGAACACAGGATTGCGGCGCCCGGTTAGTATATTATCCCCTCTGGTTGTCACAGCTATCGAACAAAATAGGCACATATCAAATAGCGATCGTGGTGAAACACCACAACGTTCCATTCTACGTGGCCGCGCATTTTTAGGCACAAAGGCTGTGAGTGATGTGAGCAGGAGGCGCAAAATCAATGTATAATGTATTCTGTGTGCAAAACTACGCTGTTAGCATTTGCATATATATAGTGCAAAACTTTATATGAAACACTTGTGTATTGACGTTTAAACTCCGCGATTAATATTTGCGCCTTGACTGTAATTTTTAAGGTACCGCTATTATAACATATACAATACAATACAACCATAAACACACTTTATTATTTTGTTTCAGGTATAAATTGTTGGAATCCATCATTCGACGTGACTCCAGCCGCCTTAATAACAGGGATCATTACAGAAAAAGGTGTTTTTGCCCCCAATAGATTATACGAAGAAGTTCCTAAATAATATTATCCTAATATAAGATTATTTTTATTTTTCAAATGCTTAGATGGTAACTAATATAGTTCCTACAATTTTGAATAAAGGTGCCAACAGATTAAAGCTAATGCCAATGATGTTCGGTTGATTGTTGCACAAGATTGGATTGCAACAAGTCCCAATACAATTATAAAGGTGGCAACAAAAATTACTGAATAAAAATTTAAATTGAACTATCATTATTAATCCTAAAACTGCGAGCTTTTAGCTTATTTAAAGTACGTATTTTTATTGTTTTCACAAGTAGCTGAATGTTGTTATAAGCCATTTAAATTATCCACAAATAGAGTTGTAAGTAAACTATATCGCAAATAATATTATACCCTGTATTTTTTAATATTGTATTGTATAATTATAATATGCAACATACTTTTAGAATATTTTATAGTATAAAATGTAAGTAAGCCTTTCAGAATGATGCTCATTGTTGAATTAGAAATGGTATAACGCTTTTTAAGATAAAAATTGTTATTGTTACTGCCTATTAAATAAAAATATTTTTTTACTATAAAAATGCGTGCAGTGCAATTATTTTAAGCACCTTTACCTAGCCCATAACAGTGGTCAGGATGCAAGATATCTCTGTGCTTTTTTTTCAAGATTAGAGTATTCACTCTACGGTCCAACCCTCGTATCGTGATTGTGCTATGCCTAGTAATTTGCTAAAACTTACAGCAGCAAAAATATAAGCGAGAGTTAAAACTCCGAAGCGGGACCGTTCAATCATGTTACAACGGAGCGGTCTCGAAGATCTCGAGAACAACAAGGTGGCTTCAAGATGGAACCTGGTGAAACTTGGCAGGAGCAAATCCAAAGCTCAAAAAGAACCAAGTCTCTTGAGTGCAATAGTTTTTTGTAATAAATTATTTTAATTATATTATTATGGCACTCCTGCAATTAAAACTTTACCACTTTTGACCACATCCCAACAGTCGATTGAAAATAAACTATGCCTATTTATCTTTTTTTTTATCCTTTAATAGGATGGCATAGTTCAATATGTCTCTAAGTCCATTTTTCCCTATTTTTCCAAATAAAAAAAAATGGACTTTGAAACTTCTAAAGCTGAAGTCTTTTTTCCAAAACAAAAAAATGGATATATGGAACTCTTGAAATACCGTAAGGGCGGGTTACTTTGGCTTTTTTTTCCGTGTATTATTAGAAATCCCTCTGGTGTAAGGACTGTGATTGGCGCCTAAGGGTTATTATGGTTTTATTTGGTAAATAAGGATAGTAGCTAATCATTAATAAATTATTTTATATCAAAAATATAACAGTTCAGTTTTTTTTTATTCTTTTTTATTTGAGTCAAAGTTATTCCTTGAAGAGGGTTACTTTAGCTCGCCAATTTTTTTGGCGCAGAATCTATACAGAACCAAGCAAAAGACCAAAATAAACCTTTAAAATGAAAGATTATAAAATAATACACGTTTTGATATATAAAATTCTTTAATTCTTAAATTAATTAAAAAAATAAACATTAAAACAGCCTTGTTACTGAAATTTAACAAAAACTTAAAAACTCTTTTTATTTATTATTAAATTACTAAGTTTTAATTCCTATCTAAAGTAAAAACTTTGAAATGTTGCAATAAATAGGCATATATGTCTACAAAATAATCTTACAGCTTCTCTATTATTGAGATTCATCGTATTAAGGCTCATTTATCTTACTAATCAATATATGCTTAATTCTAAAACCAATTATGATTTTAAGGAACACTCTTTTGTTTCATTGGTACTTGGCAATTTAACTCAGGTACTGAGAAACAGCCTTTTTTTTCAAATTTGGGGGGTCTATCTTGCAGACAATATAGTCCCAACTATAAAGCTGCTCGTCTTTGCAGACTGGCCACCGCCAATAGTTTTCCTCTTTTCATACAGCTCACAAGGGCTCCCTCTTCACTTACTGCAGCAGTCACTTGCCTAGTATATTGTCGTAAGTTCCACTTGATCTTGAGCTAATGTTACCCGAATTTATGAGTCAAAGTATACCCATACTTAGTATTTAAAATTTTACTATCTAAACTTGTAAAAAAGCAATTGTTTATAGCACCATTCTAGTCTTAAATAAATTTCTGAACCTATCTAATGTAATATTAAACAATACTTACCTTAAAAACTCCGTTACAATATAAAGTTCGCAGACCTACACAAAACACGTTCATACATGCGATAAGTTCGAAACACAAATGGCGCCTTTTTACCTTGAAATAGTTCGGGCAACCAAACAAAACGAGTGCCAGTTATGTCTTCTAACAATTCCAGCTTAAACTAAATCGATAACTGCGATGGCTGCAAAGAGGTGGGAATTTTAATCTTTTTTTTATTTTGAGCCAAAGTTACCCCTTAGAGCTAAAGTAACCCGACCTTACGGTACATATAAAGTACTATATCATAGCTTGAACTGGGCCATTACGGACTTAGGTGCTTCTTGAACTGGGCCATCCGATTGATACAAAAATTGATATTTTCCTTTTAAAATTGCATACCTATTAATTAAATCATTGTTACCCGCCTCTACTCTACCACCTCACTCTGTGACCTCACTTATCTCTGCTTTGCTGTCGCACCGTGTAGTGGCGCCTTTACAGAGACTACAGATTCAACAATTTGTTCCATCGCTCCGTCATCGCTCCAAAGTTTGACAATTAAAATGTCAAATGGCAACATCAATAAAATAATTCCAATATGTCAGTCGAGCTCGGAAACTGAAAATGCTTTTGCAGTCATGTACATACCATTTTATATTAATTATGTGAATATTAGTTAAAGGTGGATCTATAATGCAAAAGTGGAATTGTTTTGATTTGCGTTATTTATTAGGACTTAGTAAGTTGTATTTTCTTAGCTGATTAAGTTAGGGACTAAAATAATTTGTTATTTATTTAATGTTACGATCGAAGCTAAACCGTGACTGCAACAGTAATCGGAATAGTGGTGTTGATATGCGTGTTTGTACAGTTTTCCATTCATTAAAATTAAGATTTGTTGTAATGTAAATAAAAAATATTGTTTGTACGCGCATGCGATTCCATCGAAAACAGACAAAGGTTTTGTGTGGTTCGAAAATCAGCTGTGTGTGCGATGGCTTAGTGATACCAAAAGTGTGTGTTTGTAAGCGACAATGTTTAGTGAAATTGGATACATAATTCTTCTGCTCCTCGCCTTTCCTTACATAGAAAGTGGTAAGTGATTCTTTTGATATTTATTATGGTTACTATAAACAATACAGGTACATGCAATGAAACAACAAAAAGCTAGATTATTAGTGGACTTCATATCATTATAGTTTCCATATCATTATAGTTTCACTTTAGTCAATTTATTATGAAACATTTCATAATTTGATTGAAATGAATGAGTCACATTCTTTGTTATTTGAGTTGACCCAATGTATCATTTAAATGGAGTTGTATATTTACATTCTTATTATTTGGGAGTTTACTCTTAATTTGGAATTGCTCATTGATTATTGAAATATAAAAATTAAAATAAATATACTATTTATGTTGCCTTTCTGAGAATATGACAAATGCAAGAAAAATATAATTTTAACAACCACTGAATAATATGTGGATCCTTACCAAAGTGTTCTTAGTTAAAAAAACTCATTGGCTGCTTCAGGGAGTATTGCTTGAGATCCAGGGAAACTGATGAAGGTGCTAATTCTGTTGTACAAAGTCTCTAAACTTTATTAAATTGAAAGGCCTAATTTTTCCTTTTCTGCAAAGAATATTGTGAAAAGGATAGTGTTATTTTTATTCCTGTGTAACCAACCTAACACAGCATGGTGGTATGTGGCTGTGTTATGTGCCCAAGTATTGAAATATTCATTAATATCTAGATCTGAAAATGAGAGTTGAATAAAATACAGTGTTTTGGCAAAATAAAGGATATTTTAAACAAAATTAAGCTGCTTGGGATGTTATATGGGCATTTCTCTGTAAGCTCGTACAGGTCCCATACAAATGCTGTCCTGGCAATTATTTTTAACATTTGCCAAAAAATCGTGTTCTATTTCGAAGAAAATAAACTATTATTTTAGTTAGATAAAGAGTCCCACTGAAATTATTTATATTTTCCGAGTTATTAGCGATTTTTCAAAAAATCATGACAGGGGACTGTCCGAGACATCAGGGGACTGTTATACTTTAAAAAAAGTCATTTTACATTAATAAATTATTTATTATTTTTATAGAATATTTTCGCATCAATAGTAAACAAAATTTCTTTATAAAAAAATTAACAGAAATAACAACTTTCTTTAAACATTCATATCAAAAATTAACCTTAAGTGCTAGAAACAGTTTGTACTCGCTGAGATCAACATAGTTATATTATTATGCTATCAACAATTAAATGTTTCATTCAGTTTTCATTGAAATACTTACAATTATTAATATAATTAATAGAAAATTAATATAATTATTAGAAAACAGTATTTTCTCTCAAATATATATGATATTTCAACTGAGATCTCCAATCAAATCCTAAGAATTTTTCTAATTCTAATAAGGCACATAATAAAGTTTAACCACATAAAAAAATGAACTTCGCATTAAAAAAAATTACAGCTGTTTATTGCTGCTAAGGTGTATGCATATCTTTTACTAACTTCCGCAAACCTTTTTCTTTTTTCTTTTGGTACTTCAACTTCTCCTTTTCTCTCATTTCTTCTCTCTTTTGAGGGTCATTTTTTCCTCTTTGGTAACGTAATCGCTCTGCTTCTCTCTTTTTCTGTAGTAATTCCTCTCGGGATAAATTTTTCTTTCTAGAAGCCATAATTGTCATGTGCGTTCGATCAATCTATGGAAAATAATTTAAGTTTATAAAGGATAAAAATAATGCAAAGCGATCAATAATACTTTGATGATTCTTACATTAATAAAACAGATTAGCGAATGAATTTACACAAACAATACATTAAAACAATAACCAATACGCAAAATACACAGTCCCCTGTTGTGTAAAAGAGGTCCCCTGCAGCAATTTCAGTCGGAGGACTGTTGCCAGGGGACTGTGTATTTTGGTTAGATTTCACAATATTTACAAAAATTATGTAAAATAGTTTTTTAAGAATCTACCGATCAATTGAGACATGAATAATGTAACAATAAACTTTATATAGAAATCATTAAAGTAATTAACATACATATTATGACTTACCAGAGGACTGTGTGTGGTAGCGATCCAAGCGCCTGTTCACCTCACAAATGACGCTCTGACACTAAACAAAATGATGTCTCAACGCCGCATTCGGCAAGGTTGCCAACTTTACAGCAATTGCGTTTCGTTTCACTCAAAAAAAATTATCGTTTAATTATAGTTTATTTTTTATTATGAATTTAAATGTTTGGCAGGGGACTGTATGAAAATTCTGGGGACAAAGTTTACAGGACTTTACTAAATAAATAAAATTCGTAATGAGACCTTGTTTTACGAAAATAATATAATTTAATTCTTTTTCTTTATGATATCGACGGCCAAATGTATGTAGTTTCAATAACTTTTTCGTAAATCTCATTTCTAGGTGGAAATGCAGTGATGGGGACAGCCAGGGTACTGTATTTTTAGAGCTTCTATCACGTCTACAAAAAAACTACAAATAGTTATGGTTCTAAAAACAAAGGGCCCGTAAAGTTTCAGACTTAAGGTTTCATTAGGAGTGATTTTTTTTTAAATAATTAAATTACTTTTTGAAAAAATCGGTCGGGATAGCTGATTACGAGGTTACAGAGAATCGCCCATATATCTATGTCAACACCATTTTAAGAATCAAAGTTTTTATTCAGTGCATCAAGACAGCCACTTTCACTAACTAGTGATGTACTGAGTTTGCTATTTTTGGTATTCGAGTATTCTAGCACTTGTTAAAAAAAGAACCAAGTCAGTAATCAATCTGAGGACTAAGATAGATACTCGAATACTTGTATGAGTACTCAAAACCGAAGGACTCAAATCTTTTGGAATGATGTAAATATAATAAAATAATGATTAAAATTTTGAAATTTTGTATGCTAGCATACACACATACATAGTACTATACTACAGTCAATAAGAAAATAAAAACAACTGAAAAATACATGTAATTAAACACTTCAGATCGAAACATTCTAGAAATTAAAATAAATATGTAGATCTGAAATTACTATTACTATTTCATCCAGGTAGTAAAAGTGTAGTCATGTTGGTCTCATGCGTAACTAACTTCACAATAAAAAATAGACTTCAAAGTGTCAAGTTTGAATAGTGTACCTGAATCTTATAACCTGAATACTGATATTCCAGTATTTGAGTATTTATTAAGTATTTGAGTCGGTACTCGAGTTGGCCTGACACTGCTCATCTCTATCACTAACATCTTTTATTTGGCTTCAAATTAAACCCTGTGAGGTTCCTACTTTACTAATATTCAAACAGAATAGAGGACATTGTCAGTTTTATAGAACACCAACAATGTATTTAAAAATATGATTAGGTTTAATGAAATTTATTATAACTAGGTACATAGAGCTGCAATAAATATTATATTCTTATAATTTTGCTATGTTCTAGAACTGCATAATATCAGTAAATTTACTCACCAGTGAAAGTGTGTAAAACCTTTTAATTAAGTAGGAAATGAGCTGATGATCTTCAAACACCTGAGCAGATCTTCAAAAATTACAGCTAAGATCCACCTCGATCATTTTGGCATTCAAGAAGAGAAAACTGCATCAAAATCGGTCCACTCGTTAGCTATGAGGGAACAGACACACGTCAAACTTGTAACCCATAACCCCCCCCCCCCCCCTCTTTCGTCAGGGGTTAAAATAACTTACTATGCAAGATTCCAAAGTTATAAATAAATTGCTGTGTTAGTCATAGCTTCTCATGTACCTGTACAATTAGAAAACTGAGTCAGAATGATTGTCGAGAGCAAAAAACTCCTTTAGATAACATCAAGGCTATTAGGATTTGACTAAGATATTTGCAAATACTGGTTTTTTCCTTTGAGTTAATGTGTTTATGTGTTTTTAACCGACTTTCAAAAAAGAGGAGGAGGTTCTCAATTCGTGGGAATCTTTTTTTCTTAGTTTAAATTACCAGATGTGCACTTGAGACTATTTGCATTCTTAACTTTTGATTAAAATTGGATCACCACCACTATTATGTCTTCTAATCTCTATTTCTTTCCAAGTATAATGTTTAAGTATTTTATTAAAAACGAAGTGATGCCCAAGAGTATATCCACATTGATTTAGTTTTTAAAAATTTCATAGTAACTTTTTTATTTTCGGGGATAAAAAGTAGCCTATGTTACTCTCCAGGTCCTCATGTATGCCTGTGCAAAAAATTACGTTGATCTGTTGCTTTGTTGTGGCATGATTGAAGGACAAACGAACATACTTTCGGGTTTATAATATTAGTAAGGATTACGTAAGGCAACTTAAGTATGATAAAAATTGTAAAAGAATGACCATTAACTTTAATTGTATTTTAATTATGACTTATGATAAAACTGCCTCTATTAAGATACATGTTAGTAAGGAGAAATCATCAAGTAACAAAATATCTAAAAATATAAATAGTATAAATTAGATAACAGTATTTCTAAAGGTCATGCACCTTTTTACAACATAATAAATCACCATATTTTATGGACCTTATTATTATTGTCCATAAATGTTTTATGTGTACTAACAGTTTATACTGTGCTACTTTCACCCTTACGATCAATGCTCAATGAAATGTACTAAGTACTACTTACTACTAGCGGTGCAAAACCAGTTTGGAATATCTGAATCACAGCCTAAAGCACACCTACTTATCTGAATGCCTTACTTATGCCAACATCAGTGTCAGGTTACTGTTTAAATGCTCACCAAAAATTTTATTTGAAGTAGATAAAATTTTACTGTAAATGGAGTTTCTCATAAAATTATGAGAAGTCCTCCTAAAATATGTGGAGGGGGACAATTTTAAGGAGGTTATATATCCTTCAATGCTATCCAAGCACCCCAACTCCACATAATCGTGTTTGCCCTACCCATTGAGTGTTTTTGTAGAGCGCAAACCTAATAACTAGGTTAATTCTTATTTTCGTTAAAAATACTTTTACCCGTGCAGAATAGTAGGGCTAAGATGCGCGCCACGAGAAAATTTTGTCTTCATGTTTACTCTTGAATCTCTATAGAGATCCACATAGAGCTTACAAGTAAACTTATAAACAAAATTTTCTCATGACCTTAGCTCTACAGGTCTAATGTTCCCCAACTAAGAGTAAATCTTGTCATAAATGTAGGTACAGCAATAGTGCAATAGGTGGGGTTTGAACCAGTGACCTTTAGGGATTTCTTTCTGTGCCTTGGACCATTCATTGTGCTATTGGCCTCAATATACCCTTATTATTATTATATAGCCTTATTGTTACATTGTCAACAATAGTTATGCCTGTCTAGAGTTTTTGTTATTTTATTCTCTGAAATAAATCTTTAAGAGGTTTAGGTTCATATCTAGGTTCAAAAACTGTAACTAGGTAATCTTTTGCAATTTCCAAAAAAGTGGCACTTCTTTAGTGTGTGTTTTACTCGTAGGTTGTCTTGTATGCGAGTTATGAGCCAATTAGAAAACTGACCTAAGATCAGTCTAAAGTTTATTGAGTATGTAGGTAGTTACAGTAGAATTGTTGTTTTATAAATATCTATAGGAAAGAGACAAGCGTCAAGAGGAAATATCCACTTGGAACTATTTGCATCCTTCAGATTGCGCTTCATACATCAGCGAGGGGCTTAGCAATATAAATCGTCCTGCACGGTAACAGTGCTGTTACTATAATAATTCGTAGTAGGGGTATCATATTCCCCTAATAAGAGTATTAAGTATTCGAAATGGGGATTCGATGTTTAATTCCTCTCTAGCACCACACTTTCACGCAGCCAGCGCCCTACCATGTTAAATTTTTTTGCGAAATAATACGACATTTATACATGTGCATTATACTCGTATCAAGACATTAGAATATTATCATTTTGATGAAACATTATAATTAAAAAATTCATTAAAATCTTAAAGTTTTCCCAAAGTTTTCCTAGGTTTGCACAATGGACATTTTCAATAAATACCTGTTAAGTAAATAGGTACACTACGTCACACTAATATTTTCATACTCCTATAGGTATTTAAAATCATAATGCTTTCCTCGAAGCATTTTTCGCTATTATGTTAATTTACTTTATTGAGTTACAGAGGCTCGGATTTTATTGATAACAGTACGTAGTTACGAGATAATGAGATCTCGAACTGTGTGATTGTCATATTTCTTTTAGAGGCGAATATAAAATAACCTTTTTATTATTTTATTATTTTATTTAACTACAAGAATTCCGTCAGACCGCCCAATTTAGACGTTGGTGAAATCAGCACTAAGTAAAAACGGCTACCAGATTCAGGTTACTTTAAGTAAAATATTACATATTAACAGACTGAATATTTTTAACGTAGGTGTGATCGCGGGAAATGGTTAGTAGATAAGAAAACCGCAAAAGTATTTTTTTTTGCAAACAACTTGGCATTGTTAATTGCACAAAATTACAGCCGCCATTCGAGCGACGACGCGACGACGCAGCCATTTTTATATAGGTCCCAACTCCACAAAGGATGATTAATTAATCCTATGAAAAGAAGAACAGCCGAGGCGCGTCGGGCTTTGTTTAATTAAGCAGGTATCGGTAAAAGCGAGAGGTCGTTATGTCGCACACACCGCCAGTAGCCAGTCGCCACAAAGTGATGGTTGCAGTCTACTCGCTCGACAGTATAAATCTTTCTTGGAAGCCCACTCGGCCGTGACTAATTTCCTGACAAGGTAAACGCTCCGTCATTTGCTATTGTTCAATACTCCTGCAGCTTTGATGTTTTTGATTCATGCGAAATAAATAGTTCAGACTAACTCGATCACCGATGATAAGTGGATACTATTTTGGCTTTAGAGGTAGGTAATTAGATTACACAAAAGCATCATAAAGTACCAAATATTACTTAAGACGCAGTGTTCCTATTAAGATTGGTAACATGTAGTTAAGACAATTCAGACTCTTGCAAATTAGACTTTTGTCATCAGTTTTCCATACAGCGTGATCTAAAGCAATCACAGACATCTCAAGGATAAATGACTTGTTTAAATAAGGATTTGCAAAATAACAGAAATGGGTTCGAAGGCTTAAAATATATTTTCGCTTCACAGGATTCCTGATTGGGGACAGGACAATGACACCTCCGGCGTTTTCATTTTCATACCAACCAAAGTTAACTAACGCGATAAATGTATGATTTTTCATCGTTTAGATACAATTTGAAGCTTTGATTGAGTACTCCATAGTTTTAAATAAATTCTTGTCTGTACTTTTCTTCTACTTGACTAACACTTTCTTCTTATGATTAATGCGGATATGCAGGTCATTGTGTCCCTGTAACACGTTGACCGTCGACACGATCTATTGTGCTCGCCAGTTCGCCATTATCTTCTTCTCTCCGCCGATACATCGTTGCCGCTAGGAACAGCAGTTTTTTGAGTGGAATAATTAATGTAGCCTCCTCAGGGTGTACAATATGATTTCCTAAATAGTAATCTCCATGACCTTCATTACTTTTATAAGAAGGACTCATTTTTCCCACCGATTTGTGCTAGTGCACACTTTAACGAACTTTTTATAAAAGCAAATGTTTGACTCCTCAGCTGGTTAATTCACCTAGTTGGTGAGCGTCCTTTCGCTCTTTTACCCAGTAAGTATTGTACGTGAATTAACTTGTCTAGACTGTCATGCCCACGCATGATGATGGCTGAAATTATCAATAATGAGCAATCGTTGATAATATAAATCGACAATCAGAATCGATGGTAGAGGCTTGAGTTGTCATAAGCGGCTCAGGTTGTCTTACCGAAATAATTAATTTTTAATTTTAAGAAAGTACTTTGGCCTACATAAAATAAATTATTTTGTTTAAGTACTGCTATATATTTTTTTTTAAAGAATATAAGCCAAGCTGAACTTGACTTATATTCTCCTCTACCCTCCAAATAAGCGAAAAGCTTGTGCTAGGAGTAGGTACGACAATAGTGCAACGGGTGGGGCTCGAACCTGCGATCTTTCAGTTGTCAGTCGACCACACTTTTAACCGTTGGGTTATTGAGGTTCTTATTAACTAATATTTTCGGCAGGATATTAACAGGATATTTATAACTTTCCTCCTACGCGTATTATACGGCTGTTTATGTTAAATAGACTTTGCTAATGTATCGTTTAGTGCTATATTTTATAGTGATTTTCGTAGGTAGGCGTAATCGTAGGTAGACACAAACTAGCTTTCGAGTTCTTCGTCTGCGTCTTATTCGCGCGAGCCTATAAATATTTAGGTTATTCTTAAACGAATTTGATCACAAAGAGCAGTTTTTAGTTTGACTCTGACTGTACATTTGTATTGGTATTCAGTTGCTTACAAAATAGATTTATAAATAATTAATGAATAATAATAATCATAGGTATTGTCAGATAGTTATTTCGAAAATGCTCTCTTTCTCGCAGGCTTCTCCTTAGATTCTGCTTTCCGATATGGTAGTACAGTAGAATCCCGATTATCCGGATCAAATAAAACCAGGGGTATTCCGTATAATCGAAAATCCGGATAATCGATTTCAAAGCAAATGAATTACAAAGTACCTATGTAGTTTTAAATTTTGGTTGGAAATAACTTGTTATTGATCTTTGACGTAATCAATCACATCTTTTGAGTAATCACGAATGAGTTCGGATAATCGGATGTTCGGATAATCGATGTTCGGATAATCGGGATTCTACTGTAGAGCCAAACTGACTATGAGTATGTAACTAGAAAGTTTCGTCTTCCTAAAATAGTCCAATAGTTTGTACAAAAAGACTAACCAATGAAGTAGTGAACTACTCTGCTTTTTATAATGTTACTAGCTTTTTCCCGCGACTTCGTCCCCATAGCGTTAGGTTTTTAAGTATCCCCCGGATTTCTCTGTTTTTCCAGGATAAAAGGTACTCTATTTTACTCTCCAGGTCTTCAACCAGCCAAGCAAAAAATCACTTCGATTCGAACACGCTCCATTGCTGCGTAGTTGAAGCAGAAACAAACAAACACATTTTGGCATTTATAAGGGAGCTTTTGCCCGCAACTTCGTCCTCAACCCCTGTAGAGTAAGGTTTTTAAACCCTCTTGATTTTCTGGGATAAAAAGTTGCCTATGTCCCTAACCCAGGTCTTCAACTAAATCCTGCATGGATTCAAAAATCATGGCAATTCGATCAGGCTCCATTACTATGTGATTGAAGCAGAAACCAACTCTAGATTGTTAAAAAAAAAATAGTACTGTATCCCTGACGAATTGCACTCGTGTAATATGCGTACCAATGAAAATAGAGTAAACATGAAAAAGGCAAATGAAAGCTTGGTATTTTTCGTACCGACCTAGTCTTCGGTCTCTGTCGGAGGAAAAATATTGGAGGTTTGGCCCATAAACTAATATTATGGTTATTGGTGAGTATTACTTACCATGGTTTGGCCACGTTTGGCAACAGGCAACAGCCTGATTGCCCGCAGCCGGCCGGGCATGTGCGGGAAACGTTGGCAGGCAACACACGTCACGGTGGACGTGACCTCGCCGGTTCAACGAACGCACCCGTCACCGTCACAGCCCGCGCGCGGCTCGATGCGTCAACCGTGTCTTTTGCACGATAAACGATTACGTGTGACACTGTTTTTTCTTATCAGTACTAGATACAACTTACGGAGGTCGCCCACGGCGACTCTTTGCGGCGTTTCTGTAGAGATGTGATCGCAAAAGACTGATAAAGTTGTGATGTTGTCGCTGGTCGTATACCGCCCGCGTTGCCCGCGGCTTCGCTCACGTTAAGTTTGATTTTTCAAATCCCTATTGTACCCTCTTAGGGGTTGAATTTTCAAAAATCTTTCTTAGCCTAAGTCATAGTAACTATCTCTATAGTGTATTCTAAACAGCCCAACCTCAAGTGGTTTGACATGTACGTTGTCAGTCATCAGATCAGTAATTCAGTCAGTCACTTTTTCCTTTTGTTAACTTCCTTTTATTGTACATTCGTTCGTCCACGTAACCACGAACCAGTAAAAATTTCTTGCTGGTTCTCGGTTGGAACGCCATTCTGAACCAAAATTCACTTGACGAATCAAAAGCTCTTTGTAAAAGCTTATTTCATTAACAAGCTTTCCTATTTCATTCTATTTAAAGAAAACACTTTAAAATACTTCGGCCAACTAAATTTTAGTTTTTATTTATATTAGTTAGTAGGCAGATATAGGTAGTCTAATATATACGATCCCACGCAGCTTTACAAAGCGGCTTTTCCTAATCAGCAATCATAAGCGGATGACGCAGAATCCGGTTACATTGTCAGCACTGCAGCGATATGGGGAATTATTTATACCCGAACAGGCAGACTTTGAGTGACTATACCGCTACAGCCACAGCTTTGCGATAATTGAAATGTGTAAAGCGACAACATTGTTGAAAGCATGAAACAAACAATACGCGACAGCGAGGGCACCGGCCGCGCACGTAATGCCGGGATAATTAATACTAGTTGATGCCCGCGAGTTCGTTCGCGTGGGTTAAGGTTCTTTAATTCTCGCGGGAACTTTCTTATTTTCCAGGATAAAAAGTATGTGTTATTAGATTGAAGCAGCTTACCATCGTAAAAAATAACCATAGGTCGTATAGAGTATAGGTTATTAAGCAACCATTTCGAAAACCCCTATTGAAAGTCCTTTCAATGGTAACCAAAATGGTCCCTGCCGTGTCAAGAATAATTTCTTTTAATAGTTTTGTTTATAGAATAGATTAGGGTAACACCATATTTGCGCTCGATTTAGACTTGGCCGCCGTAGTATGAAACCCAAAATCTTTCTTATGGCGTAGGTTTGAACACTGTTGAGAAATTGGACCAGGGGTAGATAGTCCATCCCAGTGCTTTGAAGGCTAGTTCAAAAAAAATATTTTTATATAATAATATTCATTTCATAATCAAGGTACATAATTAGACTTAGACCTAATAACAATAAATGCATAAACACTTATATTATTAGGATCAGAACTGGCTATCCTTGCTAGATTTTGTCAATCTGTGTTAAAGACAGCCAGCCTTCGATCACAGAAGAAACAGCCAGCCCTCTCCCTCATAAAATGACATATATCTCGGTCCACGGTTCAAATAATCTTATGAGCTTACTAAGAGGCAGTTCATTTTAGAATCACAGGCGAATACTGCAATTTTATTTATTTAATACAGGTATAGCAATTAAAAGGAACGGCTTCGCTTAAAACGCTTTACGAAAGCACCGGTGCAGTGTCATTATCTGTAATTATGCAACGTTATTATAGTCTAGCGTCATGTCTTTTAAAGAAGTTGGTTGTAGATAACTTAAAACTTGAAACTTAGTCGCTCTGAATATTTTGTAATTGCAAAAATCACGTCAATCCGTAGCTCTGTTGCAGCGTGATTTAAGGACAAATCAACAAAAAAACACACTTTCGCATTCATAATATTAGTAAGTAAGTTAATGACTCATTAAATCTTTGCATAACGATAAGAGACGGTGCGGCTGAACGGTGGATTGGTGATTTTTTTACCTTTGGAAAATATAAGGAGCTTTCACCAATATGGTAAATCCACGCAAACGAAATCGCAGGCATCAGCTAGTACCTTACATTTTATTTGTGATTAACTAATACCAAGTTTTGTTATGGGACATAATTAAGCAAATGCGACCCAGAGAGTTTGGTGTAAAGGTATTATTAAAGTGCCCGGGGGGGGATTTGACAATTTCTATAATGAGGACGAAGGAAAAGGGTCATAAAGGCCCACAAAAGGCTGAAAAGGGGTCAAAGATTTTCCGCATTGGTGAGTCGGTAAGGTACAAGCGGAAGAGTTGGCGACCGCAATCCTAGACCTCAAAATTACTTAGCTACTCGTGTTGGAAGTATTAGGAACGAAAATAAGGAATCTAAAAAACGTGTTTGCCTTACAAATTGCAATAACTAGGAACCTAAACTTAATTAATTAATTATTATTTACGAGTATACAATCCTTATATCGTATTTAAAATTCCACCCCAACCTGCTATATGGTCCAATTTTGTTCCATTTTCAAATCAAGGATTTTGTCCTTCAAAGTAGCATCTGGGGTTATTCAGTCAAATGTAGAGCTAGATAGACAATATTGCCTAAACAAATACGACTTCTACCTTAAAGGCGAAAGCTTATTCAGTAGGGGCTGTAGTTATACACAAACACGTTGCGTTATCGACAGTTCGCCCCCACATTTGATAGTTCTTAAGAGCTTATAGTATGCCAGCTGGAATCCAAATTTTGCCCCCGCCTCACTGCCCAGCGTGCAGCCGCCCGCACCGCGTAGTTGCAGCTATCTCACTCGCACGAGTTCATCACGCGGCAGGGGTCACGCGCCGTACGATAGGGTATATGATACATTTAACGAACCTCTAGTACATAGGTATGGAAATAAAATGAAACTAATATTATTATATATTATTAATAACTAAGACTTAGAATTAGACTTAGACCAAGTCTAATTCTAACACTAAGACTAACTTTAAGTCAAAGACTAAGTCTAAGTCTAAGCAAAGACTAAGACTAGGTCTAAGTCTAAGTCTTTCACTAAGACTATGACTTAGTCTTAGACTTAGTCTTAGTGTTAGACTTAGACTTAGT
Source organism: Hipparchia sbordonii (assembly GCA_038048805.1). Classification (NCBI taxonomy): domain Eukaryota; kingdom Metazoa; phylum Arthropoda; class Insecta; order Lepidoptera; family Nymphalidae; genus Hipparchia; species Hipparchia sbordonii. The sequence continues at coordinate 10,876,114 of CM076104.1, read as the reverse complement.
CTTAGTGTTAGACTTAGACTTAGTGTTAGACTTAGACTTAGTCTAAATCTAATTCTAAGTCTTAGTTTAATTCTACATCTAAGACTAAGACTAAGTATAAGACTAGGTCTAAGTCTTAGTGCAAGGCTTAGACTTAGACGTAGTCTTAGCTTAAGTCTAAGTCTTATTGTTAGACATAGACTTAGAGTTAGTCTTGAACTTAGTCTTAGACTTAGACTAAGTCTAAGTCTTAGACTTAGTGTTAGACTTAGACTTAGATTTAATCTTACACTTAGTCTTAGACTTAGTCTTAGACTTAGTCTTAGACTTAGTCTTAGACTTAGTCTTAGACTTAGTCTTAGACTTAGTCTTTGACTTAGTCTTAGACTTAGTCTTTGACTTAGTCTTTGACTTAGTCTTTGACTTAGTCTTTGACTTAGTCTTTGACTTAGTCTTTGACTTAGTCTTTGACTTAGTCTTAGACATAGTCTTAGACTTAGTCTTAGTCTAAGACTCAGTCTTAGACTCAGTCTTAGACTCAGTCTTAGACTTAGACTTAGGCTTAGACTTAGTATTAGACTTAGTCTTAGTCTTAGACTTAGTCTTAGTCTTAGACTTAGACTTAGTCTTAGTCTTAGACTTAGTCTTAGTCTTAGACTTAGACTTAGACTTAGTCTTAGACTTAGACTTAGTCTTAGTCTTAGACTTAGGAAGCCTAAGGAAGACCTTTAGGAAGCTTTGTATTTGCGTTCTGTAACAAAATAGGCTATAACTAGTCTTTTGTTTATACTACTAAAATAATGTGACCGTGGCTACTAACTGGGAAAACTACCTTAATATTTAGTGATGGTAGGTGTATGAAACTATGTACCTATTCCACAGCAAGAGCCAAAAAAGTTATTATTGTAGTAATCAATTCATGTTTTTAGCATTTTCTATTCTCCAATTCCGTCTTATTTTTCTTATTCCGCTTATTTCCCATTTCATTACACTTATAATTTCTTAGATAATATATACGTATTCTGGTAGGTATGCGTGAGAACAAGCGACGCGGGTTCCCCGTTCGAACGCCGGAGCGTGAATGAATTCATGCGGTGGACACGAGTCGCCCGTCGGCCCACACGCAATATTTTTCAGAATTTCATTTCAAATAACGAAAAAATTATTTAGTTTTAAATAGTACATATAGGACCCTTATTGTACTAAGTTGAGTATATATTTTAAGTTTTATTAGTATAGGTAAAGTATTCATTGACTACTGCGATTTATTTGTAAAATTCAGAGGGAAATTTGTGAATTTTTTCTATCGAGAAAATTTTTAGCAATCGTGTTTTCACAACATACAACATTCAGTCTATATCATCAACTTTACTATATATTTCTTTCAATATTATTGATTCAATATTTTTATTGATATGGACAATCAAACGTGGCACGCTGGCATACTGTAAGCTCTTAAGTGGCTGAAGTCTCCTTTATGTCTATCGGAACGGAAGTGTGCGCCTCACTGAGCTGTATGCAGGTAATAACTGAATGTGAACTGATATCAGTCCATTGCGAAATAGCATGTGGACACTACACGAATGTTGCTATAATAATTATCTTTACAGTTACTTACAAAAGAAATTAGTAGCCGGTCGCTTGGCATGGCAAAACTTTGAACTTTGAAAGCTCAACTGCCGAGTTAATATGTTTAATTGATCGATTGATCTAAGACACCTCATTGGAGTATTTAATTGATTAAATGCTCAAAGACAACTCGAATTAACTACTGATTATATTCTTATTCTTACTACCTAACATTGCCATGTCAAAGTATGTTTGTTTGGTGGTTAGTTGGTTAATCCTTCAGTCACGCCGCAACGGAGTAACGGATCGACGTGACTTTTTGTATGGTTATAGTTGAGTGACATAGACTACTTTTTATCCCGGAAAATCGAAGAGTTCCCGAAGGTTTTTAAAAATTAATTCTACGCGAACGTAACCGCGGGTATCAGCTAGTGATACATAAGAGAAGCTTGCCTTCTACAAGTGTTTCCGTCCTAATTTATGTCTCAACTATTGAATTGACCTTGACCACAATATTATCATAGGAAAGATAGTATTGTGGTCATTAATAATAATTAACTTATTATATCATCTCAACCCATTGCTGGCCCACTACTGGTTACATGAATGTCTTCTCCCGAATGAATAGATTTTAGGCCATCATGGCTTAACAAACTAAAAGCTTCTGATATTATGTATAGCCATTGAACCGATCTTGGCAAAATGTTGCACTGAGTTTTTATGTGCCTGGAATAATGTAGTAATAAATATAGCCCTTGACTGCGATCTCACCTGATGATAAGTGACGATGCAGTCTAAGATGGAAGCGGGCCAACTTGGAAGGGGTATGGCAGTGTTCTCATACCTCTAATCGGTTTCTACAACTGGAACGCTAAATTTCTTGGCGGCACTTCTTTGACGGTAAGGTGGTAACTAGCCACGGCCAAAGCCTCCCACCAGAACAGACCAGAGACTATTTAGAAATTTATAAATTCCCAAATTGTCCCCGCCGGGAATCGAACCCGAGACCTCCCAGTTATAAGAACCACAGCACTCACCACTGCGCCAGAGAAGTCGTCAAAATTCATTTATTAAAAAAAACATAATTAAGCTTTTATTAAATAAACGAAATATACTTTTACTTATATACCAGGGAATTGGGAACGGTGTTTAGCTGCACTCATATGTGATGGAAATATAAAATGTGCAAAGATCCAGCGTAAATAGAAGCCCCTATAAGGTCGATTGTTATGGAAGGTCGCGCCCCACTAAGCTAAATGCAGGTTATCCTTGGAAGTTTGATATCAACGCGGAATGGTGATAGCGCACTTCACACGAGTTTGTCAAGTTGCTTAGTTCGTGAGACCGAATACTGGCTACTGCGTCATATTACGAGTACGTTGCTTGAGCGTGACTGCTCTATGATAATTAATTATGTACTGAACATAGCTAATCTGGAATTTTGAAACTGCGGAAATCGGCCCTCGGAAAGACCTTGACTTATTTTTAGCTACAGGTTCTGCATATTCCCACGGTTTTTGTCAGTTTTAAATTTTTAATGTGCCTAGTAGTTGATGACCGCGATTTCATTCGCGTGGATTAAGGTTCTTTAATTCTCGCGCGAACTCTCTATTTTATCTGTGTGCCAAAGTTTAGCCAAATCGTTTCAATCGTTGCGGCATAATTGAGTAACAGACATCCATTCTTCCATCCATCTACCTATATCAATTCATTCTTATATTTTATAAATTTTGATGAAGATTTAATAAATATTATCGGAGATAGAGGTCAGAACTCCTCACCGATAGCAGCAATAAATCATTCGCCTCAGATTTAACGATCTCAATAAATGCCTACCATACATTTAAATGAGGATTTTGACCTTAGCCATTAATTAAATATCTTACTAATATTAAAAATGCGAAAGTGTGTTTCTTTGTGGATTTGTCCTTCAACCGCGCTGCAAAAGAGCTGTGGAGCGTATCCCGGGAAATCAAAGAGTTCTCCCGGGATTTTTAAAAACGAAATCCACAAAGGCGAAAATGCGGGCATTTGCCAGTTTATAATATTAGTAAGGATTATTTTGAAATCATGTCGAATAGGTCGTGTCGAGGTAAAGGGTTCCTGTGTTAAAAACCTAAATGTAGGCTTAGCTCGAGGACAAAGAGTTAAATCGCGTTACAACCTTGGAAGGCCACGCTCCGTCGAGCATGACGCGGCCCGACGCACGCCATCTTAGGTCCGACGCTTAGATTTTAATCTTTTGTTCCTTGGTATCTCGAATATCGAGGCGTGCAATTTGTATTGATTCAGACGTTTTGCTCTGAAACCTCAAGACTATTGCCAGACCTTATAAAATCATGTCAAGGCCAGATCTAAGTATTACGCTTTGTCAGCAAATGTTTTTAAAAAAAATTTGGGATCGTTGGGATTATAACTCGCTCGAATGGTGACACAGATGAGACGACATTGGATGACAGATTGTTAATGAACTCTCATCTGCATAATCAAACGGCGATAAAGAAAACGTCCAGATTTGTTCTCGTTAAAAAAAAGCATCGTCGCTGAGTATGAATGGTAACTTACAGTGAACGGACGTCCTCTTTGATTAAACACACTGAATCGCCGGAGATGCGACGCCAGCCGTCTCGGTCACCGCCTTATGATAATAACATTGACTCACGCCTCAAAGATACCAAGGGTTTAATTGCTGTTGTGCGTTGCCAAGACGTTATAGTATTTGAATAATGGCCGCTCACGGAGCCAAACTGAGCAGACGCCTCCATCCCCGGCAATACGTGACTGCACAGTCTGCAGACATGACTCATACAAGTAAACATAACGTTATTGTGGCTCGTGTGCTGTTCGCTGTTTAGGAATGACTTGCAAAAAAACATTTTTTATCTTTCTATTAAAATGTGAAAGTTTGGATGTTTGTTACTCTACTCCTTCACGCTACAAAGACTGACTGAAACAATTTGGGTGAAATTTGAAATAGAGATAATTTTATCACGGAAAATTTCCCACGGGAGTCAATAACCTTTCTGCACGCGGACGAAGTCGTGAGCATCAGCTAGTAATCCTTCCCAATGTTATAAATGCGAAAGTGTGTTTGTTTGTTTGTTTGTTTGTTTGTTGGTGTATTGATTTGTCCTCCAATCAAGCAGTAACGGTTCGACGTGATTTTTGCATGGGTAGATAGGTATAGTTGAGGACTTAGAGAATGACGCTATCTTTTACCCTGCGAAAAACCGCGGAAATTTTAAAACCTAACCCCAAGCGGACGAAGTCGCGGGTTAGAATGGGTTTTTTATCACTAGAATACATTGTATAGCGCTTTCACTATGAATTACGAGTGTGAGTAGATCCGCATTAAGCTGGCTATACGTACCTTCGGTTCATAATAACTAGTTAACAACACCTTTGAAATGTAACATTACGACTGTCAGCAAAACCGTAGCAGCAAAACGAAAGGGATGGATGCGAAGCCAAATGTCTGCGTTAGAAAAGCTATGGGATTGTCTCAAATTATTGCATCGGCGTAATGATCGCAATCGTCTCTGATTGGCTGATTCTCTCTCGCTTTTGGCTGAAATGCATTCATGCAGCAAGAACGCAGAACTTAGACGAATTCCAACCAGAGGTGATTGCGAACGTTACACAGATGCAATAATTTTTAGACATTACTATTATAGCAGGCATTTTCTCGGCTGTCAAAATAAAAGCGAAAACAGCGAAAGTGCCTGTTCTAATGCAGATATCGGCATCTATCCCTTTCGTTCTGCTGCTGTGTTTGCGGCGGAAATAGTATGCTTAAGTATAAATATATTATGTATATATTTATTTCATGCTTTTAAAAGCCTTATTAGCGAATTTTGTAGTGGAGTTCAACTTTCGGTGGATTTTTCGAGTCTGCGATATTGAAGTGGATGCGAATTTTACTTCGTGTTTGCTTTTTGTGTTTATTCAATGAGATTTTATTCGCATTTTTCGCAAAACCCTGTAATAGTGTTTGCGAGGCATGGCTTTGCAAAATAGCCTTTTTATTTATTTACAATCCACCGGGCGATTAAAAATAGAGGTGCTTTAATGGTCTACATTTTGTAAGCTGCAAACAAATCATACAGTCGTGATGCGATGAAAGTCGCATATAATATAATATTTTTTTTTTTTTTTTTTTTTTAATCTTTAATTGAAGGCTTTTACGTTACACCGTATGTCAGCCTTATCGTACCCTAAACAAAATATAAAACTAAAACACTATTTACACATGAATAGACTGAACAAACTGCACGCTTCGTCAGAATTTGGATTTGCCAATAAATTATGAAAGACACCAACGTGCAGTCTGTTCAGTCTTAAATCTTCCATCAACCGGACTCTATCAGACTGATATCGGACACATTCCACCAACAAATGGTGCACATCGTCCAGGACGCCACAAACGTCACAGTTAGGGGAAGATGTTTTTCCCATAAGGTAACCGAATTTGTTGGTTGGAATGTGTCCTGATCTAAGCCTATGTGCCAACACTACATATTTCCTTTTCATCCTAGTATAACTGCTCCAAGGTACATGAGGAGGCTCACACTGCAGCGTTCTATACCATATCCCTTTTTCTAGAGATGTCTTGTCAAAATACTCTTTCCATTCTCTATAACATTCTTTTCTATATTTTGGTAGTGTCTCGGAATAGTCGACCATACTTTTAACGCTTTTACCTTCCTTGCAGCCCTGTTTTGCTAAAGTGTCAGCCTCTTCATTACCTGACAAGCCTATGTGCGATGGAACCCATTGCAACCTCAGATCCACGCCCTGATTAGTCAACTCATCTATAGTAGCTAGCACTGCATAAGCTACCGAAATACCTCTAATACCAGAGGCGGATCGAGCTATATGCTCTAGTGCACTTTTGCTATCGGTACAAATGAGAACCTTTTTATAATTAGTCATCTTAACATAAGACAGTGCCTCCGAAATTGCAATGAGTTCAATCGTCATAATACAAATTTCTCCATCTATCCTTAAACAATCATTATCGTATAAGTTACAATCCTTTTTTGTAGCAACAAAGAAAGCCGCACCTCGCCCTTCATCACTTTTTGACCCATCAGTATAAATAACAAACCATCCTGCATATTTTTCTCTAAGCTCCCTAACAACCTCAAATTTTAAATTATTCACCTCACAAGATTTCTTGGATTTTTTAACACTTTCTAAATTACATTTAACAATATCTTGAATCTTAATATTAGTAACCCAAGTCCTTAATGTAAACATTTCAAGACACTCAGAAGAAACAATAGGTTCCGCCTTTACCTGATCATATACTGAAACAAGTAGAGGCACCCTTTTATTTACCCAATAATTATTATTACCATTACAAAAACCACTTAGGACTTGAATTAATTTAATAGTCTCATTCTCTTTCCAGGATAGTGACTTCAAACAATATTTAATGGCTAAATACTTCCTTCTTTGTTTCAATGGTGGAATACAAAGCTCACACTCCATAACGTGGATTGGAGTAGTTTTTATAAATCCTCCTGTGGTTCTTAATGCTTGATTTTGCAACCTATCTAATTTAGCTAAATGACATTTCGCACTATTATCGTATATAAAAGACCCATAGTCAATACGACTCCTTATTAACGCTAAATAGATCTGTCGCAAATGTTTAGAGTGCACGCCCCAGGCTGCTCCTGCCAAAACATTAAGTAAATTTAAACATTTTTGTACTTTAGAAACAGTTTCGTTAATGTGCTTACCCCAACGCAAAGATTTGTCCAACCATATACCTAAGTATTTGTAAACCTCCACCAATTCCAAGGAAAAGTTGTTTACTTTTAACCCTACTTGTTGTCTTCTATGACCCCTACTAAATATACAACATTTAGACTTTTTAACAGATAATTCCAGACCAAGATCATTTAACAATTCATTAAATATTATTAACGCTCCCTGTAATTTGCTAACACTCTCGAGAATATCTTTATTTGTACTAAATAGAACGAAGTCATCCGCATATTGGCATAAGGAAACATTTACTATTTTATGGAAAATCTTTACTGTTACTATATTAAATAGTATTGGAGACATTGGATCACCTTGCGCTAAACCTTTGTATGCAAATCTAGTAATAAAAGTCCGCCTATCTACATCTTGAATTTTAAGGTGCCTTTCACTTAAATAATTCCAAATATATTGGCATAATCTTTTGCCAAATCCAAATTCGTCTAGAATTACAGTTAGTTTGTCTATCAATACATTATTGTAGGCTCCATCAATATCCAAAAAACATGCTACTGTTTGATGATTTACAGAAAACCCAATCTGAATATGAGTGACTAATCTTGCCAAACAATCTTGACAGGAACGCCCTCTCCTAAATCCTGACGTAAATGGAGATAGCAAATTATTTTTTTCAGCAAACCATTCAATCCGTTTGGTCAACACCGAATGAAGAATTTTGCAGATACAAGATATCAGAGATATAGGTCTGAGCTTTTTGCTATCATCTGACGTATGGTTCGAATTTGGTTTTGGTATTGGCACCACTAGAATATCACGCCACTGTACTGGTATATTGCCTGTGTCTACTATGCGATTGTACAAATCCAGCAGGTAGAGTTTTCCAATCGTTGGTAAATGAAAGATCATAGAATACGTGATTCCATCATCGCCAGGTGACGTATCTTTCACTTTTATGCAATTATACAGTTCTTGCAAAGTAAATGGACTGTCTAAAGCCGAATTCGAAGAAAAATATTCAGGTACTGTCGTAACTACATAATCAGGGGCGAGACTTTGTAAAAGCTCAACTTTTTGGTGATGTGGAGTATAACATCTAGGTGATCTAAAACCTTTCATCCAACGTAAACGCTGCCACATGTCGGAGGTTGAAGTTTTTTCATTAACACTATCACAATACTTCTGCCAATTTATTACCTTCTCTTTTTTAATCGCAGCTTTAGCCTCAGTTATTTTTTCTTCCAAAATACCTAAATTATCGGGTGTAGGGTTCTTACGAAATTGTTTCAATGCTAATCTACGTCTAGCTACTAGTTTGGATAATTCTTGATTCCAATACGACTTAGGTTGAAAACCCTGCTTTGGATTATCACAAGTTTTTACCATCGGAATAAACAATTCAGCTGCATTATTTAACAAATTTATAAAGTTGTCATATAATGACTGAATATCAGAATTCAAGTTACATGAAGAAAAATGACTTTCCAAAAACTTTGTGTAGGACTCCCAATCAGCCCGTTTGAAATTACGTTTTTGTGAGAGAATTACTGAATCCTTATAATTAAATTTAATCTTAATGAAAAGATGGTCACTCCCCAAAGATTCATTCATAACTTTCCATTCAAAACACAGGGCTATATCACTCGACACAAATGTTATATCGGGAGATGTCTTCTGAATATTATTATCAACATATTTAATTCTTGTATGATCTCCATCGTTAAGGGATACATAACCAGCATCTAAAGCGGCCTCATAAATATTTCTGCCTCTAGTATCCGTTTTATATGACCAATTTGTATGGTGTGCATTAAAGTCTCCTGCTATTAAACAGCTACTAGGAAAAAGCGAAAAAATATGTTCCCAATCAGAAAGTGAAGTGTTAATAGATGAAGGACAATAAACTAAAATAAGATTCTTAATATCATGGCAATTTAACAATTTTATGCATTTCATTTCTATACCTACATTATTAATTCTCAAAGGCCATTCCTGAATTTGTATAGATTTGTGAATAATAAAAGCTATCCCACCATATGAGTCCTCTCTATCCTTTCTTAATATATTATAACCACTTATATTAAAATGAGACTCTGATTCCAACCATGTTTCACAAACTAAGGCAATATGAATTTTTTCTTGAGACAATAACAACTCAAACTCAGCACGCTTATTTCTAAGGCTTTGTGCATTCCACTGCAAAAAATTCAATACAAATTCTTTTTTACCATGAGAGTAACTAGCCATTAAACAAGAAAGTAAATATTTTTCCAACTATACCTCCACTTCGAATAAAATTAATTACTAATTCCCAAATTTCCTTAACTAATAACTTACTTATCAATTCAAGTTTAGTTTCCCAACTATTTACAGACTTTAAAATGTTTGAAATGTTCTTAAAAATTTCTAACAACTGTCTTCCAAAACTTTTTTCATACCGTTTCTTTTTATTTACTTGTTCTTCTCTATTCTGCTGTGTATTTTCCTCAAATATTTGTTCAAACCAACTCGCCTCTTGCTGGTCTTCTTTCCTCTTTGCTGGTTTTTGTCTCTTTTTCCTCTGTTTCGCTCCTGGATTTATTATTTCCGACTCAGAATCTTGACCTTCAATCGGTTCACCAACTTCTTCTTTAGACATATTTCCATGAATTTCTGCTGTCACCAGAACATCCCTGTAGGATCTATAGTTTTGAGTCTGAGTCTTGCTTGGTTGTTGAGTATTCTCGACTTCATCCTCTGATAACAAAATATCAGGATCAGTATACTGAGATTTCATCTTCTCAGAGAATATTTTCAATGCATCTCGGTAAGTGCAGTTCCTCTCAGTCATAATTTCTCGAATTTCTTTTTCTTTGAGAAAAGTTGGACATTTTTTATATAAAGCCATGTGTGGACCTTTGCAGTTCACGCATTTAAATAGAACAGTCTCACAGTTTTCATGATTACCCCCACATTTTGGACAAATAATTTTTTGGCAAGACCGGACCTGATGCCCAAACTGCCAGCACCCACTACACTGTGTCACAGGAAAGGTATACTTTTCCACCTTAAATCTACAACCAAAACCGAACACAAACGCTGGTAAAGTTTGGCTTTTAAAAGCTAGGCGTATTGTTTCCGAATTGACCCATTCACCTTTATTAGTCAATCTCCTTAGCCTTCTCACCGATACTATTTCAAAATCAGCTTTTATATTCTTCAATATATCTTCATCTGTTTCTTCTAAGTCTACTTGTCTAACGATACCGTAAGACAACGCAATCTCATCAGCAGGTTGGATTCTAAAACCTAAACTTAATAATCTTTCACACTCCATCAGTTTATTACCGCTCTCCCGATTTTCAAAAGAGATTATCGCCTTGTAAGGGGTTTTATATAAAATTCTATTGATACCCTTAATATTCTCCGATCTCAACAACTTCGCCATACCGAATTGTTTTGGTAACAAATCTTTAGATATAATGCATACCCGGAATTCCGTACATTCTCCGCCAGTATTAGAATAACTACTAGCACGCCGCTTAGCCCCCCGCTGCACTTTAATAAACCCTTCATCATCAGCTGAAACAACTTCCCTCCGTCTCTTCTCAAGCACTCTCTGCTCGCTCTCATTCCGCTTCGGTATTGATACAACTTGTAGCTCATTCCCGATGACCATTTCGTCCTCAGACATGTTGCAACTTGTATCACTGCCTTCTTGAATCATAATAACCTCCTGTGTACCGAGGTAAAAGGCGCCCGGCGACGGCCGTCCGCACCATCACAATACGAAATTATACAATCCCCAATACCACTATATTATAATAAAATTCACAAGTTTGGTTTTAGTAAAAAGTACTACAAAAAATGTTTAATCGTAGCACAATGCGCTAGCGTCACTCTCGATTAACGACCGACGCGCGCGCCACCTGGACCCGAACTCCAATATAATATTTATAAGTAAACTTCCAGTGTGACTTTGTGTCTGCATAGAGATACTGTATGCAAGAGATATTCAACTAATCAAACAGATTATAATACATAGGTCTACAGATACATTTTTCCTATACGTGCTCTTGTTTTCCTCGTCGCTATGAATCAAGCGAGGGTTATGATTCATACGCCCATTAAAAGAAATACCGATAGGATTCCCGCGTATTACTTATAGCTTATCTGTTATCTTGGTGGTAACCTTTTGCAATAACGATCATTACCTTACTAGATAATTTATTATAGGATAGTTATTATCAGCTTTATGTAATCAAAAGGGTATTTACTAATATTAAAGCAAGAATCCAATCTATACCGTCACCAATTACTGCAACAACCACTACGCTACGTAGAATTTTTGTCTCCGTAAGAACTAGAAATAAGTTATTACGTATTGGCCAGGCGATGTCTTTGATGTTGTGCACACCACAACCGTTTACTACAAGCAAGCAGGCAACCAAGGCTTGTCATACCTAACAAATTATTTCTTTATCTTTTACATTCTGTCCTTATGAGTAATTGGTTTAGTGACAGTGACCAGGGTCTGATGAACGTATCTCTGTTAAACGTATGCCTACCGAGGTTATACTCGTTGGATTGGTTTTGTTTAGAAATTGGTAGACAATTCGAATTATATCTGATGATGCAATTATATCTGAGCAGAAAGGTGGTGAGTAGGTAATTAGGATTTTTATATCATTCATGGACCGACCATTAATTCAGTATGCGAGCGTAATTTTAATTTACACTTGTACCCACTTACTTCGTGCGATACGAAACGGAGGTAAGCGATCCACTCGCCTAAAACCTGGTAACCTGCCAAATAGAATAATAAGCAGACCCTGAATGATACCGGCCATAGTACAGCCTCCTTGACCTTTAAGGGCATTAAATTGCTTTTAGTAATGTTCTGGAAACTTTATGATAGATAAAATTTTATACATCAGTGACCTTTATGTGTCACTCATATTAATATGAAAACCCAGTGTAAAGTAAACGGTCAATGAACTCGATCGCGCTCTAGGTTGGGGGTTGGGGCTGGGCAAACCTGCACAGTAATATTCATGTAGGTTGGGTGTTATCAATTTGCTATAAACTAGAATTAACTACGTATTAAATAGGTCTCTTAATCTAGTTATAACTAGTAGGTATTAACTACCTTTATTAGAATTAATTGTAAACATCTGTTTTTAGTCCCTAGGGAGTCCCACGGCGAATTTTTGCAGCAATTCTGTAGCAACAAAATCGCAAAAAGGCCGCGATCCAATTGGAGGTCATATGCCTTCGTCCATGTAACACCGATTCTGCATCGTTACTATCGCGTTACAGCATCCATACAGACGCGATGCAGCATCGATACAGTCGTGCGCTGTAGTGAACTGTGAACGCCCGTGGCCGCGCATTAGTAGCGCTGCAGAAGCGATGCTGAATCGATACTATACAATTGTAGCGCTACTGAATCGCTTGTTGTCGTTGCTGTCGCGCGTTGCAAATTCGACGAACCGCCAAAAGTAGCGATGCAGACGCGTGTTAACGAAACACGCTACTGAATCGCTGCAAAAATCGTTTATTTGGTCATTTGCTATATTATATTAATTCAGGAGCATACCTAAATCAACCCTTGGAAGGTGGATCTTAACTTTCACGAAATCTTCATTTTCACGAAATTGAAAAACAACTTAGCTTAGGAAGACGCTAAAATTGAGTATAGGTATAGCATGTTTCTATTAAGATTAGCGTCGATTGCCATTGACCCAGAGTTGAAAAGATATTCTAAAATTTTACATAGCAATTTGGTATAGCGATCCTTGCAACCTCATTAGAATTAGGAATGTTGAGAAGATTGAGGTATCTCTGAATAAGAACAGTGATTGGATCTCAGAAATAGACAGTCAATTTAACAGTAGGCTTACGAGCATGTTCTTTTGCATTTTATTAACGCTCTACTATTGTTATAATCAGATTTTGTCATATAGCATGTGAATAGAGCGCGACAGTAAAGATGCCTATTGATCGTGTTATCTTGTGTGGCTTGTAGTAACTCTTGACATCTTGATTGAATCCAATCCAATCCAATAGTCATAATTGAGTCGGGTTACTACCTAACTAGATCACAAGCTATCGATCGTCGCGACTGTATCGACACATAACTAGATAGCTACTGTTGCTACCTGCAGTCGTCCGCGGACGAATGTTGTCCTTACTATAATATTATAAATTCGAAAGTGTGTTTGTTTGTTTATTGGTTTGTCCTTCAATCGCGCCGCAACAAACCAACGGATCGACGAGGTTTTTTGCATGGGTATAGTTGACGTCCGGGAGAGTGACATAGACTAAAGAGTTCCCGCGGGATTTTAAAAACTAAATCCATCACGCGTGCAAAGCCGTGGGCATCAACTAGTAGCCTATAAATCCACATAATTTAGACGAGTGGACAGTGAATACCTTAGGGTGGAATTAAGCGGTTTTGTCGGTTGCCCGATATGCCCCATCGTTAAACTAATTCACGAAAATCACCGTCCATATATACTTTCCTACCAACTTCAATAGAAATCTTATACAAAATATGTATATCAGTTTGGCGTGAAGACAAAAAATTTAAATGCGTATCACTGACCGATTTTGATTATTTTTTCAGCCATTGCCTTATATTTAAATATTTTCATAAAGTGATGTTAAATGTCTACTATTCGATAATGGTCAACTATCCTATTGCCTCAAATTAACAAAGAAATCTATCTTTTGCACTCTTACTTTTAGAGTAGGAGGTAGAGGTGCATAGACTGTATTGACTTGATTTCTGTTGCATGCTATGTTGTGAAATTGACACAAAAGAAAGCAGCAGAATCTTATAGATCGTTAATTTATTGAGCAACTAAATTATTCGTGAATATTATCAAAGTGATTATGATGAAAAATCCTCATGTACTCTACAGTAACTAACCAGTTTTGTTTAAGTTAGTTTACTAATAAATGTTGTCCTATCGGACTTTCCTACTGAATTTCGAGCTTGAACATTTCACTTTTATAGTAAACGTGTTTGTGAGAGAAAATAATTGGGTCACTGGAGCTTCTCTCGCTTGACGTAGCAGATAACTGCACGAGTTTAATCCCGGCTTTACATGCGGGTAACTATGCCAAATATATGTATACTCGTAATCAAATCTTTTGTTGTTTGATTACCTATGCATCGTTGTTTTTATTAAGTTTTTAACTACTAAAATAGGCGTGATGACCGATTTTGAAAAACTGTAAGGTAGGCGGAATAAAATCATATAATATTCCATTAGTCTCGTCAGTCTCCCGCGATTTCGGAGCTTTCGGTGAAATATATTTTTTCAGAGTAAAAAATAGCCGTATGCAACTTCTCAATGCCAGATCATTAAGATCAGTTCAGCAGTTATTTTGAAAACAACTGCTGAGCTGCAATCGCAAAAATTGCTATTAGCAATTTTACTTTACCCTGAGTGAAGGAAAACACACAAACAAATATAATTCGTGAGTAGTTAATTCTGTGGTCAATAAGTGGTAGAGCCATTCAGTGCAGAAACAAGGTTAGGAAATAAGCACCGAGACGGCACAACGAAGGCAATTAGTGGCATGTGCCGCCGACACCGTCTCCTTGAGAACACTACGAGTCTCTCCCGTTAAGGGGAGGGTAAGGTTAATTCGGTAAAAAAAAGGCATGTTTTCAAGATTTTTTTTTGGCAATACAGATTGTGTTAGTTTATTCAGTCGATCCATACATGATAATGTAACATTAGAACAATATTCTCCTAAATTTTCATTGCAAAATATCAAAAATTGAGCGAGTGACAGTGAATTTCCGGAGGCGCCTCGAGAAAAAGTTGTTTTGCGGTGTCCATCATAACTCGCAACCAAATCATCTGAAACAAAAAAATCAAAGTGCATTCGTTAAAGGAGATGTTTGTTGAGGTAATCACGAGAGGATTTTTTTTTTCTTCGATTTTTCGATTTTTCGTAGCACTTGGAAGCCAAAAACCAGATTTTCGCTAAAAAAAACGGCTAATTAGCTGTTGTAAAAAAATTGATAATTATTGCAAAAAAAAAAGCTCTCGACAATACCTGGAGAATTATGTGAAGAAACACTGTGCAAAATTTCAAAACGATTGGTCCAGTAGCTTTTTAGTTATGGTGGACACGGACTTCAAAAATGACAAGTCTCAGAAAAACGTTTTAAAGTTCGCGTACTGAAGTATTCAAGATTAAATTCGACAATTTTTTTATACTCACACAGAGTCGTCGATGCCAGGTCCGTCACTTGTTACTGCTCAGCACAGCATACAGCGTTTAACTGATGCATAGATCATGCCTCGAATATACTCGACTTTACCTGAACAGACCCATTTGGGGCGGGTGGGGCTGTAAAACCTCAGGCTGGCAACGGACGCTGAAATACTCATAACTTCGTCAATTTTGCCCCGATCGACTTGAAATTTTAACACAATCTTCTTGAGATATTATGCATTCAATTAGAAAAATAAAAAAAAAATCGAAAAAAATAAATTTTAATACCTTACCCCCCCCTTAACTGTTGCCATATTATTTTTAAGACGTCCAATTTTCTTCCTTGATTGTTCCATTTAAAAGACATATACATACTCCTTCGACACAATCAAAATGCTTTCTTGGCAGATGCCTATGTCACAATAACTATCTGTATGTTTTTTAGCCCGATCCGTCCAATGATTTGAGCTGTACGTTGATAGATCAGTCATTCAGTCACCTTAATCCTTTAAATATATTTAGATTGTTTCACATAGTTGATCCATGCTAAAATGTACTCTTACACTAACAGATTTTTGTAATTTTGCCCATAAAACAAAATGTTAAAAAACATCTACTTACTTAATTTAGATGCCATTTTTTTACTTACTACTACTACTATTGATCCAAGTTAGTTTTTATACCTTCAAATTACTTGAAGCTGCTACTTATAGTTATCTTCGGTGTACACCTATTGTATTTTCTTATTAAATAGACCGTGTTGAAATGATTTCTTTGTATCTTTTGACATAAGGACCACAATAATGAAATTAAGTGACGAAACGATGCGTAAACGTGGCGTTATGTGACTGAATATTGCCTCACTGTATTATACCTAAGTTTGTTTAAACTTGCAACGGGGTACTAGAGCGTGGAGAGGAGTGAGGAGGATGGATTAGGATTGTTTCGTGACGGCTTAATTGGAACAGCGGTGAGAGCCTTCGTCCTGTACATTGTACAATACTTGTCAAGTAGAATGTATCGTTAGATTGTTGCCAGAGCTTTGGAAAGTTTTACCATTCTGTATTAGAACTTGCCAATTTTTTTCAAAATACGGTTCAGAGATTTACGTGTGCAAAGGTAACAGATAGACAGATTTTATAATATAAGTAGCTTTTGCCCGCGGCTTTGCTCACGTTAAGTTCGATTTTCTAGTTTATCCCCTTAGAAGATGAATTTTCAAAAATCCTTTCTTAGCGGATGCCTACGTCTTAATAACTATCTGTATTCCTCAGCCTGATCCGTCCAGTGATATAAGCTGTGCGTTGATAGATCAGTCAGTCAGTCACCTTTTCCTTTTATATATTTAGAAGAAGAAGATTATGGATTATTTAGAAGAGTATAGATTAGTATGACATCAGTAAAGTTGTATGACGACGTGAACGTAATTTCTCATTATTTACACAACAATATTACTTCACTAAGTGAATACGTATAATATTATGTTTGAACTTGCAACAAAGTATTGGAGCGGAGAGAACGACTTGAAGGTTATTTACTTTATATGAATTTATGTAATTGGAATTTTTCATGCAACTTCCCAAATTCTTATAATATACTTGTATCCATAATAAATAGATAGATTTATAGAGTTTAATCTGGTACACATATTTACATTGTTACTATTGGAACATTGGTTTAAATTAATTACTTTGTGCGTTCAATAGAGTAAGCTTTCTAAACATCAATAAAATCTCCGAACTCGTGAAGGAATTTGCAACTACAATAACCAAGTAAAGTTACTAATTCTCTGTAAATCGACAGCTATCCCTTTCAATTTTCTCTGCGGTAAAGGATGGTATTAAATTAAGAGCTGTCAATTTAGTTTTGAGATTAAGTACCTATAACAGATTAGCAAGAATTGTTTTTATGTTTGTTTTTATAGTTCCGTACCCAAAGGGTGCCAACGGGACCCTATTACTAAGCCTCCGCTGTCAGTCCCTCCGTCCGTCCGTCCGTCTGTCAGCGCGCTGTATCTCATGAACCGTAATAGGTAGACATTTGAAATTTTCACAGAATGTGTACATATCTATTGCCGCTATAACAAATAATAAAAATAAAAGAAACGTGATTTTCTCGAAGTTTTTTGCTCGACCTTAACAATCGCTGTTACTATGGTACGGAACCCTTCGTGTGCAAGTACAACTCGCACTTGGCCGGTTTTTTGTTAGATATGTGTATGTACTCGTTTTAGTAATATTTTGTTCTTAAAACCGATGTTGGAAAACTTTACTCTTGCGAGTGTATAAATGCGTTTTGTTTGATTGTAACTTGTAATGCATTTTACGTAAATCCTTTACAGATAGCGTGTAAACAGACCCTTTGAAGATAGAAAGTAAACAACGATCATAAGGGTTCCCGTTCGATAGGAAAAAAACTTCTAATCTAGCCAGCGAGTTTGTTTACCTTTTGTGTAATCTCTATTGAAAGCAAATAAAAAAGGATTGGCTTCTTTGTGTCTGTTAATTGGAGCAGCAGTTCAGATGCATCCCGTTCAGTCAATTAGGTCGTTAGGTACAAATACCGATCGGTAGTGGCTGCCCCTCAGTATTTATATTGCTCGATTGTTGGCCAATTTAATCCAGTTGACGCGCTGATTGTACAACAATTGTCTGCTTTATTTTGTGTGCAATAACCGTGTATGTACAAAATATATTGTAAGTACAGTTAGTGTATCTGTTGTGGAAGGTTGTGCCTTATATAATCATGTCGTAGGTCCATTTGTATTTATCCAAGCTATGCATACCAATATTGTAAACTAGTTTTCGCACACGACTTTGTCCGCGTGAGGTTAAGTTATAGATATATCAAATCTCGCCGATACCTTATAGCCGACGTCAGTATCCAGGTTCTTAACTACACCCATTGAAAAAAAAAACGTCAATTCCTAGCTCTGTTGCGAAGTGATTGAAGGAAAAACAAAACACTTTCGCATTTATAAGATTAGTATGGTAAGGATATGACAGCAACTCTGTTAACTTTCCACGGCAACCGCTGAACGAATCTTGAAGAAGTTTGGCACAGTGATTGCCTGCATCCTGGAGAAGTGTACAGGATATATTTTATCTTCTAAGACGAGCAAAGCAAAGAGCTCCCTAATCAACTAAGACGGGTGTCTACAATGATAGTATAGTTACGACTGACAAATAAAGATGCTCGATATTGTTTTCCGTTCGGTAAATATAGTAAAAAGCTGTGAAAGGCAAGTTGAGCGAAAGCTATCGATGTTCTGGTTGCTAAGTAATTGATCGCGTCCCCTTGAGACCTCGGTTGCCTGTCAGTATTTTCTTCTCGATATCCATAGTGGTCGCCAAACTGCTTAACCTAATTTAGTTTCATGTCTACTTTTATTGAATCTCTTTTCGTGTCAAAAATGAAAGTCTAGACTTTAGAGCTATTGAAACAATAAATCCTACACGAAAAGAGCTCTCGTAGATTTCCTTTAAACCTGTGAGTAGGTAGGTACTTTTTTTTATTAAATGACCAGGCCTTTGACTGCGACCTCACCTGGAAATAGGAGACGATGCATTAGAAAGTGAGCTTGCTTGGAAGGTGTATGATAATGTTATTATTGTAAATGATTATTACCTTATTTCTATGCTGTACCTTTAAAATTTATTTACAAAAATTTAAAAATGATACCAGTAAATACCAGTAAATACCAGTAATACTATACCATTTTTCATTCGAAAATGAGCCCAAACACACTATTTCCTGTAAGTTGCTAAGAAGTTGGGTATCCCGCAGACTACTTAATGCATCACCTCAAGGTAACCACGTCATGGAAATAATCCGAAGTTGTTACAAGTTCTTACACTGCCTCCGCCGGGAATCGCGCCCAGAACCTCTCATTTATTATAACAATACAGCGCTCACCATTGAGTCAGAGAGGTCGTCATATTTAAATTAAACAGATTATTTTGATTATTATTTGTCAATAAATAATATGACTATGTGCGGAAATAGTTTGGAATTGCAGTCGACCAATAATAGTGTTGACACAGCATTGAAATTGTAGAGTGGGTTGCAGGAATCTAGGTCAAATAACGATCTATATCCCGGAAAGTTATTGCCATGTTTAGATCATTGGTGAAACTGAACGTGGATAACAATAACAACAAAAATATTTTGTATTTTTGTTTACCTAGTAGGAAGTAATTTTTTTTAGTACTTGACCTTAATCTCGTCTGGTAAGTGAATAGGCAGCCTAAGATTGGGCGCGCTTGCCTAGAAGTTGCATCTTGACGCTACTTGATTTAAAGGTAACCAAGTTGTAATTACTTGGAAAAACGGAAGCCAAAAGGGTATTCCGAATTCTTGATACCATGACCTCCGATCAATACAGTAATAGATAGGCGTCATAATGTGAAATATAACGATAAAATTTCCATCAGAAGGGTGGTTGGATTGTATGTATGATTATTGATTGTATTTGTTTTTTTACTTAAATCCAAGCCGAAAAAATAATATGTTTTTTTTATCGCTTGACTCGTTTTGAGTTTTACTTAAAAAGTTCTTTTAGAAACGGGCAACAAACACCTTTAAGGAGATGTTAAAATTTTTTGAGGCAGGTAATTCTCAGCATCAAGGGATCTTTTTAAAACTCGAGGGACAGTCGAGTAAGTACCTAATCCGTGTAATCTCCCTTTCCCTTTTAAGATTGGGTCGGAACGACGTGGACGTTACAAGTTTACAAGTTGAGTAAAGTATTTTTTTAAATTCTAACAAAAAAAAACAAGTTAACTTGACTTTACTTTTGCTTTACATTGCTCACATTTATGGGGAGATTTAAGATATATATTTAAGGAAAAGGACTGTGTTCTCCTGTCCGTCGGTGGCTCTGTGTTGGAGGAATTGTGAGTAAGGGAGGAGGGGGGAAGGAGTAAGGAACAGCTTACTCACAAACCTCAAACACAAAACCATGAAAAAACAATGAAAAAGACAAAATTTCCTGATCCTTAGACGTGAGCTTATCTATCCTTAGAGGTTAACTTTTAGGGCATTTTTTACAAAAATCTTCACTCTGGACGTTATAAATAGTTTGAAAAAATAATTACATTACTTACAGAATTGAATGAGGGTTATTCTTACTCGTGTAAGTATAAAAGGCAACCATTATCGAGTAAGCATGTCGCTGGAAATCCATTTAGCAAAACAAGCCCGCTTCGAGAGGCAATTTCCTCACTCGTTGTCAACGCGTTGCTTCCGTTTGAAAAGTTCCATTGCCATTGAGTTCCGTTCAGTTGCCATTGAGTTTGATCATAGAGCAACTGACTTCATAAACGTGTAAGCAAAACACAACTGTTTTTACGGAAACAGTCCATTTTATTATTTTTTCAATGTTCAAAATCCAGGAGCCATAACACTAAAAACTTTGCTTAATAGTGTCTAGACAGATGACTGCTATTACAGTTGACATAACTGCATCGCAACTGCACACTCGCTGACTGCACGCGGACTGCGATGCAGTTATGTCAACAGCAACTGCATCCAAACTGCCGTTTTACAGTACCTAAATAGTTTAAAAATAGTAAGTCTCTATGAGTTGAGTCTCCTTAGCAGTCTGATGTATCAGTCTCTCGATAAAGTGGAGAATCGTATTCAACGTTATCTATGTAGAGTATGAGAAAATTATTAATATAGTATACTATACATTTAAAAAATACAGTTTTTTTATTAATCATAGTAACCTGTGAGAAACGCGTCTAGAACAAAGGGGTATCTTAATAAAATCAAACGCACGTGCACACTTGACATAATACGAGCACAATACAATATCACAAGACACATTATTATCAAAGTCACATTGTCGCCGGTCGATTGTTCTGCTCACCGGATGCAAGGTAACCATCGTAAAGTTAATCTTAGACTCAAGGCACATTGCGGCAGAATCGAAGCGAAACGTGCACATCCGTAAAGCCTCAATAGCCCAACGGTTAAAGGTGCGGGCTGAACACTGAAAGGTCGCAAGTTTGAGCTCCATCACTTGCACTATTGTCGTACCCACTCCTAGCACAAGCTATTCGCTTATTTGGAGGGGAGAGCAGGTTAAAAGTCAAGTTCTTTAAAAAAATTGAGTCGCAATGTTTCTCAACACATTTACTCGTAAAATGTTTTTGGTTTTAGAAACCTGTTTTTTAGGGTTCCGTACCCGAAGGTTAACCTATTACTAAGCCTCCGCTGTCCGTCTGTCCGTTCGTCTGTCTGTCAGTGGGCTGTATCTCATGATCCGTAATAGATAGACAGTTGAAAGTTTTAGAGAATGTGTATTTCACATTAGTTACGTATCTATAGTCGAAAGATTCAAATTCTTTAATCACAATTAGTTAGTACGAGTATGATTAGTTAGTATGAAATTATAATTTAAATATTTAAATTGGAATAGAGGTTGATACAAGTCGAGCTAAACTTTTAGGCGGGGATCCCTCGACGTATTTTAAATGTACATTTTTTTTTAAATATGAATATTGAGCAGGCGGGTTACCTGATATAAAGTGATTACCGCCGCCCATGAACACTTGTAGTACCAGAGGCACCACCATTGCATTGCTTTTCAGGAATTTATTGGTCCGCCCCTTGAATAACTCCATATTGTAATAAAATTAAGTGGGAACAAACATTGTACACACAGATTGCATAGCTACTATCTACCTTAGCGCATACAATTACATGTTTTGCGGTTGACATCTTCATCGTCCCCTTGTTCAAGATGCAAACACAATGAGTGTCAAATGAGGCGCGAGCTAGTTACTAGGTTAGCTTTGTGCTCGCCTCAAGCTGGCGTTCTACTAACCTACTGGCACGGCTAAAGCACAAGCTCCGTACATCTACTACATAATTAACAAAATATTATTACAGTAAGTAATTATTATTGAAAGAAAGAAAGAAAGAAAGAAAGAAAGAAACGTTTATTTTATGAATTGTGCCACACATCACCCAATAGGTATACCTAGATTAGGTTGTCCCGGCGCCTCCACCGGTATATTGCTGGTAGATTAGTTTTTGGGTACACAATTTCGACATTGCAGTTGGCATCGTTTTTATTATACGACTGCGCGACGCAAAAGAGGGTAATGTGTTTATCAGTCTATCTATGTATGTATGTGGCGTAGAGACCAAAGTCGTGGACCGATTTTGATGATTCTTACGTCAATTGATTTATATTAATCTTGGGAGAGTCACTAAAGACATGACAGTAATCAAAATTCAATATGGCGACCACCAGACGCCATATTGTGAAAAAGGAAAAATATCATTGGATAGGTGTTTGAAAACCATTGTAAGATTTCTTTTGTCATTTTTCATTTTAAATGACCGTTTACGATTAAAAAAAATTTAAAGTTCGTTTAAGATTGCGAAATTTACTGTCTTATAATCCTAACTAAAAAGTAAAATAAAGTATTAAATTTAAAAAATCAAAAACTCGACTGCGTAAATAAAAACTGAAAAGGAAAAAACAAGTCAAGTAATCTAGAATTCTATTAAATAATATTGACTTAAACAGTCGGAACCCATTAAAAATATAAATCGGTGCAAATCTTCCCAATAATGCAGCAGTTGATAAGTGATAGATGTTGTTACGCGTGTTGCTAAATACATTTTGCCTTGTAACGGTTCGGAGAAAATGTACCTACCTAAACCTATCTATGTTATCAAAATAGTAAAACGAAAACTCATTGAGAAAATAACAAATCTCTCCGTCGACAGCAACATAACAGGTAAATGTAAACTGATTGTAAATATTGAACAAGATGAAGTATAATAATCTTCTCTTATCTATATCCTTACCAATACTATAAAAGTATTTGTTTTTTTTTTATTCAATGACAAGATAGCCCTTGACTGCGGTCTCACCTGATGGTAAGTGACGATGCAGTCCAAGATGGTAACGTCTTTGACGGTAGCCTCTCTCTAGACCAGAGAAATAATAAATTGCCCCCGCCGGGAATCGAACCCAGTTATATGTCCACCACTGCGCCAGGGAGGTCGTCGGTTTTTGTGGGTTTGCCCTAACTCATTATCAATAAGGTCAAGGTGATTGAACGTTCTTAAAAGATGACGCTTCATTAGTTGATTTTTACACTAAAACTAAATCCATGTAGACATAGTCATCAGCTAGTTGCTAATTAAATCTTATCAGGTGCAATATAAACTTCTTTATCATTCGATAGACGTCCACTGCTGGATAAAGGGCTCTTGCATGGTATTCCACATGACTCTGTCTTGCGCCGCCTGTATTCAACGGCTCCCTATGACTCGTTTGCTGTCGCCGATCCACTTAGTGGGGGAGTCTGCCAACACTGCGTTTCCGGGTTCGTGGTCGCCATTCCAGCACCTGGGGACCCTAACGACCATCAGCTCTTCAAACTATATGCTCCTTTCCTTCCATTTCAGTTTTGCGACTCGTTGAGCTGTCAGTAACTATGGTTCTACGGATCTCCTCATTTCTGATTTGATCTCGCAGGGATTTTCCGAGCATAACTATTCATCTGATTGATTCTGAGCCTGAGCCAAAACAAATTTACAAAACGTATAATTGTTTTCTGCCAATCACATAATGATCATTATGGAGGATTCACTCAATACTTAATCATCTTTATGATACACAGTCACACTTTGTGTTTTGGTGGCATAAATAAGTACATACTCGTTTTACCTACTGAATATATTATTGTGAAAATGAGACTTTGAATATTAACTAATTGAACGTTCCCTAATTACAGCTTATCGAATTGACAGCTAATAGGTCTACTCTGAAATTGCACGCATTAGTGATAAAGTTAATAGTAATTATTTATTATTTACTCCTATTGTTGTGTATAGTTTCTGTTAACTTTATTGGTCTTTATAATTGCAAAGAAATATACTGAAAACAAACATGAGAATTAAATACATCATACAGTATACAAAATAACGGCCTACTTGCTACACGCGAGGACTAAAGTGTCTTGCAACAAAGAAACACAAAGAGTTTGCCTTTTATTCAGCAGTGAGTAATGGTAGTATCACTCTAAACCCTCGTACTAAAGGAGGACTTAAAATAGACGTAGAGAGAGTAGCATCCTGAATCATTTTCCCTTTTGTATGATTTTAATTTCATATGCGCAATAAAATATTGTGATAGTTGCGCTGTTTTGTGGGGCGAGAGCTTTCTAGTTTTCTCTCTAACGTAAGTCATTGTGTAAACTGCAATTCTATCCTTTAGCTGTAAGCGGAAAGGTTGACGAGAATATATGGGCTAGTTGTCTGGTCGAGCTTAAGTTACGTGCTCAGAGTGCATACTCGTTTTACTATCTCTATATAATTATGATTTCTGTTATATCCTCAAGTACTTTACTTCATACATTCGTATTATTTAAATGCAATTATTGTATGAAGTTTATGTTCACTAAAATTTTGCAAACCAAAACAGTTTTTAATTTATTATTACTTACTTAATGTTTTTTCTTGATTCTATAAAATAAAATCAGCTTTCTTTAGTGTAATTTTTTAGGATCTTACGACGGAATACTGAAACGCCAATTTAAGAAAGAAAGAATATTATTTAATAACGAACCCCAAACATAATATTATGACTTCACTTTTGTTGTAGGTAAACGGACAAAATATGTCTTGTTGGTAAATGGACAAAATATGTGTTGTAGTAAATGGTCAAAATATGTCTCTTAATAAACGAATATTTAATCGTTCGAAATGTTCAATTAGGCATATCACGTCTAATGAAGTATTTGCATCTACGATTAAAAACTAGTTTTTTTATAGATTTATCGCATCGTAATCGTCTTACAAATGCGGTCCTGGCCCTGGCGTTATACATATGTACTTCTATGTTTTACGATGGTATTAGGCCAGGTTTTTATTTGCTCTTAAGTTTAGGAAGTACACTGTCCTAAATCTGTTACCTTAAACTCTACTCTGTTACATGTTAAAACCCAACTTGAAAAGAAGGCTGATCATATTATAAGTGATCGTATGTACCTACTTATAATACATAATGATATTATTTGTCTTCCAAGCTTATTAGAGTATACTCGTACCAATGAGCTTAAAAGCTTACACCTGATATTTTGATTTATACAATGACATATCAATTATCTAGTTAATATTATTAGTTACGATCGATGTAAAAAAAAAAACAATCCACGAATCCACGTTTGCACACGTGCAATGCACATGTGCTGCGTCGGTTCGACGCGGGCGTTGCATGTGACCATTTTTTATAAACGCAGGATTAACTTCTGTACGAACTGAAATACATAGTTCAAGTTTTTATGAGCTTTTTATATATCTTTGGTTTATACTCTAAACTTTAATGCGTTTAGAATGCTCATTAATTATTGTTGTTCAAATAAATACTCATCGGTTTGATCTGATTTTAATCTGATTTGGCTTCGCACCGGAAAGCTCAGTGTTGGCAAACCCCCCATTAGGTGGATCGATGACAGACGAATCACAGGGAGTCGCTGGATACAGGCGGAGTAAGACCGAGGCCGGTGGAAAATGCAAGTGACATGAAAAAAAAAGAATATTACCCAAGTTGAACTTGACTTTGTACCGCAGCACTGTAGTTGTATATCGGTTGATAAAGAAGAAGATTTTAATTAAGTTATACTTTTAAAAGCGGCAGTATTGACAAAGTAAAAAATAAGTATGTACTTAAATCTTTAAACACCTCTTGGTCTATTTTTTAAGATTTTTGTACTTTAGGTACCGATTCAAATAATTCCTGGCCAAGCTCTTACCTCTCCACTTTTTTTTACTTTTAAAGATTTATTCGCGGAAATCCAGTTTAATTTGGCAGGATAATAAATCCGCATGCAAGTTCTATCGGACTCGAGTGGACCAATTCGAGAGCCACTAAATCTTAATTCGATCCGACTGAACTGCACTATCCAATTAATGACTAACTATTCAAACGGTACATTTATTTTTGCTCCAAAAATACTAAAGATGAAATTATGTACAGTAGGGCACTACAGCCCTACTTTACACATACTATAACTTTTCACCAATGGACAGCTTGATTGTGCAAGGAGATTCAAAATATAATGTGTGAAAGTCAAGTGTAAATTAGCTAAACTATGATTATAATAATAATAATTGTCAACTGCTCATCCAATTTACCCAGAAGAATAAAATATTATAATCTAAACCTACTTGCAGAAAATAGGCTATCAATAGGTTAAAACTCGAAGGTTAAAACTGATTGAAAACGAGCAGTAGTTCCTGATCTTATTTAAAAAGTTTTTAAGAAGAGCGTTTAAATATAGCGTATTTGAACTTAGTGTTTAAAAAATTCACTTGTCAGCGTTCAAAGCTGGGGAGAACTAGCTGATAGTTTCAGGAATCAGGGCTTTCAGGCTAAAATTCAACCTGTAATTTCAAAAAAGAAGAATTACAAGTTAATTTCACATTAACTAAATCACGTCCAGTGATTTAACGAATACGAAAAACGATTCGATTTCTTCTGGGCAAATTTTTCCCTCGACATTAA
Source organism: Hipparchia sbordonii (assembly GCA_038048805.1). Classification (NCBI taxonomy): domain Eukaryota; kingdom Metazoa; phylum Arthropoda; class Insecta; order Lepidoptera; family Nymphalidae; genus Hipparchia; species Hipparchia sbordonii. Next base: position 10,849,086 of record CM076104.1, on the reverse strand, counting down.
TTTATAAACTTTCGGAAAAGTCCCGACTTTAAGGATAATGGACGTAACTTCGAACACGATTCACGACTACAGAATTTAAGACTTTCAGGCACTCAGTGTGGCACTTGAAATAGATATTTTAAAATCTAAGTGTTGATAGTATACGTCACCAAATAATTATAAGGACCACAGCTTTAAAAAAATATATACGCGACGAACTGAGAACCCCCTTTTTTTCGTCGGTTAAAAATAAACTATAAACTGACTAAAAAGTGTGAACGGGAATTTTTTTTACAATTTAATGTATAAATAATAATAGTTTATAATTTTCTCGTGTCAAGCCGAAAAATTTCAAACCAACGTGCACATCAGTGCACACTGTTGGTGCATCACTGATTTGTCTATCAAGACAAATCAGTGCACAGCTCTATAATTTTATCGCTATTTCCAACATAATATATCCAGTTAAATTGTGAATCTTCTTCTGAGTGGTGTTGTAGGTTGTCATTAAGCTTCACCTACCCGACCTTTAAATTCGATTCGCTACAGAGCCGGTCGCCGGCTCGCTATCTCTTCCTTCGCTCCACTCGGCCTCGTAGGCTCGCTTCATTCAGGAACTCTAGGAACTCAGTATTGGGCTAACTTGGAAGGGGTATGACCGTGTATATTTAACCCATACCTCTAATCTGTTTCTACACGCCACCGTGCCGGAATGCTAAATCGGGTTGGCGGTAGGGTGGTAACTAGCCACGGCCAAAGCCTCCCATCAGACCAGACCTAAGACACTTCAGAAATTATAAATTCCCAAATTGCCACCGCAAGGAATCAAATCCGAGACCTCCCAGTTATAAGACCTGGCGGTCAACACTGCGCCACGGAGGTCGTCAAAAATATTTTATTCGACCTACTTGAAATCCATTTTAATTCTTTGCTATAATTCGTCCCCTTAGTAACACAAAAACGTATTTCGATTTTGTTCAATTTGAGAAAACAAATAAAAACTGTGCGACATGATACAATAATGAGAATATAATTACATATTTTGAAAATATTACGTTTAATGCTTAAAAATACGTTTCAGATCTTATTTAGGGTCGCAAAGCAAGTAACTTATTATTTTTAAATGCTATATTTATATGTTTAAAATTAAATAGTTTGGAATAAGGTATTAGATACGTTTTTGTGTTACTAACTTTTTCGTAAAATATTATATTATTATTAAATTAGATACGTCTGGTTTCATTCTTCAAAGATTTATTTTGGGTACACAATATAACAAAAACAAGACAATAATGCAAAACACAGTATTAATCCGAAGATTCTGAATCTGACTTTGTATCTTCGCTACTACCAGTGTTCAGCTCCTCGTAAAAACGGTGATATTGTGATGGTATTATACCTTGTTCACAAAGGCTTTTTAAATCTTGTAATTTTTCTGACGATATTTTCATAGGCGAGTTATATGCTCTGATCCGTTCGATGGAATCATAGTTTGTAGCACCCCTTGTTACTCGCCGTATTACTTTAAATGTTTTAAAATCTGTGTCACTTTTATTATATTTAAAATAAATATGATCACAATCGCCTTTAATGTATTTTAATAATGTGATCTTGAGCCAATTAATGTTGTTACCATCAGTGTCTATTTTCTTATTTTTAATAATTTGTTCTCTTAACTTCACAGCGTTAAAAAACATCTCTTGGCCCATTTCAATGACATCGTATTTCGATGATTTTGATGCCATTCTGACTGCAGTGTACCATCCTGAAGGATGGTAAATATTTACATTCTTTGATGAAGTCTCAATGTGAGCGTGCACAGAATCTACCTCCATCATGGAATGGCCAGGTTCAAAGTAGCCCTGTTCTATTTCAGGAATATCTAATATTTGTACAGCATAAAGGAGAACCGCAGCTAAATTAACATTCCTATTCTGGCCTCCACAAGTATCACTCATGATAATGAATTTTTTGCCATTGGCGTGGTCTGCTAAATATTTAAAAAGACAAGAAGACAACTCGTTTGAACCTCTGGACGCAATACCTTCATGCCACATAAAATTTGACGCCCGCCTCGACTCAACATCATAGACTGTCGCGTTATATGTCGCAAGTCGGCGTTTGTAAAAAATGGCTTTGGCTGATACTTTAGGACAATATCCGGAATGCTAAATCGGGTTGGCGGTAGGGTGGTAACTAGCCACGGCCAAAGCCTCCCATCAGACCAGACCTAAGACACTTCAGAAATTATAAATTCCCAAATTGCCACCGCAAGGAATCAAATCCGAGACCTCCCAGTTATAAGACCTGGGGGCCAATTCTCATGCAGTAGAGATACATCTCTATTCGAGATAACGGTAGGGAATGACGTCATCACGAGCGAAAATCTAAAAAAGCTATTCTCGCCATGTCGATTCCGATATATGTCTATGGAAAGCCGTGCGAGATGCTACGACTGGTCGGGACCGGTCGAGACGTCATCTCTATCATGATCTCGATCTTTATCAAACGTCAAATTGGTTGTCATTTGCTTTGTATTTGCATTATTATTATTATTGTGCATTTGTTATGTAAGGTATCTAAGTGTAAGGTGTTTGTAGGCATGACTGACGAGTTTATTATCGATTTCTTTCGCTATCCTTCTTCGTGAAGGCCGACGAAAATTTACCGATCCGCAGTTGCGGATCGGATTCTACTAATTGGATGAGCATTTGTTTTTGTTGTGCAGACGGGTACACCTTCCGCGGCTGCACGTTTTCCATTTTTAATTATGGACAAAAACTTAAAACAACACAATTGAACACAACAGTTCACAACACACCCCAATTCAGTGACAGTTATTGTTGTCCATGAATGATGACATTAGAAAGCATTCCTTTACAGCTAATGAAATTAAGCACATTTAACTAGAAAATAAAAACTTTATTTATTAATAATAACTATAGTTATTTTATTAGTTCTTTCTAAATACGTTGAATTATATGTTAAAAATAAATTTAACGGGTCAGAAACATTTTTAATTACAATTTTACAACATAATACGTCACGAGCGTTTCAAAAACGCTCAAATTACGTAAAACGGAATGCGTCCAGCTTCACAAAGTTTCGTAATGGCAACATTAAATTATGTCTATTATGGATTTCTATAAAGTCTATCACGATTTGTGCTGAGAATTCAGAAATAGAGATTTTAATCTCTATTAACGAGATTTTATACTAGAGATTGAGTTCCAAATCTCTATCTCTATTCCAGATTATGTCTACCGTCCTGAGAATTGGCCCCCTGGCGGTCAACACTGCGCCACGGAGGTCGTCAAAAATATTTTATTCGACCTACTTGAAATCCATTTTAATTCTTTGCTATAATTATTGTAAGTGTATGAAGAGAGGCAAAAATCCAGAAAGTCAGTCGATTAGCCAATCAGCTCACAGTTTCACAATTTTACGACTAGGCTCGGGAAGATTATAAAATATGTGTGCCATCACTTGTGCGTTTAATTGTCTATTTACACTTTTTCGACAGTTATTTCTTAGGTAACGTAAAAATACGTCTTATCCAAGTATCCAAGCTCATTTTGATATTTTCAATACTACGCCCGGATAAGTCATTCACCAAAGAAAAGAAGAAGAAGACTTATTTTACCTTGGGTTTTTATAAACGATTTTTACAATTATTCGGTATTATTACATTATATTATGTGCAGCGTTATGATTTACAAAATAATTATAATTTAAACATTGTACCTAATTAACTACGAGTAACAACCTCTAAAACAAGGTTTTGTACTGTTAATTACGCTATTCCTTAAATTATTAATTTGGCTGTGCGTATACATTAGCTTAAAAAGTTACTCCCATTTACTTATAAATAATTCTTGTATTAGAGACTCGCGTATCTCATTGTTAGAATATTGTACTCGATTCGCATCAAACTACCTAGTTATGTTGCCTAACTTTGATGCAATGGATGCGAAACTCTCCTTTCTCTTATAAAAGGATAGCATTAGCTGATTATATATTTATTTCAATAATTGTTAGTATTGTAATTGTATTGTAAATGCCTCTTATTAATAAAAGATCTCGTTCTAACCAATTATTTTCTAACACCTGTATTGACAATGTTTTGACTTTTGAGCAAATAAATTGATTTCATTTGTATAGATACATATATGTACAAGTAATTGAAATTGAATTATCTGTCTTACTTTGTCAGGATAAGCTCGATGTGATATTGTTTGTTAGTGTAACCTAAGTATGAGTTTGTTTATTTTTTTTCTGTCTGAACGAATTTTCGTAACGCAGAAATGATTTTATCAAGACTGTCCAGAAACAGATAATATAAACTATTAAACAAGAAATTATCTAGCGTACCTACTGGGGCAAAATTCGAATAGGATTTATAATAAACCTAAATCCACACGAACAAATTTGCGAACGTCAACTAGGTAATCAATTTTTATTCGAATAAGCTTTTTACTGGCACTCTAATTCATTATTTACTCTTCCACTATTGGCTTAAATCTTAGTTTTTACAAGAGTGCCGCAAATTCAAATGATTGCAATGTACCTACCTGATTATCACAAGTTTCTCCATACAGCCAACGTAGTAAAACTATCTCTACGTCGAATTAATCATTACTGAGGTTCAGTCTTTCAGTGTCCCTTTTCCTTTTCCAATTGTAGGGGTTTTCTAGGGATAATAATGCGGTTAGTTACCAGATCAAACTTGGTAACTAAAAGATTTCGACTGTAAAGTTTAACATTTATTATCAGATGCTAGTGATAATAACTCCGAAGGATCCAACGGTTTAACGTGCTCTCCGAGACACAGATGCAACGAAAGGGCCTAATATTGACTTTTCATTTCCGAACTAGGCCTAGTTACCAGCTCTATCGACTGGTATGCACTGTCGCAACTAGTCGACACGTCCCACATATCCTCATAGTCAATGGTTAAAGGTACGGACTGAAATCTGAAAGGTAGACGATTCAATCCCCACCCGTTGCACTATTGTCGTACCCATTCCTAACACAAGCTTTACGCTTATTTGGAGGAGAGAGGGGAATATTTGTTAAGTTACATATTCTTTGGAAAAAAAAAAAACTCCCAAAAACTCATGTGTCAATTAGCTCTCTATTGTTACAGCATCCCGACGGCTCAGTGAATATGTGGAACACTACGAGCCCCTGGAGTACGACGCAGAAGCCGTCCACGCACATCACAAACGAACCCGTCGCTCGGCCAACCCGCCGAGTCTTCACATCAACTTCAAGGCCCACGGGAGGGAATTCAAAATGCGTTTGCGACGCGACCTCTCCGCTTTTAGCGAAGATTTTAAGGTAGATACCCCATTTCCTTTAATTCATTCATTCGAGGGCATACATTCAAGGGCCTGTAAGGCTACATTTACGTCAGCTCTTGCCGTTTATACGTTTAGTTATAGTAAATGTCACCCACAACATTTAAATTCGAGAATTTAGGTACATATTTTCATTAGCATTCCTGCTGCCCTAGATTTTATTACTCCGCCGACGATAGATGTCAAAAAAGTCTTCCGTCCTTTTACCATATACAAATAATAAATATAGTAAAATTAATAAGATTCTTAACGAGCATAATTTCAGATATTAAAATGGCTTAGTATAATTTTCCCGTAACTATTTTATAGCCAGGTGTTAACGACAATAAGTGGTTCTAACGGGGGCATGACGTGGCACAAAGACAAAAGAACGACATCGTTTAGTACCGATAGAGTCAAGTCATCTACATAGGTATACCGGCATGGGACGTTGCCTAAACAATAGGTACAGTACAGCCCAATCATGTTGTTTCTACTGGTCTGTTCTAGTTTCCTGGTCTCTAAAAATAAAAACCTTAAAATATTTTATATCCGAACTGAAATTGAGAGTCATCGATACGTTAATAAGACGAAGCATTTATATATTTTATAGATCCTACAACCTCCGAAATGGACAGTGAAATGCTTAAATATAATCACAAATAAAAATTAAATTCGTAAAACTAGTTTAACATAGAGTATCCGAAGAATAATTCGAATGCGTGTGCGTTCTAAAGGCATTTTTATCTAGACTTTAAAAATTCAGTAACTGAACTATTCTCTAGGGAAATAGCACACCTAAATTGCCCACTTATAATGCGAAATTCACGCTTCGTGAAGTCCTAAAGCACGGTTGGAATTAGCGTCGCCAGGTTTAATGTAAAAACCGGGATAGGCAACATTTTTAATGTAAGACTATGCAGTGTATTTTTTTCTGTAATTATGTTTGATTGATGGTTTTTTCAATAAGGTAAATATGTCATTTATGGCATTTAATTCTAGTATACAATACTTTTGTACTGTAAATTGTAATGAAACAAAGAACATTAGAGACACACAATATTGTGTTCTGAATTATATGTGTAATTTACCTACACCTGAACTTTTCACCAAAAGGAACAAAGAACTGAAGTGACGTCTCGGTTAATGGAGTGTAGGAAGCCAGCAAGTAGGAGCGTCAATATTCGGAAGGTGGCTGACATCGATTGGATGCGAATAGCCGAGGATAGCGCACGTTGGTGCTACTTAAAAGAAGCTTTCGTCTTACAGTGGATGCATACTGGCTCAGCATGAGGATGAGGACTTTAAATGAAAGAAATCTTTGTCTTGTTTTTTTATTTCGGCTGTGCTTAAAAATAAGCTGGTAATAATATGTATCTACACTCTATTGAGGATTTCATTTAACATTTTACATTTCCTGATATCAAATGGCTAGTTTCATGTTTAAACAAAACTACTGATTTAAAACTTCTCATCATTATTCATTCTGTCATTTGACTTTAGCCTGAAATTCAGGATTCGTCCGAACGGATGCGGTGATCTGGCCACATTAAAAGCAAAATGTAGTTGCATTGGGATTGCGAATAGGACCTTTGGTAGGTATATAAACCGTAAAGCTATCCGATTTTAGGGTAAACTGTGTGAGTGAATTCCATCACGGGACAACCTGTAATTTTGATGCTGAATTGAATTCAAAGGAATACCATTGAAATTTAATGTCCATACTTAGATTCTAAAACCTCGTTTTTGAATAAGTTCTACAATTCGTAGAGTAACAAATTAGCCGTGGAGTTGTTTTAAAATAATTGGCTGCAGCATGACGACCGCAGTCATTTCTGATTGGCTGAATTTATTCCGTTTTTGCTAAAACAATGCACTATCCAATAGCGAGATTAACAGCCGTGCAGAGATGATTGCCTTCGTCACACTAGCTAATAAATAGACAATTCCACAACTGTATAGTACAGGTAAGAAAGCATCATTTACTACATAAATTATCTTGTTTTAGGTGGAGGGATCTCAGGGTCAACTTCATGACGTTGACACTTCACACATTTACCACGGAGAGTTGGTTGGTAAGTACATATCACGAGATCTACAAAATATGAGAAATGGTTCTCATATTTTGTCGGACTAAGGACAAATCTAGCGGTATTCTTCTTATAGTCCGCGCAGATATGCGCTCTAATATTTTAATGTCACATTGCAGCGTGTCATTCCGCTAGATTTTTCCTTTAACCAAAAGCTCCGGTTTGCGCCCCGTCTTGCCTGCGCAGTTAATGGCATAGGCAGATACCGAGAACTGCGCAGTCCAGTCTTCCGCAAAGCTTGTGCAGGTAAGACGGAGCGTGTAGCTGGAACTTTAGGATAAATTTAGCAGAAACTTTTTTTAAAGAATATTAAGTACGCTAAATATGACTAATATTCCTCTTATCCTCCAACGGAGCATAGCGATTGTGTTAGGACTGGGTACGACAACAGCTGAACGGGTGGTGATTGATCTGTCGACCTTCCAGTTTTCAGTTCGCGCCTTGCCTGTTGCGCTATTGTAGCAAAACACAAAATTTTTAACAGCGTCTGCAGCTGTACAGACATCCTTAAGCTAAACATCTAATATTCATCGTCATTACACCATGCTGTTTAGTAGTTATAACATCCTTCCGAAGACCGAAGTTTATCCCAGCCATCGGGACAGTGATACTGATAGGGATAGTCAAAAGTACCTGCTACGTAAGATGAGGGTTAAGTTTGCGGGTGATGTGCCCTAGCACGGCCTCTATTGTGCACTTTGACTCGGCACATGACGTTATCTACGCCAAGACAGATCGCTGTTGTTTGCACACCCTTTGCTACGAGCACGACGTAAATTAAACTTCAAGTGTTTAGTATTTTATATCTGTATGTTTAATTATAAGGGAGACATGAACTCTTACAACGTTCGTTGACTGGTGTAAAATGAATCCGTTCCCTCTATTAATAATGCCAGGAGAGCACTAAAACATAATATTTCTTTTTGCAATTACGGCGTCAAAGTCTCGGCTAATTGGCAGCTTTCGGCGGCCACTTGACTTTTAATGTTGGAGCGCTCGCCGAATACCGACAGACAGGATCTCCGACGCTCGCCTCCGCTGCGGATGTTATCTATTTAAATAATAACCTTGTCGAAAACGCTACAGACATTCTTCATCTGATAAATAATTTTTAAAAGAAAGTCTTTTGTGAAAATATAAAAGCGATTGAGTTATTTCAAAGCGGGTCCTTGTCAGCTGAGATGCTAATCTTGATACATAGAAATGGGTAAGCAATGCGTGCATAAGTCGTCGTGTAATAATAATTGTGAAAGTTTGGTACAGTGTAAATGGATAAAGTTGCGAGGGCGGTGCGGCATCGATCGCAGTTCGTCGCCCTACTTACCGCTGTTCCGATGCACTTAGCCACCGAGTTGCAAACCGCGTTGTGGGTATATAGGTCGCCCTAAGTTGCATATTTTCAAGAAGACCAACGACCAAATCTAATGTCTTCGTAAAAAAAAGATTGATTTGCACCAGAGTTATCTGAACTCGTTGGCCTTTTAATTTTAATATCAGCCGTTTTAGTTAAAGAAAACGGTCCTCCGTAACTGTATTTTTATGTAAAGGATAACTTTGTATATTAATGTGCACTTTGTCAGGCTTTGAAATGTTTTTATTTAGTTTTTTAAAGTTAACGATGTAAAACCAATTAGGAACTTTTACTACATTGTAAAAGTAGATATACCAACAGCTCCGTAGTCGAAAAATTAAAGAGAGTGATAAAAATAAAACAGCCAGCAGCAAGGCCCGTGACTTATGAAAATGAACGCGTATTTTCCAACGGGTCTTTTTAATTTTTTACTAAAGACATTTTCGGAGCCCTGCGGTTTGCGCAAAACATCACATCTCTCATATTTACGCTCCTTAACTTGTATAATTTCATAATGCCGCAGTCTGGCTCGGATTTTTCGAACGTAATTTATACTATGACAATTTTCAAGCTCGTAAGAGGCGCGGAGGTTTTTCATTAGGCTGTTTTAATAAAAATTTTGTTTGTTCAGATTAACTTTTTTTAATACGAGCACATAATTTGAAATCTTTTAATTAGTTAAGTATTTGATCAAACACATCTTATGATTTTAAATACGTGTCTTAGTTTTTTTGCACTCTTAATGCCAATTTCACAGTCGCCGAATAACGTTTAACCGACGAATACATCGTTTTGACAGCTTTTCAATATAAAACTGTCAGCACAACAAAATTCCACAGATAAAAATTAATCGGTGTTAGAGAAATTGGCACATAATGAAACAATAAGTGTCCAAACAAGTTTTAGATGATTCATTGTCTGGCCCAAATTGCGTGCAAGTTATTAAAGCTGTACTGTACACATTAATATTATGGCGTACTAGCTATACTTAATCTATTTTACCTGTGTGATGGCGCACAAATAAAGCCACCGGTAGTATCTAGTACATATTAAATTTCAATTTGCATATTGAAAGCTCTCATTCAAATCATCGCGCAAATACTGGTTATTGAATATTTACGGAACCGACGAATGGATACAATATCCCTTTTGAATAAATTCTGGTATCTCCCTTCTGTCACCTGCCCCAAATGAAATGAGTCACCATCGCTATCAGATATAATCACTTTGTACCCTAATATTATTTGAACACGAGAACCTATTGCGGAGCGAAAATAATTTTCCAATAAAAGTCGCACACTATGCGTTTCGTAATGTAATAAATGAAAGTCTTTTTCATTTTCGATGGTCTGCTGCCAACTGATTTATTTATACCATTGCTTACATTGGGATTTGTAACGTTAGACTGCGTTAACGCCTTTACAGTCTAAGTTGAAAATACTAATGTAATGAGGAGAATATATTAATGTAGAGAATATATTTCACGTTTTCCGCAGTGGCTGCGTTAAATATTCTGTTACCAAGTCCTCAATCCTGATGTTGCAGAGTTCTGTATAAGCAAAAATATAGCACTATGTTGTGCATAACCGAAATCGCACCACGTCGAGGTAACTTATTTTAAGGGGTCTGCACTTTTACTGTAGTTATAGTGTTAAGACAATTAATAACCTTTTAAGTCCTGATATTGATCGCTATATTTTATAATTGCCTCTTGTCTTTGATTGAACGACAAAACTGAACTCGAAAACGATTACCGTTATATGAAGTGAACTTGATATTGTTATAGGAAATACAAAGTTATTTTACTTATATGGGAAATGGGAAATAAGTAATAAAGAAATACAATTCTATTTCGCTACAAGTAACAGTAGGATTTTGCTTTAATAAGATGAGCTCGATGTCGTTAAGATTATTACTTTGGAAATAAGACGTCTTGGCGGAAAAAATTTTTGATGAAAAATTATCTTTATTAAACTTTTGTTACTTGCGAAGAGTTTTCTATCATACAAATGTTCCTATGTAAAGTATGAATTTAATTATACATAAAAAATAAAAATGGTAATAAAACTTATTTATACCTAAATACCGCTTTTCCTGGATAATCTAACCCTTCAAAACTTTCAGATAAACTAGTAGACTGAAACAAGAATTAACTTTACCACACTGTAACACGATGAGGGTTGACTCAAATACAATTAGTTTGCAACAAATTACAATGCTCGATTACCCTGACAACCCGTACTATAAACGTAGGGGTGGAAGTAAGGGGTGGAAGTAGGAACTATTCTGGTTATAAACATTACTGTAATTTGCAAATTGCAACCCTTGTCATATTGTAAACTAGATGACGCCCGCGACTTCGCCCGCGTGGATTAGGGTTTTTCAATTCCTGCGGGAACTCTTCAATTTTCGGGTTGAAAATATTTAGCCTATGTGCTAATCCTGAGTGTGAGTTACTATCTCCATTCCGAGCCCAATCGGTTCATTCGTTGTAGCGTTAAGGAGTAATAAACCATCCATCCATCTATCCATCCATACATCCTCACAAACTTTCGCATTTATAATAGTATGATGTATAGTTCTTTCAATTCACGAGGGCGCGTGAGCTTTTTTTTTATATTTATTTTATTTATTGGTTTGCCAACAGGAATCACATTACAATTACATAAAATTATACTACATCTATAGAAACATTTCAGATGTGCACCCAATTAAGGCAAACCGACGCGACATGCGTATAAGCAAAAGTGCAAATGCGGGTTTGCCAGTTAACAATTTCACAAGGTTAATTTAATGTCTACAATTGAACCAAAGAGTAAATATATACATAGGGCAAATACTATTGAACTATGAGAAGCATATGAGGCTATGATGCGGTTACAATATATTGATACCATAATCTTTTATACTGTTGCAAAGAGAGTGAGTGTATATCGATAATGACATTAGAGTTTTAAAAAGCTTGTTGTGCTCACGACAAATTCGAAGTAACACATTGTTAGTTAGTTATTATTTGTGGTTACGTCGTGTACATGCACAAGCTCTCGCTCCCACTTAGGTATACAGATACGACACACACAACCATGAGCCACGCGCCATTGTGAATTGCAAGAACTATACCTACTCACTATAAGCTATTATCTGGTCGTTCTACCCTGTTAAAAAAACAAGCGAAGAAAATTTGTTAACTCGGATTGAACAGCATCTCTTAAGCAAACCTTATTTATTTTTTCTTCTTAGCAATTACATTGAGTTAGTAGTTAGTTAAAAGTAAAACATTGATGTTAACCGTTTTCTTAAGTGACAGTTAAGTAATTTCGTATTCACTTTTTGCAACCAATTTCAATCCGTTTACAAAGGATGTTGTGTAACATACCTAGTTCAGTATTATACTTTTTTTTTTATTCGATGACTAGATAGCCCTTGACTGCGATCTCACCTGATGGTAAGTGACGATGCAGTCTAAGATGGTAGCGAACTAACTTAGAAGGGGTATAACAGTGTAGTAAATTCAACCCATACCCCTAATCGGTTTCTACACGCCATCGTGCCGGAACGCTAAATCGCTTGGCGGCACTTAATACTTAAGTTTTATTTCGTTCTTTTCTTTGACTGAGATTTTTCTTCGCAGAATGTCCCTATCCACTCTATGTACTGACCTCTGGGCCCTCTTGGATTGTCCGAACTTAGGTGCTTGTCTAAAAAAAATATATTTTTACCAATTTTCAATGTGTACATTCTTTTGTTGTTTAGTTGTCGTACAAGAAAAAAGTTTAAAAACTGCAAGCCAACTAGATGGATATAACATGCGTCATAACGTTTTTGTTCGAATCAATTGACACCTCATTAATCAAAGGCTCAGTAGTTTAAGCGCTACATCCGTAAATATTCACATACATACACACACAATACACACACATACATTGGTACATAGATTGCTAAAAACATAACCCTCCCTTTTGACTTTTGTCGGTTAAAAAAAAAGAAAGATCCTATGGCTTTGCTTAAAATATATCCAAACGAAAAGTGGCGCAGTCGAGGCACGAGCTGCTTAATAAAGTAGGGCCAGGCCGCTCTTGACCTGTTTTATTTAGCTGCAACATAATGAAAATAATAGGCAGAACGCTGGCAGCACGTTGGCTTATGGCTGCGGTCATTGTCGCCTATTTAGCGATTTCGTGTGAAACGCGTGTATTTTGTGTTACTAACCTTAGCTGAATTCAACCAAATTACGTTCACTGAAGCGCTACTTTTTTTTTAAAAAAAGGACGTTATCAGCTTTTTTCAAATTCTTTCAGCGTTATTCAGAAATCCTAGCAAAATTAGTTCCGAGATGATCTGGGTATAATTTTTTTTTTTTAATTAGATGGCAAGATAGCCCTTGACTGCGATCTCACCCGATGGTGGACTAACTTGGAAGGGGTATTGCAGTGTACATTCAACTCATACCCCTAGTCGGTTTCTACACGCCATCGTGCCGGAAGGCTAAATCGCTTTGCGGCACGTCTTTGATGGTAGGGTGGTAACTAGCCACGGCTAAAGCCTCCCACCAGACAAACAATTCATTTAACTTTCACTTGAGAAGAGGTTTCAATATAAATTAGGATTTCAATCACTTGGATCTGAAACCAAAAAGGTCTACGGCCTGCGCCAAGCCCGATCTCGTCGCGTTCGAGTGCTGTTGTTTATACCCACCCACTCGACTATGACGCAATGAAATACGAGTAGGTGTCCATTTTCAGACACGAAATAGGAAATTGTGGAGAGATGGTTTGTACCTTTACCCAATCAATCATAGCACAGTGGTGTGATTAAATTACCAATGAATTGTTTAAGATTACTAAGCTAAATGAATGAATATATTTTACTAGTTTTTTCCTACGACTTCGTCCGAGTGCATTTAGGTTTTTAAAAATCCTGCGGGAAACCTCTTTTTTCCGGATAAAAGGTAACCTATATCTTCCTCAACTATACTCATGCAAACTATCACGTCAATGGGTTAATCCGTTGCTGCGTGATTGAAGGACAAACCAACAAACAGTATTAATAAGGATATGCCTACACTTAACAGTTGACTCAGAGAAAAAACTTAACAATGTATGTGTGTGACCTATGCGTATAATTTACAGCGATCTCTTTCATGCAATGGCAGAATGCAAGGCAATAAGTTTACGTATTTACTGCTTTACAGATGAACCGCAGTCAACAGTCTTCGGCTCGGTGACGGACGGTGTGTTCGAGGGGAAGATCGTGCTGAACGACGGCGCTTACTACGTGGAGCACGCGCGGCGCTACTTCCCACCCAACGGGACGCGGACCCGCGTGCACTCCGTCATCTACCGCGATGGCGACGTCGTCGACCCCTACGCGCACAGAAGACACGGTGAGTCATACAAAAATGCCGATGTGACAAGTTTTAATAATAATAATAATAATAAAGATTTTTATTAAAGGCACAGACCCAATATACATGATTAATTATAGTACAAGTAAAAAAATAAGATTAAAATAAATGTAAAAACTTAAAACTATCTGGGAAGGTTAAAAAACACTTCCCAGTCGTCACAGATATCATGTTCAGTTATTTCTTATTACTATTTTGATGCACAGATAGCCAATATGTAAAAATATTGCTGGGCATCCCGTCACACACCATTTTGAGGATGCTGTTATGAGATTTACGGAGTCTAGCCCAGAAGGAAGCAACTCTTCGTCTCATCACTGCATAGAAGTCGGGCACTCTCGATTCCGCAAACATATTTGAGGCACTACAATATCTGGGCAAGCCCATTAATATACGGAAAGCGTCATTATACTGAACGCGCATTGCCGTGTAGGACTTTCTGAGAAAGTTTGTCCATAGTTGACAGGTGTAAAAGCACTGGCAATACGCGTTAAACAGTGTAATTTTAACGGGCTTGCTGCATTTGCCAAATCTCCTAGCTAACATGTTGCAACGAATCGAGAGCGCCCTCCTCTCCCTCTCAATGTCGCAGTCATCCCGTAAATGCTCAGTAAGAACATGCCCCAGATATTTAAACTTTGTTACAACCCGAACTGCTGAGCCTTCTAATAAAACCTCAGGTACCCTCTCCGGATCCTTTCCTGATCTAAACACCAGCATTTCCGATTTACTTACATTGTATTTCAGCCCGTGAGTATTAGCATAATACTCACAGACTGAAAGCAACTTTCTATGACCCTTGATAGAGGGGCTAAGAACCACCATGTCGTCAGCGTAACTGAGACTGTTAACACACGTGTTACCAATATGACAACCAATTTTTGTGGTTCTCAGCTCCTCTATCAAGCCGTTTATATACACATTAAATAGATCCGGAGAGGTAATACCCCCTTGACGTACAACGCAGTCTAATTTGTAGGAATTAGACGTCGCGTCGCCCCATTTAACATTATTTATTTGGTTTCCGTACCAGTATCTCAAGAGACCCACCACTTCATTTGGAACATGAGATCGGTATAGTTTCGCCCAGAGAATGTCATAATTCACCAGGTCGAAGGCCTGGCTCAAGTCCAGAAAACACGCATACACTGATGTCTTTCGACTCGTGTAGTAGTCCACGGTATGCTTTAAACTAAGAATTGCTGAGTCTGTTGATAAACCAGGACGAAAACCAAATTGAGCATCATCAATGACAATGTTCTTCAGCAGATCGGGTTGTATCAATCGCTCCAAAATTTTTCCATTATAGGTCCCAAAAAAAATAGATTAAAAAAAAAAGTTTTATAGGTAAACCACTGTAAGCGCGACCCTGTATGGGGCGGGTGTCCTCCCCTTATAATTTTGCCTTAATACCTAATAAAAAAAAAAAAATAAAATAAAATAAAATAAAAATAGCCTTTATTGCAGCAATAACGTTACATTTGAATATAAACATTTGAAAATATTAAAATTTTTAACTTGCTGCGTGTCCCTCGACATAGGCCTCCTCTAAATTTTTCCATGTGTTCCTATCCTTGGCTAGACGAGTCCACATACTTCCGACCAAGTTTCGTATGTCGTCATCCCATCTTTTGGGTTAATACCTAATACTTGACTTTAATTTGTGAACTGTTTCATTAGGTTTAATTCAAATGTAGAGAGAGATACAGTGAAGTAACAAGTAAATAAAGCTATTTATTACGTTCACCAAGTCTCCGTAAAGAAATTAGTCGTGGCGTTAACCTTATTAAAACAGGTAGCGTATGGTTGCGATGTGCAACAAGATTAACAGTAGAAATTCGAAACTACTCGTAGATCCAGTACGTAGATGGCGCCCAGAGACAGTTCCGTGCAAGTTTCGCCACAGAGCACAGCAAATGAATTGCAACGTGAGGCCGTTTAACAAAGTTAAATCTCATTTCCTCGGTACTGTCGTCTGATTGCCACACCGCTTGCATCGGAAAATTTGCTATAATTTATTACGAGGCATTTGAACGCTTTATTGGTCCACCGGTCATGTCATAAATTCATTCGACCGGCCATCGTTTAATTTGTTGAGTTGTGCCCCAATCAATGTTGGTGTGCCTTTCATGTGCTTTTAAATATTTAAAATTTGCTGCTGCCCGCAATTTTGCATGCACATCGTGAAATATGGGCCTACACCCATTGCAGGATCACTTCTGAAAAAAATGTTTTATAATAAAAATGAGATTGCGCAACAGGAAAAAGTTTAAAAACTGTAACCTAACTGGAAGTAGGTAACATCTGTCATATTGATTTTATTCAAACGAATCAATTGAAACTTCATTCATCAAAATCGGCTCAGTAGTTTACGCGCTACGATGCAACATACGTACTCGTAAATACAAACTTAATTAAGACTACTAGCATAATAACCCTTCCGGTCGGGTAATAAATAAATATTTCAATTAATTTATTTAAACTTCGTAATTTTTTGTCACCAATTATATTATTACTAGCTTTTGCCCGTGACTTTGCTTCAAATCCCTATATTTCGCCCTTAGGAATTATCAAAAATCCTTTCTTACCTACGTCATAATAGCTATCTATGTATATACCAAACAGCCCAATCCGTCCAGTGATTTGAGCTATGCGTTGATAGATCAGCCAGTCACCTTTTCTTTTTATATAACTAAGATTTTCGTTGTTAGAATACTTTAAATTGTACCTAACCTCAATGTAAGCACATACACATCTAAGAAGTAAGACATTACAGCGCGCCTGAAAATGTTGTTATTTGTTCACGAATCGACTTACTCGTGCTACCTTGAGTTGCTGCAAGATATCTTTGTTCGCAGACACTATTTCACACCGCACACTCTCTTTGGCGTAGCTATTGTCAGTCGCATTTCGCTCGTATTTCACGAATTGGAACGCTAAAATACTTATCTATATTTCGATATATACGAGTAACTTACCTTTAGAGTCACAAAGTTGGTCGGATTCAGAAATACAAATAATATTAGCGCTATTTACTAGAAATAAGGTTTTTTAAAAACACTGCCAATCTCATAAATATACAAGACTAGTAGGGTGCGTGGGTGCGCGGCCCGCTGCAGCGGACCGCGGTTTTTCTGCTCTTAGACTTTCAGGGCCTGATCATTTTCTACCACAAAACCACTATTCCAACTTGTACACTCTTTAAGATAGACATCGACGAAATTTGTGTGGCCGCCATCTTGAATCCGCCATTTTGGTGGTTTTTTTTTTTCAGCTCATTGCCAATTGGATGAGGTTTCGAGTGATTTTTGTTTGGGCACCCTCAACCTATCTTCAATACCCTGACCGTGCTCCTCACCCGTCTCCGAAATCCTCAATCATCAGCTCTCTCCATATTTCTCCTTCAAATGAATTTATGTCTTCTATACGAAACCGTCTTAAATTTTGAAAAGGAACCGTATTAAAGTCTTTCATATATTTAGTATGAAAAAAATAAATATCGCCATCTTGAATTTTTTTCTAATCATCCAGTAGACCATCTAGTCCTGATCATCTTTTTCCAGAAAATCACTCTTCCATCTTTCATAGTCACCGAGATAGACACTGACGAAATTTGTATGGCCGCCATCTTGAATGCGCCATTGTGAAGTTTTTTTCAGCTCCCTGCCAACTGGATGAGGTTTTGAGTGACTTTTGTTTGAACACTCCCCACCTATCTTCGATACCTTAGCCGTGCTCCTCACCCGTCTCCGAAATCCTCAATCATCAGCTCTCTCCATATTTTTCCTCCAAATTATCAGAAATTTTGCAAAGGAAACCATATGAAATTCTTGCATAGTTCCCAATTCGCCATTATTATTGTATAAAAAAAATTCGCCATCTTGAATTTTTTTTCTATTCATCAAGTAGACCTTCAGGCCCTGATTATCTTTTTCCAAGAAACCACTCTTCCATCTTTCATAGTCTCCGAGATAGACACCGACGAAATTTATATGGCCGCCATCTTAAATCCACCATTTTGAAATTTTTTTCAGCTCCCTGCCAATTGGATGAGGTTTCGAGTGACTTTTGTTTGAACACACCCCACCCATCTTCGATATACTGGCCGTGCTCCTTACCCGTCTCCGAAATCCTCAACCATCAGCTCTCTCCATATTTTTCCTACAAATAAATTTTTGTCCTCTATACGAAACCATCAGAAATTTTGAAAAGGCGCCGCATAAAGTCTTGCATATATATTTTGTATGGAAAAAAAATAATTCCGCCATCTTGAATTTTTTTTCTATTCATCAAGTAGACCTTCGAGTCCTGATCATCCTTTTCCAAGAAATCACTCTTCCATCTTTTATAGTTTCCGAGATAGACACCGACGAAATTTGTATGGCCGCCATCTTGAATCCGCCATTTTGGAGTTTTTTTTCGGCTCTCTGCCAATTGGATGAGGTTTCGAGTGACATTTGGTTGAACACCCCCTACCTATCTTCGATACCCTGGCCGGTGCTCCTCAGCCGTCTCCGAAATCCTCAATCATCAGCTCTCTCCATATTTTTCCTCCGAATGAATTTTTGTCCTCTATACGAAACCATGCGTGAAAAAATTTTTTTCCATACAAAATTTTACAGGAGAGGTGATCAATGAGTCAGTGAGTGAGTGAGTGAATCAGTGAATCAGCACGAGTAGCTATATATATATTAATGTAAATCGTAAGACGTCCAGCTGGTCGATTCCGGAAAAGCTAGATTGTGGTGATTTGCTAAATTTATGTCGTTTTTGATACAATAGTGCATTTTAGCCAATAACGAGAGCGTCGGTCAATCACATGTGATTGCGATCGACACGCTGCGCTGTAGCAATCCTTTTTAAACAGTCTTACAGCTTATTTAATCTTACAGCTTCTTATTTGAAGGAAGCGAAATATAGTAACAATAATTTATAGACCAATATAATATACTTCAAACGTCACTACAAAGTACCTAAGTGTGCCAATAAAGGAAGAGTTTCCTCGATTTCTCTAGGATCCCATCATCGTATCCTGACCTGATGACCATGGGACCGCCTTTCAAACAAAAAAAAGAATTTTCCAAATCGGTCCAGGCGACTTCGAGTAATCGGTGAACATACTACATGAAAAATAAAAAATAGAAGAGAAACCTCCTCCTTTATTGAATTCGGTTAAAAATATAAAACGAAAAACTTTTTGCAGCCTTAAATTATTCATAGCATAGCAAACTCTGGCACTGATTTTCAGAAAACGTCCAGGAGTCACACAAATTGTTGCTTAGAGATAACTTTGTTTGGAATTGGTGCAAGTATTTTGCGCGTCACCCGTTCTGCGAGGGAACAATAAATTGTCATTCACAGTTCGCTCGCATTCCTCAGATTGGAACGCTAAAATGTGTTTCAATTCAGTTTACGTTACTGTCATCAAACCGGTCCAATTCCGTGTTACATAATACATATTCATCGGTTCGTAGGCCGCGGTGAAATGGTAATTTCACGTCAACAACATCGCTCCGCGCTGTCACTGTATGCATTTTTTCTCAACTTTACAGGCGGTGTTGTGATTGGTGCCTACTATAAAAGTCTGTCTGTTGGAAATACCTATTTTAGATATTTATAGCGAGTAGCGACCCATCTGTTTGATGTGTACGTTTCCTTCTAATGGAACTTTATCTTTTGTTATTACTACACGTCCTCGTCAGAAACATGGAAGACTTTCGAGTTTTGACTTTGTACTTTCCAAAGTCAACTAACCTACATTAACATGTCACTTCCTTCTCATTATTTATGAAAGCGTAACTGATTTCTCAATCATTCGCTTTTTCATTGTACTACTTTCCTAAAAATTCACTTTTTGTTTGTACGTATTATGATTCCGTAGGTTATTTCCGTATTAAGTACTTTTTAAAAGGATATACCGAAATAAAGTACAATAGGCAAATAAACCTGAGTTGTACTACTCTATAATATCGTGTTCAATTTTATTAAATAAAGTTATCTTGATGATTACATTCGTTTGTATTCATGAGCACAAACGGTAAATCACTTAACAAGGGATGAATACATAAATGTTATCTAGTGGATAAATAGTTCCTACACAATTTAGATGCCAAGTAGCTTAGTAAAGCAACTTTTGGTATACTAAGCGCAAAAAGATATCTTGATCAAAAAGATAAATTGATTTAATCGAAAAAGAACATCCACGTAAATGGATGACGACCTCCCTGGCGCAATGGAGAGCACTATGATCTTATAACTGGGAGGTCTCGGGTTCCATTCCCGTGGGGTGAATTTGGGAATCAATAATTTCTGAATTGTCTCGGTCTGGTCTGGTGGGAGGCTTTGGCCGTGGCTAGTTACCACCCTACCGTCAAAGATGTACCGCCAAGCGATTTAGCATTCTGGCAAAATGGAGTGTAGAAACAGATTATTTAGGGGTATGGGTTTAACGTACGTACTGCCATAACCTTCCAAGTTAGCTCGCTACCATCTTAGACTGCATCGTCACTTTCCATCAGGTGTGATATGGATAATCTTATCATCGATAAACAAAAAAAAGATACCAGGCGCCAACAGGAATTATCTTGTATAGCAGCATTTGTATTCATTACGACTTATTGGACATTTGTATTGGGGTGCGCCCTTTTATTTCTTGTCTATTGAACCTCTATTTGAATATGAAAGACTGGCTTTACTGAATAGCACAGAAAAGTAATTCAAACTGTTATACAGTAACGACCTATACCTGCATAGATTAATTTTGTTTCATTGTTAAAGATGAGTTCATATAAGCAATAATTGAGTGCTTACATGAATGTAAACAAGTCATTTACTGCCACACTCAGAGTCGCCAATATTTACTTAAAGATCTCTCTAGAATACATGTAAAACTTGACTCTTAGTTAAAGCTTCTTTAGTACATACAAATGGCAGAGCTATCAATCGATTTAATGGTAATTGTTTAACCTTCAAGCAGGCGCGTGGCCATTTATAACGGCAGCGGTCGCGCGTAACCTAGAAGACCTATTGGAGATTTTAGGGATTTAAAATGACAAATCATTAAATTATCATTTATGTTTTATAATCAAAACATTTATCTTTTAGTCAGGAAAGTATTTAAATGCAGAAAAATATTTCAATCCAAGTAATGGCCTTTAAAATGATATTTAAAAGAAATATATATTTCTTTGAGTTGGGTCTCATCTTTAGGACATAAATCTTACTCATTTATTAAAATAAAATCAAATAAATATCTTTGAACACTTACAAAACAAATTAACATCGTATGTATTATCATTAGAAAACAAACAATATAATAAAAACTTTAAAAAAAAAAAATTATATTTTTAGCGAGCAAAAGAGCAGGCGGGTCACCTGATGTTAAGTGATTATCGTTGCCCATGAACGTTCTGCAAATAATTTTTGGATTATAAAACAATTTGCAAGATAAATCCCTATAATTAGAGATCAAAAATCTGGTATATATTAACGTTTAGTTTTCTTCCTCATCAGTCTCTTTTTTACTCTCTGTGTCTTCTTCAATTAGTTGTGCAATTATCTCGGATTCACTGACGAATCTACGAGTCATTTTTTACAAAAACTATGAATAAAACACAAATTTAGTTTAATACATAAGATAAAATATTTTCGCAAATAGAGTCGCGCGTAACCTTTACGACGACGGGCGCGTGTAGTCTTTTCGA
The DNA here is from genome assembly GCA_038048805.1 of Hipparchia sbordonii. Lineage (NCBI taxonomy): Eukaryota > Metazoa > Arthropoda > Insecta > Lepidoptera > Nymphalidae > Hipparchia > Hipparchia sbordonii. The sequence continues at coordinate 10,827,220 of CM076104.1, read as the reverse complement.
CGCCTACGCCACGATTAAAACAAAAGCTATTTGTTAAATATGGGTTGAGCGGGGAATGAAGGTATGTAGTTGTTTTTGTTTGTAATGAACTTAGAAGAGGGTACTTGAGACGAGAAATATTTGACACGAATATGTTTGAAATTATAAACAAAAATGTAACAAGTGCGGTCGATTCGACGCCGCGCGACCGCTTGAAGGTTAATGACACATAAGTTTGTGAATGTGTTGTGTAAGTGTTTTTGTTAGTAAAATATGTGTTCAGGATTGTATACTTACTAGGGACGGGCAATAAAACTGCGACACGGTGTTTCACTGATACAGCTTTTTCAATACTAACTTTTTTTAAGAAAACTTTTTTTTTAAATACTTATGAGTAATATGTTTTCCGGTAAATTTTGTTATATCTGTGTGTAAAATGTAAATGTAAGTAATAATAAGTAAATAAATTAATAAATAATAAATAAATGTCTCTGAGCGCGACAGTCATAGTGTTAGTTAACTACTTACAAAGGGAATGTCATAAGTATGTACTGTTGTACATACATGTAGTACTTAAAATCTGTGCGAATTTCCCTATTCAAGGAGGAACATAATTAAAAAATTAACGGCTCTTCCCACTCTTAAATTTTATGCAAAATATTCAACTTAATCCAACATGATCTGCAAATGTGCGCTTCGCAAGAATTTATGGTAATTTTTCGCCGCCACGAAAAATCCTTTAAGCTCTTCTTTTGAAAATCGTTCTAAAAATGAATGAGTTGATAAATAAATACCTAAAAATTAAAAATATTTAATAAACAGACTTACCCAAAAAAATATTCAATAAATTTTATTTTACCGATTTGTCTTATTGTAACTCGTATGTTTTATATCCAAACTCACTTGTAATTCTTCAGAAACAGAGTAATAAGAAATAACTGAACTGAACTCAAACTTCAACCGATTTTGCGCAAGCTAAACATACATATCTTACTTCCTACGAGTATTCCGTATATTATACATTTCAGGATAACAAGTCTCGAGTCCCAAGTAATGCTTTGAAAAATTGCGCGTTTTGTAAGAATTTCAACCGTCGTAAAGGAAACTTAAGTGACGTTGTTGAGTTGTTTGTTTAACAAATTGCGTTGAAGTTTTAGAGCATGTTTTGTTTGAACAAATGGAATAATAGATTGGTTTTCCAATTCAAAAATTATTTCTTTCATTAAGGACAAACATGTGGCTTTCATGAAAAGTCAGGACTCGGGCCTCTACCATTTGTTCAGAAAGCAGATTCTGTGGCAAGAGCCGGCAAGAAAATCAGTAGTCCCTCTTTTCAAAATGTAATGCAATATTGTGTAAGTAACTATTTCAATGTTTTAGGGCCAGTTGCCTGAGTGGCCGGCACGGTTACGTTACGGCTAAGTTAGGTTTAAAGCTAAATGTGACAGCCGAAACAAGCAAATTGCGTTGCACGAGTCCTTTTTTAGTTAACTTTAGCCTTAAACCTTACTGGCCGAATGCGAGGGTTCACGGTCAAGTTAACCTCAAAATAAAACTTCAATGGACATTTATCAATATTTTTGATGGATTGTGACAGTTTGTTATTTTGTTAAAAGTACAAATAAAATAAGTAATCTTATCTACGAGTATTTTCCGAAGTATTTATTCGCAAAATAAATTGAAGATGAGAGTTCCAGTGATGAAGAAAATATAATGGGTAGAATATCTTTTCCAAGGAAAAAAATCATTACACAAATCAATCAATGTCCGTAGCAGATCAAGTAAAACAAAGCAGCAGGAGCAAATGCAGAGTTTCTTGTCGACTCTTCACCAGAAATCGTCGATTTCAATGTGGTGCAGAAACGGCTCGAGGGATTAATGATGTGTATGGTGGTGGTGTCGCAAAAGAAAACAGTGCGTTTTTGGTTCCAACGTTTTCGTTCTGGAAATTTCGACCTGCAGAACAAGCTCCGTGGACAGCCGGAGACCAAAGTTGATAATGAAGAATTGAAGGCTCTTGTGGAAGCGGATCGCAAACCACCGAGCTAGCTGCTCGTCGGCTGTAGTGTTAGTGATAAAACTGTTAATGTGTGTTGTGTAACGGGACGAATTCCATACATTAAATATATTTATTTTGAAAATTTTATTCGGAGGATGCTTTAATTATAGTATCGATACTGAGCCCAAAACAATTTTTTTTGAATTTTTTGTCTGTCTATCTGTGCGCGCATCACGCGAAAACTACCCAACTAACAAAATGGTCATAAGATTTTAAGCTTTTATGATTATTTCGTCACATAGGTGTCGTATTAATGCAAGTTTTAAAATGTGACGTTGTACAGGCATCATGTATATTGCATTTAAGTTTCAATGCAATTAGGTAATAAAAGTCGTTGTACAAACGTCTATATGAAATAGCTATAAAGCAATTTAATCGTAGAAAATACACAGTCATACAAACGTTTTAGGCGGGACATTTTGGCTGGTATTACAACCTTAATAATGCTGCTATAAGACTATGCATGTGAACATGACATTTTAAATATATTCGCAGTAATGTAAACCAGCCAAGCCCAATAAACGCGACAGAGAGTGATGGTTCCGTACCTATTTTTTAACCGACTTCCAAAAAGGAGGAGGTTATCAATTCGGCCGGTATCTTTTTTTTTCTGTTGAAAATCGATGTCAACACGAATGAACCGATTTGGCTGAAATTTGGAATGGAGATAGTTCATACCCAGGATTAGCACATAGGCTACATTTTATCCCTGATAATTAAAGAAACCTTAATCATGTCAATCAAGTCATTATGGCCATACCTCCCATGGTTAACGACACAACACAACGGCCCCTAGTCCCCGGATAAAGTTGGGAACCGACAATTATGTCATTTTTCCACGTTGACAAAATATGTTTTTTGCCACATTCTCAAAAAACTTATGGTCTCTAAAATGTTCTGTTAATGTAAAAAACTATTTTTTGGAATGACAAATAACGGTTTACTAAAATGTTTTAGGGAACTCTGATAGGTTCGTAATGAAAGAACGCCATGTTCTTTAAGAGTTTATAACTCTTAACACAGCAGTATTCATCGTGTACAAGGAGTTTTAACTCTTAACACAGCAGTATTCATGGTATATAAGTATTTCGTAAGTCATAATGGCATTATGACATATAATAATTTATTTTTTATTTAAAAAATAATAATTAAATACACAATAAATGAAGGGGGCATTTAAAATTTATTAATAAACCTAAAAAGTTGGTCCCTAAAGTAATATTCGCATTAAGTTTTCCAAACATAAACACATCCCATTTCAAACTTGTAAATAATTTGATTACACTTATAGTATAAAAGTATAAAAATATAGTCTGCACACATGCAGAATTTATTAATAGTTAAATTCTATTACTTATAATTGAAAGCGCTTCCATACTGCATCAAATAGATTCATTGGTGCGATAAACGTCTGCGCTATGAATGCTATGATAATTATACGACTAAATACTCATACCAATGATAATATTACAACACTACTATGTTCTCGCTTATGACTTTTGAATGAGAGCTATACGACTTTATAGAAATAGTAACTGCGCCAAAATCGCGTTGTATAAGCGTTTGTAAGCCTTATTTTCATGCCATTCAGTTTTTGGAAAACGTTTACACAATTCTTATACGACTTATATTAAGACCATTTTGTTAGTTGGGTACTGAACAGATTTAAATGAAATTTGGTATAGTGATAGCTAGTACTCCGGATCAACATATAGCATACTTTTTATCCTGATAAACGAAATACGGGTTTATCCGGGATAGGGGATAAAAGTTTTTGTTGATTTTGCTCCATAACTTTGTCCACTGTAAACTGAATTTGATATTTCTTTTTTTAATATAATGTGTGTACTATTAGAAGTATTTTTTTCAATTTTGGTGAAGGTCTAATAAGTATTATCGGAGATAGAGAACACAACTTCTCGTGGAGTTGCAAGTCACTCTATAAACTTTTTCCATGTGGACGAAGTCGCGGGAATTAGCTAGTTATTACATATTTTAATTAACAACAGCTCTTTAGATATTGTCAATAAGTTATGTACTTAAAGACACTGTTACTATTGAATATCTAATTAAATTATAACATTGTATCAGTATTGTAAATAGTTAGAATATGTTTTTTAATAAAAGAAAAACCTCTATTTAAAATCTTTTATTTAGCTTACAATGTATGTATGTACAACAAAGTACCAAAAAATGGTTTATTTCCTTACTATTTCTGTATTATTGTTAATAAATGTGACTTCCTGACTTTCTTTTAAGTCTGAATATTCAGTTCCAATTGACTCCTCAGTCACCTGTAAAAATAAATAATTACAAACCAGCTTTTGCCTGCACCTTCGCTCACATCAAGTTAAATTTTTTAAAACTCTATTTTCCCTCTTTAAGGGTTGAATTATCAAAACCCCTTTTTTTAGCAGATGTCTACTTCATAATAGCTATACATATCTGTATGCCAATCAGTATGATCCGTCCAGTGTTTTGAGTTGTGATATAGTCAATGATTTACAGTCTTGATTTTGGTATGGTATTTTATTCATAATTACCATTAATTACCATAAAATATTTGGTAGGCATATTGATTTTGTTTGTGTATAATGTAACCTGTGTCACCTTGACCGACCTGGACTGAATCGATTGATACCTCATTCATTAAAATCGGCTCAGTAGTTAACACATTTTTATCCCGGCAAAAGAGAGCTCCTGCGAAAATTAAAAACCTTTAATCCACACGGACGAAGTTCCGAGATAGTCTAGTTAAAATATAAACAGGTACTCACAGTTTGTGGTTTAAAATCATCATTTATTGATATATTTATAAAATGATCCTTCACATGCTCTATCGGGCACATGTTAATAAGTATAGTTGGGACCAGTGTGTGTGAACGCTTTTTAATAATACTGTGAAAAATCCCTTTTTCCGTGATCAGTGTCACTTACTTTGCATTAACATCCATATTATTTTTCTTTGTAATAAAACTAAATAAAATGACTATTTCGACAAAAATCTTTTAGTTGACAATCCAAGAGAATGTAATCACTCCGTGTTGACAATCAACAAACACAGATGAAAAGACAACTATCACATAATCACAGACTAGAACACTGACTGTTATTTCAGCATAATGTTGCATGTTGATAAAATAATTCAACATAATAAGACTAAAAAACCGAGAAGGGAATCATCATTTTACTGGCAGCCCCATTAGCTGAAGTTAATTTTGACGGGGGTCAAAATTGGCGTTGTGCAACGCCTATAATGGAGGTCAGAGCTCGGTAACGGTAAAAGTTAAAGTCAAATGTAGCCGCGGTTACAACTTTAACTTAACTTTAAACGGCCACTCCGGCAACTGGCCCTTAGTTGTTAATGTTATTCAACGTCAATAAATTAATGGATTGTCAACTTAATAAATGTATTTTTTTACACGTTGTTTAAAGTTTTGTGGCAAATCAAAAAAAATCCCCGCAAAGTATTTCAGTTTAACACAGTAGAACAAAGAAAAGAAACAAATTAGGAGTTTTATAGCAAAAACTTTGTTGTAAGCCTAAAATTCATTATCAAAATCTTAAACAGTGTCCACCTGTGAATTGATATATTGTGATTTTGTAACAATTAGTTATATTAATTCAAATCCAGATCGAAAAATCCAATTGGTTTTATTATAACCGTATTTCTCTATTACAAACCAGCGAAGCCGCATAGCGGTCCTGAAAAAACAAGGCGTACGGAGATTTATAATTAAAACCCGCTGAATAGGCGTAGTATTTTTTTTTTCAGCCCATGTAGTGTTAGTGCACATCGGTGCTCCGCATCCGGCGAGATGCATTTTAACGAAGCTCCCATACGCGACCGCCAGCCGCCAGATAACAGGAAATTACCGGCTGCGGGGGCATCTCCCGGCGTGGCTGTCCCCATTCAAATACCACGTTTAAGGACTATGAGGGCATCATTAGTGCTCTTATGCGATTTTTTAATTTACAATAGGATTATAGCTGAGTTTGCTCTTTCATAGCCTCCCACCTTCGCTTGCAACGCTAGGGATGTCCGAACAACGTTATTCAAGATTTATTTTAATAATAAAACTACGTTAATTTAGTTTCTTGTCAATTTACAATTATGAGCACTTGATGATTATGTGTATACTAGTTTCTGTCCATGTTGTCATGGACTTGTGATGTATTATGCTGACATAGAGTTGTGGCTAGGTTTTTGAAAATCCTGCGGGCCACTCTGTTTTTTCCGGGATAAAAAGTAGCCTATGTCCAAGTTCTCAACTATAGGTACCCATGCAAAAAATCCGTTACAATCAAATCTCAATCAATCAGTCGCCCAATCACGCAGCAATGGATTTTTGAAACGATGACTGAAACACAAATTCATCAACATTAATTCATGTCCCATTCTATACCATAGCATAGAATAAGCTGACTTTGTTTATCCATGACAAATATGCGGGGTAGGTACAGAAGATACAGTAAACAGGGTGTTTGAGTTTAGTCATATTATATTGTTGTTCGGGGATTTGAGCAATTTTGATTGACTCGCGTGCTCGTCAAAAATGAAATTCACCGCTTGTTCCGTTAAATATTCGCAGGCTCAGTCAAAAGTTTGCGGCGCATATGTTTGATATTTGCGAACGGGCGCGGCGTCGAAACTCTAACAACTTCCCTCATTTGCAGTCGTCCATAGCCCTCGGCTTTTGCTTTTGTTTGTTTGTTTGCTCTCTTTAAATATTTTTTGCGCTGAGCTATTACAAAAGACCTCGCCATGGCAAAGACCTATTGATATCCTCTTACATATTCTGCGGTTTTGTTTAAAGTTTACTTTTGGAAATGAGCTTATCCTGAATGTTCTATCGCTTTATTACTTTTTCAGTAATTTCAGTATTGTTGATATTGGTTTACGCTTGTGCAGTCTTCCCAATTGATTGATGATAGAAAGTGTCAAACTTTAGGAATACATGATATGGGGACGTAGTAGATAGTAATGCTAACGCTACCTTTCCCGGTGCAAGTTTGGTGAAGGGCCCGTGGTCCTACCGAATTGTCCCTACCAGTACCTTGGTACCTTTCAGAGAAGGTTCAGTAGTTGTGTTCCCTGTAAAGTTTGGGTCTGGACGTACGAGTTTATCATTCTACAGCGAGGATATTAATATTTATGATATATTTCTAGTATGTACGAGTACAAGGGTAGTATTGTAATTTTACCAACACAAAGAGCACAAAGCTTGATACAGGTTTAAATAAAGCAGCAGCGTGTATTCCCTAACGTATACCTTTTTATTACCACCTCTCATTAACTCCGACACAGCTGTACCACATTCGAGATTATTTATCTAGCCCCCTCATCTATCCTTCATTCAATTTGACCTTTGCTTGCATTTAATATAAATAATTGCTTTCCCCTCCTATCTCACTAAATAAATCCAGAAATACACGTTAATGCTATCTTTTGTTGTGTTTCATTCTTTTACTAGTAAATTAAAAGTTTAATAAACCTCCATTGCTTTTCTGAACACCGTAAAATATTAAATAGTAATCCAGTTGGACAGTTTTAACGGCTTTCGTAATGACTTGTAACAAATACATTTTTGAATTGTGACCATACGAGGGTCATGTCGTTCTTACAAAAAAAAATATAAATTATTTGTTTCAGGTAAGCCAATCTGTAACTCTAAAGTTAAACTGTATATGCCAAGTAATGGCTCTACCACCGGTTTTGAACTCTGCTTAGGACTTTTGTGTTTATATACTGGAAACAAGTGTACTCATGCGATGGCAAATGCCAAACCAGAGTTTTAGAATAAGTATCACAATGAGGACCTCTTGTGTACAAAGTATTCCCACTGACTGGGCTCATCAAGCCACAATAGGCTGATTCTGTTGTAGGTACATAATTTATAAACTTTTGTTTTAATAAACTATGTACATCCAAACTGCAATTTTGCAGTTTTGCAGTTTCGAAGTGCAGTTCGTCTGTCTGGACTCTTTAGACCTATATGTAGATTTATATGTAGATTTCGTTCTATTAGAGAACTTCCGGCAGCGTTTAAGCAGCGTGTTCCTTATTAGGTTACTCGTTAATCACGACAGGAAACTAGGCGATGAATATAGATGGCGTTTCTTTGTAGTAAGCTCTTTTGTTTGAGTTTCGCAGTTCGAAAGAAATCTCTAATGAAAAGTTTTTCTATAGGTACAGAAAAAGTATTTTGCGTTAAAATACTTTAGCGCAGAATAAAAAGATAGCTTTACAAGATCGTTTGTATCTACACTGTAAAATAGCTACTTAATCTACTAACTAAGAAAATTAGTGACCTATGTACCTTATCCAAAATCTAGAGGACGGACGGTACCTAGTATATCTGGACAGTCGAAAATTTCGTCTAGATATGCAATAAACGTGGCAATACTCAATCCACGTATTGAAAATGTTATACCAATAAAAGGTTAACAATAAATGGTTTAATTTTCGATCTTCAAACTGCAGATATTGGATAAGATAGTTTATTAATTTATAATTACCCATTAAGAGTTTTGTTACCTATTTTTCATTAACCTTAATAAATCTATGGTTAAACTTAGTTAAAAACGTTTAATTGTGGTCTGGAAATTCAACGTATTCTTGTCCATACAATTTCCTAGTGCTTTATTAGATCTATTGTTCTATATACAATCCAATAATCAGATGAAGAATAGGAAGTTTTTTTCCAAATACGAGGAAAAAATGAGATGGAAAAGCTCCATGCCCATTTTTACCGTCCCTTGATGTTTACATTTGCCGGACGTCCCGTGACGTGCGCGCGTTTTTTTTATATTGCTAGATCTTTCTGCACTGATCTCTCACTCTACTCCGATGGACTTGCATCCTAAACGCGCGCGTACGCGTAATACAAGATCAGGTAATAAAAATACTTCACATAAAAGCGCCTGAAAGCGCCGGTGTGCTTGCTGTGTGAAAACTTTCGTGCAGTTCCTTGCATTAACTACAATGTGTAAGAGCCGCATTGGAAACTTCGTCGTAACGCGATGTGTGACCTAGCTTCAAACCTTCCTCCGAGTTTCCCCTTCGCTGATCAGTCGCGACCTGCGGCGCGGCTCCCGTTCGCTTACTTTTATTTTTCCTTTCCCGAGCAGCGCTAACTTGAACAGCAAACTTGGATTTGTCATGAATAATGTAAAACATTCTCTTGCATTATGCGAAATATTACAACTCGGACAGATCGATCGCAGCGAAATACGGGCGTATTGATTCTGTTACCCGATTCGTTATTTGCAAATATTTTGCCATCGCACGGCCCTTTCAATCCAATTCAAATTTAAAAGTGATGTCCCGATGCGGTTGACATTTTATTCGTGTGATATTTTTTGCGTCAGAAAACCTTGTATAACTTTTCAAGTTTACGATAACTGTGTGTAAATCTGAATGTATAAAAGGAGAAGGCGACTGACTATCTATCTGACTGACTGATCTATCGACACACAGCTCAAATCACTGGACGGATCGGGCTGAAAGGCATACAGTTAGCTGTTATGATGTAGGCATCCGCTAAGAAATGATTTTTGAAAATTAAAGTAAAATAGGGGTTTGAAAATCGAACTCAACTTGAGCGAAGCCGCAGGCAAAAGCTAGTCTGTCTATAAGTATGGACGAAAAAGAGGCGGAAAAAATTCTCCGTCTCTTTCCAGTTTCCTGTCCATATACTAACGTTAACTTTAAAAGTTATACCTACTATTAGTACCACATTTACTCGTACATATGTTGTTCTTATCCTATGAAGGAAGCTGATGCTATACCTAGACAGGTATTTAAAAATCTATCTGCTATTTGTCTTACAATATACGGGTTCATTCCATTACGGGTGTACATGAGCGAACAGTTTTGGGTGCTTCCTTCTGCCAACGATTTCTACACAAACGAAATTAAAACAAACTACCAGATGATGCCGTACCATAATTTGTCCATTGCTTTGTCTGCTCGAAGTCTAGACGAGATGATAGTTTCGCAATGTACCTTCAGTTAAAGTTGGCACAACATGCTGAGTCGCTAACGTTTCGGAAATATATCGAGTCGTTTAGATCGCAACTACAATGTGTAAAATATACAGTGTTTTGCATTTCCACATTACATAGGTAGGTATGTATTGTATGTGCTTGTAGAGAGTTTAATGTATTTAGTTTCTAAACGAACAAACACTAGAGGTTTTATATCGTTTTCAATTTTTGACGACCTTCCTGGCACTGTGGTGCTGTGGTCTAATAAATGGGAGGTCTCGGGTTAGATTCCCGGCGGGGGAAAATTGGGAATTTATAATTTCTGAATTGTCTCTGGTCTGGTCTGGTGGGAGGCTTTGGCCGTGGCTATTTGCCACCCTACCGACAACGACGTGCCGCCAAGTGATTTAGCGTTCCGACACGATGACGTGTAGAAACAGATTAGGGGTATGGGTTGAATATACACTGCCATACCCCTTCAAAGTTAAGCCCGCTACCATGTTAGACTGCATCGTCACTTACCATCAGGTGAGATCGCAGTCAAGGCCAACTTGTGGCTCCTATAACAAGTCGAGAATCTACCACCGGTTCGGAAAGCTGATTCTGCTGCGAAGAGAACTCTACATTTAGTTTATTGGGAAAAAAAGGGAAGTCATATTTAGTTTGGCAACTTCCCGATTGTAATTACTTTAGTGTCTCACTTCGTCGATACAATCACATGGTTAACCAATTAGTCACTGAATCCTCATTTGATTTCAGGTCACGTAGGCGGGTGTGGAGTAACGGATGAGGTGGTGCAATGGATGGAGCGCATACAGAACTCGGGTGTGGACGACGACCCGCCGGTGTCGGCCACTCCCGCGCACACCTACCACTCGCCGGCGCCCAACTCGCAGCATCCCAACAGCTTGAGGGATGATTCGGCCAGGTATACTTGTATTCTCTCTTACGTATGTGTGTAGTGAGATGGAACGCATGCAAACTCTTGTAGGTGATGTTCACGTCATAGCCTAGTGGCTAGAACGCCTTATTCCTCACTAAATGGTGTCAGAATCGAATCGTAGTTAGGCACTTCTGAGTTATATGTAAAATTTGTTTGTGTGTGCGTGTGCGTGTGCGTGCGTGCGTGTGTGTGTGTGTGTACTCAATACTACTAGTACTACTAATAAGTACTCAATATATGCTACATCGTTTGATATTGATACAGTTGGGGAAATACGAAGTTTTATTCATAAGTATCATCATCATCATCATTATCTCAATCCATCATCGGCCCACTATTGGGCACAGGTTTCCTCTTGAATGTCTGTAGGCCATATTCCACCACGTTGGCTAGGTGCGGATCAGTAGACTTCACACACTTTGAGAACATTAAGAACTCTCAGGTATGTAGCTCTGCTCACGGTCTTCACCACGATTTTCCTTCAAGTTAAAGCGAGTGATATTTAATTGTTTAAAGCGCACATAACTCCGAAAAGTCAGAAATGCGAGACTGAGTTCGAACCTCGGACTGTCACACCAGACTAATGCTGAGATCTATAGAGCATGCTCTGACTCAGCTCAGACTCAAGATAGAGGTTAAAACGAGACACAAATATGCTCTGACATAAATCTGTCTCGTTTTAACTCGATCTTGAGTCTGAGCTGAGTAAGAGTGCGGTCTATAGTATTTCAGCCTCAGTTATCATGTGAAATATGAAACTTTAGTAACCGAACTCAAATAGAAAAATACTGCTAACGGTCACGTGCAATTTAATCGGAAAGTAAATGCATTTGTTCCAGTTTGATCGTAACTAATTTGTTTCTAGATTGAATTCTTAGCGCTAGGTTTTAGTAACAGAACATCGACGCTATACCTACATATTATTCTCATAATAAAATCTATACAGTTTTAAATAATAATTTAATCTCCCTGTCATGGGAAAATGTTATCTTGTTTGCGGTTTTAAATCAAATGTTGAATTTGAAAAGTCCCACTGATAACATTTTATTGTTCTAATTTTATCTATCTACTGCATGTGACTCGTTCAGGCACGAGTATTTTTCTGGGTACATTAACCCATACTTCCAAATCTACATAATCCCTACAAGTATTATAGACTAGCTTTTGCTCGCGACTTCGTACGCGTAGGATTAGTTTTTCAAAAATCCAAAAAAAAAATGTCACTCTCCAGATCCTTAACATCCCATGCAAAAATCACATCGCGGAAAGCAACACAACTCCACGCAAAAAAAAAACCTAACTAGCTTTTTAGATTGTATTTATTATTTGTCTGTCTTTATGTCTGTTACCTTCTAAGGTTCAGCCGCTGAACCCATCTTGATAAAACTGCACAGATTTTGCTTTGTACTAAGTAAAATATTTGAATTAACTTCTTTGTACAGAAACTGGGACTTTCATCATTACAACAAATATTCGCGAGCTGCGAACACCGGCGAGCATTCGCGCGCGCGGCGAGCGGCGACGGACGAAAAGATCAGAAATATGTGTTCACTTTACATACAGACTGATCCGCTCATATGGCGGCACATTAGGGAAGGGTTCCCTGATGTAAGTATCAACTTTTTTATGTTTGAAAACAGTATAATGTATTGCGTCCAGTCCAGAGATTTGAGCGTGCATTGATAGCTCAGTGAGTCACCTTTTGGTTTTACATATATATGTGTAGCGGGTAAACGTGCAGGCGGGTCACCTGATGTTAAGTGATGACCGCCGCCCATCAACACTTGTAGTACCAGAGGTGGTGCCTCTGGTACCAATGCGTTGCCGGCCTTTCAGGAACTAATTGGTCCGCCCCTTGAATAACCCCAAATTTAAATTTTAAGATTATAATATATATACATTTTTTTATACGTTATAGGCACACGCTTGACCACTACCACACCTGATGGAAAGTGATAATGTGGTCTAAGGTGTAACGCGTTGGCCTAGAAGATGCCTATTCACTCTTGTTTAAAAGATACCCAAATTGCACGTGTTAGGAAACAGATCTTGGAAGAGCAGACCCTATATATAAATTAATTCTAATCCTTTAGCACCGGGATCCACACAAAAGGAGCGAAGTGGATGCCAAAACACGAGAGGAAATCCTCTCACTCATCTCGCACCACGTGACAGCCGTCAACTACATCTATAGATACACCAAGTTCGACGGCCGCAAGAAGGAGCACCGGAATATACAGTTTGAAGTTCAAAGGATAAAGGTATGTGAGGAATATTTGACCCAATTCGCACACTCGGGAGTTATTCGTCAGGAGACATTGCTACATATAGAGTTATATTTTTATGTATTTCTGTTACAATATATCTTTTAGAATGTAAATAAAAATAATTAATTGGTGCTATTTCAGAAGTATATGTAAGCATAATTTTAAACTTCAACCTCATACACTTAAATATTGTCGTTAACATAACGCTTGGAGTGTTATATTGGTTGTTTATTAATCTAATAAAAAAATTAAGTAAAGTTTAAATAAATTAAAACAATTTATTTAAGTGGATGCACTTTGGCTGATGGTGAATTTATTATAATTGGCTGAAGTAATTAATTTTTTAAGAGTATCCATTCCGTGAGCTCGAGTATATTGCAATTTCTAAAAGTATACTTATTTTTTATGTGTATGCCATGAACTATATGATCGTTATACACTATGGCCACGGTTCCACTGCCTTCAGCGCCGAAATAAGTCGTATATACATACCTACTTTCAATAGTGTTAAATTTTCTTCAACTGTTGCAGCTTTGCACTTTAATCATCAGCCCACATGCATCCACTGTTGGACATAGGCCTCTTTCAAGTAGCGCCAACGTTGCCTATTCCTGCGCTGTACTATTATGCACTTTAATACTAACATAAAATATTATTTTCGTGTTCAGATCGACGACGATTCCCTGTGCACGCCGCATGTGTTCGGCAGCGAAACGAACCAGTTCTGCTTGGAAAACATCGACGTCTCCAATTTCCTGAACCTCCACTCGCTCGGCAACCACGAGGACTTCTGCCTCGCCTACGTGTTCACGTACAGGGACTTCACTGGAGGCACTTTGGGTACGACACTTCATCGTCAGCAACCCATCATCATTATATATATAATCTATACTAATATTATAAAGCTGAAGAGTTTGTTTGTTTGAACGCGCTAATATCAGGAATTACTGGTTCGAATTGATAAAATCTTTTTGTGTTGGATAGTCCATTTATCGAGGAAGGCTTTAGGCTATATTACATCACGCTGCGACCAATAGGAGCGAAGCATCAGTGAAAAATGTTGCAAAAACGGGGAAAATCATCCATATTTAAAATATATTCTTTTAAAAACCTCTTAATCGCGATCATAATAACAGAAATTGACGCGGACGAAGTCGCGGGCAACAGCGATATAATTTGAATAGCTTCAAAAGTTAATAAGCGCTTCAATCTATATCTCACCAGTGCTTTCCATTATTGATTGTCGTCAAGCGCACACCTGTCCCAAAAAAAAAAAGGCTCACTGGGCATTTACTCTATTCAAAAGCAATATAGCAAAAGTGCTAAAGCTCTCGCAGTTTTCGCTCAGTCTTTGCTGATGACTATTATTTAACGGCCGAATCCTATATTCAATCTATCTGCAATTTCTATGAAATGAAATGATATGATTGATAGATAGCAACGTTGCTAGGTAATTTATCTTCACATTACAGGAATCGGCCATAAATGTTAAGTTTTTTGAATATATAGACTAGCGCTTAGCTGCGATCTCGCCTGGTGGTAAGTGAAGGTGCAGCCCAAGATGGAAAGCGCTTGCCTAGAAAATGCCTATTCAATCTTAAGGTATCCATAATATTAAAGATCGATTCGTCGTTCAGGATTAGCTTGGGTGGCGAGCGCGAGTGGCGCCTCCGGTGGCATCTGCGAGAAGTACAAGACGTACACGGAGACGACTGGCGGCATGTACCAGAGTACGAAGCGATCGCTCAACACGGGCATCATCACCTTCGTCAACTACAACAGCCGGGTGCCGCCCAAAGTGAGCCAACTCACCCTGGCCCACGAGATCGGCCATAATTTTGGCTCTCCGGTAAGTAAAAACAATATACCGCTCATTTGCGACAAGGGTGACACAACTCAAAATTCACCAATTTTAGTGTCGAACATTTTATACTTTTTACGCTAAGCACAAAAAAATAAGAGCGAGAGAGATTGTGACTTAATGCTCTGTCGCTTTGTTGGCCGCTGTGTTGTTTCGAGACCGCAGCATCCACAAAACATTACTCTCTAACGAGAGAATCCTCTCATCGTTGATTTTGAATTATGTCACTCTTGTCGCAAATGAGCGATATAAGGCGGAATGTACCAAATCACAAACTGTGACATCTACGATAAACTTACAAATTTTGGAACGAAGTTCCTTATCACGCGTTGTGAAAGGGGGCTAGACGGAAAAAATTCTTACGAAAAGTTGTCACGACACTTTTTGCTATAGTAAGCTATTGTAAGCTGTGCGGCGTCGCATGTTTCTCTGTCTGTCTCTCTCTCTCTTATAGAAAGCAAGCCAGATATTTTCATTTCTATTTCGCATTGAACAGTGTGGTGTCGCGACGATTATTTTTGTTGAGTGTATACAGGTTTTTTGTAAATAATAAATAATAAAAAGGAACTTCGTTCCATCCGGGTGTCCCTTGACACCTCTCAAGTTTTTTTTTTTTTATTATTGCTGCACCCCTAAAAAAGTTTTCACTTCAAAAAATACTAGGTGCTTGTACTATGTATACGTTATATCTCTCTTAGCACGATTACCCATCGGAATGTCGTCCGGGAGGTCAAGAGGGCAACTACATCATGTTCGCGTCGGCGACGTCGGGCGACCGCCCCAACAACAGCCGCTTCTCCACGTGCTCCGTGGGCAACATCAGCGCCGTGCTCGACGCGGTCCGCGACGGCCGCAAGCGGGACTGTCTCAAGGAGAACGCCGGTGCCTTCTGCGGGAACAAGATCGTTGAGGATGGCGAGGAGTGCGACTGTGGTGAGTTCCGAGAACCTGAAGATAACATGAAGTGGAGAAGTTATCTCAGATGTTTGATAGTGTTGTGTTTAAAATAAAATATAGATGATAACTAAGTCAACAATGCAAATAAAATACAAATTTCTAGAAAAGAGGGACAAATAGATCATAAAAGTTTAAAGTTTAGTGTGTTTTAGTGTAGTTTCACACAAAACAGGTTGAAACTAAAAAGTGCCCAAAATATAAATACAGCTTATCAAGGACCAATTAACAACCCCTAATATGTGTACACAGCATTATTGAATAAATTAATTAAGTTGTTGCAGTTGCATAGCAGCGAAGGAAAATTGTAGTGGCGTTTGAAGTCGGTTTTGTAAAAATTTGTAAATTTAATTAAGTATATTCTTTCAACTGCGAAGGAACGCCTTGCAATAATATACAAACCTTCTAGCATTTTTACTAATTGGAATTTTGAAATGACAGGTTATAACGAAAAGGAATGTAACGATCGCTGCTGCTATCCGAGACAGCTAAGCAACTACGATGTCGAGAGAAACAGTTCCGCTAAGGGATGTCAAAGAAGAGCTCACACGCAGTGCAGGTAAAACATTAGGAAGCTGAGAGCACAACATATGCACATTGTACAACAACACATACAAATCAGGGTGTTTTCAACTATGCCCCGGGTCATATATCGCTCATTTGCGACAAGGGTGACATAACTCGAAATTCACCAATTTTAGTGTCGAAAAATTTATACTTTTTGCTATAAAAACAACATTACGCTAAACATAAAAAAATAAGAGCGAGAGAGATTGTGACTTAATGCTCTGTCGCTTTGTTGGCCGCTGTGTTGTTTCGAGACCGCAGCATCCACAAAACATTACTCTCTAACGAGAGAATTCTCTCGTCGTCGATTTTGAATTATGTCACTCTTGTCGCAAATGAGCGATATGTTTATCCTAAATTATACATTTTTTTCTTTTTAATTTTTTTTTGTCACGTGTGTTGCATTGTACGATCTCTGTTGCAGTCCGTCGCAAGGGCCGTGCTGCAACGC
Source organism: Hipparchia sbordonii (assembly GCA_038048805.1). Lineage (NCBI taxonomy): Eukaryota > Metazoa > Arthropoda > Insecta > Lepidoptera > Nymphalidae > Hipparchia > Hipparchia sbordonii. The sequence goes on along the minus strand of CM076104.1, from coordinate 10,810,150 downwards.
GCAGACGTGCGAGTTCGTGTCGGCCGTCACCAACCAGACGTGTCGCGAGGCAACCGAGTGCAGCCACGCGTCCTTCTGCTCGGGCCGCTCCGCCGAGTGCCCCTCCCCGAGGGCTATGAACGATCACACCAAGTGCAATAATGGTAAGTTGCTGGACAAGACTCTTGCTGGGATTGTCACAGAACAGATTCGTTCGTCTTTCTAGTGAGAGTCTTCATGTGCAACAGTGGTAAGTTGCTCATTGATGTCTACCACTGGACAAGGCTCTAGCTGGGATTGTCACAACATGTTCGTATGTCTTCCTAGTGGGGGTGTCCCAATTCAGCACTTCTCGGTGCTTTGCTACTCAAGTCCTTTGGAACCCCAATTTCTATCGCGCTATTGCCGCTTAGCGACTCGAGTATGTTGGTAACTCTTTTCTTCTACGGATGTGGTATTCATTAATATAATAAACTAGCTAATACGCACTCAATCCACGATGTTGATGGTATTATTCTAGTGAGAGTCTTCATGTGCAACAGTGGTAAGTTGCTCATTGATGTCTACCACTGGACAAGGCTCTAGCTGGGATTGTCACAACATGTTCGTATGTCTTCCTAGTGGGGGTGTCCCAATTCAGCACTTCTCGGTGCTTTGCTACTCAAGTCCTTTGGAACCCCAATTTCTATCGCGCTATTGCCGCTTAGCGACTCGAGTATGTTGGTAACTCTTTTCTTCTACGGATGTGGTATTCATTAATATAATAAACTAGCTAATACGCACTCAATCCACGATGTTGATGGTATTATTCAACCTGTGTAATGTAAAACATGCTAAAGGTTGCGTATGTAACTTCCAGGCACACAGCTGTGCATCAAAGGCGAATGCAGCGGCTCGATCTGTCTCGCGTGGAACATGAAGGAGTGCTTCCTGTCGTCGTCGCCCACGAAGATGGGCGATGGCGTGACGGCGGTCGTGAACCGCAGGGCGCTGTGCCAGCTGGCGTGCCAGACCGGCCCCGACCCCGACTCGTGCCGGAGCACGGCGGAGTTCGCGCACCAAGTGGGCCTGCCCGCCGGCGGCATCAGCTTGCGGCCCGGCTCGCCCTGCGATAACTTCCAGGTAACTTGTACATCGACGGCTAACCGCCAAGACCTAGCTCAAAATGTCAAAACTTACACGAGGTACAAAAAAAAAACGTTAGACATTTTTCGTTTTTAACAAAAATACGCGTCAAATTGAGAACCTCCTCTTTTTTCGAAGTCAGTTAAAAATATAGTACGTTTAAATATTTACAAGAGGTATTAATTTTGTGTAAGAGAATTTTCTATAATGTGAAGAGTAAAAAAACGGTAAATCCCAAATACAAATATCTACTCCCACCGTACTGACTTTAATAATTGTTTAGATAGCGATATACATTAGCGCTGGCGCTAGGTCACGTGGCGCTTGTTGTGACATTCCGCTTCCTGTGCAGGGTTACTGCGACGTGTTCCTTAAGTGCCGCGCCGTGGACGCGGAGGGTCCGCTGGTGAGGCTGAAGAACCTGCTGCTGAACCGCGCCACGCTGCAGACGGTGCAGGCGTGGGTCACCGAGCAGTGGTGGGCCGTGCTGCTCGGTGGGGTGGCGCTCATCGTGTGCATGGGCGCGTTCGTCAAGTGCTGTGCCGTGCACACGCCCTCCTCCAACCCGAAGAGGCCGCCCGCCAGGTAACAAACCTACATTCGAAAATCGCACCGTGTCATGGAAGATTTTGGACAATGATGACCATTCTTCTTTACTCTTGTCCGTTGCCACGAAGGACAAATGTAATATTTTCATTTACCTTAAATATCATAGTCGTAAAATACGGTATGAGTACCTGTAATAACTGTTACATACCGTAACTATAACTGTACCTAGTAAATTAAATAAGTCTGTAGTCTATGCCCCAAATTGCGGCATCGCCAACACTACACTGATAGTTAGCTGTAGGTGTAAGCCTTCATTATTAGTTAATCATGCCAATAAATCATGATTGAGATTTTAAATATGTTTTGAATTGTCCGACAGACGCTTGTCGGAGACTCTCCGGCGGCCGATGAACACGCTGCGGCGCATGCGCGGCGCGGCGGGCGAGGCGCGGCGCGCGGGCAGCGCCCAACGCGCGCCGCGGCCCGGCCACCGCCGTGCGCGCCAACACAAGGGGTACGCGCCGCCGCTCGCCTACGCCGCCAGGGACCTCGGTGCGTCGCGTAGGCCTTACTACCCTTACTAATATTATAAATAAAATATCAAATTAAAGTCAAAAACCCGACTGCGTAAATGAAACCGATCTACATTTTTAATGGGTTCCGAGAGTGGCATGGAGTTTTTTAGCAATCTATTTTTAATTTTTTTTCCTTTGCTGTAATATTGTTAGAATGACGACAAAAGATAAGGAATTTTATTTTATCAATTCTGTTAACTCAATTGACAATAAGTATATGTTTTCACAAGATTTTGATCTGTCAATTTAGCTTGGATTAGAATTAGCTACAATCTTTCAGAATTTATACCACGTATGAGAGTTAAAAAATTCAAAAAGCTAAGAAAAGTGTGCAATAAACTTGAAAACACACAGGCGTGTAGGCGGCAGGTGAATTGTTACACTTGTTTGATTGTGCAGCGTCGGCGCCGGCGGGTCCGAGCGCGCGGCGGCCGGAGCCGTACGCCAACGCGTACCCGCAGTCGTACGAGATGCGGCCCGCGCAGAAGGTCTGACAGTACGAGGGTTGCGGCGCGGGGCAGCTGGAGCTGGTGGCGCTGGCGCCCGGCGTGCCGCTGCTGCTGGGCTACGTGTGCCGCGCGCCCGACGCACCGGCCGCCGTCACCGTCGCCTCGCAGACCACCATCACGCTGCACTCGCCCGACACGCTCGCCGTCACGCACCACGCGCCGCCCGACCGCCGGGACAAGTGAGCGCCGAACGGTGCGCGCCAGAGGACTTGTGGTTCCCGATCGAACAGTGCGCGGCAGTGCGCATCTCAGACATATAGAACAACGCCGGTTATCTGTTATTATCTGTCGTAAGTTACCCAGAAACTTTGGTATTTAAAAAAAAAACAACGTTCCTAGGTAACTTATAGAAAACGGACGCTTAAATTAGTTATGCTAGATCTTTAAAATCTAGTGTAACTAATTTGAGCGTCGCCCGATCAGCCAGCGGGACAGGACGCGCGACTACCATTGTGCGTCAGTGAACTTGTGGACTCCAATGCAATACGATACATGGCAATACACCATAATACAATAATATAGAATAACGCCCGTTATTTTGTTATATTTTGCGAAAAATAATAAAATTGCCAAGGTGGCATAACTATTTTAGCAACGAGTCAAACACTGAAGTCTATTCAGACGAATCCGTTACGTACGAAGCGGCGAGTTGAACATTTTGCGGGAGAGACGAAAATCAATCAGCATGATGTTTAGAGATGTCAATTTAGTTTAAAGATTGTGTACAACAGTAACACCATCGTCTCCATAACATATTGTATTAATCAATAAGATTTGGTGGGAACCAATTCTTTGTAGAAAGTAAAGGGAATGTCAGTATTGGCTGAAGCTGATTAATTAGCCTACGGTATGCCCTGGAATGACACTGTTGGTTGTGGCTGGCACAGTCTAATGTAGATCGTCCCTGAAACGACGTTGTTAATTGATATGCATGTTGCCAGTTGCGTATTACTCATATTATCTCCTCAAAATCTCCTAATAGGTACAGTACAGTTCAACTTCCTACATCCTGTCCGCCTATATTATCTCTCATCCAAATCTCCCAATAGATCTAGTACAGTTCAATTTCCGACATCCTGTCTCCCTCATGTATCTTATCAATGTGATATTTCTGGATACAATCATTTCTACATAAACGGAGTTTAGGGCGCCCCCCTGCTAAAAGTGGCAGGCATAGATTGGATGCGAAGGGCCGAAGAAAGGCAACATGGGCGCTACGTGAAAGAGACCTATATCCAACAGTGGATGCGGGTGGGCTGATGATGATGATATAATCACTGATAAAACAGTAACACAGTATTATTTACTTATGTTTTAGTTTATGCCCTCTGTAAAAAAAAATTTACCAGACCACGGCATAGCCAAAAGTAAGGGCTATGGACAGATAGCAGTCTATGGACTCGTATGTATGTTTGTATGTGACTATTTAAGAATGTACCACCGTTGCGCAGGCCGATTTTGATGTATGTATCTAAGAAAATAAGGAAGAACTAAGGAAATCAATATGGCAGATGTTATATCTAATTTTCTACTATTTCCTTGTTTCAAGTAGTATGTGTTGCATTAATAGTCTCGAATATTCATGCATCTCTCTCTGTCATAAACCCATCCGCGAGAAAATATTTTAAACACCACTTATATTATGTCAAACTAACTTCATACAGATTGATATTGTAATTATAAAATAATGACATTCCAAAATACTGCCTGTAAATTAAAGGACGATTTAGGGCATATTACACTATACTATATAATATAGGATCCTATGTCGTACCATAGATTATCATCCTAGGGAATAAGTAGGAAATATATATGATGATCTATATAGAATATAATCTATAGTATGACATACACACACGAGTATAGCGTAATATGGGCCTTAAGGATGATTTATGCTAGACCTTCGTGTGTGTGAGAGGTGAACTGTATGTGTGTGAGTGAGTGAGATAAGGATATAAAACTTGATAAACCTTTAATATGAAGCAATTCACGCTATACCGTGCGATGCCCACAGACTCGATGACACAGCTGTGAGTCACGAATCACGCCGCGCGGTATAGCATGAACTTTTTCCTATTCAGTAAATTTTTAAATCCGTGCTTTTCCAATGCCCCATAGCTCACGCCTGCTACGGTTTAGTATAAAGCATCCTTTAATAAATTGCCGATGTTTATAAATAGGTATACCTGTCGAATCGAGTAAGACAAAAGTTAAAAAGTTTTCAAATAACTGGAACATACATACATTGTTTTAAATGTCCTCTAATTGTATAAGTACATCTAATTAATGCAATTCTATTAAGTGAAAACTTAAACTTTATGTATAATTAAAAAGAGGAATATTTATTTTAACTCCACTTGTCTCTGATTTATTACACCTTTAGAATTAAAGTGACCTAATTCAAAAATTGCAATCTGTGGGCAATAAGCAAAAAATAAATAATTCAAAAAGGTATATTGTTGAGTAAATTTAAATGTATCTCTGCCGTGTTTTATTAGAAAAAGTCATTTTTTGGGCAGATTTTAATATATTAATCTTTTATAAGTATTTGGAATGGTAATCTTAAATATAATATGTATATTTAAACTGAAGTTACATGAATTTTAAGTTAGGTCACTATAATTCTAAAGGTGTGATATGCATTTAACAAATTCTTTGTGCATAAATCTTAAATTGGCAAGACTAATAATAGTGTCATCTTTTTCATACGCACATGTGTGGTAAAGGATGGCTTTATTATTTAGTCGTATAACATCAAAGTGAAGCCGTGCGAGGTGTAGTCTTTTTTTAAAACAAATCAAACTCAGCTTTATTTACTTTGGCAAAAGGTTGGCGACCCAACGTATCCTGATTTGTTTTCGTCATGCCAATTTAGGCCGTGTAGAAAAGAAATAAAGTTGAGTTTCAATTGTTGTTAAAAGAAGTTGCGCCTAGGCTCTTCTCGAATGCGTTAGTACTTAGATTTGTGTGTAATAAAATCTTGTTATTGTAGCTAACTCTGTTATGCACAATGTCTGAACTAAATTACACTGACAGGTCGCAATATAATGATATCCTTTTCCGCAGGAAGCATTATGAAAAGGATAGCACGAGATATTGAATTGTCAACTTAGTCTACTTTAGAGATTGTGTTCAACAGAATAAGCCACATTGTCTAATAGAATGAAAGTAAACCTTATTTACGGATTTATAGCTTGGCAAAAAAGTAAAGTGGGGAAAAAATAGGGGCGCTACTAGCGAGAGTTTATTTTAAATCTGGCAACACAAAGAGTATAGGTACCAATCAAAATGTAGCAACCCGAAAAGCTAAATACGAACTACAGCTGATAATCTTGTTTAATACAACAATTACAACGCAAAGCAAATAAATATTTACGAATTCCAAAACATTGAATGACAGAACAATGACAATTGAGCAATGACACTTGATGACTTAATATAGTGTTGTCATTAAAGAAAAAAATAGTTCAGTTTCTATAATTTTTTGCCAAGCTGTACTTTGGACTGGGGTTTATTGTCATTTAATCTTCCATAGTTCAATACCAAATGTGGCAGAGCAGCTAAGAGAGGCTTAGCGCATTGCTCAATGTAAGTTCCGCGTTCAGTCTAACCGAATGGTGTTCTATCAAATTAGCCATTATTTTTATACGAGATTAATAGAATATGGTGCGATGTTCGACCAGTAACTCTCCAGGGAACCGCTCCGACCGGACATTTATGTATATTTTTGTATATAAATGACGACTATATAAAGGCAACAATGTAAAAAATATCATGCAAATACTTATTACTGTAAACGTACCGATATTATTAGAATAAGATGTACCTAAGGTTACTGCGTTATTTTACTGAATCTCCGTAATTGTAATTTTTATATAATGTTATTTTAATGTAATATTATAAATAACGTAAGCGGATTGTTGAGGTGCCATTATACCAATTTGTATTCCAAGTTTTGTTACGACTTCCTGTGTCTTTTATATTGTGATTTCATGAGTGATTGAAAACCTGTGAAGAAATCTGTGGGCTCAAATTGTTGACTAATACTTTGTAATGTTTTCACTCGGTATAATTTAAAACTTTTCAAAGTTTATTATTATGAATGTTTGACGTCGACGTTTTTCGTCGTTTATTTCAATTGATTAGTTACAATTTATTTAAAAAAGTTAAAAGCTTACCTATATTAATTATTAGTCTTCCTGACAACTTAACGATAATTGTTTACTTTAATTTGTAGATAATATAATGTGAAATTTGAACAGTATTGCCAAATGATCAAATGTTACTAGACTGAAAAATTTTCTCAACATTATTGTAATAAAATTTGCATTTTTAATTTATTCCGCACTGACTGCGGTTATTTGGCTCAAATGTACTTTATTAAGTGTATGATTTATCGTGGTGTAACAATTAGCATATCAGATGTAACACTCACTATAATTGCGTATTACCTATAACTCAATCTGTTGTATAGTTCCGTTGAATTGATCTCTAAGTATTATATATATAATTTTTTTTTTTCAAATATATGTCATAGTGTAACATTCGTCGTGCAAGCCAAAGAGCATGATGTATTTTTATGATTTCTATACATTAATGTTAAGAGTCAATCTTTTTAAGTGACATCATGGTGTCACATTTATTTTATAGTAGGGCAACACTATCTCTCTGTTGAAGCCGCGAACTTATAGGTATTGAAAACGAAAAATACCTATAACTTTCGAAAATACTTATTAACCTAATTATTGTACAAGCTGCATTGCATTTTATTACACTGATGACTATAAATAATAATTTATAAGATGCCATCCGACATCGATATGACGCGTGATGAATGTTCCAGTAGGTATTTTAATTAGTATAGTAATTAGGTAGTAGTAGGTATTTTAATTTAAAACTCGTTTAAATCTACCAGAGCCAAGGTAAAAAACCGTTACAGATCTTCTAAAATATAGACGGGAAAACGCTGAGAATCCCGACAAATAGGTTACCATTAACTTGATTCAAAAACTACTGAGAAAAAGCAAAATGTAGATAAATATTCCGAAACCTTCACACAATTTTCCAATATGAAAGCCCAAAATCTACAAAACAAAAGGGAAATCTACATTGATAAAATAATAATCAAACTGATTTGCATATGGACTACTAAAATCGCTTGACAACATTTCACGTCGAAAATTTTCTCTTTTTTTCTGGCCAAATTATGACCTGAAACGTTCGTTGTGGCTCGCAGCCTCCTCCACTTAAGTTGCTCTACTGTAAAGTATTGTGAAACTGTGGTAATAGTTGAATGCCATTTTAATATGAATGTTATGCCTCTTGTATATGTTGACCCAACGCGCTCGGCGAATGCCTTCGGCAACGTGGACTTTGTACGGGGCCACTTGTCATAATATTTCTTGTAAGGACAGCTTGTGGCTGGTGTCGGTTTCGATGCATAGGTACCCCAAATATATCATAGGATCGTTTCACTGTTCACACGTTGACCGGCATTCGCCGAGCACATTGGGCCAACGTGAACTGGAGGCTTCAACAATACAAAAGTTCTTGTAATTTGTAATATAAATATTGTATATTCGTATGTAAACCGCGAGGGTAATATTTCCGATGTAGCGTGACTCGACCAATCGTCTATTTGATGGTAAGTTGACCATCGTGTAGTAATCAATGGCATTATGTCTTCTAAATGTAAGCTAGTTTACCTACAATAGAATATTTAAATGACAATGTGAATATTTTTAATTAAAAACATGAATGTTACAACATGTGATTTCAAAATAACAAAAAATACAATAAATTTTACATGAAAATGCTTTGTTTTATTGATCTCTTTAAATAGCAACACAAATTACTCAATATGCTTATAGGAATAAGTATCAAAACGCATATAAATGCACAGTTTGAGTTATCCACATACCTACTTATGTACTTTTATTTCCAGTTTTTAATTTAATATGGATAAGTAATGGATATGGATACTGGATAGGGATAGACTACCTGATGGAATAAGGATTAAAGAAAGTAGAAAAAAATATTTCAGAGTGCGTATAATTCATATTATAATATTATATACAAGTTACAAAAGTGTAAGTTTTGTTTATTAAACTTAAATTACAATAAATATGTTCGTTCATCATAGGTACAATTTATGTAAATAGAGAAATAGAGAACCGAAAATGTTAGGGATATTGCCGCTCAAAAGAAATTGTTAATTACAACCACGTTAATTATTTCTTCTGGTACCTGGTACTAAGCTTTATACGTTACGTTTGGCCTTGACGTACCTACTTATATTTTGAATATTTCGGCCATGCAACCCTAGGGCGTACGTTAAAACTCCACTCGCGGAGCGGATGCCCACTCCGGACCATAATACCGCCGCGCCATGACAATATACTGTAGATATCTAAAATACAAGCATTTTTCAGAAATCGTGATTTTCTTTTTTTTTACTTCTAAGTATGTTTTACGAGGCACAGTGTATTTCCATTTGAAGTTTTTGAGCTATTGCATAGCTTCTATCGCGGGCCTTGAGCGTGGAGACCGAATCCAGAAATTCCGTAACGAAAATAACCTGACACGGACTCCTCTCACCGCTAAATGGCGTTGATAAAAAATGCTATGCAATAGCTTTACCGCGGCAGTCCCCGAGTGCCACACGTCTTTTTTTTGTATTTTTAAGACTTAATTGAAATATTTAAATTTCATTAGGTAGGTATATGTACTTGAACATGTGCGAGGAACTCATTTATCGCTGTTAACGATAAAACACAACGCGTTGTGCATGTAAAAAATAAAAATCCATCGCCCACACCAGTAGGTAATTAGTGCTATTTTAATTTTAATCGACTACCTAAACAGTTCTCAATTCGGCCGGTATTTTTTTTTCCACCGATTTCTCCGGGAATTTTAGATCGATTCGCTTGATTTTTTAATTTTTGTTAATCGGCAGAAACGGCATAAACTTGCGAAAACCATTTCGCATGGGACAACCCATGATTGTTTTTCAATACTTACAGATTCGCGAGCGCACACCCGTACAAGTTTTAACGTACGTCCTTACAGTCATTTTCATTTTCAGCAAGTATGTAGTTATACCCACTGAAAAATGCTTAGCACTCGTCTGAAAAGTTCTTTTTTTATCAAGAAGTGTTAAGTATGTGTTATTCATCGTTATTTGCTATGATCACAAAAAGAACATGTAAGTTCTGTACAAAAGAGTTTAATTTTTTTTAGGCCTTTTGGCAATTGACTATGACTTTTTTATGACACTTTTGAATGTGTGATAATAGTGAAAAAGGTACTCATTCTAAAGTCTACATTTTGTTCACTAAACCAACCATACATACTAAACAATAGGTACACTTTTATTATCCTGATTAAGAATAAGAAAATGCCCAAAAATTATATAAACTCGGTGGAACAAAAATTTTATAAAAATCTCTGCGTTAGTTTTTATAAGTCGCAGAAGGTAAACAAATATAACAAGATAAGAATCTTTAACACATTAGGTATAAGTAACTATATTGCTAGAGCATATAAAATAATATAGAGTAATTACAGTAACAAAAATTGCCGAAAATAATTCAAGGTCAACAAATAAAAAACTGATACAATTTTTAAACTAATAGAGTTCATAATAGACACCACCATCTATCGGTTATGCTTATTCCTTTATGCTCATAATTAACTATGCAGGTATATAAATAGAACATTTGGCCCAGGTTGTTGTCGGATATGGACATTTCGTTTTGATGAAAACTTCAAGAAAATCTGTTCAGACCCCTACGACTTTGCACGTCTCGAAAACGTTGATAGATTACAAGCATCGTGACACAATAATTCAGACGATAATAGACCTAAAGGGTCATAAAATCACCCAAAGTCGTGAATTCAAAATTACCGTTTTATATTTTTCCTCTAAGAATTAGATCTATAGACTAAATATGAACCTTAAAATGACTTCATTGAGATGCATTTTACTTTGTTTCGATATTCAAAATCTATCAACATTATGGAGAAGTACAAACTACATATAAAAACGTACTGCCTCTATACGAGATTAGCTCATTGGACTAGCTAGACAAATGCAGCAGGATATTTTATGATATACGTTTATGTACCTAATGATAATGGTGAAATAACTAGACAGACGTACAGTGATGACGCCAACTATGTAAAATTAATTTTATCAGGATGGTGGTTGGCGATACAATAATTGCCCAGATTAATAAATAACTTTTGAAGCAACTAGACATTCTAAATTGGTTTCAATTGTATCCATAAGCTTTCAGTTTGGGCGATATTACAACTGCTTCTAGTGTGTTTCTAGTAGGTAAAGCGTTTCTATTTCTATAATTTATTGCAAAAAGTCGAATAGTTCCTAAAAGCTATTGCCTAATCTACAATTTAGTGCAGGTATAAAACTTACTAGGTAGGTACATCATACAATAATAGGTCCTTATAGATATATGTATAAATAGTTGTAAAGGATAAATAGCCAAAGTAATATTATTATTCATATAACTTAATGCAAAGGAATATTTTGTCCAGTCTTATTAAAGCCTAATTAATATTTATGACAACTATGCAAGACTATTTCATTCAAATAATAAAGTTATCAGTTTATGGACCTTATGTTTAACATAATAAAGTATTCATACAATGGAATTTGTCATCGAGACTATTAGGTAATTCCTATAATTATTCAATGTCTTTTAAATAAACGGAATTAAGAATGCAATAGCATTTGCTCTTGTTTGTATACCTCATGATACGCATTACGTATTAAAACATACGGAAAACATGATTCTAACAAGTCCATAGTTAGAAATGGCGACTCCTGGACTATTAAATCGAGAAGTAAATAAACAGACTCGCGATTTTTGATAGCTTCCTTTTCTGTCTCCTGTCCGAGCCGCAACAGCGACGAAGACGCCAATGCGAGGAACTCTTTCATTCTATCCTCAATGTCGTTCTGACCACAAATTGTAAACAAAGCACCAAATATGTGATTAATAGCAGGAGCCATACAATGTATATTGTTGGCGTGGCCCTCTAAGGATGGTCTGTAAAACGAGCCCTCGCTGCGCGCCAGCCTCGGCAAAGAGACAGCCACGAACACCATAAGCAAACAGACAATAAGATGCTCTTCTTCCTCCAGTTCGGCTTTATGTTGACGCAGAGCTGAGGCGAGCGTGGGGTCCACCTTGCACGACAGCCCGGCCGCTGAACACATCTCGGATATGACGCGCGTTGGGTCACCGCTCGGCAACTGCTGCTGAAAATCTTTGATAGAGCTTATCAAAAATGGAATGCGGCGTTCTAGGACGTCGAGAAGCGACTCTTGCGCTATTTGGCGGAAACTCAGTATAACACCAATTATTGTCATCCTCTGCAGTACATTATCAACATGCTGCAGTCTCTTGAACTGTTCTCTCATTATTTCTGGCTTGTCAAAATTCGTTCGGAGCATCTGTAATACTTCTTTGTTTTGCACAACTAACTTTTTAAGCTCCTGGACCTGACTGGCAATGTGCCACATAAGTGTCTCACTTAACAGTTTCATGCCATAGGGGCCGATCAATTCTGCTAAAGCCCTCAGTTCATTTATATCAGAATACTCCTCTGCATTGAAAGGTATTGCACCTTCAGCCGACAAGCTCACAAAAGCCTTTTGATTCATTGAAAAGCAAATATTGCCAGCACTAACTCTCCTGAGTAAGATTTCAGAATACCACTGTGTATAAAGTGATGCTATGGATTTTTCACCATGACTATCCATGTTTTGAGTTTGCTGCAACAGGCAGTTGTTAAACACTCTGGTGATATCAATGTGCACATAGTTCTCAACAGTTTGCAACACATTCATGTATGCCCGGACACTAACAAGCAATTCTGAAGGCTTAGCAATCTCACTAGTGTCTTGATTGAACATTACCATTCCAACTAACGCTTTGGAAAATCTAGTCTCCAAGTGTTGGTGCAAATATTCTCGAGGGGCGAATGTGTATTCCCACACGTTTACTGTGGAGCAATAATTGATGGCATAGCACAATTCTGTCAAGGCCATATGGAGTTTGTCCATTGTAGTCAACTCTTCTCTAGTTATCCTGTAGCTTTCATCTCCAGGCTTCACTATTTCAATAGGATTCTTTTTGTTTTTATCCTTTTTCTTTCTGTTTGCCAGATGAGCAATAGTCTGTGCACAATGTTTTGGAAGAAGTTTGTCACTCATTGTGCATTGTTCATCACAAATTGTTGTGATTATATTCTTCGCTTCTTTTGCCATTTCGTCCAAGTAGATGTTGACAACAGAAAGGCTCCTTTCCCTGATGTGGTGTCTTTCCTCTGGGCAGAGTTCATGAGTACAGTTTTGGAAGTGACTGCAAATAAGTGGAAATGCAATAATGTAACGATTCTGGGCTGGAAATTCTAAACACATATGAAACTGGCTCTCGAATATTTTACTGTAAAAACAGAACAGTGACAAATCTGATGTTTCCACCATTATTTCATCGAGGTTATCCACCATTTTTGTATGGAATACCATTTTATCAATAAATTGTGCCAATTCTCTTTGATCCACCAAGTTCAGTTGAGTTTTTGCAACAGATGTGTATGCTTGTAGTCTGAACCAATCTAAGCGGAATGCACGGAAATCAAAGATTTCATTACTTTCAACTTGCTTTACATTTAAGTTTGCAGCTGTATTACAAAGAGAGGAGAGGATGACACTCTCATCCTCAGGGCACACTTGTAGATTCTGTATCATAAGGTTCAGGGCTACTGCATCGAAACCAGATAAATACTGCACATAATATCTTTGCATGACTTGACTGTACTTGCGCACAAGAGCTCTGAGCTCCTCCATGTGAAACAGTAATTCAGGCAGCTGACGATCAACCAAGTCTTCAGTGGATTTCCCTTTAACTTTTTGTGGTGGATTATCATTATGACGTAACAACCAAAACACTTCATCTCGAGCATAGCACAGGCCTATAAATATCAACAATGCTTTAGGCCCCAGCAGTCCAGGTTGATCTGTCAAAATCAGGCCCAACTCTTTTAAAGCTGTTCTTAAAAATTTTCTTCTCTCTCTGTGTTTGTATCCTGCTTTTTGCACAGAGTGATGGTAGCAATCCTTGACTTCAGAAATTCTTTTCCCATATCCCTTAATTCCATCGAAGAAGCTCTGAATGTATGTATGGATATAGATAACTTCATCTCTGAATAGTGCAACCACCCATCCTGATTCTAGTGCACTCACCCACATCTTGTTAGCGTGGTCCTGTTGCAACATTTGATGACACAGAGCAAAGCCAAATATTACCCATCTTTCCAGCGACTCTAAAGAAACATATTCACAAGACATTGTATTGGTCTCTGAGGGTTTCAGGAGTAAAGCAGGGTTGCTAACCAGACTCAGTTTCTGTTCCGACCGCCAGTGTTCAGCAGTCATGTTCCTTGCTGGATATACATGCCATAATGAGTTTAAAGCGCTTGATAGTAACTTTTGATGGGGGCCAAATTCTTCAGACAACTTTTTCAAAGGGGCATCATAATCCACTATTATTTGACCCAAACGAGGGAAGCTTGGATCAATTTGATTGTGGACCATCTCATGAGCAGCATTAAATAAACCTAGCACTGCTTTTCTATCTTCCACTCTTGAAAGTAAGATCATAAGTGAAACATATGTTGTCACTAAGTCAAGGTAATTTTTGGTCAGCTCAAAATTCAAGGTCAAATCAAGTGTGACTTGACAAGCGTCCATTATGTTCAAGAGTTCACACACATTGTCTTTGAAGTCTAAGAGATCTACAAATGTGTAGTAATACAACGACAATGATTTGATGATCTCATTCCTGATGTTGGTTATTGCTTGCAGGCCCTTTACGTCAATATTAGGGAACCTTCTTACAATATGTTTAATGGATGACTCCAAGGTTTTATCTGATAGAAATGCTGGTTTGGACTTGGCATCCCCGCATGCTTTTTTGATGTTGTAAATTCTTGTCAACATGCCGATGCCACGATCATTGAGTATAATGAGCTTTTCAGCCAGCTTCTGCTGGCTAATGTGCACAGACCTTGGCATGGTCGACATTCTAAAACAAACGAATTAAACACTTGTAACCAAACGCTAAGAATTGACTAACTATCAAACGGAAATTAACTATTGCTGCATTGAAATTTATATGGGTGTAAACCTAATAGTAGCGTAACAAAATTAACTACCTATTTCCGGAATAAGTATGTATTTATATAGGTCAATAAAAGTAATGATCATAATAACTCTTGTTTTCTTTTAACTAGCAAGCGATATTGATTTAATGTAATTTCAAAGTCTACTAGATATTGAAAATGATTTCATCTAAGTAACTGTATAATGTTTTGATATTTACCTCCTGTGATTAGCTAATTAAGTTACTTAACAAGAACTTTTCACACAGTTTACTGCTTCATATTTTCACTGTAGATGCCATATCTCACAGATTACTATGATACTACGTATCAGATGGCTCAGTGCCCTACAAATTTTAAACCCTCGAAATCAAGGCCTATGATTGGCTAATGTATCATTTTGGTAAACTGCTGTAACCAATGGCGTAATAACAATTTTTTTTTTCTATTTTTGTCTATGGATTTTTATTTTTGTTATGAAGGTATCTACCATAGGTATGTACCATAGGTATCTACCACAGGTATGTACCGTAGGTATCTACCTATTGCCATCCTTGCTCATAATAATAATTATAGGTTATAATTTATAAAAAATAGGAAATAAAGAAACAAATTTTTTAAAAATATTTGTTTAATTCACTTTGAAATAACATAATACCTATCGCTTTTGTTATACACATTTTTGGAATTTCAGGTAAGTCTTTATGATCTTGTCTAATATATACTTATATGTCCTAATTTTGTTTATTAGATACACTCTACACCAATTAAGACGTCATATTTTTAATAATTTGTTTCACGAAACGTTTTTCAAATTACAACACACTGGTAAACACATAAGATCCTACACTTTTATAATATAAACCATAAAACTTTGTCTTTTCTCACACTGTGGAAACTTATAAAAAAAAAGCGTCCTTACGCGAATTATTATAACGGGCACATAACACTTGCACTATATTTCAATAAATTGAAATAACAATTGCTATTCTGGGACAGAAATATATGAAAATTAAACTAAAAAAACCAAATACAATAATGATGGCGTCGATTGGGCGTCAGCCATCAGGAGAATCATAGATTACTGTAGATCTATAAATACTTCATACTACATATAGGTACCTAATGTAGATATAGAGATGTCTGTAAAAATTGTCATGCATCATAGTGGAAAAGATTTTGTAAGGCTATGGAAATTTGTATGGGACTGAACTGGCCGTGCCATATCTCCTTTCTGTGTGTAAGAATATTATACACAATGGTCCAAAATTATAGTAAAACCGTAGACAGAGAAGGCAATAGACCAAGGTACTGTGTAACCGCGACTGAAATAGAGATAACATGACGTAACGATGACGTCACATGACAAGTTCGAGTTTAATGTTGCCACAATAACTGCACTCCCCTAGTACCCCAAATTAGATGGAAAATTCTTCCCAGGATTTTTAAATAAAACGACAAAACAGATGCTGAACTGTTTTATTTTTTAAATAACATACCTACACATATAAGGTTGTCTGGGAGAGACATACCTATTAGGGTAAGCTCCTATTTTTTTACATATATCTTAATATTGTGTGCAATAAAGAATTTATTATTCTTTATTGCACACAATATTAACTTCAACCACCACTTAAAAGTATAAAATAATTTTAGTTTGTACACGTAAGTCGGTTTTTTAAAAATATTTTTTTTTATACTAAAGTTTTTTAATGTAGTTTCATAGGACCAATTCACTAGATAATTATTTGCTCCTTAAAAAAAATATTGAAATGCCGAATAGAAATTTAGCATATGTGAGTCACTTTGAAAAAAGATGTATGTAACACAAAGGAAAATTTTTTTTCGTTACTAGTAAGAATGTTACACAAAATAATTTTTAATGAACAGTTAAAATTTTCCTTCGATCGAGTAATGCTATTGAATTAAAAGCAACAAAAATTGTATATTTAGTCATCAAAATCATCATTAATGAAATTAACAGTATATTCCTTTTTTCAGGCAGTCGTATAAAACTGCAACTCTTCATAGTTTAAGTTAATAATTATTTAAAAAAACATTAAAAGTCTGCCTCTAGCTATTTAAAAATGGCTTTAAAAATTAAGAACTTTGTAAATAAAATAATTCTTAAGATCGCCAACAGTTCTCGACTGGTCGTTGGACATTCGAACGAAACTTCAGGATGATTCAGAACAGTAACCGACACTATCTAACTGAATACACTTTAATCATCGCCGACATATATTATATTCTAGTATCCATCATCTTTCTTTTCTTTTCTCATAATATTCATTTCTTCCATCACGACTTTATTTTGTTTCAACAAAAATTAAAAAAAAAATTGAAAAAGTAGCCAAAGTAACCCGCCGTTACGGTATGTCAGAGGACATTACTAAAAAAACCTATCTCCGTGCCAAATTTCAGCCATATCGGTTTAGTGTGGCGTATTGAGTAACAAACATCCATATGTTTGTTACTCAATCACGCCACACTAAACCGATATGGCTGAAATTTGGATGTATGTATGGATGGCCATACATACATTCAAACTTTCACATTTATAATATAAGTAGGATAGGGAAAATCGGGACATTGTATAGGTACCTAAAGCTGGCAACACACATAGATACTAAATTTTCTTATTAACTGTCAGTTTGTTTCGCACAAAAGTGTGTCGACCTTGAAAAAACTGGTTACACGATGAGGGACAAAAAATTGGGTAGCTGCGTCTCTGTTTATCACATTAATAACTTTATTTCTGCTCTCTTTTTAGTGTGAGTGAGAAAGAAATCGTCACTGGCTCTATGTCTTCTCTCTCTACGAGTAAAACAGAAAAAGGGAGTGTCTTTTTATCTAAGAAACGCGACAAGCACAACCAACAAGCGGTCCCTTCAAAGTCAAACCACAGATAGGGATGCATCATGCAAGACGCAAATTGCAAACCATACATCGATGTTCGAAGACTCGATGTATCGTTCGTAAACATCGACGTTGAAACAACGATGTTGAAATCTACAATATCAACGATATATCGTTCTATATGAACGATGTCTCATGAGCGACGTTTCTCTCTTTCTCAGGCACAAGAGTACATTTTTCTATTTAACGTCTCGCTCTATCTACATTCTGCAATGCGGTTGCGCAACGTAATAATAACCATGCCATATTGGCGGCCATGCCATTGTTTTGTTTATTATTTTGACGTTTATTAAGTGAAGTGGAAATTCCATTTCACTTCGTTTAGCATATTGGATAATTAATACTCGCATTAATACTTGTATTATGTTTAATTTCTGTTCAAAATTATTATTTATTCATTACTAGTGGCCCGCTCCGGCTTCGCACGGGTATAAAATATATAGCATATGCCATTTACTGTTAATGGATGTTATTATACATATAAAAGTTCCTTTTCAATCACTTTATCAGACAGAGAAAGCGACTTTGTTTTATACTATGTAGTGACATCAAATTGCCTCCCTTTGGTGTGATAAGGGTAGGTGTATAATGATGATGTAGTTTTTTTTTTTAAAGATCAACCATTATACCAGGGCAATGCCATGATCATCATGATTATCATCTCAGCCTATCACATTCTACTTCTCAACGTCGGAAAAATATCGATGTAGGTATCGTTCATAAACATCGATATTTTCATCATTGATGTTTCACTTTCAAAAACATCGATATTTTAACATCGATATTTTTATGAACGATGTTGCATCCCTAATCACAGAATACATAAAGGTACCACATATTACTATAGATATACACATAGGTACCTACTTTCAAACAATGACAAAAAAGGTTAGGTAGGTAGGTACCAACCTACCCGCGACTTTTGTGATAAAGTGCTGCCACACGAGTATTATAGGTAGGTACCTACCTAAACAGTTCTATCGGTCTTGTTTCGCAACACATGATCCGACTATCTAACTGGTCCTACCGCGACCGTGATCCGGAGCGAACTTAGTTCACAGATTTTTGCACCAAAGCATCCGTACCTATGAGCACAGATTACTTGGTATCTATGAGATCCTCGCGTGTGGTGGCACTTTTTTAAGGACTTTACTGGTAACCCCGACATTGTCATTTGTGTGTCATTTGTCAAAAACAAAATGTCAAACATTCTTTAATCAATTGTCAGATCGGCTTGTCAATTTATATTATTTTTACTTGGTTGTAAAAAAAAGTTTGTGGTCTGAAAAGAAATAAACTGAACTAAAATCCTAATTCAAGAAAAATCTTACAATTTAAATATTTAAATTTACATATTACATAAAAATAATATTAAAGTTGTTATTAGCATCCTAACAACTCAATCACAATGCCGCGAATAATGATAAAAGGTGGTGTTTGGAGGAATACTGAGGTTTGTTTCTATTTAGAAAATCCATATTATTGATTATATATTTTATAATTACCACACTTTGATATAATCTGATAGCTCCCGCTAACTCAACTCAAATGTTTGTAACAAAACGACATTGTAAGTAAAGTTAGCAGGAAGCGCAAAACCGCGCATATTGGAATTTAAAGATGGTAATCGATGGCCTGGAATGATAACCACATAACTCAAAAAGTGCAAACTTTACAGGACAAGTAAAAACATACCAGATAATAAAAAGTACTTTTTGAGGTGTCAATACCTATATTAAATTTAATTTTATTATTTTGGTTTGAGCTTATCCTTCTAATTTAATAATGTATAAAACTGTTTAAGTTTTTTTTAATATAGATACATTCTATGCTATCGTAATAAAGGTAAATGTATTTGTAAATGTAATTTCAGGATGAAATCCTTAAAGCGGCGGTGATGAAATATGGGAAAAACCAATGGTCCCGTATTGCTTCACTGCTGCATCGCAAATCGGCTAAGCAATGCAAGGCGCGATGGTACGAGTGGCTGGACCCCAGCATCAAGAAGACTGAGTGGTCTCGTGAGGAGGACGAGAAGCTGCTTCACCTCGCCAAGCTGATGCCGACGCAGTGGCGCACCATCGCACCCATCATTGGCCGCACCGCTGCACAGTGTTTGGAGCGATATGAATATTTACTGTGAGTCCTTAAACTCATATAAAAAATTAGTGTCAGACAGACAATCTTTAAACTTTAGGGAACACCTAAGCTCAATTAGGTGCCACTTAACAATGGGTTAAATAATTATTAAATTAAATTATTTAAGAGTATAAGTAAATAGTATAAATGTCTAGATCAATCTACCAATGTTATATATCACCATCCCCAGAGAATAAAATGATAATGGCCATATTTTATTCTCCAGGGACGGTGATATTATGGTTAGATCCAACCATAGCCTCAATAGCCCGGCTAATGGCTATAACTTAACACTGAAAGGAAGATAGATCCCCCTTACACTATTTTCGTACCCACTTCTAACACTAGCTTTATGCTTATTTGGTGGGAAAAAGAGAGTAGAGGAGATGCAAGTTCACCTGGGCTAATATTCTTTATAAACAAAAACTAAGGAAAGATTATCTGTAACAGAAAGTAATAATTTAAGAACATTTTCATTGGAGGATTTTCCTGTAAGTGAAGTATATCTCCATAGTAAAGTCTACTCTTGTGTAAATTCTGAATTACTCCGAAAAACCGTATGGGGCTTTGAACCTTTCATAATTACAGGGATCAAGCTCAAAAGAAAGAAGAGGGGGAGGATATGGGAGATGATCCTCGCAAGCTGAAGCCTGGAGAAATTGACCCCAATCCAGAGACCAAGCCTGCGAGACCCGACCCTAAAGACATGGATGAAGATGGTAGGATAGCTATTATTCAGATAGCCTGAATGACACTAATCTGTTGGATTATCTTAGTATCATAGTAGTATAATAAAGAAGATTCATGGTTACTTTACTAATCCCAAACGTTTTTTAATTGGCTTTTTGCCTTATAAATAAACATAAATAGCTACTGGATTCTACCACATTCAAAATTAAAATCTACTTTGGGATTACACAACCAAGTTTTTCATAATGATTATTTTTATTGATGATATCTAAATCTAAAAAACAGCTAGTTGAGACATTGTTTTATTTTTCCTATCAAAATATGTATTATTTTTCATAAACTTTTATAAATCCTCTACTATATGATTGCTTTTAAAATTTCTTTTTTCATGATAATTAAAAAACTGCAGCTTAGAAGGAAAGTACTATCCTATCATTTATATCATTTATAATATTATAAAAGCGAAAAGTGTTTGTTGTTTTGTCCCTCAATCACGCCATAACAAAGCAACGGATCGACGTAATTTTTTGCATGAAATATATATGAGTTCAAGAACTAAATCCACGCGAGCGAAACCGCCGGCATCAACTAGTGAGACTGAAAAAACAAAATGTCTAATCTTAAATAATATTAAGTCCCTATATTATGTCCCTATCTTAAATAATATTAAGTTGGTAATAAAGATTAATATTTGGTTATTTGTTACCAGAATTGGAAATGCTGTCAGAAGCTCGTGCTCGTTTGGCCAACACACAGGGCAAAAAGGCCAAGAGGAAGGCCCGTGAAAAGCAACTAGAGGAAGCACGCAGGCTTGCTGCTCTGCAGAAAAGAAGGGAGTTGAGCGCTGCTGGCATTTCTGTTCCAATTAGGTAAGCCTTTTGGCATAATAATATCGTGATATATGATATAATAATCATGTTTTTATTGTTTTCAATTCTTCATATAAATGAACAACAGCTAATAACATAACATAACAACAGCTATAACAATAATATAATAGATAATAACAGCTGTTTTAAATTTTATCTGAAAATATAAATTTTCATTTTAAAACGGCTGTTGTACTAAGTACACTTACAACAACAACAACAGTTTTTTTATTATTATAAATGCGAAAGTTTGTTAATCACTCTGCAAAAACCACCAAATTAGCTGAAATTTTGTACAGAGATAGATTATAGTCGAGAATAACACAGGCTACTTAACTTTTGTATCCCGGAAAATAATAGAGTTCCCACGGGAATTACAAAACCATAATCCATGTGAACGAAGTCGCGGGCATCAACTAGTTTACTACATAAAACCATAATTTACATTCCCCTAAAAGTTTAATTTAAAAATTGATTCAATAACTGAATAGTTTTAATGAAGAAAATATTAATATACTTAACATAATATTAAAATAAACTCACAAGTCAATAACATACAGGCGTAAAAAGAAGCGTGGCGTTGACTACAACTCGGAAATACCGTTCGAGAAGAAGCCAGCATCAGGTTTCTATGACACCTCCACTGAAGTGGTGGATCCCATGGCACCAGACTTCTCCCGCCTTAGGCAGCAACATCTCGATGGCGAACTGCACTCAGAAAAAGAAGAGGTATTTGTCGCTCCAGGTTAAAAATAGCTTGTTGTTTCAAGAAGAATATTATACATATACCCTTAAATAAAACTTACAGGCTAACAAAAAATTATCGCATTTTGGAATGTACATTTAAATAAATAAAATTATAATTTAAATCAGTGGGTAGGCCCTATTCCCTATTGAATTATGTACAGGACTGAGTCCAGTTGGTATTATATGTTGTTAACTCTGAATTTGATATTTAGTCTGTTTCTATATTTACTTTATAATAAACCTTAAAAATGATTTTGTTCTCAGAGAGAACGTCGTAAGGATAAAAACAAGTTGAAGCAACGTAAAGAAAATGATGTGCCACAAGCAATGTTGCAAGGTGATGAACCGGCAAGAAAGCGCAGCAAGCTTGTTCTGCCTGAGCCACAGGTTACCGATCAGGTTAGTATGAAAGATGGAGAGATAATATAAAATATGTCCTTATATTCATACTATTACTACTGCTTACTACTGAATAAATTTACTAAGTCTGTGTATATAAAATGTGTACAATATAAATGATAAATAAAATGATTTATGGTCAGGATTGTTGTTTTATATTTGTTGTTATGTTGTATAGGAGCTTCAACAAGTAGTGAAGTTGGGGCGCGCATCAGAAGCGGCGCGTGAGAGTGCGGGTGAGGCGGGTGCCGCCACGGACGCACTGCTGGCTCACTATGCGCTCACACCCGCGCCAGCTACCGCACTGCGCACGCCCGTTGACCAACAAGACAGGTGAGGATATCTGGTTCGAAGGACCAGCTGTGCCTAAGGCGGCGCGAGAAGTGAGCCAGACAAGCGCGTAACTATTATACGCTCATTACCGCCGGCTACTGCGATTGCGCTGCGCTAGCCCGTTGATTAACAGGACAGGTGAGGTGATACGATTCGAAGGAAAATCAGTGCCCGAAGCGGTACGACAGGTAAATGAGACGGGTGTGGCCATGGAGGCTTTTTTACCCACTATAAAAGACTATCAAGACGAGTGAAGGTATCCGGTTCGAAGGACCATCTGTGCTAAGAGCAGCGAAACAAGTGACCACGGAAACTTTTTTTGCTTATTGTACTTACACTTACGCCCGCGGCTTTCACTGCGCTTCGCTAGCCCGTTAACTAACAGGATAAGTGAGGATATCCGGTTCGGAGGACCATCCGTACCTGAGATGGTACGGTGACTCTGTGAACAAAGAATTTATCTATACATATAATAAAATTGTAGAAAAGTGGTGTCTGTAAAAAAAAAGTAGCAGGGGTTGTTATTATATCGATGCCGAACCCGAAATTGTAATTAATTTTTTTTTGTCTGTTTGTCTGCGTGTTTGTGCACGCTAATATCAGAAACGGCTTATTCGATTTAGATACGGTTTTCACTAATATATTGTAGTAAGCTTCACTTAACATTTAGTGTTTATTTCATGTCAATCGGTTCATAAATAAAAAAGTTATGTCAATTTAAAGAATCACGGCGAACATTTTTAACGTACAGAGTACGTACTACACGCCTCGCGCCTGAGCGTCGACGGTATATGTAATTCAAAATATGCTGCCCGAAAAGTCACTATTCCACGCGAACGAAGTCGCGGGCACAGCTAGTCTTATAATATAATTTGCAGGATCCTCATGGAGGCACAGAACGTGATGGCCCTGACTCACGTGGACACGCCGCTGAAGGGCGGGCTCAACACGCCGCTGCACGAGTCCGACTTCTCCGGCGCTCTGCCGCAGTCGCAGGCCGTGGCCACGCCTAACACCGTACTGGCCACGCCTTTTAGGTAATAATGTTTTAGGTATAGTTCTTGCAATTCACGAGGGCGCGTGAGCTTTACTTGTGGTTACGTCGTGCACATGCACATGTAGGAGCGGTCAGGCGCGAGTAAGCTCTAGCTCACACTTATACAGATACGACACGCGCCCGCGTGAATTGTAAGAACTATAATACCTATATTCTTGCAAATAGAACAAAATAAATTGTATTTATGTATATTAACAATATACTATTAATAATTAAAAGTATATTACAAACTAATAATAATTGATTGACTTAGCTTCATTTTGTTGTTTTTGCTTAAATTTTTAATGGAAATGCTTATTCTATTAAAAATTACAAAAGAAAAATTGCTAAAATATTTGATCCTCTACAGATCATCACGAAGTGAAGTGTCGACGCCGGGAAGTTTTGCGACTCCTGGACATGGCCCAGCACCAACGGGACTTATGGTATTTCTTTTTCATATTAGTAATCTTAAGTAGCGGCTTATTCGTTACAAAACCTAAATAAGCGACGTTGAACTCGTATCCGCTTTATTAAAAAGGGAATTGAAGCATTGGTAAATATAGTGTTATTTATTTCAGACTCCAGGCTTGCGCGACAAGCTGAGCATTAATCCAGAGGACCGAATGAGCACAGGCGACACTCCACAGCAGTTTAACCAAATACAAAAACAGGTAACAAATTTTTCGACGACTTCCCTGGCGCAGTGATCTTATAACTGGGAGGTGTCGGGTTCGATTCGATTAAGCCGTTGATAGGATGCTGGAAGATTTTGCTCATGTTTACTAAAGGATTTCTGTTGAATAGTTGAAAGCATCGGTGCGCAATGCGCTCCAGTCGCTGCCGACTCCTCGTAACGACTACGAGATCGTGGTGCCGGAGCATGAGGACGAGGTCGGCGAGACCTCCGCCGCGAGCCTCGTGGAGGACCAGGCCGACGCCGACGCGCGCCTCTACCGAGAACAGGAGGAGAAACGTAAGTACTATATTATAGGAGATCCGGCTCGAAGGACCAATCCTTATAACCTGTTTTTATTTGGTTTTTTTACTTACTTTAACAATAGCACATATCAAAAACATTGCAAAAGATAAAAAAGGGCAAAGATTTATTTTATTAAGGCCAATTATGGTTTCTCATTAAATATCTACCACCGGTTCTATAAAAAACTTTAGCTATAGACAAGGCAAAGGCATTTTATCAGGGTTGTGTAAAAAATCAATTGTACCAGTATAGTATATGTTGTTGTATGCAGGCATGGCAGCGCGCGCACTGCGGTCGGCGGCCGTGCAACGCGGCGCCGCGCGGCCGGCCGAGGTGAACGCGAGCGTGGTGCGCACGGGCGGCCCGCTCACGCCGCTGCAGCGCGCCGAGGAGCTGCTCAAGGCCGAGATGCTCACCATGCTGCACTACGACGCGCTGCACGACCCGCCGCCAGGTACACCTCACCACACCACACCATATACTACACTACACCACGCCACACTACACTGCATCATGCCACATCACACCACACCATACCATACTACGCCACGCCACAACACCATACTACGCTACGCTACGGCACAACACACCACACTACACTGCGCTACACTACATCACGCCACGCCACGCCATAACACACAATACTATGCTACGCTACGCCACAACTAGGGCTTCCAATACCGGGATCCCGGTATTGACCGATACCGGGATCCCGGACTTTTTTCAAAACCGGTATTCAGGCCTTCCAATACCGGTATCCCGGTATTAGCTAATACCTAGGTCCTAGACTCTTTCTTCTTATTTCAATACCAGTAATGGAATTTGAAATGTCTACTGTACAAAGACTATATTCGTTAACGCAAGGAACGTGAATATAGCTCAGAAATATCAGCTTCGTGGCTGAAAAATCTGCTCGTTATTTTGCCATTTTCTTCCAAAATAAATACGTATTCATTTATGTTTCATTGATATTTGACTTTGTTGACGACGTAGGCCCCGTGAGTATAAATACAGCGGGTTTGACGTTATTAATTCTGTCTCTTCCAGAGACTCATGCGGCTATTGGATGCTCCCGCTTCTAGGTTGTTGTATTTGATTGATGGGTTGCGATAGCAATCGCGCCCTAATAGAATAAATACTGCCCTGAGGTTTAGATGAGTGTAATTAATTCAATAATACTTGGATATGTTTGGTAACTACCCTCACGTTCAGATGGTGGTTTGTCTGACGTGTTGTGGTTAAATTGATTAGATGTGAGGACAGGGGCCATTGTAAGGGGATGGTGGAAACGGTTTTTGAGTTGTTATTTACGGACTTAGCAGTAAAATTTATTACCCCACAATAAACACCATAGATTTTTTTTCCGTACCGGATTTTTTTTTCAATACCGGGATCCCGGTATTGAAAAAAAAACTTCCGGTATCAATACCGGTATTGAAAAAGTCCGGTATTCGAAAGCCCTAGCCACAACACACTACGCTACACTACATCACGCCACGCCACGCCACGCCACCACATCATACTACGCTACGCTACGCCACAACACACCACACTAAACTACACCACGCCACGCCACAACACACCATACTACGCTACGCTGCGCCATAATTCACCACACTACACTACATCACGCCACGCCACGCCACAACATCGCATCAGAATACAACACACTATACCAAACCACAACAAAACAATATACCACACCACGTGATAACATACCAAAACCATCTCATCACACCACAACAGCACAACACACTCACACAAATTAATATTTATCTTTGTCTTGTACATAATCAGGTGTGGAGAAGAAGCGAGCGGTACAGCTGCAAGCATCGCATCTTGCTTATCTGGAGCAGCATCCATACGAGCAATTCTCGGCGGAGGAGCTGGCCGAGGCGAAGCAAGAGCTGCAGAAAGAGATGGAAGTGGTTCGCGCTGGCATGGGCCACGGCGACCTTGGCCTCGACGCCTACACGCAGGTTTGGGAGGAGTGTCTCGCACAGGTCAGTAGCACCAGCTGTTCCAAATTCAAAATTTATTTATTTCATGTAGGCCACCTTGTAGCTCTTATGACACATCATAAATCTACCACCGGTTCGGAATGCCGATTCTACTGAGAAGAACCGGCAAGAAATTCAGCAGTTGCTCTTTTCAAAAAATAAAATAATTTTACAATAAGTAACCAAACTAAGCTATGTATACAGTGCTTCCACATTGAAGCTTCAAAAATGCAATACATATAATCCAACACATGTCAATATGGGAAGACAAAGCAGACCCATTACCGTTGGTGGCTCCCGTTCACGAGCACGACGCATGACCGGACCGGACCGGACCTTGGTAGTGGTGTTTGAGTTCTGCAAAGAAAGACGTCACGCCGCAACAGAGCTATAGACAGAGATCGACGTCATTATTTGCAGTTGACAACCTGTACAGTGACATAGGCTACTTTCAAAACTAAATCCATGTAACGACGCGGGCATCAACTAGTGTTTAATAAATACGTCATTTTTAGGTTCTCTTCCTGCCGGGTCAAAACAGATATACGCGCGCGAATCTCGCCAGCAAAAAGGACAGGCTGGAGTCTGCGGAGAAACGATTAGAACAAAACCGGAATCACATGGCGAAGGAAGCCAAGAAGTGCTCCAAAATGGAAAAGAAATTGAGAGTTCTCACAGGTAACATATTAAGATCGCTGTTGAAACAATTTGGCCACTGCTCAGTTCGGGCAAATATTGGCGTTAATCCTGTTGTAAACAAATTACAACAAAATTGACAGCTCCTTTGATCGGCCCCATCGACCATCAGCTCTTCGAACTATGTGCCCTGCCCATTTCCACTTCAGTTTTTTTTAGAGAACTTACGTGCAGGCGGGTCACCTGATGTTAAGTGATTACCACCGCTCATGAAAATTTGTAGCACCTGAGGCACCACCAATGCGTTGCCGGCTTTTCAGGAATTTGTTGGTCCGCCCCTTGAATAACCCCATGTTGTAATTTAGTAGGAACACCATCGCAGGCAGGCAGGTTGAAGTGCTCCAGGCACCCTAGCTTCGCGACTCGCTGAGCTATATCTGTGACTTTGGCTCTCCTAGATTATTGTCATAATATAGTTATAGCCCAGTTTTTCTCCAGTATTTACCTACTGTGTTTTTCATTGGCTTTTTAGGTGGATACCAAAGCAGGACTGCATCGCTAATAAAACAGTTTCAAGAGCTGCAAGATCAGATAGAACAAGCAAATCTAGAGTTGTCCACATTCAAGTTTTTAGCTGAACAAGAGAAAGCCGCCATTCCTCGCAGGATAGAGGTGTGTTTTTTTCTTATTTTTACTTTATTTACTAGATGGTGCCCACAAGTACGTCTTCTTGAATTTGGCTGTTTTAAAAATCTGATGGGTGAACTTTTTGTCCCTTTACGGAATGCAAGCTATCTACAAAATCTATAGTCATATTTCACCATTAACGATTTAGCAGTTAGCCATTTTTTTTCTACAAAAGATAGTAAAAAGATGGCAAAAAAAGGTTTCCGACCGCAATATGGGAGGATTTTTGACAGTTTGAGAGAAGTTTACACCCTCAGACATTAAAATAATATATCAAATATTTTTTTTCTAAAGGGACCCTAATTATTCTCGAGAATGTAACCTAAATTAGTAACTTATTACTATTTCATAAGCCAGCGTTAGCACTCAATGTGTTTTTTTTCTAAAATCTTTTCTAAGAGATAATTACTGTTTAATAAATATATATTTTCTTACTTTTTAGTCTTTAACGGAAGATGTGAATAGACAAACCGAACGCGAAAAACAACTTCAGAAGCGATATGCAGAGCTACAGGCAGAGTTAGAAGACATTCACAAGGGGAGGCAAACCAAGGAGGCAAAAGCTGTAGACAAACCACACTAATGTATCCACCATTAAGGGCCTGCGTCCGCTACAGTACGACATGGACTGATTTTCATGCGACGAACAAAAATGTACCTTAATAGTATGATAATACAATTGAAATTGTAACGATGGTCGTCGTAGATACAAAAATACTACTATAACTAGAATTATTATTGAAATTTCAATTTTATTGCCATATTGTTAAGGTACATTTTTGTTCGTCGCATGAAAACCAAGCCCTAAGAATATCTATTTATAAGTTAATACCTAAAACAGTGCATAATATGTGCCAGGTAAACTTTCAATATATCCAAGTTAACTAATTAATTCTTGTTGCATATAATTCAGTAAATTCCAGCAAAATCAACGTAGCGTAACCACTCGACTTCTACATAAACCTAAAACATTTTTCTTTTGTTTAATTTTGTAATGCTGTCACTCTTTGGCATGTTTATTTCGGAGTATACAAGAGAAGGACAGGTATAGCTCTATACAAAATTTAACTTAAATATATTTAACGGATTGATGAAAGTGGACTTTAAGCTTCAAAATATTAAAATAGTTTAATTACAAAAAGGTTAAATACGCTTGACGACTTCTGGAAATCTAATAGCTATCAAATGTTAACAGTCAAAAGAAGTGTTTGTCAACCGGCTACATTACGGTTTTCAGCCCACGCCTTAAGCATTGTGCTATTGAGGTTTATTTAAGTTATATGGAGTATATTTAAGTTTAATATTTTACTTGTTTCAAGTTTAGGTAATTTACCCCTTTTTATTATTACTGATTCCTGCTGCAATTAATTATACTCGTATTACAGTTGGACGCAGATACGCAATAACGATTCAACCCACAAACATTTGTCAAATTAAATACATACATAATATAAAAGAATAAAGTTGATTTTTCAATTAATAAGTTGTGTGGGTTGACTCATTATTGCGTATCTTGGACCAGTTCATATTTAATAAAATTGTATTTGTATCTAGCATTCATTTGAAATAGGAAATAAATATACATAATTCAATTGTAAAATACGTTTTATTTAATAACCACACTAAATCCTATAATATTATATGTATTTTAGATCACTTAAAAATATTTTGAATTTTAAATAGAATAATTCGTATAGTTCTATCTATAACACTGTCTTTCTGCGTCTGTATAATTTATCTTTAATTACTCGCACAGAGGTTTGTTCCTCTAATAATGACATCTCTCTGATTTCAAAATGGAATAACTATTATTATAATATTATGTAGTAGGAAATGGATTGATGGACATTGCATTTCACGTCTTAAGTATTGTGGCATATACTTAAGGCCCAAGACACGGAGCTGCCCGCGAAATTCAAATTTAATTTGGTTTTTCGCAATTTGTAAACTAATACGACAAAGTAGGCTTATGGTATTCAAATTGCGCCAATGACAGTATCAATTTCAGAGGTTTATATACTAATCTTTAATTAAAAGTATCCAGTTTAAGAAATTAATCAAAATAATGACTAATTTGTGAGTAGCTCACGTCAAACTCATTATTTTGACTAATTTCTTAAACTGGATACTTTCACGTTAAGATTAGTATATAAACCTGTGAAGATGATACTGCCATTGGCGCAATTTGAATACCATAAGCCTACTTTGTCGTATTAGTTTAAAAATTGCGAAAAACCAAATTAAATTTGAATTTCGCGGGCAGACCCGTATCTTGGGCCTTAAAGGAAAGGAAGAAATAAATACAAAGTATAAGAAACTTATTCTTTTTATTTAAATCATATGCACTAGTTAAATAAACATGATTATAAAAAACTATCGATTTTACAGCTTTTATCCTAAAGTAGGTAATCCTTTTTGAGTGTGCTGCAACGAAATAACTAAAAATACTTATAATGTACTAATACTTGATAATATAATAATATATTATCATTACAATTAGTACATTATAAGTATATAGTTAATATAATAAGTAATAACACTTGAACTTTCATGAAGTCCATCTGAAATCATCCCATCTTCCACAAAAATCTGGAATTCCACGTCATATTGGAACAACATACAAAAAATGATAAAATGGAGTGATTACATTATCTTGGTATGATGCTTATTGGTCATATAACGTACTTACTTATTCGCCTTTTATATTAGTTTACGCTAGTGGAATGGGTACAAATTACTTCAAAATTAAATAAACAGCTAAATACTATAAAAAAAATCACGTTTCTAATATCACAGATACGTGCTCTCCAAGGCACGGGGGTGACACACAGCCTACTTTCCAACTCTGCGCTAGTACTGAGAATTTCGTAACAGAAAAACTCAAAAATTTTTTTGGCCCGACCCACGATCTAGTCGAAGAGACTAACGAGGCAACTTGGCAAGTAACTAAGTTATCAACGAACATTGTCGTAACTTACTTTGGTCATTTTACATACACTTGTACATCATGCTAACTGCTATCTTCTGAATCACTTTGTATTTGCCTATTAGCGTTTTTAAACTTTCTCCTAACGATAGGACTGTCGCCATTTTCCTTTGGCGACTTTGGCGCAGCTTTTGATGTTTTCTTACGTTTCCTTTTCTCCCTTAACAACATTTCCGCGAGCTCAAGCTCGGACACTTCGTTAACTTGAGTTAATCCAATATGAGAGTCGACACAGAAGCTATCCTGAAATATAACAGAATTATTTTAGAAAGGTATACAAATGTACATTGTACATGCAGTGTTGGCAGACCCGTTACTAGGTGGACTGATATCAAAGCAGATCTTAAGATAGCCGTCCTCGGTTATCTTATACTCAATAGCGCCTCTGCTGTATTCACCAATGTTCCACACTTGTACTATAATGTACTATTTTTAAACTCACCATTTCATAAGCATCTTCTTCAACATATTGTGAAAGCACCTCTTGCTTGTCATACCTGTTCGGTAGTTGAGGTATTTTGAAAGCTCCATTAACTGTATTCCTGTAATAGAATTCTTATTTAATTACATTTATGAGTCTCATAAAGATGAACCGATTTCAGTTTTGATGTGAAACATGTAATAATAATAATGTCCTGCCGGCGGAATCCAGCCACGGCGGCCAATCTCCACAGAGATTAGCCATCTGCGCGGGAGATATTAAACATGCGCGGAAACACAGGTGCACTCTCTATTCCTTTACTCTCATAGTCCGATGGGACGGAAATCCGACACAACCGGAGAGAGATCAGGCGCAGGACCGACAGCTTGACGTGCTTTCCGAGGCACGGGGGTGACTCGCTGTCAACTTCTTAACTCCGTACTCCGAACTTTCTCGTAGAAATATCAAATGTCTTTACTTGACCGATTCCAAATAAAGTGCATGTATGTCTTCGTCGTCGTGCGAGACATTTTTGTCGCAAATGAAGTCGACAATGCTGCCCGCGCTGTCGTCCGAGAGTTCGTCGCCGCTGGCGCTTCCTCCGTCGTCTGACAACTGTGCTTCTAAGTCTAGGAATTCACTTGCTTTATTCCTCTTCTGCAAATCCGTAAAAAACATAATTCATTTACTTTTAGTATTACTATGTCATAATCTATTTCTCAATACTTTCAGTTCACGACAAACGTAACAAACGAGGAGACGTCAAAACCATAACTCTCATAACTAGAGAATGTGGTCATAGTTTAGATACGTTGACCACAGATCATTAAAAGCCTATTAGGCCTGTGTAGTCATTGTAATGGCTTAATGGTCTGTGTACGTGACCAAAAATAATATGGCTGCCAAACAGAACAGCTGTTGTATTTATTGTACCATGTCTGTCTACCATTTTTATCCGAAATAAGCTTGCGCTAGACGACACTTAATATGTAAATAGTAACTGAACTTCATGAGATGAGAATTACTTACTTTTTTCACTTTGTGTTTAACTACATCTTTATCACTGTTGTTTATGTGAACTTTTTGCTTCCTTTTGAGTTCCTTCTCATTGTCAACAAAGTCATCATCACTATCATCAAACCGTAGTTTCCTTGAAGGTAACAAGCTGCCGGGTGTATTTGTGCTGTCGTTCAAAACAGGTTTTTTTGGACTAAGTTTACTATCGCGCCGGAACAACTGTAACTTTGCAAGATTGTTTCTCAGTTTCTCGCCATCGCTCACTTTATCGGGGCTACTAAAAGGCGAAGGATCTCTGTTTTCTTTTTCAATCTTAAAAGTTGGTGAATTAATCATGAAATTCACTTGACTGTTGCTACTAACTGAAATGTTTTTACTCGACGTTAGCACAGAAAGAACTTTTTCTTGCAAAGTTAAAGGTTTATCGCGACCATCATCTAATTTCCGCTTTTTACTAAAATATGGCGAAGCTGTTATATCATCATCACCAATTTCTTGAAATAGTTTTCGTTTATTAGGTGTGCGAATTGTCTCGTTTTCGTCCTTTGTAAACCTATCAATATTCGCCATTTCGATATTGTCCTCGAAATCGCTATCACTATCAGAAATAACAATACTTTGCGTAGTATTGATTTTAGAATTAGAAGTTTTTTGATCTTTTAAGTTGATTGATTCATTCTTCTGTCTCTCTTGTTGAGTTAAAAATATCGGTGAAGTCACCATTTTGTCAAACGCTTTATCAAATTGGTTTTGAGTAGTTGTTTCATTGCAGTTCGTAGGTTTCTTCACTGAAATACTTTTTATTTTGTCTTGTTGAGTTAAAAATATTGGCGATGAACTCCTGTTAGATTGGTTTTCATCGTTTATTTCATTGCAGTTAGTTTGATTTTTTATCAATGGACTTTTGCTATCGGATTGGTTTATCATGTTTACAAGTTGTGTTATCGTAAACATACTTTTGTGAGGTGTTTCAAGCTCCCTTTCTATTGTTGTTTGAGATGACTCAGATAATTTTCCAACTTTGCGAATCCCTAAATTGAGTTTTTTCTTGAAAGTAGTTACAGGCGTAGAACTTTGTATATGATTACTCCTTGCACTTTTGAATTTATTATTCTGGCTACAAAGAATAGGAGACGTGGACGGCCTTACGATTTGAGTAGATCTTCCGGATAATATAGACGGGCTTGCGGGACGCATATTTGATACGGAATTTATATTTGTTTCGATTACTTCAACTGAACTTTCAGTTATATTGTTATGCAAAATTTTTGACACTGCTTTGTCATCGGACTTATTTTCTGGAACATCATCAGATTCTGCAAAGATGTCATCAAAGCTATCTAATCCAAAATATTCTAATGTCTTGTTAGAATCATTCAAATCTTCATTTATTGCTTTAACTTCAGGTGGGCTGTCATCAGCAAATATGTCATCCAAATCACCAATATCAAAATTGTTATCTTTCTTATCTGCATAATTTGTGGGTTTTATTTTATCCTCTTCCGGTGACTCGCTTATAGAATCAAAATCAAATTTTAAATCGAAATTTTTAGCGATTTCTTTATCTTCTTGTGGACTACTTTTAATAACGTCACAAGCAGTATCAAGCATAATTTCCGATTTACTCTCAACATATTTTAATAACATCTCCGCATTTAAATTGTCAATCAAGTCAATATCTGGTAAATAAGGCGTGTTGGTATTTAGTATTGCCAGGCTTTGTGATTTTTTCGCTTGAAATTTTTGGATGAACATACAGTTACATGCATTCTGACAAAAATAGCATTGTTTTGCGGAATTTGCTTGTTCCAGCGATAGGTCCACTAGTAGATTAATAATTCTTGTGGGCAAATTACCATCAATTTCCAAATTGTTAACTAATTTGGTGTAATTTTTGGTTGACTTCGTAGCTGTACTAAATAAAGCTCTTATGTCACCATTTTTACTTGGAGACTTTGTTAATTTAACCTTTTGTTTCTTTTTAGTTAGTTTCGGTTTGCAGGGTGAAGCAACAGTGATCCGTTTAAATACATCTTGGGTGTTTTGAACTGTGGATATAAAATGTATGGGTTTTGAATTTTATGTTTTAATCCTTGATGTATGCTGTATGTAAAATTCAAATTATTTCTCGTTTGTTCTCGGAACATCTTAGATAAGAAACAGAAAACTTGGAATGCCCTTGCGGCTTCCGTTTTTCCAACTACTAAAGACATTATCTTTAAATAAAAAGTGAATAGGCATCTTCTAGGCAAGCGGGCACCATTTTAGGCTGCATCTGCACTACCATCAGATGAGATCGCAGTCAAGCGGTAGTCTATATAAAGAAAAAGGAGGAAAATATACTTAAACAAGTGCAAAGAAAATCTTACATGGATTTTGGGAAGCGAGAGGCAAGTCCAGTCCCCCAGTTCTTTCACCCTGTAGAAGCTCGGTCAGTATATTTGTGTCTACCGAGTGTCCAATGCTGACAGTCTCTTGTAAGCTCCTTTGTAATTCCAACCATTTAGTTAGTTTCAAATGAGAATCATCCTTTTCATGTTGGTCTAACCTTTCTAGAATACGGAAGCGACGATCATCAAATGTAATTTGTATTGTATCCTAAATAGTATTTATTTTTAAACCGTTTTATACAGAAGTGCGATAATTTTTCAGTCAGAAGAATATACTTTATAAATTTTTTTTTAAATTTATTGTTCAAGATCACAATACATTTTTTAATTATTTTATATGCCGTCCTCCAGGAAACTTTGCGTTTATGTTGAGGATGGCGAGTTCGCATTAATACAATATACTTAATACAAAAAAACTAAAATAAAAAAAATAAACAACCATACACATTATACTAAAATTTAAAAAAAAAAAAATTAGTTCAGCACAAGGTTGAACGAACTGTTGAATGACCGAAAACAAAATACATCTTATGTTGCGTTCCCAACAATCTTGAATGTAAAAAAAATATCGTTTAACTATCAAAATTAAAAAAAATCAAAATTTACCTTTGCTCATTGACCAGTATTCAATAGGATCGGCGAAAAATTTAGAATCTTCGAAACCTTTCGGAAATATTTCATGGAATTCTTCTTTGGTAATCCATTCTTTGTTTTGGGCTTCAATTTTTGATGTGGCAGCTTTACTTGTTGATGCTTTACCTAATATTAACTGTCTTAAATCCTTTTGACCCTACAACATTGTAATTTTTTTTCTTAAAAATTTGACTTGCGAGCTTTTCTCAAAATTAACACTTCACGGATATATTACTAGTTGATACGTGCGGCTTCGCTCGCGTAGATTTAGCTTTTGAAATCCCGCGGGAACTCTTTGATTTTCAGGGATAAAAAGTAGCCTATGTCTCTCTCCCGGTCCTCAACTATACCCATGATAAAATTTCTTTTTTCAAAACCGAATTCAAAGTATATCAATTGTGCTTATAAAATTTGAAGAGTTCTCTCGATTTCTCCAGGATCCCATCATCAGATCCTGACCTAATGACTATGGGACCGCCTGGGAAGTATACCCTTTGAAACAAAAAATGAATTTTCCAGATTGGTCCAGGCGTCTTCAAGTAAAAAAAGGACCATACATAAAAATTAAAAAAAAAAAAGAGTCCGACGAATGGAACACCTCCTTTTTTGGAAGTCGGTTAAAAACCACGTCGATCCATTGCTCCGTTGCAGCGGGATTGAAGGAAAAAGCAACAAACACACTTTCGCATTTATAATATCAGTAACTATAAGTCAGTAAGTAGTCTTACTTTTTTCGATTTTGCTGATTCCCCTTTAGCGTGTTGTTTATTGTCAGTACTGGGGACGGTTATGTACATCTTCTGGCACTCCGGCATGAAGTCGCGAGGTATCATGCGAGGGTTCAACTTGTACAAGTTGTTATCGACTTCTTTCGATTGCAATATTTTTTTATTTAACCCATCCCTTTGCCGCATACAATCGAGCAGGGTCTAAAATAATATTTTTAAAATAAAATTGGACTATGTATAACATGTTTATTAAAAACAATTTGCCATATTGTAAGAGTTATAAATTACTAGCTTTTGCCCGCGACTTTATCGGCGAGGGGTTTTTGAAAATCTCGCGCGAATTCCCGACGAGGGCAATTTGGGAATTTATAATTTCTGAATTGTCTCGGGTCTGGTAGGAGCCAAGCTAATTACTACCCAACCATCAAGACGTGCCACCAAGCGGTTTAGCGTTCCGGCACGATGGCGTATAGAAACAGATTAGGGGTATGGTTTGAATATACACTGCCACACCTCTTCCGAGTTAGTCCGCTTCGATCTTAGACTGCATCGTCACTTACCATCAGGTGAGATCGCAGTCCAGGACTATTTTGTCATCGAATAAAA
Organism: Hipparchia sbordonii; assembly: GCA_038048805.1. Lineage (NCBI taxonomy): Eukaryota > Metazoa > Arthropoda > Insecta > Lepidoptera > Nymphalidae > Hipparchia > Hipparchia sbordonii. The sequence goes on along the minus strand of CM076104.1, from coordinate 10,773,006 downwards.
AAAGCTCTGTTTTTCCAGGATAAAAGGAAGCCAAAGCGCACTCTCCAAGCCCTCAACTATACCCAGCAAATAAACACGTCGAACTGTTGCTCCGTTCCTGTGTGACTGAAGGACAAACCAACAAACAAACACAATTTCGATTTATTACTATTAAGGATTTTATTCACAAGATATCATTTTATGATATCTTATCATACTTGATGTTCCCTGCCCTCAGTGACCAGGATGTGCACTTGTCCCCCGCGCTCGCGACCAGTTCGACCGCATCTGTAGTAATAAGATTGGAAGTTCACACGAATAGTACCAAATTGTCAAAATGTAAATCACATAACTACCTACCTAAATTCGTGGTTTAATTTTTATTGAACATCCTACATATCTAAGAAAATATTTAAAATAATTTATGAGATGCTAGGTCGAGTTATATCATCTATCGATGATGCAATTCTAAAAGCTTTTGAGTCGCAGGGATTGTCAAATAAGAACATCGCAGATGGCTTTGCAAGCGGATTGGATGAAGCAATTAAATCCATTATTCCGACCTGTACCAATAAACTGCTAGACTCAAGTTCATATACAAAACCCGTGAACTCGAGTATATTTTCCCAGAAGGCGTCCAGTAGTAAGATGTTTAAAATTATAAAGAATCTGAACTCCAGCAAAGCACCAGGGGCAGATAATATTAAAGTAAGTCATATTAAAATGATTGGGAAAAAAAATTCTGCGGCGATAGCAAATTTAATAAATTGCAGTATTACAAGTGATATTTACCCTGACAGTTTAAAAAAAGGGTGCGTTAGAACAATCTTTAAAAAAGGGAAACGCCATGACGTCTCTAATTATCGGCCTATTACACTACTGTCGTCGATAGATAAAATAGTTGAGAAGTATGTTTGCGAACAAATCCACGCATTTTACAGGAAAAACGATGTAATTTATCACAATCAATTTGGGTTTCAACAAGGGAAAGGTACAACTAATCTTCTTTCTAAATTTTCTGACGAAATCTATGGATACCTAAATCATAAAAAACATGTACTAGCACTTTTTATTGACTTCTCACGCGCTTTCGATACGTTAAATCACACTCAACTACAAAATAAGTTAGATACCTGTGGAATACGTGGGCCCTTGCTCGCCTGGTGTGCAGACTACCTTCGCAATCGCACATTTGAAGTAAGAATTGGTAATACTAACAGCGAAACCATAGTAGCTAATGAAGGTACAGCTCAGGGTTCCGTCCTCGGCCCGTTGCACTTCTTATCTTACGTCAACGAAATGAGTAATTGTATCAAGTACTGTACGTGTTATCAGTTTGCGGAAGATCGCGATATTAATAAGATATGTGATACAATACAGTCTGACTTTAACACACTGACCATGTGGTGTCACGATGTAGGTTTAGTATTGAACGCCAAAAAAACAAAACCAATTAATATAAGATCACCCTACTTAAAATATCTACCATTTAAAACAGTAACTGCCCACAATCACGTATGCTTACACACTCTGAACCGCAACGTATGCAACTGTACTTTTTTAGTTTTTTATTTTAATTTATTGTAACCGGTTGGTCGTCCATATTAAAATAAAATAAAAAATTTCAAAAAAAAGTGACATAATTCAAAATTCAACAATTTTAGTGTCGAAAATTTATACTTTTTGCTATAAAAACAACATTACGCTAAGCACAAAAAAATAAGAGCGAGAGAGATTGTGACTTAATGCTCTGTCGCTTTGTTGGCCTCTGTGTTGTTTCGAGACCGCAGCATCCACAAAACATTACTCTCTAACGAGAGAATTCTCTCATCGTCGATTTTGAATTATGTCACCCTTGTCGCAAATGAGCGACATGTTGCGTGTACGGCCATCACCTTTGCACGAGCCGCACGGGCGAGCGCGTGGAGATATCGAAGCAGATGATGAGGTCCACGGAGCCCACGTCCAGCCCCTCCTCCGCCACGCACGTGCACACCAGCGTGTTGCACTCGCCCGACCTGAAGCTGCGCATCACGCGCAATTGCTGCTTCTGGGAAACCACCGTCTTGCCGTTCTTGCCTACACGACAACGTTCAGTCAGAGAAATTGGATATTTGACTGTTATCAAAATGTTGATATTCATTAATTAGAATCGAAAATGTAACATGTACGAATAATATTTGTAAAGACAGAAAATAAATCGGTCAAAAAACAATTAAGCGATAAGCTGTTTCACTGCAACTATATCCGTCTATTTCTAAAACGAAATTTTGTATGGAGAGTTTATGGAGCTAAAGTCTGATTTTTAATTCGGTGGAATTGTAACACTTGTCATTTTATAAATAGAGCGAGTTATTTGTATGAAAAACCGTATTACCACCTGTAGATCGATTTTACCCCAAACTATCTGTCAGGCATTTGTCATAAATATATATGTGCGGCAATTGATTTTTATTTTTATAAATTTAAATTTATTATCTTTTTTGTGGGATTTTTTAAACCTCTGGTAACATTAAGATACGTCAGAATTCCACGCAATTAAAAATCAGACTATACTGAATCGTGACGTCATGTAGCAATAGCGCTCTCTTTTTCTAACAGGAAGTTTTAAAGCTCTATATGTTCGAGACTAGTTAACATATTAAAAAGAAAAATGATGTTGTGTTATAATATTAATAATCTTTATTTTAAGTCTCGGAGGAAAAAAAATTTTGTGTTTTAGATGGAGACGCCTTGACGTCTAATTTCTTTGCAAAAAAATCTGTCAATTACGGTGCGGGGCGAGGTAGCACACATAAACAATTTCTTACTACAGGTGCATTTTTCAATCACGTCGCTATGCACGCACACGACAAAACTACCAAACACAACCTTAAAGTATACGCACACAACCAAATTCACACACAAGGACGTTCTATCCTTACACGAAACAATCATGTCATTTATGTAAGCAATTTTGGGCTGCGACACTATCGATTATCGACTTTCGATAAGTTCTAAATGAATTAATGAATTAATGAAGTTCAACTAATAGTATAAATTAAAATATTGTTAAATCAATTTAGCAATCAATTACTGTTCGTTGGTCTGGCTAAGACTTAAAAAGTTTTTAATGAATTGTATAAAATGAGAATATAAATCTAAATCGAATGTTCTGAATCTAATATATAGGATACTTTTTATCCTAATAAACAATAAGGTTCATCCGCGATAGGGGATGAAAGTTTTTGAAAAATACTATTTTATTCAATTTTGGTGAAGATCTAATAAATATTATCGGAGATAGAGGACATACCTTCTCGCGGATAGTAGCAAGTTACTCTAAACTACGCCACGCGGACGAAGTCACGGAAATCAGCTAGTAAATAAATAAATTTAAGAAATGCCACATACAATTTTGTAGTCAAGTTTATAGTTTTTAAACTTTTATCCATGTTTTATCAATGGATAGTAGACATTTGTTGGAACACTAACTGGTTCTATAAGAAAATTAAAAAATACATGATGTACCTATACCATACACACCGAAAATATCAATATCGATATAATTTCTGCTTCCAACCCTAATTTTCTTGCAGTGTGACCAACTTCTTTAAAATAAAATCCTCATTTTTGAACAAAAAACTACCTTAAAAATACTGTTAATGATAAGCTTATCCAACTTTATGGGTACAATACCTATTACAATTTAATTTTTCATAAACCGAGGTGGCACGAGGGCATTTAATTGTGGCGATTGAATATTAATAAGGCTTTTTAATCACAAATCTGTGTATGTTTGTAATGATTTTTGCGCATGCAATTATATCGATTACTTATATTATACTAGCGGCCCGTCCCGGCTTCGCAAGGGTGGATATTTATTTTTTAAACATTTTGGCATAAACGCACAGTAAATGCAGGACATACTTACCTAAATAATAATATATTTAGCAATAGTGTATCGCTGGCTGCCTTTGGGTATGGGACTTGATGATTGAAAACAAAATGATAACAGAATAAATTACATCAATGAACTTGTAATATCTTTCGAATGGAATGTCCGATTTTAATAAACTAAAAAGTAATTTGCAGGTATTTAAACAGCCTTGCTTGAAAAAACATTTATTTTGGTAAGGATTAAGGCAAAGGTATAAATAACTTGGTCTGATTTTGGTCGGATTTCTATTAAATTTTAAAATGTTAAAAAGTAGTTATAGTGACATAGCTACAATAGTAGCTCAGTTTACTAGTAAGAGTTTACTACAGCTGTTAATGATATATTTTTACTATGCAAGACCAACAAAATCTCAGTCACACGACAAGAAAATATTATAAAATGTTAACGAATATTCTACTTAACTCAGTTTTGACGAAATGTGTGACTCGTCCTTTTCAAAATAACCGATTAAATTGTTTGCCTAAAGTTTATAAATTAATATAAACATAAACCCCCAACCTTTCCTATTCGATCGTAATTTTAATTGTATGTAATAAATCATTATGCAGTTCATGATAAAGGGCTCCAATCGAGTAATAAGTAGATTGGTTAATTTTTTTAAATTTCCCGAAATTATTTCTTGTACGATTCCGTAGCAACATTTTCGGATCAACAGTATTTTTAAGTTTTCTCCTTAAATAGTGCATTAATTGGATAAAAGAATATATCAGGAGAAAAGTAATGTTATCCTTTCATAAACTGGATATTTTTGGTATTTTTTTTAGAAGGAAAATCACTCATAGTCGGCATATTATACCGGAGCTCATCCTCCGCTAACCATACGTTGTTGACAGGCGCGTGACGCGAGTCAAACAGTTTTATATAACGGGTATGACCGCTGGGCATACCCGTCAAATAAAAACTTACAGAGGGGTACGCATCCTATGGCCACTCCAGAGCTTAATCCTCCTAGTTTTAAGTATATAAAAAAATTTTCCAAATACCCAATAGATCCATATCGATTTCTTTAATCTATGTGAAGACTTTGGTTTTTTTACCCGACTGCGCGACGTAAAGGAGGTTAGTTTTATATTGTAATATTGTTAAACCATCGAAATTGTCGAAGACAAATGTTTGTCTTTATCAATCTAAAATTGTCTTTATTCACTTACCAGATGCACCTTGTCCCACAAACATTTGCGGAACTATTAGCGGCCGACACTGAAGAAGTAAGCAGTGGACTAAGTTCACGCTTTCTCGATATTCGCAAAACACTATAACAAAAAATCAAAGAATCGCATCAAGAATACGTCTACGAATAGCTTTATCTGGCTTGAAAGACCAAATGAAACAAAAGTACATTATTATAGGTTTACTGTGTATTATTATAGGTGTACTGTGTATTATTATAGGTGTACTGTGTATTATTATAGGTGTACTGTGTGTTATTATAGGTGTACTGTGTATTATTATAGGTGTACTGTGTATTATTATAAGTGTACTGTTTTACTGAGATGGTTCCTCAGGTCGTATTCTCACCTATAGCCTTGGTGTCTTGTCCATTTTGCTTCGCAGTATTAAAATGACCCAAAATGATCTCTTTAAGTTTATAAAACTTAGGATGACCAAATGACAACTCCTTCGGCATCTACAAACATGGAATTGGTGATTATTGGTTTGAACACAAATGCTAAATAATATAAACCTAAAAATTCTTTTTACAAAATCGACTTCAAACGTCACTACAAAGTATATCATTTGTGCATGTAAAATTTGAAGAGTTCCCTCGATTTCTCCACGATCCCATCATCAGATCCTGACCAAACAAAAAAATAATTTTCCAAATCGGTCCAGGCGTCTTCGAGTAATCAGGGAACATACATAAAAAATAAAAAAAGATTCCGACGAATTAAGAACCTCCTCCTTTTTTGAAATTCGATTAAAAAACAACTGACAGACATTTATATTGCTGGAAATAAGTCTCTTGTAAAGACTTCCCACGCGCCTTGGACTCGAGTGCCGAGGCTCTGTACAAATTGTGTCCCTACAACTCGAGTGACGTCATCTTACTAGTTGGCTGCGCTTTTCAGGGCAAGGTCTATTTGAAACCCCATAGACCACGTTTCGGATCCATATATATATATTTTTAATAAAGAACATTAGCCAAGCTGAAGTTGACTAATATCCTCCTCTCCCCTCCAAGCGGAAAGCTTGTGCTAGGAGTGGGTACGACAATAGTGCAACGGGTGGGGTTCGAACCTGCGACCTTTGTTTTCAGTCCGCACCTTTAACCGTTGGGCTATTGAGGCTTAAATACACGCCATTACTGGCAACCACGCCGATAGAAACTTTCGAGTAGAGTTAAGAGCCCATTTACACCGTAATTTTATATCTTACTTCAGGTATAGTTCCATCAGGTAATACACTCCTGTCCAAGGAAAGTGGATCAATCCCGAGGTCATCGCGCAATCGTTCCAATAAAGACGTGAGCTGATCGTCCGACTGAATCCAAGACTTTTCCGGATGCTCGTCGAAAAAGTTAAGGAAAACTCTAGATCCGTGTTTGACGAGTAACTCCAGCCCGTGGAATAGTGATATGATTAGCGTGAAATCTTTCATTATGTAGTTGTGCTGTGGATGCCTGAGAATCATTAACATTATTTATTTAGTATAATTTAATTAAAATTCAAAAATTTTCTTTTAATTGATTTTTTTATCATTATACTGATATATTAATACCTAAATATAGACGTACAATCTTAATTGAAATTATCTTTTTTTGATTTTTTCGCCGTCAATCCCAAGCATTGGAATCGCTTAAATTAAAAAAGTTAATCCGTATTTGTTTATACGCTTTTATACTTTAAAGTCGGTGAAATAAGTCATCGCGATATAATTTTAAGTGTACTCATACCTCGAACTCCGATCTCTCGTTTGGTACTCCTTATAAAGCATAACAATCCGACCCTTGGACAGATTTCCTAAATTTTGTGGTAGGATGTTAAACTGCTTTAGCCTTCTCGCGTAACCATCCAAAATCTGCAAACCGATAACATATCACACCAATATTATAAAGGCGAAATTTGTATGTAGGTGTGTACGTGCGTGCGTGCTTATGTGCGTGTGCGTATGTGCGTGTATGCGTGCGTACTACGTGCTTACTTACCTCGACATACTGTTTCCTCAAAAGTGTGAGTTCAGGGCCGAGTGGAATCACAACAGTGTTAATCTTTCGCGAATGGCTGTAAGAGGCGACATCTATACAGGCCTCAGTTCGCAGCTCTAAGTGAGCTATGTGCAGATTTTTTACTACCTAAAATACATGACATTGATTAAATATTGAAAGAAAAAGTAATATTTTGCTGTAATCCGCCAATCAGACAAAAGCTGTATGGCAACACGCACAGCCTGCACTGTAGGTATACCGTCACTAGAAACACCGGAACAACACAACCAACTCGATGATCAATCTCTCTCGATGGATACAGCTTTCTGGAGCTTTCCTAGATATCGAACCAAAAGTATCGATACTACTCAGGTATCGATCCTTTTTTCGAATCCCTAAGCATCATGCAAACTTGACGGCAAACTTGATCGTATGTGGCCTCCTCACATCCTGTATAACTAGACGCAGATATGCAATAACGATTCAACCCACAAACCTTTGTCAAATTAAATACATACATAATTTAAAGGAATAAAGTTCATTTTTCAGTTGGACGCACATATGCAATAAAGAGACAACCCACACAACTTATCAATTGAAAAAACTTTATTCCTTCACTTTGTGTGTACTTAATTTGACAAAGGTTTGTGGGTTGAAACGTTTGCGTATGGGCGTCTAGTTGATAAGTTGTGTGGATTGACTCTTTATTGCGTATCCGCTTAACAAAGCAATATAACATAATATAACTTACACTTATAACATCTTCGACTTTGCTCCCAGGCGTGGCAGACAAACCAAGCACCCTATACACTGTATGCCCCATTTCAGTTAGAGTGGAAACTATCTGGCAATAGGCATAGTTTCCCCTGGCACGATGCGCTTCATCTATAACAAGGCACCTTATTTTCTGCGCTGGACATATACCTGACTTGATGTCGTTATATATCACCTGAGGTGTAGCGAAGAACACTCTTTTTGTTTGCCAGTGTGTTTTTCTTGTGTTGACTGGCATGTGCCCTAAAATATCACACTAATATTATAAAGGTGAAAGTTTGTATGTGTATATGTTTGTAACTCCTTCACGTCACAACGAATGAACCGATTTGGCTGAACTTTGGAATGGAGATAGCTCATATCCAGGACTAACATTTAGGCTATATTTTATCCCAGAAAATTAAAGAGTTCCTGCGGGATTAAAAAACCTTTATCCACTCAGATGAAGTCGCGGGCATCGTCTAGTAGTGATATAGTGATAATTCATATACAATGTAGTCATATTATAAGAATTAAAATCATAACATCGCCTTCTACTATGACAAGAGTTAATTAGTATTATTGCTATCATGATAAGATATTCACTTATGTTTATCATGATAGCAAATCGATCCTTGTAAATACACTTGTGAGAATCAAAGATTTAAGCTCTTCAGCTAAAGTATCAAATCAAATGCCAGATCATTGTGGTCTATATATTTGCACTAAAGGATAATAAAAAGAAATGTTATTGCTGAATGCATTTGAGATTGAACCAAGACTAAGGGCTGATTTCACAAATGTAAAATAAGTCTTATACGAGCATAAATTAGATTTTTGATATTTTGGCAGATTTCCAATACAAAAACTATCAGAAAGCTCAATTTATTCCTCAGTTAAGTATCACTCGATATTGTTCAAATCTGCACTTAATGTGGCGAAATAAAAACTATTATTTGTTCCGGATTTGATATCCGGAATCTGTGTTGAGTTTAGCTTTACGTTTTTTGTATGTTCTGACTCAGCTTTTCTCTTGCTTCAAGTTTCCACTGTGTATCCGTTTCCTCTTTGGATTCAATATGACGATGCAGCGGGATTCTTATTTTCTCATTATAGCATTGTTTTACATTGTGTTCAGACGTGTTACTTAAAATATATTTTAGGTAAATACATATCCCAATTATATATCATACATTTTAATATATTTTCATATGTTTAAAATAACATACCTGTCATTTCAATAGTGTCTGTAGGTGGCAGGGCAACAATTTTGTAACAGGCCTCAATCTGTTGGGCCACCAGTGGTCGAGTTGGTGCTGTGAATACAATCTTGCCCAGAGGATACCAGCGGTAATAGTTGTACATAATCACTGCTGCTATAAAGGTTTTACCCAAACCAGTCGGTAGACTTACCTATTAAAAGGAAATAAATTATTTTAAATACATGCCTACTGTGGCTGCTCATTCTCTTGTGCCCTATCTCTAAAATAAGTTTTAAGCTTTAAATCTAGTGCTGCTGAAAGGTATAGCATAACATTTATAGCCGTCAATTAAGATTAAGAGATAAGTTCGCCTCTTCCTATCAATTAAATTAAGAGATGGTTCAAAATCTTTGTCTTCTGAATTTTAGTTTGGTAGCCAAGTTCTGTTGTCACTGCTTTTATTAAAACTTGTGTTAAGTCAGATTTTGGCCCACAAACTACTCAATAAATCTGTAGAGTTGTTATTTATCATAAACTAGTTGATGCCTGCGACTTCCTTCTCATGGATTTAGGTTTTTTGATTCCCGCGGGAACTCTCTTATTTTCCGGGATAAAAAATGGCTTATGTGTTATTCCAAACTATAATCTATCCCTGTGTCAAATTTCAGTCCAATCGGTTCAGTAGTAACGGTGTGATTGAGTAGCAAACATACAAACTTTCACATTTACAAAAACATTAATAGGATTAAATTTTTTGTACATTCATTAAATAAAATTATAGACACTTACAAGAGTATTTTTCAAGATGGCTGCTCTGATGATGTTGAACTGGTAATCTCTCACAGGGTAGTTTGTAGGGTACACCCACGTCTTCCCTGTTATCTTGTCGTACCCACTGATCTCTTCATCGCAGCACAAGGCACTGGAATTATATATTTTAATTATCAAATTACTGTTAAACAAAACATTGAAATTAATGTAACATAACATCTTTTTTCTTCTTTTGGTTAGTGAATTTCATTAGTGCCAAGCCAGCACAATGCACTTAAATTGCAATTTATCTACACTTACCTGATGTTGAGGAAACTTTTGTCAACGTTTTTGTCAGCACTTTGGACATCTTCTGTGTTATGATTGAAAGCCGAATTTTCGAAATTTGCCAGAAGTGAGGATTCATCAAAGAATTCATCATCGAATAAGCTGCACGATTTATTCGCATTAGCCATTTTAATCTCATTTTAAGACTTCAGACATTTTAATAATCACTTCGTTTTTCAATTACAATTTACACCGATTTACACCTACAATTTCTTAATTTTTTTTGTAATTATCAACAATATCAGCTGTTGTACAGAGCTGTCAATCTGTCAAGTGTCAATCATATCTGTGATTATAGATAATAGATAGTACTAATAAAGTTTACACTTTGATTAGTGCAAGTGCAGGTGTTTAGTGCAGGTGCTTAGTGATTAGTACAAAACGTGTGGACTGCAGCTGATTAGTGCGAGTAATTAGTACGCAGCGTAGTGAAGTGAATAGAAACGTGTTCAATTTTTTGCAAATAGCCCCGTCCCGCGCGCTCTTCTTTCCCCTTGACTCACAGCTTGTCTGGCTTTGGACACGCCAAACAATTGAATTTTACTAAGCGCAGGAGCTAAACAGTATTGGACACAAGTAGCACTAAGGACTCGCACTCGCAATTGCTAAACACTTGCACTCGCACTAATCAAAGTGTAAACTAGCCATAGAGTAAAGTAATAATAAACCCAAGAGAATAAAATCACTCTGTAATTGTCCATATATTAGATAATAGGGTGACCAACCCAATAGCTAGCACTGCACCAGTTTATTCGCACTTTGGCAAAAAAGATTAAAATATAAGTTTCTGATTGTGGTTTTTAAATTTTCAGATTAAAAAATATTTAGGGGAATTCATATTTTTCACAATCGAAACCTTTCTAATCTGGAAAGTTTTAAAATGACGTCAGTATCGTAGTTGAAAGATATCGTTCTGGAGTTCCCGAAGTTTTTCGGCCATTTTGACTCATCGCCGTTAAGGGTCAGTACTTACTTAATAATGATTTAACTGTAGTTTTATTTGAGTTTTAATAATATAATTGTTTTCAATTGATTTTCTAAGTATTATTAGTTACTAATTCAAAAAGTAAATGAAACTTTCCCGTTATTTCATTGCAAAACAAGGGGTGTCAGTATCTGGTTACAAAATTTGGAGATTTTCCTGTTTATTAACACTCCGAAGCGATTCGATTCCCTAGCAGACTGGGAGTCTGTAGACGATCTTAACAAGTGTGTGTAAACTGTCCATACTCTGGAGTCTAAATTCTTTAAGACCCATCACACGAAAAGGACCAAGAAGTTCTCTGACCTTACTCTCAAACTGATGGAAGACAGACAAGAGATGAGACTTCAGTCGTCAGCAGACGCGGATGCCTACTGGTAGGTTAGGCAGATCTCTAAGAAAAGAACTCGCGACCTGCGGGCCTTGAATACCAAGTGTATTAAAGACACCATCTAGTGGAACAGAAGTTCCATTCCAAAGTGTCCGTGAGAGATCTATCTATCGGACAGAGCCAGCTGACGCGGCTGAAAACTGACGAAGGCTGTCACGTTTCTTCTCCACCTGAGGTATGGAGAGAGGTTGAGAAGTTTTATGGGCAGTTATTTATCACGAGACAATAATCTTTCAGCGGACGATGGAGAGAGCTATGCTCGGAGTATCCCTGCGAGATCATATCAGAAATGAGGATATCTGTAAGAGAATCAAAGTCACGGACATAGCTAAGCAAAACTGAAGTGGAAATGGGCGGGCATATAGTTCGAAGAGCTGATGGTCGATGGGATCCCATGGTGTTGGAGTAGCGATCCCGTACCGGGAAGCTAGGTGGACCGACGACATCAAACGAGTCGCAGAGAGCCGCTGGATTCAGGTAGCGTAAGACCGAGGCCTGTGGAAGTCCATATAAGAGACCTTTGTCCAGCTGTGGACGTCTGTCGTTTGATAAAGACTATGTTTACGTTTTCTTATTAAATACGTAAGGGTGTTTGTTTTAAATATAATAAATATAAAAAAATTAAGTCATCTACAGTTACTATAAGAATTTCCGTATATTATTTCGTAATAAAATCTATATTCTAAAAGACTTCCGCAGGTAGCCTAGCGTTATATTTCCCTTAAACTCTATTAAAATCTGAGTGTTGATAATTGGATAATTTTGTGCCCATAACTGGTAACAAATGTGCGAATAATTGGGGACAGGGTCATTTTTCAATCTTATTTAAAATTCTAGTTGATTTAAACAAAAAAATTTCAATATTTTCTTTAATTATATATTTTATTAAACAAGTAACCTTATGAACACAGTGATTTATAGAATTTGGTTAAATTTATACTTAAAAAACATATTTGAAATAAGATAAACTCTTAAAGTGCCCATAATTGGGTCTGCCACCCTACATACAAAGAGAATGTAATCACTCCGTTTTACATATAGTATAGACCTCTTGGGTTTACTGTTTTTACATGGTTTTTGCGAATTTATTAATTTTCGTTTTATTTAAACGGTGTACTTAATATTTTAAATTCTGATATCTCCATTCTCCATATATTAAAACCAAAGAATATACTATTCTGCTTATAACTAAAAGAACGTGTGAACGCGTTTCGTGTTGTGTTTGGATAGAGACAATCATTAAAGTCATCCTGGTGCTTTTACATGTTTATTGTTTATTCTGAACATAATAAATTGAAATGGATTTGGAAGACGGCTTCGATGAACTTCTCGCAGAAGTGTGTGAACCCACTTCGCCCAAAAAACTCAAAACAGATGACCAAGAATTTTTTGTACAACCAGGTTAAAAAAACAAATATGTACATAAGTTTAATTGTAATCCCTGTTCTAGGATTCTATTCCATGAAGGAAGTCGTAATTTGTACGTGTAAAATCTTTCATATTTACTTTTATACTTATTGTAGGGACATCTAATTCAATACCAACAAAGTCCAGTACTTCTAAAACTCACTGTGTTTTAGTAAATCAAAAACAGGTAGGAAAACAGTAGGTTGGCTATAGTGATCCGGTACTCGCGTACGGGGATGGGAGTGGGGGGAAGGGTAGAGAGGGGTAACCCTCCTCCTTACCCCCAAATATCAGAAAAGTATAGTAAAAGGAAAACTCGTCAATTTCAAGTAGTTTACAAGATATTAATTTTTTACCCCGTATGTTAGTACTAGATATCTATAGTTTTACTAAACAAGGTATATTTTCTATTTGGTATGCTACCTAATTCAAAGAAACTTTAACATTTCTTTTTTTAGCGTGGAAATCCATTGCTGAAATTTATAAAATGTGTCCCGTGGGAGTATGATGATATTATACCTGATTATGAAATAGGAAAAACAATATGTGTACTTTTCCTGTCAGTACGCTATCATAATTTGAATCCAGACTACATTCACAACAGGTTGAAAGAGTTAGGGAAAAAATATGAACTTCGAGTGCTTTTGGTGCAGGTGATTATATTTTTTATTATATCTAGTTACCCTCTAAAGTTAAGAGTCTAAACTCTCTAACCACAGCAGACTTGAGACTTCAGAATTCAAAAAAAGGATAAAATGAAAACAATTTACTATCATCATCATTTATCTAATATTATGTGTGGGGTACAATAAAAGTATATTCATTCATTCATTCATCATCAACAACATCAACTCTCAGAGAAGAATTATGGGCCATAGTCCACCATCCTGGCCCAATGTGAATTGGTAGACTTCACACACCTTTGAGAACATTGCAGTAGAACTCACACGTGTAACTCACACAGGTTTCTAACAATATTTTCCTTCACCATTGAAGCATGTGATATTTAATTTCTTAAACACACACATATTCCAAAATCCATAGGTGTGTGCCCTGGATCGAACCTGCGACCCTCCGAATAGGAAACCACATCCTAACTACTAGGCTATCACTGCTCCAAACAGTCCACAATGAATTTTAATTACTTGAGTAATTACAGGTTGATCTCAAAGATCCACATACAGCATTAAAGAACTTAACAAGAATCTGCCTTTTGACTGATATGACTCTGATGTTGGCATGGAGTCCTGAGGAAGCTGCAAAGGTTGTGGAGAACTATAAAATATTTGAGAACAAACCACCGGATAGGATAATGGAAAAAATTGAAAATGATCCCCATCAAAAGGTAATTTTTGCTTTATACAGAACTAGTTTTTGCCTGCGACTTTGGTCCATGTAGAGTTAGGTTTTCAAATATTCAGTGGGAACCCTCTGTTTTTTCCAGTATAAAGGGTAGCTTTGCCACTCTTCAAGTCCTTAACTATACCAATGCTAAAAATCACTAACATTTCCTCTGTTGCTGTGTAATAGAAAGACAAAAACCAACACACTACAAAACACTATGGCATGGGGTTGCATTTTACTTTGAATAAATGGCAGTCAGCCAGAACTCCTAAAAATTCGATGAACAGAGTGTTGCAGATAATCATATGGGTTAAAAAAATATTCCCTTGTTTTAGATAATAAACGCTTTGTCATCAATAAAACCAGTTAACAAAACTGATGCAATGACATTGATTACAAGGTTTAGTACATTAGAGAATATTATTAAAGCAACCGAAAGACAACTAGCAGAATGTCCGGGGTTTGGTGCTACCAAGGCGAAAAAACTTCATAAGGCCCTACATGAACCTTTCTTGAAAAGGGGTCAATTAACCAAGGAAAAGTCGAAAAATGATGAATTTTCTGAAAATATGTGTTTAGAAGATGTAGAAAAGCTTGAGAACGAAATTCAAAATGAGGAGCAAACTTAGTATTAAAGAAACCGAAACAACTAGCGGAATGTCCAAGGTTTGGAGCTACCAAGGAGAAAAAACTTTATAAGGTTTTACATGAACCCTTCGTAAAAAGGACTCGGTTAATCATGAAAAAGTTGAAATATGATGAATTTTCTGAAAATATCTGTTTAGAAGATGTAGAAAAGCTTGGAGATGAAATTCGAAATGAGGAGCAAACTTAGTGCTAAGTTATGTGTAGGTACTTAATTAATTATTATTTATTCGATGTAATGTTTTAGTGAGATTCAAATTAAATAATTTCATTTTTAGGTTTTATGTTTGGTTTAAAATTATGTAACAACACCTCTATAAAGCTATTAAGCTATTCTCTTATATTAAGAGACAATTCTTCAAGTCATTTTTCAATATTAAAAATGCAGGTTACATATCGACTCTACTTGTATTAGTTAATAAAATACACAAGCAGCACAAGTCGATTATTATGATGATAATTCCCATGTAAAAACGCAGATTATTATGTGCGTTTTTACATGGGAATTATTATTTATTATCCGTTTCAACTAGACTCAAAGCTTGTACCCACAGATTACTATGATACTACGTATCAGATGGCTCAGTGCCCTACAAATTTTAAACCCTCGAAATCAAGGCCCATGATTGGCTAATGTATCATTTTGGTAAACTGCTGTAACCAATGGCGTAATAACAATTTTTTTTTCTATTTTTGTCTATGGATTTTTATTTTTGTTATGAAGGTATCTACCATAGGTATGTACCATAGGTATCTACCATAGGTATGTACCATAGGTATCTACCACAGGTATGTACCGTAGGTATCTACCTATTGCCATCCTTACCCATAATAATAATTATAGGTTATAATTTATAAAAAATAGGAAATAAAGAAACAAATTTTTTAAAAATATTTGTTTAATTCACTTTGAAATAACATAATACCTATCGCTTTTGTTATACATATTTTTGGAATTTCAGGTAAGTCTTTATGATCTTGTCTAATATATACTTATATGTCCTAATTTTGTTTATTAGATACACCCTACACCAATTAAGTCGTCATATTTTTAATAATTTGTTTCACGAAACGTTTTTCAAATTACAACACACTGGTAAACACATAAGATCCTAAACACTTTTATAATATAAACCATAAAACTTTGTCTTTTCTCACTGTGGAAACTTATAAAAAAAAAGCGTCCTTACGCGAATTATTATAACGGGCACATAACACTTGCACTATATTTCAATAAATTGAAATAACAATTGCTATTCTGGGACAGAAATATATGAAAATTAAACTAAAAAAACCAAATACAATAATGATGGCGTCGATTGGGCGTCAGCCATTCATAGATTACTGTAGATCTATAAATACTTCATACTACATATAGGTACCTAATGTAGATATAGAGATGTCTGTAAAAATTGTCATGCATCATAGTGGAAAAAATTTTGTAAGGCTATGGAAATTTGTATGGGACTGAACTGGCCGTGCTTGTACCTATTAGGAGTAAGTACTTACAAGAAAATCTATGGGCCTTAAAAGTTTAAACCTATAAGCTCATAACATGACTGATATTGTATATGTATTCTCATAACTGATTTTAGTTAAAACGAAGTGATTAGGTATATTCTCTTGGATTTTAGTCTGCAACTATTGAACTAAACTTGATACCTAGTGTTTCTTTACTATTACATAAGTATTGAATTATAAACAACATTTTTTAATGAAATAAAATAATGCAATTTTCTAGGACTTTCGTAACTGCTAATATGACGTAATAGTGTTAAAACTCATCACTTAATAATGAATTTCGTTACAACTTATTCCAATACATTACGTATTGGAATAAGTTGTAACGAAATTCATTTAAGTAAGTAAGTACCTTAACATGTTGGGTAATGTCTCGTACAGGTGGACCACTCTTATAAGTTACAGCAATATACTTGTGCAGACAAAACGAAAATAAGTATAATATTTTTTATTTGAAATTCTGATCCGCACTTGCTATTGCATTCATAAAAAGAGTTATGAGGACGTAAGTTGAGTACTTAGATAAATTATACATATTCTTAGGTTGAGTAGTAGAGAATTCTGTTCTCTAAAGAGGCTCGATAAGCATTATCCTAGGAGCAATAGTTACCGAGATATTTTTAATTTTGAATACTTATACTAAAATAACCGGTCAAATGCGAGCAAACGCCGAAAAAAGCACGTTTCTAGTAGAGCCCTCTAATTTTTTTTTTTAAATTATTTATTGTTATCTCCCGCCCCTTTAATTTTTTTTTAAATTATTTATTATATAGCGGCAACAGAATAACACATTCTCTGAAAATTTCAACTCTCTACCTATTACGGATCATGAGATACGGTCCGCTGACAGACAGACAGACGGATGGACAGCGGAGGCTTAGTAATAGGGTCCAGTTGGTTACCCTTCGAGGACGGAACCCTAAAAAGGGTCCCTTTGGTTACCTTTCGGTTGGTTGGTTTACTAAAAAGACTGAAAAATCTAACTCCACGTGGACGAAGTCGCAGGCAAAAAGTAGTTAGTGAGCTAAATAACTAGTGGCCATGTTTTGGATTCATATCACCAAGTATAAGTAGGGAAGTGTCTATGGGTGCCTTTCTTACTTTTTTGAACTTTTTAACGCTTTCAAAGTTCAAACGAGCCCAGAGCCTCGGCTGTAGCTTGCTGTATACCTTGGTGCGGTGCGAGCGGCGTTCAAAATAAAACAACAGCGTGGAACCGGCTTCGCTAGTGGCTGGACGTACCTACATTATATTAGGTACGCTTCGCCCAGCGCGATCGTAAAAATACAATCGGCGGGAAAACTTTTCAAATGTGGAACGGCAAAAGCAGTGTAATGGACAATCAATTTTTTACAAACTATTTATAAAATTTTATGTTAAAAATTAATTTTTTATTTGTGACTAAATTTGTTGAGCCTATTTTATCGTTCAAGATTTATTTTCGAGACAATTTCAATAATTTAGTTCTTTTTGTAATATTTTTCACGTTAATAAACTTAAAAAGTGCTAAGGTTGGTGATTTAAAAGTGTAACGTTGTCGAACAATAGGTGTGAAGCCAAGGTGTGAACTTTTGAGAGCATAGACATTTTTTATCTTTTGTTTACAAGAAAACGTGATGGTGCCTCGAGGAATAATATAATCGTGTAAGTTATTACTTATATTATTAAGAATAGAATAGAATCGAATTTTTTATTCAAATAAACTTTTACAAAGTGCTTTCGAATTAATTAAATAATATTAGTAGAAACTACAGTAATTTAATTTCCTTAATTTCTTTTAAGGTATTTTTATTGAAAAACCTGTCTGTACTTTTGGTCTTTGACCAATGCCTACTCGACGTAATCCGAGAGGATAAAACTTAGTAGGTTCTTGCCTATCACATCACACTTAATAATATAAAGGCGAAAGTTTGTATATGTGTGTGTGTGTATGTTTGTTACATTGTCATGCCACAACGAATGAACCGATTTGGCTGTGGAATGGAAATAGCTCAAACCCAGGATTAAGACATAGGCTACATTTTATCCCGGAACATTTTCTGCGTGATTTTAAGAACTAAATCCAAGCGAGCGAAACCGTGGGCATCAACTAGCAATAAAACTAAATATAAATTAAAAAATTAAAGAGGGCTCCCTTACTAGAAACGTGTTTTTTTCGGTACGGAACCCTTCGTATGCAAGTCCGACTCGCATTTGACCGGTTATTCTACATGAATTTGAAATACGCATCTATTAGGTATATTATCCGGGCATTTACATTTTCCAGCGCTATATATGCGAAAAAATCACGTCGATCCGTTGCTTTATCGCGGCGTGATTGAAGGACAAACCAACAAACAAACATACTTTCGCATTTATATTAGTAAGGATTTGTTGTTATAGCTGTAACCGAAATACACATTCTGAAAATTTCAACTCTACCTATTACGATTTACGGACAATGAGATACAGCCCGCTGACAGAAAGACGGACGGACAAGAGAGGCTTAGTAATAGGGTTCCGTTGGTTACTCTTCGGGTACGGAACCCTAAAAATCATTGCGTTTGCGTGATATTTGGCGAATTTTTCTAGCCTTCCCTCCCATCGATGTTGAGTCGAGCACAGTAGATAGGTACCTAGGAGGTTCCCGACTCACTTGTGGGCATCTGCTATTATTTAAGTTACTTACCTACCTATTTACATTGCCCATTTATTAACACGAAGCGATACGAACAGGTGACTACAGGCACGTGCCTTTGCCAGGTGAGACGGAACTTTTTTTATAAGCACTTTGTATCCAGATCTAGACACTTGATAAACTGCTGTCATTCATTACCTATTTTAATATATCTAGCAAAGTAATTACCTATTTGAGAATGAAGAAGGCATTAAAAAGCGTAACTAAATAACTATGCAAGATAGATTTTTAAATAAGTATATTGTTATAGGTAAGTAGATACTGAAATTGTAGAGATAAAGTTTCTATAAGAAGTCACGGATGCGTTTTGCTAAAACGAATTTGATGAAATAATGAAATCAACTCACGGCATGGGCTTGGCCCGATGTATGTATTGTTCTTTCATTTCACGAGGGCTCGTGGCTCATGGTTGTGTGTGTGTCGTATTTGTATAAGTGTGAGCGAGAGCTTGCTCGCGCCTAACCGCTCCCACCTAGGCTTCTGACAGGCACACACACTTACGCCATGTGCATGTACACGACGTAACCACAAGTAAAGCGCCCATAACTTCGTGAGATGCTTATCTCAACATATATATGGAACATGAAATTAGGTAGGTATACGCTTGTATACCTACCTAATTTCATGTTCCATAGAACATGAAATTAGTTTACAGATTGTGGTCTGTACTTAGCATGGCCCGGTTCCTGCAAGGCGTAATGTGTATCAGCATTTATGTAATCATTCGTGAAATAGGTGTGAATGCATCGTGTGCCGTAAATCGTGATCACTTTCATCGTGACATGACATGTTATGGGACAAAGAGAATGACTCCTGAGGCCTCTCACTGTTGTTCTTAGTTTCTAATGTATAGGTAGGTAATTACGTAATTTATAATTATGGCATAACTACTTGATGCCCGCGAGTTCGTTCGCGTGGAGTAAGGTTTTTGATTCCCGCGGGAACTTTCTTATTTTCCGGAATAAAAATAGCCCATGTATATACCAGACTACAATCGATCTCTGTACCTAGCCAAATTTCTGTCATTGCGGCGTGATTGAGTAACAAACATCCATCCATACATCCAAACTCTCATTTACAATATTAAGTAGGTAGGTAGGTAGGATTTTTTATTTTATTCGATGACAAGATAGCCCTTGACTGCGATATCACCTGATGTTAAGTGACGATCCAGTCTAAGATGGTAGCGGGCTAACTTGGAAGGGGTATGGCAGTGTAAATTCAACTCATACCCCAAATCGGATTCTACACGCCATCGTGCCGGAACGCTAAATCGCTTGGCGGCACGTCTTTGACGGTAGGGTGGTAACTAGCCACGGCCAACGCCTTCCACCAGATTAGTAGGATTAACTATTATGAGACAGCGGAGGCTTAGTACTTAGACTTAGGGTCCTGTTGGTTACCCTTCGGATACGGAACCCTAAAAATTGCCTACTTTCCTACGTAAGAACCTATTCCTACACAATCGTCTACGCCACGTCCGTTTTCATCAGTTACGCTCACTTCGTCATGGCTTAAATTAAAGAAAGTTGGTTCCTAATTCTCTGCAGTAATAAATATGAACCGTTTCGGAGCTTTGGTGGTCTTGTATAGTCTTATGTCTTACATACCAGCTTATAATGACCAGTCGTTATAAAGCTTATGTATGAAGTAATCTCGGTAAGAATTCACAAAAAGTAGGATTATGTAGGATTAGTTCGATGTCACTATATCTTTGAAAGCTACTTATTTGCTCATTGCCGAGACTAGTTAAGATATTAAAAAAAGAAAAATGATGTTGTGTTATTATATAAAAACTTTTATTTTAAGTGATTATACCGACTGTATATAAAAAAAAAATTGTCAAATCTATACTTATAATAAAACTGTAACGGGACGAATTCTGTATATTAAATTATATATATTTTGAAAACTTTAGTCGGAGGATGCTTTATTATCGATAATGAGCCCTAAACAATTTTTTTTGAATTTTTTGTCTGTCTGTCTGTCGGTCTGTCTGTATGTCTGTCTGTATGTCTGTCTGTCTGTATGTCTGTCTGTGCACGCATCACGCGAAAACTACTGAACGGATTTGAATGAATAGTGGTAGCTGTTACTCCGGGTCATTATATAGTATACTTTTTATCCTGATAAACAATAAGGTTCATCCGGGATAGGGGATAAAAGTTTTTGTTGATTTGCTCCATAACTTCGTCAAATCTAAACCGAATCCGATAATTCTCTTTTTTTATTATAAATTATGTACTATTAGAAATATTTTGTCCAATTTTGGTGAAGATCTACTAAATATTATCGGAGATAGAGGACATAACTTCTCGCGGATAGTAGCAAGTCACTCTAAACTTTTTCCACGCGGACGATGTCGCGGGAATCAGCTAGTACAAATTATAAATAATAAATAATTAGTCATAATAAAGGGAATAACGGCTCAGGCCATTGTCAATAAAATCAGAACGAGAAGTCGGAGTAACTAATACATATCTACTATAGGTACATATCTATAATTTGGTGCGTGGATTTGACTCGTGCCGTGTACGGGTCGGCGCACGCGCAGCCTCCGGTTTTGCTCCTTTTGTGTCACGTATTTTAAAGCTCTTAGCTTTGCTGTGTGCGTAGTTTTGCTTGTGTTAAGCACACGTGCGTTACAAGAAATCCTTGCTTTGTTTGGCTTTAGTACCTACTATATCTACTTATACAAATATGTAAGATTTACCTATAGATCTCAAGCCTTTCTTTGTTGCAATTTTGAAAGTAGTTGCACAGTCACAGTGGAATAATCAAACATGATTTAGCATTCATATTGTATAATAACATCGTCAGTGTTTGAGTACGAAGTCAGTCCAATATGATGTGTTGGTTTATTTCAGTAGGTTATACATAGATAGGTTAGTTCAATTAATACCAGGCATTGAATAGCTGTTCCTACTAACCAATTTCAGTATAGTAACTAATTTTTTTTTAAATATATAAGAAAATAAAAAAAAAATTAGATTTGCCGATTAACTACATTAGTCAGGGAAGAACTATCCCTTGTCCAATTTCTTAACGTTTGATAGCAATAGCAGGGGGCTAAAGAGTCAAGTTTTTGATTGGGTTGGCATTCGTTTCGCCACGAATGTCGGCGGCTCGCTTCGCTCGATTCGTTTTGGTAGGCCCGTTTCCGCCAAGATTTCCTTCGCGAGTTTCGGGCTTTGCGCTTAGCAAAAATATTCATAGAATAGGGCAGACTCACGTAGTCTGGCACAGGCTATATTCGAAAACATTTGTAATATTACCTTCTATAGCCAATTACATACTTACTTTCCTTGGTCTCTTTCTTTGAACCATTTTATTTATTCCTCTAAAATTGTAAAAAAATTGTGACTTAGGTACCCCTATCATGAAACTTGTCTTTATTATATCAATGCTCTATCTATACCTATATTTTTATAGCCGTTAAGAAACGTTAAATAATTAATATCGGCAATAAAGTCAGGAATTTATTACAGTCAGACATATTGCGAAACCAGTAGCCTTACACTGGTTTCTTATTTTATTTGCTAAAGCCTGCTACAGGCTGTAGGCGGCACGACAAAGCAGCGGACTC
The DNA here is from genome assembly GCA_038048805.1 of Hipparchia sbordonii. Classification (NCBI taxonomy): domain Eukaryota; kingdom Metazoa; phylum Arthropoda; class Insecta; order Lepidoptera; family Nymphalidae; genus Hipparchia; species Hipparchia sbordonii. Next base: position 10,750,336 of record CM076104.1, on the reverse strand, counting down.
ATGGGTAGAAAAACAAACTACGTGACTTTACAATGCTAGACTCTACCAACATTAGCAACATTAGAAATCTAACCAATATAGGTAGGTACACCGCACCAGATAATATGTACTAAGAAAGTACCTAAATGGTTTTTGAACACGGATTCTTAAAAGGGAAAGGTTCGACCTGAATATTTTTCTTAAATTCATTTGGGCACGTTCCTACAATTTACTCTCCTACCTTGCTCTGGAGTCAACTTTTGAAAAGAGTTGGTCGTCTCGTCGGTAAAAACGTCGGTTGGTTATATTTTAACCAACCGAATTTTACGAGTAGATCTTGGAGGACATATGGCTATATCCTCCAAGGAGTGGATGCGTCGAAAAGGTTAAAACCTAAACATCAACGGAATAAATTAATAACGTGGGACTGACATGGGACTGAAGGTATAAAAGAAAGTATAAAAGTAACATTCCTTATACAGCAAACACATTAAAACGAATAAGGGTAGCCTGGACACTGCAGGTTTATTTAAACGTTTTGAGTGCTCCTAGACTTGTTCATTTACTTCTCAAGTTTTTTCGAAACAATTTTGGTATCCTTAACTATGAAACCAATAACATTTTATGACAGCCTCAATAGTCAGCTATAATATCATCGCCTTGAACTTTAGCTCGGTCCCCACTTGAACCGTTACGAGAAAGCTTTTAAAGTTATCGCTTAAAATAATTTATTCCTAATGGAACACTTGAGATCGAGACGGCCCTTTTACTTCAATTTAAAGTAACGCGGATCGGAAGAAATGTGGAACCTCTTGCGTCTCATATTTTTTGCGATGCATAATAATATGTATTATGTAGGTACCTATAACTTTTTCACACACTTGTGTACGTCAGAGTTCAGAGCAATTTTTGCGGCATGGTAGAGATACCAACTGTCCAACTCTAACTAAAAACAAAGATTAGGCTTTTATTATGTTTCTAGATATACCTAAATGCTAATATTTTTATTGGTCTTGCCTGCGTGTTCGTCCGCGGATAGTTAGGTTTTACAAAATCCAGCAGGAACCCTGGATAAAATATAACTAGATTAACTAGTCTATACATTTTTTTATTATTATTATTCAGATAAAAGATTCTGATTTTTCTATTCTGATATTATATAGGTATGTTATCTTATATAGGTAAAGCGATGATAATGATTTTTGAAATGAACACTCAATCATTTTATTTTGCCCACTTAAATATGTAAGTATGTATTTATTTCAAGTTAGCAAGCAAGTTTGTGTTTTTTTATGTACCTACTAAATAAAGTAAAATATTTCTATACTTACTTAGTTAGGTGTTGGTACTTACATTATTATAAATAGCTAAGAAATCTCCTAATCATTGTGATCGAGGTCAAATAGGTAGGAACTTAAACACAGAGTCCCATATTATTTTGTGATGAGCAGAAAATGTGATGCTTGCGTTCTACGATATAGTAGGTACCTACTAGGTAGGGTAAGGAAAGGTATTTTGGTGGTATAGGTAAATTGGTGACATTTTTTTAAAAACATCTCACACTCTAACCTATGCAAGCAAGTTGATGAGACGGCACTAGCAGGTTATCACAAGTGTGAGGAAAACAGACATATATTTCACGTTTCTCTTGACCGCTCGAGTGTTTTGTAAACAAACTTTTTCATCGAAGTAACGTCGGTGTCGCCATTTTTTTACTGTGTACGCGCTGTTTGCGTATTTTGACGAAAATAAATTAAAATAATTAGTATTCCAGTGGTAAAACGTACAAAATCTTGAAGATACAATTACTATTAATCAAAAAAAGCTGCAGTGAGGTTGTGAGAGGATCTAGGTAAGTTGTTATTCCTTAAGTTGTGAACGTCAATTCTTAGTGTTTATACGAAAGTTTTAGGTACGTTTTTGGAAGGCTAAGTTTGAATCTGATTTGTGTCTTTGTTTGAAATAAAATAGTAAAGTGTAATATAGTGTTCGAAACCTAGTATTTCTGGCAATTGGTGAATATATTTTAATTTAGATTTGAAGTACTTTTTTTTTATCGCCAATTTGCCTGTACAATATTTTTTCCTGTCACCAAATTACCTTATAACTTATTTTTGTTTCAGATCAGTGATGGAAGACAATAAATATAGAAAATATAACCAGCAACAACTAAAAGAAGCTGTAAATTTAGTCAAAAATGAAGGGAGGACCATTTATAAAGCTTCCAAGGAATCAGGAATTCCATGGAGTACCTTAAAGAGGTACCTGGAACGTGAAGAAGATTCGGTAAGAAAAATGGGAAGGCCTTATGCACTTCCAAGTGACTTAGAATTAAGATTATATAACTATATTATCGAAATGCAGGAACTGGGATTTGGGTTGACAGTTTTTCAAATAAGAAAATATGCCTATGACCTTGCTGAGGCCACGGGTCGGGAAAACTTCTTGCCTTCGGCAAAACGCATGGCTAGTAAATGGTGGTGGAACAGCTTTAAAACTAGATACAACCTATGCTTACGAGTGCCTGAAAATCTTTCAGCTTATAGAGCTTCTATGTCCAATGAAGTGATGATAAATGATTTTTTTAAAAAGTTAAATGATTTGTTAACTAGACTAGCTATCAAAGACAAGCCTCAACTTATTTGGAATTGTGACGAAACTGGTTTGTCATATGTGGTAAAACCATCGAAAATTGTTACTGGAATAGGTAAAAAATATGTTTACAGAAGGACCTACGCTGAACGAGGCCAAACCCAAACGATGTTAGCATGCATTTGTGGAGATGGAACTTGGATTCCGCCTATGATCATATTTAAAGGTGTTCGTTGGAATGACTCACTTAAAAACGATGCTCTTCCTAATACCCTAGTTAAACTGTCTCCCAAGGGATGGATTAATTCCGAGTTATTTTTAGAATGGTTAATTTTTTTTATAAATTGCATACCGCCCGAACGTCCCGTAGTCCTTCTTATGGATTCACATTCTGCGCATATTGGACCAGAAGTCCTTAAAATCGCCAAGGATAACAAAGTGTTTCTCTTCACTTTTCCTGCTCATTGCACACATTTATTACAGCCTCTTGACGTCGGTGTATTTAAGCCATTGAAAAGTTACTGGCGAGAAAGCATGACTAGGTACATGAACGATAATCCCACAGATCCTCCAAACCGTTATAATTTTCACTCCATTTTGAATCCAGCATTTATAAATTCATTTACTGCAAAGAATATCCAAAATGCTTTTAAGAAAACAGGAATTTGTCCTTTTAATGAAAATGCTATTTCAAAGCAAGCGTTAAGGCCTTCCGCTCTAACAGACACAACTCAACCTGAAAATCCAACAATTTCAGTAACTTCTTCCAATCAAAATACTGAAATAAGTGCAATTCTCCAAACACCTAAATCATCAAAACGATCAGAAAAAGCAAGAAAAAGAGATTCGAGTGCCAAATGCTTAACACCAATTGATGTGGATGAGAATGAAGAGGTTTTTACAGAGAGCTCTCAGTCTCAGCCTTCTACATCAGGAAAACCTGGTCGAAAAACTAGAAAAACTAAGGCTCAAGAAAAAGAAGATGATTGGGAGTGTGGGTTATGCGAAGTTTTGTACTCAGTGGATGTGAAAAAAAGAAATGGGGCCAAATGGATCCAATGTTCCTACTGTCTCACGCCGTACCACGAGATATGTGTATCTGTTGAGGATGCTGACCTCGAAGAACAGCTTTATTACAGATGTGACAATTGTATATTACATTAATGAGTGATTTTCGTAACTTGAATAATAATATTTTACAGTTTTAATTATGATTATTTGCTATTATTATAATATCACCAAATTTCCTACCTAGTGTCACCAATCTACCGAACCATATCACCAAAATACCATGGATTTCTTTATAATAAATATAAGAAATATTCATAAAGATATGAAGTTTTTATTTCTTCAAGTCTATTCATTTTATACCTTATGTAGTAGGGTGAATATTCAAAGTAATGAAAATTACGTATTTCAGTGAATAAAAAATTGAAACTTAAGTTTAGACTCCATTTAATATACGTTTATCATGCACACCTACATACTTTATCGTGCACATGGTGTGTTTATTGAAATTTCTATGTAAATCACTCAGATTTTTAGTGAAAATAACATTAAAATTCATTACCGGCACCTGTTTTATTACTAGATATTTTATATTTAATAATATTTAGTAAACCTAGCACAAAAATAATGTTAATTTGGCTACTGTGCCGAATAATTAAATAATTTTTTATTACTTCTTCATAATTTAAAATTAATTTTACAAAGAAATATATAGTCAAATATGTTTTTAAAGTTTTGTCACGATGCAAAGTTCATTACCGGAACCCTCCGGAATCATCACGGGAAACATGTTTTTACGTGACAAAATCTTGCCGCTACATAGTGAGCTCTCGGCGTCCCGCACCTCAGACCTCAGTCGACCGGAAAACGTAGCAGAAGGAAGACGTACGCACGAACTCGCGCAAAAAATTACAACTGAAAGTGTATTATAATATTTTGTCACAGTTTATGTTTCATTACCAGTCCGCTTATATTTTGATAAATATTTAAAATTGGAATTTTATTGCGATAACAATACATCAAGTTCTCGTCTAGTTTAATTTTTAAATGATTAGATAGCATATACTGCTTATAGAAAAATTAATAATAAATTAAAAGTGCATATTTGTCATTACCGTGTCCTTCATTACCGTCGTTTACCGTAACCTTTTTGAAGTTCATTTAATGATTTTTACTGAAACTACATTATATACAGGAATACTTTCGAAGGGAGATGATTCTACAATTTGGTAGTACATGGAAAAAAAGATCTGGAGCACCTGATGGTCGAAGTGCTCCAGGCACCCAGGTGGTGGGGGTGAAATTGCGTTCGGTGGCGTGCGGTGCGGTTGTAGAAGTTAGAGGGCTCCCCGTTATATAGCCGATAGAGCACACAAAGCGAGCTTACATCTGCGGTGTTCCAAGCTTTCCAGCGAGTAGGTTAATTTGGGATTGTCCACAAGCCGAAGTGCCCTCTTTTGAATCCCAATGCTGTTGGTAGGAGTAAGGGAAGTGTTCTGAAAGAGAAGAGGCGTGGTAAAAGGGGCCTTTTTTGCGGTAAACGCACAAACTTGTGTTTTTGAAGGGTTAAATTGAACAAGATTTTGTGAACCCCATACGGACACTTTCTAGAGAGAAGTCTCAATGTCCGACACAAGTTTGGCTCTATTCTCCTCCAGCACTGCGCGAGAGAACTGTGCATGGCCTTTGTAAAGGGCATCAGAAGTACTGTCATCCGCATAACAATATATGCTGCTGTTATGCAACATATCATTGATATGCAGAATGAACAAAGTAGGCGATAGCACTGAGCCCTGTGGAATGCCAGCATTGATGGGCTTAAGTTGAGAGCAAAAACCGTCGACAGCGACCTTGATGCTGCGCCCATGAAGAAAGCTAGCGACCCAATGGCACAGCTTCGCAGGAAGTCCGTAAGATAGCAGCTTCGATAGCCAAGCCCTATGCCAAACCCGATCAAAGGCTTTAGCGATGTCGAGGCTGACCGCTAGGGCTTCCCCCTTACTGTCAATATATCCCCAATGTACCCCGTATATCACGCAAGGAGTTTTGACACCGCGGGATGGTCAGCGGTGTTTTCCCACCATCATCAAGCGTAGAGTTGGCAGCAAAGAGAGTGCCCAGAATTTCGGCTTTCTCTTTGGCAGTGTAGGCCAGTGTATCATCCGGTTTGCTTAAAGGTGGAAACGAGGAACGACAGAAGTTGCCTTACATGGCTTTCAACAGAAATCAGAAAGCACGGGAACCAGAAGGCAGTGAGACTAGTCTCTGCCCAATTCTGTCGATGTGCTCAAATTTTGCCCTGGCAATGGCATTTTTGTAGGCTCTGGACGCAATGTTAAAGATTTTCTTAACATTTGCAGCATTGGGATCATTGGTGCAATGTGCAGAGAGCCAGGACTGGTAGGAGTTTTGTTTAAGTATAGCAGCCTTATTACAGATCCCGTTGAACCATTTCTGCGCGCGCTTCCCAAAAGGTATGAGGGAGTTTGAAATATAGCAGTCCATACCTTGGAGTATGGCATCAGCAACTGCTTCAGCACAGGTGTTAAGGTCGTTTGTTGAAAAACAAAGCTGTGCCCACGGATATGAGGCTACCGGTATTACGCGTGCGAACAGAGGATGGAAGTGGCACGGAAGTCTGTACTAGGCAGGGGTTAAATGTTCCTAGGGGAGCATCGACTGTTACCTGGTAGCCGGTAGGGTGAGTGGTAAGGAAGAGGTCCAATATAGAGGGAGTCTATTAAGTTATGGAAGAACTGCTTGATATTTTGTTATTTGAAACGATCTTACTCCAAGCAGTGACGGGCCCAACAAGGTTCTCGGTCGACGAGTGAATTACCAATTCCCTGTGCACGGCTGGGCACTTGCTTTTATTCGTACAAGTTTATTCAAATAGAGAATTCATAAGAAATTCTGCCAAAAGTATACATAAAAATTCATTACCGTATACAGGGTTCATTACCGTAGCTTGACATAAATTTCTAGTGGCAATAACTCTTTGAATATTTGAAATATATACGTGCCTTTCACTTGTGTATTTAATGAAATAGCACCAAACATTATAATACTATCAAAAATTAAAAAAAATGAAATTATGCTTGTTCCTAAAAAAATGCGCAAATATCGTCCAAATTGAATATTCACCCAGTAGAATATTGAATGGTAATATACGAAAAATCTTTCTCGTAGCCAAATTCCTATCAAATCACCTTCACCATTTTTATCATCAATATACCTTACCTTACCCTATACTGTATTTGCGTTTCAGAGAGTTCATCAAAACTAGTCTTTAAATAGATTTATGGCCACACTGAAATACCTATGTAGGTACGTGTTGAAATCGTTGCATACGAAGAAATTGTTGACACGTACGTAAACAAAAGCTTCCGTATTATGCATTTGTAAATAGATGTTAAAAACCAGGAACGGGATGGTTTGCGCAAGTGATATCGAGATTAACCTCGATTTTTGTTAAATTATCGATTTCGATAGATCGGAAGTGATGCCACTTTCTGACCGAGAATAGATCGCGTGTGTTTGCTTTTTATTTAGAAACATGTGTAAGCAAATGATAGGTAGGTAGTAGGTAGGTACTTTACAAATGCATATCCAATGACATCCTTTAAAATATCTTTCATTCTTTCCTTCTCAGAAAACTTAAGTTCGATTTTGAATTACTTATACCTACCTACTTTATTGTTAACATTTATGTGCATTGTATTACATGAGTAATTTCTTGGTATGAACCGGTGTAATGTCTATGTAAAATACTGCAATAAACTAAAACATTGATAGTGCAGTCACACATTATGAGAAGAGAAAGGTTCGTGATTTTTATTTACCACTAAAATCTCATTACCACGCCGCTATAACAATATCTTTCACTTTTTTAAACGACTTCACAGAAGAAAAAATAAAAATTAGCAAACGAAGTAACGAAGAACTGCAAATGCGACCTATTAATTTAGTTTAGAGATTGTCTACAACAGAATCAGCCACATTGAAAGTGTAACAATGACAAAAGGGGGATATTGTCATTGTAAGCAACAATATTATGAAGCTTAGCTTACATTTTATAGTGTGATTGAACAGAAACCGCTTATACGGAATGCGGCTTGGTGGTTATTATGTGGCGACAAGGGACTCGTGAGTAATGAGTGCGCGTCTTTATACCCACCTTCGGCTTCCGTGTGCATTCCCCTGTAATCATCGTTATTGCGATACTTCGAATGTTTGGTTTGATTCAGAGCTCAGAGCATACTTAATGACAAAATGATAATAGGTACCTACTTATGCTATTTTTTCTATAGATGCAAACAAATAAAATTGAAGATTAAGTACTGTTATTTCGAAATAACAGTACCTTATTGCTCAATTTTTCTTATCTACATTAGCAGTCAACTTGTTATTTACATTACCGACAGTGCCACCATAAGGATTGTTGGATTGGTGTTCACCCAAATACATCGCGATTCTACGAACTACTCGGTCACACTTGTCCCGATAATGCGAATATTCGCCGAATCCCGATAATGTAGCCGCAGTATCAGAGTAACAGAGGGAGGGAAATTGCCAAAGGATACCCAACATCGGTCAGCCATTCAGTACCTAACCGAGCGGGGTCAACGTTGCTTAACTAGCGTGATCGTTTGATATACGCTGTCAGAAATAAGCTGCTCGTCCCTCCAAGACAGACATGCTAAAAGAAACCTTATTGTTTCAGATGCTTCCAAAATGTCGCTCCACAAGTTGCGTCGTGCATATTTTATCGAAATGGGGGACTTGTGACGTGTAATGGCGACCGCAATGGCGACTCCCGCGCACGAAGTCTACCTGCACGCCAACGAGTTGCGCCCCCAGCACTCCAGGGAAAGCTCGCGGGATTCCGGAATCTTCCACACCACCAAGGGCCTTTGGAATGCACCGGGTCAGAACAACTGCTTTCTGAACAGCGCAGTGCAGGTGAGTTACAATGGCAATAACTTTTTTTTTGTTCTTAAATAATACCAGTACTTTTTATGATTCGTTATCCTACTAATTTAATGTTGTGAGGATAGTGGTATGGATGGATGGATGTTTGTTATTCTTCACGCAACAACGAATGAACCCATTTGGCTGAAATATGGAATGGAGATAGCTCATACCCATAGACTACAAGAGTTTCCGCGAGAAACAAAAACAACCTTAATCCACGCGGATGAAGACGCGGGAATCATCTAGTACTTAATAAAGCTCCTTACCAACCACGGTCCTTACTTGTTTAGGTAAGCCCAGAGCAAGGCAATTTAGTTGAAGTATTGTCAATACGTACATTTTATGTTCGGTGACATATCCATATAACGGTGAGCACTCATTAACACTGGACCATCTTCGTTTTTCTGCTTATTCAATAGCAGCACTATTTCTTGAGGAATAGAGTTTACTTTAGACTGTATATGTAAAATTAATACTGGCTTTGGACGTCGAGGGTCGGACGATGACGTGACTCTACCAATAAATGAGAACCTGTTTACATTAAGCCGTAGTCAAACACAATGCGCAGCGGCAGCGGGTCCAACACCCCAGAAGTTGTTGCTCAATATCATCTTAACCGATAGACGTAAATAGGTCTTTCGAAATGATCGCCACAGAACACGATCCTGTGCCCCCTACATCCAGCGGCTGCTAGCGACTGCTTGAGATCTTCCGTCCGCTTTGTGAGGGGTCTATCAAACCCCCAATACCCATCAGCTCTTCAAACCTCTGTACTTTCACGCGCTCTATACTATGAACATCCTATTCCTTTCTTATTGTCGCGCGAAGTGTAGTGTGAAGTGATTCTAGATCGCAAAAGCCATCGAAAGAGTGTTTCATAACAAAGGTGCAGCAGCGTCTTTTTGAAAGCATCTGAAACTTATCTTTTACTTATTACATAGCGTGTTTTGTTTTTACTGTACCAATTTTAACCGAGTTTCGACGTGAAGCCGAGAAGCGTCTTTCAATGATTACAATAATTAAAATAAAAAACGCTGTCTCGGCTTCACTCGTATGCGTGTATAGGGTCATACTTCTCAGCAAAATTCGCTCATGATACGCGTTTAGTGTGCTCACAGATTCATCGGATTCTTTTGTGGTGACATTTGACCTTATCAAAAACTTTATTGTATTTATCACTACTTGGTATATTTTCTAAAGCCTTGGAAAATACTTATTCTTATCTTTGAAACTATAACTTAATATTGATTTCCCTCATAACTTTCTCTTTCTCACGAGTTAGAGACCTTCAGATATATTTTTCGTAATTTGCGAAACCGATTTCGATTTCAGAATTATCAATAAATCCTTAACAACTTGTTTATAAGTATTTATGTAATATAGATGAGAATCTTACGCATCGTTTCCTTTCTGAGGTCATAAGGAGATCTGGTTTCAATGTTTTTTTCCAGTTTGGGTAAAAGTTGCGGTCACACATACCTAATGTTTATAACTTTATAGAACATAACTTACCTGCAGATATTAAAGCAAGAGATCCTATTAATATTGTAATGTCTGTTACTCCTTCACTCCACAACAACTGAACCGATTTGGCTTTTATTTGGAATGGAGATGATGACAGATGGGTTTAAGAGTTCCCGCGGCAGGTATCATCTAGTAATGTCGTTGTCGGGTCCAGACCGGAGCCGGGCCAGTTAAGAAACGCCGAAAAGGTGTCCAACAGAAGGGAGTTTAACAGGCTATAAGTACTTCAGTTTTATAGATGGGTGCTGTTAAAAATGATCACGTTACTCCGACACGCATTATTTAGTGCACGCATGATGAGATTCCAGCGTCGTTGACCGGTTGATAAACCGATCCAATTTACATCCACGTAATTACTACCACGAGTAACAGAGGTAAGACAAAAACGGTTCATGGCTCTCCCACTTCACTTTGAAGACGAGGGCCTCATCCAATTAAAATACCTTGGTAAAAACCCTACCCAGTGCCTTAGAAAAAACAACATTACCTAGTACCTACTTAGGAACAAAATAAATGTATTGCTGCCAATGAAAAAATACAAATTGTTGCATGTGGATACATATCTAGATATTATACGTGCTAATATTATATATTGTAGTGTAGCTACAAAGTCCAAAGTGGATATGCTGTATTAGATATGCTAAAAATATTGAAGTTCTTTTTAATAGATTTAACGCAATAATGGAACTGTAATGCAAAATTCCAAGTTAGACATACTACGTTAGGATGAAGGATGAAACGCTTTCTGCACGCTTTAATCCATGAAACGCTGGAGTGTGCCACAAGGTACCTTCGTACAAGGAAAAAGCGTGAATTGTTGGCACGAGCGGGGAATGTAGCAAAAAAACGAGTTATCCTGCAAAAGGAATTTGTGTCTGGGGATGCGACGACGTGGAAGACTGCGTCCCACGATGATTGATTATAGGACAACTTGCAATGCTTTCCTTTGAAAAAATTGAAATACGATTGCAATCATTGTTGAAATGTTCATAATAGTCATTCATATTGCGCACAATATAGAACAACCTCATTCATATAATCTTCGACCTAGCAGGCAGGGGTTATTTTTATTATAATAGGCATGTTTTTCATTATGTGTCTTCGATTTCCTGATCTCTGAAATAAAATGAATACACTTTATTCGACACCAGAGTAAAACAAATCTTAAAATTAAACTAAAAAAGTAAAGAACAAAATCTACACCACATTTCAGCCAGAGGATATCGATTTCGAAATAATTGCCTCTTATTATAATTTTTTTGAACGACAGAATAACCAAAACAAAGCAAGTTTTAAAATTCTTGTCCAGACTAATAAATCTTGGAACTTATATTTTTCATTTGCTTATTTACTTCTTCTACGAGATGAGCTGTTTCTCTTTAATTAATTTTATCAACCCACTCTCTACTATTTCGATACTATATCATCCGATTATTCTGACCTAAGTAGGTTCGCGTTCCCATAAAATCTACATAGCTAATGGGACCACGAGATAGCCCTATCAATCTTCCTAAACAGATTTGAAAATTGCCTCACTTTCTTTTGATCACCATATTTTCAAATTAAGCCTTTCGGTCATTGATCTTGGTGCAAGTGTGAGAGACATGGAGCAGAGGTGTTTCAAACATATATAGTGTCTTTCATACGCGAAGTACTTCGTTTCTGAAACGTACCGCTAAGGCGTGGAAGTGTCCTTCCAGCATCCGTGATTCCTGCCACGTATATAATTTGAGTACCTTTAAGGCAACAATGAGTAGGTATTTTCTAGTCAAGCGCGTTTCAACCTTATACCTCATCAATGCTTTCCATCATTCATTGATTGTCATGAAGTGCAAGCCTATCTTGGAATAATAAAAGTAAGGTATACCTAAAAGCTTCAATAGCTCAATGGTGGAGTGAAATCCCAAGAAAAATTATTGTGTTAAACAATCCAAGCACCGTTGAATAAATGAACAAGCTGTAGGTACCTACATTTAGTTGGAAGGATAAGGAAAATGTTAGTTATGACAAGGGAATGTAATGGCTGATGGTCCTTACACTGTCCTCGTAAAAATATTTAAGCGTCTGTCTGTTATTTCAAAATAAGGGTCTCTTATTATGTTCATATTACTTTGTCTGTCCGTCTGCTTGTATGAGCTAATCTTCGAAATGGCTGAACAGTTGCGACAGAACTTTCACAGGCAAGCAGAGCATTATGCAGTTATGGTTTATTCTTCCCCGGAAAAATAAAGAGTTCCTTTATGATAAAAAGACCAAGATATTATATCCACACGGATGAAGTTGTAGACAAAAAAAAAGTATGATAATATTATACCTAATGTTATACTTAGTATTGTCAATCTTTCTTCTCTATATACCTCTATAAAACGTGTCTTAGTCCGCAGATGCAATCTGTACCCTTTTCCTAATTACCTTGATAAGGCTTATCTGCCACCATTTCCTTAAGCTCGTCAGGCATCGTAAAAGGGCTCTTCACATGTCATGTCATTGTTATCTCTACCTCATGTATATTACCTCTCCTAATACGGTGTTTACTTGTGTAAGTAGTAAGTTCATTATCTCTTTACTATGATAGCAGGTCTTAAGACTGAGTGATTTTATCATCGTCACGTCGTATATCTATAAGATTTGTAATGCCTACTTATGTATATGTCTTCGTTTTATATCAACTTTGCAATCCTAGATAGAACACAGTAATATTTTTCGTCCTCTTCATGAAACATATGTGTGAGCGAGAAAGAAAGCATTGGCTTTGGCTCCTGAAATGTAGTTCCCTGTAATGGTCGTGCCTTGCGTTTCTAAACAATCCTCTTTGAACAGGTGCACGTGTGCTTACATAAGTTATTTTACAAACTATCAAGTGTGCCTCTCACGTACACTATGTTTACATTTGGCGCCATTGCTTTCTATGATACTCGTAGTTCAACTTTATCTAAAGGTACGTACGTACACCTATCCACGTCGATGATTTTTATTTAGGTGCTATTTTGCAGAATAAAATAGCAATTTACTAAGCTATTACACAAAAAAGCCCTGAAAACTTTTATTTTGTAAATAAAAGCTCGATACAGGGTACGGCCACAGTATGAGGTATTATTACAGTTGTCCTTACCCTCGGTAGTACAGCTACTTGTACGTATTAGCTATGCTGAACTAATAAGTATTCCCTTTTCCCCTTCAAATAAACGCAAAGCTTATGTTAGGAGTCGTTACGACAATATTGCAACAGCAACAGATGGGGATCGAACCGTCGACCTTTATGTTGGCAGACCGCGTCTAGCCATTGCCTTATTGAAACTACGGAGATAAAGAAAAAGTAATAGCTTACCATGAATAATAATCAAATGTTCATCCCTACCTACCAAACTGTTACACATGCTATGGTCATTAATTCGATTCTAATTTCGAGCACGTAACCTGTATCCAGCAACAGCACACCGCCTATAAAGTCCCGTGACACGAATTCTTCGTAACACTGCGCAGCAAACCAACACATAACACATCGTCAAACGAATCCAGTAAACACAAACGAGCTTGTTTACGTACGGTGTGCAGCAAACGCTTACTCGTACATAAGCCGCCTTTTCACCCAAGATGTGCTAGGAAGATGTGTTTAAACACCATAAATATGCTAATACAACTGCAATACAGCGTTTTTGCCAGCGAAGAAGAGCTCCCTTTTTATTTACGTCATCCAGACGTGGGTTATAGTTCATACTATGGTCTCGGGAGCGTAAGACCTAATCAATTCTAATCAAACCTTGAATTCCATATTCCTCCTTCACGGAGGTCGGAGCCTCTCAGGTGATGCCCTTAAAAAGACCGCACCTCCGAAGTTCTTGAGCTTTAGAAGCTAGAACTCAATTCCCCATTTGGGTGACCAAGCCAAGTTCGAGTTCCAAGCCATTTTGAATTTAAAAATCATTTCTAATGCATCCTTGCAGTTAGTGCACCCTAAGGCATCCTTGCAGTTAGACAATCTTACTCGTAGCAGTAAGAACTTCCTATTTGAAGAGACAGCTTCTGTGCTTGGCGTACCTACCTATGAACTATTAAGGTTGATCACTAGCAAATGGTTAAACCTCTGAAGTAAAAAGCAAATTGTCGGCAACAATTTTTGTAGCGCACTGCTGGTCGACTCTATCTAATCTCAAGTCAGAATTTTTCCCAGGACAATGTTCTTTCGAAAAAGATACGCATATAAGAACAATGTAGGGCTTGCCAAGGATAATTGAAATGAATAAAATCTTGCAAGACAAGTTCAATACAAGTAGGTACATATTACGAAGAGCCTTCTTCATTGTTGCTCACAATTAATTGCAAAGGTAGGAATAAATGGTCAGCTTTTTGTGGCGGCACCTGCGACATTCCGTCGTGCGCCCGACGCTGCTATTTCCGTCACAGATAAGTACATGTTTTACGGCAAACCATAAATATTTATGTCACAGTAGAGGACAGGGGATGTTCGCGGATTAGACCTCTCAGCATCCCGTTAAATGGGCATTTATAAAAGTGGATTTCATTGTAATATTATGTAGCTATACAGCAACTGCTGAGTTTCTTGGCGGCTCTTCTCAGCAGAATCTGCATTGCGAACCGGCAGTAGAGTCATGACGTGTCATAAGAGCTACAAGTTGGCCTACATAAAATAAAAGATTTAGAATTTTTTTCTCTTGAATTTTGAATATTTCGTTTATTTATTTAATCGTATGGCGTTTGTTAAATAAAGGAAATAAAAAGTGATTCCTCTGAACGGGGTATCTCCCGTTTAAGATTAATTTTTCGTTAAAGTTCGACACCTTTACATCAGCTCTTTGAGAATTTGAGTAAGTGTCTGTTATTTTAACGAACTGTCAGCAATTTTTCTTGAGGAAACTTATTTTTATACGTAAACTTAAAGCGACTTAGGCAAAACCAATTAATAAAATTTTTAGGTTTAATTCTAATTATTTCGTAACTCCAGACCTTGAAGGATATAGCTCCATGCTCCAGACAGAAATAGATATATAGACAAAAAGTCCAAGTGTAATTTCATAAATAAATTCAGCCTAGATATATTTACTTACTGTTAATAAAAAAACTATAGATTTATCTGTCAGATCGTTTGATAATGATAAGAAGGTTTAAAACGGGCGCCTCCACGCTTCACCAAGAGTCAAGACGGCTTTCAAGACGGTATCGTCACGGGTCGCCGCGTCCGGAAGGAACAACGTGGGAAACGACACGCCTCTCTTTAATTCACCTGCATAATGCGTGCATGTGATAATTAACATTTGCAGTGTAAATACGCACAGATCTAATATTAAATCATTAAGTACGCAAATGTTTAAAACACAAAAAATAACAGCTTAGAACTAAAATAATACCGTAAAACATCTGCAACGTCTAGCGAGCTCTTGTGTGTTTTATAAAAAAAATGTCATTCCATTAAAGATCTTGTCATTTCATAATTTAACGAAATACAGATTACAGAATACGGAGACCACCAGTCTTTACGGAAATGCGTTATCAAGTTTAAGCATCAGATAATACCCCACTTCCTACCGTCTGAAATTTGGACGATGAAATAAGAGCAGATCTAATGTGTTAATAATTATGGCTGTACTATTTGTTCCCTTGGATAACTACTTTATGAATGAATTATGAGAAATTTTAGTGTACCGTGTATAAATAGTAGTATTGGGTATTGTTGTAGTCGCGAGAAACCGTGAGAACCGAGATGTAGATCTGAAGCAATAATAACAATTTTTACAAAGGGTCAAATGGTATTGCGTGCCATATAAGATTAGTTTTCTTTACACTTCGGGTATCAGATTTAAGAACTTAGTGTTGAAACGTTGATTTATAATTATTATATTAATTCAAAATTACTATTATTGCGGGAAGTAAAGATATGGGGTGGGAAAAATTGTTTGATATGTTTCGTGCCGAGTGTTTCTTTGTTAAAACTGGCAATCTTTAGTGTCTTTACATTTTTATATTAAACTAGCTTTTGCACGCGGCGTCCTTCACATTGAGTTCGATTTTTCAAACCCCTATTGTAGCCCCTTAGGGATTGAATTTTCAAAAATCCTTGGCGGATTTCAATGTCCTAATGCTGTATGCCAAACAACCTGATCCCGTTCTCTGGTTTGAGCTGTGCGTTGATAGATCAGTCAGTTAGTAAGTTAGAGAGTCAGAGCTTTTGAAATGGCTTGCTGTAATTTGATCCGCAGCGTTGGAAGATCAGACAGTAGGTGGACAAGATCTCTCAAATACAAATGGTACAACCACTAAAGGCTTACTCGTATGGAAAGTCGGAAGCCAAACACAAAATCTATATCCACAAGTGGACATCCTCCATTGGTTGAGACGACGATTATTATCCTAAGTTCTTATCATGTCAGCGTTCTAGTTACTATAGGTTTTGTTTGGTCAGTTGATTGCGGCCATCGACAAATTACTGTAAACCGAAGATTGATTGTACGGATAGATATCATTGACCTCAGGTAAGCGTCTATTATGAACATATTACGCGCTCTACGGAACCATTAGACACACTGCTCTATCAATAGAGTGGCGTACGACACTCTGCGGTTCACTGGACATTTTTTTATCTTCTTCGCTTGACAGGATCCTAAACTCTAATTAGAAGTCATATTATGGAACAGACACGCATTATTTGCTTCTTCCTTAGATATTTTTTATTGTTAAAATCCTACGCACTATGTCATATTGTATGTAAGTACTAATGTTGTATATCTGAGGTGCCTACATTTCTAATAGCATCCTAAGCAAAGTTATTGCGATCAGCATATAAACTTATCGAAGTAACTTCGTTCGCTAACTCAAACTGTGCCTACTCGACTCTCATAGATACGTTTGGTTTACGGTAATTTGAATCTCTCCTAAAGAGTTAATTTAACTATGTATAATATAGTTTAGTTTAAAAATATCGTATTACATTTTTAATTGGCTATTCACGGCATTAGCTTTTATTATCAATTTATTATGATGTAAGTAAATAAATAAATTAATGTATGTATAAAACTATGGATGACACATTTACCTATATTAGTACCTAATCATTACACGCATTCAGGGTTTAAACATGAAAAATATATCTATTATATAAAAATAAGTCGGATTTTCCTTCCTGACGCTATAACTCCAGAACGCACGAACCGATTTCCACGGTTTTGCATTCGTTGGAAAGGTCTCGGGTTCCGTGAGGCTTATAGCAAAGAAAATTCAGGAAAAATTTCAACAATTTAAGAACGCGGACGAAGTCGCGGGCGTCCGCTAGTCGCATTATGAAAATGAATCTAATAACATAATAGTTCACAATTCTATAAGTACCTACTGGAAAGTTTATGTCATAAAACCATCACTAAAACTAAAATCTCAGGATCGCTTAGCTAATCCATTTTTTACGTAAAAGGTTACTTCACAATCGTAATCGACAAACAAACCAAACAAGTATGAAAAAAAGTATACCTATTTATAAGTTTTCCGTTTTTTGAAGTTACCGTAACCTTACCGCCTTGAAAATTTTCACAATATTACTGGAAAGTAGGTAGGTACCTACCTATATTAAAGTGACTGAACCGTAGCCTCGCGACCTGCGATTTGATGACTCACCAATTGTATCGTCTCATTTTTTACTGGACTTGGAAAAAACTACTATTGTTCAAATACATCAGTGGCTATGACTACACTTGAACGACAAAATATTATCAGGCCATTTAGAATTTTACCATCTTGTAATACAGATTATTTCGGCGTGCAGGTACAGATACGGCTAAAAGTTTGTTTTTTCGTGCTGTTTGCTTGAGTCTTCACTTGAAAGACGTTATTGCATTTCTGTAAAACTAATAAACTAAAAAGCTTAGTTTATTGCCTATAACTTGTGAGACATTTTCCTTGAGTCATTTCTTGTTTATTATCGCTGGATAATTTATGAGCATTAGTTTGAGATTTAAGTCACACTTACAGCAACCTGACGATGTTACCGTTTTTGTAAACAGCTGCAGTACCAACAAAAAATAATATAAAATTAGTCTGTATCACTCTCCAGGTCCTCAAATATCTAGGCCAAAAAAACCACATCGATCCTTCGCTTCGTTGCTACGTGATTCCAACAAATAAATACACTTTCGCATTTTAAATATTAGTATCGAAGTATCGACTAGGCACCTACCTACTCGTATGTATCTTGAAGTCGTGTGGGAAAATGCAGCGAAGCAAGACAGAGCGGGGTCTTTGGGGTAACGTTCTAATTGCCACAGGTGGTCAAAGGTTGGCTGATCACAGACAGACTATGCTCGATACACGTGTATGAGTAATAGTAATTAATCTATTCCACGTAAGTATACATCGTCTATTTCTCCTTTGCTTTATTAAAAGGTGAACAAATCACAAAAAACATTTTGGAGAAACGCGTAAGGGACAAAAGTGGTCGGGCGTATCTTATATAGGATTTTCTCTTGCACGCTTTTATTAATTAGGTATTAGTGCGGCCAGAACGTCTTATGCGCTGTGCTTTTCGCGTCGCTTACGCCATTTGTTCACCTTTTAAGACTTAAAAAAATAGATTATAACTAGACGATGCCCGCGACTTCGTCCGTGTGGATTAAGGTTTTTCAATTCCCGCGGGAACTCCTTAATTTTCCGGGATAAAATCTAGCCTATGTTTTAACTTTTAATCCTGGGTGTGAGCTATCTCCATTCCAAATTTCAGCCAAATCGGTTCATTCGTTGCGGCGTGAAGGAGTAACAAACATACACACACACATACAAACTTTCGCCTTTATAATGTTAGTGTGAAATATTAGTGTGATGTGAAGTGTGATATTAGTGTGATGTTATAGTGTGATTCTAGTGCAGGTCTATCAATCCGCGCTATAAACGTATGCAGATAATATTCTTATCTTACCTGTCTGTATTAACTTAGCTTCGTTCTTTGCTCCTAAAGTGGACTAATTTGTTAAATAACGTGGTGTGGGTCACGTGTGGGCTTCAAAAGTAGGCAATATTCTTACAAGAATAACAAGTAGTTAGGTGGCTACCTAATAGTATTGGTGCTGTCGTAAGCAGATGGCAATGACGTACCTATACAGAATTCGAAGCCAATAGTTTTCTAATTTTGTATTATTTTCAATAAATTGAATTTTTCCTTTCCTTTCAGACGAAGTTCTGTTCAGTACCAAAGAATAACTTCAGTCTAAAACAGTTTACTCAACTTTTGCAATAAATAAGCTGTTATAACTCCATAAGAAGTCATTGTAAAGAGGAAGTCAGACATTCGTTTAATGAACTCGTTTAGGATGTAGTTGGAAAGGATTGCCTTCGTGTAATTTTATTGTGTCGTATCTAAGTGCCTATTATGCAAAATGTTCTGCTTTCATTGTACAGCTATCCACTGTTAGCTTACCTACACACATGACATTATTGAACGAGCGAAGCGAAGTTCTCTGAGTCAACTAGGGCGCTTGCCTACTAGACAGAGAAGTGTGTTCGTCTAAATGTCTGTCAGAGCCCTATGACTTCTGAATTACTGAACGTAATTACTTCAAATTTAAATATAATATGTAAACTGATGGCCTTCAGCCGAACATTGTATAAAAAAATATAAAAAGCTTTATTTCAGGGGGGCTCTCATAGAAGCGTATTTGAAGTAAAATCTTGTTTGTTGCTCTACATAGACTTGCGATATATCTTTTTAAAGACGACTTTGAACAGAGTACAAAAATATATTTTTTTAAATTTTTCCCTAAAAATTGACCAAATGGGGGGGTTTCAAAGTGGAGATTTTAATTTGAGCCATATGTCAAGAATTACTGAATATTAGAACGTGAAACTTGGTTGAAAATTCAGTTATATCCTGTACTTGAACAACAAATACTAAAATTAGATAAATGTTATAAAGAAACGAAATTATTTAATTTTAATGCGCCATCTATTAGCATTATTGTGAAGCTAATAGCTTCACTATAATGCTTATAATGCTTCACTATAGATGGCGCTGTGTCAGTAAAATAGTTTTATGTCAACTATTATTTTTTTTATTGCGTCTAATGTTAAAAGTTAATTATTTGGGAATTATGGGATATCGCGAGGTCTCAGTTCGGGGCGAACCACTAGTTAAAATTGTTTTCTGAAAAATGAAAATACAATAACGTACAACTTGCTTGTACATTGGTTATATACTCAAAGGATTGTACACACAATTAAATCACTATCACTAATATTAATTCACTTTGTTGATAAATTTTGGTGATAGTATACGCTGCGTTATATGAATAACTTTTTATTTCATATTAGTGTAAATAACGTCTGTTTATTATTTGTACTGTTATTACTTTTAAAATTAAAACTTAATTAAGTAAATCTAAAACGTCATCGTTGTCACCGCAGATAAGTACGGACAATATTGCGTCCTTGGATAGCACTAATTCTTTAGCTAAGGTGGCTGCTAGCACTTGTATTGCCGGTAATTCGACTACTATTTTAAAAAGTTTTTCATGAACTACTCAAACCTGATGCTGTATCCAATCCTAAGTTGTGGTGATTTAGGAACTATCGATACTGAATTGATATAATATCAATATCATGTTATAGGTAGCTACTATCTACTAAGTCGGTAACGGTATATAACTTCATCATTGAAATCCAGATAGGCACCTGCCGCTCTCAACTCTTATGCTGAGATCTATAGGATGAAGTCGCGGGTAACAGCTAGTAGCAAATATATCCAGCTGGTTGGATATTCCAAAAAAATATCGAAAGAATCGGACGTAGGTACCTACGTCATATATTGCGGCCGTGGCTATCTACCGTCAAAGACGTGACGCCAAGCGATTTAGCATTCCGGCACGAATGGCGTGTAGAGACAGATTATGGGTTGAATTTACACTGCCATATACCTAAGTTAGCCCGCTACCATCTTAGACTGCATCGCCACTTACCATCAGGTTAGATCGCAGTCAAGGACTATCTTGTCCGATAAAAATAATATACCTAATATAATTGTACGTAGGTACCTAATCTTAGTACATGTTCGTTGTAGGATATAAGAGTATCTTAACGAAGTTTCCGCTTGGTTGTTCATCAAATATAATTTGATAACCTGGAAGTTATAGGGACTTCTCTCACGGCGATCGCCAGCACCTCGCCGGTTGCTGGGTGCGAGCGCCGCCGTGGGAAATATAGGTCGGTCGCGCTTCGCAGAGCAACACGCGGTATTTTATAAGATCAAATAATAAAATAACTTATAAAACATCACCGCAACGGTTAATACGTTCTTTTCACAGGGTCTTATCGGAACGATTAGTTTTTGATGACCTGTCTGGTGCGAATAACCGCATCATAAAGTGCTTTGCGTTTTATTTTCTGTAGAGAAAATCGTTTCTTAGTTCTATACCTAGGTACTCAATGTCGTACGACAATAACGACTTGTGTATCCACCTTCTTACCCTACTACAGCAATTCTAAAAAGAGTTATGTCTTTAACAGTTTGTATATTGTATATGTATGTATGTTTGTATTTACGTATGTTCCACCGTAACGCTTAAACTACTGAGCCGATTTTGATAAATGAGTATCAGCCGATTTATTATACCGGCCCGGGTGATATATAAGTAGACCACGTTTTATACGAAAGCAATCAATATGGATGTTACATCCAATTTTCCGTAGCTAGTTGGCTTACATTTTTTGGGTTCCGTACCCGAAGGGTAACCGACTGGACCATATTACTAAGCCTCCACTGTCCGTCTGTCAGCAGGCTGTATCTCATGATGAGAAAGTGTATTTCTGTTTCCACTATAACAACAAATAATAAAAATAAATTAAAAATTAAAGGAGGTTCCCCTACTAGACCTTAGCGATTAAGCGATCTGCGCGGTAGACTAGACACATATATAGTGCTCAATCTCGGGTGCACTGTCTGTAACCTCACTCTGATAGTCCTATAGGAGTGAGGGAATAGAGAGGGAGAAATCCGACACGACCGGAGAGAGAGAAGGCGCAAGACCAACACGGGCGGCTTTACATGCTCTCCGAGGCACGGAGGTGACACACCGCCTATACCTACTGAGTTATTCTGGGCTGTTATTGAGACCTTTCGAAAATCCGCAGCCGAACTAGACCAACGGCAACGAGACAGTTATGCTTCTACTATATTGACACCTTTGTTTTCTCCTATTTCTGGTTGGCGTCATAGTGAATACAAATCGTTGGTTTTACGGCCCATCGTTTGGGCATTTATCTGTCTTTACGAGCATCATGATAGTGCTGACGCGAAGCTTCTTTATTGATGTTGAAGGTCACACACACTTTATTTTTAAGCGGGTTACGACTTACGAGCCACCTTATGGGCTTGAATTTTTAAAAACAAACGGAATCAACAAACCGGTCTGAGAAGTATATTTACGTTTTTAGATACAAAACAATAGAAGATACATTGCGAGTATCTAATATATTTTATCTTGTTTAAAAGCCTTTGATTATTTCTTACGTTTAAACTAACGGTGATTCCCCAGTGGTTGACTTCAGGCTCCCTCTTTACTCTGTTCATTCGAGACACGTGATTGAAAACCTCGGAAAAGTCTATTTAAGCTTATGAGGCTGAAATGTGTTTTACCTTTTGATCAAGGATCACTGACATCCTGAATAAATTGTTGGTAATTATCATTGTTTTGTTACTTAATCTAGCTGTACCTACAAAATGCATGTCCATGCGTTGATCACAGTAAATAAATTTTTGAAAAAATTAAGTATTTTTGTCTGCAAAAGTTAAGAAATTATAACGACAGCGCCGTGCAAAATTGATCTCCAAATCTGCATTTAAAACTACGCAAAAGACTAGACGTAATAAAGATTTCAAAAGACATAACAGATTGTGTGTGGACACGAAAGTTTTTACAATCTTCGCTAAGGCAAATAAATATCCATCTTAATGCAGCCGTTAAAATAAAAATCTAGCGAAAGTGTGCACGTTTTACTATGGAAATTGGAAGGGAAAGAAAATTTTACACAAGCATTCTTTGTCATCTATGGTGATATTTTGAAGATGAAGAACAAAATATGTAGTCAGTGCAAGTGTGATCTACGCTCGGAGGAAAAAAAATTTTGGGGCTTAATCCTCCTAGGATCTACGTGATAATATTTATTAATAGTTATTACAATTATTAGAAAGGTACCTACCTAATTCAGTTTTGTTCTGTAATTTTGCAGCAGGTAGGTACTTGCATAGTTATGGGAATCGGCTTTTGTATATATGTGTGATTTATACACGGTAATGTGTCATAAGCATAACTCATATCAATCCTCGAAAGTTTACCAATCTAAGAAGCGATTACACCGAGAACAATAGAAGTTTGAACCGTGTGTGAACGAAAGTGGAGATTCATTGAAAGGTGTCGTAGGTAGGTACTATGTAATGTAGGTAATTAATGATGTACGAGGAAGTATTAATTTGAAATCGGTTTTACACAACACGACGCTATTTTTATATAATAGGTATGTATTACAAATGATCGTTTCAAAATGAGATAAAAAGTTTTAGAAAGCTTAGACATTTTGCACACTTTTGCCAAAAATTAAAAAATTGTTATAAATGGAAACCATCATTTAACTATTCAACAAAAATAAGAAAACTGAAATTCGTTCGATTTATATTGAACTTGCATCCAAGTCACTATTGAGTACAAAATCGAATAGCATGGTTTGACTTTAACTTTGACTAGCGATGTTTTTGGGATATTTAATCCTATAATCCTATTAATATTATAAATGCGAAAGTTTGTATGTTTGTTACTCAATCACGTCGCAATGACTAAACTGATTTGGCTGAAATTTGGCATAGAGATAAATAGTCTGGAATAGCACATAGACTCCAAGGAAATAAGAAAGTTCCCGCGACAATAAAACACCTTAATCCACGCGAACGATGTCGTGGGCATCGGCTAGTAATAATAATTAAAATTGACAAAGTATATTTATTATTATTCCTCACTGTAAGTCCTTATAACTTTTTCATAGCAATTGTACAAGATCAACTTGATTGCTTTATTTATTTTGCAGGCGTTTATAAGGTTAGAATTTTTCGAGAGTGCTTGTATTTTTGAAGGACGCAGACCGAGGTTTTTCTTATTGTATTCTATCATTTACTGTAATACTTATACTAGCCAATGCCTGCTAACTCATCGTTTTATAACCTTTTAGTTACAACTTACAATATATCCTTTATTAGATATTCTCTATACTACTAATATTTTCTCTGGTAGTTAAGTCTACTAACCTTTTAGGATCTATACTGCATTTTTCATTAGTGAAGAAAAGTTTGTGGTTTTTTTTACGTGACCATTATAATCAAAAATATTCGTTCTTTTCTGCTAGCTATCTTTAGTTAACAATGAACTCAGTGCTGTTAAAGATAGATAGATATACCTGCCTACCTAAACCTATTATAATTTGGCATTCACGAACACCGATTTACAATACACACGTTTCTTCATGGCTATAGTGTTTGCGATTGTTTTCACTATATTTGAATGTTGTGGTAACGGTAAACGATTTTTGGAAGGCGGTTAGTCTACTTCTTAGCATAAAACTCGTTTCGTTTTACTACGTCTTACTACAGACTCAAATAAAGGAAAATTTCTTTTGAATATACATTCTATCTTTACAACATAGAGTATGTTTTCGGTTGACTGAACAAAAAGGCTTCGAGGCAAATGAAAGTGCAACCGAGATGGCGACATATGAAGAAAAGGGATAGGAAAAAACAAGTTCGTTGTTTTGTGTACCCGTCTGTTTTTAAATTTAAACGGTCTACCAGGTCTTTTACCTGAGCACAAAGTTACCTACTATAATACTAGAGAATTTTGATAAAGTCCTTAGTTTGTTGAACTAAGGAAAGAATTAGGACTTAGGAAGGAGGATATTATAGCTATTTTGTCTAGGTACATAGTGAGGTAGGTACCTACTGACCAATGTTAGTGCCAAATTTTGAGCCACTAAAAAGTAGGTTACGTACCTACTTTTATGTAGGTATTTTTAAAAATGCAGCTTTTTACACTATTTTCATATTATTCAATTTGTGCTTACAATAATAATATACTTAATTAATTTTTATAGCCAATAAAACATAATACCAGCCACCAGCCATATTCAACTCATTATTTTTTAAGAATCTACTATGCCTATGCTTTAACAAAATAAATTAAAGCAATATGACCCTTATCACTTATATTTTAAGCTTGTAATTTCAATACTATCTCATAAAGATGATCGTCGCAAGTTTTTTAGGAATAAAAAGAGTTTTAAATTGCTTTTTTACTTCATACGAAGGGTTGAAAAGGGAAGCGTGAAATGCCTGATTGTTGACTCACAAAAAATACTAGAGATGAATATAATGCAGCTACCTAACTTAAATGTCTTTGTGTATAAAAGAAAGACATATGAAAGAAGATTAAAGCTTTCCTTTGTGTTTTGATTTCTTTTTATTTCTTGAATAAAGCAAAAGTCCTAATATAGAGCATGAATTTTTAGGAAACGACCATAATTTTGTTTGTTAAGTACTTGTGTCGAGATCTTCAAACCATAATTAATAGCTAATTTAAGGTACTTACCTCTAAGCCTGTTATTTCTACATCTTTTTTTCTTCACGTTCCTGTTTGTTTTTGTCTTTCCTCTTTTTTGTAATTTTTCCGTATATAATACAGGGGATATATTATCCCCTATTTTCATTCTAACCTACAGTCTCTCCTTTTCCCTTTTTTCTATTTATATCGTAGGGGGAAATCAATTTCCCTACATCTAACCCCTTGGTTATCTAGGTACAAGTAACTACATCACCAGACAACATATCAACCCTACACCAATCAACAATCCTAGATCAAATAAGTCTGCTCAATCAGCAACAATGTACTTATCTACTTATTTATCTTTCTTTTGCAGGAATAGTAATTACAACTTTAGCGAAGCCACTCAAACTTGTAACAAAAACGTAATGTAACTCGCCCAACTGGAAATCAAACACGAACTTAAACAGAAATGGCCGCTAAGTAATTGTCGATAATTAACACATTTCTCTAATTACTCAGTTCAATAGCGAGGGCATTAATAAAACATGACTTCTTTCTGTCCATCAGAAATCCGGCGTCTTTCTTTAATGCTTTCTGTCGTGTTTTCAATGCAGTCTTATCTCGGTATATTTTATTTTTCCCAGCTATAAACATAATATAATGTATATTGTATAGGTATCAAACATATAGTCTGCATTGTGTATATAGCTATAACAGTATAAACTACATAGTAAATATAGGGAAATCACGGGACACAGGACTTATTGAGAGTTTTCATTAAATGGAGAATAAAAAAACAACATTATTTTCAAATAAGTACTCGGTTTAATTTCATACAATTTGGTTTTTTATATGTTGAGGCTTGGGAAAGAGTCAAATCGTCTTCATTAAACAAAAATATTTTTTGTAACAATTAAACTGATTTGAGTGTTAGAATGCTTGGTGATTCAGCATCATCCGCTTCATCTTGTTCGTTCTCTCGTTGTTCCTCCACTCCTCTCATTTCTGTATCACGAATTTCTTCTTCAGTAATAGAAGCTGTTATAGCTAGGTCGTCATCTATTTCTATATAGTTTTTTAGATTTTTTGCTTGATATTGTGGCATGAACTCTTTAATCCACTCAATTAGTGGAAGCTCAAATTCACTTTTAATTTCTGTTTCTATTTGTTCTTCATCACCCGCAGAACTGTAACAAAGTCCTGCCTCAAGAAAAGATTGTTGTATAACTTTTGCTGTGACCTCTTCCCAGGCCCTGGATAAAGAGGTTACTGCATGCAGCATATCAATAGAAATTTTACCTTCTGATTTGATCAGTTCCATCAGTACTTTCTTTCTATAATGACTTTTGAGACTTTTAATTACGCTTTGATTCATTGGTTGTAAGTCTGGCAGAAATGACAACTCAATGTTTCGAAGTTTATTTATGATCGGGTGAACAGGACATTTGCTTACAAGAAGCAAGATTTTTCGACCCTTTAATTCTGCATCCCATCTTTGCAATTCTTCTTCAAAAATTTGGCTAGTCATCAAGGCTGATTTATTAGCTTTGTAAGTGACTGGCAATTGTGTAATGTTCGTGAAACACCGTGAATGTTTTGATTTGCCTATTACCAGCAGCTTTCTTTTTTCTGTCCCTTTCATATTGGCAGCTATAAGGACTGACATATGTTCTGTGCTTAGTATTCCTCCCAAACTTAGCTCCCCATTCGTTTTCAACATTTTATCTGGAGTGAAGTCGAAGAAAATTAGCGCTTCATCAGCATTAAAAATGTCACTTGGAGCATACTTGTCTTTCAATGTCGGCCAAACTCTATTAATCCATTCATCATTAAGATTTGTTTCAACATCTTGTTCTTCATTTTTATTTTTTCCGAAGGTAATACAATGACGTCGTTTAAACCTTCCAAGCCATCCTTCAGAGATTTTAAAATCAATTATTCCAAGCTGTTCAGCAATGTTCTCTGCTGCAGCTTTTAAAATTGGCCCTGAAATAGGCATATTATCGTTGCGTTGTTTGTAATACCATAAAAGCAACGCTTGATCCAAATCATAGAATTTTGGCTTCTTTACTTTCTTCGAATTATTTCCATCCACTCCGGCCTGCAAAATTTTTTTCTTGTTCTTCCAAATGGTAGACACAGTAGACGAATTTAATCCAAGGCGTCTTGCAATTTCAGTTATTTTTGTTCCGTTCTCTATCGCGCGTATTAATGAAACTTTTTCGTCAATGCACAAACTCTTTCTTTTGCTCGCCATGTTTACAGTTTGAACGCTTGGCAGGAACTGAATACAATAACGTAGACAACGCCCAGGCAGTCGAAATGAACACGTGTTTGACAGCTGCCAGCGATACGTTCTTTGTTGTACCTAGTTATAAACAAAAGAATGCAATTCTTAGAATGTGTGGCATCAAGGATTTATTTTTATATCATTGCTTATTGCCTTCTTAATATTTATTACCTTCTTAATTTGCAATGATTATTATTATTACTTAAGTTAAATACAAGGCGCTAACGGCTGGTATTTACTTATCTTATCGACAGGTTATTCACCTGTCTATAAGATAAAATTATACCAGCTGCAAAGAGAGTTTAAACACTTTATTTCCAATTATCCAACTTAGAATGCCTCTAACGAAACATCCGTTGAACATCAGAATAAGGATGCTGCCACATTTTATCACGAGCATAGTATGCGAGCGTGTATAAATTATATCTCCTTTTATATAATTAGTAAATATTTTTTTTAATTAAAAGAGTAGTAGGAATTTATTATTATTATCTTAGTTTTTAATTTTGAAGATTTTGTTTTAATTTAGATTTTCTTTCTTAAAATAGGCAGTATCCCAATTAAAAAGATAAAATCACATTTAAAAAAAAAAAATAATAAACTTGAACTAAGTTACATAAAAAGGGGAATATAAGCAGAGGGATTCCCGTTTGTTTAAATTCCCCTTCTTCTTGACTAATATTGCCCTCGAAATAAGCGTCAAGCTTGTGCTAGGTATGGGTACGAAAGCAAGCAAGTGCAAATTGGAGATTGACCACTTTAAACATTCCAGTTTTCAGTCCACAAACTCCTTTAACTGTTGAGCTATTGAGACATGAAATCAATTCATCCTTTTGAGTAATCTCGTGCCATGAATAAAACCAAAGATAATTTTCCAATCTGTTTTCCGTAAATTATAATATCAACAACACAAATGTTTTATGTTTTGATCTTATCTTAAGATTGTAGGTAATTATTTGCATTCGTTATTATTCTTGTGCAAAGCAAAGGTGAACTCTTAGTCATCTATAAGAATAACACTCTTCTGCATTCCTTTGTGCAAAGAATGTACCTACGTTTAATAATAATTTGAAAGGCTTCTACGCGGCGCATCGGTGAAGCTTTATAAAATATGTATCTTGAAAACCTTGAAGATGCCTTGGAGTTGACATTTACTGCATAATATTCGTACATGAATATGATCGTTTCAAAGCTGATATTTATACAGTACATACATAATAATAATATTTTAAGGAGTTACCTTAACATGACCTACCAATTTTTTTGTTTTGAAAATATCGAAAGCTCTTTGTAGTTTATTTGAATAAAAAATTACTCTATACTATTCTATGTATAAATTTCCCAGGACTTCGGTACAAAAATTGTATTCTGCAGTATAAAGAATCTTACCCGCTAGAACCCACATGGTGAGAACGCTCAAGATAAAAATAATAAACGCTTCAATAGAGGTGCAGACTGAAAACTGAAAGTTCGCAGGTTCGCAGTCGTACCCTCTCCTAATACATGCTGTCCGCTTGGAAGGAAGAAGAGAATATAAGTTAAGTTCATAATCTTAAAAAAAAAACGTGCTAAAGCCAGGTGTCTTACACCGTAGCGCAGCACCTAGTCTCTTACTCGACCAATATTGTTATGAATGATGTATATCTTATCTATGTTCTTAGTACACTAAAATGATTGATATTCTCCGGCATGTGTGAAGTCATGTAGTACGTGATATACATCTATATCTATAGAAACGCTGATAACGTCACGGCACAAGTAATAAAAACACAGCTTGTTTCACAGTGAAGATTTTAAGTGAGAACTTCTTTATTTCTTCGTAAAGGGTTCGCTGGCGTGAAATCAAATTATACTTCTGTCGGATATTTGGGTTTGGCACGGAATCGGTATCCGGTTTTTTGTCCTAATCTAATCCTAAAAGCTGTATTTAAGTTTACTGTGAGGATGTTCTGTAAATTACATTGGAGGTTACTAAGAACATTTTAAGTTTCATGAATTTAAACTACGATGTTAAGATGTTTTATTCTAATTCATAAATAAGCTTTTTTGTTCTTCTGCGACTGCATTATTATTATTATTGACGTTTTAGTGGTTTATTATGTACATATACTTAATTATAATAACATATTAGTGATTTAATTTTATAGATTGGTTGATATTTAGATTGAAGTTAGCACGCGCCACCTTATTCATATTCTTATCAAAATTACATATTTATATTATCAAATGTCAAGTTAGAGTCCGTCACGATCTAATTTTTTTTATTCTTTGAGCTATTGTATAATTATACATTTGTAATACTTATTGATAAACGTGATCAGATCGAGAGACTACATTGGTGTACGGAACAGTTAGATTGTACACGTGCGCTTAACAAAAGAAATTGGAAACCTTTGTTCTATGTTACCAATACGGCTGCGTCATGGGTTTTCTTCTTGTTAAATAGGTATCGAGATAAAAGGTAGGTATGTTTTATGCATAAACAAAGTAAATTGCTTATTACATGTAGGTAGGTACGTAAATATAATATGAGAAAAGGACAAACTTGTTCATTTCGGCGCTTACATAAAGTTAAACGTTATTTGGTAAATATTTAGTATGTATATAAAAATAAATACTTTTCAAGTTTTGCCGTTTTGATAGATCACCGTTAAAAACTCAAAATTGGTCTATCAAAGTTTACTTGGCAGTGGTGAAATAGGCCCTTTGGTAGGTTGATGTAATAGAGCTTTATTCCATAACACTTCTGTATGTTATTATATGTTAAAATAATAAATCGCAAGGTGTTCCTTAGACCACTAGGTACCTAAAGAAAAGATCCTTTTAAGTTTTTTTTCAAACATCATCCTGCAAGAATCCCCCCGCACCTAATGACGAGCTTTTTGCATCAAACACCTGCCTCGAGCGATCAAAAAACATTTCGATATGAGCACGTACAAGGTATTATATTTTTTTAATTCTGTATTACCTAATTAATTATACGTGAGTTAGTACAAAGTCATGGTATTATTAGAATGTACTGATGCTAGTGTGAACCATTCAGCTGTTGGTTATATACTCCTAGATTCAGCTACATACTTAAGGATAGGTACAAGTAGCTACGTTGTAAGGGCTAAGATTTTTTTTTAAAGGTTTTGTTAAGTACTAAATTGTTTAGATAAGTACATATGCGTTAGTGCTTTGAATTACAATAATGAGAGTAAGCCTCTTTACTTGAATTTATTTTATTATCCATGCTCTATCTGAAAAAAAAGATAAATACGTAGGGTGGTAGACCCAATTATGGGCACTTTAAGAGTTTATCTTATTTCAAATATATTTTTTAAGTATAAATTTAACCAAATTCTATAAATCACTGTGTTCATAAGGTTACTTGTTTAATAAAATATATAATTAAAGAAGATATTGAAATTTTTTTGTTTAAATCAACTAGAATTTTAAATAAGATTGAAAAACGACCCAGTCCCCAATTATTCGCACATTTGTTACCACTTATGGGCACAAAATTATCCAATTATCAACACTCAGATTTTAATAGAGTTTAAGGGAAATATAACGCTAGGCTACCTACGGAAGTCTTTTAGAATATAGATTTTATTACGAAATAATATACGGAAATTCTTATAGTAACTGTAGGTGACTTAATTTTTTTATATTTATTATATTTAAAACAAACACACTTACATATTTAATAAGAAAACGTAAACATAGTCTTTATCAAACGACAGACGTCCACAGCTGGACAAAGGTCTCTTATATGGACTTCCACAAGCCTCGGTCTTACGCTACCTGAATCCAGCGGCTCTCTGCGACTCGTTTGATGTCGTCGGTCCATCTAGCTTCCCGGTACGGCATCGCTACTCCAACACCATGGGATCCCATCGACCATCTCTTCGAACTATATGCCCGCCCATTTCCACTTCAGTTTCGCTTAGCTATGTCCAGTTCAGTTTATGTCCGTGACTTTGATTCTCTTACAGATATCCTCATTTCTGATATGATCTCGCAGGGATACTCCGAGCATAGCTCTCTCCATCGTCCACTGAATGATTTTTGTTTCGTGATAAATAACTGCCCATAGAACTTCTCAACCTCTCTCCATACCTCAGGTGGAGAAGAAACGTGACAGCCTTCGTCAGTTTTCAGCCGCGTCAGCTGGCTCTGTCCGATAGATAGATCTCTCACGGACACTTTGGAATGGAACTTCTGTTCCACTAGATGGTATCTTTAATACACTTGGTATTCAAGGCCCGCAGGTCGCGAGTTCTTTTCTTAGAGATCTGCCTATTAACCTACCAGTAGGCATCCGCGTCTGCTGACGACTGAAGTCTCATCTCTTGTCTGTCTTCCATCAGTTTGAGAGTAAGGTCAGAGAACTTCTTGGTCCTTTTCGTGTGATGGGTCTTAAAGAATTTAGACTCCAGAGTATGGACAGTTTACACACACTTATTAAGATCGTCTACAGACTCCCAGTCTGCTAGGGAATCGAATCGCTTCGGAGTGTTAATAAACAGGAAAATCTCCAAATTTTGTAACCAGATACTGACACCCCTTGTTTTGCAATGAAATAACGGGAAAGTTTCATTTACTTTTTGAATTAGTAACTAATAATACTTAGAAAATCAATTGAAAACAATTATATTATTAAAACTCAAATAAAACCACAGTTAAATCATTATTAAGTAAGTACTGACCCTTAACGTCGATGAGTCAAAATGGTTGAAAAACTTCGGGAACTCCAGAACGATAACTTTCAACTACGATACTGACGTCATTTTAAAACTTTTCAGATTAGAAAGGTTTCGATTGTGAAAAATATGAATTCCCCTAAATATTTTTTAATCTCAAAACTTAAAAACCACAATCAGAAACTTATATTTTAATATTTTTTGCCAAAGTGCGAATAAACTGGTGCAGTGCTAGCTATTGGGTTGGTCACCCTAATATAAATGTTGCAGGTTTAATAAAGCTAGCAGGAACTTTAAAATTAAAAAAAAAAAACATAACTTAAAAAAGTATATCCTGACTACATCCGTCATGCTGGTTTTGTTCATGTAAACTTTAGCCTGTGTCACCCGTACTATAACAAGAGCGATTGAAAACTGACTTACATACAATCATAGACTAGTAAAAACATAACCCTTCCTTTTGGCTTTGCCAAAGTCGGTAAAAATACATAGTACATGCATATAAATTAAACTTGAATATGTATAATCAATTGAGCAAAACTTACTCCTTAAATAAAATAGAGAGCCTCTGACAAACCCTGTTTTACCAAAGCTGTTTACGCGGTCATCGCGCGGTCCCGCGGGCGATGGACGTCACAAACAAAATGGCCGCCTGAAGACTCGAAACGTAGAGCGGTTTCATGCCGTTTCAAGCTAGCGTGCTAGTTCCGCGCTACGCCACTACGTACCGTCGGCGCTGAGGTCGCTGCCGGTGTGAGCGCCGCACTAGCCACTACGGAGTACAGACACACTCCCACGTAGCGGTTGTAAACACAACTCCCGCGTGCGGAGTTTTCATTTCCCACCGTCAAAACGTTTATCAACAAAATGACACTTTAGTGATGTGATGCGAACTGTGTTTTTGTGATCTGAACGGATTTTTTTATACCCACGATGACGAAAGCCAAGATGACCCGGAGCAGTGCTCTGTACCACAGTGCTAAGGTGAGGAGCCTGTTATTTTCAATTATATGAATGAAATTGTCTCTATTTTTTAACCTTCGCTATCGCATTAACAAATTACAATGCAAAAGATAAACTCTTGAGGTATATGTCTTAGTGATTTTCTTTGAACAAGCCAATTACCGTAAAAATTGTAGAGTCAACAAAATCAAACTTTCATTTGATATGTCTACTTTTGTACGTAATCTTTTTTGTTACCCAATTAAAAAGTGAAAGAGGCAAGGCAGTAGATAATGCGCTTACTATCATAATAATTCGAATAAAATAATCCAAGGTAGGCACGCCGGATTTCGACGCAGCTTTCGTGAATTTGGATTTCTCCCGCTCTCCCTAGATAGGTACCCTCTTAAGGGTTTTCAAAATAACGATACGATTTTAAATGCAGTTTTTATTTCAATAATAAAAGCGAATTATGAATTTTGAGTAGGTATGTACGTATCTACATTTGATTTACTATTACTAAATGTACTGTGTGATGATGTCTATTTACCTATATTTCAGTATGTATAAAAATGGAAATGATTTTAAAATACCTTGTTACTAAGTGCAGACCAAAGAAATGCAGAAAATGAACAAAAATGTCAGTGAATTCGGTCCCATAATAGGAAGATTGTTCTGGTTTTCCGATGTCCTCTTAAAAAGGGCAGTAAAAGACATCAACGAGCGCGCGCGAAAGAGAAAACCGATTGCATGCGGCATTGTGTTGATGCGAAAGCGAGACGAATGTCGCATAGTACTATAGTAATTTGTTGAGTTGTTTGGATATCGTATACGTAATTATGGACCGGGATTTCGTATACAGGTACGTATACGCAGGTAGCCATTGCACGCTTGGCCGCTCCCCCCATTTCAAAGGGCAAAGGGATGCTCCATTATAATAGGGCAGTTTTGGCTGTATGTAAAATGCATAGCCTTTTAAACTTTAGGGTCTCAGTTCGTTTCGGAAGGTGAGTGCTAATGATGCGTACATCTATATTTAAAATATAAAGACGACTTATTATTTATGTATAGATTAAAATAAAATTAAGAGAAAGCAAATAATAAGCCTCGATATATTAATTTTTTAGATGGTCTTCTTCACTTGGCCATCATGGTGCACTATGGCCTAAAGCCTTCTTATCTGAGAGAAAACATGTGCCCAGTTATGGGCTGGCAGTTATAGGTTGAGATAAATGAATATTTGTTTTACGAAAACCTGTGTAGAGCCTTCAATGTCCTGAATACATGAATCACTACATAGTGATGGATATGGTGGTAGGTATGGCATACATAAATTCAGGCATACATATGCCTGAATTTATGTATGCCATACCTACCACCATAGCATTAAAAAACCTGACAATTGAGTTTAGTTTAAAGATTGCGTACAAAAGAATTATCCACAATTATTATTACTGAAACAGTAATTATAAATTAGAAATACCTACATAATAAGATTTTTTTCTTGCAAAGTTTCTCTATGCGAAATACATCAACTTCACAATACATCCTACCTACGAATATCAATGAATTTCTAGGACGCGAGGTGAGAGGTCTTATTTTGGGTCCAACCAAGAGTTAATAAGCTTTAACACCGTTAGTAGTTATAAGCGTTGATATATAGTATACCTATTCTTTATAAAAAAATTATCTGATATAAAAAGTTCTACGAAATGTGGCCCGTAGTAGCGCGCCAACCGGTTTAATAGTGGCGGGCATTCGCCTTGGGAGTCAGGAGTAATACCAAACCATGGAGTTCCACCAAACTTTTAGGTGCGACAAGTAACTCTCTTAAGAACTTTTAGGTGCAGCCACTATACGAAAAGTATCAACATTTATACCTGCAAAGTGGAAATGCGCTTTTACTTGAAAATTAATACTAACTAATAAAATTATACCAACATATTATTTTCTTATAGTAGGAGGCTTGACCGTGTTAGTTACTACCCTAGTATAAAAACCCCTTCATAACTATCCTACTGCCATCTTAAACTGCATTGTCTCTTACCATTAGGTGAGATCACAGTTAAGACTTAAGGGCTATATTTACATGAACAAAAAACTTTACCATGTTTGATAGTTGATAATACTAGTCTCAAAACTTTAAAAAAGTTAAGAAAGTTAAAAAAAGCATTCGACGCGCGCTCTTATGATAAAAAAATGTCAATCTGTTTATTTTAATTAAACGGAACGTACGCAATAAGATTATTAAAAAAAAGACAACTTAAGAGACGAGCGATTTGAGCATGTCTTTATTAAACACACCTTGCTAGCAGTTATGGACTTTTGACAGGTAAGATAATAATCTTGGAGTATGATACTTGATACCTGCATCCGAGGATTTAATTCTATATTTAAAAACCTCTAAGCCGGAACTTCACGTTTAAAATAATTACATATTATTCACAATTCGACATTCTTGCTCTACTTTAAAAGCATTTTGCCATAGATTGAGGGCTGGTAGTCGCTACGTTATCAATCTAGGTATACCTAAGTTTTGCGAAGTATCTCCAAGTTGGACCGTAACTTAAAGATTTGGGAAAAACAAATTCAATATGCTTTACGATATTTGGTTTTGAACCTTCGCTTCGATTCTTTTGTTTTGTCTACACATTTGCTCGTGAAATCTCATGTAAATTCACGAGTAAGTAAGTAGACAAAATTTTCTCGTAGTGCGCATGCTAGCCCTAATGGACTTGACGTTTCGGGTTTTCAGCGCAATGCACATATGCTTGTATGCTGTATTGTTGCTATTTGTAATCGCCTAATGTCTTTGTTTTCGTCCAAATGATTCTAAATTGAAAATCACAGACAAAGCTGATTCTAATAAATGTAAGTATCGTATTTTATCGTACCACTGCTGTTTAGATTTCTTGCAAACGAGTACAAAGCGTGACCGCTAACATGGTGTAGGTAAACGACGTGACTAAATTACAGGTCACATGTGCAGTGAATTGTCGATCTTATTACCTAAATAATACGGATTATCCTACAAGTACATCAGATGTAGGTATGTACGTTTCAGACAGATCTGATGGCCATGCAATTTTTATACCTAATTGGCCGTAAATAGATCGCTTCATTATAGGTACCTCATAAGAAATATAGATAACTGAATCGCGTTCCTTTTTTCGTATCGTTCTGTTCCACAAATCAATTTGATAATCGTTTTGTTTTTAATTTATATTATTAGTTGTCATTTACTGTACATATCATACCAAAGATTGATCACTATAACGTTGAAAAAGATCACGTAGGTATGTATGTAGTTTCTACTTTCTATCCAACACGTAGGTTCAACGTGTAAATGTTGTCTTCAAACTGGCTTCAAACATTCCATAACAGATCCACAACAATTTTATTCATATAGATTAAGATCCATATAAATATTTGCAAAAAGCCACTTCATACTCATTTTCTTCATCTTCTGAAAAATAATCAGCTTTCTTTACGATGTTTTCCGTGATCCAAGAAGTAGATTCACAGCTTCAGTAGGTAGGTACATATAAAATAAGCATTCTATTAGTAGACTAATTTACGCTTAAATGTTAAGTTTTCAAGGCGTTGAACACATGATTAACAAGACTCCACGTTGCTTTTGATAATGATGTAAACTACAGTGGGGTGTTAAGTGATACCAAATTTTCTTTGATATTTTCGCGGCGGGTGTTGTTAATTCAGTCTTACATATGGTACAGTTAGCCGTAGCGTTGATTTTTTTTTTAATTTTTTATACATTATGTCATCGAATACGAATACGATCAATCGAATTAAATCTTATACTAACCCTACTGATTGGCTGAATTTATGACGCTATTGCTGCGTCAATGCATTGTAGCCAATAGCGAGAGAGTAACTTACCAGGCAATAAAAATAAACTGCAATCGTCACACTGATGCAGACATTATTAGGCAATCCTACAGCTAGATCTCATATATTAAAAAAATTACTTACAACACGTGTTTTCAACTCGTACCTAGCTTTGAAGTTTATTATGCTACTTATTTTAATTTTTCTACAGTTTCAATGATTTATGGCGGTCAGATAGGTACTTCAATATTTAGGAGAGTCGCTTCCGTAGGGGAAATTCACTATCTATATTTTTATTCAAATCTGTTTCCGTTTGTCAAGCACTCTATACGGCTCTCGAATTACTCAATTAATTGCGTCACTATCCAAATTACGCGACATGTGCCAAGTACCCACCTATATTGTAATTTGTACCTTGTCGACATGACAAAAAGTTATTAAAATCGTAACACACAACTCGTGAGAGTAATTATGCAATTTGTTTAAATTATGTAGGTAGGTATCAAGGGTAGATACAATCTCATGAAAGTACATACTTAAAGATTACGATTTGAATTTAAAGATTCTTTCAATTCTGTGCCTACTTTTCATTTCCTTCATATAGAAAAAGCTGGTAATAGACATTTGGAGGCGTCAAAAATTAGATATTAAGCATCAAACTATGACGCTTAGAAACGCAGCAGTCTATGCGGTGATAAGCTATTTTAAATTGTAGCGTTAGTACGACGAGCTTGCAGAAATTTTTTGCATCATGTAACCGCGAAAAACGTTATTACAATTATTACTAGTAGGTACTAGAATGTAATTACATGGCACTCACAGATTTATTGGTTGTTTTGTTTGAGCCTATGTTTAGAGCGAAACTTTGTTAGAAACTTCTGCTCTATACGTTTTAATTCGATGGTACTAAATATATCGCAAAATACTGAACTGGAACCCTTCTCCTATCAACACAACTTCGCACAGATGGTGATAGTACGAAAAACGATTGTGCAATAATCATGCAGAATAGTAAATCATACCATGAAAGAGAATAAATTATGTTATGATTGAATCGTGCGATCGCCACTTCCCACGCTGAGCGAGAAGCGTCAAATCGTGGTCAGAAACTGCCTACGAGTCGATTATAAATTCTATGTGTTACAGTAGATGCACCACTGCACTCCCTCCGAATAAAAACGTGTGGAAACCGAGCCCTCCTAATGTCGAACATTTCTTTATAAATCAAAGAAACCCTCATGATCTGTATTTAATTTATAAGTACACGTTTACTTGCGCAGGTTGTTAGACAGCTTTTTTTTTTCACGGAAAATGTAAAGCTATTAATTTACACTTTGTAACTATAGAAATGTTCCACTGACCAAGACTTTCATGCATTGTTAAACAATCGACATATTAAATTAAGTAATGTTGCATTTTATTTTTTGTGCTTATATACTTGTGAGAAAGTATTCCTTATAATTATATGTATATGTAAGTATTGGGTATAGTAGACTTTAAAGGCAATTAAAATAACATTAAAGATTCATACATGTTAAGCTTTTAAGTTAATACATAATAATATGTAGTTAACAGTAACACATTACAAGGTACGATTGTATAGTGAGCAGTTATTTATTACATACTATCATACCTATATGCCTATACAGCGACTTTCTCAGAATATTTATAATTTTACTATACAAAACATAATATAAATACACTTACACAAATAGGTACAGATCAAACTACGTTTAAATTCAAAACTTGTTTGTGTAACAAATTGTAGTATTCTCCAATACACAACCTGACGATACGTTTCTTTGTACAGTCGTACTTCAATAAAAAACCCTCTAACACACTATAAGTTTTAAGGCAAATAATGGGTAAAGGGGAGTTCACATTATTTTTAAAATACTGACAAATAATATAAGTTACGTATGGATACTGAAAAACACAGC
Organism: Hipparchia sbordonii; assembly: GCA_038048805.1. Classification (NCBI taxonomy): domain Eukaryota; kingdom Metazoa; phylum Arthropoda; class Insecta; order Lepidoptera; family Nymphalidae; genus Hipparchia; species Hipparchia sbordonii. Next base: position 10,710,981 of record CM076104.1, on the reverse strand, counting down.
AAAGTTGACAGTATGCAAATAGGCTTATTTTGTTAGACGAGTGACACCCAGACAAACTTAGGACGAATAAGTGTTTCGAAATTTCAAAGGAGACTCAAACAACAGTGTCGATAAGAACTGTGATAAGATAAGCTTTCACGAAATTTACAAACTTTATTATGACGACATACACTGTGAGATGTAAACAAAACAAGTTTGCCTTAGATAAAATAATTAAGTACTTATGTAGGTTCATACTTTTATAACTAACATAAGTGGAATTCATGTAACAGATTCATAGGTACGTATATTTAATTAGTCCATAAACGTAGAATTACTTTCCGAGTAGGTAAAACTTATTTCTGACATCGGGTATTATAAGTTCACAATGAACATGACCCAAGCTTTTAAAATTTCCTTGTTTATTCAAAGCTATTAGGTATAATATTATTTTTGCAGATATCGATATAGGTACTAAAATCGACGATTGTAGAGCTAGAGCTCTATTTCTAGAGCTACTTAATTATTTTTTGTTTTTTAAACAAATTAATCCTTTACCAATATTTTAAATGCAAAGTTGTGTTTGTTTGTTGGTTTGTCCTTCATTCACGTAGTGACGGAGCAAAGGATTCATGTGATTTTTTCGCATGAGTATAGACTATAGTTGTGGAATTGGAGAAGTGACATAAGTGTCCCGGTGAAAAAGATGGTTCCCGCGGGAAAAACCTAACTCCACGCGGACGACGAGAAGCTAGTTTTCAAACTATAAAAGATTAATGATACCTACCACTTTTATCCACAATCCCTTGCCATTTACGTATTTCTAAACAAAAAAGAAATTAATTAATTAATTGAGCTATAGTTTCTCGGTTATGTAAATGAGTTCGTAGTGCGCTCGTGTTCTGGTACGAGTACTAAGCTATATTATGACCGTCAACAATCAACATATGCATAGCTACGGTACGAGTACTTGTACGATTCTATCAAGCTCACGAGCCTTAACGAGTTGCCGGCGCCGAACGTAACGGGACAGAAGCTACCAGTTTATATACGTGTACCTACTACAGATAGGTATATCTGCCTTTTCGGACTTTCTTACATTGTAATAAGATGATCTCGATGTCCTAGGGAGATTATAACGTTCAAACTTTCAACGTAGTTTCGTTCTATTAAACTACAAAGTCGATTGCTGTCAATCTTCAAACTTTGAAGCTATTAATCTGAAAAGAAATTAAGGAGAGTTTTTCGTTTATTTTTTTCACAATGAATACCATTTTCATACCATAAATAAAAAAAAACTCAAAATTTTGCTAGGTTCTTTTGCTGTATCTAATTTAAACCGATAGCAAGAAAGTTTTTCTCAAAAGTTTTTTTAGATTATGATTCTACCTCTAACTAAAATCGATTGTACATGCTCATTAGATAGAAGCCTCGGGGATTTTTCAATTCAGGGAACACCCTGAATAAAATTTTATTCGATGATTTGAATTTGGAAGTGTAAATAAATACACATGGCATCGTTTAAAGACAGCGCAGTTGTTCTAAATGCCTATCTAAAAGTCTCTAACAGTACTTTGGTACGTGACTTGAAGAATCAGCATTCATCTGCGGTCGGCAGCTTGTAGGCTTTAACGGCTCCTGCGCAGCTGTCATCCTTCCGCTACTGCATTGTTAACTTGTGGCGTAAATCCGTAGTTTTTTATCTAACTTTATACGTACACAAAACCACCTAAGGCCTTCTGATAGGAGACCTGTGCTCAGCATGTGGGCTGGTGATAGGGTGATGATGATAATAGAATCCGCCCAACTTCTAAGTGCTAGGAAATTCATTTCTAGAAACGACTTAATACAGAATTAGTAATGCCCGCCACTTTATCCGCGTGGACATACGGGTTTTTAATAAAAATCCGTAGGCAATCCTTGATATTCCGGGATGAAAAGTATTCTATGTCATTTCGGAGTATTGAAAATATCTCCTTGCAAGTAATATCGAAATCGGTTCTGCGCTGAAAAGATAACAAATAGACAGACTGAGTTTTCTTTCTTTCACATTTGCTAGTGTAGATTCTAAATAAATTCCAACATTAACAAACTACATTTATTTGCACTGTCCACTTATTGTTAGCTATATCCTTCTTATCCCAGAAAATCAATGAAATCCCGCGAGATTTTTAAAAAACTAAATCCACCGAAGCGAAGCCGCGGGCATCAACTAGTAATATATGTATCACTAATTTAAATATCAAAAAGTTTTATTTAAGTTACATATGAAATAATATTATCTAATCGTTCGAATGGGCGAAGCATACCAACCAACCAACGCATTAGCACGCAACTAGGCTTAAGAAAGTGGTCGAACTATCACTTTCATAAAGAACTTACAAGATCGAGAACATCTTTTTCCGCCGTTCAATTGTACTAAGTATACTTATTCGACCAACGAGTACAAAATTAATCAGAAAAAGAGCATCGCATCGCTGCCTTCAATTTTTTTGTTGACTATTTTCTTTAGGGCAGGTGAAACTACGTTAGGCAAAGTTACGATAAAAAATAGACCCAATGCTTAAACAGATGCACAATCAGGTTGTGTGCAAGTCTTTTTTATTTCAATTTGAAACTAAGCGCCTTATTTTGACACTCATTTTCAAATAAAACTAAGAGAATTCAGCATCATTGTAACGCATCTGCTTAAACCAGCCCATACACCTGCCTCGAGTCCGCCAAAACGCTGCGAAAAACTCCGCCATAGCAGGTGCATCCCATAATCGGACACACATATACATATATAGGTTAGTGTACATTGTCAAGGTCTTTTTCTCATCTATTTATGTAGCAACTGGTATTTAGAATTAGAGCGTTTACAATAAGGCATTTACGTTTTTGTTTTTTTTTTATTCGATGACAAGATAGTCCTTGACTGACACCTGTGATGATGCAGTCAAAGATGGTAGGACTAACTTGGAAGGGATATGGCTGTGTACATTTAACCCAAACACCCCTAATCGGTTTCTATACACGCCATCGTGCTGGAACGCTAAATTGCTTGGCGGATAGATTTATGTAGCATGAACATAATAGATACGAGTAGTTGAGCAGTTCTTTATTAGACAGTTAACTTTTACTTTATACGAGGTACTTAAGTCCCAAACTATGTAATACATACATACCTGGTTTTCTGGATTTAGTGTTCCGGCACAGTTAATTTAAAACTGCCATACCCCTTTATAAGTAAGCCCTACCAAGTATCTACTATCAGGCGAGATTACAGTCAAAGGCAAGAGTCATGTGAATAAAAAAACATTGGTATTTGTCATAAAATCCGTGTCAGGTAGGTAGGTACTATATTGAAAACCCACTCATTATAATAAAATGCAATAGATACCCAAAAAAGGTATTAAAATTCAATTTTATTTTTATCAAATGTCAAAATATGAATATGGTGAAGCACGCGGTGCGTAGGCGATTAACAGGAAGTCTGTAGGTGTTTCTTTTAAAATGGATTTTCCCATCGTTTTAATTTCCTCATATCTAATTATTTATTATTGTTGTTACCTGAATTATTACTACTTTGTCTCTACTATACATTAATCGTATAACTCTATATTCCCGCGGGACTTACAACAGGTGGTAATAGTTAATTATACTATTTTTAAAAAGTTAGATGAAGTATTTAACATAAGTCGCTAAGCAAGGGTCTCGAACTTGTCACAATATATTATAATGACATGACGGTAAGATCCTTTTCGGTCGGTGCGAAGTTTTTTGCGACGTCATATGTCGCTTGCACCTGACGCGAAACGTGCCACGAAGCCTTTTGTGTTATCACAAGCAACCTCTAACGGCTAACAACGTGAATTCTATTTATTTTAGTTTATCGAAGAAGAAAAGATCGGGTAACGTTGAATACACACATATTTGGACGAAGCACGCGATGTAGTCGTGTGATGTGCTGTATATTTATCGCTGAGATGTGCTGTGCTGAGATGTCGTGTGATGTGCTGTATACCTATTTATCGCTGAGAGGTAGAAGATGACATTGAACACTTTATTCACACGACATTTCTATGAAATGTAAGGTCATCCGAATACATGGGTAGAGACGGCATTTTTTCCACCAATTAGATGACAAGTATGATATGATCACATCATTTGATTAGTTTCAGATGTGTACTAGCGTTTGAGAATAGTACGGATATGAAGTCGCCAATTAGAAGTAGATCGGAATGCATTCCGAGCATAGCTTGTTAAATTCAATATCATAGAGATTCAGACCACATAAAACAATGGAATGGCGTTGTTTAATACATGATTTTCTTAAACCAGTAAAGAAATTAGTGAGTAAATAACGTCGTAAATTCTCGCAGGTTGTTGCGATATTTTATAACTTGCTAACACAGCAAAGGATTTTGGCGAATTCAACATCAAATTATAATGATATATGTATTTTATGATTACCTTAATATTTTGATACGTAGCGCTCTGTTTCCATGTTTATTTCTTCACTAAATGGTTGACCCGATTTTACAGAGAACCAGTATTAGAAATTATGTACATATAAATTACTAAATTAAACGTACATATAAACCACTTGATAGAATATAATAGAAGTCATATAATTTAGATTTTATGTTAGAATTCATATAATTTGAATTTTTTCATTCATTACATAGTATAAAATCTTAATATATTTAGGTAATATTATATGTATTATGTACGAGTATTATCATATGTTTGTAGTAAATATATATACGTCTTTATACATAATAATATAATAGAGTCAAAGCTATCAATATTCATATCCATTGAATATTATCCAATGTAATTTATAATAATTACCTTTGTAAACGATATTCATCTTGTATAATAGCTATTTAGTGAAAAGGCTAATAAGTACGTAGTCAATATCTAAAATTGCTGTTTCTGAGAGGTTTTAAGCATTAAGGTAATTAAAATACGCTGTCTAAGGATAGGTAATTTGTATGTAGTGTATTCGAGGTGTAATATTAGTTGTATATTGTTGCAGGTGCTTTGGCATCTGGATATATTCAGGCGCAGTTTTCGAGAGCTCACCGGCCACGCTTGTCTCGGACCTTCGTGCATTTTTTGCGCTTTAAAGGTGAGTTTAAATTATATAGTACAAGTTTTAAAATGTATCTACGATTTCAGTGTAACTTTTTAATATATGTATAACTAAATCCGTCATTTTAATAAATAAATTACCTTCTGTCATCTGTGGAAACTTCGTGATTTGACATCACCTTTAAAGACAAATTAAAACATAGTTAACCTTAACTTGAAAAGTTACACTAGTACCTCTGTTTTCTACATCCTTACTATTTATCCTTACTAATATTATAAATGGGAAAGTGTGTTGTTTATTGGTTTGTCCTTCAATAACGCTGCAACAGAGTTACGGATCGACGCATGAGTAGGTATAGTTGAGGACCTATGGACAGTGACATAGACTACTTTTTATCCCGGAAAATCAAAGAGTTCCCGTGGGATTTCAAAAACTAAATCCACGCGAACGAAGTCGCGGGCATCAACTAGTAATATATAAATAGAGCACAAATGAAACTCAAAAGCTCTTTAACGTTGAGTAGGTATCATTAAAAAAAATGGTTCGTTTAGTCTCGCACGGTACGAGTGACCAATCAGACGTGACCTTTTCGTGAACAATGAACAGTTCAGTGCCTTATTTGACCTCAGATCTTGGGCCCCAACTTTCGACACGTCTCGAGCGTAAAACTAAAATGAAGTCGACGCTTTCCACAATAAAAGGACGCTCTTTTTGTTGCGTATGTCCATCACGTAAGAAAATAATCTAAATAAGATCCGAGTTGCGGTTTGTTCTACTTAAAAAGCAAAAGATGTAGGCGATTTCTAAACTATTGCCTTATTCGTTTTTTTTTCGACGCTAAAAGCGGTAGCGCGGATTGAATTGATTTATGGATTTTGTCCACAATTTCTGTGAGATAAATAGTAAAAAGAAATCCTATTATCACACATTGTTCGAGTAATCAACAGATGCCTTAGAGCTCACGGCATCGGAAAGCTGGCTGATTCCCCACTCGCCTAGTGGGGAACGATCTCGAGCGAGTCATCTGTGGATGTCTATCGGTTGAAACGACGACGAATTATCATACCTAAGCTTCACTAGAAAGACAGATTACCCATTTGAAAATCATAGGATCAAATGGACTCAAACCTGTAGGGCTAGCTACAAACAACGTAAAAATTTTCTCGTGGTCTAAGGCGTATTGTACTGGGTTAACAAAGGTACTTAGAGGCATCTAGGTACTTCAGAGACTATGAAAGTGCCATGCTATAAATAAACTATGTAATAAATGAGACACTATCAAGTTTTTCTCAAAAGTCATTATGTTCTTTAACGCGACTCCGCTTAAAATAGCTCCTGCACCGCAAAAATATTATATCATGGTACATTCGGGCTCGCAGAACTGGTTCGTAGGCAAGTATTATATGACGTCGTGATTTCACTATCCAGCTCTATCTTGCAGGGCCTTTGCCTTGAGTTTATGAGCCTTTGTCCATAGTGACTGTTTAAAGGTCTATGAATGTTTGGTTTTGAGAAAACATTTTTTCTTGGATTAAGGTTTTGTATTTCACGCGGGTACCCTCTTATTTTCCGGGATAATAAGTAGCCTTTGTGTTATTCCACACTATAATCTATCTCTATGCCAAATTTCAGCCAAATCGGTTCAGTAGTTTTGACGTGAAAGAGGAACAATCCATCCATCCATGCATACTTACAAACTTTTGCATTTATAATATTAGTAGGATAATATATTGATGGTATAATAAATAAAATATATAGAGGAGAAGTCGATATCAGCTCATCTGCTGGTGCTCAGCTGGAGGAAAAAGTTTATAAAAGGATAATGCATAGTCGATGATTTATTTAACCAACAAGCCCGGTACTATCTTAGACTGCATCGTCACATACCATCAGGTGAGATCACATTCAATTACTAACTATTGTAATCGAATAAAAAAACTTTTAACTAAAATCTCACCTTCAACTGCAGTCTGCAGGTAATCATGGATATTCGAATAGTGACTTATGCAATCAGCAATGCACTTTGCTTGTTTTTTTTGGGGCAAGTTTAAACATACCTACTTAATAGATTTATGAATACATATCAAAAATTCCGAGGCCGGCGGGATTCGAACCCACATCTCTCTGGGAATCACGCCCGAGTGTGTTAACCGTTACACCACGGCCGAACCACACGTCAGCCACGAAATTAGTGATATGTAAGTATCTACTTTTTCAATCAGTTTTATAGCAACTGTTAGCGACACAAAAAAAAAATACCTACATAATAGTAACTTCACCGCCTACGTGAAACTAGCACGCATAATAAATAATTAATTGAACTCAAAATAAAAGAAGAGCTTTTTTTATGTATAAGCGAATATAAGACTTATCGATATGATTAAAATTTTGCTGACTGATACCCTAGAAGCTTCTGCAAAGCGTAAAAACTCTGCGGATTAAATCGTTGTAGGTAAGTAGGTATGTATCTAGTCAAGATTGTTTTAAATGTATGAGATGAGTTCGTGGAACTTTGGCCTCGAGTTCACTGATTGGCGTACGTAAAGTAGTGATTAATTGCCTCATTATAAACACATAGATTCCTTCATCTAATCAAAATATTGCAATATAAATTACTTGTTAACAAAATTACTGATAAATCACTAAGATATTTATTTAGCAAATTTTATAATTGAAACCTAATTCTTTGGCCAAGATAGAGCCTGCCAACTATATTTCCGTGCCTCCGAGACCACGTAAGGTCCTGCGCCTGATCTCTCTCCGGTCGTGTCGCATTTCCGACTATGAGAGTAAGGGAATTGAGAGTACACCTGTGTTTGCGCACACACTTGTGCACTATAATATCGCCCGCGCAGATGGCTTATCTCTGCGGATTTGGTCGGGACGTTACGTACGTTATTATACCTTCAATAATTTTTTTTTTATTGAAGGGTTTACAATTTACATATATGTCTCAAATAATATGTAATATAACTTAAATGTACTATAGGAACTAAATTGAAAATGACATGGGTCACTTAACGCGTTGTATCTCGGTTACTTCACGAGTAACCAGATACCTACTCGTACGTATATGGGGTACTTGACTTCTTAAGTTACTACAGTGCGCGAAATTAACCACAGGCTTGAGTAGGTAAATGCTGCATTGTATAACGTACTTATATACAGTATCTGAGAGAAAATATTACACGTGGACTCGCTTCGGCTTCATACAGAGTCGTCTCTCACACCAAGAGATTTCAGTGACTGAGACGACTGACTCTCTACCAAAGTGAGTATAACCGATTGGCTTAAAATAGTCTCAGAGAAATACATAATTTTCATAACCTCCTCATAACTATAAATGGGGGTAGAGACTTTACGCTATCTGTGACTGTGGAGAGGAGGATCAAACAATGGAGCACATCGTTCGGCGCTGCCCTTCCTGTTCCTACCAAGGATTGTCTAAAGACCTTTTTGACCTCCATCCTGAGTTTATCACTTGGCTGGGGAATTTGGATATTAATCTACATTTCTACACTACTAAACTTCTACACTACTATTATAAAGAGGAAAGATTTGTATTTTTTGTGTGCATGTTTGTAATGAATAAACTCAAAAACTACTGGATCGATTTGGCTGAAATTTAAAATGAAGATAGATTATAACCTTGGATTAAAACATAGGCTACTTTTTAATCCCGAAAAAAATTATAGTTCCCGCGGGATCTTGAAAACTAATTCCATGCGAACGAAGTCGCGAGCATCAGCTAGTTTAAAAATAAATTTAAAATATTGACTTTGAAATTTTATGACATTAACATTATGCTGTTAACATAACAATGATTATAATCAACGCTTATTAAATCTAAATGCCATAAAATTTAATAAGTAACCTCCTCTTTTTTTGGAAGCCGGTTAATAATATTATTGTTCGAGTATGAAAGATCCCATGTTAGGAAATATATTCATGTCGATAAATGTTAATAATATGCGCCTTTGTATTGTTTATTAACATATGAACATACCACGAACATACCAACGTGAACGTACCTATAGGTTATTGTTACTATGGACAATCGCTGTGACATTTTCAAGTACACTGCGCACTTATGTTACAATCACAATCTTGCACAAATTGATTGTAAACATGTTCATACATACATACTGATAGATCTATTCTTTTATAAGTGTAAATTAAAAATTTAAACCACCATGACCCGTCAAAACTTTATCGCTCATTAGGTCAAGTTCACCATATTATTTCAGTAATGTCGGGCAGACGTACCTAGTACCTACTATGTTTACCAAATTTCAAGTCGATTAGAAAAGTGGAAGTAATATAATAAGCAATTGTACGACACGGATTTCTACACCGACTGAAAAAAGAGCTCAGAATCATCACCGATAAACTTGCTTTGGACTAAAGAAAATCGTATTCAAATCGGTCTATCCGTTTTAGCGCTACGATGATACAGATAGACCTACACACGCACAGATATACTCACAAAGGGACAGACAGACAATACAGTCTAACTTATACCACCTCTCTTATACTGAATATGCAAATTCGAAATTCAGCAAACCCGAATATAGTTGCCTCACACCTTCTCACACACTACCGACATGTAAAAGGCACATATACCTAAATTGCTTGTTCTATAGACATTAGACATCTTACATAGCGACTTGTACGCATTACTATTATTATCAAAAAATATGCGATAGTTACAATATTATATGTATTTTAATGTTTCATTTAAATAACATTAAGGTTGTAGCAAGAAAATAGATGATAATTAGGCACGTTCCTAGAAGTGTGTCGTGGCTGTACGTGCTCGAAGCCGCATACAAACTGGGCCAGCCAATTACGGTGTTATTACTACTTGCAATATCTATCACTGAACTAATCATTGAAATACCTATTTCATCAAATTATAGACAAAAAAATTTACGGTAACAAAACTTTTCAACAGTCGAATATGGGCAAGTTATTTTCTAAGTGGAGCAAAAACAAAAAATTAATATTAATCGTTAAACAATTCAACAATTAATTATAGTTAATATTTACAATACATATAAATATGTAATGTATATTACGTACTGAGAATTATACGCTAAGCTTAAGGTTTATTATAAGCTTAGCCTAAACTAGTACTATTACATCAGTACTATTAACATCGATGTATTAACTATTCTGAGGTTCAGTGAACAACTGCCGAGCTGTCAGTTAAACTACTTAGCTAGCTATGATAGCTAGCTAAGTAGTTTAACTAGTCTAGAAAATTATTAATACTTAACCAACAATTTGTATTTACTACACAGTATGTATTTATGTATGTGTAAATGTAAACAAGTATGTGTTTCATTACAGTATTTCATTGTATCATATTCATTGCAGTAGGGTAAGGATGCCGAATATGAGATGGTTGCCAAATATGAGATAGTTAGGTTTTGGCGAAACTAATCGCCGCAGCTATTTGGCGATACTGTCACCAGAAGCCTCGTGGCAACAGACCGAAACATGTGTTGGTGCTTCCCAGTTCGAGGCGAAGTCAGGTTGTGTACGTGCGGGTTTTTACGAAACCACAAAACCCGATTTTTGACATCAAATATTAACGAGGTATGTTACAACTTTATAGTCACACTAAATGATTTAAATTTACAGTCATTGTATCAGTTATATGATTAATTTTACAATGCATTTGCAGTTTAGTTGTATTTTCTTCGTCAAGAAATAATAGGCAGCCTAGTTTTTAAATTTGGGTATTTTCCTAATATGAGACACGTGGGGGCTCCTTAAATGAGATATCTCATATTAGGATGTATAGAAATACGACTATTTAAAAACCTCTTTTTCTAGATCAAAGAAGTCCTAGGACCACGATGCCATAATATGGGCCGTGAGTGCAGTGCAAAGCAAACAAATATGTTATCTAATAGCGTCAAAACTTTCGATGTTCCTAAGAGTATCCTAGAACGTTATGTCAAAAAAGATGCTAATGCAGAAGTATTTGTCAAGCTTCATGGGAAGACCTCCAGCTTTTTCTGACTATTTAGAAGCAAAAATAGATAAATATTGTAAAGCTGGACTAACGATTTTAAGGGTTACATCTACATTTGAAGAACATCAAGCACTTGGCACAAGCACATGATAATATATTATTAAGTTGTTACTAAAACCTTTTTATTTAGTAGTACGATGTTGTAGATTAATAAATATCGCCAATAAAAAGTTTTTTTGAATTGATTTCTTTTCTTTTTCTCTAAATCTATACTATCTCATATTAAAAACCCTTGGTATCTCATAATAGGAGACCATTTCCCTGAGACGTAATTTCTGACTTTTCTAATATTATCTGTTATAACAAAAAATCTATTATACCTAGCACTAAACGGTCTTTCAAGGATAAACTTCATTAAATTCTTATCGAATATAAATAAGTTTCATAGTCATTAGGGCAATAACTTATTTTTTATGGCCGAATATGTAAATGGTATCTCATATTCGGCATCTTTACCCTATATATTGTTTATCTAATTTATTATTAAGTTTTTATTATTCATAATATATGTACTTGTTTATAAGTTATAATAATTATAACCGCTTTATGATATCCAACCTAACTAAGGTATTTTGTAAAGGTATCATATTTGATACAAAAATGACGTATATCCATTGCTTCGTTGCTATCTGATTGAAGAACAAACCAACAAGCAAACACACTTTCGCATTCATATTATTAAAGTAAGGTTCTAAGCAATGGAAATATTGAGCCATTTTTAACTTGGTTTTGTATTCACGGGGAAGGCTTTGATCTGGTTATTCACACTTGATTTAGTGTGGTACAACGCTTTACGTGCTTGGATCACGCGAGAACGAGAAAAGAATTAAATATATATCACACCTAATAGCTACTTATTATAAGAGGATTACCTCATAGGTTTATTATAATACTATGTCTTTACTCTCCTAATGGGAGGTTAATCTATAATTATATAAAAAGGCTTGTCCTGACTGACTGACTGACTGACTGACTGACTGACTGACTGACGATCAACGCACAGCCTAAACCACTGAAGTTAGAAACTTGAAATTTTGACAGTAGGTTCCTTTTATGACGTAGGCGAGCACTAAGAAAGGATTTTTCGAAATTCACCCCCCAAGGGGGTAAAAAGGGGGGTTAAAGTTTGTATGAAACTCCGTCATTTTTCGAGTTATACTCATGAAATTCGGTATTTAGGCTTTAAATTGAAAACAAAAAAGTACGTGTTTCACAGTTTTTAAAAATTCTACCCCCTAAGGGGTTAAATAGGGGTTGAATGTTTGTATGATAGTCCTTCGTTCTTCAAGTTATTTTTCAAGTTATGTTTATGAAACTTGATATTTTGGCTCTTGATCAAAAATAAAGAATTACGTATTTTACATTTTTTGAAAATTCTCTCCCCAAGGGGGAAAAAAGGGGAGTTTCAATATTCATAGTTAAGACAGGACAACGTCTGTCGGGTCCGCTAGTACATACATATGAACAAAAATTCAAATCTTTTATAGGTATATAGAATATATATACATATAATATGTACACAAATTATACACGTATGTATTGCTATATACATTATATGGGGCTGAAAACTGAAAGGTTAACGGTTCAATCCCCACCCGTTGCATTGTCGTACCCACTCATGTGAATGAGAGAAGGGAATATAAGTCAAATTCAACATGGGAGCGATATAGTTTTCTGTTTTTCTTGAATTTAAATTCCAATGACTTCACAATCTATTTGAATCGAAGTTGATGCTAATTAAAACATTTAAGATGACTCCTACACATAGTTTCTTGCTCGGTATTTACTGTGTTACAATAGTGAGGGGCAAATAAAATCGTTGCCTGACCTTGAATTGTTTTCATGGCATAAAAACTATTAGAAACCATAGATAGGTAGGTATAAAAGTAGTTCAGTTTTGAAACAGTCTTCAAAAGTAAGCAAACGTTTTTAGAATGTGTGTGTCGTTCAAATACCTAATCATAATGAGATTAGGTAATGTGAGGCAGTTATTTCAAAATCGCAGACAGCCATTTAATTTTTGTGTATTATATCCTACTAGTTGATGCCTGCGACTTCGTTCGCGTAGATTGTTTTTTTTAATCCCGCGGGAACTCTTTTATTTTTCGGGATAATAAGTAGCCTATGTGTTATTGCAGACTATAATCGATCTCTTTGCCAAATCGGTTGAAACATCCATACATCCAAACTTTCGCATTTATAATATTAATAGGATTTAAGTTTTCAAATATTTTATAATAAAATAACCGCCAAAAAAAAAAGAATTTATTAAAATACAGTTTTATATTAGTCTAATAATTATGATTATATCACTTGGCATTCATTGCTTGGCATAATACAATCCAAAGTGTAACTACGTTTACGATACAATAGGTATACGTTTTATTCAAATCTCATTTGCGAAACGCCCGAAGACTGCCAGTAGGTACCCAGTACTTACCTACTAGGTTTAGGTAGAGCTCAGTCACGAAACTTTTGAATACCCTTGACCGATGCAGCCCCACAAAATAATGGTAGATAATACAAGATACGCCAACGCGGCTGTCCACGGCGCGCACGCGCAGCTGCGAGACCGGTTTTACTTCTCGTTTACGTCGGGCACTCCGCATCTAGGTATAGGTATATAGGTAGGAACTTAGAGTATAAAGCTTTTGTATTTAATGTCAGATGAATAATTGCAGTATTGATACATTGTATGTGTCCACATGCCTTTAGTAGTAAGGAGTAAGAATACTAATATACTATGGAAATTGGAAATATTATACAGTCAAACCTGAGTAAGTGAGAACTGGGTAAGCGAGAAAACTCTATTAATGAGAGTATTTGCCAGGTCCCGTCATTTTGCCCTCCTAAAACCTCTATAAGTGAGAAACAAAAACCTGTATAAGTGACACTAATTTTTCACGCGCGAACCTCTATAAGTGAGATTTCTACCTGCCTATACCTCTATAAGCGACAGTTAAACCAATTTAACATTTGCTATTCATGACTCATTCTTAAATTTCGAGGAACTCTTATTCTATTTGAATTATCAAATGTGCGTCTGTTATTGTTTTCTATAGTTTTAGGAACTTACATTGTATTCGAACGACCAAATGTGCATTTGTTATTGTTTTATTATAAGTTCGAGGAAGTCATATTCTATTCAAAAAGCCTTTTTGTTAGGCTAGGCCTCTATAAGTGAGATAGACCCCTACTGTAACTCTGTAAGCTAGAAACTCGGGTTAGTGAGAAATCTCTATAAGAGAAAAAGAGATCGCGGTCCCTTGAGCTCTCACTTATCCAGGTTTGACTGTAGTAAGAATAGTAATACATAGCAGGAGAACCAAAGTCTTCGACATAGCTCAGCGAGTCGCAAAAGTGAAGTGGAAACGGGTGGGGTACCTACCTATATGCAAGTTCGAATAGCTGATAGTCGTTGGGGTCCTAAGATGCTGGAGTGGCAATCTCACGCCGCGAAGCACAGTGTCGGCAGTCTTCCCACTACACGGTTTTATAAAACCAATTTTTATGCTTGTATTATTCACCGTATTATTACCATAAATAGTACGTGAAAAGTGAAAACAAAGAAAATAAGAGGTTAGTAATAGCCAGTTAACTCCCACGTCCCTGTCGCACAAGGTTTTCAACCCACCGAATTAGCGACAATTAATTGGAAGGCCCGATACAATCTAATGGCTAATCGTAAATTTTGTTAAGTACTAAAATTAACTTGTTAGTAGCCTAGCAGGTTAGTAAGCTGAATAAATAAATATACATAAAGTAGTTCATTAGTATCTAAGTATTTGCTTAGTATGCATTAAAAACGCTTCACAAAAGCAGCAGTTTATTTAAGACCAATTCACGGAAAATTTAACTTCAAGCACTTTGCTACATATATTCCTCTTTTCTTTATCAAATCCAAATTTAGGCATCCTTACACCAGATCCCATATTTATCTTTTTATCTGTAAAAATGAGCTAAACTTATTATTAGCTTTAAATTAATTATAAGCTTTAGACTAACTTCATCTACCTATAAAATAAGTTCAGTACCTAAAAATCTTTCATTTAATTCCGATAGAGTACGTATAGTCTATTGACCGATCACAACGTAGTCCGACTAGCTGGCGCCACGTTGCGTCCGAACCGTCGCCTCCACACGCATTACCACTTATTTTAACGTTAACGTATCGTTTACGTTACGTAATATTTTCACTTGATTAATACAAATCTTAATCGCTTCCATTTTTACTCGGTCCATCGCGTGGGTGGGTAGAGTGGGTTGGTTTTGTAGCTTTTATTGTAATTTTATGTGGTTTTACATGCAACCAAATGAGCTTCTGCTCATCTTGTTCTTATAAGGTATATGATTAGCATGATTGTAAACCGCACAAGCGTCAATGTTGATTCTACAAAATAAAAATCACCTAACCCGCTGACCCTGCTGCATGATTTTCTGTTATTATTTTGTTTTGTGATGAATCTACGATATCTCACTGAATCACTGTGGTCACGAAACCGAGAAACCTGGAAACACCTGTAGGAGATCTACTCGTCATAGGATGCGCTTTTGTGCTGAAAATCAAGATCTGTTTCGCTGTAATCCGTCAAAACGATATAGACGAAGCCTTGTCACATTTACAGTAAGTATGTCTTAGTATGGAAGTATGGATCGTAGTAACCACACTTTTCCATTCCTTAATAAAATATTTAAATTAGCAACTTCCCAATCTTCCATCAAATATTTTATACTATAGTTAGATGACTCACAAAAACTGTAGAAAACATGCAACCTTGACACTCGAAAGTCTTTAGAAAAATTACACAGTAAAACATTGCATGCCACACGATGTGTCAGGCTGTATGCGGTCTGCGCAGGCGCACACGTCAGACATAATCGCACATGTCATTGCCATCTGACACACGACCGACGGTTCTGTGGTTTAATTTTATGGCAAAATACGTAATCTTGCTTACCTTTAACTACTATTTATATTATTTAAGTGGCCTACCTGTAAAGTCCCTTACTAACCTTACCTTGTTTGAAATGAACATACCAGGTCATTTATACTGGAGTGTTTTAACCACCAATACGCAACACCCATCGATGTAAATACTACATCGATGGCAACACCACACGCACCAGAACAGACTCTACGAACATTTAACTCCCGAATAAGAACATCTTTAGGAGATTTAGGTTGACTCTACAATGTTAAATTGAAAAAAAAAAAATTGCAGCTAGCAAGAGCTGCATTCAGAAATGTGAACGTAAAAATAAGTTAAAAAAGTGGCACAGGCAAGTAAGCAAATTTCTTAACGAATTAAGCATATAAAAATGATAAGATCTTTGTTAATTAATAGAGTTCAGTAAGAATAACGACTATTTTTGATGGCTCTTTGATAAAGGTTAACGACTGCAACAAATTGTTTTAGTTTCGGTTTGGTACGTTAATTATCAAATAACTTCTGGTACGGCTTAATTTACATTATATACCTTTACATAATGTCTAGGTGCTGAATATGCAATGCCGCAAAATCTGTTTTGCATTAGTACAAATTCAATCGAAGGAAATATACTTCAAATACAATGTCAATGTACTCGGATCAGCCTATACTACTTGGACTGCCTCGTAGGTCTAAAAGATTTTCTGCTTGCTTACTTAGCCTTACTTAGAGCAGAGTGCATTTAAAATTACAGATCATAACATGATTAACTTTCAAGCGTTGCTTAATTCTCAAATAACCTTGACTTATACTTTTGCAATAGCTTTTTCTATAACTTTGGAAGTTGGTCAAAATGTGGTTAAGTTTACTGATGCGTTTGTCTAAAATAAGTATTAAAACATTGGCTACTACTCTACTAAGTTAGAGCAACTTTGGCACTTTGAAGCTGCTCTAAAACCTGCTTCCAATGCAAGCCATTTTATTTAATTTTATTTAGGTAAGTAGTAGGTAGGTACGGTAGGTTTCCGGGAAGTTAGGAAATTATTTGTACTAACGCACCAACGTTATTATTTCTTACCATTCGATTGTTTTAGTTAACAAAAGAGGAGAGTCAAAGTTGCATAATAGCTCAATTCGATTGTTTTTTCTTTTGTAATCAAACTTAACGGCCAAAAATAATTGAACATTGGTGATTTACGAATTTCACATTTTTAGTTACGATACATCGATATTATACATAAAACTACGTAATTAAAAAACAGAATTTATAATTTTTTAATTCTCTTCTTAAACGATGAATTCATTTAATACATCATCGAAAAGTCTACCGCAGAAAATATTATAAAATGTACAGGAAAACCGGCTTTCCGACAAAGTCTCTAGTACTCTACCTCTACGATTATTCTTCTTCTAAAAGGAAAACAAAGAATCTACCAAACAGATGTAGAGTATTGAGTTCACAGTACGGATTCATAGTACATCAGCTAGTCCTACGTCCTGTGATTAAGTTTTACTCAGGCAAAATGTCTTCACGACAAAGGTTTTCTTAGTGTGAAGACTAATGACCAAACAATTGTATTACTTATATATTTTATTATTTTTGGTAATAATGCTATTTTCTTTTTTAACTAAGGCAACTCAAGGTGCAGTTTATGCATCTAAAGGTGTACAGTTTCTAGCGCCATATTGGGATTAATTCTCGCACTACATTTTTTATTGCGTATTAATTAATGTTATTTATTAGCAGCATTACCAATTCTGAGTACAGCCTTCAACCTCCAGCGAATGGTCAGGTACAAAAGTGGTTCGGAATGTGATTGTTACAAACTTACAAGCATTATCTTAGCACGGTATTACTCGTATCTGTTCTAATTACAAGCGCTCTTATTTCGTATTCCGCAATACGCCAGACACAGAACAGTTTATCTCTACCAAGTTTCATACAGTTTTTCTGTTTCTTTGTTTTGGCAGCCCGAATGAAAACAATTACCTGTATTAAAGATTATATTATATATCAGTTTATATTTTTCTTTCAGTGTAAAGGCAATGTTGTGATTAAATATGGAAACTAATTTAGATAGAATGTTTGTAGCCGATTGAAGGAACATGGGCTTAAATTTTCATAAAGGAATCCGTATTCGAAGCATGAGAGCATCGAATTAAAAGCGAAGTGTGTCACTCAAGTCGACATTTGCACCTCCATGGTTAAGATTAAGGGTAAACTAAGGAATCCAGTTTGAACAATTCAAAGTGGTTCTTTTAGGATGGTCTTTAACTTTAAGCGTTTAATGTGTATGAAATGTAACCCACTCAACCCTTAGTGGTTGTGTCCTGAAAATCCAATGCTAGCACTAAATTTTCAGGATATGTGGTTCGTCGAGTAACCAATAGTCAATCAGATATGTCGAGGATCTTTTCTTTTGCTTTGCTTATGCTTGGTGAAACTTGAAAGTTAAATTAAGTTTTTAAGTAGATTTACAATCTTATTCTGCGTAAAACATGTTTTTGATAAAATGAAACTAAGCCGGTATTGGGCAGGCGTATTTCGGAACTGGTCGTGAGAGACAGCCGCGTGAGGAAGTGGAACATTGGCACACATTTCAATTAGATGCGAGACAACTTGTCGTGTTGGCTTGGTTTTCGTAAATATGTGTTCTCTGCACACTGGTGAAGATTGTTTGTGCTAGTTGGGAGTGTGGTCGCCGTATTTATAGAAGTTACACTCGAGCGCGCCCCATACAAACGAAGTTTGATTCTTAATTGAATATTAACCATACCTGTGTTTTCATGTTCGAAGAGCTCCAGAAAGTTTCTTACTTTCTGGAGCTATTCTTTATTAAGAGTTTTTTGTAAAAAATTGTATTTGCAAAGTCATGATAAATACATAATATTATATGGCCCACTGCACACTAGTTTGTACAGTGTGTCTAGATTTCATTGACTCCGATTGTTTAATATTCAAATAAAAATCAAACGGCGATTTAATTATTATAATCTGATTACAGCCCATGAAAATGAATCGAAATATGTATTGCAATTCAAAGTAAAACACTTATCGTGGTATGATATTTATACATCATAATTACGTCACTAAACCATGAAATAAGTCTAAAATCAAACTTCGATTGTATGAGGCGCGCTTGAGAGCAACTCCGCTCCATTGGGTCGCAATGAAATGACAGGATAACGTCATTTCTGTGCGGGTACGACGCTGAAAAAAAATTTAGCGAGCGTTTTCCCGCTTAAATTGTGAGTTTACTTAAAATTATGAAATAACGATTTTTCATCGTCTTAATATATAAACATCGACTTCTGCACAAGCCACAAGGTTGCAAGGTTTTCCACAAAACACAATCTTATGTCCTCCTCCTGCTACTCGCGATTCACATTATTTGGGTTGGTAGGTACTTCATCTTGAAATCAACTCATAACACTAACTAATAAATAATTAATTAATTATTGTAATGTATCTTTCGAAATGTGCATTCCAAATGCATTTTGGCAAGTCGTTAAAATGAGAAAGTAGAGCAAAATGCCATAAGAATTCGAATATCTTAAATGTAATACGACGTTCATGTAAATACAAGTTTATCTTCTTGAGCTTTATTGATAGGAGAAAGTAAAATACAGATTTTTATTTAAATATGTAAATAGTAATCGGCCCCATAGTTGTCGTTTTTTCAGTAAAATAGTGAAAAGTTAAATAAGTACACGGTTAAATTTTGATCAAATTTTTTTGTTTTTTAAAATATTTGTTAAGTTTTCTGAAATTATCCAATTTTATGAGCAATTTTCTTAACTTTTCTTTCCGTGACAACCTTCTCTTTACAATAATAAACAACAAAAAAGAAATATCGAAATTGTTCCAGCTGTTCACGCGTGATGCCATGACCAAGGGAAATAGGCATTCATTTTTATATTAATAATAATTAGTATAGACAACGAATCAACGAAGATCAACGAATATGTAGGTATTTAACCTACATATTCGTTGATGTACGTGAGTTGTGGATATCACTTACCACTTGCGAACAATTTTTAAAAGCTTTTTTTAAAAGCTTATGTAAAACCTAAAGATTCTGAACCTTTTACCGTTAGCGGAAGAAATGTATCAAGTGCGTAATGATAACGCGGGTCGGATTACACTATCGTTATCAGTTATGTGTAGTTATGTATGTCGGTACACGGGTGTCGTGTGTTCGTGGAAACGCATCGGATTGCATAAACCGGTTGCTGACTGACCCGGCTTCTAGATCTAATGCTGTAATCGTGCGTCTGATCCTAGGTTAGTGTTCGATTCTAATTTCTAACACGGCTGTTAGGTAACGGTGTAAATTAAAAATGATAGCTGAATTACTAGTTAAAATATTTACGATAAAATATCTATTTTATATTTATTTATATATTTTATGGAAACATACAGTATTATAAAAAATAAATGGTAATACAGATTCTAATTTTACTGTAATCTTAAAAACACCACGTTGATAGGTATTAAATAGGCAAATAAATAGAAAAAATCGTTAGAACCTGTCTGTATTTATATCGATGGTATTTATGAATTATCGATATAAAAAACAAAATTTCAAATAGTTTAACCCTAAAATTTCAATGCCTATTGTCAATCATACAAAAAGTGTATTTATAATTAAATCTGCAATGAATCGGTCGATGATCTAATGTAGGTGATGATCGATGACCTTTTACGCCTAACGTGCTTTTCTAACTTAATTAGGGCTTAACTGTACCTAACTTAAGATGAACTTTATAGGTACCTAGATATCCATTTATATATGGTTTATATTGTTATTATAAAAATAGTGGGTAAGTAATTTTCGGAAATAGCATTTTTAGTTCAGTATTTTATGCTACAAAGTCGCATAAAATATTGAAAATAATAGTATGACCATAAAGCGGTAGTTAGGTATAAGGTAAGGCTTTGGTATAAGGTTATAAACTTCGCACATAGCTAATCGTGTAAAGTGCGAAGTAGGTAGGTAGTTGGCGCTACAAATGTTAATTGAAAAGCATAAATTCAAAAGCTTCTAGCCACAAAGACTTCATCTTGCTATATCGAGACGAGATACTAACTGGACTCCCTCTTACGTCGATAGTGCCTCTCGCTCGCACTCTTTAACTTGTATACGAGGCGCCGAAGCCTATGTTTCCTATCTCTTTCTGACCCAAGCGCCTACGCAGCCTGTCACACGGCTGGCATACACGTTACCATCCGAACGCCGCGAACAGACGCTTTTATTTTTCTTGATAAGAATTTATGTACGTACATAACTGTGTTCAACTTTATGTGAACTTTATGATTTGCGTAGGAGTTTTGCAATTTGTGTCAGTGTAAATGGTTTAGTGTCAAAGGTCATTGTAAGTGCCACAATCAAGTGAGCGGTGTAACATATTGGAAGTGAATTCTAGTGAACATTCACGAGGTGATCACTCGCTAGCCTTGCCGATCGCGCCGAATATACAACCTCTATTAGTTAGTTTATTTAAGTGTCTGCGACAACTTATTATTGCATCGATAGGTACCGCTCGTACAGGGTCGAATTCCACTGTTAAGGAAATATCACAATTTAATTTATACGAACAACGTACGGTGTTTTTATTGAGAAAACATACCTTATGACTTTGTGTACCTAGGTACCTAGTAATATTACGTCTACGGTCCTATTAAGTAAAGTAAGTTTAGCCACAGAATACCTAATAGTACTAAAAGTAGTTTAGCTTAGCTAAGCCGTAAGGTAAATGGCTTAGCTCTCTACTAAAAATTCAACAACTAGAGGCCACACATTTTTTCCCGCGCTCGCGTGTTAAATTTTTTATTTTTTAATATCCCCTTTAATAAATACTCCGTGTTTCCAGACAAGATAAGTAAAAATGGGTGTTAAGATTTTGTTGTTTTTGGAATAAATATATTTTCATTTTTTTTTATTAAAGAAATTTTTATGCAGACGTTTTGAAATCACACTTTTTTTTATTTATATAAGAGTCACTTTTAGTTTGTGTAAAACATTATATTACTTTTGCCCGCGATTTCATTCGAGAACCCTCTGATTTTCCGGGATAAAAGATGCTTATGTCACTCTCCAGCTATACCCATGCAACAAATCAGGTCGATCCGTTACTCCGTTGCTGCTTGATTGACAAACCAATAAACACAAATTCGCATTTATATTATTAGTAAGGATTTTCAAGTTAAGGGACTTCACGCCCGCTTTCGAAACTCCAAAAAATTCGCTAACTTTTTTTGTACCGCTTAAAATCGAGGAAAAGTGTCGCAATTTACCATTTTGTCTGTCAATAGAGGACACAATCGATATTGTTATTCGCCGGAGTTGGCAACAGTTGCTGTAATTCGAGACTAATTAAAGTCGAATTGAACCCATTGTTTGTTCAGTGTTCACTCACACATACCCACCTATCTGTACTGTTGTGCACACTGCTTGATAAACAATCACTTTACCCACGTATGAAAATTTTCAATACCTTACCTTTAACTTTTCAATTTATATTGAATCAAATTCCTATGTCAGTTTTCTGTTAAATCTCCCATCTAATGGGATCCCAAATTGGTTTTCTAAACGCTGATTTTAAGATCATTGATAAAACTCGAATTTCATATGGCTATTGCTAAAAATCGCCACTGACCAAATTCCATTTCAAATACCTAAGTATTATATAGAGCTAACTCTATATTATCTAAGATGTTGTTTAACTTACCTCCTACTAAGTTTTCATGGATGCTCACTCAGCATTTCAAAGACTTATGACATTTTTCATGTCACACACATAAAGTTATGTTTTCATAAGAATGTAATATTAGGTATAAATGTACATTTTGATACACCATATTATTAAGTTAGTAAAGTTTGATTTTGTATGCTATATATTATGTCAACATTAGTTTATCAGATTTATGATTTCTGTTTATTATATACATATTACATATCTATGTACAATGACATTTATATGTATGTACATTGTACGTACGTCGTAAATATTATATAGGTTATAGCGTTAGCACTTACACAATAGGTAACTTCTCTAGCTAGGTACAATTGAATCAGATGTTGCACAGAACAAATCGATTGCCGTATATGTAATCCACCGTAAAGCCAATTGAAACGAATGCGTTATTGTAGTTCAGATGGCCGATTATTATATTTTTCACTAACCCATTCCTATTAAGTCCGTATAAAGACTTATGACATTTTATTTTACTAGCACTCAGAAACCGTAGTTTAGTCACTATAAAAATATGTGCAAATAACTACTGTTTACTTATGTTGTTACGTACCTACCTACCTTCTCATTTAACTCATAAGTATCTAAACTAAGACAGTAAATTATAAATATATATAATTATATATAGGCAGTATATTTCACTAAAGTTATGATTAACGGTTCAGTATTTTTGCTATTACTTAATATGTAATTAGTGAAAAGCAGAGTTTCGTCTTAGGTCTTTGTTTTCTCAGTAGGTACCTACTTAAATCGTCATTTCTGTAATTAAGAAGCAGATACGGTTTAAAGAAACGTTAATTTTGATGTTAATTAAGTGGTTTGCGCAATTTATATTCTACTGCATTTATCATTAAGATTATAAAATTGTCGAAACTTTTCTCATAGTATAAATCGTAGACTTTAGACCGTAAAAAATATTTCTGTTTAATTAACACGGCTATATTTTATCCCGGGAAATTTAAGTGTTCCCGCGGGAATCAAGAAAATTTTAATCTACGCGGACGAAGTCGCGGGCATCATCTAGTAGAATTATGGATTCCGTTTATTTTTGCAACAATATTTTGCTCACTGTTCGCATTTAATTGTGCGTTTACCTATAAGATTATATCAGGCCCTTATAAAGTAGCGATAATGTTGCTATTGTTTGTAAATTATACCCCTTATTAATATCTCGTTAAAGATCAAATTTACATTTTTATACTATTCAAAGATTAATGTGCTGAAGATGATATGACGTACTTATAGTTATCTATCTGTAGGTATTTATTATGGTATTGCCTCATCGTAAATTGGGCAAAAAATGTTAAATCCATATTAAGCCAAATACCATTTATTTGGAAGTATGAGATAGATTGCCGCCCAGATCCGCCTTATGAATGGCGTCTTGTTCGCAGAAATGATGACTAAACTTTTTTGCTTCGAACAGAAAGCCTTCTGACCTCCTTTGTATAACTTTTAGTTTTTTCCTCATACGCCGAGGAAAGTTTTAGCCTTAGGGTGAATTTTAATAGAATTACCATCGAATATGATGTAGGTACTACTTATTCCATATCACAAATAAGTGGCATATTATTAAATAATGAAAGCAGGGTGTTAGAGTCAAAGGTTGATGTTCTAATAAGAATCAAACACTGTAATAGCCCGCTAGAAATAAACTCCTTAGCGAAAATAGACTGCAGTTACAAACTTAAAGTATGCAAAATTGTAAGCTCTTTACCCATTTAGACATGCGAAAGGGGTTCCAAACAATAAACTACTGTCTCTTCCATACCGAGCAAACAATACAAGTGTAGACACACGTTCGTATTAGGTGTGAACGATATTAGAAAATGATGTAAAAGCGACGATATAATTTCAATGAAGCGAACCGACCGTGGGAGGGTTCTCACCGGGAGCCGGCGACGATCCGGTTACGGTACGCGCTCTGGGCTGACTGCTGAGTGTGAGAAACACTAATCAAGTAATCAGCTATAGAACAAACTACATCAACTATAATTACAACGCCTTGGATATTAGGTGCTATATTTTAAATTTTTTATCAAACAAAGGAGGAGGCTTTATCATTTCGTAACATACACGCGATATCTTTGCCGATTTTAACAATTTTTTTCTTTTGAATAAGCGAGGGTGGTTTCATTCTTTGAAGAAAATATATTACTTCGAAGGGATGAACCTAGTCTTTATAACATGTACATAATTATAGGGCTACATGCCCTACAGGTGGCCTTTAATATCAATCTTTTAGTAAGATGTGCGAAAATATCGTGATCATTTCATATTTTATAAACTTGACCAAATCATAATTATTGTGAGTCATACAAACCGTACCGCAAAAGGTTTACTAATCGTTGTCATTCATATGTAGGTAACCATGTGTATTCAGCTCTACAAAAATTGGCAAGCGTGGGCTTATTTTATTACGTTTACTAAGTAGGTAGGCACGTCCTAATTGCAAGGTTTACCTCAAGTGGAATTTGACATTAAACAAAAGCCTCTATTAGGTCTGATTGGGCCTCTGAACTCTATTTTCCCGTAATAAA
Organism: Hipparchia sbordonii; assembly: GCA_038048805.1. Classification (NCBI taxonomy): domain Eukaryota; kingdom Metazoa; phylum Arthropoda; class Insecta; order Lepidoptera; family Nymphalidae; genus Hipparchia; species Hipparchia sbordonii. The sequence goes on along the minus strand of CM076104.1, from coordinate 10,685,655 downwards.
AAGTGTCCTATATCTGTGCTCTCTAGATTTTTAATTATTTGCAAAAATCATCCGATCCGTGGGCTTTCGTTTCTGATTGAAGGAAAAACTATTAAACTTTCGCCTTAGAGTATTATTATAGTAGTTATGATATACAGGCTATTTGATCGAGAGTCGACAATAATGATAGTGTTAAGGAAATTGTCGTAAAGGCTTTACTTTAAATTATTGCTTTAAAACCAAAAAAAATATGCAACGTTATCTATTCGGTTAGTGTTCACTTTCCTATTGCAGACTTTGTCCATAACCCCAGCACATTTTTTTGAATTGTACTAAGAAGCTACGATAAATAATTCACTCATTTTACTTCTTTCAAACGATTTCCCATTACGATAACCAGACACATTTTAAAATCGTTCACCCTGACTTAATCGTTTCCGTTTTGCTTATCTTCGTGCGATGTTCTTTGGTTATTTACGTGGGTAAGTGGATGCTACTTGTAATAAGCTCTCCTTAAAACCTTCGAGGCCTTTAAAGACATTATTATGGATGCAATTAATTTAAGAAATCTACGCGCATATATGCGTATAATATGCAATTTGCCAGGGCGCATACTGTGGCCAACCATATGCCTTTCCTATATAATTCCGTCTACAAAAACGCGCTCGAATATTACGTCAGAGAACATCGCGCGGCGACGCGCGGTTCCTTTGACGCGAGTGTCAACCAATCACGTTCGAGGACAAACCACGCCCACATCCAGAACAAAGATGGAATGGAGTGGCGTTAGTACTATTTTCGTATAAAATCTCATCAAAATTTTATTTGGATGGGACGTGTAAACCAGACTTTTGCATTTATATAAAATAATATAATTGCGGTTGAGCGTGTAATGAATATAAATCAAAGAATATTCACTTATTATGCATGTACGCAACGGATACACGTACAAACATATTTTTGCCATAATTAATTGAATCACTTAAATTAAAAATATAATGTATTTATTTATTAGTTATTTATTACATAACATTAATAAAAAATATAATGTATTTATTTATTAGTTATTTATTACATAACATTGTATATTAATAACTTCCAACTTGACGTTTTATAAAAATAATCTCAATTTTTATTTTTATAACTTTTTCAGTGTTTATAATATCTATAGTAGGGATGTTGCGGATGCAGTTTTTTTTTAAAGTTGCGGATGCGGATGCGTATATCCGCAGCACCCCTAATCTGTATGTACGTAATACGTACATACAGATTAGGGACGTACGTACGACGTATACATACAAACATACATACATAGTTAAATACATACAAACAAACATAGGTACAGTACACAGTTTTCGCAACTAGCAACATCCACATCCGCATGACCATCCGCATTGATCCGCAACTTACCTAATCTATAGGTACGTAATACGTACGACGTATACATACAAACATAGTTATATAGTTAAATACATACAAACACGTATACATAGTAAAATACATACATAATCATAATTCATACGCGGATAAAAAGTTTTACTTCGAAAAAAAAAACACGACTCCATTCTTTTTGTAATGCAATTGTACGACATTTTAGTAGCACATTTTTTATCATAGCAAAATTAAAAAATACCCAGCTTATGCTGTAAATTAAATAAGAAAACGATATACTTACAAGTGAAATGTTATTACATCTCTTTTTTGATGGATTTCCGAACGTTTTTTGCATGATTTGACTGCAAACGACGGCTTCTTTAACGATCAAAAATACGAGCGATACGTTGAAGCGCGTGCGGCCGACTGATAACAAAGACAAGAGACTTTTGCAAATTCTATTGTCTTTTTGAGCGCGTTTTTTTTCTTCTAAGGGCCTATCCTTATATATCGATGACTGTGGCTTATGCTAATGTACATACTCTCTAAACTGAGTTCAGTTTAGAGAATATGAACAATAGAATGAGCCAGTTAACTGAGTTAAACTGGTCTTTTCTTGCAATCCCTTTCATAATGCTTTCTGCGGAAAGCAAAGTAAAAGAAACAACACTCTTTCATTGTCTCTAGAGAGTATAATATATTATAACCTCTTTAAAAGCAGAAAAAGAGTCTGAAGGAAGCTCTAGCTTTTCTTTGATAAAAAATGACTATCGACTTTTTAGGGCTTTTAATAAGTTATAATACTAATTCAGTAGTAAGTAGGTATACAATTCCTAAATTAAATCGTCATGTTTTAAAATATTGCTGTCTTATTTACAAATTCCTTGCGAAAAAAAAATTGTATTAGATAGTTTTAAGATCTATAGAGCATGCTCTGACTCAGCTCAGACTCAAGATAGAGAATAAAACGAGACCCAAATATGCTCTGACATAAATCTGTCTTGTTTTAACTCTGTCTGTGTAAGTATGCGGTCTATAGATTTCAGCCTAAGACCTGTCATCTTAGTTTAGACATTTTGTAGGTACAACCAAATTAGCATCAATCTTCTCTACTTCGACTGTCTCCAGTGGCTTGGAAGCTGAGCACATATTTTACGACTGACATACTTCTGTTCTGAGTCACGTTGAGAAAGCGCACTCAGCTGATAAAATACGTAACAAATCACTACTTTACACGCGTTTCAATAATATAATAGGTAAGTAGAAAATATCATAGTTTCAACATCCAGTGTTGACCCATATCAACACGACGATGCGATGGGTGATTTGTCAATCTGTTTATGGTTTATTTAACTGTCGTCCCTTTACAATTTTTCTAATATGAGTCATTATGTAACATCATTGGTGGCTAGGTACGTGTTATATTGGATATTTGAGTTAAGTGGTATGCGCTGATTCATGGTTTTTTTTAAACACCCTTGAAGTTTCACTTGATTTATTAATTTTAGCTTTGTCACCTAATGATCTATTTATTATATAAAACTACGCAACTTACGAACTATAAACAGACTTTCTTTCTAAATAAAAAATCTTTTTGCCCGCAACATCGTCCGCGTGGAGTTAGTGCTTATAAAAATCCCGCGGGACCATCGATATTTTATCTATTGTTGCGTGACTGAAGGACAAACCAATAAAGAAACACCTTTCGTATTTGTAATACATATTAGTAAGAATAGTATCAGAGATGTTTGACCATAACTTTCTCGTTCAAAGAGAAAGATAAGAGTTATCAAAAGTTACGAACTAACGAACAGAATTTTAAAATCGGCATAATGGCATTACGCACGTGTTCCGGAATTGAAAGCTCCACTGACTTTATGGTTGGGCTTTGTATGTTTCTAGTTTGTGTTATCGCTATAAACACATAAACAAAGTGTATTATGTCGCACGAAACGCACAATGTTTACGTGCATACGTTAGAAAGAGAAGCATTTGAGCCCACGTGAGGGACATCAACAATAGATTACAAAAAAAGTAAGCCTACCTGAAAGGTAAAGGCGCTCGTTTTTCCGCCCCCGCGCCGTTGCCTCGAGTTCAACTTGAACCAGTCGCATAGAAAGCCTTCTCGTAGGCGATCGTATCGGGCCCTCTGTGTTTCAACTTTTAACCGATAGCTTACAGTTGGACTTACTTCATTAGCGGTAATTATCTGTGTCTGACTGGTACCTATCGTAGACAGTGACGTAATTCGGCAGTCGCTAATTGCTTTCCGTATACAGCACCTGCCGCACTGCCTAACCGGAGTGTTCCCGCCGAAACTACCTTTGTGTAGCCCAATAGGTGCGAGTGATAAAACTTTTGTGAGCATACTTGAACGTAACTCAAGTACAGTGGAATTCAAATGTTAAGTTTGCCGTACGTGTGCAGTTTACTTATTGCCTTATACGAAGTTGTCGCGGACAGCGATTGATAGAGATATGTATATTTAGCGCGCGGCCATTGTCTTCGATCACGACCTGTATGGAGATTGAATCTAAATGAGGGAACGGATTCAATTAATCCGCTGACTGACGATCGTGTTCGTGTTCAGTGCGAGCTATGTGGACTAGTCGGCGAAATGATCAAGTTTCGGTATAAGCGCAAGGAAACGAACGATGGAGGGAAAGGTGGGACGGCGATACAGAAGCAGAAGATCGAGGGATTGAAGGACAGGGAGCTGCTGCCTCCCAAGGATTTGATAGGAGGCTCCCTCGCCGGCGTCCGACACAACACGCTCCCGCGCTCGCGCCCGCCATCCGCTGCGAGACGGGACCCACCCGAATCACTTCTAAGTCAAACCACTTTGTCTCTTTTCAAAGTAAGTGCGCTCCACAGAATTTGAATTGTATGTAAATTATCCAACATGCTATATGCATTACAATTTACAAATAAGTGTTTAGTTCATTATCTTGTCCAATACATAATTATTAAACCTGCCGAATTAAAACAGGAATATTTAGTACCTAAATAGAATCGTGGCCATTAACTTGTAACGATTTAAGTCGTTTGCTTAATTATGCAACAAGTGTAGGTATCACTTCACAGTAAACAATTAGCCTAATACAATATTATGCAATTTGCATTTGTTAAACAGCGGTATTAGTTTAGTGGTTAAGACTTAGACCTACTTTCCGCGTGTTCCGGAGTTCGATCCCCGGGCACGCATTTTTGACTTTTCGGAGTTATGTGTGTTTTAAGCAAGTAAATATCTTTAACGTGTAGAAAAATATCGTGAGGAAAACTGCTTCTCTGAGAGTTCTCCATAGTGCCTCAATATTACGGTTAAAGTAAAGCTGTAAACTGAAAGGTCGCAGGTTCGATCTCTACCGTTGCACAATTGTCGTACCCACTCCTTACACAAGCTTTCTGCATATTTGGAGGGAAGAGGAGAATATTAGTCAAGTTCAAAAAAATTTATGAGAATATGTAATGATTTTATTGAGCAGGTAAATAAAGTAGTAGGTCCATTCAAGAGACTTATATCCAGCAGTGGACGTCCATAAGTTGAAGAAGTAGAAGAAATAAAGTAGGCATTTATTCGAACGTAGCCCTTTTTGAATTTTGCCCGTGTGTTTTAGATCCTTCGATACGAACTGAATGGGTATATGTAGAAAGGGTGAAATGTGTAAGAACAAAGCACCTCTGGCGTCAGTCTTGATCTAAGGAAGATAATAACATAATTAATTCAAACTGAACGCAACGCATTCATTTGATACAGTTTAACCGACTTCATGACAGGGAGATTCTCAATTCAATTTAATTTTTGCACGCATCGTATTCGTCGTAAATGGTTTTTAAATATATCTTGAGGGTAAACCAGCCTATTTGAAAATATTCCACCTCTAAGCGTGGAAAATTAGGGGATGAATTCAATTTAGTATACCTACTATTATTTATAGTGGTGTTGAAGTCAGTTTTAAAAAAGATAAGTTAAGTAACTTCCGATATAGGATTTAATTTTTACTAGAAATTATAATACGATTAAAGTTACGAACCCACGTTCCACTTATCTGTCAGTGAGCCTTTCAACCAACCAATGCATGGCCTATACTGAGATAAATAACGTACTTATTAACTAGATATATACTGTCGTTATAAGTCCGTAAAAATAACGAACACGAGCGAAAAAATAATAATAATCCATCAAACCAAACAGCAAAGATAACTTAGAAATTTTTAAAAACCAAATAAACTTTCTTGTACTGACAAAGTAGAGAAAACTTGTGATGCATTGACTGTTTCTGACCCCCTAAGAGGCTATTGTGCCGGAGCCTCCAACGGCCATTTATTTAAAATGTAAAACAAGGCTCATATTCATGCGGCAGCGGACGATAGCCAAGAGCTGTGCCTTGAATCGACTATTGTTTCCTGAAGTAACTTTTGACTAAAGACAACTATCGTTTTGTAATAGTCACGTTCACGCACATTTATTGTATTTGTAATTTTTGTCTCTTTTGTTTCGGTTTTAGACCTTGGTACATCTGCATCGTCACAAATCTTTTTCTTCTGCGAGTCACGTGACCTACTTCTGGCGTAGCACCACAATTACCCACTTTTTAACATTACATTCCCGGAAATAAACTACACATTTCTGATAGAGCTCCTGAAATTAATCTTGAAATCCCCCGAAAAGTAACACCAAGTCTAACCTAAGCAATTAACATATATGTAGCAATATCGAACTTTTTATGTCTTTATGTGTAACTATTCAATGTATAGATAGGCTGTAGGCCTTTTACTGAAGTTCACAAGGAAATTGTAGGCAGTTAACCATAACACCTGTGTTTTAGGACCTATTCGCAATCACACGCAACAATGGGAGAAGTAGCCGAGTTCTCACCTTTTCTAGTGTTTTACTCGATACATTAATTTCCGTATAAGGCGTATCTCATGTTCTCTTTGTATCAATGGAAAATGGTATCGTAAATAGTTATTGTGTTCTAACTTTTATACGTGTAGAAATAAGAAAATATTCCACTATCTACGAACCCAAGTAGGCTCGCTTCGACATTCATTTCTTTTTATTTTTCAAATTCAAAATCATCAATTTCATGTGGGCCAACTTGTTGCACTTATGACAGGTCGAGACTCTACCACCGGTTCGGAAAGCTGATTCTGTTAAGAGATTTTGAAAGTAGTAAGCAATTTAATAATAAAATATAACAGTCTGTAAAGTAGAATTTAATAAAAATTACTATGCTCGGTCCATAATTATCTATTGGAAATAACTAACCACCAAACCTAATCTGCCTAGTGGGTACCTAACTTCCCATTAGATTTAAATTGCGCGTAGTAATTTTCAGTTGATATTATCGTTCTATCCCAATAGGAGTATATGTTATGTATAAATAATAAATACTAAATCACACAAAAGCGAAAGTTTGTATATGTGTGTGTATGTTTGTTACTCTTTGACGCAAAAACTACTGGACGGATTTAGCTGAAATTTGGAATGGAGATAGTTCATACCCTGGATTAAAACATAGGCTTCATTTTATCCCGGGAAATCAAAGAGTTCCCGCGGGAATTAAACGTTAATCCGCGAACGAAGCCGCGGGCATCGTCTAGTACTAAATAATAATAAATAATAAATACTAATAAAAGTATCTAAAGGCATAGAAATTTTAATGTTACAGCTATAGGTACCTACTGGTTCTCGGCTCATTTGCATTACGGAGTTAAAATGGGCTTACTCCGCTACTGGTTCTGATAACTATCCAATTCGTGAGGAGTTCCATGGTTTTCTGTTACAATAAAGCTGCGTCGTATTTCATTATTGTAATACGTAATGTACTTAATAGTTTTTGTACTGCGCTTTGTCTGTCGCGATCGGTGCATTAGGTGTAGAACGGAAGGCACGATGCTTCCGCTCGTGAACCGGATAACAATATTTTTTTATAATTTCACGCCTCGTTTTATGTTTTAATAATGAAGTAGTCGAAGCTCACAACTTAGCCCAGGTAGGGCTAACATGCGCGCCACGAAAAAATTTTGTCTACACGTTCACTCAAACAAAATTTTGTCTCAGTAGACAAAATTTTCTCGTAGCACGCATGTTAACCCTACTGGTCGAAGAGATGCACGAGATATTTCAACATCACAAACGGCTATATAGACATTTCAAAATTTATTTGTATAGGTAATAAATGAGAGGCTAAATCGTAGTAATCATAATATATCGTAAGGTGTAAAGTATATTTTATGTTAAAGGTTCTATTTTACCTATGAGTATTGAGTAGGTATGTTTTTAATATGTTTTCAGATCCTTATTCATTGGTCAAAAATTTAAATTAAATAAATTAATAATTCTTATTAAGGTCATGCCACTGTCCTAGTTTTACGTTAACCGGTAGGTACTGAATTAAATTTTTAGATAGGATGAGTTAATTACAGATTAGAAAGCATTATTTTCAATTACTTATCTAAATAAAATAAGCGGGTAATTTGGAAATCATGTCACAAATCACCGTACACAGTATTGTCAAGCAACCCATATTGTAACACCGTTTAACAAAATGAATAACAAAACACTTTGTTTTTCACGTTTTATGGAGCAGGGTAATGAGGCGTGTGTTTCTGAGTTTCTGACCTATCTCGTAACATATTGGTTTATAGTTTTAACACGATCCGTTGTCTGACGAATAATTTTAAACCTTATAATCTAATCAGAATAAAGTCGGATGTTGAACAAAAATCTTCCAATCACAACTTTCGTTCTATAGAACCTCTTTGAGAAATTCGATAGATAAGTTTATGTACGTAACATTTATTAGGTACTTGTAGTTGTAACTAAAAGTTATATTAATTTTTGTCCAAAAATAATTTTCAGTTTATCAAACACTGACGGCGGTATCTGAAGGAAAATCAGGCAGCCAGCATATTAGATATATCGTCTAATTTTAAGCTACTTTGTTCTTGTAGATCGGTATCTCCTAGCTAGAATAGAGGTAGCCTTTACTAAACAGTGTGTAAATAGGCTGCGTTTTTACATAAGAAGCGAGCATCGATAAACATGCAGTCCCTAATATAAGTCCCATACAAAATCTAATTGAAAACATTCTCCTGCTAAGATTGCCACTGGTCATCTTTTTGCCGTGAATCACTTGTGTCCAACGACTTCCAGCAGGCTTCAGACCATCTTCCGCCACCAACTAGTGGGCAGCAAAAGTCTTACGTGGCTCAATATTGAAATGTCCTTTTCTTTGTGTTTCAGGAGCTATTCGCCCAGCTGCAATGGTCTGCCGAGCGAGCGCCAGCGGCCGACAGTCTCCGCAGGGCCTTGGGCGGCGGGGGCGCTCGCTTCCAGCTCGGTTGCATGGCCGATGCGAGCGAGTGCTTCGAGCACCTGCTGCTGCGCGTCCATGCGCACGTGGCGGCTGGCAGCGGGGACAAGCGCGATGACGACGCGTGCAGGGCACCACACTGCGTCCCGCACAGGAAGTTCGCCATGATGCTTGTGGAGCAGTCCGTATGTGGCGCCTGCCAAGCTACGTCCGAACCTCTGCCGTTTACTCAGGTTTGTCAATAATTTTTTGCTGATATCCCGATGTATTAGTTCTATCCTTTTTTTCCGGAAAACATGGTGAACTATTTTAATTTTACTACGTCGTCGTCTTTTATTGCTAGACTTAGGACAAAGATCACCATACTACACGATTTTGTGAGGCTTGTATCCATCTACTGCCGTTGACACACTTGATATCGATCGAAAAGTGATTTCCAAAGCTTCGTACCCCAGTATGAGTTGGCTATTTACCCTAACTTTTAAAAGGTATTTATGAGCAAAGATATAACTGTACTTGGTATAATTATAATGTTCTCCTATCAGAATTTAGGCCACGGAAGCCAATTGGCTTCCGTGATCTCCAATGAAATTTCATTGGAGACTAGCCAACTTAGTAGGAGAATACAATCGAGCACAAGTCTGTGTGCAGACAAACAAGTGTCCTCTCTTTTCTTTCCTCCCAGAGACCGATAGGACGGCAATCCCGATACTGACCTTATGCTTAGCACTGACGGGTTAGCACCCTGCTATTGAACATTTTTTAACAGAAAATCCCAATAATTTTTTAGCTGGGACACTATAACAAAGAGGCAGTTATAGTATGATATGAAAAGGAACACATACCCAATTATTCGGGACAGGACAGGACTCAAGCTACGGGATTGCTCTCACCAAGCGTGCAACCACATTATCATATTATACGTGCAACAAAGATTTCGCTTTTGTTGCGATTGGTTAGAAAAAGTTATTAAAGAGGGTGCTTTTTATTTCCACAGATGGTTCACTACGTGTCCGCAACCGCTCTCACCGCGCAAGCAGCTCTTGGCGAACATGGGGACAGTTTTGGACTGCTACTGAAAAAAGCTGGAGGCATGGGCGATATAAGAGACTGCCCTGTAAGTACATATCATCATTTCCCTCGACAATTTCTTTCAAATAATATATTTGATTAAAAAAATCAAAATTATTTATTTCATGTGTCTCATACAAAACTTTTAAAAAAATTGATTGGGTTTATTTGAGTGGGAAGAGTTAAAACTACATAATTGTTCTTCTTTATTTTTCAGAATGCGTGTGGAGCGAAAATACAAATCTGCAGAACACTGATGAATCGTCCTGAAGTTGTATCCATCGGCATGGTTTGGGACTCGGAAAGGCCAGCCGCCGAACATGTAGCAGCGGTTTACGCAGCTCTGGGTACTGAATTACGTCCAACGGATGCGTTCCACGCGTGCGTCGACAGAGCCTGGGCAGCTCGCGCTACCCATCAACTCGTCGGCCTCGTGACGTACTACGGCAAACACTACTCCACTTTCTTCTTCCATAGTAAGCTAAGGTTATGGATTTACTTTGACGATGCTGACGTCAAAGAAATCGGACCGGAGTGGTCTCAAGTTGTCGAAAAGTGCAAAAGAGGTCGATTTCAACCTCTTTTACTTTTGTACGCTGCAGTAGATGGAACGCCCTGTGATACTCGTCACGCTCCTAAAGATGTAGTGCCATTCCCCGCTCCCGAACCGCGAAGAGCGGTCACTCCTGCTCCTGAACGACCGATAGCTGGTTACGCCAGAAGAGCTGTTACTCCTGGGCCAGATAATGATAGCGATTATGTGAGTAGAAAAACAGTCGAAAATATGTTAGATGTTCAAGCCAGTCGGCGGGCACAGTTAGCAAGAAGTTTGAGTACCAGCTCTGCTTCGGATACACAGGAAAGACCAAGAGCCCGCAGAGATTCTGGTAACTGGAGTGGAGATAGAAACAGTGCATCATCTGCGTCCTCTTCTACAGTTGAAAGCCCGTATATGTATCCCCGAGGACGTGGGCCTGGGAGCATTCCGAGTAGCCCGACTAGAAAGGGAGAATTATCTAGCGGCGGTTCTTGCGACGCTGGTTACGATTCCTACTCCTTATCATCTACCGACAGTCTTCCCCTTCAACAAGGATTAAGACATAATTTACAACTTGCTCAGATTCCGGAACTGACCACTCGAGGAGATTGTGAAGCACTTTGCCTCGAAGCAGACAGATTATTAGAGAAATCACGTCATGCCGAAGACGCAGCTGATTATGAAACTGCTCTTGTACTTTGCGATGCTGCAGCGGCAAAAGCTCGTGCTGCAATGGACGCACCTTATAACAATCCGCATACGATGACATTTGCTCGGATGAAGCACAATACTTGTGTGATGCGGGCCCGTAGCCTCCAACGTCGTATGGCTGGTATGAATAGGGTCACAGAAATCCCACAATCAGCTGCAGTAAGAAATACTAAATGTGGCCTTGAAAGTTCGCCTACGACTATTGAAATTTATGCAACATTACCTAAAAAGAAAGGATCAACTAAAAAATCACCAAAAAACATCGAGGATGATATAGATAATCCGCCTAGAGAACGTCCTCCACGACACAAGTCTCGGGATGAAGATAAAGTGAGGGACAAACGTTCACGGAGTGAAGACCGTAGTCGTGCTAGAAAAGAAGTATCCGTAGCTCCAGAAAAAAAGGAGGAGCCCGCCGAAGACAAAAAAGCAAACAAAAAACAGCACAAAATTCGTAGAAAACTGCTGATGGGTGGATTAATTAGAAGGAAAAATCGTTCAATGCCGGATTTGACGGAAGGAGCTGATGCTAAAAATGAGACTAAAAATAAGGAGTCGCGTGTATCTTCTGTAGATGACGCAGACGTAGGAAGAAGAAAAGCTGAGGACAAAAGTAATTTGAGCGGTTATTTGTCTGAGGGTCACTTAGAATATTCAGCTGCGAGTGGAACAAATCCTAATTTAGAGAGGAGCAAATTAATGAGAAAAAGTTTTCATGGTAGCGCCGGTAAAATACTGACCGCGGCAAAAGTACCTCCACCGCCACCGCTACGTACGACTTCTCAGCTTAGCGGGACTAAGTTTGAATCAGAAGTAATAGAGCATGGCATCCAATCACGCCCACCACAACCCTTACCACCTTCCACTCAAGACGAATATCCTTATGCTCAAGACAACGAAGAAGATGGTGGCTTCTCAGAACAATATGGCGAAGAACATCAATCACTTCCCTTTCTTCCATCCTACGATGATAGTTCAATGAATCACTATAACAATAATAGGCTAGACGATTCACCAGATACATCCCAAAATTTTCACACAGTTGTAACTAAAGCCATGATTCATCAAGAACAGAGTCCCGTTAAAAGAGATACAATGCCAAATATTCTGCCAACTCAACATAATATTCAAAATCTGACTCATGTATTCGATAACGGTGTGGATGTTGTCGATTGTGCGATGCCGAACAGGAGGTCGCCACCAATGTTTGAACTACCACCGTATCCGAGTCCAATGAACTCTGTCAACCATTCGAGACAACCAAGTGAAGAGTTTCCACCACCGCCACCACCCATAGTTATAGCACAACAAAATTTAATGCAGTTACAGGATGAACTGCATAAATTACAACTACGTAATAATAATGTCGATGCCAATACTTATGGTAGGTATAACGACAATGAAAGAGACATACAAAATGATTCACTTTTGGCTCAGTTACAAGAAAAAAGAAATGAAATTCTTAGAAATGAAGAATGTATTACCAAACTTAATCAATTAGAAACCATCGGTACACCAGGAGATAATTGGCTAAGAGAATTACAAGCAAAACAAGCGGCTCTAAGATTAAAACGGTCTGGTTCTCTAGAGTGCCAGCTCTCGAATAATAATGAAAACCCAACACCCACCTTTGAAAATACTAATAATGTCAAAAACATTGCTTCAAGATTTGAACATAACACACAAAGTATATCTAACGAAGGCGAGCGTACGCATGTCGGTTATGTTGGTATTGGTGGAAGTCGTGATGTAATTAACTGTTCTAACCAGTCAAATAATAGGATGTACGGCAGACGCGCTTCATCATCTTCTATTGACCCGAAGTATGCGGAAGAGGAGGATCAAAAGAACGTAAATGATGCAATTTATGGCGACCGTACAAAACCTAAGAAAAAAACCGTTTCTTTTTGCGATCAAGTTATTTTAGTTGCGACTGCAGAAGATCAAGAAGACGACAGTTACATACCTAACCCAATTTTAGAAAGGGTATTAAAATCGGCTATGAATAAACCTGAACTTACAACAGTTCCGTTACAAACTGATAAGTCGTCACTGCAGAGAACGGAATCTTTCGATAGTCAGTCTTCGAGATCTACGATTTCAACGTTATCGCAAACATCATACGTACCCAATGATGGCACCCACGCCGATTACTACAGAGTACAGAATTCCTACCCCACGTATGAAATTGCTCAAACACGGCCTCAACAACAATTTAATCCTCAGAAAAGTGCGCCTGTACATGGAACAAATTCCCCAGTGCTAACGAACCCGAATCAAAATTTGACAAATAATAATCAGATTTATCAAGCTCTTCCAGCTAGTTCTCAACAGAATACCAGTAATCCGATACCTTATAACCAACCGCCTTCTGCATATCCCAATCAAAGCAGCGTGAGCCCACCGAGTTTTAGCCAAAATCCTGCAAACAGACTGACACCTACTTCGCATAATGCTCCCTACATGACTAAACATGTTTCAAATATTCAAAGACCTGTACCGAATGGTTATCCGCATCCTACGAATCAAGTCCATCAAACTCAAAACAGCAATAATTACTATCATCTGAGACCCTCGCAAGCTACTGTGCCTTATCCTAGCTACTACAACCCACCGACCAGTTACGCTAACACTGATTATTCTAGTCGATACCCCCAAGTGAATAGTACAAATCATTATAACAGCAACCATTCGCCTTACCAGCGAGTTCCGCCGCCGCACGGAGACGTGCCGGTCGACACGTATAACAACAACTACCAAAAGATTCCTAACAACTATTACCTCGACAATAACGCGAACAACCAAAGTCGCATCAATGATCCAAGGCATTACACAAATTCCCAACAGCGCTCCCCGATGTACCAACCTGCGGACAATGGTCCAAGTGTTGAACAGTATCAGTATTCTCAAAACGGTTATAACCCATATCAGCATTTGCCTCCACCGAAACAAATACAGAAGAAATCGGTGTCCTTTGAACCGGGGACAAAGGGTGGGACAGACTCCCCTGTACCACCACAGATGACTGGAAACTATGCGAGCGAAGGTCCACAATCGACGTTGGTATCTGGCCAAAAGTCTCCTTGTAATTTGTGTCGTAAGAAAACCGTCAACCCTCCAGCTATATACTGCCCCGATTGCGATTACTACATGTCAAGGTTCAAACCCCGTTCATAGCATTAATGACTTTGAAATACGAATAAACCCTACCGAATGAAAAGATTTTATATAATATAGATAGTAGGTTCTTAGGTATTTAAAATCAAATGTAAACAGCGAATGTAAATTATCTTAACGTTTTAGAAAGAGATAACAGGTATACCTGCTTAAGTATTTGATAAGGTACAATAAATTAATAAGATTACAATATTCAATGAAGTGAATACGACTGATCTCAATTAAGCCTTTTAAAGATAATTCCCTTCTTTAAACTACTTAATTAATGTTAAGTGAATTTTCCTGCCTATGAAACTAAGCTTATATTATGTACCTTTAGGTAGGCTATTTTTGTATGCAACATTTTAAACACATTTTGTTACTCTAAAATTTAAATAAATAATTATAAATTAAGTTTTGTTTTATTTTTACAAACATCTAACATAATATCGCACACCTATATTTAAAGTCAGATAACTCATAAAAGTTCATTTTTGAGTAGATAAAAAAGTATTCCTTTTGCAAGTTCATAAGTGTTTCTGAATTTTTTGTTAGGAGGTACAGTTATGAAACTCGTTTTTATGAATCTTTTTTGAGTTGTCTGACTTTTAATTTAGGTGTGTTATTAGTGATATATTTTGTAACCTTCTGTAATCCTTTGTCATCGCCAATCGACAATGTTTTGTTGTGATCGTAATTTGTTTTTTTAATTTATCTAAATACCTATAAAAGGATTAGCGCAAAGCTCAAATTATGACGTCAATGTTATGACGTAGGCATCCACTAAGGAAGGATTTTTGAAAATTCATCCCCTATGGGAATAAAATAGGGGGGTTTGAAAAATAGAACTTAACGAGAGTGAAGCCATAGGCAAAGGCTAGTTAAAATACAAAATCCTTGGATGCACAGTAGGTACGATAGAAACTAATATTATAAAGGATTTGTCCCGACTGCCCAGGCTTGAAAGAGGATGTGTATCATAATATATTGATGGAATGTGTCCGAAGTGAGGTCCGAAACAGAACATTGGGCGATGTTAATATAACCCTGGCAAACCCAATGTCAGAAGGAGCGAAGAAACTGTATAGGATAGTTAGAAATAATTTAAAAAATAGACCTAATAACTAGTTATAATTAATCTAAATTTAGTTAATATGCCATTGTACGTACCTATGAGAGCAACATAGTCACTCCAGTGACTCAGCTCTTTAAAAGAGAATTAAAAAAAAAAGCCTACCAAGGCTCTAACTTGATTGAACTTCAAAAACTCACAAAAAGCACTTCAGAATTAAATAGGTAAGTCTGAGGACAATTTTACATTGCTTACAAAAAAATGACAACTATGGAAAAGCGCATTTTGATTTTATCAAACAATTTAAGTAGGTACCTACTCTTTAAGAGCGTCAAGTATCACAACGAGCATAACTAATTTTTCCAAAAAATTAGCGCCGCTCGACCTTATTATAATTTATTTTTAGACGAAAACCAACTTAGACGGCATCGTCACTTACCATCAGGTGAAATCGCAGTCAAGGGCTATCTTGACATCGAATAAAAAAAAACCTAGAACCTAGAGCTGTAGTACATGAAGTCGTCAAAAAAAAAATAATGAATGACAAGCATGTGACAAGACAGTGTCAACTTGGCAATTGGGCAGTGTTGCTAAAGAGAATCCATTTATCCGATTTTGAGGAAAATGGTAACATACCCAACAATTCTAGGAATCATGAAGAAAATACTATAGCATAGTCCTTAACCTTAACTGATTATATCTCAGCTGTTTCTGTTCTAAATTAATAAATAATATTTACATAAAACCTGTTTTCATGATATTTATAATTTTACTTTACTTGTTATTTTGTATATGATTATTCTTTTTCAAAAAACGTATTTCTTTGCGTTGCGTACTAAGAATCATCAAAATTGGTCCACTCGTTTGGTCTCTAGAGTGCCACATATTTACATAGATTGATAAACACATTACCTTCCTTTGCGTCGCGCAGTCACGTAATAATACCTCTACACAAAATTTCACACATTTTAGAATTTATGTTTTATACAATTACTATGATAAGGTTTATTATAATATTATAAACTATTATCGTTAGTGATATTATAGTGATCACACTAATATTATAAAGGCAAAAGTTTGTATGTATGTGTGTTTGTTGCTCCTTCACGCCACAACGAAAATGGGTTTGCCATTTTGTTGAAATTTAGGATGAAGATAGCTGATACCCAGGCTGAATACAATTACATAGGCTACATTTTAGGGTGGTAAATTAAAAAATTCCAGGAATTAAAAAAGCTTAATCCATGCGGACGAAGTCGCGGGCATCGTCTAGTTAATAAATAAAAGGAATGAAATGTAAAATTCTTTACTGAGGCCTAAATGAGGATATAAAAAAAGTGCAAGCACATAGTAATTATGTTGTTGATAAAAAAACAATAATAATTAAAATTTATTTGGGTAAATTGTGATCATTGTTGTAGCAACCCTAAAAATTGGCATTTCATTTCAGTTTTCAAATGGCGACCACCGATGACGGGTCGCCTGCAGCACTCTGACGTTTAGTTATTATTTTAGGATATTATTAGATACCGTGTTTACGTAAACATGACGGGAATTTTGCCGAGTTACCAACGATTTGTAAACGGGGTGCCCGTGCCGTCCATTTCTAGACGCTCGTTTCGTCTTCGCGAAAAATATTTGATAATATCTGTTCTCTTGACATTTGGAATCGTGTGGCTAGGTGCACTGTTCTATTTGCCAGAGTTTAAAAGTTCCACGAGTGTGAACGATAGTGTTTATAATGTGTACAAACGCATACAAAAAGCTGGTCCAGAGCTTCTCATGCCACCACCCCTCGCTCAAAACGAAGTTGGAGACTTTCCCGTGGTGGGAATTGCCCGTCACGGCGAAGAGGGTGATGACCCTCATGTAGTTGAAGATAGAAACCGTTTACAAGCCAAGATAGACGAGGACATGGGTATGAAGGTGTTAGAAAGGCCACAGTTCGATGTAGCGCCTTCTGGCTCATCGTCTCGAGGGCCCAGCAAACCTCCCGTAGATGCTATAGAAGAGCCTGCATTGGGTAATAACGCTGCTAACAAGGATGTGTCACCGCCGAACCAGAAGGCTGATGGATCAGTCCAGAAATATGTAATTCCAGCCTTAGATTCGAGCGCAGATATAGACATCAGACATAAAAGGGACACAGTTAAAGAGGTAAGCTAATCATATATTAAAAGCATTCTTTATAATTTCAGTGTTTGTAACCCAAAAATGCCGCTAACGAGTATGGACATTGTGTGTTAACAAAATTGCAGCTATCAATGCGGGTTAGAATTACCATATGTGCACTGCAACTATAATAAATTTATCAACTTGTTATTACTTTTAGATCTCTGAATCTGATGCCTCTTACTTTGTTCAGCGGGTTTTGATGTTTTAAAAATCTTAAAGTCGCATAATGTCCCGAGGTAAGAACCCACATAAATAGTGATATTTTTTTGTGAATAAAGAATAAAAAAAGAAAAAAAAAACAGTTGGTATATGTTCCTATCTAGCTCTGCCACCTCTTTGTGACTAATTTTCATTGATCTGGTTAACTTTTGCAAGTAACTTGTAGGTTCTTAGCAGAATCTGCTTTCCAAACCTGTGATTCCGAGCCTTGATTTATTGTAAGAGCCATAATTTATCTACATGCAATAAATAATTCGGTATACTGTTGTAAGTATACAAACTGTCACATATATACAAAGGTTTTTAAAACTTTCACATATTTGTATCTAACATTTTAAAAAGAAATTTTATTGGAACAAAAGAATTTTGATTTTTGACTAGCATCTTTCTTGAATGTATCAAATTAAGTCTTCTTATTCTTCTTTATCAACCGATTAACCTTTACTGTTGGACAAAGGTCTCTTGCATAGATTTCCACAGGCTGCATGCTGCCTGAATCCAGCGGCTCAGTGGGGTCCCCAAACCAGCACCTTGGGACCCCATCGACCATCAGTCGAACTATGTGCCCGCAAATTTCCACTTCAGTTTCTCGACTCACTGAGCTATGTCAGTGACTTTGGTTTTCCTTATTTCTGATGTGATCTCGCAGGGATAGTCCGAGCATAGTTCCATCGCCCGCTGAGTAAACCTGAGTTTTCTTATGTGGCCCATTGTCAGCAACCATGTTTTGGATCCTTAATTCATCACAGACAGTGGCAACACACTGTTCAAAGAACTTAGCCTTCAGATACTGAAAAGTTTTGTAAAGTTTGCTTTAAAAAAATAATTAATTTAAGTAGTTCTATTTAATGCTACTTATTTCATTCTATTATTATCAGTAAGATAAGCATTCAAACACTAAAAATATGTTACACAATTACTCTGTAAACATCATGTAAATTATTCATATTAAATATAATTTAAATACTGTGTAAACTCTATATATTATGTCAAAGGATTAACGATTTTATCTTTAGATAGATAGTTAGTTTTATTTGCTCAAAATGTATAGGTACATTCTAATATAGATATAATTTATTATGGCAGTTTCAACCTACACTGTTCATTAGATCTACCAATATTTTTATCTACTAGAGCTTAGTAAAATTTCAGTATTGTGCAAGTTTATTTGAAACGATAAACAGGTATTGCAAAATTGCCTATTATATTTAAGCTATATAGGAAAGAATGAGATTTATAAAGCAAACTTTGACTTAGTTCACTTGCTTTTGAGTTAATGCCAGATATTATAATAATTGTGTCTTCAAATAAAATGGTGTTATTATGCTATACTTTTATTAAGTGATTTACAAGTGATCTGTGTTGATTTGAATCTAAAATGAATTCTAAACAAATTTCTAAATATAGATCTTAGACTTAGAACTTACTTACTCAGAGGTGTGTGCCCAGGATCGAATCTAACCACTAGACTATCATTGTTTACTTATACTAATAATTGCTATACTAATGTACTAATGCGAAATAAATCCAGTTTGTCTGTCTTTTCACTGACCAATTGCTGAAAGAATCTTGATGACATTTTGCACAGAGATAGCTTGCATCCTGGAGACTGCCTGAGGATAGGTTTTATCCTGGAAAGTCAAAGACATTCATGAGGATTTTTAAGAAAACTAGTTATTTATATTTCTACAACAGACGCAAAAGTAAATAGTAATAAGTGTTTTCCTGTAAACTTTCCCTTGAGCAACACCGTGCTCTGGTCGATGAACCGTGGCGCCTCTCAATGAAGCTCGCTTACGACATCCACATTTCTATATTTGCCAAGTGAGTAGTGGCATCATTTGCGGAATATTTGTGACGTCGACGAAATTAACAGGTACCACATTCTTCATTTCTTTGGTCAATGGCTTTACCTAAACAGGGTTTGTGACGTCTACAAAAATGACAACTAATAAAATATTTATGTAACTAGCTATATAACTGCAGATTCACAAGTGCGAAAGGAACCTTTCTTTAAAACTAACCTAATGCCTTTCTGTATAAAAAGACGATAGTTTACTTACCTTAAATATGAGGTACCTACCTATGTATTAGTTTTTGTCCGCGACTTCGTCCGCGTCGCGTTAGTTTTTTTAAAAATCGCGCGAGAACCTCTTGTGTTTTCCGGGATGAAAAATCTAGTCTATCTCGCCTTCAGGTCCCTATGAAAAAAAAAAAGTTCATTCGATCTGTCGGTCCATTACTCCGCTAATGCGTGATTGACGGGACAAACCAACAAACAAATACACAGTGGCATCACAAGATTGTGAAAAAAATTACCAACTTAGTTTTCATGCTTAATTCAAAATTAACATTCGCCAAAACAATGCGTTGCTGCATGTCTGGGAAAGTACGATCAGCACAAACTTAAGGAGACAGTTAAACAAGCAAGATTGTGTCGCAGTTATTGAGTTAACCTTAATAGGAAAGCAGCAATCTTTATTGATAACACCGTAAGAGGGTAACGGTTATGTTCGTACAATCGGTTGCGCTCCGCGCCGACTTGACACACATCTGACACGAAAATCGTCGACCCACAACTACAAGTGGCGTCGACAACCGCTCACGGAACCGCAACACACTTTTGGAACAATATTGTTTGATAATGAACCTGACATTAAGGAGAACGGAGTCTTTATTACTAGGTTATCACCGTTGTTAATCAAGTGTGTCTTTATAATGTAAAACAAAGTTATAAGGGTTCCCTTTTTCAGTTCGAGATTTGGAACCCTTAAATCACTTTTGTAACTCTTAATTATCCGAAGATAGTTCAAAGATCCGGCACATAGTTTAGTCGAAAGAACTGGTCGTTGGGCTTCCAAAGTGTTGGGGTAAGCGGGTCCGCATTAGAAAGCGCAGTGTTGGTACACATCCTACTATAATAGGTGAAGCGACAATATGAAATGAATGTACACTATTGTGCACCACATTAAATGAAACATTAAAATTACCCTTAAACTATACCCTTAAACTTAAAATATAAAACATAGAATCACAAATGGCGACGGATATCAAACGAATCGCAGATAACCGTAGGCGGCGTAAGACCGAGGCCTATGGAAGTCCATGCAGGAGACCTGCGCCCAGAAATGGACGTTTACCTGTTGAAGATGAAGAAGTAGGTGAACAAGATCGGGCATAGTGGGCCGGTGGAGTACGCCAGAAGCGCGCCCCACTCCCCATGTAGTGGGATAACAATGAGTTGAAAGAAAACTCCCAAGGCAGTCAATACG
This sequence comes from Hipparchia sbordonii, assembly GCA_038048805.1. NCBI lineage: Eukaryota > Metazoa > Arthropoda > Insecta > Lepidoptera > Nymphalidae > Hipparchia > Hipparchia sbordonii. The sequence continues at coordinate 10,664,766 of CM076104.1, read as the reverse complement.
CTCCTATTGAGAATGAGAGTAATTTGTCTAAAGGAACCTTCGCATCGCGACCCAAGATAAATATAGACTGGCGCTCCGCATAACTTGCAATTTAATAATTCCTGGGTGAGTTCAAAGATGAGACACAGTTAATAACATAGTTCATTAATCCTTTGATGTAATATCGCAGGCCTTAATATTTTCCATTAGACCTTCCGCTCTGTCCTAAATGCAGCACCAATTAAGTTTGCTGCGTTACGTACGTGAAAGGATGCCGGTCTTGTAATTAGGGATGTCTCTTATTTAATAAAATAGTATATAGTAAGTTTTATTCGATAGTGGAGAGGCCCAAGCTCAAAGAAGAAGAAAAAATTGTTTACTTTGTCCGTAGACGGTAGAAGCGTAGTGATTTTTTTTTTCTTTTGAGTTGCTGTACGCTGAATTTGAGGGCAATTTTTAATTATCGGATAAAAACCAAAGTCCAAGCGCATCATTTCTTTTTGTCAGTTCAATACCTATATTTTGGTTCAAGAATATGGTTAGTGGTTGCCTAATAATCAATATAGTCTATATTTATTGCATCTTCTTGGCAAACGTGTATCAATTTAACTTTCCTGTGTAATTGTGGTCAAGCGTGTGCTTCATAATCTCAACTCATTGATCACCTATGGGTTTCTTCTTAGTATGAGGAGGTCATAGGTCAAAGTCTATCACGCTGACCAAGTGCGGATTGGCAGACTTTACACACCTTTTGGGAATATTGCGAAGATCCTTTAGACAAGCAGGCTTCTTTACTGTTTTCTTCGTTACAATGTCAAATTATAAGTAGTTTAACTAACATTTAATTATAAAATTAATAAATAATTCACCATAGTTCCATGCACCTTTAAGTATTCGGAGTTTTTTATTATGACATAGGCTTGCGTTTGACGATAATCAATGATGGAAGACATTGATGAGATCTAGATCTCATCAATGACTTCCATCATTGATCCAACCTAGGTTGGAACGCGCTACGAATAGCTGTACAGTGTAATAACTCCAAAAAGTTAAAGAAGTCTGGAACTCGAAACCAGGACCCCGAAACGGAGGCCGCAGTGTTAACCACCAGGCTATCACGTGAAAGCGCAGTGTTGGCAGACCCACCACAAGGTGGACCGACGTCATTAATCCAGGGGATGTCCAGCAGTGGACATCTATCGCCCTCTATCTGACGCCCTGACGTCAGCCCTAGTGCTAACGCGCGTTATAGGTAATTAGCAAACGGGACGGTGTCCCGGAACTCCTTTATTGCTCTTAATGTCCGAACCGCGGCCGTTGTATCATCTCCCATTGTCTCGTAAAAACGTTGATTTCGCCGACTCTTGGCATCATTGCAGGTTCTTTATTACACACATGCATATATGTACATTACATTTTATTAGACTTTTGCTAGCGATCTCGTTCGCATTCCTGTTGCATATAGTTTTAAGGGTTTGATAACACCCAAAATACAACTTTACCGCGAGGTAAAGTGGTAAAAAATGCGTTAGTCATTTTATCACCAATCCGATTTCGCATTTATACAAAATGTTTGTATTCCCTTGTTCCTCTTAAATCCTCTTAGTGGTTTCAGAATCTATATGCTATATTGTTCTCCTATTATTTGTTTCAGAATCTACATTTAGGAATGGAATAAGCATAATTATTTTGTATTTGGTACTTTATTTAGGCATCTAAAAGGTTTCCTACCGCTAATCCAGAAGCCATTGCATTTAAATACCTACATGATAGGTACATTGAGCTATTCACAGGGCTTCCAGACAAAATGTCTGGAAATAAAAATATATTTTTCTCACGAAAGCTAATGTCTCTAACGTTAACCAATTATTGTAGTTTTAAGGATTGAGATTTTTATCTTGAGCCTATTGGCTGTTTTGCTATTATATTTTTAAGTCTACATATAGTTATCGGAGTCAGAGGCGTAACTATAGGGTGGCATGACGGCAAAATGCCACGGGCCCCAGCCGGAAGGGGCCCCGGTCAGAGAAGGCCAGAAGCACAAGATGATCCTAACATTTATAGCCATTCCTGTGACTACAGCTAGCCGTAAACGGCACTAGTGCCGAGCGATCATTTTCCAAATTAAAATTGATATAAACGAAATTCTTTGGGACAAGAAAGATTACGCACAGTGGCGGATTTACCAAAAGGCTGAGTTGACTGGAGCCGGCAGCAGATTTTAGGGACGGTAAATTTGGGGCCAAAATCTATATCTAATTAATTACCGAATATAGGTACCCCAATAACAATAACTAAATACTCGGTAGGGCCGACTTTACCTACGATGTCGGGTGTGCAGCGCATATAAGCGCAGGGTCTCAAGCGCCAAAAGTACAGGACTAAATATGGCGTAGTGCAAAATAAAAAACGTTGCTGTTGTAGGTGCCAAGTATGGACTACTAAGTGCCGTAATGCAATCATAAAAAATTTCACGCTCACTTCGCTCGCAAAAATGTCGCTTTTACGTTGCTATTGTACCTAGATGCCAAGAATGGACTACTAAGTGCCGTAATGTAATTATAAAAAATTTCGCGCTCGCTTCGCTCTCGAAAATGTCACTTTTACATTTCTATTGTAGGTGCCAAGTATGGACTACTAAGTGCCGTAATGCAATAAAAAAATTTCGCGCACACTTCGCTCGCGAAAATGTCGCTTTTACGTTGCAATAGTATGTACCTACTTCACGTAGTGATTTATTATAAAATAAAAAAATGCTATCTCATTGGTTGAGCTTCTTTATATTGGGGGAGGGAGGGCCCCATCCGATGAATTTGCCACGGGCCTCAAACGGTATAGTTACGCCTCTGATCGGAGTAACCACGGTTCCTATACTATTCAACTTATCTGTAATCTGTCGATAAGTTATCTAGCAAACTTGTTGTTTGACAAAAACTGTATGCTGAAAACTGTAGCCTTTTATGACGACTAACAAGGTTTCTAGGTAAGTTATCAACACATTACAGATAGGAACCGGGTGTAAGTAAACGAACTCCCCAAGTCATAATATTTGCCTGTGTCTATAGCCAATGTCTATAGGGAACATATTATAAAAGAAGAGAAACCGTGGTGAGCTAAATCATCCATGTGCTTTATGGTTAGTGGCCTATCCATCTGATTTTCTTAGAAGGATTTACCTTATTTTTCTTAAGCAATGATTACATTTCATTGTTAGAAAACTAACAAGATACAAGAACTCGAAGACTTCAGTGATTTCCATGATACAGGAACTCCTAGTGTGGAAATCATGGATTTTATTTTCAGATAATATAACATTACATAACTGCATCGTTGGTTTAGTGGTTAGCGTGTTCGACTACGGATGACGAGGTCCCGAGTTCGATTCCGGAGCCGGATCAAAAAAAAATGTATTGGGTTTTCTGTCAAAGAAATTCTCAGTACTAGCCCGGAATTAGGAAGTTGGCCGGTGGTCGGTTGTGCACCTGATCTCTCCTTCTCAAAAATTTCAGTCCAGTTAGTATTGTTACTAACATTTAATAAGCTTTCGGCTGCATAATTCTCAAGCCCTTTTTTTAATACCGAGCAATTTGGGTATGCAAATTTCTTGCCGAAGTTTGTCATTATCACGGGGCATGTGATAAGAATAATTTATAGAAATAATGTGCAAACTTTCAACGTGTAGGTCACGTGTTATCTTTGATGTGCTCAACGGGCAAAATGGTTTTTATACTAACAGGCAAGTTAATAAAATTAGTATGCTTGAGTAGGGTAGAATGTAGATATTGGGTTTTGGGTGAAACTAATAGCCACAAAGGCGCAATTTAATGTTTTAGTTCGTCTTTGGATCTTATTCTATTCTGTCTATTTTGCACATTCCGTCTTTTTAGGCTTGTCTAAAAGATACCAACAAAGAACGAATAATTCAATCCTCATCTATGTAGCAATTGTTCCGCGTATAAGTAACCAATTTTTTTCATAATATTATATCTACTATACTATAATTTTATCTAGATTCTAGACTAACTAACTATAATATCGTGTGATTTTCCTTGACTCTATGTTTCAAATTGCTCTATGTCGTGCAAAATTAGTCGGCAATGTTGTTTTATTTATATAAGAAACATTATGCACCATAACGTATTGTTTCAATTTAATTTTTTGTACTTATTGTGTAATAAAAACAATAGTTTTACTTAGGTAACCTAACAATAAGGACTTGCTTTAAATGCTCACATTTATTTTCTTTAAAATATTGTTGATAAAAAATAGTGATTCATGAAAACCAGACTACAATAACATGTTATGGAAACAATTCTATAACACGACTTATACCGAATGTAGAGTTATGTGCGTTTTATACAATTAAATATCGCTTGCTTTTACAGTGTTAGAAATCACTTGAAAATATCTAAATTTCAATAATTTTCTCAAAGCTGTTTAACACTAATCATACCATAACGGGTCAAATGACCCATTTTGAACTTTTGCATTGATAATGCACGTATTATCTTATTACTTCTCCAAATTTAACTTACTAACTTTTTCTAACTAATTAAGTCTACTGTTCTTATACTATTTTTATAATTTTTTGTTTTGTTTATTTTGAGTAATAACTGTCGTATACCGTTGTCTACCACATCGGGTCATTTGACCCGGAGAACATTTTTTTTGTTTTATAAGCTTATCAATACATATTGCTTATCTTATTGTTTTCAGTACACTGCAAATGTATGCAAAGACTGTTACGTAAAGTAGTTCAATCAAAATAGCTGAGAATAATTCAAGAAAATATAAAAATTTTAGATTGAAACTAGATTTTTGTGTAAAAAGGTAGCAAAAAAAAGAAAAGTTTAGTACATAGTTTTTATTTTATTTTGATAGCTTTATTAGTGATACAGGTAACTATTTACCCATAAAATGTCGAAACGAACGAGACAGTCCAAATTCTTAGAAGATATAAATGATATTGGAGAAGAGTTTTCGGAAATCGGTGAAGATGAATTTTCTGAAAACGAAGATATATTGGTTACGAGTACAAACGAAAATGAGTCTGAATCTACAGATACTGACAATGAAGAGGAAAATATTGTGAATATCGGTTGTGGACGAAAAAGAAGAAGATTACTCTCAAGTTCTGAAGAAAGTGAAGCAGAAATAAATGAACAACATGTTGCAATTGATGGATCTGTTTGGGAAGAAATACAAATAGGTGGCACACCTGGAAGACCACCACTTCATAACATTTTCAGGCAAGAAGTAGGCCCAACAGGATATGCTAAACGTCATATAATGAAAGGTAAAGTTAGTACTGCATTTTCATTGATAATTGACCACCGTATTATGAACCATATAAGAACATGCACAATAGAAGAAGCAAACAGAGTGTTAGGATCCGATTGGAGTTTATCTCAAGAAAAACTTGCTGCATTTATTGCAATTTTATATGCACGAGCTGCATATGGAGCAAATCATTTGAAACTTTCTTTTTTGTGGAATAATATATGGGGGCCCAAATTTTTTTCTGAAACTATGAGCAGAAATAATTTTACCGAAATTCTTAGATTTATTCGTTTTGATAAAAAAAGTCAGCGGAGCGAACGTTTGAAAGCAGATAAATTTGCTATGGTATCCACGATTTGGAATATTTTCATTGAGAACAGCCAAAACTGTTACAAACCGGGTGGTAATATTACTATAGATGAACAGCTATTTCCGACTAAAGTACGATGTAGATTTACGCAATACATGCCTAACAAGCCGGATAAATTTGGAATAAAATTTTGGTTAGCATCGGACGTCGATAGCAAATACGTCATAAATGCATTTCCATATCTAGGAAAAGATGAAAATAGACCCTCTTCAGTACAACTCTCTGAATATGTTGTACTCAAGCTGATCGAGCCATTTACGGGTTGCGGAAGAACTGTGACCACAGACAACTTCTTCACAAGCAAATCCCTAGCCATACAACTTCTAGCAAAAAGAACTACCCTAGTTGGAACCATTCGCTCAAACAAAAGGGAGCTACCACTAATTGCAAAACAAAAGAAAGATGACATGGCAAGATTTTCTTCGAAAATTTTTACTTCTGATAATTGTACTCTTACAATTTATAAAAGCAAGCCAAATAAAAAGGTACTTTTACTTAGTTCTAAACATAAATTTGTATCAATAGAAAATAATGATAAGCGTTTACCTGAAACTGTTTCATATTACAATAAAACCAAATTTGGTGTAGACATGACCGATCAAATGGCGAGGAAATTTACTACAAAGTCTAAGTCTTGCAGATGGCCACTTCAAGTTTTTTTCAATATCCTTGATTTAGCTGGTATAAATGCCTGGATTTTATACAAGCAAACGACAGGAGATAATATCTCGAGACAAGATTTTTTACTCAAGCTAGCAGTAGAACTTGCCGACGATTTTCGAGTTGCCCGTGAACAACCAAAAGAAAAAGCAAATACTAAACGATCGTTGCCTAACCCTGTTACAGATTCTAATAAACGTAAGAGGTGTCAAATAGGATACTGCAAAGAAAATAAAACTAATAAAATTTGCTCCAATTGTAAAAAATTTGTTTGCGGGAAATGTGCGACGGAAACACTTATGTGTAAAAAATGTGATGTATAAAAACAACTCTTATTTTTTGCGTTTGAATTAGAAATCAATAGAAATTGTAAAAATACTATTTGATATAATTATAATACATATTTTATTATCATTATATTTTTATTTCCTTTCCAAAATCCATATTTCATACATAAAAGTAGGAAACGTAAATTTCGGGTCATTTGACCCGCTATGGTAAACTAGGTATCTAATAAGTGTTGGTATGATTAGTGTTAAACTCTGCCAATTTACATTTCAATTTCATTTCATTTATCTGTTGCATAAACTGTGTACAATAAACTTATAAAAGTCTTTGGGTTATTACGTTTGCCAATGTCTGCCACTTGCCCAGCGCAGTGTGGTGAAGTATGGCCTATAAATCTTTCTCATTCTGGAAGGAGACCCGATCTAAATAGTGGACCGACTATGAGTGAAGATGTGGATAGTGTATGTTTTTGATGCCTGTGAAGTATTATTTCGCATGAAAAATTCTTTGCGTGCGACTTGTTCAGGACTTTAATATGAGAACAGTATGAGCAGTATGAGATATAGGTAATCAAATAAATGTATTAATTGGATGGCTGCCAAGGTATATTGCTGTGTGTAATCCTCATATGTATCACGTGGCATGCAATTTGCATTGAATTTAGGATTCTTTAGTAATTTTCGAGCGGAAACTGCATTTGTTGGTATGCCGTTTCGTTTTTATTGCGTAAAACGGTGGTGTAATAGCTATGACACGGTGGAAACGTGATTCATACTGCCCTCCTAAGAAAATTAACTACAACAAATATAGTTTTCGTTTCATTTTATATGACAACATTTAGATATATATATCTAATAATTAATTTTCTTTTATTAAAAATATATTAAAGAAAGCTGTAGATCCCCATCATGTTGATTCCAATTCAAGTAATAACTCATTTTTCATAAAGACCTAGCTAACTTAGATAAGTAAAAATAGATCAAGGAACCTACTCGTAGTATTTGTAATAGGTAATAAATGTTATTTAATTGAACAATTTGTGCTGGTTTGTTTTGATTGATGAAACCCAATAAACCGACATGTTCTCAAAATCACGTATATCCTTGGAGGATTTCCTCTCGAAACTAATAAATAGCTGTTTTGTCGCTCTACGAATTGACTTCTTAAAATTGCAATGTTTCGCCAGGCTCATTATAACATTCATAAATATGCGAAGTTAAATGTGTCGTATACCCGTATGGTATACCTTAGTTAGGAGGGCAACATAGTTAGGTAAGTAAATACAGATAGATCTAGAAACCTACTCGTAATAGTTTTAATATATAAAATATATTTTCTAATCGGACAATATGTGCTTAAAGGTTTGTTTGTAGAAACCCAATAAACCGACATGTTCTCAAAAAGCACACATATCCTTGGAAGATTTCCTATCGAAACTAATAAAATTTGATAGCTTATTAATCTAAGTAGATAGAGCCAATTTGTTTTGTACTTTTGCCGCCCTAAGAATCGACTTCTAAAAATTGCAATTTCTCCTGGCTTATAAATATGCGAAGTAAAATGTGTTGTACATGTACATAAATATAAAGGTAGCTCATTATCATATATGGTGGTAGGTAGATATGAGCTCAAGGATGTCGATTTGCCTAGCATCCAAGCTTATGATCCGTGTTATCAGCGTCGGTGAACGTCCGGTATGCTCTCAGCGATATACGTTCTTACTTACTTCCACAGGACTCAAATCTTTATCAATCTTTATCAATTTTGGTTGGTTGCTAAAATTATGCTAAGCAGGAAATTAAATTAACTTTGTAGGATGTTTGACGTAGTTTTAGTCACTATTAATAATAATTAATCGCTTCCCACTTCTGATCATTGACTGTTAAGTGATGGTTTAAATAAAGAATCTTACGATTTTCTCATATGGCATATTAAGTTTATATATTCTCATATAAGTATAATTCTATCCCATTGGAGTTCTGGCAGTCTGGGTAGTTATTGTTGTGCAAGGCTTCTATAAGGCTTTTAACATATTTTATTAGTTGATAGCTGAATTAGTACTTGTCAATAACGATGACAATTGCCAGGTCGCGACTCATAGTGTAAGAATCGCTTATGTGCAAGAAAGCAAACTCAGTAAGGGAGTGAATTTTTTGCTAAAAAACGCATTGCCGAATCGATTGAAAAATTGTAAACTCTCTTACAATTGGACATGGTAGAGTTTCAGAATTAAAGAAAAAACTACGCGCCATTACTGTAACAAATACTTGTAAGGACATAGCTATTATGTCTAAAACATTTCACATGGTTAGTATCATGCAACATTTGAAACTCTTGTAGTAACCGCGCTATCATGTTTCACGAGACCTTTAGGAAGCTCTAACCACGATATTAAGTTCGAAGCACTGTTAGCTAAAAGCTTAGTGCGCAGCGGTTGAGTCTTAATCGCTCTCAGGCCACACAATGCTCTTGCTAAGCTGATTCGACCTGGATAGCGGGAACAGCACACATTGACGATTTGTCTTTCTTAACCAGTAAATTTTACTCCCAAAAAATGTTGAAAGTCTTGCTTTTGTGACGTCAGCAAAAGAATTGTAATCCTTTACTTGCCTTCGGAATTCCCTTCAATATTTCATGCGTTCCGAAGATTCACAGAAAGACAGACTGACAGACAAAAATAACATGTTTCCGTCGATCCGTTGTTCATTTGCATTACCTTGATTGAATTGGTTTATTCTGATTTTATTTATTTTACTCCTACTTATTATAAATGCGAAAGTTTGTGAAGATGGATGAAAAGATGGATGTTTACCCTTTCACGCAAAAGCTACTGCACGAAATTTTTATGAAATTTCAAAATGTCAGAATAGCACACAGGTTACATTTTATCCTGGAAAATTAAATAGGCCCCGCGGTAATCAAAGAACTTTAGTCCACGCGGATGACGTTGCAGGCATTTTTTTATTCGATGACAAGATAGTCCTTGACTGCGATTTCACCTAATGGTAAGTTACGATACAATCTTAAGATGCTAGCAGGCTCACTTGGAACGGGCTGTGTACATTCAATCCATATCCCTAATCTGTTTCTACACGCCATCTCACCGGAACGCTAAATCGCTTGTTGGCACGTCTTTGACGGTAAGGTGGTTACTAGCCACGGCCAAAGCCTCCTACCAAACCAGACCAAATCGCTCACTACTGCGCCAGGAAGGTCGTTGCATCATCTAGTTTTATAATAATTTCAGTTTATGCAAATAGTAATTAGTTGCCCACCATGATACATATTGCAATACCATACAAACTAGGCACAATATTCAAGCAGGGTTATTACAGAATCGGTCATGGATGGCAGTGCTGCTATTATGAAGTTAATTGTTTCGCTTTGGAGCAGAATTTCATAACGCATTTTATGGGACATGACTGTGTCGCATCCATTGTTGGGAGCAAATTGCGCGACTCCTCATATCAATTTTCCTATTTTTAACGTAACAATTGAAACTCTACTGCATTTGATATTTAATGGACATACAGTTGAATTATCCATCATAGAACTAATGAAGATTTTTCAGTGCTCGTATCGTTTTTAATAGACTGTTAAAACTCTCATTGAAGCAAAGGCAGATCGTGCCGTCTTTCCCTATTACCTATTACCTTCCCTTACAGTGGGAGTTCTTGGGTTCGATTCCCAACGTGGACAATTTCGAAATTTATAATTTCCGAAATTTCTCTTGTCTGATCTAGTGGAAAGTTTTGGCTGTGGTAGTTACCTCTACCTACCGTAAAGCAATGCCTGTAAAAAAAATCCCTTCACTAATCAGGCAAAAAAATATTTTAAGATTATTTGAGGTTGCATTTGTAAAATCCGTGCTTTTGACTGAGTAATGAATCGTCTTATTTATTTTTGAAATTGTAAAAGTTACTCGGCAGCAACGATTAGTCTTAGATTAGTTAGTAGTGTTTAGTTGTTAGTTTACTAGTTATACAGGGTCTAAAAGGGAATGCGGGCTACGACCGCCACATAAATAACATGAAGCTTAAGAATTAATCCGTCAAGCTCTGCAATGTTTTAGAAAAGTTAAACAGAATAAATATGTTGGTAAACTTCGGTTATGGTTATTTGTCAGGGAAATACTGCTATGATAATAATTTAAAGGACATGCATATAATGTTTTTAAAGAACATGCTGAACATGACTATTATTCCCCTCTCCCCCTCCAAATAAGCGCAAAGCTTGTGCTAAAAATGGATACGATAATATTGCAACGGGCAGGGATTGATCCGTCGACCTTTCAGTTTTCAGTCCACACCTTCAACCGTTAGGGTATTGAGGCTTAACACTGATGGACCGACCTGAACCGATTAGTACGGTCGCGGAACAGAAAGAATTTCGTACAATGACCTCTTTGCCTACTGACAGTGGTCACAAACATTTTTCTATTAAGTGCGGTTTATATAAAATATTTGAAGGAGAAAAAAAAATAGTAGCTTATTAAATAAATTATTTATTTTTAAACAGTTATTATAATCGAGTTATATTGACCTATTACATAGAAATAAAAAAATGAAAATTCAAAAATCAAAGTCCGATTTCTCTGTATCGGAGTAACTACTTTCCGACGACGTCTCGCCTCTCACAGTTATAACGAAATAATGTACAGTTTTGTCTACATTATGATCTAGACTACCTAAATTCAATTCACAAGCAAACAAAAACAAACCTTAGGTTCGCAAGTAAAAGGTTTACAATCCCCGAGGACGGCGGTCATTGCATTTGTGCGAGCGTGACGCATTATTTTAAAGCGGGAGTGACAGAGACAGGTAGTAACAGGTTAATGTACGAAATTCTTTCTGTTCAGCGACCGCACTATAGCTGTGATTTTTCGTCATAATTGGTAATCGATCAGACATAATTTCTACGCTAATAATTTGGCAACTTTTTTGGCAACGCTGAATTTTCAGAATACTTAAATATTTTTTTTCAGTCAGAGATAATAGCCCCCTATGAGATAATAGGAGTATGACAGTTAAAACCAGAGACGCTTTAGAAATTATAAATTACATATGTCGGACTCGAACCCGGGTCTTCCACTCATACCACCAATTGGATTATGGAGACGCAATGCTAGCGTAATGTTGGTATTTCATGTTCAGGAGCTTAGCGACAAAGACCAGCGGTGGCTGGTACGTTCACCGCAACGGGCTGTAAAGCCGGGCGGAACCGTGGTCGTAAATTAGAAGCCTGCGTCCTGGGCATAAATAACCAATTGTGCTGTCAACGAGTGGGCGCCATCACTAAGCCTCAATATCCCCACAATGCATCGACATTGCGTGTCGGTACTTTTTTTTGGGTAAATCTCGGAATAATAAAATTGCGGGTATGCAGTAAAACCAACGAAACAAAATAGTTAAATTTTTGCTAGTTTTCGATTGAAAACCATTTTCTTGAGTTGAGACTGGCAAAGCATTCCGAAAAGAATTATTAAAAAGTTTTAAAAAATAATGCTTCTTCTTGCACCGCCTGTATCCAGCGGATCTCTGCGACTCGTCTGATCTCTTCAGTCCGGTGCAAGGTCGCCACATCGAACTATATGCCCCGCCTATTGCCACTTCACGACTCGATGAGCTATGTCGGTAACTCTGGTAAAAAAGAATTAAAAATGTACATAAACTAGCAAAGCAATTCAATTAGCCAATAAATATACTCGTACACAAAACAGAAATATATACGAGTACTAGTACAATAATTTTATTAAGAACTGATACCAAAAACAGTAATCCTTACTACATGAAGAGCTAATTTGTCAAAACACTCGATCACCAATACGTGGCGCATTATTGCATGCGCTGTAAAGTGATAGAGATAAGAATGATTTAATGGATAGTAGGTAGAGAAATGCGCAGCATAAATCAACCGCGTCTGGCGTGACAACGTGCAGATTCTATGCTCGAAGTCTGTTATGGCGACGAATTACGACGCAAGCTGTGATGTAGCTTTCAGTAGTTGACGTCTTACTTACTTAGTTGACAATATCACTAACCATACCAAAATCATCCCCTAAGTATTAGTCTCTTTACGTAGGTAGCCCCTAAATACAATCCCATACCCAATGTCATTTCCACCTTTAAGTGTTCGTGAAAACGAAATTGACAGGAAGCATCACCTAATTTAGCTTAGGTAGCCCGTAAAAATAGGTGAAAACGGGCATCATTTTCTGAGTGCTGAAAGTTTATTATTTAGCTTCACTTAGGTATTCTGTTTCAGATAACGCCCTCTTCTGAATCGAATTTAAGTGTCTAGACAAATGGACTGCATTTGCTTTGTATCCCCACTGCAACTTTACAGTTTGATGGAGTTTTGTGATGGTTCTTCTCGTGAGGAAAGGTATTTCTAACCAGAAGGGGAATAATATTAAAATACTAATTATAACTGTATTTGAATAACAATTAGTCCCTTTTAGTGGTCAATAAATACTAATTCTACGTACAATAGTAACGAGAGCAACTCATAAGGTTGATGGATAGTCAGTTGACATTATGGATGACGGGAACGAAGAATGTTATTTTGCTTTTTGCACATCTCTTATCTGGTAACCGATGAGTGCTATTAAGGTCCAAAAACTTTTCCTCAACAAAAAATGAAAGGATATGTGCCGTGAATGCTGTCATTCATGTAGAGGCAGTAATAAATATTGAAAGCCAGCCCCTTCTTATTATTTGTATTGACGAATGTTGAAAATGTAGTATCTAACTTTTTCTTAAAATAAAATTGTTTCGACAAGATAAATCTGATCTCGATTGATCTTAATACCGTCCGGGTCCCCTCGATAAGAACTTCTTAATGAAATACGTCGTACATCCCTCGGGGAATACATTAAACATTACCCCCTGCCGTGATGTATCGTGCTTCGCTTAATCACATTATCTTTATCGAGTGTTTGCATTTGTAATTTTTCTCTTGGCAGTTTGTATTTTAAACGTGATTCGTGAATTCGCTTATGATTCGCGCTCGTAAAGCCCGTTCAAATTGGATTCCGGAGTCGTCCTTTTGATGTGAAACCACGCAGGCTTTCGTCACGCCTCTAAATTAATCATACTTGTGTTACAGTGGAGCATTAATCATGTATTGTTGCGTGCAGGGAAGGCTGCCCGGGCCCCGGCTTGCGAGTTGTCGCATGTTCCCAAACGGACATCAAACAGGGCTCGGACGACGTACGTGAGTTGACGTGAGGCTTTTTACAGCTCTCATTGTTCCGCTGGCCTTGTACTTGCTACAACTCATTATTTAAAAATTAGAATTGATTTTGGTCTGAAGCGGCATACTCGACATTTCAATTAGTGTTCATTTGGCGTAAGCGTGTTGTGGATGTTGAAATATTGGTACCCTTATGAGGTGAGGTCGTGGCAAAAAGACTTCACAGTCTGGAATATTAAACGAAATATGTTACGTAACAAGTATCGCAGAGTCAGTTCACGTTATTCAGGACTTGTCGAGAGATCTAAAGCTATGAAAGTTATTTTGAACTACTTAGTTGTTATAAATATTTTAGTAAAGTCACTTACAAAAAAAAGCAGTGATAGCCTTGTCAAAAGTAGTGATAGCCTGCGGTTAAGTTTTCGGCCTCCTGTTCGGGGTCTGGGGGTTGATCCCGTATACGTACCTCTGATTTTCCGGAATTAACTGTATTTTAAGCAATTAAGTAAATATTACTCATTTAACGATGAAGGAAAACATCATGATTAAACCTGCCTGTCCTAGAGTTCGCCATAATGTTCTCAAAGGTTTGTGAAGTACCAATCCACCCTCAGCCCAGTGATGTGGACTATGGCCTAAACCCTTCTCGTACGAAAGTAACATCTACCCTATAGCGGGCCCGCGATGGATTGAAATGATGATGATGAGTTATAGAAATTATAATCCTTTTTTCATTGCTCTGACTTTATATATTTATGTCATTTTAAATGAAGCAAATAAGTCGGCAGTTCTAATAAAAACCAGCCTTGCCTCGTGCCGCCATCTCCTTCGATTGAATTCTTGGCAAACAAATCCTATTTCAGCCTGCGAACCGTTCCGAACTTCGTTAATTACTTTTCACCTTTCGTCTCTCGGGAAAAATATATTCTCACATTAATCCAATTATGGCGACCTGTTTATACAACTAAGTTTAACCATCATTTTCGAAAAGGTTACAGGATTTTTATTGTTCTTTAAAATTTAATTCCAACTGTGACTGAATTTTATAAACTAAGACAACCGCAGACATTTAACACATTGCTTTAAGTAAAGTTAGTTTTCTTAAAAAGTTTATATAACTTCATCAGAAGGACGGCGACTAACTTTGTTGGCCAGCGCTAACTTACTCGGCCGTAGCACGTCGGGGTGCCGCTTTGAACAACTTAAGCTTGCTGAAAGCTAATCGGGAACTCGGTAGCCTCTTTTCCCTTGTTATTGGTTAAAGAAAGTTAGTTTATAAAATTGAAATGTTAAGGTTTCAAACAACTTTCAATTTTTTTATTACAAACCTAAATTTTTCTTCCCGTGTGCTTCTATTATTGAAGCTATGCTGCCATTAGACCAATTGCAATGGTATTTTTGACCAATTTGTAGCCATTTGTAGTTATAATTAATTTGTAGCCATTTGTAGTTATAATTAAAAATGCCCTCAGCAAACGGCAAAGAGGGCGTTGGCTAATCCTTTACCAGATTTTCCTGCCCTATCTTTTTCTTCTATCCGATACCTTTCTGCCCTCAATTTTGCCCATCATGAGTCTAAAAGCTGAAGTAGATTATTGTGCTGGTCATAAAAATAAAATATAATCTCTGTGTGGTGCGGGTTGTTACGTTCCCTCAAATATGGTTGAGCGAAGCAATGGCTGGATCATGCGTCATGCTCGTGAACGGGTGCCACCAACGGGAATGGGTCTGCTTTTGCCTGCCTGTGTTAACATGTATTGAATTGTATTTATTTGGATTTGTATTGTATTTATTTTTACTTGTATTGTACTCAGGAAAATTCATCGTGGAAGCACTGAATACATAGCATAGTTTCAATAACAATTGTAAAATTTTGATTTTTTTGAAAAGAGCAACCGCCGAGTTTCTTGCTGGCTCTTCTCGGCAGGAAAGGCATTCCGAACCAGTGGTAGATTCATTGACGATTCAAAAGTGCTTGTAAAAGTTTATTTGAATAAAAAATATTTCTATTTCTATTTCTATTTCTATTCCTCTTTCGTCAAACGATAGGCTTACTTAAACTCACTGGAGTGACTTCCACGCGCATCTGTATCCAGCGGCTCCAGACGATTCGTTTGTAATTATCGTTGGTCCATCAAGTGGGGGGCTCTGCCAACACTGCGCTTTCCGGTGCGAGGTTGCCAGCACCTTGGATCTCAAAGGACTGCCAGTTCTTCAAATTATATGGTACTCATTTTCCCTTCAGATTCGCGACTCGATTAGCTATGCCGGTAAATCTGGTTCTCCAAATCATTTCATTTCATTTTGATCGCGCAGGGACATAAATGTTGATTTTCTTTTTTGTTTTCATTGTTTTCCCCTATTTAAAAAGAATACTGTCCATAATGTCCACTTATACCTATTAAATGTTATCTGTGGTTTACGTGGTTGACGCCACAACTAATGGTATAATTAGTTTATAATTTTTAGTAATACAAGTGTGACGTTGTTTGTAAATCCTAATAAAATACATAAATAAATAAATCTCTAGCACCCACTGAGTGTCTCTGAGCCTTCTTATGGCGCGCTTTTATTATCGGTCGGTCGCTAAACCATAATTAAAGGCATAATTTTTAACAATTTAATGGCCTAGAATTTGTCCATTAGTCAGTTTAAAGTAATAAGTCATATAATACTAGTGGTTCGCCCCGAACTGAGACCTCGCGATATCCCATAATTCCCAAAAGTTTTAATTATATATTGTAATAATTAAGTTTTAACATTAGACGCAATAAAAAAAATAATAGTTGACATAAAACTGTTTTACTGACACAGCGCCATCTATTAGCATTGTAGTGAAGCTATTAGCTTCACAATAATGCTAATAGATGGCGCATTAAAATTAAATAATTTCGTTTTTTTATAACATTTATCTAATTTTAGTATTTGTTGTTCAAGTACAGGATATAACTGAATTTTCAACCAAGTTTCACGTTCTAATATTCAGTAATTCAGAAGTTATAGGGCTCTGACAGACATTTAGACGGACACACTTCTCTGTCTAGTAGGCAAGCGCCCTAGTTGACTCAGAGAACTCGCTTCGCTCGTTCAATAACATATTTGTTACGCCTGGACTTTATTTAGTATTGGATGCTGTAATAAAATTGTAATTAAAGTACGAATGTAACGTAACAATAATTGTACGCAGTGGATCGCAGTTTATTTAAACCATAATAAAAGGCATAACCAGGCAAAGGCTAAACCATGACAAAAGGCATAAAAAATATTTTGAATAATTTAATGGCCTAGTATTTTTGTCATTAGTTAGTCTGAAGTAATAAACGTCCTAGAATATTTGTTATGCCTGAAGTAAATTTAGGATGCTGTAATAAAAGTGTAATTAACTACTCGACTGTAACGTAACAATTGAACGCAGTGGCTCGCAATTTATTTTTAGAAGTAACGTTGCTAATTCGACATTAAACGCTTCCAGTAAAGAGAAGTAGATCCGAGAAACGCTCAGCGTCCAAGAAAATTACGGAAAAGAAAGTAAATCCGGAATTGTAATTATTTCTTCCGCTTCCTACTAGTAGGGTGACTTCGCCGGTTACGCGACCAGGGTCAGTTACGCGACCACTAACAGGACCTACGGCATTAAAACGAAAATAATAAGAATTCTATTCTTCTTTTCCAAATGAAATTCACTTAAGTAAAGAGGGGGATAGACCTATTAGTTTTACCTACAATAGTTGGCAGCTTTGTGTTTACCCGAAAGCAAACAAATCTTAGTTCAATCCGCCGCTCATACTTTCGGCGCGTACACGTTCCCAAAACAACGAAAAAAATAGTGAGTAAGTGATGCGTTCGAGGTAAGTAGATCGTGATGTATTTATTTGAGTCAATTTTTTAATGTTCTATTAAGTGGATATATATATGTTTTACGTTATTTGTACATTTATTACATGTAATATACAAAATCAGGTAAAAAAATTGAATGGTCGCTAACTGAAATTGGAATTAGCCAATAACTTCAGTTGGCGACCACCTGGCCGCCAATAGACATTTAGAAAGAAAAACATTTATTTTTATTTTTTATAGACTACAAATCTAATTCGGAATTTAATCACTTCCAATTTAATTTGTTTATTTTTATCCGTGTATCTTTTAGTTTACGACCACCAAATTATTATTATAAAACATCTTAAAATGTATGGGTATCAAGTGGTCGCCAACTAAAAATGAGCAAATTAATATGTGGGTTTACGACCATTTGCAATCACTACTTATAATCTTATCTGTTTTTTGCATAATGTAGGTGTTTAATATATAATATTTTCATTACAGATGTCCTCCACAAACCGTATTAGAAAATAACACCGGCTTATTCCCAAAGAGATCTGGAATGTGCTTTAAAAATATAAGAGAAGGAGGACACGGTATTAGAAAGAAATATAAAATGTATAACATCTCGAGATCTGATGATCTGATGATTTGATTCTAAACTTTTGTAATTGTTGTTTAAAGTGATATTTTTAATTTTGTACTTGTGTAGGAAAATGTATTATACTTGCTAAGATTCATTTAAGCTTAAGCTTGAATATTAAAGTGTACCTTTGATCTCATGAAAAAATGTGTTTTAATAATTTATTATAATGTATGAATAATAAAGCATGAATAATAATTATTTTTTAAACATTAACACGTTCATATTTTTTATTTTTAATTAATCAAATTTAGTTTTCCCTAGCAAATCGAGAGGTCACCAACTAGATAAGGGGGCAGTCGTCAACTAGCAAAAGTGGTCGCCAACTAGCATTTCACATAGTTTTTAAGATTTATTCAATTTAAAATGTTTTCACAACTGTAATTCTTATTTTTTTACTTTTAAATATAACTTGACAATATCTAGGACCCCGTCATATAACTTTAATACATGTGCTATGGGTGCAACATACTTAAATATTGACGTAAAGTTGAATATCCCGCTAATCGGTCGCCAACCGGCGAAATCACCCTATATATAAATCCGAAATTGTGTTTGTTGGTTGGTTTGTCCTTCAATCACGCCGCAACAAAGCTGGACATAATTTTTGTATGTGTGTAGTTGATCTAGAAAGTGACATAGGCTGCTTTTCGTCGGAAAAAACAAAAGGTTTTCACGGGAGATTTAAGAAACCCAATTCCACGTGGATGAAGTCACGGACAAAAGCTAATTTCATTTTATTTATTTATTTTGATTTTCTGTAGCGTGTGCCTACGAGTGCCGTAGTATTAAATTTTTTTATAAAATTTTAACTATGATACCCATAAATGAATCCTTTCGTATATCACAATCCTTAGGTCATACGAAATTTATAAAGCAAGTCTCTATCAATGTTCTATAAGAGGTACAAAAGAGTATAAAAACTATATCGACAGCAGCTGCAGTATTGCGATGCATTCATGTAAGCTAAAGCATCTTAAATACGCTGTTTTCAGCTGGTTTGGCAGCGTGCCCCGCAGATTGTTGCTCGCTGCACTCTCGATCTCGGCCTGATAACTGCCAATCCTCGGACGTTTTATTGCTTATACCTACATCCCGTGTTTTTGCTATGAAACTATTGACTTAAGTATATTTTTTACCATAATCAACTCACTGCCGGCCCAGTACTGGGTACGGGTCTCTAGGAGAAGGGTATAGGCTATAGTTCACCTTCCACAGGACTTTGAGAAAATTATGGAGAAGTT
This sequence comes from Hipparchia sbordonii, assembly GCA_038048805.1. NCBI lineage: Eukaryota > Metazoa > Arthropoda > Insecta > Lepidoptera > Nymphalidae > Hipparchia > Hipparchia sbordonii. The sequence goes on along the minus strand of CM076104.1, from coordinate 10,645,289 downwards.
TACGGCAGGTTTCCTCACGATTTTTTCCTTTACCATGAGAGTGAGTAATATTGAATTGCCCAAACGCATGTAACTCCGAAAAGTAGAGTTGCGAGCCATCAGAGAAAGTAGGAGAATAATGAAGTAAAAAAAAGTAAGTTTGTAGCCTTTTTTTTTTACGTGTTTTAAATGTAATATGTCTCGTACTACGAGTATTATAAGACCCGTTCAAACAATTGAGTCAATATAATATTGCGCATTATTTGTTCTACTTCTATCTAAACAACTACTGACTTATGTCGCATTTATTATGGGTTATAATGGAACATAAAGACCCACTTGTACAAACACACACACGCGCGCACGCACGCACATAAAAATATCGTTCTTTAATTTAAATGCAGGCATAAATGAATCTATGCTTTTTTTTAAGGAGTGCATACGTAGACATCGTTAAATTTTTCAAAAGTTTCACCTGTGTATCGCATGCTGGCATTAATGCGTCCTGGCGCGCCTGCAACATATGTCATGTAAATGTAGGTATATAAATTCATCATTAATATGAGAACTTACAAGTTTTTATTTTGTTTGTGATCACTTTTAACCCCGACAAAAAAGAGGGGTGTCAAAAGTTTGACGTGTGTAGTTGTGTATCCATCTGTTCCCTCGTAGCTTCCTAACGAATGCAATGATGGCGCAGAAAACCAGGTAACATAGTCCAGCCATAGATTCACATATTTTAAATTTTCAATTTACAGTTGTTGGTTTCGTAGTGTCGACTAGGGTAAAACCGGGATAGTTGCCCCACTTTATGAAAATGCTTCCTAATTTTTAAACTGTACGTTTTTCATGAATAATTTCTATGAATGTAATTAGTTTGATCTTCGTACTAGCAATACGACTCATTTTTGTTGACCTAACAATAACTAATTCTGCATAAATTGAGTTTTTGCAAACCCATTTTTTTGAGTATAGATGCCTACCTATATGGATAGATGCCTCACCATAAAAATGATAAGGAGGATAGATGCCCTATAGGTTAAAATAAGTATACTACATAGTTTTGATATGTTTTATTTGTAATTTTCAGGTAATCGTTATCGTCGTAAGTTAAAAATAATTAAACTTAAACATTTGTTTAAGAAAAAAACAACTTTTAAATTTTAAAGTGCAGAATCGTAACTAATTGAACATAATGTATGGCAGGCAAGGTATTAGTATTTAAAATTAAAAAAAATCAATAACATAATTAAATTTCGGCCTTAATTTAGTTCGAATTAGTAAGGGCTTTTAGTCTGCCACATCTTGAGCAATAATTTCTGAAAAGGATACAAACTTCGTGCAGCCACTTCTGGTACGATATGCACCGAATCCAATCAGGTTTTGACTTCGTATATTGATAGCTATCAAAGCATTTTATGCAACAATAATTATCGTCCGTATTTTTTGGCTTTCTTGGTTGTCTCTCTTCGTTTTCTTCACAGGCAAACCTTGAATTTTATTTCATCTAGTTTTATAGTATGTTGTTGTGGGTGTTTCTTTATTATCGCTAACTATACTGTAAACAATTAAAGATAGGGGATAGATGCCCCTAAGGGCACCTATACTGTGACAAATCAGGGCGACTATCCTTTTTGCTGTGGATAGATGTCCTTTTATTTTTTGATTTAAATAAATACAAAAGGACAATTATTAATAAGTAGATATAAAGTTAATTAATCAATTTATACGATATTATAAAAATAGAACAGCATTTATTACTACATAAAAAGATATGTAACAGTAAATACTTACGTTCGAAACTTTGAAGCGTTCGTCGTGTTCGTCGCGGAGATGATCGCACGCACGAGCTAAACATGTCAATTCAGTGCGATGATCTACGAGGAACTTATATGTGGGGGGTGCGATCTCTATTTTTAGGCTATTAAATCTGTGTTGCGATTTTGCGAAGTTAGGTTTTTAGAAAATGGGGCACCTATCCGACTGCGGCATCTATCCCGGATTTACCCTATGTCACCCATACTGTGGTGTTTTATCTCTCGTGCAACAGAGACGACGGTCTACGAAGCCGACTATCCCTTATCAAAGCTCGATGTGTGATATTTACTACCAGGCATCTACAGTATTTATCTTTACTAAATAGTCTGTCTTCTAGGTTAATGCGTAACGTTTGTAGTTTCCAGAAAAGCAGACTAAAATGTTATATCGTTTGTAATTCTAAGCGAGCACACAGAGATGGTTGTTTGTAACCACTTTGTAACAAACTATGGCGCCTAATCTAGAGACTCGTTAGAAGACTAACAACTGTCTGCATGCTTGAGAGCTTAATAGCTCGTACATAGCCTTTGTGCGGCTCATTTTCTATTTTTAAAGGAAGTTCGTGCTTCCCCGCCGAGCGTACCGTACTGTATAATATGTTCCGTGGTGTAACTCATAAGTGATCTTATAGAATGATAGCAGACTAGTAATTAGTGACTGTGGCTCGAAAACCTTTGAATAGAGTCGTCGCTCAGGTATCCCCTGACAACATGTTTTACAAGCACTGGCTGCACCAGATCCCTAACGCTAAAGGTTTTTCATTTTTAAATTATTTATTTTTATTAATTTTAAATTTATACACATTTCTTTTTAATTGTAATTCACTGAACTTTTGATATGGATCCTTGACCTGCAATAAAAGGTTTTTTTTCTGACTATTTTTTTTTTTTTACAAATAAGAGCTATCTAGCCAGTGCTTTAGCTGAATAAATCTTTTTTATAATATATGCCAACAAGCCGCCACCTGCCAGAGCGAAGAAAACACAGAAATATTATCTTGGATTTGGCTTCTTCCACTTAAGTAATAGTTCCTTCCCTATTTCTGCGAATTTTCTAGAATTATGGTGATCGATAGGTTTTTTGACTACTTTTATTCATTGAAAAACCTAAGGCTGAAATCTGTAGACCGTATTCTGACTCTATTCAGACTCAAGACAGAGTTAAAACGAGACAGATTTATGTAAGAGCATATATTTTATGTCTCGTTTTAACTCTAACTTAAATCCGAGCTGACTCAGAGCTCGCTCTATAGATCTCAGCATAAGTCTTGGGAAAACGTAATGAAGAATAGGAATAATTATTAAATCTAAGTACACATATTTAATTTTAAATATTACGGTATGGTATACCTTAAAGTTAAGTTATAGATGTTTTTATTGCTTAAAGAATTATTTTAGGTTTCTTAGAAAAACTTAGAATTTGACCGATTTTTTCAGCCAATGTACCTACTCAGATAAAACTTTTTATGAAATCTATTTCGAATAACGAATTACTCAATAACTTATTAAGTTGTTGGTCAAGTTGTAATTTAAATTGTTTCATCACCTTGGCTGCGGCAGTTGCCATTTTACGATACAATAGGATAATGTATAGGTAACAATATATCCTGATAAAAAGGAGAGAAGTATTCCCAAGTGCATTGGAGAGTCAGTTTGAAAGCACGTCACGAACAGGCCCTGAGAAACATAGTTTGTCGCTTTCCAACATTGAGTTAAAGGCTGTCTAGAGATTCAGACTAAATGCATCAGGCTTTAAAGTGTCTCCCCTAGTGGGAACAAAAACATAGCTTGGACACATTGTACCTAAACATGTTTCTATACGAGTATCTTGTTCTCTTTTACGTCTTGTGTGATGCATCATCTGCCTGTCCGTTTTTCCTCTTATAAAGTTATTATGTATCATTATTTTAACGATAACACAACCCGTAAAAACACGTGTTAAATAATTATTTTTCAACCGACTTCATAAAGGAGGAGATTCTCAATTCGATTCATATGTTTTTGTATGTTTTCTAAGCGATTATTTACGATATACTGAGTCTATTGATCATTTTGCAGGTCCTCACTCTAGTAATAATAAATATGGTACCTCTCTGATTTCCAACGTCTTTATGACCCAAGAGTTTTAAACCTATAGACGTTTAAAACTCTTCCACCACGCCTCTAAATTTTATTAGTCTTAAGTTAAGGATTTCGTAAATATTATGCTTTGAACAACTATAGGCTATCAAGTTTAACGACGTGTAGTGTAAGGCTGTGAAAGGCATCCATTAGACTGGCTTTACTGTCGGCTTACTAAAGTCCTATCGACTAATGTTTTCATGATCTATACCAGGAAAATTACCCGCTCCGAGTCATATATTCTCAAGAAAAACAGATAACTTATAATTATTCATTATTTTTTAAAGAAAAAAGTTTTCTCTACCAACTGTCCTACCACTAGGCGTTAGAGAAAATGTTTACATAATATTATACAATAATACATATTATATTGATGGATTGGGTCCGAAGCGAAGTTCCGATTAGAATATCAGGATATAATTTGTACCCAATCATAATCCTGGCGCACCTAAAGTCTGAAAAAGCGAAAAATATAATATAATAGGCTGGTTCGAAGATAGTCTACTTAAAATAACTAATTATAAAAAAAAAATCTCTAAGTGAGTTACTCAGAACTCCAATGACTCGCGTGTGTTTATAGAGCTACAAATGAGTTTAAAAAATATAAATTCATTTTGCATATTAAAGGAGAGAAAATCATAATAACTATATTATGACGTAAAAAATTACAAAAGGAAGGTGAAGCTACGGGGCGACTCATTAGTCTTTCGTATGCATTCGAATACTACGGAGCAATCTAAACTTAAATATCGTACTTTGAAACTTATTGTTACTTTTCTATTGTTTCAGGTAAGCGCTGAGATCCAGACTACTCCACGTAACGTAGGTAACGTTAATTCGGATTGTGCGGCAGGCTGTTAATTCAGAACGTGGTGCCACGCGTCAAGAGCAATCTCACTTTATTGTTTCCTACAGAGTTATTTGGGCACTCCACAATTTACTCTTCCGCCTCTGCGCAATCTTTTACGAGCAGCGTAAAAAAAACGCTAAAAGTATTTGTATTTTCTCGAAGACGCAACGTTGAAATACGGGACTGGCTTGAATAAGGCGAAAAGTTCTTAGACGTTCTGTTTTTACTTAGTTCTATCGTCGTTATGGTTTTATGTAAATGGTTTTTAATAATGATATCTATTGAGCCTCAATAGCCCAAAAGTTAGAAAATCGAAAGTTCGACGGATCAATCTCCAATCCTTTGTACTATGATCATACCCATTATGGTATATTATGTTAATATATTTAAGGCGTTCTATATAATTATGGTGTACCTAAATATTTATAGTTGGTACTTATCCTCTCCTTGCACACCTACACGTGATGTCGAACGTTCAAAGGCAGACGGGGAAAATTATCTGTGCATTTCATTCGCCTTTTGTTGTGCAATAAACTAAAAAAACATGGGCAGACTGGGGACTGCCGACAGAAGTGAAAACACATCATATTCATAGCAACAGATATACCTACAACATTAGCATATCTGTGATGCGAACCCATAAGATTTTCCACCACCAACACTAAACGTTATATTTAATCTATGATTAATGCAGAACTTGTTGTTCCTATACAAATGAATCAATTTGAAGGATCAATTTGAAGTGCCACTTTTGACATACGAGTATCTCTGGAACTAATAAAATTGCAAATGGCGCAGCGACCTCTATAATTAGTCTATGAAATCACACAACAACAACAACAATGAAATCATAGATTAATTATAGAGGTCGGTTCACCATTTGCTATATTGCCTATTAGTTCCAGAGACACTCGTATATCTGTTTAGTGCTTACAACACCAAAATGGCGTCAATCAAGTAAGACCAAAAAAAATCACAGCGGCAAGTTCAGTGTTAATCATACATTAAATATAGGGGTCAGTCCCTACCAAAAATCGGTCATCGCGCCTAAAGAAATTTTCACTTCGAGAAGAAAATGTTTTAGCCTTCCTTGAAATGTTATGAATCATCGGGTTTCCTAATTTTTTAGACCATTTTCCGAATGGAAAAATCCACTCAGCGGCAACCGCGAATGATTACTCCACTTTACGTAGTGACACGCGGTGGAAGAGGGTCTGCGAGCGGATTTGGGCGTAGGCCACATAAATAATCGAAAGCTTAAGGATTTAGCTGTCGAGTCGGTTTGAAATATCAAAGCAAAGTTGTAGCGGGTTGATCGCGTGGGGTAGCGCGCGCCGCTTTGTCGCATTTGTATCGCTGATAGGACCAACTGATAACTGAAATCATGTTTCAAATTGATTTTTACTGTCGTAAGAATGTGCGTAGGTATAGTAAATATACATATACGGTATGTGCATGTACTCGACGTAACCACAAGTAAAGCGCCCGTATTTCGTGAGATAAACTTACTATAGTAATACGGGTAACAAATGTTTATGCTATGTGCTTATCTTACTAATATTATAAATGCGAAAGTATGTTGGTTTGTTAGTTTGTTTTTTAATCACGCCACAGCAAAGCTACGGATCGACGTGATTTTGTTTATCGTATAGTAATATAGTTGAGCACTTGAAGAGTAACAAAAAAATGTTAGAGTTATTTTGCTGTAATCCGCCATCTGTTGGCGGATTACAGCAAAATAACTCTAACATTTTTTTGTTAATCATGAACTTCCGCAAAGTAACGCCTGACTCTATCCAACACTTGAAGAGTGACATCGGTGACGTTTTATCCCGATAAAACAGGGGTTTCACGGACAAGTGATGTTTTTAAAACCTAATTCCACACGGAAGAAATTGGGAGCTAAAGTTAATAGGTAGCTGTACTTTTATAAAATTGTAGAACCATCGTGTCTGTAGCTGGAATTCTTTGCCGAAATCTCATTGCGGGTGATATAGGACTAAATACTATTTTTAATAACTTAGTCCGTTGGTTTGAATACGCTAATCTCCGAAACTACTCGGGTTTGAGTTTGAGGTTTTCACTGGTAACTTAGCGTAGTTTAGGACAGAATTTCAGCAAAATTAGCTCACGAAAAAAAGATATCCTAATTTGAAATTTTAAGAGTCTACTTTGCTAAGTGTATTTCGTAGAAAAATATGAATATGGTGCTTCATGAGTTGATTTTGAATTTTGAACACATAGGTATATCCGTGCAAGTGAATTTGTGGGCTTTAGCTAGTTTGCTTATAAATCCCGCTGGAGATAATTCTTGTTAACTGCCAGTTAATGGAAAATTAATTATTCTGTGAGCATTAAAACAAATACACATCATAGCAGTAGTTAATTACTGTTATCTGTGAGCTCGCATTAGGCTGTTTTCATCTCGCTCTAGTTCCATTAACTAGGTTAGTCCTTTAAGCCCTGGACAAACATAACGCGTGACGGTAGCGTAGGTATCATACGCTGTTCCCATTGTACTTTTTACCAGAATATAGCCAGTAGTAATATCCTATTATCCTATTAATCCTATTATCAACTAGTCAACTAGTATTATAAATGCGAAAGTTTGGATGTAAGTTTGTTACTGAATCACGCCGCAACTACTGAACCGATTTGGTTGATTTGGCATAGATTATGGTCTGGAATAACACATAGGCTCCTTTTTATCCCGGAAAATAGAGAGTTCCAGCGGGAATTATAACACATTAATTCAAGCGAACGAAGTCGCGGACATCAAGTTCAACCAGTATTACAAATGCGAAAGTTTTATCAGATGTCGCTGTTGGTTCTGTTCGTCCAACCTTCGCTGAAGTCAAAATTGCGATAAGATTTGTTCGCCGTGTCAGCGATTCAAAAGGCCCAATGCCGGTACAACGTAATGTTCCCAGAATGCTGATCTCATTACGATAGTTTTCATATTCGGCACCCCCGGGCCTCTGGCCGAGACACATCGCCGATAGGGACTCGCGCAATCAATTAATTTGTTCCCTGCCATTATGTGAACTAGATTGCAGTAGAGATATCGTGATCCTTCTCCCTTTCATCATCTTAGGCGAAGAGCATGCAGTAAAGTAAAAACTTATAAAACAACCCCGTTCATCTATTTCTTTAAAGTTTTGTAACTGACAGTCAACGCTCTCAATAAATCGATGATTGTTTTGCAAGATATGTTATATTCCTAGAGAACTCTAGAGGTGTGCTTAGACAATTCTTCAAATTACATTCCTAAAGTTTTTTTAACTTACTTACACCCTGTGGAACCATACTCAACTGTAGGTTTATTTTGTTAAAACAAAGAGATAAATTCCTATTATAAATTAAAATCCACTTAGCCCAATTAGTTAATCCCTCTTCTAAATAAATTGCATAGTCGTTATAGCTAATTATTAAAATTTTCTAAAAATTGAATGCATTTTGTCGCGATCTCTTGACTTAGCGTAAGCTTAGAGAAATTTCTCGGTTGGTTTACGTGGAAACATGCTAATTTGTCAAATCTCTCGATCGCCGATACGAGGTGTATGGTTTTCAATGCACTGCACTCAGATTAAGATAAGAAAGATTTAAAGGGCAGCTGGTTTGAACACGTGCGGAATACATTAGGACAGAATCATACTTGTAAGTATAACACGCGCCACCCGATCATAATGCGATATGTCGATCTTAATAACTTTTGGATGGCTGACAGCGTTCAAGTATTGCTGGAGGTGGTTCTGCCCTGTAAGTGCCCGTTCACATAGCCCTCGGGGACAGTTTTTTGTTCCATACAGACCGGATGGTGACGGCTTGAAGCCGACCGAGCCGTTCACATAGACCGAATGGAAGAGCATGATGGTTAAAGTGGATGCTCGGAGCTGAGTGTATAAGGTATATACTACATTCTTAGAGGCGGAATCAGAGACAAATGGAGCCGGTCGGTTGCTCGAGCGTGAAAGAGCACGCAAAAGTAGCCCTTTGGAAGCTCCAGCGCGAAAGAGCACGCGCATAGAGCAGCCCACAGGGGCAGCTTATTGAGCGTATTAGGTGCATCCTCGAGCATCCTCTCATCACAAAAGAGATCTAAATGTAAAAATTAAACTTATTTCAATGTCTTATAACAATTTTTAATTATAAACTTTTTCCCTGCTGTCCGAGCCGGTCCATGTGAATGGACACTAATGATTCTTGCTAGTCTTTTTCGCTGGCACTGTTTGGATGAATTTGATAAGAAAAATCACCAAAATAAGCAGAATTTGATCACTTTTGCATATCCAATTGAACCAATAAGTTGACACTCAAAAATACGATTTGATTTGACTCAACACTCGTCACGTGGCGTATGTTGTTTCCGATGGCGTGTTACACGTATGTTTCTAGCCTTAACCGTTTTCAATTTGATAGCAGAAAGAGATTCGGTTCAAAATACACCAGAGGCTCTAGTGTAAATTTTCAAGTATACGTTAACTATGTCAAATTATAATGATTAAATGTAAAATTTTCAACTAAACAGCAGATTTAAGTACGGTTTACATTTACTTGAAAAGAAAAGTGAATACTTAAGAGTAGGTATACACAAAGTGAACGATTGAAATGTGAAAACCGTGTTATAATAATCTAGCACTAATTTTAATTAGTGGATACAGTTTATGAATGCCCATAAAAATAATATTATTAACGCGATTGCCACACACCTAGAGTTCGTACAAAGACGTGTTTTTAAAGAGTGACTCAGTGTTTTATGTAAATGGCAATCATAAAAATTCTTAATTGTGGTGAATTCCAGCTTTACATACTTATATGAATTTTGTTATATGTTTAAAGTATAAATTATATTTAATTATGTTTATTTTGCCAGAAGGGCTATTTTTCGGTTTGACTAAGAAGTAGAGCATTGTTATTTTTAGATCTATGAGAAAGCTTTATGAAAATAAAATCGTTTGATTAATTAATTTTACCCATGAAAATGCTAAGTAATAACTTCTTATAGCTGCGAAGGGGCACCCAAGCGGCCGTTGGTCATATGGTAAAGATTCCAGAAAGAGGGACCTCCTCCCAATATTTGCTGTCTCAAGATCCAAGCGAAAACTTCTTGATATGGTGATTGCCACAGATTTAGACTGTGGTGATTGCAGCTTTTTTACGTACAACGTTTCAGTTAAAGCTCTGGTAAAGTCCTTATATTACCAAAATGGCGATAATTTTCTTTATTGAATTTATTTTACAGACTTAGATATTACAGTCATTGGTCTGGCTTAACCTACTTGTAAATCTTTGTTAGGCTATTTATTGGTGTTTTTACAACTTTTTCCTGCTATTTGGTCGGCTATTTGTAATAATTAGAGTAAACGCGTGCCCGTAATGTCTATCATTACTCTGACGAACGTCTGTTGCCTGGAAATAAAAGGAAAGTTTTTCTGTTATGTGTATATAAAATCTGTTTTTGTTACTACAATTCAAGAAAGTATTTTTTTTTTACTATAAATTATTAGATGTTGCCCGCGACTTCGTCCGCGTGGATTAAGGTTTTGTAATTCCCGCAGGAACTCTTTAATTTTTCGGGATAAAATGTAGCGTATGGCTCAATTGTGGTTATGAGCTATTTCCATTCGTTTCAGCTAAATAGTTTCACCCGTTGTAGCGTAACGGAGTAACAAACATCCATCCATGCATTCTCACAAACTTTTTCTATATATACCTACTGATATGTAAATATTATAGTAGGATTATAGTTGATGCCCGCGACTTCGTGTGCATTTAAATCCTATGGAATTGCAAATCATTGCATCATCATTAAAACGCGGTCATTTGAGTATGCTTTTCTTATGAGTTATGTGCACTTATAGTATACATATATAAACTATAAACCTAATCGATCTGTCCTGTTGGATTGGAGAGCACTTGGTGGAACAATCTGTCTTATTGGAGGGCGCCCCACTATAGTGCAAAGACACTTGAATACAGTCTCTAACTCTGCCCTCTAGGTAGACCTTGATAATAATGAACTGTTGTTTGGGCATCATAAATATACCTAATAAAAAAAATAACGTTTGTGTCGTGAAAGAGTAACAAACATACACACAAGCACGCACGCACACACACACAAACTTTCACCTTTATAATATTAGTGTGATTAGTGCACGGTTTAGGTGCCCAAATTGCCTCTGCCTGCTGTTAGGTCAAAGTTTTGACTCGAACCTAGGACCCGGGGGAGGACCGCGAGTGCACAAGCTGGCCATTTGATCCATGACGCACTAAAACGATATACCAGTAAGTCATGTAAGTAAAACAGCATCGTCAAGGAGCAAAATAAGTTACGTTTTTATAGCGCACGCAAGTTCGCTGCGCCGCCTAATTAATTTTACATGTGTTTCATTAATCACATTGGCTTGATTAATCACGTATTGTTCCACGGTGAGGAGGCTGTGGGAGCTTGTAATTTGTCGCATATAGGTAGGTAGGTACCTACGTTGTGTACGTGTTACGTGATACTTTTGCTTGGTCCTTTCATACTTAAAAAATCTCAATAGCCCAACACTTAAGAGTGCGGATTGAAAACTGAAAGAGCGCGGGTTCGATCCCATCCGTTACACTCCTACTACAAACTTTCCGCTTATTTTGAGGAGAAAGGAGAATATTAGTCAAGTTCAGCTTATCTAATGGTGAGATCTATAGAGCGTGCTCTAACTCAGCTCAGATGCAAGATAGAGGTTAAAACGCGACAGAAATATGCTCTGACATAAATCTGTCTCGTTTTAATTCTGTCTTGAGACTGAGCACGCTCTATATATCTCACCATAAGTGTCTGATACATTCTTTAAAAAAAAATTGTTAAAAACCTGATTTAGGTTTTTAATAATCCCTTGGATATTCGTAAATTCCGTTTTTAAATAATAAAAATGAAAGAATAAAGCAATTTTACTTTAAATTGCCCTATCAACGTATATTTTTTTTTTTCAAGGTAATAAACATGTAACTAAGGCGAGATAAAAACTGTGCTATAGCTATTATCGCCCACCACTAAGTAGTAAATAAACTACAAAAGTAACAATATAAATTGACGTAACGCGTACCTATAACAAGTATACAAGTATATATAAGTAACGGAGCAATGCAACGGATGGACGTCATTTTTTGTAGGAATATTGTTTGTTTTTTACTTAAGGACTTTTAGAGTGACATAAGCTACCCTGCAGGATTTTTAAAAATCTAACTCCACGTGGACAAAGTCACGGGAAACTTTAAAAAAAGTCTAGAAGTGATTTAAATTGAAACATGTCCAAGATACTTAACATTTCAATTTGCTTTCGTTTGGCATGACCGAATTGTAGATGTTGGAATATTAAAGTGCCTTTATACATTGTAGAGTCAGTAAAAATCACGACGCTTGTGAATAATAAATAAACTAAGTTTCTCGAGAATGTCACAGAAACAAGCCGCGCGACCCAGACCTTGGCGCGAGCTTGTTGAATATAGATGAAGCACTGACCTCTACATTGAATCTATGATAAACACTGGACTTGCTGTCTCTCTACAAATGATAACCTTTTGGCATACGAGTGTCTCTGGAAATAATAATATTGCAAATGGCGCACCAATCTCTATAATTTAATTAATCTATGAACTCATACAACAACAACAATTAATTCATAGACTAATTATAGAGGTCGGTCCGCCATTTGCAATATTACTTATAAGTTCCAGAGACACTCGTATCTGCTTAGTGCTTACAGCGCCAAAATGGCGTCAATCAAGTATCAACCGACATGTACATATGTTAAACACTCAATACGATATGAATGTATGAATACTTGAACGTAACGTTTCCATCTACTTCCATGGTTCCATCTTTAAAGAGCGTTAATAAAAAACTAGTTGTGAAGTTCTTTGTTTTAGCACGAAGGCGACTAAGTTTGTTGACCAGCGCTAAGTTGCCGCTGCCCGTCCGTCCGGGCGCCACTTTGAACAACTTTAACTTGGTAAAAGCTATGGCCGGGAACAGGGAAGCCTCTTTCCCCCATTTTATTGCTTAAGTTCGTTCATACGTGTCTCGAAAAGTTAAGAAATAGGCTTTAAATTTTTACTCGACGTTGCCTTTTGATCTCGGATAAAAGCAATGTGAAATTAAGTTTCCTCAGTTTGATACTTGTAGTTATTGTTTTCATGTGCTTGTATTTAAAATATTCATGACAAAGTTGTTTAAGTGTATTTTCTTAATGACCTAATTGCCTGAAAGCATCGACGCCCTGCATTTATTATTCATCGCCCTGCATCGCATTCACGTGCCCACCGAACGGTTACTTAATATTATAAAGGCAAAAGTATGTTTGTTTGTTGGTTTGTCCTTAAGTCACGCCGCACAGAGCTACGGATTGACGTCGTGGGCAAAAGCTATAGTAGTGTTATAAGTTGTTAAAATTTACTGTAATTATGCAGCTTTATATTGTAAAAAAATTTGTTTTGAAAAGAGGCAACAGCTGAATTTCATGGCAGTGCTTTTCAGCAGAGTTTGTTTTCCGATCCTGTGGTAATAGAGTCAGTATAAGAGACACAAGTTCGCGTTGGTTTATTAAATAAATTATTAAATAAATAATTTTTAATATGAATATGATCTAGATTCTAAGCTTAAGAGTTTTGGTTTGTCAAGTCTTTTCCTAATCTTATTTTGAGAGACCCGACAGCGAATCGAGTCATATTAACAAATGTTTCAAATCTTTAGGCATATAGGAATTCTTATAATCTCTTTGAAATATTCTTATTCGTTATCAAAAATAGGGCAAGATCATTTTAAGTCCATAGCTATTGTTGATTTGTCAAGGTAACCCAAAGGTACTTTAGTTAATCGATGTAATGTGTTCTAAGTACAATCATGTTAAAAAACCAAACTAACAATGCCTCAACAATGGTAGTATTTACAATAATGGTAGCATTTAGGTACCTGCAATACAAAACCTTGTACGTCATCGTTTCATCGCCAACCAAACAAACAGACTTGCCCTAGAATTTCCGTTCTATATAGTCTTTAGCGGGAAATAAACAACGTTTAGCAATCGTTACGTCACAATACAACAAAAAGAAGTTCGTACCAGCCAAATACTACTTGTGCCTTACCCAAAGATAAATCTGGGTCTTTAGTAAACTTCGAATTTTTGTTACTTCAGCACAATCTATATCTATAGAAGATATTCATATAAAACGAGGCCTCTTTCAATTTATGAAACAATTTTTGCAAACCTATATTTTGCCACTGCATGAAACTTAAAGGAAGCTGAAGAAACCAGCGAATAACCACAAAATATTATCAAGTAACTAAAGTGGGGAAAAAGCTAGCAGAATTCCGCAGCAATGTTCATAAATATTATTTACTAGCGGACCCGACAGACGTTGTCCTGTCTTAACTATGAATATTGAAACTCCCCTTTTTACCCCCTTGGGGAGAGAATTTTCAAAAAATGTAAAATACGTAATTCTTTATTTTTGATCAAGAGCCAAAATATCAAGTTTCATAAACATAACTTGAAAAATAACTTGAAGAACGAAGGACTATCATACAAACATTCAACCCCTATTTAATCCCTTAGGGGGTAGAATTTTTAAAACCTGTGAAACACCTACTTTTTTGTTTTCAATTTAAAGCCTAAGTACCGAATTTTATGGGTATAGCTTGAAAAATAACGGAGTTTCATACAAACTTTAACCCCCCTTTTTACCCCCTTGGGGGGAGAATTTTTGAAATATGTAAAATACGTAATTCTTTATTTTTGATCAAGAGCCAAAATATCAAGTTTCATAAAAATAACTTGAAAAATAACTTGAAGAACGAAGGACTATCATACAAACATTCAACCCCTATTTAACCCCTTAGGGGGTAGAATTTTTTAAAAGTGTGAAACACTTACTTTTTTGTTTTCAATTTAAAGCCTAAATACCGAATTTTATGGGTATAGCTTGAAAAATGACGGAGTTTCATACAAACTTTAACCCCCCTTTTTACCCCCTTGGGGGGAGAAATTAAAAAAAATGTAAAATACGTAATTCTTTATTTTAATCAAGAGCCAAAATATCAAGTTTCATAAACGTAACTTGAAAAATAACTTGAAGAACGAAGGACTATTATACAAACATTCAACCCCTATTTAACCCCTTAGGGGGTAGAATTTTTAAAAACTGTGAAACACGTACTTTTTTGTTTTCAATTTAAAGCCTAAATACCGAATTTCATGAGTATAACTCGAAAAATGACGGAGTTTCATACAAACTTTAACCCCCCTTTTTACCCCCTTGGGGGGCGAATTTCGAAAAATCCTTTCTTAGTGCTCGCCTACGTCATAAAAGGAACCTACTGTCAAAATTTCAAGTTTCTAACTTCAGTGGTTTAGGCTGTGCGTTGATCGTCAGTCAGTCAGTCAGGACAAGCCTTTTTATATAATTATAGATTATTAATCTAGTCAATGTAAGTAGATTTAGGGCCAATTTGGGACTATAATATAACTGGATTAAAGTGTTTATCTACACTCGAAGGATATTTTCTGAATATAATGAAGGACTTGAGAATAATTCCCAGTGTTAAAACTTAGAAAGCCAGTGGATAAAAACGCTATCGAGAATAACCGCAAATAATATGACTGCCAAACTGCTTTTTGCATTTGTGGAGGTAACTCATCGTGCACGTACCTACTTCACATAGTTTTCACGTTGTACAGAAGAAATGGGCCACGAATCTTGACAATAACTTCAAATCTGTATCTCGGGCCACAGCTGCAACACTGTGGTGCATTCGTGCAAGTTAAGGCATCTTAAGTACGCGGCCTTAGCTGGTTTGGCAGCGTGCCCCGCCGATTGTTGCTTGCTGCACGCTCGACATCTGCGGAACTCCTCGCATTTTATTGCCACTAAAAAACTATTAACATTAAAAGTCTAAAACTGTTCGGTTACTTTTAATCGTCGACTTGACTTTAAAGTCCAACTTTTACAATTCCTAAAATTAACACGTCAGTTAACTATTGGTAGGTACATTACTTTAAGAGATCAATGACCATTGGATACTTTCACCATCAAGGTATGAACAGTATTAATAGTCATTATACGACTTAATTAGTTATTAACTAGCCGATATTCGCGATTTTGTCTACCTCTATTTAGCTTTTTGAAACCCACGGGAACTCTTTGATTTTTCTGAGATAAAAAGTACCCTATGTCCGGTACTAAATTTCAACAAGATCGATTCAGCTGTTAATTCGCGAAAAGTTGAGAGAAAGGCAGGTTTGATTTCGCAATAGGACATTCTGCCGACGACTTTCAACAGCAGAGTGTTTAAAGGAAATAAAGAAATGCATCATTAACACGAGAAAAGCTAGATCCTATCTAGATTTTCTTGATGCCTAAATGTGCCTTTTAACATTGGTAAAATAAAGCGCAGTAGACCGTGGCCATGAGTTGAGCATGCAGTCTCTCCAGGGAGTTTATTATCGAGGCTTCAGAAGTACCTTTTAAATTCAAGACAATTCGAATGTAGGTAGAATACTAAACTAGTTGCATAATACCATTGTAAAATTATGCTCTGAATAAAATGCCAGTGATACCTCACTGGGATCTGCATTGTTTGAAAAATATTGCACTAAATGCAATTTCAAACAAATATAATTTATTTAGAATTCTACGTATCTACTTTTATTTTTATCGATTTTACTTTTAAATAAGCTGCAACATTGTGATGTCTGTAAAATGATAATTAGAATTTTTAATTTAAATTGCTAAAAAAATAACCTATTAAGTTACCTAATTCAAAAGGTAAAAAATTACCTGTTAAAATATTAAAAGTAGTTAATTCTCTAAAGTTTTACATAAATAACTCTGAATGATCAAATCACCCATGAAAGACGAATTAATTTTTATCGTGAAGTCACTATACAGTATGATTTAATATCTTTGATACTTGTCTACTGATGCAGTTAGAGTTTGGAAAACTTTGCCCCTTTATGAACTTATAGTTAAAACTTTTCCGTCAATACGCCGCTCCTTATTACGTTAAGAGTTCCTATTTGAACTATGCAGGAAAATACCATATTTTCCGCTTGTTAGGTGTGTAACTTTTAGGGATACCACGCAATAGTTAGGTACCAACGCATATGTTTTTGAACCGTTGCATTGTAAGTTCTTAAGCAAATTAAAACTCAACAGTAAGAAATATCTTAAGTTATCCCTAAAACGCTGCAATTATAGACATATGTTCGCCATTTTTTTTTTTCATAATTTCAAGCTACAATTATACCCAACGGTATAAGAAACATTAACGTACTTACCTATAAGTTTGTATCTAAGTATATCTGATTCATATAGATATAATTCAATATTACATAATATAATGGATATTTCGGATCTCTATATCCAAACATACATATTTGGACGACAATGCTCCTAATGGCCTAAGTAGTTATTTTTTTATTCAGCTCATGTGATTGGATTTCGTAGTTTCATTAACGAACAATGAAAATCCAATCTTTTAAGCTCAACGGTTTCATTTTATTTGATTGGACCGAAAGGACATTACAATTCCGATATAATCGGAACATGGTCTTGGACAACGTTAAAACGAATCGATAGCGAGAACTAATCACATTTTCATACAAAAATTAAGTAAAAGACATGCAAGTAGGTAAGGTACTGCTAGGTAGTGCGAACTTCTAGGTATGCATTGCACATAAGTCCAATTTCACAATCGCCAAGTTACGGTTAACCGAAGAATCTTGACGTTTTATCTCAATATTCAAGTGTTAATTAAAGATTTAAAACACCTACGACATGTGAATCTAAAGCCGGACTATGTACGAGGCACCCGAAGTCCTGTTAACCAGTTTTCAGCTCCATCATAAGATGTTCCTCCTCGATCTTCGATCATCATCTATTATTTATTTAACACCTACTCATTGAGACCATTTAAATGAGCTGGAACGCACTATATCTGTTGTAAGGTGCTGAGGGGGTTGGGTAACCGACAGAGTACCTACTTGATGATGCAGAATTAGTTCGAGGTTATCAAATATTGGAAATAATTCAAAGTAACAGTACACCTTTCAAATCAATCGCGTCTTTGAAAGTTTGTAAGAACTCCCTTTAATCAAGTATGAAATGAGCTGACGAACTTCAAACGCCTGAACAGTTGTTCATTAGCTAACAACAATCTCGATGACGTCAGCTTTCAAACAGAAAAAAACGGCATCAAAGTCAATTTGTTGGGGAGCTACGAGATACACAGATATACACGTCAAACTTACAACATCCCTCTATTTTTGTCGGGGTTTAAAAATATCAGATGTCTATGTTATTCGGCGATGGTGAAATTAGCACTAGAAAGTAGATACTTCCTAATTCCATGCTGGCACACAATGCCGAAGCTTAAAACTATCTCTTTGCGACTTACATTGTGTACGTCTAAAACTAAATTCTCCAACACACTGGGGAGTTTTCTCAAGTCCTATATTTCGGCCTCAGAAATGTATCATCTGACATGTTTATGTCTTACTCTTTGAAATATAGGAAGCCGTGTGGCAAATGAATTGTATAGTTGAAGGTGACAGCGTAGTACTCTTGCTTTATGCAATGGCCCGCTCACCCATCGATGGTTGATCAATCAAAATAATAGAGTTTTTTCTTATTGTGAGAAAGGCTTGCGCTTAACGATGCCTCTCTTGAAAGTACCTACCAATTATACGTGGAAGCAAACACGGTGCCAGAATGACGTTCCACACCCAAGTAAAACAAATAAAATAAAAATTATGAGGTAGAGGTACTAAAAAATCTCATCGCAATTTGTAGAAATGTCAATCTTACTTCATTGTCGATATAAAATGACATACTCGATGAATATACTCTTACTACGTTGACGGAACTAGGTCACTCTTAAAAAAAGAGACAGCTATTGATTTAATTTGCATCCCTGATAACGCTGACAGGCGAAAAACTATGGAAATGCGTCCTTCGTGCCGTAGTACATCAATGGGTAGCTGACAGGGACACGTTCTAATAGAAAATTTTCATATTCATAAGGACGTGGCGAATTAGCATATAAAACGAGCAACTTGACTCCCTCCACCGGGCTGCTTTCAGTGCCCTGTTTTCTGCTCCGACTCCTTAGAGGTCGATGCGAATAATTTTAGGGTTTGCATAATTTTTTATCAGTTCCTTCTACTTATTACAGAAGCTTTTATTAGCTCATAAGGCAATATAGATCCGACGGATTAGATCAAAATTATTCTGAACCTCAATGAATTTAATTTACGGCATATCGGAAACGCGATAGATTCAATTGATTTTTGACTGACACTTGATGATACAAAAACTCTTTGTAAAAGTTTATTTGAATAAATAACTTTTCTATTTTATTCTACGGAAGAAAGAAATTTCCTCATGTAAAAACTGAAAGAAGATCATAACAAGTTCCATATTTTCTTGAGAACGCGATCAACCTTTACTTCATCGGTAAAGAAGGTATAATATACTAGTATATAAAATAATGGTAAATTTCAAAAACTTTTTACGATCTCCCTGTAATTTATCACCCAAAGAATATTTGCAGCACATTCGGGCGTGTTTGCGAACAAACTTTTCTAGTTTATCCTTTGAAGATTCCAAGAAATATTACTAGTACCTTTGCTCTCAGTATATCAAACGCTGGAGAGAATAACTTTGATTACTTTATTTATTTCTAAAATATAGTTCTGTTATTTATTTAGTTTTTAATTTATAATTCATCTCTTATTAAAGGCTGAGATCTATAGACTGCACTAGAAAGTGACTTAAGACAGAGTTAAACCGATACAGATTTATGTAAAAGACATAATTGTACGAGTATCTCGTTTTAACTCTATCTCAAGTCTGAGCCAAGTCAGAGCACGCTTTGTAAGTCTCAGCCTAAGTCATCTCATTACACTAATATTATAAAGGCGAAAGTTTGTATGTGGTACTTATATGTCATATATGGAGATAGCTCATACCCAGGGTTAACACATAGGCTACATTTTATCCCGTACATTATTTGTTACATAATATCCATCTAATTGCGTGTTGATACAAAAAAAAATTATATGTGAAGAAAAATAAAAAGTCTAGAATAGAAATGCTGGAACAATATGGGTGCCCGGCTTGCTGCGGTCGCAGCAGCTGACGCTGGCACGCTCCACTTGAAATTGAAATGAATTGTTTGTGCAGCCGATTCGCGCTAGTTTATGTGCGGTATACCGGCTCCTCCAGCCTCCCACGTACCTATCCTCGATATTGTGTAACTTTTCAAGTTTACATTAACCGTGCGTAAATCTGTCGTTTAGTGTAATCGAGAAAGAGGTCGACAACTTTTCCATCTCTTATTCGACCATGTGGTCGAATAATTGACAGACAGTTGATGCCTTGGTTGATGCAGTTAACCTAAACTTGTAAAGCTATAAGCTACTGAAATTTAATGAAACAGTTGTTTTATTAAAAAACCTTTTGGTCAGTCTTATGCATTTACAAATTTCACGCTTGACCAAAAGAATTATGGCAATATTCCTGTCATAAAAAGAACAAAGACTGTATCTTCCGTGTTTAAGTTTTCATCATATTGATGCTAATATTATCATACCTAGAAAAACTCTAAACTTACTTGACAGCTCTAGATATAATGTGAAATTTCACATTTACCCGCAAAAATATAGCATTATATTTAGAGCTATCAATTTAGTTTAGTAGATATGTTTCAGTCAAAGAGTGCGAATGTATATTAAATAGGAACTTGCAATTAAATATTATGCAGCGACGCGATCGTATATTTCGCATATTTCGCTTACGTTTCATAACGTTGCTTTTAACGTTGTCCTTAAGGGTAAAATAAAACAAATCGATGATTTCTCCTTACAGCTATTTGAATATCTCTTGAGTTCGTTTATTTGCCTTATAAGGAAGTTACAATTTAGTATTCATCGGTAAATTTTCCTTTAATTTCGGAACTATATCGAACATTTGCCTATGCAATATGTCGACCCAGCTGCATCTGGCTCTAACATCCTCGACTCCAAATTGAAATGAATTGTTTGCGCAGTCGACGCTGGTTTATGCGCGGTTTGCTCTCACCCTGAAATTGGATCTCCGATGCGATGTCTTTTCCCGTTGCCCGCAAAGGTACTCAAACAACATTGCTGATTTCTCTTTGTAGAGCTCTTTGGATGTTTCTGTTTATTTTCCTTAAAGGAAGTTATAATTTAATATCCATTCGTTTATTTTTGGAATTCTATGAAACAATAATATAAATCTAACTAGATCATGTCCGCGAATTTGTCTGCGTAGATTAAGATTTTTTGAATTAACGTGAGAACTCTAATTTTCCGGTATAAAATGTAGCCTAAGTTTTTAATTCTGGGTATGAACTATCTCGATTCCAAACAGCCAAATCAGTTCATCCGTTCCGTGAAAGATTAACAATAATACACACACACACTCACACACACACACACAAACACACACAGAGAGAGAGAGAGACACACACACACAAACTTTCGCCTTTGTAACATTAGTATAATGTAATAAAAAAAACATGAGAGTATAAAACTCTTTGGCAAATCGTTTTTTTAGGGTTCCGAAAAAAACTTCGGAACCCTTATAGGATCACTTCGTTGTCCGTCTGTCTATCAGTGTGTCACCACCATTTTTCTCGAAAACGGCTTATGATCCGAAGTCGAAATTTATACTGAATATAAAGTTCAATGGTCTCGTAGTGTTTTAAGAATATCAAGCTTATAGCTTAACTCAGTAAAAAGTTACAGCTTGAAAACCACGGCTTTCTCATTATTAAAACAAATTAAGGCACATCTTCAAAAATCGTTTTTTTCCATACCGAATTCTTAGTTTCATAGTAAGTCCCGTTATATTTTACAAACACCAGCCTTAAAATCTTACAAATTACGGAGATTTTGATGCCTCTAAACCTTATAATAGTATCTAAAACAGCCAAAAAAACAAAAAAAAACCGATATCTTACTGTGAATTACAACTATTTCAACGCTTCTTTAGTGACGCGTCACGTAGACAGATTATAATGGTGCGGCCACACTATGGTAAACGTCAATGTCGATCATTTCAACTATTATCGCGGTTATTTCCGCCGATATTAAACGCGACAAACTGAGTGCTCACACTTCGTCAACGTCAACGCAAATTTAATTGGCGATAACGCAATAATTCTGTATTAATTTTTTAATGATGTATTTATTAATCCTGTATTAATTCATTGGCGATAACGCAATGTGAATGCAGCAGCGTCAGCGTCCATCTTGAATCAAGACATTTTATCGTCATTATCGGGCATTGACGTTGACCTTTCAAGTGTAGCCGCTCAATTTTTCGCATTAAATATTGGGGGAAGCTGCCGTGTTAATAGTGCCCAACGATAACCGTCTAATGTGGCTAGCTCATAAAGCTAAAACGTCTAAAGTGAGAAGACATTATGTCAAAATATGTATGTAAGAGCAGGACAAGGCATTGTGTTTCTATTTGGTACCTATCCATTGACGTGTAGAGCCGTCTCTATCTAGAGAGCCATGAAGTAGAAGCATAGAGAAGGATGTACAGTCGCGGACAAAAAATGTTTACCACCTTAAGATTCATAATTGCATGCACACATCTGTGTCAGAAGGTCGATATGTGATTTGATTAGCCATAGATCATAGACTTTTTAACATGTAGCGGTGCTTAGACAGTCCATTCGGTCTCTTTAGTAGGTGACTGCTAAATAGGTTAGATGTAGAAAACCTTTTTTGGAACAAAAAATCCCACAAACATATACTCTTATATGTTTGTGAAAAATCCTTACTAATGTTATAAAATAATGTGTTTGTTTGTTTGTTGTTGGTTTGTCCTTCCATCAAACAGCTACGGAGCAATAGATCCACATGATTTTTTGCATGGATATAGTTGAGGATTTGGATAGCGACATTTATCCCGGAAAAATAGACGGTTCCCATGGAAATTTTAGAATCCTAACTTCACGCGGACGAAGTCACGGACAAAAGCTAGTAATTTTAATAAATAAATATTATCTCATATAGACACGAGCACAGGACATGAGTTACCAAAATATGAAAACGGAAGTAATAATCTATAATGAAATTTCAAAGAATCTTTATTTCTTAATTTTATTATTGAGAAACTAAACAATATTAGTATAAATAAATAATTAGCTTAATTAGCTTCCATTCGCTGCTATGACGTAAACTCTCTCGCATAAACGCGACAAGGCGATAAGTCAGTTCATATCATCTCTGATATCATCTCATACCCCAGTGCAATGTGATCTAAGAGTTTTAGGATTTCTTTGATTCTACCAGTCCCAGCTTTGACTCATTAAGCCCCATAAATTTTCAGTTTCAAATTAGCAGATCGAGCGGGCTATTGAACGAGATGACTGCCACGGTGCAGATTGAACCATGGAATAGTAGCTCGGCGCATTATCTTGAACTTAGGTTGTCGGAATTTTGCTGCAGAACATCGATGTAAAATACTGCAGAAACACCACGCATCACCGTAGCTCATCCACCTCCTTTTGACTGTTTTTGACTGTGGATGCTAGCAGCATCATTATGATTCAATGCACAATATGAACTTCACCGTTAGAATTATGATTAAGCTTGCCATTTATTTTATATATTTAAATTTCAAATAACAAATATAATATTTTTGATAATTAATTGTCACTTTTACAAGGGCAATGATGCTAATGTGTCAAACTTGAATTTAGGAAATGAGTTTTATTACTAATATTTGTATAGAAAAGTCATTAATACTTTTTTTTGATAAAACGATGCATGAAATTTTTATAACGTAACAAATGCCTTGATATAGCATTATAGACCTTACTGAACGCAAGGTTGCGAAGAATCTAATTTGAAAAGTGGTAAACATTTTCTGTCCCCGACCGTATATATAGACTCAAGACTGTAGAAGTCTGGCAACCTCGCAAGATAGTGCGTACGGTCCGACTGCGTCGTGTTATTTTGTTTTGTATACAAATCATAATTATTTAATAAAAGTTACAATAAATTTAATGTACGGTTTCAGTCAAGGTGCATAGAAACCTAAAAATACATCAGTTACGACGAGATAAATCCATGTTTCGTACCTACCTATATGTATATCGACTGCGAAGTGCAAACAAAATTGCAAAGGTAAAAAAAGCTATGTTTATTACTAACTGGCTAATACTGTCAATATATTTTGGTGCAACAAATGAAGATATTTTCGTTTAAAGATGTTTAGTAACAAGGTACATAGTAACTTACAATTAAGTGCCAGACTCATAATTTAAATAAGTAAGTAATAAGTAGGTTTGAAAACATAACCTACAAAACAAATACTTATATTTCATTTTGTTTATGATAATAAAAGTTATTTTAACTGTTTTAGATGCCAAGAAAATGCTGTGTGCCCGAATGCAAATCAAATTACGACAGTGTTATCAGCATTGAAGGAGCTAAAAGTACATTTTCTTTCCCGAAAGATGCTCATATCTCTCAAGCGTAGCAACCATTTTTCAAGAAGAAATAATCATTGGACGTGATGGACAGAACAGCAATTGATAAATTTTTAGAGTGACATAATAACATCATTCGCAGACTTAGTGTATAAATTCCAAGAAAATTTAAGAGACTAAATGGTTGTATCAAGTGATACCTAATAAGAGGCTATTTTTCTATTTGTTAAATCTTGATATTGAAAGTGATAATGGTGACAGCAATGTAATAGTGTGTTAATAGTGTGTTGGTGGATGAAAATCTAAGCATTCAGGTATATGTAAAAGGACATTTAAGCATCATAAAGATTTGAGCTGGATATTACCTAGTGAACTTAAGCTTAGCAGATGGTCACAGCTTGAAAATATACTATCTTGTTATTATAACAATAGTTGTGAACCAACAAAGTCATTTGACTATTGTCTTGATAGGTCTATTGAGTACTTGAAATAAGCAGTTAATCTTGAAAATGGTAATTTTGCTGCAGAGTTTGTTCTAGACCAAATGAAATTGCTAAAAAATAAGCAACGTAGATGTAGTGTTGAGACATCTCTATGAGACGGCTATGTGTATAGTATGTTAATGTTGGTATTGGATTTTTGTAGTGCTGCCAGGGATCGCAACTTATGGGGGTTTCTCCCCAAATTAAGGGAGTAAACAAGTGAAATGGGATTATTTAGGCGCTTTATATTTTAAGAGGTAGGTAGGAACGAAATTGCCGAATGAAATCAACCAAAAAAACGAGAGTATACAATCAAAGAAAAAAACCTTTCATGGGTAGGTAGCTAGTAAAACAACTAGTTTTATTTACTCGCATAAAGTATGTTAATCAAAGATTTATATAATAAAGGTCTCAATCTATACTATAGCGGTGAAACACCAGAGAAAAACCGGTGTTTTACCGGTTATTATTGAATCATAACTCAAGTAATTTTATTTAATTAAAAAGAAGTTTGATGATCAACATTGTTCATTATTTAATAACATTTTTTCAAATACAATTACTTTATCATTATTTAAATTCAAGATCAGTCAAATTTTATTTTATTTTGTAAAAGAAATATTATAATAATTTGTGACCATGTATACTTACTAGTGTTTAGATTCGTTATAAGATGTCATTCTGTATTGGTTAACTTAAGATGTATTAAGTATGTATGAAAACTGTATTGTTTAACTTAGGTGTATTAGTGTTGAGAAGGTATGCGAGGAAGTATGAATATGGTAAAGATGTATAAACGGAGAAGGTATGTCTGTGCAGGATGACAGAATGTGGGAAACGGAATGTAAGTGTATGACAGGGATGGATGTATGCGATAGAGAGAGTGGGAAGATATGGAGATAAAAAAGATTGGCAAGATGGCATAATTATGGAGTTAAGACATGCTAAGGAGTGCTAAAAGTAGTTTAAATAAAAGAAGTTAATATATATTTAGTGTTTTTACTTTGAGCTATTCCCACATTTATCTATAATTATATAAAAAGGCTTGTCCTGACTGACTGACTGACTGACTGACGATCAACGCACAGCCTAAATCACTGAAGTTAGAAACTTGAAATTTTGACAGTAGGTTCCTTTTATGACGTAGGCGAGCACTAAGAAAGGATTTTTCGAAATTCGCCCCCCAAGGGGGTAAAAAGGGGGGTTAAAGTTTGTATGAAACTCCGTAATTTTTCGAGTTATACTCATGAAATTCGGTATTTAGGCTTTAAATTGAAAACAAAAAAGTACGTGTTTCACAGTTTTTAAAAATTCTACCCCCTAAGGGGTTAAATAGGGGTTGAATGTTTGTATAATAGTCCTTCGTTCTTCAAGTTATTTTTCAAGTTACGTTTATGAAACTTGATATTTTGGCTCTTGATTAAAAATAAAGAATTACGTATTTTACATTTTTTTTAATTTCTCCCCCCAAGGGGGTAAAAAGGGGGGTTAAAGTTTGTATGAAACTCCGTAATTTTTCGAGTTATACTCATGAAATTCGGTATTTAGGCTTTAAATTGAAAACAAAAAAGTACGTGTTTCACAGTTTTTAAAAATTCTACCCCCTAAGGGGTTAAATAGGGGTTGAATGTTTGTATGATAGTCCTTCGTTCTTCAAGTTATTTTTCAAGTTATGTTTATGAAACTTGATATTTTGGCTCTTGATCAAAAATAAAGAATTACGTATTTTACATTTTTTGAAAATTCTCTCCCCAAGGGGGTAAAAAGGGGGGTTAAAGTTTGTATGAAACTCCGTCATTTTTCAAGTTATACCCATGAAATTCGTATTTAGGCTTTAAATGGAAAACAAAAAAGTACGTATTTCACAATTTTTTTTAATTCCACCCCCCAAGGGGTTAAATAGGGGTTGAATGTTTGTATGATAGTCCTTCATTCTTCAAGTTATTTTTCAAGTTATGTTTATGAAACTTGATATTTTGGCTCTTGATCAAAAATAAAGAATTACGTATTTTACATTTTTTGAAAATTCTCTCCCCAAGGGGGTAAAAAGGGGGGTTAAAGTTTGTATGAAAGTCCGTCATTTTTCAAGTTATACCCATGAAATTCGGTATTTGGGCTTTCAGTTAAAAATAAAAAAGGACGTGTTTCACGGTTTTCAAAAATTCTACTCCCAAAGGGGTTGAATGTTTGTATGAAAATCCATAATTTTTCAAGTTAATATCGAGCAACGGATCTACGTGATTCTTTGATGGGTATGGTTGCAGACAGTGTGTTATAGGTTACTTTTATTCGGACAAAATCAGGAGTCCGCACGGGATTTTCAAAGAACCTAATTCCACGCGGACGAAGTCGCGAGGGGACAGCTAGTTAGAACATACAATACTATTACTTGCTTGTTTAGACATGAAAAGGGTCACAAAGAAAATTCAATCAAACATAGAGAACCTTTTGATTGACTATCTCGAATGCTTTAAAGACAGCTTAGACTTAGTTTTACAGGTTATACATTGTCTTATGGAAGTAACTCAAAGAAACAAATAATGGGATGAAAGATGGATAGTGGGAACTGTGAGAAAACTACACAACCCCATTGAGTTTGGGCTTGTTTGATTCATCTTGACAGTACTCTAGTTCTAGATGATATGCAGGGTCTGATGATGAGACCGGAAGGCGTCTATAGGAACTGCAATAACACTGCGCACTTAAGTTGTCATCTAGTAGGTACCTAATTAATACAATGGTCAAGAGTTTCGGAACCCTCAGTGCGCGAGTATGACTCGCACTTGACCGGTTATTTATAAATAAAAATATAAAAACCACACGGTCCATTAACCGTTGTTGAAGCAGTTAAATAAGTTAAGGTCCATTTCAAGGTACACCGTTACGTATAAAAGGGCAAAAGACTGATATTGATTGCGGCCAGCGGAACCTTTCGTATCGTGTTTCTATTGCTAATAGCCTTCCTGCCATTAGAGTTCCCAACGCCCCTTCATTAATGTATTTTTGATACATAAAACCAACAAAATTACCAGAAAATAATACCTTAAGTTGATACCATCCATTTATTTCAACTATGGAAAATCAGACACCTACATCTGAACTCTATTCCACCTTCATTTTCATCGTAACATTTCTCACTCACACTCTAAGTACAGTGGCAGTGGTCATCATGACGTGACGAAGTTTGGAACATGTTATGCGCTTCACGAGCATCATACTTCTACTCATGCACCTCCTGCAGTCATGCCATGCCTGGTACTCCAAGGGACTACAGCTGCAGCAGAGTATGGTTAGTCCATCGTATCATCAACATTGAAGCGTCGACGTCTACAATAGAAGATTTAAACTTTGTCTAGAAGGCTTTTTCTCCTATGACTATAGAGACCAATCTAATTACGTCTACACTGGATGCAGCAAAAGCTGACGTGGCGTGGATCGTCTCTATACTCTCTTCACTCTCCTATATTCGTTATGTGGATAAAATATCAACTCTCCCAACTTGACATGAACCCTAACACTTTCACGACTGTATTTTTTCGTGATAATTATTGGTTTCAATTAAATCATGGTACAAACTTTGTCTTAAACCGAATCTGATACAGTATAAAAGGCCAAAGGGAAAAAGCAAATGAAACAGGATCTAGTCTAAGTAGTGCTTGCGGTTTTTCAAAGCACTACATCGCAGTATCACAACCCATGATTCTTGTACTTGGCTATCAAGATGAAATCGCTGAAATATGTATTTTATATATTGGTCTCGGAGACTGCACGCGCGCTGGTCGTGTGAAAAATCTTATTGCCCAAGTACAATGCTCCTCGTGACTCCAGATGCGATGCTGTGTATAGATTATGCTCTAACATAACTTCTAAGATATTTATTACATCGATACGGAAACAGTTTATCGAAGTCTTAAGCGCAACTAAATAAATCATTGTTATGTTGAAGTTGTAACTTCTAGCGGAAAATCGTAATCTGTAATATTTATATGTAAAAAATTCACGATGTTTATAGAAATCGGTTAGCTGGTATTAGTTTCGGAGGGTATAAACTTCATCCAGAATCCATACTAATAATTAATTAAAATAATTTAGCTGGCTATACATTGCTGTCGCGGTTGTATTTTGCGACTTCGTCCTGCGAGTTAGGTTTTAAAAATTCTGCAATAACCTTCTATTTTTCAAGGATAAAAGGAAACCTAGGGCATTCTCCAAGTCCTCAACTATATCCATGCAAAAAAAATCACAATATCACGTCGATAAGATGAAGGATAATTCGTGATTGTAGGACAAACCAATAAGCAAACACACTTTCGCATTTATAATATAAATAAAGAAAGGTTTTTTCTACGCAAAGCGAGGATATTATTACAATTGGGTATTTGACTGTTGTCAAAATGTGTATATTCATTCATTACAATCGAAAATATTTCGTGTAAGAATAGCACTTGTAAAAACAGAAAATAAATTGATCAATAAACAAATAATTTATAAGCTGTTTTACTGCGTTGGTATCCGACTCTTTCTAAAACGAAATTTTGTATGGAGAGTGTATGGAGCTAATGAATCGTAACGTCACACGCCAATAGCGCTCTCTCTATCTAAATTTCAAGCTCTTTAAAGCTCAAATACCCAAACACTGTAAGCGATCAGATTTTACTAATCCTAGGCCTGGGAAGCGCTAGTGCCCCAATTTCAAAAGAATTAATGTTGGTGGTCCAAATAATGGCATGGTAGTGTTAACTCAATTTAGCAAGTTTAAAGTGAATAAACGCAGTACTTATGTAATTGCATGCAAAGAGGGCACTGCACTGCTCGCAGGTCTGAGTGGAATGGCAGCACTGCGAGAGGTCGCTCATCGACGCTGGCTGGATAATGTACGTGCCAAATGCTAACTTTGCTAATTGGAATCAAAACGATGGCCTTGTTTCATGACATGCTTACGTTTACAACTCTTCCTTCGTGCGATTTAAAGATTATTCCCTGGAAAACCCCCTTATTGATTGTTTCTTATTCTTACGCACTGTCGTCTCCTATTTTTTTTTCCTATCGAAGGGGCAAGGGATCTTTTTATATTTGTAACTTTGTATCTTGCTAAAATATAGTTTAATTTATATAAAATTTATTTAGATTATTTATTTAAGAAAGAAAGTGTGTTTCTTGGTTTGTCCTTCAATCACATAGCATCGGAGCAACTGCTCGACGTGATCGTTTGCATAGGCATGTTCGAAAACTTTGAGAGTTACTTAGACTTTTATCCCGAAACAGCGAAACAACAGGAGGATTCCCGTTCTCGCTGGATTTTCAAAACCTAACTCCACGCAGATAAAGTAGCGGGTAAAGGCTACTTGTTTATTTTTGTAGTATAGTGAATTCGGAGAGGCGGTGTTACAAGGTATACCTTATAAAATCTTTGTATATGTCTATGATTCCGCTAGTCTGGAGAATACAATACTTTGGCAAGTTTCTACGGACACGTCTTTCATTGCATTGAAACTTATCGATAGTTTCTTTCTATTTTCTATTCTTTTGTCTACAAAACGCAACAATTCTCACTTTTAAAGCGTTTGCTTTAAAGTGAGAAATATAAAACCCATATGATGAAGTATAAAGATCTTAAAATTTTTTCATGCCTTTTAAAAAGATACAAAATGGCTTCATTCATTTAATCTCTTATTACGTTATACTCTAAGGATGCATTAAAGATTTTTTTTACTAAAATCTAGATTCAAATCATTCTCATGGCAAGTTTGATGAGTTGCGAGAAAATTATAAGACATCTTCGCAGCTTCACCCCTGTCCCACAGTCTTGATTAAAATGTTATATGCGGAAAATAAACGAAATAAAATTAAACAGTGACATAATTTATACAAATGAAAACACGAACAATGCATCCCGGTTAGCGTTAAAAATGCGCTAGTGGGCTCTAATTTTGGTCAAAGCATGCCCAGTTTTTGTCCCTCTTGTATGTCGTATAGCGGAATTATTGCGTTGTTTGTTGGAAGCTGGCCGAGAGTTTAATCTACCCGCATCGTTTTTGTTTGACTTTGTGTTTATATTAGTCCACTGCATATTGCTTTATTAGACTGTAAATAGAAAAGCAAGTATTATTTCTAACATTTGTGCTTGACTATAATAATATTAAAAGATTAGCCAATTATTATCTACAGTATTTAGTGTGTCGTTTTGTCAACCCATAGATGTTTACTACTGGTCATAGGACTCTTGAAAATATCACCATAGAACATTTTCTTGTGCGTTTTATAAAGAGGTTGCCAGCGACTCGCTTGAGATCGTCCATCCACCTTGCCTGGGTAGGAGGACATTTTCTTCTTTATGCGCTCTTATTGTGTATTCAAGATATCATCATCACACTCACCATCACCTTCATCATTATGATCATTATGAGCAACCCATCAATGGCTTACTACTGCGCGCAAGTCTCTTCGCAGAGAAAGATCCCTAGTCCAGCACGATGGCCCAATGTAAATTATCAGACTTCTTTTAGAACATTATAGAGAACTCTCAGGCGTGCAAGTTCCTTTCAAGATTTATAGAGATGCTTTAACTAGTGAACAATATCATTAATCTCTGTTTCCAAGATGATGTTTATGCGAATAAAAAGTTAGCAATTTTTTTTGTACTTGGGTAAACTTTATACGGTTGAGAATGATGTTAACTCCTGACAAATAACTCTCTCATTTGGTATTCCAAATTAAACTTCAGAAAGCATGTCGGAACTATGTAAGCAACAAATTCGTTTGAACTCTAAAATTTATATGTGCACGGACGAGGAGATTCAACTGACTTGAAATGGAATTGACAATCGTTTAGAAACTTCTACCTATTTCGTATTCTCAAAGGGCGACTTCTTTGAGGTTAGTCAATAGGGGGCGCCGAGCGATGCGGTGCATCGTAGTCTTGCTCCGAAGACCCGATATTACGGAAAGAATATTACTATAATATATGAATGTGCATCCTGCATACATAGTGCGCTTCGTCGCCTTCAGTGAATCCCTAAAGCTTCTTGTTAAAGTTTATTCAACGTCTTCTGAAACTAAATGGTACTACCATTGGAAATGGATTTTTTTAAATATACAACATGTACTATGTATCATACTATAAAAATAAATAAAAAAGTGTATGTTCTGTGTTCTTCGAAATAAGCTCATATTATGATTATTTTAATTCAAATTTTTTTTTAACAGACAGACAGACAAACTGTCAGTCTGTTTGAATGCATTTAGTAATCTTCGGGAGAACTGACGACTTCGAACGATTTTGACGGACTTTGACAGGCAGGTAGATTGTCCAAAGCTTATTACGCATTTTTAACCGACTTTGAAAAAAGGAAGGCAAGGAGGTGTGTGTTTTCTATGTATGGGTACTTGTAATCTCGCTTTATAAAATAAAATGTCGGAGTAGGTATAATGCCTCTGATCGAGAAAAAATTCAGTATGTAACTATGGCACAATTCCTTGAATTCTTTTCCTCTTTCAGTGTTTGTTCGAAAGAACCTATTTACTCTACATACTGTTTTGTTGTTGCAATAACATTGACGCTAAGGTAAACGACATAATATTGAACGCTATTGCTGAAATAAATACGTAGACGTTTTCCGCAAATGTTTACACCCGGAGCGTTTTATAATGGCGACAGCGTCGCTTTCCCTGGGACCGCGTGACCCCGGACACGGAAGAGGCGGGCTGTGGATCAAAAGAGGGACTGTGACATCTGCTTTTTTTTAATGAAATTCGAATTTTAGTTTTGATTTCTAATTAAATTTTTACACAGTCGGGTTTTTGATTTTTTAAATTTAATATTTTTCATGAAAGTTAATCTTAAAAAGATCGTATCAAAAAGTTAAAAGATAAAAATTGTTAGAGTATACGAGTAGCTATGTGGGCAGAATGTATCTGCGCGTGACGAGGCTTTATTCCGCCTTTTTCATGTCGCAGACTCTCCGCTCTCCGCAGTCCCATTGAACATCGTTAGTGTTAGTAAGAACTTTTCGTGGAGATAAATCTTTCTACTTTTTTCTTTTTAGTCTAGGTGATCAATTTCAGTGTAAGAGTTTCGCTGCGTAAGCACTTTAGATAAAAGCTTGTTTCTGGTAACAAAGCTGTTAAAGGAATAAAATTGCTGTCTAATTGATTTTTTTCGCTTTGTATGAGCTTATAGAGAATCTACCATCGTGGGCTTGTGGAGTATCCACGATACTTTTTAAAACATCACTCAAAATTATTTTGTCTAATTTTACTTCAAAACCCGCTGTTTTCAGACCTCATCGTACGGAGTTATGTGCGTTTTAAGAAATTAAAAATCACTTGCTTTAACTGTGAAGGCAAAATGATGAATTGAGAATTCTCCATAACGTTCTCATAGGGGTGTGGAGTCTGCCAATCCACCCTTGGTCAGTGTAGTGGAGGACCTTCTCATCCGAGATAGGACCCAGGTGCTCACGGGCCGGCTGTGTAAGTAGTTCCTTAATATCTGAATTATCCTAAACGTAGATCCAATTAAGTATACAAGAACGTCTGTAAAATCTATGCAGGTAGAACAATAAAAATCCTTTTTCACTTGTCAGGTTTCACTTGTAAAAGATACTGAATGAAAAATCAATGTTCAAAAGGACGACCATTAATTGTTTGAAGAGAACCGATTGTTTGTTAAAGGAGAAGTCAGGGCAAGCTGAATCGACTTCATTAGTCAAGTGATCGAAACAAAGAAATGGAAACAAAATACATTAATTACTTACGAGTACTGTGATAATAGTCGACTCTTAAGAGCCTACAGTATGCCAGCGTGCCACGTTTGATCGTCCTTATCAATAAAAATATTGAATCAATAATATTGAAAGAAATATATAGTAAAGTTGACGATATAGACTGAATTTTGTATGTTGTGAAAACACGATTGCTAAAAATTTTCTCGATAGAAAAAATTCACAAATTTCCCTCTGAATTTTACAAATAAATCGCAGTAGTCAATGAATACTTTACCTATACTAATAAAACTTAAAATATATACTCAACTTAGTACAATAAGTGTCCTATATGTACTATTTAAAATTAAATAATTTTTTCGTTATTAGAAATGAAATTCTGAAAAATATTGCGTGTGGGCCGACGGGCGACTCGTGTCCACCGCATGAATTCATTCACGCTCCGGCATTCGAACGGGGAACCCGCGTCGCTTGTTCTCACGCATACCTACCAGAATACGTATATTATCTAAGAAATTATAAGTGTAATGAAATGGGAAATAAGCGGAATAAGAAAAATAAGACGGAATTGGAGAATAGAAAATGCTAAAAACATGAATTGATTACTGCAATAATAACTTTTTTGGCTCTTGCTGTGGAATAGGTACATAGTTTCATACACCTACCATCACTAAATATTAAGGTAGTTTTCCCAGTTAGTAGCCACGGTCACATTATTTTAGTAGTATAAACAAAAGACTAGTTATAGCCTATTTTGTTACAGAATGCAAATACATAGCTTCCTAAAGGTCTTCCTTAGGCTTCCTAAGTCTAAGACTAAGTCTAAGTCTAAGACTGAGTCTAGGACTGAGTTTAAGACTGAGTCTAAGACTGAGTCTAAGACTGAGTCTAAGACTGTGTCTAAGACTGAGTCTAAGACTGAGTCTAAGACAGTCTAAGACTGAGTCTAAGACTGAGTTTAAGACTGTGTCTAAGACTGTGTCTAAGACTGAGTCTAAGACTGAGTCTAAGACTGAGTCTAAGACTGAGTCTAAGACTGAGTCTAAGACTGAGTCTAAGACTGAGTCTAAGACTGAGTCTAAGACTGAGTCTAAGACTGAGTCTAAGACTGAGTCTAAGACTGAGTCTAAGACTGAGTCTAAGACTGAGTCTAAGACTGAGTCTAAGACTGAGTCTAAGACTGAGTCTAAGACTGAGTCTAAGACTGAGTCTAAGACTGAGTCTAAGACTGAGTCTAAGACTGAGTCTAAGACTGAGTCTAAGACTGAGTCTAAGACTGAGTCTAAGACTGAGTCTAAGACTGAGTCTGAGTCTAAGACTGAGTCTAAGACTGAGTCTAAGACTGAGTCTAAGACTGAGTCTTAGACTGAGTCTAAGACTGAGTCTAAGACTGAGTCCAAGACTGAGTCTAAGACTGAGTCTAAGACTGAGTCTAAGACTGTGTCTAAGACTGAGTCTAAGACTGAGTCTAAGACTGAGTCTAAGACTGAGTCTAAGACTGAGTCTAAGACTGAGTCTAAGACTGAGTCTAAGACTGAGTCTAAGACTGTGTCTAAGACTGTGTCTAAGACTGTGTCTAAGACTGAGTCTAAGACTGAGTCTAAGACTGAGTCTAAGACTGAGTCTAAGACTGAGTCTAAGACTGTGTCTAAGACTGTGTCTAAGACTGTGTCTAAGACTGAGTCTAAGACTGAGTCTAAGACTGAGTCTAAGACTGAGTCTAAGACTGAGTCTAAGACTGAGTCTAAGACTGAGTCTAAGACTGAGTCTAAGACTGAGTCTAAGACTGAGTCTAAGACTGAGTCTAAGACTGAGTCTAAGACTGAGTCTAAGACTGAGTCTAAGACTATGGTCTAAGACTGAGTCTTAGACTAAGTATATATCTATGTCTAACACTAAGACTTAGACTTAGCCTTAGTGTGAGACTTAGACTTAGATTTAAACTTAGACTTAGTCTAAATCTAAGTCTAATTCTAAGTCTAAGTTTAATTGTAAATCTAAGTCTAAGACTCAGTCTAAGACTAAGTCTAAGACTAAGTCTAAGACTAAGTCTAAGACTAAGTCTAAGACTAAGTCTAAGACTAAGTCTAAGACTAAGTCATAGTCTTAGTGAAAGACTTAGACTTAGACCTAGTCTTAGTCTTTGCTTAGACTTAGTCTTTGACTTAAACTTAGTCTTAGTGTTAGACTTATACTTAGTCTAAGTCTAATTCTAAGTCTTAGTTATTAATAATATATAATAATATTAGTTTCATTTTATTTCCATACCTATGTACTAGAGGTTCGTTAAAATGTATCATATACCCTATCGTACGGCGCGTGACCCCTGCCGCGTGATGAACTCGTGCGAGTGAGATAGCTGCAACTACGCGGTGCGGGCGGCTGCACGCTGGGTAGTGAGGCGGGGGCAAAATTTGGATTCCAGCTGGCATACTATAAGCTCTTAACTCTCAACGCAAAAGTATATTTGTTATATAAATTAAATATTATAAGCAGACATAGCCTATTGGTTAGGGCTACGGTCTCCTATTGGGGGGGTGCGGGTTCGATCCCGGGTATGTAACTCTGACTTCTGGAAGTTATTTGCGTTCTAGCAATTATAAATCACAGGCTTTGTCAGTGAAGGAAAACATCGTGAGGAATGCATACCAGAGAGTCCTCCACCAGAGAGAGAGATAATGTTTTCAAAGGTGTGAATTCTACCAATTAGCATTAGGCCAGGCGTGGTGGACTTTTTACCCTATAACCCTTCTTTGAAAGAATACCCGCGCTCAGCAAGTAGTGAGCCGTTAAAGGGTTGTTGATCATGATTATAAATTAAATGTAACAAGGAAAAAAATAAATGCATAGAGAGTACGTAATGAAATCATTTACTGAAAAACATCAAACTCTTGCCTAGCAGTACTAAGAAGTACAAGTAATAAATAATTATAATCTGTTCATAATATATACCTTCCCATTTTTAATGAAGCTTCAAAAAAGAAAGAGTCTGTCAACTCGGTCTTTCTTTTTTGTTTTGATTAGTAATTAAGTAGTGTTGGAGTAGCTAGAAAGATAGTAGAGATTATAAAGACAAGTAACAAGACAGCTTAAACCGTAAAACTGTAGGCAAACTTATACAGTTCGTAGTTCACTATCTTCGAAATGCAGCGGCTCTTCAAAAGCTTTAGATGCAGGTTTTACCTTAAGTCGAAAGTCTTAAGCCTTAAATCCGTCAGCTTAGCTTGGAATGAAAGTTTACTCTAGAGATATAGTCTAGAGGCAACGCCTAGGCTAGACATGTGTAAGATATTATACGTATGTATGCGGATCTCGAGTATCCTCAAGTAACTTTATCATATCTACCTATTGAATTTCTGTTACTTGACTAGAACGTTATTACTTAATCATCATCGTCTTGACCGATAGCAGTCCACTGCTGGACTTAGGCCTCTTTAAAGGATAATCACAGAGCACGAACTTGTACCGTTGTATCCGGTGACTGTCAGTGACTCAGCTGAGATCATCTGTATACCTAGTTGGGATTCAACCAACGTTGTGCCACCAGCAGGACCAGCACGAGAAAAGTTTTTACGCACAATTTACTCGTGAATTTGTATGAGATTTCACGAGTAAACGGGTAGACAAAATTTACTCGTGGCTCGCATGTTAGCCCTACAGGTGAGGGACCCAACGTCCATCGGTTCTTCGGAAATTTTAAAACCTAACTCTACGGGGACGAAGTCCAGGGCAAAAGCTAGTAAATAAATAAATAGGTCAGGGTGTAGGTATGCTTTTGATGATGCCTCTTGTAGCTTGTTTTTATTTTACTTAGCATAATCTCGGAAATTATGCATTCACTCAATGCTTTGTTGTGCCGATTAGACAGGTACAATTCTACAAAGCACTTTCACAAATTGCCTACCGAGCTCTTGAATAACTACGTCAATGTTTATTTATTTAAATGAATTTAAAGACTTACCTTGCAAAATTAAGTATATTTAAATAATAATATTATGGATTTCGCGACAACAAAAAAAATCTATGGAATCTATTTGAATTACTTATTATTTTATCTTCGCGGAGCAACCTGTTTCGCTTTTCGGTCGTAATTTTTAATGCAGTTTCTTTTTTTGAATAGTTAAATTTAATTTGAATATTTACGGAAGCCTTTAATAATAATTAAAGAAGTCCTCTTCAATATTTCACATACTAATCTGAAAAATGCGTATCAACAAAACACTTAAACATTGCACGCTATTTCGTATTAAACGCCGTTTCGTAAGCGCTTGCAGATAATCAATTGATATATCGTTGCCAATATACTCGCACGCCCCATATACATTCATTGAACACAGTCGCGTTTACGGAAACTAGGTAGTTTGCGATGCACGCCTACACCAACTTCCGTCCCGCGTTAACAAATAGGTGGCGCTGCTGTAGGCCTGATAGGCGAGCGTTTCATTGCGTTTAGGACGTCTACACACGAGGACGTTTAACGTTGTCGATGGACACGACAAGCCGTACCATTGAATTGAAAATTGGGTATTTGACTACTGTCAAAGTAATATTCATTAATTACAATCTAAAATGAAAAACAAGTAAAAATAACAGAAAAAAGTAAAATAACAGAAAATAAATCGATCAAAAAACGAATAAGTTATAAGCTGTTTTACTGCGACTCTATCCGGCTCTTGCTAAAACGAAATTTTGTGTGGAGAGTATATGAGCTCCTGAAACGTGACGTCATGTTGCAATAGCGCTTTCTTTTTCTAACAGGAAACTTAAAAGCTCTATATTAAAAAAAAAAGAAAAATGATATAAGCAACAGCGTTAGTAGCCTAAGCTTAAGAATTCGGCCTCCTTTTCAGGAAGGCTAAAACTCGCACCTCTAACTTTTCGGAATCAATTATTATAAGCTAGATGATCGTCGTCGTTCCTCCCCGTGGATTAAGTTTTTTGTTTTCCGCGGAAACTCATTAATTTTCCGGGATAAAACGTAGCCTATGTGGTAATCCTGGGCATGCACTAGCTCCGTTCCTTTCAGCCAAATCAGTTCCTCCGTTGTGTGCAGGAGTAACAAACATCCATCTATCCGTCCGTCCATTTACGTAAGTAGATACATACAACGGTGAATGTTTTAGTTGGACTGAAGATTCAATCGTGAAGATGGTTTCAAGTTAGCTAGCATATGGAATCCAGTGATAGAATTACACAAACCAGAAAAGCGTCGTACAGCATCAAAACTGAAAAATCACGTTGTCAGTGTATTTTGCCGAACATTAAACGACGTTTCTTCAAAAAGACCAAAAAGGCGGATAGATAGGTTCTACTTACGACAGCTTCAACTTTATTTTTGCAACACTTTGAAAATTCAACTCTTAAGGGGGTAAAGGGGTTTGAAAAATCGAACTAAACATGAGCGAAACCGCGGGCAAAAGCTAGTAAAAGCGTATAAACAATATTCCCAACGTCAGCCTACGTACAAAAACCGCGCTATATGTAAACGTCCTTACATGCACCGTTTATAAATTCAAATGAGTGTTCAGTAGGCGCTTCACGTATTAGAAACAGCTTGAATAGAGCCACTATGGGAGTGAAACGCTTAATGGAACGATAAAGAGAAATATAAATTGCCATTCGCACGTACGTTGCTGAAAACAGTGCCCACATTGTTGCTGTCTCCGGCTTGAGTTTCATTCATTAAAGACTGTTTAATTACTACATTCCTAGCTTACATTGCGTAACTAATCTAGTAGTTCTTACCTTACTCGAAGTCTAACCTACATATTATAATGTATCTCAATCGTAGCCTAATTATTTATTATCAAAATACAATATCTATCTATCTACAACATGTAGCCGATGTAGCTGATGTCAGCGACTTCGTCTGCGTGGTTTTAGTTTTTTAAAAATCCTGAGGGAACTCTTTTTTCCGGGATAATAAGTCTATGCCTGTGTCACTCTCCAGGTCTTACTTATGCAAAAATCTCGTCAATCCGTAGCTAAGTCGTAGGGTAATTGAAAAACAAACCAACAAACACACAACACACAACACACAACACACTTTCGCATTTATAATATTAGTAAAGACTAGTACATATAGAGTTCGAAGATGATTCTGATGTTCTCACGTATTTTTATACTTACTAGTCCCCGCGACTTCGATCGCGTGGATTGCGGTTTTTTAACCCTCTTATTTTCCGGGATAAAAGTTATGTGTTATTATTCCAGACGATAATCTATCGCTGTGCCAAATTTCAGCCAAATTGGTTCAGCCGTTGCGGCGTGATTGAGTAACAAACATTCATCAATCTATCCATCCATCCATCCATCCATCCAAACATCCAAACTTTCGCATTTTTATTTCTGAATAGCCAAATATTTTTCGAATATAAGCATCAAAGATAAGCGACTCGCAAATCACTATAATAAACGTTCAAGAAGAAACTATCACGCTATTACAACGAGTTATGATGGTAGTGTTGGAAACTATTTATACAAGTAACAATAACTTTTCTCGCTAATATCATAAAAGGGTATGGCGAGACCCTACACCAATTCTCTTTCATAAAACATAAAGAGGTGAGTAAGTTTCAGATACGATCTCAACTAGAGACTTGCTCAGTAGTTGGTCGAGATTCCCACTAAACCAACCCACTACTGCGCAAGTCGAACTCGTCATCAGGGTAGGTACTACTAGCTCGTATCTCCTTTCAGAATGAGAAGGATTTATATGTATAGTCAACCATGCTAGCTAAGTCCGGATTGACAGACTTCAGTAGTTGGGTATTCGCCGGTTCTCCCCCAGTGCCCACCCCCTCAGTCCTTGGGGGGCTGGTCCCGTGGATCTCCAAGGGTGCAAGGGTAAAAAAAAAAAAAAAAAAAAAAAAAAAAAAAAAAAAAAAAAAAAAAAAAAAAAGGTTTTGGGGTACGCCGAATCGATTGCGCTGACTCCCGTCTTCGTATCTTTAACGGTTACAAAGTTAGCTTTTCGTAAAAACGGTCCCTAGATCGTTATCTAATTGCTAATCACTTGCTAATCACCTAATCACCTCGCTCATTATTTGCTCGCTCATTGCTTTATGGTATGTGTATGTGGGTTCAAATAAAACTTCTTATCTATCATTACTACAATTTATACTCTTTTAAATGTTGACTTAAATAACCTATACAACAGCATATCATTCTCTAGTGTATTACTGTTAAATAAATCTAAAAATTCGCAACTTGTGTAACCTCGAAACATGTAATACAAATACATTATACAATATTCTCCACAAACTGAGGTGTAATCATTTTGGATCCTTCTTGTATTGAAATACCACATTCTTGTATTTCTTTCCAGAAACTGCTTATGATATTTACTTGGTTGTCGTCCATATGAATCAAAATATTGTCCAACACCATTTATATCTATATACAAGCCTACCCAATGCGACCCGGGCTTATAGTCTGGATCTAGATTGCTTATTAAATAGGCTGGAGTTTCAACATATATTGGTAATCGGTTTGCAGCATACACATTGTGTTGGAGACTTGGGTGGATTTTTCTTAAA
Source organism: Hipparchia sbordonii (assembly GCA_038048805.1). NCBI lineage: Eukaryota > Metazoa > Arthropoda > Insecta > Lepidoptera > Nymphalidae > Hipparchia > Hipparchia sbordonii. Next base: position 10,604,269 of record CM076104.1, on the reverse strand, counting down.
TATGCCTTTATCTCTACTGTATTCATATTACTTCAGTACTACTGATCTTATCACTACAGTGGATCACAGATGAATGGGAAGTAAGATCATGTCGTTTCAGATATATTATGTACGATGATGGATAACTAAAATAAAAAATAAACAAATATTTCTTTTATCAATGTTTTATTTCAAACCTTAATAATAATGTAGGTACAAGTTATAACTTAATCCATTTACAAAATAAAGTTTCTTAACTACTATAGTCCACACTCACATTACGATTTTTATCAATTTCAATAACATTGTCAAACTCTGCATACACGATACAGTTGATCGTTTCAGGGATAGCTGTATCAAAACGAACTTCTAGCCTAACACTACCGTGCTTTATAAGATTCCAATGACTAGAGTGAGCTGATAAATCAGGAGTTAAATCAAATGCCAAAAGACAATAGCCTTTTGCATAGTGTTCCCTAGAAATTCCGTTTCCTTCATTTAAAAAATGGATTCCCGTCCCCGAGAATAATGTATGATAGGCTGAAGTGAAAGTATTCTCGAACGACGGTTGTAAAGCTTTTGAAGGTATTTGTTGCCCATCAATATATAAACTAAATGTATTCATTTGATAATTTTCAAAGTTGAATGGGTTTTTTGTAAGAGTTCCATTAAATGCTGCATTATTGACAAATCCAACAATACATCTTTTAGGAACTTGGCCAAGAAAAATGTTATCGAGTGTTTTACCCTGAACCCCTGAAGGTATTGTTAAAACTTTAACTTCAGCTCGAGTTATGGGATATTTTGCAGTAGTAGATGCTAAAACTTTTTGATGTGCAAGTAATACAGTCGGATTGATCCGCGCGCGTCGAACTATAAGAGTCGCATCTGTGATACATACTTTAAATTTTAAATCAGTTGAAGAAGCCATAAGACTGAAATTTTCTCTTGAGCGAATTAATTTAACACACATTTCAACGCCATTAATCAAAAATTTTTCCTGATTAAATATATCACCATGTAGATGACCAATCATTTCTATTTCTTTGCTTTCAGCTGCCAGACTCTGCCTTTTACTAAAACCTATATTTTTTTCATCTACCGAATTCATATTTCCCGCAGTATCTTCATACCAAAGACCGCAAGTCAGATGTGATTCTTTTGCTGCTGGCGCATAGTTTAATAATGTCTCAATATAAGCACGGTATGCATATGTATTGTTTGGCGGTGAAATGAGTTTTTGATTCAAATATACATCCAGTTGACTGAAGACTGAATGTAGCCAATTATTAATCGGAGCTACAACTGTAGACGAACTAAGTTTTGATAAGTCTTGATTCAATATCTTAGCTTTTAAATGGATCAACGTATGGGACAAATCTATGTAGTCATCACTTGTTCCGGGTATTTGAAATTCTATAGGTCCATCATCAGCAAGAGAAGAAATAGGTTTGTAATGAATCCATAGTCCATTTTCTATACTTGTTTGTGTTGATGGTAGGGCAAACAAATCTAACTCTGATTTAATGCACTCACAGGAATGATTATGTAGAAAAGACATTTTTATTAAGAAAATATATCGTTTGTTTTATTTTGACTGAGCCTTGATTTTTTAACAGCTTTCACTTTAGCTGCTAGTGGTTGAATGAATGAAGATTGGCGTTTCCTTTTGGTTATATATCCTGAGCCAGACATATTAATTCTGTCAATCTTGTCATGGGCTTTTCTTTTTAAGTTAGAACTAGCTTCCTTAAGACGAGTTTTAATAGAATCTTCCATAGGTCGTGCACTAACCATATCTGATAGTAGACCAACACCTGCATTTAATGCTTCTTTTCCTATAGCTCTAGCACCACTAGAGAGAAGGGGTAAGATAGACCTAAACAATCCTCCAAGAAAACTACCAATACCATGACCACGCTGATATGGTACCCCTTTATAAATTACTCCGATACCTGATCCAGCCTGATGTGAATAATATTGCTCGTAAGGGCATGTTATGTGGCTGAGATAAGGATCCATTATAATTTTCTAAAATGAAGTTTAATACACACTGTTCCAAACTGGAATGGGATATTTTTACCTGTGCTTGACCTTATATCTATTTCTATAGTATCAAACTCCCGTCGCATAACAGGTAAATAGTGTGGTGGAGAAAAAATATGCATTTTATTTGCACCATACACATATGCTGATACATCTAATGGTACAATTCTAAGAAGAGGGGCCATAACATCTCCAACAATCTGTGGTTCTATTATATCACAATAAACAAATAGTTGAGATGGCAACCCTAATTTTAAATAAGAAGGATATGTCCCAATTTTATTTAGAACAAGATTTTTGTTTGGTTCAAATCCGAGTTGTAAACATAGCTTGGTTGACAACTTAAGTGAGTCAATTGCGTTATCCAAAATTGATAGTGATACTTGTTTGGTTATTTCATCATAATAAAATATTATTTTCTCGTCAGTATTACTATTTAATGTTGCTATAATATGTTGAATGCTGTCGTAGTTCATGGCGGGAATACGTGTTCTAAAGTGCACTAATGAATGTCTATCTTCATTGGGCATCATAATCCACTTTGATGTGTAAATAATATTTTCATGTTCTCGAACAGTAAATATGGTGCAAGGATATTGAACTTCTACAACTCCAACAAACCATTCACCTTCTAATACAAGTGATTTCGGTAACTTCGTTGAAAACATAGTTGTTTTGTTTTCCGGAAAGTATTCCATTGAGCTATTACTAAGTAAAGTTAAATAAAAATTTTCCTTAATCATATTTGATTTAAACTAGACTCTAAAATCCAACTGTTAAATTTATCAGGATAACCTTTCCACTTCACTAACACTTCTTTTCTGTTGCCAGAGTATCGAGAACTTATGATTTTATCTATTTTATAATTTTGGGAGGGGTTATAAAATACTTTTTGTAATTCTTTTTCATAAAATGTTCCAACTATAGGTTCGTTTTGTAAATCTTTTAAAGTATAAACAACATTTGGAGATCTATCTATTATTGAAGTTATAACAAATATTTCATCACTCCAGTTAGATTCATAGCCTTTTTGAAAAATGTGTTTATATTTTGAAATTCTAACATTATCACCAACATGAAATTTAGGTAGTGAATTTTGCGATGATGGTTTAATATTTGTATTCCTATCATATAAATTTCTCCAAACTGTCATTATATTGTTAGAACTAACATCACAAGGACACATTTTAATACTAGAATGAAAACTATGGTTATATGAATATATCAAGTCTTGTAGAATATCTATGTATTTATATGTATTTTTATATGTAAAATAACGCCACATTTTAGATTTCAGAGTTCTTTGAAATCTTTCTACTATACTGGCTTTTATATCAGGATTGTTTGTCGTGTAATAATTTATATTTTTACTTTTAAAATATTTTCTAACATCTTTAGAAACAAACTCAGTACCTTTATCAGACTGTATGTGTGTGGGAGTTGCATTAGATTCATTAAATATACTTTCAAAACATTCAATAATTGTTTCAGAATTTTTCTTTTTCATTGATCTAGCATAAGCGTATTTACTAAACACATCAATAACACACAATATGTAGTTAAAGCCATCATTATATTTCGAATAAGTTCTCATATCACTTAGATCTACTTGCCATAATTCATTTAGATTTGATAATATGTATTTGTTTCGCGAAAACTTTCGGTGAACAGGTTTATGAAGTGTGTAAGTTTCTTGTGATTGCAGCCATTTCCTTACATCCATTTTAGTCATTTTACCTTTCATGGTCTTTGACAATTTATCGATACTACTAAATCCAGCAGGATGCTTGGGATCATAATATATGTTATTTATTTCTAATAAGGGGTCCATTTTTCCCAATCAATTTTCTTCTTGATTTTTTTTATATATTTATCACCACTACCTTTTGGAGTATTTAAAGTTCCTTCATTAGATGTATATTTCCCTTCTAGCGATTTCATCTGAAGTTGGTGAATAAAATCAGACCTCTTAGAATTTCCAATGTAAGTTAATGGTATTTTAATTGCATGTAGTGCCTCAGCAAATTTTTTCCACCCTATAGGATCACTTTTTTTTAGTGATCTCAATGAATCATTAATTAGATCAACAATGTTACTTCCGGGAATTTTTTCATTATTTATTATCACTGTTCCATCGTCATCCCAATAAATTGTGTTTTTACTCAAAGAAATCAAGTTTAATAACAACTCACCCTTTTTCAAATATGATTTTGGTATGAGACTTAGTATTTGAGCTGTTGTGTAACGTGGTGGATGATTCAAATTAGTATTTTCATTCTCTTTTACTTCATCTGTTGATGTCTCAAATAACACTGAGTTTTTATTTTCTATATTGTTATTTTTATAACTTTCACTTTCGTTAATATTGTTCGTAATAATTGGTAATTCAATAGGTTGACGTTCTCCCTCAGTAAAATGGAGGTATCTTTGTAGAATTTGTAAATATAAAATACATTTTTTACGATCTTCAATATTACTATTTAAAATCTTTTGCATTTCTGCATCTAAGCGAGACATAGGATTATCAACATCGGAACGTTGTTTTAGTTTTTCTATGAAATTTGGCTCAACAAGTAACATTTTTTTAGCATTTTCCATTTTATATATATATATATATATATATTTTAAACTAATCCTGATACTAATCCACTCAAAATAGAACTCAAAATCAAAGGTAAAAATGCTCCTCCCTTTTGTATCAATATATTTTTTCTGAGTTTATTTTTTCCTTTGCTTACCAAAGTACGAAGTGTACTTTTAAATTTTTTTAATTTTTTCTTCTGTCTATCTTCTAGTGGAACTTTACCTTGTAATACGTTGTGAATGCATTCACAAATGCAATTTATCTCTTCTTCATCACACGATTTTAATAATGCTTTTTGATATTTAGGTTTAAGTGTATGCAGTGCATGTAGCAACTCTTTATGCGTCTTTAAGCTTCGGTACATTATTTGTAAATGATAGGAATTTGATGATTCTTTAAATATTTATAATCTTTTGTTGGAATATATACTATGCAATATTCATCAAAGGGAAATATTTTTGATTTAATGCGACACATATCGTTAGTATCTTGTTTAAGATCAATCATTAAATATCCATGTGCTTCTTTTGTTGCATCATTGTAAGCATCGTTAATAAATTTTGAATTATCTGGTGACACTTGTCTTGATAAGTATCGTATTTGTGTTTTGTCACGAGGGTTTTTAAAATAAATAATATAACTTGAATTCAAAGATATATCTCTTTGACCTTTTCCCTGATGAAATAAATTTTGAGTGATATAAAAAACACTTAAATTTCTGTGATGACTACCTTTAGTGAAAATATCAACAATACGACCATCAGATTCCCTCATGAGGTCATCAATTATAACAAGATGAGCATCTTTCCCATCGAACATTGTAAGATCAGGAATACCGTGATGATAGTTAACATTTGGTAAATTGTAGAGTGGCTGCATTTCATGATAACACCAAGTAATTAGAGCAAAGTCTCTATTACAAATTTCTTTTGAATATTTTATGAAATTTGTTACAAAATTTGATTTTCCACAACCACTCGGACCAGCTACGATTGCAGTAAATGGGTGAATAAAACAATACATTTTAACGTGTGTTTCTTAAAAGGTTTTAAAAAAGAATGAGACATTTTAGTTAATTTATAGGATTTTATTTTAATTTTTATAAAATACAGAGAAATAAAGTTTTGTTAAAAATAATTAAAAACAGTTTCTAAATATAAGTAAGAAATATAAAAAAATATCATCACAAAAATAATAAGAATTCTGAAAAAACACACAAAGTATAGTAAAGTATAAAATATAAGTATATTACAATCGTTTTCTTAAAACTATATAATTATTATTTACAATATTTACAATTACAAAAATACAGCTTTCAATAATTTCTTAAAACTAGTTATCCTCATTATTTACAATTTTATAATGACCCCAAGCTAATGTGTCAACATTATTTTGTAAAATATGACGTTTTGTGTCATTATAAGATAAACAAGTTTTGTTAATGTTTTGTGTGAAAATCGCATGTTTAATTGATCGAAATCTAAGCATATTACAATATAGAATTTTTTTTTCAAGTAGACACGATCTGTAATTTTCCATTGTCATATTTTTTGTGATACTTTTATTTACCCCTTTTGCTTTTGCGAAAGTTTGATGGTCCACATCCAATGCATACATTTTTGATCTTAATCCTACGAACTCTCGTAGGATCTTTCCATTATTTTCATCTTTGAAAAATCCTAACTTTTTTTTATTGATTTTTGGATAACCATAAATATTATCCTGTGGATAATCAGATGTATCAAAATAATTAATTAGATCACATTTGATATCTTCATAAAAATTGTCAGTAAAAATTTGGTAAATTAAACTATCTGTATCTGTATATAATAACTTAATATTATTGTTAAATTTTTTCAGCATATAATTATAATGAAACTCATACATTAAAGTTTTAGATATATCTAAAATGCAAAAGCCTAAATATATCGGTTTGTTATAAGTTAATTTAGTTCTCCGCAACTGTATTGCAACCAATTCATCGTTAAAAACTGATAAACTATGGAACTCAGGTTTAGCAATCAAGTCTTGTGCTCCTAAGGATTTACCGCGATTTTCCCAATGTGTTAATAGTTTAACATTGACCCTCTTTTCAATATTTTCCATAGTCTTACCGAAAACAGAGTTGTTCATTAGTTTGTAAAAATCTTTTTCAAAGTCTGATGTAGCTAAAGTTCGCATATTGGTATTTAGGTCTATATATCTTTTCAACCAAGGACTTTGTTCAAATTTTAATATTCGATGGATTTTTGTTAACTTTATACCCATACTAAGACATTGTTTCAGATTTCTATAATGAATTTTATATTTCGTTTTATTATTAAGATTGGGTACTAACTTGATATCTTTAGAATTACCAATTATAACATTTTCAGGGCATAAAGGTAAATCGGAATGCAAATCATGAAGTTCATTAGGATATTCCAAATCAACTTCGAGAATAAAGCCTAACTCAGATGTGTCAGGTACTTTAAAGTTTGTTTCCGTGTTAACCCATTCAAATCCTCCTGTTGGAAGATACTGGGACATGGCCCAACCATAAAGGTTATTAGCGTCTAAATATGTTAGATATGAATTAGGTTTATCCTTATCATAATCTTCCATAAACTGATTATTGGCCTTTGCATGACGATTGCTACATTGAGATATGCCACCTCTAATTCCAGCCTTAATAAATGCTAATTTATCATAGTCTGTTAATAATTCTAACTCAATTTGTGTATATTTAAGCATTGCATCCCAACTTAAACCAGGAGCTGTGTAATAATGAGCTGGATCTAAACTATATGTTTTGATACAAAGATCACGAAAATTTTCAAATACATCCGTTAATAACAATACATCTGTTTTCAAATACAGATTGGAATAATCCAACATGTTTTGACAAGAAAAATGAGCCCAAACATCTTTTGCATGATTATAGTCAGCATCGGAAACATTTGAATTAGTTAGAGAACTGTAAAATTGAGGTTGAGATGGAAGTGATGAAGATTTTAAACAATCATAAGAAGTCATGTATTCATATGGATAAATACCTTTTCTTCTTAAACGTCTAAAGTCATCATTATGAGGAAAGGTTTTTTTTAAAGATTTAAATTGATTATCGTTGAGGTTTTTTGCTAATTGATCAAGACTGCAAGGCAAAAATTTGAAAGAATCTATAAATCTCAAACTTATTTTTTGGTTATTAACAAATAGTTTTTTTGAAAACGAAATATATCTTTCCTTATTTTGAGGTAATACTTCGATTTCACCTTCCATAACATTCAATGAATGAACAATGAAATGTGCATCATAATTACTGAGATTATGTAAAAATACAGGAATATGACGAGGGGCTCGATATTTTTCTGCACATGATTCATGTGCCACACCTCTTAAATTTCCTGTATGCCAGTCAAAATCTAGAATAGATTCACCATTCAAACTTGATTCACATATATGACAATTATTCGAATTCGCAATATTAATTTCATCACGTTTTGTTAGTGGGTTTGGGCATTTTTGAAAACTATTTTTTCTACATATTTGTTTCATGTCCTTATGGAGTCGCTCCATGAATACTTTAGTACAATCTGGACCGGTGTATGTTTCATATTTTGAAAGGCTATCATCATATGAACATTTAACATAATATCCAAAACTGTATACTTCGTGTTTCTGAATATTCTCAGTAAAAGGTTTAGAGGGATCATTTGAACATGAATTTATTGGTTTCAAAAAGGCTTCAAAATCAGCATATATTACAAATGGTATTCTCAACTTTTTATTAAATTTATCAAATTTAATTTTATCGTTTGATGATGGTTGACCAAACCAATTTTTTTTAGTTAGTTCATTGTTTGGTAATTCTGTAATGATATGAATGCAATCATTTTGTTGGTGGTTTTCTAATCTCTCGAGTTTGGGGAAATGTAGTAGACAACCATCACATAAGTAAACGGCGTGTTCTTGATTTGAAATTTGCTTGCTTACTAAGCGTGACATATTTTTTATATAGCAATAGTGTGAATTTGTTTTATTTGAGATTAATAATAGATTAATATGAGTACTATGACGAGATTTTGTAAAGTAAAGGGGGCCTATAACACAGTGAGTTTTCTTTTCTTTGTTATATTCTAAGCCAAAGACATTAATACTTAAATTGTTTTGCTTTTCCACTTTAGGTATATCTGTTAGTTTAACCGGAAAAGACACACCATCAAACTTAAGTTTATCAGAATGCATGGAATATGATGAAACTCTATCTGTTTTATTATTAGCAGGAGGATACAAAGCAGAAAGTAATGCCCATTTAAAACACATATGATCAGCATTTTTAACGTTAATCACTGCTTTTTTCGCTCTAATATCTTGAGGTAAGTCAATATATGATGTACCACGAAGTGGATTAAATTTATTTACATTCATATGTAAGCATTTTATTTTTGTTAAGCTCCAACCGCTATCTTTTCTCTCAAAGGAACTAATTTTATTTGTAAAAGTATCACATAATGAAGTCAGGAAAATGTTTAGATCGTCTCCACGGAAAACTATATAATTTGATGTTTGAAAGTCAAACGAGTTTGTTATTTCTTTACTTTGTTGAATAAAATCTGCGTGTAAAACGAAGTTTACTTTGAAAACAGTATGTTCTTTAATCGACTCTTGGATAAGGAATAATATATCATTTTTTATTGAATTCAAGAATGATTCAGGTGTCTTAAATCCCAGTAAATCATCATTTTTATTATTTATTATGTAGGTTATTATTCTTTGTCCAAAAGCCGAATCAGATACTGAAACATTTGACAACGATGGATGAGATTTTAAATGATTATTTTTATGTAAATTACTTTTTAAATGGTTAGTAAAATATCTCTTGGCTACAAAAACTTTGCAAATATCACACCTAACTTTATTACCTTCGGGATATTCAGTTGATAAAGTGGAGTTATCGTTTGGGTGCTCTTCAGACGAAGTAGAGGCTCCTTCATTATATTTCACTCTTTTCACTGAGCTATTCTCTGCGAAGTCATTGATCCGCTTAGCTCCGCCAGTTTGCAGTTTTTGTTCAGCTGGTCTAGAAGTAAAAAAAAAAAGCACTTAAAAAAAACAAAATATGCATATAATATATAATTTTAACGAAGATAAAAGTTTAAAACCTGTGACTCAACTATAGAAAATTAGATGTAACATCTGTCAATTGATTTTGTTAAAATTTAGCATATGTCATTTGAACCATCATAACTAATCGCTTGACGCCTCGTTCATCAAAAATGGTTCAGTAGTTTATTCACACTGGTGGTTGAAAATACATAAATAGTCACATACAAACATTTACACATAGACTGCTAAAATCGCAACCTTTCCTTTGGTTTAGCTGTAGTCGGGTAAAAAGAATAATGTTTAATTAAAAGTACTTACATCATTGAATCAATAGCTTCACAAATATTATACAATTCAGTGTTATAATAAGATGAATCTTGCGAATCACAATGCTTCAAAGCTTCAATAAGTTCTTCATCGTCTGATGTGTTGAATAAAGTGCTACTGGGGTTTTCGTAGTTTTCACATATTTCATTAAGTTCATTTTCAACAGAGTCAAAGAAAGCACTAACACAAACTTCACTTGTATCTTCCATTCTTAACAGTTAATTGGAGAACAGAGGGGGATCTGTAGTTTTAACTGTGATAGGAGACTTACTGACATTATAATAAGATTTACAATGAGTTTTTATACACTCAGGTAAGTATTATTAATTTCATTCGACGTTTGAACCTTATTCACTAATTGAATTATGGTGAAATATTTGTATGATGTAGTTAAGTAACGATAGATTAAGATATTAATTACTAAACGAGTACTTTTTGCAGCCATTAGTTTCTGCGATTTCTTTAGTTATATTATAAATGATCTCATTAGTATTAACAAGTATTCTACTCGTGTTTTGCGTATAATACTTTATCTTTATGTTCGCGTGTTTCCAATGTTGAGAAGGAGGTATTTTGTTTATTTTTTTCAAATCATAAACCTCTATTTTAATAAGATGAGAAGCCGTTGCACCATTGTCAGCGTTTGTAGATATATAAGATGTGCCACCATCTTTGTTGGCTTGCGCTACTGTGGAGCTATTTAATTTTTTTTTACTTTTTGGTGATACTTCGAAAAACATGTCTAAATCTGCTGTTCTTTTCATTTTCTTTGTTGGTAATTCATGTTCTATAAACAAATTTTGTGTTTCCTCTTCTGCACTCTCAGGAAAGTAATATTGTTTATATGTATTATTTTCTTGACTTGTAACAGAGTATGATTTATTCTGTAACAATAAAAGTAGAATGAATTTCTAAGAGAAATGATATTATGTCTAAATATTTTCATTTATTAAAATGAAACAAAAACTAAAAATAATTATAATCACACTCACCTCCATTGTATATCACAACACTTATTTATCACACACTCCAAATAAAAAAAACTCGTATAAACACAATATAGATTTGAAATCAAACTGTAACACACTTCAATAGCGATGTTGTAGTATGGAAGAAACAATTTATTTTTGGCTTATATAGTAAAATATATTATGAAATACCATTAGTAAGTCTAGTTACATCGATAAGAGTCATGGAGTACTTAACTAGTTAAACAACATTCCTTTTGGGCAATTATAAAAATTAAGCAATCTATATTTGAAAATCTTATCAATGACTGCAACAATTATCATTAAACAAATCATGTGATAAGGTAATAAGAGAAAGTAGTATAGTTGGAATTGTTAACGATGGACCTATAGAATTTCAAATAACCGGAATGAGTGATGACTACATAGGTTTGTCCCATATGTTGATCCATTTAAAAGCTAAGATATTGAATCAAGACTTATTTATATTATTATATTTAATCAGGAAAAATTTTTGATTAATGGCGTTGAAATGTGTGTTAAATTAATTCGCTCAAGAGAAAATTTCAGTCTTATGGCTTCTTCAACTGATTTAAAATTTAAAGTATGTATCACAGATGCGACTCTTATAGTTCGACGCGCGCGGATCAATCCGACTGTATTACTTGCACATCAAAAAGTTTTAGCATCTACTACTGCAAAATATCCCATAACTCGAGCTGAAGTTAAAGTTTTAACAATACCTTCAGGGGTTCAGGGTAAAACACTCGATAACATTTTTCTTGGCCAAGTTCCTAAAAGATGTATTGTTGGATTTGTCAATAATGCAGCATTTAATGGAACTCTTACAAAAAACCCATTCAACTTTGAAAATTATCAAATGAATACATTTAGTTTATATATTGATGGGCAACAAATACCTTCAAAAGCTTTACAACCGTCGTTCGAGAATACTTTCACTTCAGCCTATCATACATTATTCTCGGGGACGGGAATCCATTTTTTAAATGAAGGAAACGGAATTTCTAGGGAACACTATGCAAAAGGCTATTGTCTTTTGGCATTTGATTTAACTCCTGATTTATCAGCTCACTCTAGTCATTGGAATCTTATAAAGCACGGTAGTGTTAGGCTAGAAGTTCGTTTTGATACAGCTATCCCTGAAACGATCAACTGTATCGTGTATGCAGAGTTTGACAATGTTATTGAAATTGATAAAAATCGTAATGTGAGTGTGGACTATAGTAGTTAAGAAACTTTATTTTGTAAATGGATTAAGTTATAACTTGTACCTACATTATTATTAAGGTTTGAAATAAAACATTGATAAAAGAAATATTTGTTTATTTTTTATTTTAGTTATCCATCATCGTACATAATATATCTGAAACGACATGATCTTACTTCCCATTCATCTGTGATCCACTGTAGTGATAAGATCAGTAGTACTGAAGTAATATGAATACAGTAGAGATAAAGGCATATTTAAGAAAAATCCACCCAAGTCTCCAACACAATGTGTATGCTGCAAACCGATTACCAATATATGTTGAAACTCCAGCCTATTTAATAAGCAATCTAGATCCAGACTATAAGCCCGGGTCGCATTGGGTAGGCTTGTATATAGATATAAATGGTGTTGGACAATATTTTGATTCATATGGACGACAACCAAGTAAATATCATAAGCAGTTTCTGGAAAGAAATACAAGAATGTGGTATTTCAATACAAGAAGGATCCAAAATGATTACACCTCAGTTTGTGGAGAATATTGTATAATGTATTTGTATTACATGTTTCGAGGTTACACAAGTTGCGAATTTTTAGATTTATTTAACAGTAATACACTAGAGAATGATATGCTGTTGTATAGGTTATTTAAGTCAACATTTAAAAGAGTATAAATTGTAGTAATGATAGATAAGAAGTTTTATTTGAACCCACATACACATACCATAAAGCAATGAGCGAGCAAATAATGAGCGAGGTGATTAGGTGATTAGCAAGTGATTAGCAATTAGATAACGATCTAGGGACCGTTTTTACGAAAAGCTAACTTTGTAACCGTTAAAGATACGAAGACGGGAGTCAGCGCAATCGATTCGGCGTACCCCAAAACCTTTTTTTTTTTTTTTTTTTTTTTTTTTTTTTTTTTTTTTTTTTTTTTTTTTTTTTTTTTTTTTTTTTTTTACCCTTGCACCCTTGGAGATCCACGGGACCAGCCCCCCAAGGACTGAGGGGGTGGGCACTGGGGGAGAACCGGCGAATACCCAACTACTGACTTCCCACACGTTTGAGAACATTATGCTGAGCTTTTTAGGTAGGTTTCCTTCAATGTCGAACATTATAGGTTTTTCCCTATAATGTTCGACATTGAAGGAAATGATATTTCGAGCCGATTTCGCCAACGTAAAATATTTTGTCAGGTTTTATAATGATAACCCTCCTCCATTTTGGAAGTCGGTTAAAAATCTACCATTTCAAAACGCTCGGATAAGACTTACGTTTTACGTTGGTGAAATCTGCCCTTAATTGCTTAAAACACAATTCCTTGTAAAGGAGGCCGAAATCTAAGCTACTATTACTGCCCTCGTAATTGACAACACAGTAAGTTAAATAGAAGTTACCTTTAAGTTACTGTGTTTTCAATTAAGAGGGCAGATTAGGCTTTCACTATCACCTATAGTATAGGTCCTATACTATAAGTCAGTCAGTATTCGTTTTAAAGTTGCTTTTGTGGGAAACTTTCGACCATTGGGTAGTACTCTACCAAGAAATCTGAAAACAACAACAAACAACACAAATCCTTTCTATGACACTGATTCACTATTACGTTCGAATCGTATCTCAGTAAAAGGTTCATACAAATATATGGCGCGTGGAGTCGTTACCGCATTTTATCGCGCCTTGCTGTGGCTAGTGCAAAAACGCCGTATCTGCGATTTTTGACGTGAACAATATTATGACAAGTAATTTGGTAGGAGAATATATTTTATATTTGACCAACTCGGAGTAACTAACAAGATGTTATAACAGCTTATATGTCAATAATTGCAAGCTCCATATAACCGGAAAGTCAGAAATAGTAATATTTTAAAAAGAGCAACCGCCGAGTTTTTTGCTGGTTCTTCATAGTTGGAATGACATTCCGAATCAATGGTAGATTCACTTGACGGTTCAAAAGCACTTTGTTAAACTTCATTTGAATAAAAAATTATTCTATTCTATTAGATATAATATGTAGTTATTCTTTTTTCCTATGCAATATGAGAATATTGCATAGGAAAAAAGCTCTGAATCTAAGATTCTGGAAGATATAAACTCGTTTCAACCTCAGCAGCTAATCTTAAAGAAATTTCTTCTTTCACTATCAATCTTTCGAGGGTCTTACAAATCGGTTTTAATATAAGTCCAATTTATCTTTTAGCCTTCCTTTTGCCCTCGTCAAATTAAGGCTCTAGTGAAAAATCCTGACACCTGCGATAGCTCGTCTTAAGTTGACAATTCGTTAAAGTTTTCTGCTTTCTTTGTAGTCACCTCTCGTAGTAAACATTTTATGGTGTAAACTAAAGACGTATAATATGTATTATAACTAATTTAAGCCCGTTTAATAATGAACCTTATGATACGATAGTGGTAGATTCATTGACGATTCAAAAGTGCTTGTAAAAGTTTATTTGAATAAAAAATATTTCTATTTCTATTTCTATTTCTATACACACTTGACTTTTTTAATAAATAATGGTTTTCCAATTCCAAAGGGCTAACTATACTTAGCATAAAATATGATGTATCATCGTGTATCTAGTATATGTAATCTTAGCTACAGCTAGATACATCTATTGGAATACGAAAACCATTATTATTATGATAGACATTTGAGAAATAAAAATTAACAAAATATTTGGAATGCTTTACAGCAGAAGGCGCGGCAGGTCCGGACGCGACGTCAACGTGATTATGACAAATGGCCGCCGTTGCTTCTATTCCATCAAAATGTTTATTCGAATACGCCCCTGGGACTGGCGAATCTACACAAATTGGATTTGCATTGTCTGCGTCGTAATACACGAACGGAACCGCGGAAATTCTATTTGTCGGATGGGTTTTTATCATTCTATTGTTCAAAGATTATGCCGAGAAAAATTAAACAATATAATAGGTCCTTTTTTGTTGGCGTATTGTTAATCAAATTCAACGTATTGTTTAAGCACCTACATATTATCTTAATTCAACACATTTTGTTTTAATGTTTAGCTTATATTTTGCTGCAATAGTTTTTTATTTCGAAAAAGTGATTAATTAGTGATTTTGTGATTAGTAGTGATTTTAACTAGAAATTTAGAAAAAAATTGCCATTTCATGTTCTTTGAAAACTACATTAGTAAACTCACTGAGTTTTGAAAATTTAGAAACTTTTGGACATTTTTTGCTAAAGTCGGGATTATTAAAATGGGTAAAACTGTTGAAAACAAAGGAGCTTTTTTACTGATTTTTCAACAGTATTTATTTATTTTTTTGTGTCAAAAACTAAAAACTAAAACATATAAAGGACGTGCACAAAGACAGCTTATTTGTAAGGAACAGATTTGTTCCAGAACTCCTCGAATATGAGAACAATGAGATCAGGATATTGTAGAGGTAGGTATTTCGCCCAATAGACAAGTTCATTAGATTGTACATCCCAGGTACCATTCATTATTTCCTGTTATCAACTGTTCCATTTATAGGCTTCGTATCTTTACCACGGTTCATTTTGTCCGTGTCACGTTTCGTTTGGGGAATAGTGGTCTTACAAAGTTCCTTGATCGCTACCTCTATAATAGGCATGAAACACGAGTTTGCTCAAGGGTACGCCGATATTGGATATCGCTTACGAGGGGCCCATATTTGTCGCACTGGCGATCTAAGCTTTAACTTCCCAAGTAACACGGGACGCAACTACGAATCTGTGATGTGTGTGTGTCTCTGATGACGACTTGAATAAAATAGGCTTTAATAAGATGTTTTAATGTATTATTGAACATGAACAATATTTTAGAAACCAGCAACTCTTTATCATACATATTGGATATAATCAGGCGTTACTTTGTGGAAGTTCATGATTAGCAAGAAAAGGTTAGAATTATTTTGCTATAATCCGCCAACAAAAAAAATCTGTATGATTAAACATGCAATTATAAGCTAAGCACCGCTTACCTCTCCAACCAAGCAAGCTCGAAACGTGCGTCGCGAGTAGTATAAAAGTCTTGTGTGGTGATGCATGTGAGTGGTGGTGGCATTGCTTGCTTGGGAACTTTGCTTTCTTGCTTGGTCGTAAATTTACATCGATGGTCAAAAATAATTTATTTTTAACATAGATAACTTCCCAAAAATGTAACGGATGGGGTTTGAACCCTCAACTTTTCAGATTCACTTAAATTGCACAAAACATGACGAAATTGGACGTATAGATGTTAACAAAGGAAGTTAAAACTTTCAGAAACAGTCAAGTAGTCTACATAATTTTGTTCAACAAAAAGTGTCTTTTCTTAAGTGAATAGCAGCGGTCCATTAGGGGACCAGGCAGCGAGCCGAGGATAACGTTTTCCGAACAAATCGAATCAGGAGGGGGACGTCCCATTATGCAGATTTTCCATTACTGAAAAGCTCGTTCAGGCCTCCGGCCAGCGTACTCGTATACCATGTTTATCGTGACCAGAGATTAGTTCAAAAAGTGAGTAAAAAGAAAAAGAAAAGTATAGATTAAATCTAGTTATTATATATTCCTTTCAAATGTTACGCCATCTAGGCAAAGAACCATCGAACTATAACATTTAGAAGCGCAATAGTCGACGCGGTGATAAGCCATTTTTAGTAAGCCTTTATACCGACTACGCCGCGCAGTATCGTCGCGTTAATATGATGAACTCGCAGAAAATTATTAAAAAATACTATCAAGGGTGTCATAATTCATCATAATAACCATCAAAACCGTAAATATCAATACCAGAAAATTTACATGGCACTCATATTATATTAATTGGTTATTTTGAGCTTACATACGTTTGAAGCGGAACTTTGTTAGAGACTTCTAAGCGTTATGGTGCGATGCAAACTGCAATTTTTATATGAATTTGCAAATGCTTATACCGCTTAAAGTGGCTCTCAGTATATTATAGGCTTTCCAGTTTTGATATACACTTGTCCACTTATTGAGCTGATTTTATTGATAAATTTTGCTGAGATGAGAAGTGCCAATTAAACCGTGTTGCATGAATATATTAATTTCATCAGATCAGTCGCAGAGTATCGCTGGATACAGGCGGCGCAAACTGAGGCATTTGAAAGTCCATTCAGGGACCTATGTCCAGCGATAAACGTCTACCGGTAGAAAGGAAAAACAAACTATCGTATAGATAAAGATTGGTTACCCCTGTAGAAAATAATTGATGCTCCATCAGTCTGTTGCTACAGAATTAACTGATCTATTGTGTAATGGATCCCTTTTAATTTGCATCGGCATATATTGCAATGGCTCAAAAAAAAAATCGAATCAGAATGGGACGTTCCATTATGTAGATTTTCCGTTCGTGAAAAACTTAGCTCGTCCTCCCGCCGTCTTTGCCTTATCGTGACAAAGCGTCGTGAACTTGTCATTTCGACCGATGCGACCCTATTTCATTTAGTAAGCCTGCTATAATCTAAATAAAAGCCAAATACAATTGTCCGTCTGGTCACGAAATCTTCAGATCAAAATAAACTAGATGTATACGCCTTGATCGTTTGTAAGTTTATGACCCATCAATGTTACAATGAATACCTATGATTTGTTTAAGTTTATTCCTTTTCATAACAGTACGATCACTATTGGAGATACTTGAAACATTTTAGAAAAGATCTCTTAATCTTTTCTCTATCTGGGAATCAGAATAACTCAGAATTATGAGGTAACCATAACTCATCGAGTATATCTCGCAAATTTCTCCGGAACTACTGAAGAGTTTCGATGCAGTTTTCACGATTAGATAGATTTATTCACGACATTATTCACGAACATTTCGATGTATGATCAAGGCGGTTGAGGTCAGGCTATGTATGGACAAATTATACAACTAACCAACGAATTTATTATGGGCCTAACAAAAAAAGGTTATCTCCTTCAATTTAAAGATTCGATTGTACAACATCTGAACCTGTATAGCTCTACATTTCCCTTACAACGCAAACGAGGCACAGCGAACTAGCAATCCGTTAAATTAAAATTGAAACAGAAAAGAGAGCCGGCAGCGGACGTAGCACGGAGAGTGACATCGATTAAGGGACGGGGTCGAGAGAGACATCTCGTTAACTTAATTCTATAGGGCTGCTTACTTTGCCGAATATCGTGTTCTTGTGATGGTACCATGTTGTGACTTGCGTTCTGGGAAAATTAAGAGTCGTTTTAAAGTTTACACTGTTTTACTCGACACGGCTACGCACGGGTATGTCTTTGACCTAAGGAGACACTATCTTTTGGTAAAAAATTGGAAAAAGCAGTAACAGTTAACACTTTAAAGATTGGCTCATTCAGACACACACGAAAGATTTTAACCTACGAATCTTTAGTCTTAAAGTAGGATATTCGCATCTTTTTCATACCTTTAAAAAAGAAAAGCTCAGACGTTAGGTCCGTCTTTTATATTTATATATATTTTTACATTAGATCTATCCTCACATTGTAAAGTGAATGAAAGAAAAAAAAAGTGCTTCTAACGCTTTTATACTAGCATTTTTTTTTTCAGAAATTTGCCTAAAATGCTTAGATTATATGTCGTCAAAAGTTTATCTACCCACACGGAGTTTCGTAGATATCGTTTCTCACTGTTTTACTCACAGCGCCTAATAATTATTGTTATATCTATATACCGCCTTCGTAGAGGCCTTCATTTTATATTCCGTACATATAGTAAATCAAAACATGATAGTCATATACAAGTCCGCGTACGACAAAAGAAATCTATATATGAGTAACTGGGATGACACATGTTTCTCATGTTTTCAGATCATACGCCTGTTACTGTTGTTTATAGTGAAATGGGTTTCAGATAGCAATTATTATGCAATACACACCCACAAACGGCCAAAGGTGTCAAAGCGTCGCTGTTAGGCTATGTTCAGATGGCTGAATTGCGACGCGCGTTTTCAAATCGCGCGCTTAGACATCCTAATATATACCTAGCAACCGTTCACATGCGCGCGCGTTAACGCGCGTCAGCGAGCGTCAACGCGGCGCTCAGAGAAAAAGTTTCAAGACGCAGACAATCGCGCGTTGACTCGCGCTTTGATATTAATGTAATGTCCGTTTGCTGTTCAGTTGAGCGCGCGCTTTCATCGCGATCGCATGTAATTTTGTTAATTTTCGTAATTATATTTTGTTTTCGCATTTAAAATGAGTGAAATTGAAGATATTGACATCGACTTACTAATCGATGAAGTAGAAAAAAGGCCAGCAATTTGGAATATAGGTTCGGAATCCTATAAAAACAATTTATTATAATATAACCTTTTACAATTCTTTATAATATAACCACAAAATAATAGCCTCTTCCACGTCCATTTTCTACGTTCTACCGAACTAGACTGACGAGTACTCTCGCAACGCGCATTAGCGCTCATCATCTGAACTCTCTTCAAATTTGATCGCGCGTTGACGCGCGTTAACGCGCGTTACATGTGAACATAGCCTTAGTGATCGATTGCGTCCTGTGAGATCCTACCGCTGCCTGGATGCTCTCTAGTTTCTCGACCCTCCAGCTTGCTCCAGGCTGTACATTCGCATAAGGAAATGAATTTATCTTCATGTAAATATCGACAAGGCGAAATAATTTATAGGTAATTCCTGAGCTAAGTGTAGGCAAATTAGTTTTTTTTTTCTATATATTTTTAGCGAACAAATGAGCAGGCGGGTCACTTGATGTTAAGTGATTACCGCCCCCCGTGAACATTGGTAGTACCTAAGGCACCACCCATGCGTTGCCGGCTTTTTAGGAACACTTCAGTTCTAGTACACTTCAGTTTTAGTTATCAGTCTAACCTTTGAAATCTTTTCTTGTTTTTTTTTTCGGACAAGACAACTCTGGACCGCAATCTCATTTGATGGTCATATGATGGTAAGGGACGATGCAGTCTAAGATGGTAGTGGGCAAACTTGGAAGGGTATAGCAGGCAAAATTAAACCCATATACCTAATCGGTTTATATACGTTATGTACCGGAACGCCAAATTGCTTGGTGACATTTCTTTGACAGTAGTGTGGTAACTAGCTACAAGCAAAGCCTTAAGCCTCCCAGACCAGACAAACCGAATTAAATCTACGAACTTCTTAGTTCAAAATCTTATTATATTCGTACTAAGCCACAATGTGTTGTATTGTCACTTTCTCTTGTTATTTGTGTTCGAACTAAACCCCAAACTATAGTATCTTTATGAGTCTGGCATGGACTTTATGATAGATTTAAGCAATATATTCTCCTAATGTCCAGTGTGCGCCTTTTGTCTATCGTACACACGTCTCTACATATGTCTCCATGAGCACAATGATCGTTCAACACGCCCATAAGCGTCGTCCGGAGACGTCAAATTGTCGCAGACATTGATCGATTGCACCCTACACGTACTCACGTCACTACCCTCTCGGCAGCCCACCGAACAAATACGCCTGTAAGGCGGCTTTAGCTCCAGATATCTATGTTGAAACTTTCGGAAATACAGCGAGGAGGAGGAGGAATTGCAAGTCTACCTACACGTTATCTCTAAAAATATACTTGAAATCTCTCTTCGCCCTCTCACCCTGCTCAGTTTCAGGACAGGAATTAAAATGAGATTATTTTTTATTAACTGATGTCCCACGACTTTGTTCGAGTGGATCGAGATTTTTTGACTAGAGCGGAACTCTCTTTTTTCCGGGATAAAAAGTAGCTTATTTGTTATTCTATGGACCTTAACACCAGCCTATCTTGTTATCGTAATATTGACAAAGCAATTATTGCACTCCACTCATTTTATCTGTAGATTAAAATCATTTGAGTATTTTATAAGCTATATAATGAACAGTTTGATAAAAAGAAATTAAACTTTATTATTTAAAAATCTAAAACAGTGGGGTATTGTTTTAGCTCACAAAATCCGTTCAGCAATGGCTGAAGTAAAGCAGTAAAGATAAACCAGTTTGTATCTGTGTTAAAAAAAATATGACCCGCGCTTACTAAATCTATTTTTTTACCTTTTCTAAAACAATGTGCGAGTGCATGCAAAACAACGAATGTAGTCAAATGGACGGAACTTTAAAATAAAAATCCAACGTAGTACGCACGCAGAATTTCTAAAGTTTATGTTGACAAAGCTCAGCTCTGAATTTTCTAGTCTATCTACATTCTGTACCAATAAATTTTGCGAAAAGTCCCTCCGTGTCATCGCCTGGCGTCTAGCGAAATATGTCTCAGATAGATGCTCAGATAGCTAGCTGGATGACCTTTCAACACGCCCACACCGCCTGCTGGAGGTGTCAAGTTGTTGCTGCCAATGATCGATTGAGCAATGAACACTCCCGGAACATACTCGTACATCATATTTTACTTCTGAGAATCTTACTTAAATTTTTACTCAAAACCGTTTAAGATCGTTATGTGTTCCTGTTATCTGTTTTCCCGTTTTTTGAGTCGAGGTTATTATAAAATTAATGAATTCCTTAATGACTTTGCATGCGAGCAATCGGCTTTGCATTCAGTTACATGCTGGATCTTTAAATACTCAAAGTGTGAAATTTAATTTGTTACACGGTTAAAGCTGGCGATACATTATAACGTTTTATGATTTGAAAAGAGCAACAGCTGAGTTTCTTAACTCATCAATCTCTGATTTTCCAAACTAAATTGACCGATTTGAGCTTTCCGAACCAAAGCAAAAGTTATGATTTATCATGAGAGCTGCAAGTTGACCTACAAGAAATATATTATAATTTAGAATTTCACCAGAATCGTATGGAAACTCAACCATCTAAGCATTGCGGCCACATCTTAAGGTTTAGAAGTCTGGTGTTCACAGATCTGTGTTTAGCTTTCACTGCAATACTGTCTTCAATACGACGATGGCTCAAATCGTTAATCAATTGCACTTGAGCATTGACTGTGAGAGTGATCTTTAAACCGATATAATGAATGAAAACGTACAAAATGTTATTTTTTCAAATAAATGGGGTTTTCACTTTTCTTCCATTTTTCTGTAACAGTTTACGTACACACTTTGTTCGATATGCGTAGTAACATTTTAACAACTGTATCTAGGTCATAAAATCTTATCTCTTGAGTACGTACGAAAGCCGTTTTATAGACATCTTGATTCTCTGTTTCGATGGAAACAATTTTGTAGCTAGCTGGTCGGAACATAACAGTTAATCTGGTAACACGGATTTACGCTGGTATTGCAATCAAGACTGTCTCTGTTACCCACGTTTAATTACGTGCCACATTGCTTCTAAACGCTTATTACCGACTCTGCCCTACTTTGGATGTTGGTAATATAATCATCTATTCTATACTTTATATTTTTCATTTCAACTATTAATGACCCAAAAGTACCCAATATAGAATTTAACACTTAATTTTAACACTTTAATTACTGTCGGAAATACTACCCACCAAGGGTCCTATAAAAGCCCGTGCGCGGTGTTGCTCGGGGGCCGGGGCCATTTCGTTGTTGTCTCTCAAAGCGTGTTGATTTTTGCATTTGATTTTGTTGGGAGTAATTTTTGTCATATTTTGTTTAAATATTCGCCGACGAGATTTACAAGATTACTTTATTAAAGTGTTAAACTATAATTATCATATCTTAGCCACGCAGAAGTTTTCAATAGACATCCTGACAAAACAAATGAGTCAGCAAATTCGCTCGCAAAACATCTGCCCGGAAAGAATTCAGTTGATGAGTTGAGTCAGTCGACTGTGTATCACCAGTTCCTGCCACTATAGTTGACAATAATAGTCGTTCAATTAATGAAAATCTGCCCACTAAAGCCTAAAGTAGGTATATCTTGACCCCGATTCCACGCACCGAAGCAGAAGGAAAAAGCTAGAATTATAATAAAAATTCATTCATCATTATTCATTTCATTCATCTCAAGCCATCGCCGGCTCACTACTGGACTCAGATCTCTTCTGGAATACCCAGAAAGGTTAGACTATATTCACTCACCTTTGAGAACATTATGGATAACTCTGAGGCATTCCCACGATGTTTTTTTTCCAATGTCAAAGCAAGTGATATTAATATTGCTTACAATAATAAATGTGTAATCAATTCTCTATAATACTGTAAATATACGGTTAAACCTAAAGCGGTTGACATTAAAACATTTTAATAAGACATCTACTAAGTTTCGCAGGACTATTTGTGGGTATCTGTTCGGGCCATAACAGTAAATCTGGCCTCAGATTTACGCCACTCGCAGCGGACTCTGGTGTCGCCTTTCGCACTTAATTAATTACTTACCGGATATCTCGGTTCTCCACAAATATTGCGAACACTGCATTGTTTTGGCATATTTATTACTAGAGCCCTAAAACTCTTGTTTCCTAGCATAACGCTGTCTGACAACGCTCGCTAGAGAGAGCGTTTCTCACACAGCTCTACCTCTTCCGCAGAGAACATTTTAAAAATGATAGCACTATTTCTAGAACGGCTGTCGGAATGTCTAAAATTGATTGCTTCAGTGTGACGATCCACAGCTGTAAAGTGGTTTAGTGCTCCTTAGCAAGTCAGGGCGTTAAATGACGAGATGACGGCCAACCTTCAATAGTGTAGAAGCACGACAAGAAGAAGAGGTCCCTGATATTCCGGATCAAAAATTATCCATTTCCTTCCACAAGGTTATTCACAAAGTAGAAATGGATTCAACGGTTAAGGCGTGAAAAGGATAAAGATAGCTATACTTTCGTATTTTCCTATTCATAGGATAGAATACTAGGAATCTAATCGTAGTGTCAATATTCGAGGTTAAAAGATAAAGGTTGATAACCTTTCGATTAAATCGAATTATCAAATAATTATTATAATTAGTTGTAGGTAGGTATGTAAATTTCTGGTCATTATTAACATTAGATTAAATAAATATTAATAATATGTTTGAAATGTGATTTTTGCACATTTTAATTGATTTAAAAATTTAAGCAGTATCGTGTTTAGTTTAGGATTTTTTAATGAGAATAAAGGAAAAAAAATCGGTCTACGGAAATTTTAGTTTTTCTTTACTCGGCGTAAAATAATGGACGCGAGTAGATAATTTTGTTTATGTTTCACAGAAGAGAATTTATCGACAGCGTCGCATTCCCTCTTTGTTTTCACATTTGCGAATGCCGAAGGAATGCCATTCACTATTCACAAGAATCAAAATAATCTTCAATGGAAATTACACACTTAAAAAATAAATGAAAAAATTTCTGTGGATATTAATTTATTTGATTTTTAATGAAGCAAGCCTGTCTTAGATATAGTTTTAAGATTAGATAGTTTTTAAGATTACTAACATTAGTTTTAGTATGTGTTTTCCTTACTAACAAAATAATATGATCTCATATGGTCAAATTAAATGATTTTTATTGTTTATTTATTTTTATAATATAATTTTAAAAACTGCGCAGAGTGCAGACTCTCGTCGCACGTTTTGATGATCACAACTGTTAGGAAACTTTTTAAAAGTTGACAGTTTCGACAATTGAAGTTACTAGCAGAACAGAATACCTATAGTCTCGTAGTAAATTAACTGAATCGTGAACCCATGACGTAATGAAATTTTTTTATGAACTTATTTAAATAAGGGTATTTGTATGGTTAGGTATCATATTATATTTAGATTTTCCTTATGTACATGATCACGAAATACAAGAATCGATTGTTGGTTAGCGATAACGTGCGAACGTCAGTTTTACGCATTCCGCACGCTCAGATAAGTTAAGAACGCGCGCGCGCTTAGTCGCGCATTGCCCATCCAAAAATTACATTTTGATGGTCCATAAAAAACTTTATTATAGTGATTTCAATTAGTACTTGTGACTTTTAAAGTACTCAAACGGAATTAATTGAATGTAATAAAATCATTTTCTTTTTTTGCAATAATTTTGCTATCTGGTATAAAAAGTGTAGCTTTGGTGGAAAAAGGTATTATCAACAAGTGTTACTTATCTGTGTGGAAAGCAAAAATGCGGAAATTAATTCGTTATGCCACCGGGGGGATGACATTTGTTGGGACTATGCTGCTGCTTGTCCGGGTGTCCCAGTTGGATAACCAGGGTGATAATAGATTGGGGAGGATGGCCCGAGCGGTTCGCGGGTACGAGGTAGAATCCCCAACGTCGCAGCCGGTTTGGGATCGTAATACAACCGTTGAGCGGCAACGTAAAGTCGCTGAGGTGTGTACTATTTGCAACGTTTAATGAAAAAATATTTTATTGACTACAATAAGTAGGGTATTTGACTATAAAGTTTAATTTTGCGAATCAAGTGGTTTAATTTTTGTATAATCAGTCAAATATGAGTCGGAATACAAAGGGTTCCGTACCAAAAAACGTCGAAATAATACATTTCGAATAGGGGAGTCCCGTTTAATTTTTAATTAATTTTATTTTTATTATTTGTTGTTCTAGCGGCAACAGAAATACAGATTCTCTGGAAATTTCAACTGACTACCTATCCATACACATACATATTATACAGCCCGCTGATAGACAGACGGACGGACGGTCGGACGGACGAATGGACGAACAGCGGAGGCTTACTAATAGGGTTTCATTGGCAGTTTTCGGTACGGAATCCTAAAAATAACAAAATAATCGCATGTCAAATTAATTTTGCAATTTATATGCGAACTCGATATTTTCAATTTTTAAGTGGGTAATTAAAATAAAATTAAAATATCGTGCAATTGCACTCATTTTATTTATAGTGTTTGATGTACTTTTGTTCACCGGGCGACATAGTCTTAATACCAAGACTGGTTTCAGTTTCAGGTTTTGAATACTTATCTCTTTTTTTGAGAAAATAATCACCGGAGCACACTTAACGTTTCCTCCCTCTGTAATATTATTGCTGATTGACTGACTGACTGACTGACACATCAACGCACTCTTAGGCATCTGATAAGGAAAAATTTTTGAAAATTAAACCCCAAAGGGGATAAAAGGGGATCAAACTTCTGAAAAACGATTATCGTAAATGTTTATTTCCTATGCTCTCTTCAACTCATCCTATATAGCTGTTAATTAGTAAAGTGTCGAGTTTTTCAAAGTCATTGGCGACAAAGTTGTTGGAAGCTAATAATAATTAATGGTCCCGCCTTAAGTCCGATATCCTTTCATTAGTGTTCGGTCGGGTACGCCGCTGAGATTAAAACTTGCGCTTCGGGCTACGACTGCAGTTTGCGAGCTTTACAAAACGACAGTCTTCTTTTCCGTACCGCCTTTGAGAAAATGTGGATGCCGTCTCAGAGTTTGTTTCACAAAAACAACTTTTGCTATGGGAGTTCAAGCACAAACAGACATGCTTTGTTTTGGAAATGCATTTCTAGAGCAATGTTTTTCGAATTTTCTCTTGTGTATGTTGATAGTGATTGTTGGAACTTCGGGTGTAACCTACTCGTAGTTATTTTCTCTTTGCAGTGAACTCTGTTTGTGATGGGTATTATCTTTATTTTATCTTTGGAAACGAGCAACTGGGATTACCACTGAGTAACATACTAACTTTCTTACTGTTTGAAACTGTATATATGGTTCTCATGTTATTTTGTTTAGTTTACTGTGGTCTTTCAGATGTTAGGTTCTGCTTCTGTCGATTACTTTAATCATTATTGATGAATTACGATTACTGAGTAGATAAAGGAAATGTTTCAGATGTTAGTCGTGCAAATGCAAGCATTAGTCACCGCAAGACTGCTGGTTATCGGTCAGCCACAGTAGTGATTATGTCAAAACTGTCACATATTTTTGTAATACTTACGATGGTGCCAAGTTACAGCTTAACTGCAATCTTTGCTGAAAGTTTAAAGTTAGTGAATAATGCTGAAGTGTCGTAAGTTTATACTATAATAAGGTTCCTGTAATAAGGTTCCTAACATACCAGAAAGGTAGAACTTAACCAAAACTTGACCAGAAAAATTACCAAAAGAAATTTTCAAATTTGGGTCAGTTTGGATAATAATTATATTTTCCAATAAGTATGTACCTAAGCTTTTGATGAGACGGACTAAAAAGTGGTGATGTACTGAAATAGACACACAAAATTATTTAGAAATTACAAAGACATAATAATATATCAGACTGGGTTTCTCTCTGTTTCAGTGGAATTTCAACCCAAAAACACAACGCACACTACTACCACGTACCACGTAAATCATCTATGAGTATACCAATTAATGTATTCGTCGTTTACTTGTTCGCAGATGATGCGCCATGCTTGGAACAACTACAAGTTGTATGCATGGGGCAAGAACGAGTTGAAACCGATGTCCAAACGGGCGCACCTGACCAGCGTGTTCGGCGGCGGAGACCTGGGCGCCACCATCGTGGACGGCATGGATACCCTCTACATCATGGGCATGATTGACGAGTTCCGGGAAGGAAGGGATTGGATAGCCGATCATTTTCATATCAATGAAATTGTAAGTAACTTACTTTAATCCATTCATTCTACTAGGGATTTCTACTAGGGATAAGTTATATACTCACAAAACTACGTCATTAGAGTATTTCATTACGAGTATCAAATGATAATGACAAATTACGGCAAATATCTGCCATTATGCGCTTCATTAATTGCACGCTTGTCTTTTTATACATATCATAGACTTTAATGCATGAAGTGTGAGCTTATTAATTTGGTATGTACAATACGCAGAATGCCAGAAAAAATTCCCCGCGATAGATGAAATAAAACAAACCCGAAACCTCGTGTAGAACACGACAGATGCTACTGTAGTAAGCGCCAAATACATAATGTATTCCAATAACTGGTATGATATTCATTTTTTTTATGGCTGTATCGTCTTTTAGTAATATGTATAGGAATGTTTATATAATAATTTTGGCTCTGTAATATGCAGCAAATTAAAAATAAATTCAAATTGGTTAAACATTAGACCTAACTTCGCGATTTTTTTTTTGTCGAACTCAAATCTGCATAGATTTACCATTATACGCGCACTTAAGATGCATCCTACTAATCCTACTTCTTATCGTACTAATATTGTATGATGGATAGATGGATGTTTGTCACTCCTTCGGTGATGAACAAACATTGGTGGTTTGAACGAAAATATTGTATAAATGCTACCAAAACGAATAATGCCGTATAATAGTTTTATTGATGAATGTTATCGGCAACACTGTGTTAATTTGATTTATATAATTATGTCAGTAGGTTATATTATTTAGCTGATATGTAACCTGGTTAATTTAGCAAGATTTGATAATTTATCAAACAAGAGTTTGGCCGTGACTTCGACTGATACGACTCCTTGGCTACAAAAAAGTAGTTATGGATACAAAATTATTATGGAGAGTTCCTACATGAATCTTTTAAAATTGACATATCTGCCTATATTCAATCTAGTCGATGTCAGCGACTTCGTCCGCGTAGATTCAGTTTTTAAAAATCCCGTGGGAAATCTTTGAGTATCAGAACAAAAAGTAGCCTATATCACACTTCAGATAATTCTTTTTTTAAATTACCTTGCAACTTGTCAAAAATAATAACGCTGAAACAATGTCTTTGTTATTTACATGGTTATTTACTGGCGATCCCCAGTCCCCGCGCGTCGCGTTTTCCGCCGCCCTCTCACATTCGGAACGGTTACTTCAAATTCGGCGCATGCTAGAAACCTTCGACCCATTTTGGCCGATTTGACCGAAGGTGGCCGAGGCCGAAGGCGAAGATTCAGTCGCATACTATTGACGTATAACATACATTGGTCTAGTGGTTATCAAGTTCGACTGCGGATGACGAGGCTTCGATTTCCGGTTCTTGCCAAAAAATGTACCTACTGGGTTGTTCTATCAGGAATTCTCAGTAGGTACTAGGTAGTCCGGATTGAAATAGTAGAAAGTTGGGGATGTGTCACCCCCGTGCCTCGGAGAGCACGTAAAGCCGTCGGTCACGCTCCTGATTTCTCTCCGGTCGTGTCGGATTTGCTGTCCCATCGAGCTATGAGAGAGGGAATAGAGAGCGCACCTGTGTTTGCGCACACACTTGTACACTATAATATGTCGCGCGTAGATGGCTAATCTCTGTGGAGATTGGCCGCCGTGGCCGGATTCAGTCGGGAGGACATTATTTATTATTATTATAGCATATCATTAATACCATGTTTGCCCCTCGTTTCCAGGACACGGATCTGTCAGTGTTCGAAACAACGATTCGCTTCGTGGGCGGCCTGCTGTCGTGCTACGCGCTGACCGGCGACAACGTGTTCCGCGACAAGGCGGCGGAGGTGGCCGACGCGCTGCTGCCGGCATTCGACACGCCCACCGGCATTCCGTATGCGCTCATAAACCCATCCAATAAGGTATCTGTTCATATCACTTCACCGGTACTAATATTTTAAATCGGAACCTGATTTGGGTGACGCTGCGGAAGTTACAATCCGGTCAAGTGCGCTGCCGCTAAAAGTAGCCAGTCTACTCTCTCCCTTAATATAATAGCTGCTGCCGCTGCTGCTGAGCCGCTGGATTCAGGCGGCGGGAAGTCCATGCAAGAGACTTGTCCAGCAGTAGACACTTGATTATAATGCCCCAAATATATCCATGCTCTTATTAATTAGGCATTTAATCAAATAAACCTTACGTGCTCTTCATTTCATTAAAGACTGTTAGTACTGAGCATTATATTTTAAGTAAACTTTGTTAAATCAACTTTATGGGACCAATTTATAAATTAAAAGGAGGCGGTAAGAGTCGCACAAAAAAGTCAATTTCTCTTTGTCCAACTTGGAATGACCAATATTTCTAATTAAATCACCGTCGAATCGAAATCCAACATCCATGCAGCAAGTTCGTTATCACTTCAAAGCGACCGCCGCGAACCCGCTCGTTAGGGTTGCCACATTCTGTAGTCTCCCCTTATTCAATTTGGTTGTTGAAACCAGCGAATGAATATCATCGATGGTTGAAACACCATTACAAATTATATGTACCTACAGCGTACAAGGGACATCATAACGAAAATTTTGTGAAAAGGTTACACTTAATACCTATACTGAAATTACCAATGCCACTCATCTCAGAAATGATAGGTTAAGGTGGTCGATATTAATTTTTGGAATATAATAAGTCGACCAACAAAATTTATTTTTTGGCATCAAAACCTAGCTTCTAATTTAATAACTCAGCAACGGGAAAATGATGAAGCTTCTAATATACTAACTCGGCTTCTTCACAATGGCCACAAAATATTCCAAAGAAAGCATCAAATAAAGAGCCACTATTTTTATTATTGTCCACTGCCACTGCACGATTTGGTGCGAGTGAGATGGATACGACTGGCCATTTGCACGATCTCGTTGGTGCGAGTGAGACGGATGCGACTGGCAATTTGCACGATCTCGTTGGTTATGACTATTTGCACCAATCAGAGAGCGCCATTCAAAACATGCATTTGTTTTTTTTGTTGTTCTGTTGTTAGTGTGTTAATATTGCAATTATTTTTGTATAATTTTTTCTTTAAACTAAAGTTAGGTTAGGTTAGGGTTATACATGAATATTCAGGTGCCCGGCCGAAGGCCGGGCACTTAGGTTCTGTTGGGATCGTAAACCTACCTAAAACTAAAAAAAAAGTTGAAAAAAAATTTGTTTTTTTTTTTTTCAAAAATGTTATAATGTTATGTGTAGGTATTTATCTTGAGTTAAATTTAAAAACAATCATTTTTTTAATTTCATTTTATCAAAAAAAAACGTTTTTTTATTTAGTTAGAAACATTTTTTTATTTCATTTTTCTCACAAAAAAAAAATTAAAAATGTGGTTGAAGATTTGGTGTATTATTTGATGCTAATATTTAAGTATTTTAGGAGTTCACGGTTTGAAGCTAAGTTATAAATATAGATGCTAAAATTATATTTTTTAGAGGCTCACTAGTTGAAGCTGACTTAGTAATTTAGAAGCCAATAATGGTTTTAAATAGAAGCTCGTTTAATTACATGCCTTAATTTTTTACACTGATGTGAAAAGTAAAACTGTAGATACAAGCACCTCTTTTGTTTAATTTTTTCAATATAACATACTTCATAGCTGTTATACAAACTGAAAGTTAGGCCCAATGTCACGCATCTCTTTATTGTTTGATATGTCATCGAAAATTGGCAACCTTACAACTTGTTATCATTCCTTTTGTGAATCACTCATTAGCCAAAGCCCCATACCTTTTTTTCTTATCAATAAAGCATTGGACACGAAATTAATTAATCGAATGCGCAAACCACCGTACTTATCGATATCGGCGATTTGAATAATTTTTGATAACCATTTATTTACTGGCGCACCTATTGGCAAGTACTTATTTTGGAGGGGAAATACTCATAGTCATAGCAAATACTGAGTTTTATTACGTAAAAAACTCAAAAAAAAACTTAATTTTGACATTTTGTCTGTACAACTGCTAATGTCAATAAAACAGTCTTAACTTTTATGCTACTCTAAGTTGCTATACGATTCAATATTCAGCCGTTATAATTTTTTTACTTTGTAAACATTTTGTCAAAGTTCTCACAATATGTTGAGTAATTTATAATAATCAATTTTTCATGAAGACGCACGCTGCTGCGGTAAATATTTGAAAATATAAATAAAGATAAGAGTTCAAGTAAAGGTCGAGAGGGCGCCGAGTGTCCTTATTACAAATTTGAAATAAGTACTTAAAATTCAATAGATTTTGCACGGCTCTCGAGATCACTCCAGCCGAGACGTTGTTTAATGATCTCTCCAATTATATTATTTATCCGAGCCCTGTTCTGTATAATTGGCGAGTAGAGTAAATCAGTTTATCAGAATTCATATAGATAGACTTGTGGCATGCACTACTACTTCGCAAAAATGGTGGCAAATAAAAATTACAAACTTCTGAATTTTTTTATTTCAAGTTTTTATTCTTGTTTATTTTTTAATATATTTTCTACTGTGTGTATTTGATTGAGGGTTCAAACCACTTTAAACCACACAAACATGCGAAGCCGGGGCAGGTCAGTCGAGTAGAAATAATTTATACTATATAAATTATTTCTACTATATCGTATAGCATAATTTTGTTACCTATTGTAAAAAAATTTTTGTTTGAAAAGAGCAACTGCTGAGTTTCTTGCCGGCTCTTCTCAGCAGAATCTGCATTCCGAACCGGTGGTGGTAGATTTATGACGTGTCAAAGAGCTACAAGTTGGCCTACATGAAATAAATAAATTTTGATTTTGATTTTTTTTTGATTTCTAATAATTAATGTTTTTTCTAATAATTGAGTTACAATTCGTTTTTAATACCCACTGTATAAGAGAGAGGTACTTCGCGCGAATTTGAATACAGTACAAAATGATGAAATATTAAAATGGAGCTATAAGCATTCGCAAGTGGCAGTTATGTTATCAACAAAGGAAAACTCGTAATATTTTAGGCGACCTCCGTCGAAAATGCCGTTTACTCGATAAACACTTGAATGGATAGAGAAATCAAATGCTTGTTATAGGGGAATTTTCGGATATGCCCAGTAATGAAATAAACAAAATGTTAATGTCCTTACTAATATTATAAATGCGAAAGTGTGTTTGTTTGTTGGTTTGTCCTTTAATAACGCTTCAACGGAGCTACGGATCGACGTGATTTTTTGCATGGGTATAGTTGAGAACCTGGAGAGTGACATAAGCTACTTTTTATCCCGAAAAATGAAAGAGTTGCCGCGAGATTTTAAAAAATAAATCCACGCGGACGAAGTCAGTTTTCCATATTTTTTTTATTATTAGGTATTCTTTATTATACTATAAAATAATTTAAAAGTACAACACAATATTCCCAACAATGGATATATTACTTTAATTAGTTCTCACACTATTATTTTAATTTTGTTATCTTTTCTGCACAGCAGCTGATCATCTCATTTTTGTGATTGTCGCTATAATCGGCATGTGTTCTTAGTAGAAGGTCACATGGAAATACCTAATGTATAGGCATCAATTTTACTAAGAATCCATATCTTTTTGATAGGTATAATTAAACTCACTTGTAATGAGCCATAATTTTATGCGTTGAGAATTGTCGTTTAAAAGTAATCGTTGTTTAATTTATTAATCTGACTGAAAAATCGTTGTTTCAATTTTTTAATCTAACTGTAATACAAAAAAATGATAAAAATTTAAATATGTAGTTAAAATTAAAGATACAGATTTAAAAACTGTTACCGACAAAAATTGAATGTGACAGTCGTAATATTGAGTTCGCATAAAATGTTACGTATGACTCCATAACGAAACGATTGACAAATTGATTATTTCATCAAAATAAGCTCAGTAGTTTATTCACTACGGTGGAACAATCATAACCCTTCCTTTTGGCTGGAAACTGTATTTAAAAGATCTCGAATAATACATAATTAATAGATATAATTATCGCTCGACAGGTGAACCGGCAGTACCACTGGGCGGGCGCGAACAGTATACTGTCCGAAGTGGGCACGCTGCATATGGAATTCACCTACCTGAGCGAAGTCACGGGAAACGATAGTAAGTTGATCTCATCACTAATTAATCTTAATCCAAATATATAAAGGGAAAAGACTGATTGACTGACTGACTGATCTATCAATGCACAGTTCAAACATCGGGCTGTTTAGCATACAGATACCGATTAGGACGTAGGCATCCGTTAAGAAAGGATTTTTCAGAATACAACCCCTAAGGGGGTAAAATAGGGGTTTGAAAAATTTAACTTAACGAGAGCGAAGCCGCAGGCAAAAGCTAGATCTTAAGTATATCTATTTTTGAGATATAACATGATATACGTGACAATTCCCAACAATAGTTTACACTCGCTGTAGGTATCTTTAGTCTTTTAAAAGTCGATTTTCGAAATCCAACGTTGAGATGTATAAACTCGTACTAAACCTACAGCACTCGGCAACCTTTATATGAAAATGATAGTTCAGTGATGATAGATAGATAGTTAGATGATGTTCTTTTGTTTAGTTTACAGGCAGAAGGTGGATCGCATTCGCGACGTGCTGCACAACATACAGAAGCCGGAGGGCCTCTATCCTAACTACATTAATCCACGGACTGGACTGTGGGGTCAAAGTAAGTTGAAAACAGTTTTATTACAAAAAAAAATTGATTCTTTTTATTAATAGAAAATTTTTTATACTTTGTTGTGAGATTGAAGCCGATTGTATTAAATGTATGGAGCGTGCTTTAAGTTGACTCGGACATTCATTCACCATAGTTTCACCTCTACAGAGCTAACTCTGTAAAGGTGAAACTATGCTAAACTAGCTCTATAATCCTGAACGTCGTCAGCAAGCTTTAGAATAAGACTAGGACTAGTGTTTCGCATAGTTTTCATCGTTTCTTCAACATACGTCTACAAACTACAATTATTTTATACTTTGCAGTGGCGTTTGAAGTTGGTTTTTTAAAAACTGTTTTTTTTTTTTCATCTGATATAATATTGCAGGGCACACGTCACTCGGCGCGCTGGGCGACTCCTTCTACGAGTACCTGCTGAAGGCGTGGCTCGTGACCAACAACGAGGACGAGCAAGCCCGGATCATGTTCGACGAGGCGATGCAGCCGGCGCTCGACAAGATGCTGCGGACGTCGCCGTCGGGCCTGTCCTACCTCGCCGAGGTCAAGTACGGCAGGGTGTATGAGGAGAAAATGGACCACTTGTCGTGTTTCGCAGGTGACCATTCATATGTTGACTAGCGTTTGCCCGCGGCTTGGCTCACTTTAAGTCGATTTTTAGAATAGAATAGAATAGAATTCTTTATTTGCATAATGTGTGTGTAACAAAAGATGACAATTCCAAATAAAAGTTCAACACATTAGCCGTATCGGCGTACAAATATTGTGGTAGGTAAGTATACAAAAAGCTAAATACATGCGGTTCTTAACAATTACAAGAACATGCATTAACAATTCAATAATTAGGTATACAAATCATTTAGTCGAAACAAATCATTTTAATCAATTAAGTAAATTGCATATAATTCAATAAATAAAATAAAATAATATGTTATAAAGTAGAACACGTAAGTTATATAGCAATAATAAAGATTAGAATTAAAATAATGTCATAGTTGAATAAGAAATAATATCAATTCTATCATGAATTAATAAGTAAATAAGGGCGTAAGTAATAATATGTCAAAATAGTTTTTTGTCATGATGGGAAAACTCTTCTACGGAGTAGAAATTTTTCCCCTGCAGCCATTTCTTTAACTTTTGCGCAAATTGTTTGATTGGCAGTGACTGTATATCAGGCGGTAGTTTATTAAAAATTTTTACTGCCATGGCATAACAGCTTTTGTTAAATAGCGCTGTCTGTGGCGTTCTTGTAAGGATGAGTTTATTTGGAAATCTTAAAGATCGCGTTCGAGTTGTTTCACACATGCTCTTGAAAATATGTTTATTTGATTTAACAAATTTTGAAATTTCTTTTCAAATATTCTTTTCAAATATTATTTACTAGTTGTTGATAAGCTTCGCTTGCGTGGATTAATTTTTTTATTCCAGGATTTTGCGGGAACTCTCTTATTTCCCAGGTTAAAAGTTGCCCGAGTTATATTTAATTATTATTATTATAAAATTAGTGAACAAAAATAATACTCCATTTTTCTGTCATTTCTTTAATGTTTCTTTTTTCAACTTGACATAACATATTTACAAAATGGTTTTATCATTAAAAAGATCTTAATACAACAGCGTTTGTATTATTCCAGACTATAATCTATCTCTGTGCCAAATTTCAGCCAAATCGGTTCAGTTGTGATTAAGTAACAAACATCTATACATCCAAATTTCGTATTTATAATAGAAAAAATTACTAGTATTATGTGTGGAGGCTTTGTATTTAGCAATGTCTATTTGATCAATGTTTTTAATGCATCGCAGGCGGCATGTTCGCGCTGGCGTCCACCACGCTGCAGAACACGCTGAGCGAGCGGTACATGGACGTGGCCAAGAAGCTGACGCACACCTGCCACGAGGCGTACGACCGCGCGGACACCAAGCTCAGCCCGGAGGCCTTCAGGTATTTACAATGTCTGGTGGAAGATTCGACCATTTAGCCAGGACTTGGCAAGCGCACGCATTCCCCTGTGTTAAAGTACATGTACAAACGTACGTGTCAGCTTGTAAGTGTGACAGCTTTTGAGTTAGTGTGCGTTCATAGAGACATTAAGCTTTTTACAAGAGTGTGCGGAAGTGAGTAAATGTGTGCTGTACGTAGGCTGTACGTGATTACCTCACCTCCCGCAGAAAGTGGCAGAATATATTCAGTACTAAATCTGCGTAAAGGCTCGTCCTGGCTAAATGGTCGAAGGGTGGAAGGCTCTGGCCGTGGCTAGTTACCACCCTACCGTCGAGGACGTGCCGCCAAGCGATTTAGCGATGCACGATGGCGTGTAGAAACCGATTAGGGGTATGAGTACACTGCCATACCATACCCCTACCAAGTTAACCCGCTACCATCTTAGACTTACTATCAGGTGAGAGTGCAGTCAAGGACTATCTTGTCATCGAATAAAAAAAAAAAATTCGCACTGGTGACCATCACGCTACAAAACACACACACACACACACTCGCTGTAGTGAACTGACGTCCACCTAGCTGCAAGCGTCTAATTTACTCCTCAGTTTATGGGGTAAATTAGATGTTTTGACAGTTTTTGTCTCTGTCAAAACGTTAGAGTATCGTTTTTTTGTTTGGAGTATACCCTATACTTCCCAGGTGGTCCCATTGTCATCGGTCAGTATCTGATGATGGGATCCTGGAGAAATCAAGGCAACTCTCCAAATTAGACACAATTATTGGTATACTTTGTAGTGGCGTTTGAAGTTTGTTTTGTAAAAAGATTTTTTACGTTTAAATTATTAATTAAAATCAGATTTATTTTTATGTAAACTATCAAAATTCATCGATGACTGAAATTCATAGAAAACTTTTTCACAATGTTGCTACAACCTATTTTTCAATGTACCCAAATCGACTGACTTATTAAACAGACTCTATAAAGAGTTTGCTATGATCGCTGCAGGTTTTCGGGCGCGGTGGAGGCGCGGGCGATGAAGAGCAACGAGAAGATGTACCTGCTGCGGCCAGAGACCTTCGAGAGCTACTTCATCATGTGGCGCCTCACCAAGGACCAGAAGTACCGCGACTGGGGCTGGCAAGCTGTCCAGGTGAGATCCGATTGAATTAATATTAGAAAATAGTTTATGCCCACAGCATGTATTTAGTTTTTAAAAATCCCGTTGGAACTCTATGATTTTCCGGGATAAATAATAGCCTACGTCACTCTCCCGGTCCTGAACTATATCCATGCAAAAAAAATCACGTCGATCCGTTGCTTTGTTGCGGCGTGATTGAAGGACGAACCAACAAACAAAGACACTTTCGCATTTATAATATTAGTAAGGATATAAAAGCAATGGTATTAATACTGGTAGTCCAAAGCGGAGAACAGAATAGAATAAATTTTTTTTTTATTCAAATAAACTTTTACAAAGTGCTTTCGAATCGTCAAATGAATCCACTGCTGGTTCGGAATGCCGTTCTGATTCGGAGAGTACGTATCACCAGGGCTATTCTGTGAAGTAGTTTTTGTAATTTTACAAATTAATTTGCGATGTCAAGCCATAGATAATTTTTATTTTTTATTGTCCATAAAAAATATAAACAACTATTTCTTATTAGCATACGAGAAACCACCTAGGTTTAAATTGTACGCTATAACAAATATATGAGTAACTGCCTCGTTGGTCTAGTGGTTAGCAAGTTCGACTACGGATGACGAGGTCCCGGGTTCGATTCCTGGGTCAAGCCAAAAATGTATTGGGTTTTCTGTTAAGAAATTTTCAGTACTTGCCCGGAGTTGGGAAGTCGTAGTGAGTCACTCCTGTGCCTCGGAGAGCACATAAAGTCGTCGGTCCTGCTCCTGATCTCCTTCCGGTCGTGTCGGATTTTCCGTCCCATCGGGCTATGAGAGTGATAGAATAGAGAGTTCACCTGTGCACACACACTTGTGCACTATAATATCTCCCGCGCAGATGGCTAATCTCTGTGGAGATTAGCCGTCGTGGCGGGATTCGGTCGGGAGGACATTATTGGAACGAAGTTCCTTATCGCGCGTTGTGAAAGGGGGCTAGACGGAAAAAATTCTTACGAAAAGTTGTCACGACACTTTTTGCTATGTTCGTCGCATGTTTCTCTGTCTGTCTCTCTCTCTCTTATAGAAAGCAAGCCAGATATTTTCATTTCTATTTCGCATTGAACTTCGTTCCATCCGGGTGTCCCTTCACATCTCTCAAGTTTTTATATTTATTTATTTATTTATCAACTCTTACATAAGCTATAGTTATATTATGAGTAACACTGATATTGAATGTCCGCAGGCTCTGGAGAAGCACTGCCGGGTGGAGGGCGGGTACACCGGGCTGGTGAACGTGTACCACTCCACGCCGCTCGGCGACGACGTGCAGCAGAGCTTCTTCCTCGCCGAGACGCTCAAGGTAACATCAACTCAATAGCCCAACGGTTAAAGGTGCGGACTGAAAACTGAAAGGTCGCAGATTCAAATCCCACCCGTTGCACTATTGTCGGACCCACTCCTAGCACAAGCTTTCCGCTTATTTCGAGGGGATAGGAGGTATTAGTCAACTTCAAGCTTGGCTAATATTCTTAAAAAAAAAAAAAAAGTTTGTGCGTGCGTGCGTGCGTGCGTACGTGCGTGCGTGTGTATGTGTATGCTTGTTACTCTTCATCATATGATATGATTGAGGATTGATGATATGTATATAAATGAAATAAAAATTTACTTGTTTTTTTTTTTAACTCTCCTAAGTCGATTCAACATGGGTTTAGTCATCAATATTTTTTTTTTGGCAAAAATGTTTTGTTTTCGTTTGACTGTAAGAACAACAATACAATTTACTTACATCTCCTTCTCCTCTTACAGTACTTATACCTCCTGTTCTCTGATGACAACCTGTTACCGCTGGACGAGTGGGTGTTCAACACGGAGGCACACCCCTTCCCCATCAAGGACAAGAACCCCCTATACCGCGCCGCCACTAAGCCCATACTCATCGAACGCGAAGACAACCGCCTCTAGACTCAAGTCAAAGTGAGTTCTAACTCAAGTTGAAGATATCCAAGTACTGGGGTAAACGTTTACAAAGTATACGTTTCAGATTAAATTAATTGTTTTCTTACCACAAGATCACTTATAGGGACTTTTCCTCAAAGACGCTTTAAACAGCAATATGTAATATTAACACGAAATAGTTATGCACCTGATTTGAGAACTTTCACAGGACAGAGGTTACTCAAGTTTCAATTCGATTGACCGTATAGGAATTCGTTGACATTATTGTCAAAGTGAAAGTCAAGTGAAATGAACCATAAATGCATTTGATTAGAGCTCAATTTCGTGCATGCATTCTTATACGAGGCGCTCCAAATGAAAATCGGTTGTACTGAATTTGTGACCATAAAGCGATATAGTCTAAGGTTCATTTTACTTTGAGGCTAATGCCAACGAATTCTTATACGATCAATTAAATTAAAACTCAAACTAACCCTGCTGTAGTCGTCGATTGCTGTTATTTTGATCTGATATTGACTCTTTGTGAGATGAATTCCCTATTTTAATCTTAAGGTAACCATGGCCTGTACCTAGTTCATACAAAGATGAACGATGTAATTTCATTATCATAGAGCAGATATATATTTTTTTCAGTTGTAACTATTTATCTTGATTGAGTTGTACACAAAACTTGAACTTCAAGCGGTACTTGTTCACAACGAACGTTGTGACTTATGATAAGAATAACGCCAAAATCTTACCTCTTTCGATTTAGTTTTCATAATTTTCGTATATTATATTCCGGTATTTTGGCGTCTTGGTCCTAATTTTATTTTCTTGAGATAATTGGGCCATATTTAGTCATGACAAATTTTACCCTTTACCCTCCAGAAAACTTGTAAAAGGAGAGGGCATGACGATATAGCCACGGGTTAATTTGGATCGTCGATCTATCAGATTTCTGTCCACTCGTTGGCCAATGTAAACTTACAACAAAACTACTTTACCTTTCTTATAGAGTTTTTTACTTTATAATTTAAGATCAGAATTTCTGTAATATACTTACAATATTTATAGCTGTTTTTTTCCTAATTTCTATCCCATTTAATGATTTATTTAATAAAATAATTATATTCGGTAGGTAACTAGACAAAAGAGCTTGCAGGCGAAAGCATATCTGGATATAAAAATAATAAAATATTAAAGTCAATAGTAAATACTTACATTTGTTATTGTAGGCCAACTGTAGCTGTACATTAAAATTTAAAGCCACTTCCACACTAAGTAAACTTTGTGTTACGTGTCGTGTTCGGCTTCAATTGTTGTGCTGTGCACTTGTGCAGCCGATTTATAGTGTTGCTGAAAATAAATTATTTTTATCTAATCAATAATGTGATAAATCACCAACACACAGATTCTATTTCCCCATCGTCGAGTAAACTTTAACCGAATCGTTTAATTTTGACGTTTTAACAATTCCTCGATTAAACATTACGGAGATGGTGAAATATATGCTCTTTATAAAGTTAAGTGTTATCCTTAGTTTTTTTGTGGTTCTCAACTAAGCAAAAATAATTTGTTCTTTAAAATTATACACTCGTGTTTGTATTTTTACAACTTTTAAAAGCACTATGTGGCATTTTGAGAATTTCTCACTTAAAATAACGGATCATGCGTGTGATTTATATTGGGTTAAAATATTTTTTCTATAAATAATCTTTAATCACAATCAATCAATAAACACGATATCATATCGTAACCATCTATTTTATTGATCGATGGT
This sequence comes from Hipparchia sbordonii, assembly GCA_038048805.1. Taxonomy (NCBI): domain Eukaryota; kingdom Metazoa; phylum Arthropoda; class Insecta; order Lepidoptera; family Nymphalidae; genus Hipparchia; species Hipparchia sbordonii. Next base: position 10,563,156 of record CM076104.1, on the reverse strand, counting down.
CGCAGCACAATCATCAGTATCTGTTGGAAAAAGATTAAGTCTAAAACAAAGATTATGTGCAAAAAACCCATTTTTACTAATGCGGACGCGGCTTTAAATGTTGCTTTTTTGTAATATAAAATTGCGTAATTTTGTAAAGGACTCGTTTTATTCTTTTCTTAATATAAGAGGAATTATTGTTAAATTATTTAATTTATATTATTATATTATGATATAATGCAATACTTAAAGAAAACATAGAAATCTATTACTACGCCGCAATAAATATAAAACATTTCAAAAATTCACAAAATAAAAACATTTCAGACAGTTCACCAAAAATATACTTAAGGGGAGGGTAAGGTTAATTCGGCAAAAAAAAGGCATGTTTTCAAGATTTTTTTTTGGCAATACAGATGGTGTTAGTTTATTCATTCGATCCACACATGATAATGTAACTTTAGAACAATATTCTCCTAAATTTTCATTGCAAAATATCAAAAATTGAGCGAGTGACAGTGAATTTCCGGACGCGCCTCGAGAAAAAGTTGTTTTGCGGTGCCCATCATAACTCGCAACCAAATCATCTGAAATAAAAAAATCAAAATGCATTCATTAAAGGAGATGTTTGTCGAGGTATTCACGAGAGGATTTTTTTTTCTTTCGATTTTTCGATTTTTCGTAGCACTTGGAAGCCAAAAACCAGATTTTCGCTAAAAAAAACGGCTAATTTGCTGTTGTAAAAAAATTGATAATTATTGAAAAAAAAAAAGCTCTCGACAATACCTGGGGAATTATGTGAAGAAACACTGTGCAAAATTTCAAAACGATTGGTCCAGTAGATTTTTAGTTATGGTGGGCACGGACTTCAAAAATGACAAGTCTCAGAAAAACGCTTTAAAGTTTTGCGTACTGAAGTATTCAAGATAAAATTCGACAATTTTTTTATACTCACACAGAGTCGTTGATGCCAGGTCCGTCACTTGTTACTACTCAGCACAGCATACAGCGTTTAACTGATGCATAGATCATGCATCGAATATACTCGACTTTACCTGAACAGGCCTGTTTGGGCCGGGTGGGGCTGTAAAACCTCAGGCTGGCAACGGACGCTGAAATACTCATAACTTCGTCAATTTTGCCCCGATCGACTTGAAATTTTAACACAATCTTCTTGAGATATTATGCATTCAATTAGAAAAATAAAAAAAAAATCGAAAAAAATAAATTTTAATACCTTACCCCCCCCTTAAGTACATTATTTTTGGTACAATTATAAACCCTACCTTGAATAGAATCTCTCTTATAATTTTCACTATTTTTTTTTAACTCGTTAATACCAAAATGTTTTTTGATTAAGTTTGGATTTTAGGACAGTTTATTGTCTTTGTTTTATTTTGTGATCTAAACGATAGAAAAGATAATATTTTTGTCTTGACATAATAAATATGATCTTGAGAACGCTCGCATGGTCGTGTTTATGTACAAATAAACCGAATATAATTTCAAATAGGGTGTGATATTTTAAAAGTTTACTTAAGTCAATTATAAAAAAGAAGGTTGAGCTTGACAACCTATATTACTTTGTGTATAAATAAATATTAGCCATATTTAAATACATAACTTAATAATGCGGCTGCAGGATTAACCGCTTATAAACAAATATACATTATATTAATAAAAATTTATAAAATATGGTAGTTAATAGAATTCATAGTAAAAATGATATTAAGTAATACTCGCAAATAATAATTCAACAAATCCATAGCACTGGGTAGTAACCAGCTAACCGATTTATACATATATACATAAATATATTAATGGATAACTTTTAAATCACCATATTTATTAATTTTATTCTTTTGTTAACTTATATTCTTATCAGATCTCATTTTATATTAAAATTATCGTAAAATAAAATATTGCATTTGTATGTTTTATATTTAAATAACATTATTAAGTATCAACTGTGAAATCAGTAATTTTAAAATGATAGAAATTGTTAGGCGTTTTTCATATCTGTATACTTAATATATTAAAACTTATTATTAGTAACCAAACATGAAACATGTTAATACATTAACTGGCCTATTTATCAATATGTTAAATATATTATTCATTAATATTGTTTCTGTAATTTATATATTATTATAAGTAACAGGGAATATACGTGTGGTATTTCAAATTTTTTTGCCCGTAACATGGCGGCATTTAAATCAGCCGATTCTAATGGCAATTTTAAATAATTATTTTCATGTAAGTATTATATACATTTTCATGATATGTCATAATATGAATGATGCGATAGATGTTTTTCTATGTTATGGGGATGTATAGAATAAATATTAAAAAATACATGCATATACCCTTTTCCTTTTCTTCAGATTCCTTTGAATAGCAACATTTAGGGAGCAGTGCACCCACGATGACATGATGTCGTTTTGTCAAGCTTAATTATAACTTAGCAACTTGTAGCCCTGTCATATAAGAAGAAGGTAGTTCAATTTGTGTACATTATGTATATAATAGTGATATATTAATCAATAAAATAGTTTTAGATATTACTCTGTGTGTAGTCGTTAATTTTTAACCAAGGTATGTGTGCGCGGTTGTTGTATGTACTTTTGGAGTTTTCTTATTTTGTTTTGTATAATATCTAAAAATAACTGCCATCTTAATTTCTGTTGTATAAAATATTTATGTGGTTATAAGGTAATAGTTTTATGTGTGAAGACGCAAATACATGATTGTGTTGCGGTGTGTCGTTACGCGACAAGAGGCGATTGAAGTCAAATATACCACTACTACGCACTAGCTGACGCTAACTAATTCTTCTGCATATCAAAAATCTCTTAGTGCACCTTTCGGATACGTACTGAACACGTACCTATTTCCTCCAAATCTAAGTCCACCGGCTAATGCTGTCCTGTATTGTATGTATCTGTCAGCCAGTCACTCATTTATACAACTGTTTTACAAGTATAGATCAAGACACTCTATTATTTCCTTTTCTGGCAAACGCAGTGACGTGTTTATGCTCGTGGCTCGCCCAGTTTATTAGTTGATCGTCGCGCCAGATTGCGTTGCGATACACAACAACACAGTAATGTGTCTGCAGCTTAATGATGACTGATAAATCCAATTTTTTACGACTAAAATATTGACGCGAGTTTCTCTTAACGCAGTTTATTCTACTAGAGGTCAATGACAGAGTACAAAAAGATATGCATTCAATGTCGGTCAACGGGCATAATGGCTGATACACACTATTTCAGTAGCATTCCAGTTCTATCATCGAACTTAGTACCTATAGTCATTGTAACAACTAAACATAAGTTTAAGTGCCAGTAGTGTAATGAACGCACCGAGTAAACCGGTTTTGTGATTTTCAGGCATTCCACTTTTCTAAAATCTAAAAAAATCTAGTCTACTGATCAGACTTTATTCTTAAATAACCTATCAATAACTGAAATCATTTCCGTCATTCGCTTTTTTTTTTAATGGACGGGAGGTACCTATCGTGATTTACTTTATATTTGAATACATGGCCATTTAGCGGTAAAACGTTTTTAAAACTGAAACAACTTTAGGTTTCAAAATGGCTGTGACACACGTATGGACAAATAGATGGACGGGCTGAATTAAGCCTGGCAATAGACGTCCGATTTTGTTTCCGATTGTCTGATCAGGCAACCGGATCGTATTTACTCGATACACATCCGATTTTTCCGTCAGGCTTTTTCTGAACTCAGTCGTTCCCGAGCTATCATCCCGAGTGCTTGCGTTTGGAGCAAAGCAGAAGAAAAGAAGATGGATGACGAGTTAATAGAAATAGAAATATTTTTTATTCAAATAAACTTTTACAAGTACTTTTGAATCGTCAATTAATCTACCACTGGTTCGGAATGCCGTTCCTGCCGAGAAGAGCCAGCAATAAACTCGGCGGTCGCTCTTTTCAAAAAAAATTTTTTTTACAATAGGTAACAAAACTATGCTATGTGGGTAGTTCTACGATAAGAGGTAACTTGTGCGGCAATCAGTTTAAAATAAAAATTTTACTTTATATGTTGTTATTTTTGCAATGAAACACATCACCTAAATGTACTTTATTAAATAACATCACGATTCAATGCCTAATTAAAGTATATTTTTCTGAAATTCCTTATAAAGCCTAAAAAAGTCTCTAACCTGGCCTGTCCCTCTGTCGTTTTCAGTTTAATTTTAAACGATACATATTTTTTTTGTATCAGTTATTAAACTAAAGTATGTTAAACACAAATTTCAATAAATGTATTTAAGTATTGTTAAGGAAAAATAGAAAAATATTTATTTATTTGCAATATATTTTACACTTTACTTTTGTCCCACTGTTTTTGGGTATCTACTCTAGAAAATTTCATTCCGCTACTACAAACACTAATATAAAACGGCCATATTCCAAAAATTGCTCAAAGTCATCTACGGACGTGAAGTTAGTAATGCAAAACACGTGAGCCGCTAAGAGCGCCTCATTTGTTAGTTGTTGCGACCGTTGATTCGAAGTAGTCGTTTCGCGAGGTCATTGTGTCTCTCACCTGGCAAGTCATAAAAGTTATATTATTCATTCAATTTATTTGCATTTACTGGACTAATTTAAAAACGATGGACTAGTGAAAGTGTGATACATAATGTACCGAAAAACTTCTTATGTCAATTAAAACAATACAATTTATCATGAAAACGTCTCTCACCTGCCATATTTCACCTGGCAAGATAAATGTCAGGAGAGAAACTTGTTGACCAGGGGAGATAAGGTTAGTGCAAACAAACAAAGTCAATAAAGTCAACAAAGTCAACAAAGACAAAAAAGTCAAAAAAAGTCAAAAAAGTAAAAAAAAAGTCAAAAAGTCAAAAACCGTCAAAAATGTCAAAAAAGTCTTTTTTGACTTTTTTTGAATTTTTTGAATTTTTTGAATTTTTTGACTTTTTTGATTTTTTTGATTTTTTAATAAAATATGCATAAAGTGACTTGCCCTTACGTGAAAAGATAAATAAATAGGACAAAAATCGTAATATAAGTGTTTAATGAAAAAACAGCTACTTTTCTCCGTAGCCGTATTCTCTATGGACTTAGAACCTCTTATCGTAGAATTACCCATGTATACAGTGTTTCCACAATAAAGTTTCAAAAATGCAAAACAATCCAATGCATGTTAAGACAGGCAGGCAAAAGCAGACCCATTCCCGTTGGTGGCACCCGTTCACGAGCATGACGCAGGATTCAGCCATTGCTTCGCTCAACCATATTTGAGGGAACGTAACAACCCGCACCACACGACACCACCACAGAAATTTTAAAGAGAGGAAAGAGAAAGAAGAAAAAACGTCGCTATTGAATTCATCCAATCAATTTGACAAGACTTACTGAGAGTCATTTCTATTTAAAACATCCAAAATAATTCATAATAATAATAATTTTATTATGAATATTTAGACCTTGCCCACGAGATTACCGCCATGTGGAATGTTGATTCAACTGGATTCAACGATTGTAGTGCCGATGGTCGTTTCAGTCAATGGTCTCATAGCGAAAAGTTTCGATCAACATGAAACTTTCGCTTAATACTTGGATCAAGAGCAGGGTACAGAAGGCGGTACTCCTTGAGACGGCACGCATTGTGAGGAGGTTCCTCACTCTGGAGCCCTGACCACTGGCTGCTTAGGTCCCTATCCCGCAGCAAGTGGGACCCATTTATTTTATTGTTTTTATTGATGTTTTTATATTTATATTTGTATAATGTATATTTGTAATCATTTTTAAAAATAATAAGATAAATGTGTTTAAAAATAAATGATAGACATAATTTTATTATTATGAATTATTTTATTTTATTATTATTTTTTTTTTTCATAATTTTCGCCCATTATTCGAACCACAACGATGCGTCCACACAGTGTCAGCGCTAGATTTTTTGGGCCCTAAAAAATCCCAATAAGCAAAATTCCGCCCTAAAAGCCCTAAGTTGGGAACCCTGACTGGCAAAATCGGAAGGAGTAACCGGATGTCTATTTTGTCTCATACTAGAAGTATGTAGACCGCGCCTTCAGGCAACCGGACCGACAGTAAAATCGGAAACGCCTCGCGCCCGTTTCCGACTCAGACGTCCGATCCGGCCACCGGATCGGACGTGTATTGACTGTTCATACAAAGTAATGGCTTCAACGCCTTCCGGTAGCCTGATCAGGCTACCGGATCAGACAATCGGATGAAAAAACCGGACGTGTATTTCCAGGCTAAACCACGTATTTAAATGGTTATCGCATATATTTATTAGACGACGTTTATTTGTAGCATTCTATATAAAAATCTATACAAAGCCATTCATTCAGTTCAAGTACTGGAAAGAAGTAGATCTAGCAACTGGAATCATATGGACCGGCCATAAAATGTTACCGACCGTTCTAATAAGTAGTAACCATACGTAAACTATGAGGGTGAAGAATTACAAGCATGAAGTACGTTGATAGACTCACGATCGAATCCTGAATATCTCTTAGGCTGAAATCTATAGACAGCAGTTTCACTCAGCTCAGGCTCAAGACAGAGTTAAATCGAGACAAATTTATGTCTGAGCATATTTGTGTCTCGTTTTAACCTCTATCTTGAGTTTGAGCTGAGTCATAGCACGCTTTGTAGATCTCAGCATTAGTGCTTTAGAGTTTTTTTAAAAATTTATCGACTGTTTGTTGACTTTTGTTGTATGGACAAAATCATTTCAAACATTCTATAATTTTTGTGATTCTATGTAATCTACTCAGAACTTACAAAAGTGGCTTTATGAATTCGCCGGTAACCATAAATTAAGTACCAAAAGCCAAAAAGATGACTCTGAAGTTATTAATTACGTATGAAATATGTAAAGTATACCGAATTATCTCGCGTTAATGTTTTACTGTTATACTTAATCCTCTTATTTAAGGATGTATAATTAAGTAATTAATAAAATTAATTATGAATACAATTGTTTTTATTTCCTTGCTTTCATTACAGTCGGCATCCGTTGCGTTCTACTTAAAACTTTATTATTTATATTATTTTTGCATAAAACTTAGTTATTTTAAGAGCAATCCAATTAAGTATGTAGGTAAAGTACGCACTTCGATTGTATAAAAAAAGTAACTGATATCTTTATCACTGCTAGTTTTATTACATGACATCATGCTGTCGCATTTGTGACAGAGGTCCTATATGTTTGAAGCCGTAACAATGTAGCTACGAAATCGACAGTGCGTTACGATACACTGCGACCTTTACTACGACACTAATTTGGGACACTTTCTAGAATTACTACTTTTTTAGACAGCAAGTTTTTTTCAATGAATTTTTTAAGTTATTAACTATTACGATAACACTCTTCAGCTAAGTAGATTTTTATGTAATAAAGAACTGCGTCTCGATTCTCTAAAAATGATTGCATCAGTGCACATTGTGTTATTTTATTTCAAAATCGGACATCCCTTTTTTATGATACTAATCGAAACTTTAAGCTTTTTTTAATGCTAGAGTAGAACACCCAGAAGTTAATTCTGTTTAGAACCGGAGTTATAAATTTATTTATGGTTACCAGAAAAAAACTAAGAAATGCTGTAACTTTCTATGTAACGAAAGTTTTTAAGTTTCAATTATAGCATGCTATAAAATCAATTAAGTGCTATTTTTGGAAACATATAATTAATTTCTAAGTGAACAATAAAGGAAGATATGTTTTTTTAACTAATTTTGAAATTAATTTTTTTCTCATCTTTGTATAGATATTAGCATCTAATTTTCACATATTGTATTTATTAGTGCTATGTTAACCTGCCTGTATAATATCAGATACGTAACACTCGGAGTAATTGAATTTTAAAAATTTCATTTTATGCAACTCAATAATAATCCCTGAAAAACATAACCCTCCGTTTCCACAGTCGGATAAAAATTCTTTCTTTCAGCCACTTTTTTAGAATTTTCTCTCGTACATTTGTAATTAAGATCTTTGTGACAACCCTAATATCATTGAAATTGTAAAATCTCATATCTCCAATGTCCTCATAGATTTCTGTGTGATTTTTTTTACTAGTAACAATACAGTTACGAGGTATGTTTTCAGATAGATATCTACTGCTAATCGTAAATGGTTTATGAGAAAAAAAAAAATGTAAAAATCACAAAATTAAGAATATTAACTTTATTATTAATACTAAAATTATTTTGTTTAGCTTATAAAATGCCCTGTATATAATGCCACTTTGACCTATAAATAATTGTATAAATATCATATGCAATTCTTTTATTTCGCCTTTTTCTGAAAATACAGAATTTTCTAAAAAAAAATATTACTCCGAAGTCCTAAGTGTTACGTATCTGATATTATACAGGCGGGTTAACGTAGCACTAATAAATACAATATGTGAAAATTAGATGCTAATATTTATACAAAGATGAGAAAAAAATTAATTTCAAAATTAGTTAAAAAAAACATATCTTCCTTTATTGTTCACTTAGAAATTAATTATATGTTTCCAAAAATAGCACTTAATTGATTTTATAGCATGCTATAATTGAAACTTAAAAACTTTCGTTACATAGAAAGTTCCAGCATTTCTTAGTTTTTTTCTGGTAACCATAAAAAAATTTATAACTCCGGTTCTAAACAGAATTAACTTCTGGGTGTTCTACTCTAGCATTAAAAAAAGCTTAAAGTTTCGATTAGTATCATAAAAAAAGAATGTCTGATTTTGAGGTAAAATAACACAATGTGCAGTGTAACGATCACAATGGGCTCTGATTGGCTGGTACCCTCCCGCTATTGGTTAAAATGCATTGATGCAGCAAGAACGCCATAAATTCAGCCAATCAGAGGCTGATTGGCTGAATACACTGCAATTATTTTTAGAGAATCGACACGCTGTTCTGTAAAAATCTCAACATTCCTAGGTAGGTACCAGCTATTGCTGCTTAAACTGAAAAATTATCTTAATTCTCCTTAGCGTATAACTATGTATGTAGTAATCATTTTATTAGTAGGTACCTAGTTAGTAATTCAGGGAAAGTGCCCTTAATAATGTACTGGGTTTTGAAACGCTCAATATTTTTGTTGCCACTTAGGTCAGAGTTGGACACTGAAAAACGGAAATTTCTCATAAGGCTTAGGACAAATCGAGCGAAATTCCGCTCCAATGTGCACCATTGCGTATTAGGAGACGGTTACCCTCCCGCATTTCTCCGCAAATCCGCTTGGAACCGCGGCATTTTGGCAATTATTACCTACTTTGTGCTATTATCCTCCTTTACCAAGATCGCAGAATACAAGTGGAATTCAGCTTAGAACTAAAGCGTCATGGTTTGAGCAGTATTTCCAAGATTTGTCGCTGGCCTAAACTGCTCAACCTCTGAATTAACACTTGTTATTTAATTAAGATCGTGTTCTATTAGAAAGCTTTAAAATTATACATGAGCAAACGAACTTGGGCACGAACAACGAACCTACCCAAGAAAACTTACTATTGGAACATGATACTTGTTAATAATATAATTATTATTATTATAATATGTATGAAGTTGTAGTATTTAAGAAACAATGTAAATTTCAGTTATTAATAAAACATGTTTACATAATATCTAATTTGTTTTATTTCATATTTTTCCTAATGCTAAAAAAATATAATAAGACATAACTTTTACCCCGGAAATATTTAATAAATAGATATAGGAATACTAACGTCTAAACGTTGAACTGATCTTGTCGAAATTTGGCACAGAGATAGCTTGTACTCCGGAGATGGGCTATTTTTTTGAATCTCGTCCCAACTTCGGATAGGACGGTGTGCATATGTGGAGGCCTCTGCCCAAATTCTTTTGTTCTGGTAAATAAAGAACACCTCTTGAATTCGCCTTCCAGAAATAGATTAGGTAATTCATATAAGAGTTCTAATTAGCATTGGTCTTTACCAATGCTAATTATTCCATTTTGCTCAAACTAAAAAAACCACTCAATAGGTTCATTGTTCATGATTAATTATCGTAGCATCATCAAAGTAGATTGCTTTATTTTGCTTTGATTGTTTAATTTTGTGTGTGCAAATCTAAGAGCCCCAAGAGCAATCTGAGCCTAGAAACAAAAAACTTGACCTATAAAAAGCATATATTAGAGATACCATACAAGGGCGGCGGCGGCAAAGGAGGTAGGGTAGATACCTAAATGTCGAGACATGATTGCGCACCCTAACATTTGCCAGCGAAGCCCGAAACGTCCAATTAGGCAGATGGCTTTGTTTGTTAAATCGTCTAGTTAGTCTTTATAGCTTGGGGTTTATTGGGACTGTAAAGTTCAACTTTCGTTGTGATACGTCTAACGTAAGAATAACGTGGGGCGGAAAGTACCTAGTAATTGTTAGGAAGGTAGTACGATCAAAATTTTCTAAACTGACCGGGAGATCAGATCGCACGCTAGTGGCCGAATTAAAGAAACTTTTTTGGGAAATCACAAAAAACTAATAATTTTTTATTAATTCAAATAAATCTTTACTTACATTTTTGTCGAAATAAACAGCTGAAGTCCTAAATGCAAAACGTTTTTTTGCGATTTGCCAAAAAACAGTTTTTTTAATTCGTTCACTTTAATAGATAATAATAGGTATTATTAGCATAAGATAAAATTAATTCCTACTAAAAATTTACCCCATAAAGTACGAAATACATAGCTGTAGGTATAGTTCGAAGAACCGATGGTTGTTGGACTCTCGAGATGGGACCTCGCAACGGAAAGCGCAGTGTTGGAAAACTTCCCACAACGAACAATGGGATTCCCGACGACATCAGACGAGTTGCAGTTAGTCGCTGGATGAACAGGCGGCACAAGACAGCGGCATATGAAAGTCCATACAAGAGATATATCTATGTTCTGCAGTGGACAACTATCCATTGATAATAAGAAGAATTGTCTATCTATGTAGTATCTATATTTGTAGGTAAATAAGTTTATCATTGTATACTTATACCTACGGATATCACATAATTTGTACCAAGCTAATTTCAGATAACTACGACCCAGTATTGAAAGAAAGTGAATCAACCTTAGTAGCTGTGGCACAAATCACGACAACGTAGTCGTAACCAGATCCAACACCTTAATTAACCGTAGGAAATCAAATATTGTTTCAGCGAGCGTCAAGACAATGTTCTTTATGGGTTCGGGGCGCTCCCTGTCCCCATTCGAACCACCAAAGGGTGGTGGGGTTGAGTTGCGCTGAAAATAGGTTTTACCATCAGGACCGCTGAAATAGTACCGCGTGTCTCGAAGAGACGAACGCGCCCGAGCGCTCGCTGAAATACCTTAGCTTACATAGGTTACTATCTGTGAAAAGCAGAACTATTTTAGTTTGAAAGGTATTGCAATTAAGTAGCTGAAATGAAATCGTGAGATGAAACATTTTCATCTAAAAAATTAGTTTCAATAAAATAACTATAAATACTGGTTTTTTGGTTTATCTACCCAGTTAGTTTTCTTTATTGTTATCATATCAAATAGATACATGCTTAAATAAAAGGCGCGGGATTTGTGGATTTTCGATAGATCCTAGAAAGTGTACAACGTCTTAAAACTCATTCTACAACATGCATATCATTTTGATCATCGCATATTTGGCGTGCCTGATATTTGAAGGTAAGACCGAAATTAATATTTTCTTACTACATAGGTACTAGCTGATGCCCGCGACTTCATCCGCGTGGATTTAGTTTTTAAAATCCCGCGGGAAGTTTTTAATTTTCCGGGATAAACAGTAGCCTATGTCACTCTTCAGGTCCGATGCAAAAAATCACGTCGATCTGTAGCTCTGTTCAAGCGTGATTGAAGGACAAACCAACAAAAAAACACTGTATCGCAATTATAAAGTAAGGATTACTAAGGAATTAATAAGTAAGGATTTAGATTGTTCTTTGAAAATTCGATGGAATGGGTCAACCTAACTCATTGTCTATAAATGACTGCTGCAATGTGACGATTGTAATCTCATTGGCTGGTCCTCTTTCACTAATGGTTAAAATGTTAAAATCCATTGATGCAGCAAGAATGCCATAAATTCAGCCAATCAGAGGTGACTGTAATCGTATGCGTCGGTAACAATCACTCTTAGACAATTCCACAACTGAAAAATATCAACATGACGTCTGTAGTACCATCTCTTTACTTTCGCACTTATATAATTTTTCTTTTAGTTTTAGTTTTTTTTAGTACAGGTTGTGTGTTTATGCCGTTTTTTTATGGTATTTTCTTGAAAATATACTGAGCCGATTTTAATTGAGAACGAATCACTGAAACTTCTCGGCGGGTTCTGATATTATAATATATTTTGCTGCTATTGGCCATAGGCCTTAAATAATTGCAATAGCGTTTTAAAGTTTTTACTGTTCTTGAAAAATTACTAGGCTGATCTTGATGCAGTGTTACGGTAAATCTGTTCATTCCTTAGGGAGCTACGAGGGAACAAACAGACACACAAATATACACGTCAAACTTATAACACCTCGTTTTTCCGTCGGGGGTTAAAAATAGTAATAAAAGTTAGTTTCGTCCAGGGCAGACAATACACGTCACGCCAAAACTACACAAAATGGAAAGTGAGAACTTTACAGTGGTGCGCGCGCGCCGCGCTTTACCTACGGGGTTGAAGAAATGAACAAACAGTTCCCGTACTGCAATACGTATACGTGCATTACTTCCTGTACATTTTTTCTGGTGACTATGAATATTATATACTTACTTAAAAACAAGAATACTTATCAGGAATATAAGTATCTCTTAATATTGTGTATGGAAATGGTACGGAAGCTTAAAAAATTCAACTCCGCATTGGACGTACCTAAAACTATGACTATTAACTGCAACTTTACGAAGGTCAGTTTACACCGTAATGCAGGGGAATGTGTTAGAAAGTTTCCACGGAGTTCTCTGAGTGCGAATCAAATTCACAGTTTGGCGATGTCAGGTTACATACACCCTTAAAAGTAATAACTATCAATAATATGTAGTATCCTAGATTAATTTATGTTTGGCACCCTTAAAAAGTAATAACTGTCAAGTAGGTAAATAGTCCTATTTAATCCCGAATTAGTTTATGTTTAATATTTATGTTCTTAACTACTACATAAATATTGAAAACTATCAAAAGCCCAACTACCAATCAAAAGAAAACATTAGCTCAGCTTCCCATTCTTCTAATCCAATGTTCTAACCGCTCTTTCTTATATGTAAGAGCGGTGTTTCTCAGATTAGAAAGAGACGATAGGCGGTTTATCCCAGAATCCAGAGGCTCAATGGGAGCGAGCGTGAGAAATAAGGGGTGCTGATATTCCCGTTTTACCAGGACAACACGAATTAGTAGGAGCCGTGTGAGAACACATTTTTGTAAAGGCCTAGGGCTAATGACTTTTTATTACAATGTCCTTTTTATAACTATTCGCCGTATCACTGACTGACTACATACTTACTAAGGTGTTTAAAATCTAACAAGTTTGTCTGGCTTAAAATGAACTGAAAAGCTTGAATAATAAAAAACACACAAAGAAACAATTAATTTTTCTCAAACATGCATGGAAATATTGTCATTATTTTCGAAAAAAGAACACGCGAAGTACATATCGAATTGTCGGACAAAGAAAATCAAATCCATTGCAGGAGCGTTTTTTGAATTTGGAACATTACAACGCTCCGCGAAACAGTTTTTGTTTTTTTTTTTAAATATTGCAGGAGCTTTGTCATCATTACAAAGCTCCTGCAATATTTAAAAAAAAAAACAATAATGCCGTTTCATACAACAGTATGAAATGGCGTGCTTGGGTTACTAAATACTCTTTGATCGGATCTCTTTGGTCATTCTTGGCATACCATAGTCTCTTTGCTTAGTACAAATTGCGTTTACGTGGCTGTATAGCCATAAATGCGTTTGCCTGTCGGCACAGATAATAAAAAAAAATTGGCGGTAAAGCTGAAAATTCGTCTTGATTTGTTATTTACATACCTACTTAATAAATATAAATTTAATAATAATCAAAATGAGTTCCAACGGTTCAGAGAGTGAAATGGAGATTGATTGTACCTACTCCACCAGATTTAAACCAAAATGGCGGATGGATTTGGATGTATAATATAAAAAGTGTTTTATTTCCCTGCATTCTTTTGAGAAAAGCACTATATATGCCTCGGCGGGAAATGGCAATTGCCTGTCTCGTATTTAGTGAAGTCCTCGCCTACGGCTCGGCCTTCAAACTCATACTCGACCTGCAATTGCCTACTTCCCTGCCTTTGCAATGTACTATTGCTGTACTCACATCACTCGCTTTAAAAGCGCTGCCCCAGTAAGGAAAAGTCTTATTAGGTACCCTCCTACCAAAGTTTCTTATTTTGTTTGCTAACGAAACGTTCAGAAATTCCGCACACTAACATTTATTTTATTTATTAAGCAATAATTCATAATATTATGCTGTATTATTTAAAAATAAACTATTCTTTTTCATAAATAAGTGTTTAATCATTTTTTTTTGAAAATATATTTTTTAAGTTCTAAAACTTTTCCCTTTCGAAAAATCAGGAATCAGAATCAGAATTTATTAATTGCGTTATACACATAACTGTTACAAGATGTTACAAGGTATCATACTTTGTAGTAGGGAAGCCCTAACGGGTTTTGGGATTTTACTTAAGCGCGGCAGTGACCCTTGCACCTTGTGAAATACTCCCACCATACCTGAGCGTTTTTAAAAAAAATCGGTCGTTAGAAAAACTCGAGCGCGTCAGATTAAGGCAAGGTAGGTAAGTTACATGCAGAAAAGTGTGCATTTAAATAATCTGACAATTTGAGCATGACATAAGGAAATGGGAGAGTCACAAAGCTACAAAAAAAAAAAAACGTCGTTTGGACATTCTCGAGCGCGGTTTATTTATTTTTTTCTTTTTTGAAGAAAATTTGTCACAGATCACGGAAATAACATAGTTAATGTGCCGGATTGCACACATAATGGTCAGATTAAGGTCATTATTTTTCTTTGGAATTTTTGTAAAAACACGTAGGGGCGCATGCACTATTAATATCTGAAGCGCTCGAGTATTTCTTTGTGACTGTTTTTTTTTTTACATTTTGAAAACCCACCCCAGTACACGCTCACACAGAGGTACACGCTCCCCTCACCAGTGAAAGGACATCTAATCTTCACAATCCAATAGGTCCCCACGACACTCGAATAAATCCCTATTTAGGATCTCGGGCTCCCCTACTCAAAATCTTTATGGTATTTTAGATATTGGTGGGTAATAATAACTAAGCCGTCTACATGTGTTATATATATAATTAAGTATGGAAAGCTCCGCCAGGGCGGGTCAGCTAGTTTTCTAAATAATGTGAGTAATATAGGCAGCTCTTCAAAGCTCTTACAAGGTCAACGCATAGCCTTTTAGTTAGTAACAGTCTAAAATGGTCCAAGCCTATTTTATGACTGTGTCAGGGCAGTAAAGCTGAAAGTCATATAACGCCCCATAAGGCGCCGCCCGGCACTCCCCTGACATTTATCCGTAGCCCATAAAAATAAATATCTACCAGGGAAGCATAGCGGGCGAGGGCTTTGTAAAGGCCTCGCCGCACCCCTTTGTCCCGATTTCTCCCATGTCCCACTAACCCTCTTGTACTATTCTACTTTTCTAACATTTAATAAATGTGTTAACCTCAGGAGTTATCAGTAGAATATCTAGTACTTCGATGACTTCACTGCTAGAAAAAAAAAAACAATTTTAACTTCCACTAGGTTTTTTTTAAATCCCGCAGAATCTCTTTGATTTTCCGGGATAATAAGTAGCCTAACTATGTCCAACTCCACGTCTCAAGTAATCTCTGTAGTCCAGTCAAAACAAGGTTTAACCTCTGGAAAATTGCGAAAGTTTTGAAACTTTGCACATCGAATTATGGGTACCTAGGGATGAATATACCAAAAGTCCTCATACGTACGAGGCGAGCTCTAGCGGCAATTAGCGGAAACAGGACCCTTTTTTTGGTTTTTTGTTAATATCTCGAGAACCTTTGGTCAAAGGTAAAAGTGTACTACTACATAATTAAAGCTTATTAAATTTGCAACAATAATAATTATATACATTTTTCTTGAATTCCTAATAATTACCGAGTTTTAGGCCACTAAACGATAGCTTTTTCGAAAAATCACGCTAGCGGCGCCCGGTACAATATGGCATTTGTAATAATATTTGACAATCATGGTTTATCATTTTTTTTTTGGGTACCAAGGGTGATTCAGAAAATAAACTTCACAGTTATGTACAAAAAAAAGACATATTGTTTATTAAACAACTAGCTTTTGCCCCCGGCTTCGCTCACGTTAAGTTAAATTTTTCAAAACCCTATTTTACCCGTTGTACCCCCTTAGGGGTCGAATTTTCAAAAATCTTTTCGTAGAGGATGCCTACGGTCTAATGGCTACCTGCATGCCAAATTTCAGCCTGATCCGTTCAGTGGTTTAAGCTGTGCGTGGATAGATCAGTCAGTAATTCTGTCACCTTTGCGTTTTAAATATTTAGAT
Source organism: Hipparchia sbordonii (assembly GCA_038048805.1). Lineage (NCBI taxonomy): Eukaryota > Metazoa > Arthropoda > Insecta > Lepidoptera > Nymphalidae > Hipparchia > Hipparchia sbordonii. The sequence continues at coordinate 10,546,574 of CM076104.1, read as the reverse complement.
GAAATACAGAAACAATAAAAAATGCTATCAACGCACAGCTTAAACCACTGGACGGATCAGGCTGAAATTTGGCATACAGGTAGCTATTAGGCCGTAGGCATCCTCTACGAAAGGATTTTTGAAAATTCGACCCCTAAGGGGGTACAACGGGTAAAATAGGGGTTTGAAAAATTTAACTTAACGTGAGCGAAGCCGAGGGCAAAAGCTAGTTGTTTAATAAACAATATGTCTTTTTTTGTACATAACTGTGAAGTTTATTTTCTGAATCACCCTTGGTACCCAAAAAAAAATGATAAACCATGATTGTCAAATATTATTACAAATGCCATATTGTATCGGGCGCCGCTAGCGTGATTTTTCGAAAAAGCTATCTTTTAGTGGCCTAAAACTCAGTAATTATTAGGAATTCAAGAAAAATGTATATAATTATTATTGTTGAAAATTTAATAAGCTTTAATTATGTAGTAGTAAACTTTTACCTCTGACCAAAGGTTCTCGAGATATTAACAAAAAACCAAAAAAAGGGTCCTGTTTCCGCTAATTGCCGCTAGAGCTCGCCTCGTACGCCTGAGGACTTTTGGTATATTCATCCCTAGGGACCCATAATTCGATGTGCAAAGTTTCAAAACTTTCGCAATTTTCCAGAGGTTGGGCCATTTTTTGAGGTTTTTTGACTGGACTACTGCGTCAAATATGAAAACGTTTCAGACGTTACCTACGAACTCCTACAATAGGTTACCTGACCTGAGTTGTAATTAATCCTTCCTGTTAAATACATATATTAGATACCTAAATATAAAAGTAAAAAATACTAATTAAGTAAATTGTTTGGAATGACCTCAATTCTGCAACCCTGCGGGATTGGATTTCCTATTTTGCAACGGAAATATATTTAACTAGCCGATGCCTGCGACTTCGTTCGTGGATTGAAGTTTTCTAATTCCCGCGCGAACTCTCTTATTATCCGGGATAAAAAGTAGCCTATGTGTTATTCCAGACTATAATCTATCTCTATGCTTTTCAGAAAAATCGGTTCAGTCGCGGCGGCGTGATTAACAAAACATCCATCCATACATCCAAACTTTCGAATTTATTATTAGTAGGTTTCCTACAAAGTGTACTCAGCTAAAAAAGGCTTCATCTAGAGTCTGTCAATATAAATGTCTAGGCAATTAAGCGATACGTCCAATAGCCGGCGAGAACAGATTACGCGAGGAAAGGGGCACGTCAGGCCGCGGCGCGGGTTGCGTGCGTCCGTGATAAATGACCGCTATTGTCTCTATTAGCCGCCCTCGCCGCCCAAACTGCCCATTGTGATGCCAAAGGATGGGCCTTTAACGCTGGTTGACGTAATAATAATATAAATAAAACCGGCCAAGTTCGAGCCAGACTTGCATACCGAGGGTTACGCTTCCGTACTTTATAAGAAAATTTATAAAGCGACAAACTTTTATATCATATAAATTGTGTAATGACGTTACAATATGAATTTAATAAAAAGTTTTAAAAGAAAAGTTAATTTAATTTTTTTAGCGCATTTAAATAAAAGCTTGTTTTTAAAAAAGTTTTTTACATTTAATTTATTTAGTGTTGAAATTAAAAATTCCCTTGTAAAAGAAAATGCCCAGGTACTATTGTAATTAAATTCATTATTTCGATTACTGATAAGCGAGTTTTATTGTATTTTTATTTTATCTGAAAAAGTTTGCCAATTGTACAGTGTACTCCGCCCGTTTCAGGGTTTACGTTACTCAACAAAGTTTATTTCTAAACAATGGCTTCTAGTATACATATAAGTCATTGATTTCTAACAACAGAATCTATCAATTTACATGATGACATAACTTGCCAAATTTTTTTTTGCCAAATAGATTCCTGATGAATGAATATCTTTGAAAATCTATGAATGCAATTTTTTTCTTTAAAATTGACGCCATGGTTCCGTCCGTGCATCAAATTCCTCTATCTCTAATTATTTATTATTAGTATATTTTATTGAACCTTACGATAATTTTATTGAACCTTATGGTAGTAAGTACCTAATACTATGTTTATATGTATCATATAAACATAAATTACTCATAGTTCTATTTAGGTTTAAAAAAATTTCTCTGCAAAAAATCATACACTGAATTGTTAATTTATTTTGGTTTTTGTAGTTTATACAACGTTTAACAAAAGTGTGAAATAACCCTGAAGGAGGTGAATGTGCTCATGAAACTGAACAACTTTCCCCAAGGAACATAGGTCGAAATGAAAAAAAAATTTGAACCTCCCATACAAAATTGACGATCAGATTTACTATGGGAGGTAAAAATTTTTTTTTCATATTTCGACCTATGTTTCTTGGGGAAAGTTATTCAGTTTCATGAGCACATTCACCTCCTTCAGGGTTATTTCACACTTTTGTTACACGTTGTATATGTTATGTAGTTTTATCTGTATGAAAAATTTAACTCCATTGTTTGGATTATTTTTAATGATAGATCAACGCACTTCGCACGACTGTCTCAGGCAACGTCACGCACCGTATTCCGTATTCGTGCCACAAAGTGCAACGACCTTGTTGCATTGAATGCAATCGTGATGCAAGCCACTGCCACGCCGCTCTGCACGCCTGGTGCCGCGGCCGCGTGCATTGGCCCGTCGCACCGGCCACTTGGCAACCAGACAAACACACAACCCAACACACATTTGTATTTTTGTTAATGTTATCAAGTATCAACTGACCACTCGTAGTCAAGTACAATACCGACCTTCTCTCCTTTGGTATGCACTTGCTACGTCGATCACTTACGAGGATAATTCACATCTATGCAAGCTTATTTCCATTCTACACAAACTTACGTTTTGTAAAAATAAAATTAAGGTTCATAGTAGTATGAATTTTATTTAAATAAAAAGTTGTTTTGATGTTTGTAAAATATTATTACAGAAAATTGTCCTCTTCCACGACTATGCATGTGCAATGCCTTAACAGTCCAACAGAAACTCAAAAGCTCCTGGAAACTTTTTATTAGAACGTTTTTCAGCACCCTGCTTAATAGACTAAACCTGCACTAACAATTATCACCTTTTCACACACCTAAAGCTTTGGATGAAGGATTATTCTAAACCTAGGCGGAAAACCGTTGGAAAACTCGGTTTCCCAAAGCGTAAAATATTAATTGATAAAGAGAGAGTTTACCGTGATTTTACCAATTTTATTTTATTGTTGACAACGAGTTGACAACAGCAGACAACACATCGATGTTGACAACCCAAGAGAATGTAATCACGATGTAATTACTCCGTGTTGACAACTATAAAACTGGAAGTCAAGCAGACATGAATAGTGAAACCTCGGAGGAAAAAAAATTTTGTGTTGGGCTCTCTTATATGTTTGTGGTTGGGCTTAATCTTGATGGTGAACACTCATATAATCAATCCGTGACAGAAACTTTTAAGAATAAAGTTTGTATTGTCATTTGCTTGTATGCAAAATGACAATGAATGCATGTAGTTATGTCTATTGTCAAACACTGAGTATAATATAATCACTTCGTTTTTATTGTTATTGTAAGACGAATCTCTTTTAAACAAATTAATTTGGAGTTTACTTGAGCCGGAAAATTGTGGAAAATAAATAAGATTATTACTCGTATATCGTGTGTTCATAATTTATTATTCCTTGGCTAATATTAAACGTATGTTCGTGACGGTTTTTTTTTGTTATATGCATACAAGGCATCATCGATGAGGCTATATTCATCGATGGCTATTATAGTACAAAAGTTCACGGTAAATACGAATAATTCTAAAGCGATGCAGCTTTTCCCAAAAACAATTGTGTATGAAAAGCGAAATTAAGATTTTAACGAGATATCTAGCTGTGGCTTCTATCCCAATAAAACAGTAAGTACGTTGCATGAATACTTAGGATGTTTCAGATATAATAAATAAATACAGATATAGTAAGGCTTGTTACCTAGTTAGTGAAAATTATTATTATATCAGAGGCAGGTTGGTTTATTAACCCCAACCCTTTCATCGGAACCAAGAGTGCTTTTCTTTAATGTATTTCATTTTTCTTGAGACATCTAAACACTTCAAACTTCTAAAATGGATTCCGTTGGGCCTGCCCATAGATGCCCACCGTGGCCTAACCCTGACCAGTGCAGTGTCAGCTGCCAGTATCCCGCAACCCCCTGTGTATTCATATCTTAAGTTTTATGCTTCCCTGGTGATTTGAATTCAACAAAGTTTAACCCTTTCCTCCAGGTCAAATCCACCAAGTATTTCGGCGGTGGTGGTTGTTTCCTACAGCGACTTCATATTAAACAAAATCACCTTCTCACGTTTATTATGCACCAGTATGTAGGTGGAAATCATTTCTCCGCAGCACCCACGCGCTCATTTTCCCCGCCTACCCAGGGGTGTTAACAAACATCACACAGCCACACACCCAGCATTCCTATGCCGGATGTATTTTATGAAACCCTGTTCGAAACAGATTGTAAGCTTTCAGGTTGGAACTATGCGTAAAACAACCGTTACACTTATATTTAGCACCAAGCTCCTTATGTGGTGCAGTGGGTGGACCGGGCCGGAAACCTTTCCCTTTTTCTGGCCCTTTGTGGCTTCATGTTGCTTGCTTTAAAAAGCTTCCAATATATTATGCAGTCCTATTACATGATCGATCTAATTACGCATATCATTATAACTTTTTTAACTCGACACAAAATGTAAAATAACATAATAAATAGGAGTATGTAGGTAGGTACATAATATTCAACAGCGCAGTTCAGGCTGCTTCACTTTATAACAAAACCAGCATGTCAATTCTCTAAAAATGATTGCATCAGTGTAACGATCGCAATGGCCTGTGATTCGCTGAATTTATGTTGTTCTGCATTTTAACCAATAGCGGGAGGGTACCAGCCAATCAGAAGCCATTGCGATCGTTACACTGATGCACTCACTTTTAGAGAATCGATACGCTGTATCGGATCACAGGTATCGTAAAGAACTCATAATTTTAACAGTCTTCCAAAAAAGGAAGAAGTTCTCAATTCGGCGGGTATCCTTTTTTCTATGTATGTCCACGGATTTCTCCGTGATTTCTGAACCGATTCTCGTGATTTATTTTAATCGGCAGAGGAAGCTTGCGACAATGGTCCCATTAAAATGTTTACCTACTCCTCAAGCCTGATGCTGCAGGGGAACTTTCCACCTAAATTGTGGGCGTCTAGGAACTGTCGATTACGAATTGATATTGTTGGTATTGATTGGTTGGTTGGTTGGTATTTAAGCCCGCCCGACTTCAATAAACGTGTATAAACTAAAATTATTTATTTTTGTACTTTGTAGTGGCGTTTGAAGTCGATTTTTGAAAAAAAAAAAATGTATTGACACGTTTACACAAAGTTATAGGGTACCATACTGGAAGGAAAGTAGGTGATTTTCTCAACGTAAGAGATATTATGCTGAATAAGATTATATAAATGAACTAGCGCACGCCCGCGACTTCGTCCGCTTCTTCAATTAACAATCGACAGTTCCTAAATCCCCACTGTCCCCCCACGGTTTAGGGGGACAGTACACCTGTAGCATCAGGATTAAGGATTTGGATCCCGAAGTTTTTATAGGAGCATCTCGCAAAGTTTTTGTATCGATTAAAAAAGATTCACGCATATTAATTGCAATTAACTATTGGATTAAATTAGTAGACAGACAACCGCGGAGTTCTACTGTTTTCTCGATAGGGAAAATATTCCGGATCAGTGGAGTTTTGTAATATTTGTTTTGGTAACTTTTCAGTTTATAACAAAAACAGCTTTATATCTTAAGCAAAAATAAGCATATTATTTTAATAGATTTTAAATACATATCAAAAATTCCGAGGCCGGCGGGATTCGAACCCACGTCTCTCTGGGAATCGCGCCCAAGTGTGTTAACCGCTACACCACGGCCGAAACATACGTCAGCCACGAAATTAGTGATAATTATGTATCCACTTTTTTCAATCAGTTTTATAGCAACTGTTAGCGACATCTAGTAGCGACACATTACAGTTGTCGATCTACTTTTTTCCAAGACACCATATTACAATGGAGCTCTTAAGAAATTATAGATGCCACATTGCTTGTTACAATTTTTAATTTTTTATTGAAGTGTTAACCTACACTTAAAGGAAATAACCTAATAGATTTTAAATACATATCAAAAATTCCGAGGCCGGCGGGATTCGAACCCACGTCTCTCTGGGAATCGCGCCCAAGTGTGTTAACCGCTACACCACGGCCGAAACATACGTCAGCCACGAAATTAGTGATATGTATCCACTTTTTTCAATCAGTTTTATAGCAACTGTTAGCGACATCTAGTAGCGACACATTACAGTTGTCGATCTACTTTTTTCCAAGACACCATATTACAATGGAGCTCTTAAGAAATTATAGATGCCACATTGCTTGTTACAATTTTTAATTTTTTATTGAAGTGTTAACCTACACTTAAAGGAAATAACCTAATAGATTTTAAATACATATCAAAAATTCCGAGGCCGGCGGGATTCGAACCCACGTCTCTCTGGGAATCGCGCCCAAGTGTGTTAACCGCTACACCACGGCCGAAACATACGTCAGCCACGAAATTAGTGATATGTATCCACTTTTTTCAATCAGTTTTATAGCAACTGTTAGCGACATCTAGTAGCGACACATTACAGTGTCTTGGAAAAAAGTAGATCGACAACTGTAATGTGTCGCTACTAGATGTCGCTAACAGTTGCTATAAAACTGATTGAAAAAAGTGGATACATATCACTAATTTCGTGGCTGACGTATGTTTCGGCCGTGGTGTAGCGGTTAACACACTTGGGCGCGATTCCCAGAGAGACGTGGGTTCGAATCCCGCCGGCCTCGGAATTTTTGATATGTATTTAAAATCTATTAGGTTATTTCCTTTAAGTGTAGGTTAACACTTCAATAAAAAATTAAAAATTGTAACAAGCAATGTGGCATCTATAATTTCTTAAGAGCTCCATTGTAATATGGTGTCTTGGAAAAAAGTAGATCGACAACTGTAATGTGTCGCTACTAGATGTCGCTAACAGTTGCTATAAAACTGATTGAAAAAAGTGGATACATATCACTAATTTCGTGGCTGACGTATGTTTCGGCCGTGGTGTAGCGGTTAACACACTTGGGCGCGATTCCCAGAGAGACGTGGGTTCGAATCCCGCCGGCCTCGGAATTTTTGATATGTATTTAAAATCTATTAGGTTATTTCCTTTAAGTGTAGGTTAACACTTCAATAAAAAATTAAAAATTGTAACAAGCAATGTGGCATCTATAATTTCTTAAGAGCTCCATTGTAATATGGTGTCTTGGAAAAAAGTAGATCGACAACTGTAATGTGTCGCTACTAGATGTCGCTAACAGTTGCTATAAAACTGATTGAAAAAAGTGGATACATATCACTAATTTCGTGGCTGACGTATGTTTCGGCCGTGGTGTAGCGGTTAACACACTTGGGCGCGATTCCCAGAGAGACGTGGGTTCGAATCCCGCCGGCCTCGGAATTTTTGATATGTATTTAAAATCTATTAGGTTATTTCCTTTAAGTGTAGGTTAACACTTCAATAAAAAATTAAAAATTGTAACAAGCAATGTGGCATCTATAATTTCTTAAGAGCTCCATTGTAATATGGTGTCTTGGAAAAAAGTAGATCGACAACTGTAATGTGTCGCTACTAGATGTCGCTAACAGTTGCTATAAAACTGATTGAAAAAAGTGGATACATATCACTAATTTCGTGGCTGACGTATGTTTCGGCCGTGGTGTAGCGGTTAACACACTTGGGCGCGATTCCCAGAGAGACGTGGGTTCGAATCCCGCCGGCCTCGGAATTTTTGATATGTATTTAAAATCTATTAGGTTATTTCCTTTAAGTGTAGGTTAACACTTCAATAAAAAATTAAAAAAAAGCATATTATTGTTCCAAATTTTACCATTCAATGGTTTAGTTTGTAAAGTTTGTTATCGTTCAAATCTGCGCAGTCGCGAACTTGCCATTTACCGAATGGGAACCGCCCCAAAGCGCATCGTTGGTTCTCGTTCCGTTCACCTGTTCCGGAACCAATATACCATGCTCTATAGCTTTGAACTCCTATTATGAAGTATTGATTTCCATTCAAGTAACCTTCTCTATCCCCCTGTAGCCTTAGTATTTTCCGAACGGTTCGACATTATCGGCAATCGCCAATATCATCCCAATACACCCCAACCAGGGACGGACAAAATATCGATAAATACAATAAACGGTACAGGAGAAGTTTATGAATACGAGCTTTATCCCAGAACCCATAAAATACCTATTTTTTTTTTAATTGCTTCAGCAATTCGTAATAAATTAACATTTGATTACCTACCAGAAAACTTAATCGATAAAAAGAGACTTCGAAATTAATAATTACAAATATGTAATTCAATTACAGTGGCTTGATGTTTTTGATAGCTTGGTTGGCTCTTTTATATATCGATCGATGGGAGAGAGATAAATGATTTAATATTATGTCGACTTTACTAATAAATAAATAAAATACAGTCGGACTTTTCTTTCATTATAAGGCAATTTGTCTCCAATGGGGGAGGGAAGGAGGAAACAACGTTAAAGGCGGATCTGCAACAATACTGTCGACGAGAAGACTAGGCCATCAGAAGTTAAAAAGAGAATACCACTCGATTGCCTTTGGGCATTGCATTATAATATTATCATAATATTTGTGGTATTTTTATTACAGTTTTACTTAAACTTAACCATATTCCAAAATTTTATAAAGCGAACCACACATTTATAAGGCAAAACTGAAAAGGCAAACCTGCGTCAGTTAAGCCTGAGATGTGTCCATACACGACACAATCGCATTTATTTCGGCTTGCTGAAAGTAGTGGTCGCGAATAATGGAAGAAATCGAGTTATTAAGACAGCATAACATAATAACTTATTATTTTATGCTGCCTTAGCACATAGGTATGTATAGAAAAAGAACACTTAGGACTAAAAATTCACAAACAATAAACAGTCCTTTGGGTAAGTTCTACTGGTATAATTATTTATTATCTTTGCGAGTATGAGAAAATAACAGTTACTCAATTTAGTGGCGTTAATTATAGAAAACGATTATTAGATTTTATTAAAAACGATTTTTAATTTCGCTCCGATACGTTCACACGGTCATACGTCAAAACTCGCCTAACACCTACCGAAACCTATTTTTCTCAAACATGTTTGGAAATTTGAGAATTATTTTGACAACCTTCATCGAGATAAATCGAAATTGCTGTATTGGCCGAGCAGCGGCCAGCAAAAGTTGTATGAAAATCCGTTGCTGGCGTGGTTTAGCAGCTAGATAAATTACATAGTAAACTCATATCTGTCGTGTAATTTAAAAATGGAACGATCTTTTACTCCGAAACATGGCAACCAAGGAGGTAACTTATCAAAGGTTGTATTTAAATTTCGAACTAGCTTGTAAATAGAAAGCTGTTTATTGAAAAAAAAAAAAACAAATGAACACTTCAATGCGGGGAAAATTATTGTTGTTCATTGTTCGTCATTGATTTTGAAATGTAAATTGTATTTGACAAAATGAGTTCAAGTTATTTGACAAAATTCAAGACAATGAGTGTGTGAACTGTGAGTGAGTGAAATTCAAGAGGCGGCAAGAGCCGTAATAGAAAACTTGTTATCGCTAAAATCGATAGAAAAATATTTGAAAACCTATGAAAATTTTGTTCAATTCTGCCTAGGTAGTTAAGATATTAGTTTATTTAACTTGAAATTAATGTACTAAAACGACATTGAAACTGTTTGTAGAATATCCAATAAGAATTTCAGATTTTCTTATGATTTATGACTTTTTATTATTTATACCTTAATCGTGACATCCTAGTACTTAAAAAATGTGACTGTGTGTGTCACTTTTATAAATAAGAACTGTCTAGTTTAAGACATCTAAATTTATCTATATCAATACTTATAATAAAACTGTAACGAGACAAATTCTGTACATTAAATGCTGACCCCTTCGTTATCATTAAGGTAAAGATGCCGAATATTAGATACCATTTACATATTCGGCCATAAAAAATAAGTTATTGCCCTAGTGACTATGAAAATTATTTATATTCGATAAGTATTTAATGAAGTTTATCCTTGAAGGGAAATGGTCTCCTATTATGAGATACCAAGGGTTTTTAATATGAGATAGTATAGATTTAGAGAAAAAGAAAAGAAATCAATTCAAAAAAACTGTTTATTGGTGATATTTATTAATCTACAACATCGTACTACTAAATAAAAAGGTTTTAGTAACAACTTAATAATATATTATCATGTGCTTGTGCCAAGTGCTTGATGTTCTTCAGATGTAGATGTAACCCTTAAAATCGTTAGTCCAGCTTTACAATATTTTTCTATTTTTGCTTCTAAATAGTCAGAAAAAGCTGGAGGTCTTCCCATGAACCTTGACAAATACTTCTGCATTAGCATCTTTTTTGACAAAACGTTCTAGGATACTATTAGGAACATCGAAAGTTTTGACGCTATTAGGTGACGTATTTGTTTGCTTTGCACTGCACTCACGGCTCATATTGTGGCATCGTGGTCCTAGGACTTCTTTGATCTAGAAAAAGAGGTTTTTAAATAGTCGTATTTACCTAACTAAATAGTCGTATTTACCTTATCATCCTAATATGAGATATCTCATTTAAGGAGACCCCACGTCTCATATTAGTGAAACACCCAAATTTAAAAACTAGGCTGCCTATTATTTCTTGACGAAGAAAATACAAATAAACTGCAAATGCATTGTAAAATTAATCATATAACTAATACAATGACTGTAAATTTAAATCATTTAGTGTGACTATAAAGTTGTAACATACCTCGTTAATATTTGGTGTCAAAAATAGGGTTTTGTGGTTTCGTAAAAATCCGTACACAACCTGACTTCGCCTCGAACTGGGAAGCACCAACACATGTTTCGGTCTGTTTCCACGTGGCTTCTGGTGACAGTATCGCCAAATAGCTGCGGCGATTAGTTTCGCCAAAACCTAACTATCTCATATTTGGCAACCATCTCATATTCGGCATCCTTACCCTAATATTATGTAAGGGGACAGTATTGATAAATATCGTGGCAGATTTGATAACGGGATACAATATTATGATTTATGGTTTATCAAAGGCCAACTACTTGACAGTACATTTCGGTTCTAGTCCATACTCTACACACTTGGCACTAGTAAGCGTATTATATAGGTACCTACTTATAAAGAGAAAAATTCTAATTATTTATTAATTAAATACCAAGGTTCAGCTGCAATTTATAATAACACTCCTGTCATGATGGAGATTCTTTACATTTTATGTTTTGTTGCTTTTGCCAGTTCTGCGTCGGTAAATAAAGAATGTATCTATGATAATACTGGATTGTGTGAGTATTCCTATTCCTTACTAATACTTATTATAAATGCGAAAGTGTGTTTGTTGGTTTATCCTTCAATCATGTAAGATTATAAATGCAAAAGTATACTTACTTTCGCATTTATAATATTGGGACGCCGGTACTTCCATTGTTCCACCTACCTACCTAGTTTTAGTACCTACTTAGTTTTAATTTCCGCGCATTATTTGTGAAAAATGCAAGCCTACTAGGCATTGATGGACTTACGTATGTGTGCATCAGCCTGCTTTTACACGTTCGTCCAATGCCTGTTTTGCTGGCCGTGGCAGTAATGTAGGTACCTACTATTTTTGCAAAAATGTTTTTCGGCCCCATGTACTTTGATAAAATTTTCCTCACATCCTTAGAGAGGCCTTGACAAACCGCATTAACTTAACTCTGAAGGAGGTATCCGACGCTCAGTCTACACACCGACGGAATGCTCTTGCTTTACTTACACTTTACTTCTTGGAGCAACAATGCATTTTAGCCAATAGCGAGAGAGAGTTGAGTGTTGACCAATCAAAGGTCAATGCAATCGTCACACCTTAGCAATAATTTTTTTTAGACAATCTCACTGCAGATCACCGTGATCACCTAGATTTAGAGTCTATGAGCTTCTGCCGCATTAGCTTTAGCCACTACCTAGTACTTTTAGCCTTCTTTAGTTGCTTTTTGATTTGATTTTTTTTTGATGGAATTGGTTTTTTAGTTGTTTTATGAAATTGATTCTCCAATTCTTCCCAGATTCTTCAAAAATGACGTCTACTTTCAAACAAAGATGGCGGTCGTATCTTTATTTTTAAGAAATTCATGTGCCGTTTCCTAGTTTCGAGTTGCTTCTTTATTTTTTGAAAACCACTGAATTATCGACAAAATCTATTCCATTTCAAAATTTTGCGGGGTGCTGATTTCAAAATGAAAACATTTGTTTTCTCAGTGTATTCTCAAATTCAAGATGGCCGTCGTTTCTTATTTAACTTTGCAGAAATTGGATTCTCGAGAACTGTTCAACTTAAAAGGCTTTTCGGGATGCTAACTACGAAAATGATATTCACATTCAAATTCAACACTTCCTTAGTTTCTTTTTTATTTATAAAAGGGTCCAAAGTTTTTTCCAGGTACTGACTTCGATAACCATTTTTTTAACTAATGTTGTCAAATTTAATATAGCGGTCGTCTATTTTTTTCTTTTTTAATTCGACCCTTATTACTTAGACAGGCATATTATGTGACTATCTAATTATATTTTAATTAGATGTCTAAAAACATTTTCAACGATATAATAAAGTAAATAAAATAAGTTATATAATAATAATTAATTATTATCGATTTTAAATATTTATTTCTTGAAAGATACCTAAAACCAGTCAGTAAAGTGGATGAATGACACGGCTAAGGGCCAACGCCGTATGGTGCGTAACGTCTTGCGTAACGCAGCCTCTCTCGCGATTGGCTGCAGAAACCACGCCCAGTGCGTGTTCAAACCTTGAAATTCGACAGGCCCTTGGTCGGCCCTTTTGGACTCCTTATACTCTTTGCTTTCCTAGTCAACTGTGTTTTATTATAAATAATTTAAAAGGGCCCTTATTATATTATTATTATCCCCTTTTTATTATAATTAGGATTTAGAATCTTGTGCAATGGGCTAGCCAACGACGCAACAAAACAGCAAAACGTTCAACTTCTATTATGAAAACCCTCTTATAATAATGAGACATGCTGTTAGCAAAGACAAATCTGCCCAATTAAAAATAATTAAAAAATATGCAAAGGGCCTCTCCTCGGAGCGAAGGTGTAAATGACGAAGGGCTTAAAACAAGAAGTAATGGGCATGTCACTCCCAATGACTTTGCATACTAGGAGATCATGTTTATCGAAGAAATCTCTGAAGAAAGGGCTTTTTGAATGATCTTCGTGACTGCACGCTTCAAAAATGAACCTATAACTTATAGATTCATGCTTATGAACAATTTCTTATATTGCCACCAAGACACAGCTCCCAAAGTAAAAAATATCTTATTACTTATTATTTATGAAGAAAATTAATGCATTTTCATTGGTAGGTACACGCAATTATTAAATACCTTCAAATGAAGTACCTAAATACACATGTAGATAATATTTACAGCTTGATAAAAATTCTTTTCAAAAAACCGACTTCAAACGCCACTACAAAGTATAAAAATAATTTTATTTTGTACACGTTTGTTGAAGTCGGGCGGCTTAAATAGAAACGATGAAACCGATGCGCGATGCTCGCCCGATTTCAATAAACGTGTCTCTTATATGTCACCATAAGATAAGCGTCGCGCATCGATTTCATCGTTTCTAGTTAAGCCCGCCCGACTTCAACAAACGTGTACAAAATAAAATTATTTTTATACTTGGTAGTGGCGTTTGAAGTCGGTTTTTTGAAAAGAATTTTTATTTTAAGCTTTTTAGTGTAGCTTGTTCCTGCTCTCTTTCTCCCCTCCCTCCAACGCTAGGGTACTTACTAATGTAGTTCTACACTTGGTACCTACAGTACTTATTAACAATACAAAAGAGCTAGGACTAGGAGCTCCATGATGTAGTCCATGGTTGGTACCAACAATATCAATTCGAAAGCGTCAGTTCGTAATTCCTCCAACTCTGCAGCATCAGAATTGAGGAGCTAGAACCTTGAGCATTATGATGTAGTATATGCTTGGTACCAACAATATCAATTCGTAAACGACAGTTCCTAAATCCTCACAGTTTAGGTAGGCAGTACCCCTGCAGCATAAGTATTGAAGAGCGAGGACCTTGAATTGCACGATGTAGAATATGCTTGATACTAACAATATCAATTCGCAAGCGAAAGTTCCTAAATCCTCACAGTTTAAGTGGGCAGTACCCTGCAGCATCAGGATTGAGGAGCTAGAACCTAGACATCGATGGAGTAGTATATGCTTATTACATACAATAACAATTCATGATTAGCAGTTCCTAAATCTCTACAATTTAGGTGGGCAGTACCCTGCAGCATCAGGGTTGAGGAGCTAGAACCTAGACATCGATGGTGTAGTATATGCTTATTACATACAATAACAATTCATGATTAGCAGTTCCTAAATCCCTACAATTTAGGTGGGCAGTACCCTGCAGCATCAGGATTGAAGAGTAGGACCTGGAGCTCTATGATCCAGTATATGCTTAGGCCAAGCATACCAATTCGTAAACGACGGTTCCTAAAGTCCCATAATTTAGGGGGGAAATACCCCTGCAGCATCAGGCTTGAAGAGTTGAAGGTAAAAAAATTTATGGGACCATTTCGCGAGCTTCTTCTGTCGATTAAAAAAAAATTTCGTGAATCGGTCCAGAAACCTCGGAGTAATCGGTGGGCATACATAGAAAAAAAAAAAAAAAAAAAAAAAAAAAAAAAAAAAAAAAAAAAAAAAAAAAAAAAAAAAAAAAAAAAAAAGATACCGGCCGAATTGATAACCTCCTCCTTTTTGGAAGTCGGTTAAAAAGATACCTAAACTTCTTTTGACGTGAAGTGCAGTGGGCCAAAAGGTGTTGAGTGGAAATACGAGTATATATCCAAACCCTTAATATAATTACAACTAAAAAATATTAAACTGTTGTATTAAATTGGCCCCATAGATATATAGAATAATAATACCATTAAAATTATACTACCGTTTTTTTAACATCAGCGGAGAAAATTATCGCTAAACTTTTCCAAATGTACCTACCTGTGAGCACCGCAGCTCAGTCGGCATATAATCTATAAGTACTTATGCTGTAGCCTGTAGGTACATGAAAGGGCTATTTCTTAAGAATTTGGTATTTAGTTTATTTTTTTATAAATTATCTCATTCCCAAAACTCGTTATAAAATCTTGTGTCGAACTTAAAATTTCCTATTTTTGAACTTTGAATTTACTTACGTTAAGAAGACACTTAAAGGCACATAAGTTTTTCTTATGCTCTAGACTCGCCGCCGTTAGGAAACCACTTTATAACATTCTACCCCCGAAAAGGAATAAAAGGGCAAAATACATCTTTTGGAAATCATCATATGCCAGATAAAATAATATTTGGAGCCTTTAGAGGGTTTCGGTACACACGGTTATCTTGTGCTACCGTGAATCACCTTCGTGCAACAGATTTCTATTTGCTCGTGGGAAATAAAAAAAAACGACTCAACAAGATGGCCTCAACTGAATCTTGGAGACCAGGAATGCATAAACACAAAGTGATGCCAAGGAATGCCGCAGTAAAATCGCTTTCTTTGGGAAAAACTAAGAGGAAAATGTTTGAATCACAATATTCATAACTGTAACATACTGCACCGTAAATATTATGTAGAGCACGAGTATAAGTAGGTACAAATTCATTTTTTACTCGAGTGCGCGATGCAAAGAAGGGTAACGTGCTTATCAGTCTATGTATGTATGTTGATGATTCTTACGTCAATCGATTTATGTTAATCTTGGGAGTATCACTAAAGAAACAATAATCAAAATTCTATATGGCGACCACCAGACGCCATGTTGCGAAAAAGAAAAATGAAAATCGAAAAGAAAGAAAAACGACGAACTATGTTAAGTGGGATACCCCACTTAGCATAGTTCGTCAATAGTTCTTCATTGAAAAGGTATTTGAAAATTATTTTTAGGTTTCCCTTATCAGTTTTCATTTTTAATGACCGTTCACGATATACTACAATTAAAGATGGTTAACAAACATTCTTACTCAATTTTTTCAATTTACTATAAAGAAATGATAACCGTCTAATATTCCTTACTAAAGAGTGTAAAATAAAATATTAAATCAAAAAAAAAAAAAATATACCGGCCGAATTGATAACCTCCTCCTTTTTGGAAGTCGGTTAAAAAGAATCAAAAACCCGACTACGTAAATGAAAACTGAAAAGGAAAAAATAAGTCGAGTAATTCTAAATTGTTTTATTATTGTTTATTGCTTAAAAAAGCATGACAAAGCATACAACATGGAACACTATGCAAAGCTGTTGCTTTGCATAGTGTTCCATGAATAAAATAGAGTAGAATAAAAATTTATAAAATATTAAATCAAAAAGAATCAAAAACCCGACTACGTAAATGAAAACTGAAAAGGAAAAAATAAGTCGAGTAATTCTAAATTGTTTTATTATTGTTTATTGCTTAGAAAAGCATGACAAAGCATACAACATGGAACACTATGCAAAGCTGTTGCTTTGCATAGTGTTCCATGAATAAAATAGAGTAGAATAAAAATTTAATATTCTGTTAAATTATATTGACGAACCTATTATAAATCTGGATCGGTTCAAATCTTCCCAATAATGGGTCTCGACCACAGATTAGGAAACGAGGGTCTCGACTCTCGAGTCTCGACTGATTAAGTCAATATTTTGGGTCATATAGTCAATAGGATTTGTTTTTTCCTTTTCAGTTTTCATTTACGCAGTTGGCTTTTTTACTTTTTTAAATTTATTTAATATTTTTTCACATTAGAATAATAAAACAAAAATAGTAAAACTAACTTTGTTTTTGAGAAAAAGCTATTAATAGCTTTTCCAAAACAATCAATTACTTAATAGTTTTTTAATAATTCAAATTGAAGCAGTGGTACCACTAACATAATATTAAACTATTTTAATCCTTTGGCTTTGCTGTTATATTTACATCAGGCATAGAACGTGAAAGAACAAATTATTTATTTATGAGAATATACCTACTGACACAGCACACGCACTTGCGTATTGCGGTCACATGGCACACCCCGATACATGGAGCAGAGATTACATACGGGCGTGTCATGTGTGGAAGTGTTCTCCAGGGTGCTTATGCTACCCTGGTACATGTAGCCCACATGTTCAACCCTTTTCGAAACAACTACACGTGACTTGATGGTATTAATTTTTCTTTGTGCAGGTCAGTTTAACGTTACGTTAACTAATAAGCTCTGCCGAACATTTTGTTTAGCGTGACTCTATTGTTTTTGTACACGTTAAAGTTTATAATATTAATAATAATTAATACATACATACGTGTCGCATATAATAATTCCCATAGTCACGTGATAATAATCATTGTTAACTTTTTACGTCTAAGTTTTATTGTTTCATTTATTCATGACTCGCAATTTTGACTTCTGTTAGGTTGTTAACTATTTATTATCCATATTATTGTTATTATAACCTCAGTACATTAAAACTTTTGTGTTGCAATTTCTCGTTTGAACTTATGTAGTGTTATGTAATATTTACTCGCTTTTTGTCTAGTGATTGGCCACAAATTCGCACAGATGGCTAAAAGTACATAGAAAATATATCCACAGCGCACAGTTATCGGTTGCATATCTTCAGAATAATTCTGATCTATGAGATATTGTAATCTTTATTATATTAAAAATATAGCGTCACGCCCAAGCTATTTAGGATCTATTTAAGATGGACAACTTAGTAAATATTCTTAAATGTATATCGGTTTACGCAGAAGATACGTCGAAAATCAAGCTCTCACTACTAGCTGAACTTTCACAGATACAACGAAGACTAAAGGGTCTGATTCTAGTCAAAAGTTTTTGAGATTAGCGTTTAAAGACAGACAAGCGCCTGGATGATGCGTTTTGTAAAAAATAGTGAAAGTGGTTTAAAAAATAAAAATAAAGCACATGGTCATTGGTCATCAGGGTTACCCGCCTTTGTAAAGTATGTTCCGATTTGTTTTCGACGACGAAAACACGCCCATAACGCAGTGACATGCGTCAAAGCCGACTACCATACAGGGAGCACAGAAGTATCAGAAGATGCACCTTTCCTTGACTTGCACACAAAATGAAACTTCAAAACCAGCAACGCAAGAGCCGCGATAGTAGAATGATACTGCAAGCTAGCTCGCTCTCACGAATGTGCATGCCATTGTTTATCTTAAACGTGTGCTATCCGGCACCTTGAGTAGAGTTGCGGCAGGTCAAGCTATATTGGTAACAGCTTTGTAAACGTTCAACCACTAATCGATGTTTTAACAGTTAAAATATCTATCTAATATACTATAAGCATCTGTCCTTACTATACACTCACACGCATTTACGGGTTTATTCAGCCATCTTGATGTCAGAATGTCTGACCAGTTATTAAATTTTTCTAGGAACCAAATATTTAAACCAAGGTATTGAACAGTACTAAGTAGATAGGATACTAAATACTGGAGAAAACGCTGATCGGTCACTTTGATCAGTCATTTTGACGCACGCGATATCTCTTATATGAATAGGCGGACATTTCGAGCCGTGTACGCTGACTATTTTTATTACATCTAAAGGAAAGTTTATTATATTATGTTATATTCCCGGGAATATAACGTAATTATATCGTACCCTTATTGCAAAAACCGATTATCTGCATTTTTGTACCAAAATTACGTTAAATATATCAATCGACTCCTCAACTCACGGCGAAGCTGTAGGTAAAACCCATTATCTGCTACGACGCTTTTTTACGGAGATAGCTAGAGTTAAAAGCAACTACCTACAGGTATGATTTAATTACCTTCTTAAAAAAAGAACTAAACTCATTTAAATAATTTAGATTTATAAATCTATACCACAAAAACAATGTATTGTATTATAATACTTTTCAGATGTAGTTGCTTGATTTATCATTATGTTAATATTATTCTGTTAATACATGTTAACCTGCGTTAACAGGTTTCAGCTTTTATTAATATACTAGAAATTGCTGATGTATCTAAAAAGTAAAACGAACTAAACAACATTAGTTGCTTTTTGCAGAATAATGAACTCAATATTTTATTAAAATTATTGCAGGTAAAAGAAGTTAAGTTCACTTTTACTGTATAATTGGGCTACGAGGGTTTTTGAACATCTTCACAAATCAAAAGTTTTTTGATTTGTTAAGCTCACAATATAACTCTATCTTTAAGGTGATTGAGAAAAGACTGTCTAAAGATCTTAAGTTTAGTGACTGGCCAACTGCCGGAATCTATAAAAGTAGAAATAAGCTGTTTGACTTGTATGCAGAAAAAAAATTTAATTATTCCCCCGCGTTTATTGAATATGTAAAAAACTATTCTAAATTGTTTGAAAATGTGTGCATACAAGCAAAATCACTTCACATAAAACAAAAAATTGCCAATTCTGATAATAAAATTAAAACAGCATGGGACATCATCGGCGATGAAATGAGTAAACATAAGGTACATAATAATAATAAATTGGAGCTTAAAAGTGATAATCATGTAATTAACTCCGATACAGAAATTGTAAATACATGTGAGAACTTTTTCAAAAATATTCCAATTACTACAACCAGTTCTCTGAATTCCTCGCCAGCAGAAGTCTATCGTCTTCTAAGGAGCAATGTCTCTGAGTGCAATAAGTTATTTAGGTTTGAACACGTTACCCCATATGACATAGTCAAAACATTTAAATATTTACAAAATAAGAAAACAGCAGATCTATGGGGGATATCAGTTAAAATAATTCATAACATAATTGATATTATTGCGCCATATCTTGCTTTAATTTTTAATAAATCAGTAGATTCTGGATCTTTTCCAGACCTTATGAAATGTAGTAAGCTAATACCGCTCTTTAAATCGGGAAGCAAAAGTGACCCGAATAACTACAGGCTAATTTCAATTTTGCCAACTCTCAGCAAGATATTCGAAAAAATAATGCTCAACCAACTGCTTTTACACTTTAATTTAAATAAACTCATCAACGTCAATCAACAACCGATGCAGCCGCAAGGCTGTTATAACACATATTCGATGCATGGGAGAACTCACAGAGTGCCATTGGTATTTTCTGTGATTTGTCGTCAAAGGCATTCGACTGCGTTGATCACGAGACACTTTTGCTTAAACTGAGCCACTGTGGCATTAAAGATTTTGCACTTAGTCTCATTGCGTTTTATCTCAGTGAACAAGTCCAAAGAGTATGTGTCAATGATGTAAAATCATCCAGATCAGCCTCAGTAATGGGTGTACCCCAGGGTTCTATTCTAGGTCCATTCATGTTTTTGGTCTACATAAATGATTTACCACATTTTGTCCACAATACTTCGATATTGCTATATTTATTATTCGATATATTTGCTGATGATACGTCTTTGAATTTTAAAGTCGATAGGATGAAAGACAATTTTGACGATGTAAATAATGCATTATCTCAAGTTTCTGAATGGTTTACGGCAAATAATCTACTTTTAAATACCAAAAAAACAAAGTGTGTTGAGTTTTTATTACCTAACCTGAGAACTGTCAGTAAAAATTTAAAGATAAATAATGAACCTTTGAAAACTGAGGACTCCACAGTGTTCTTGGGATTAACCCTGGATTCAAAGCTACAATGGGGCACCCATATAGCAACGCTTGCGGGCAAACTTAGCTCTGCTGTATATGTTATCTTTACATAGTATAAAACAAAATCGATTCCCGCTGTCTGGCCATCTTTATGTACGCGTAGATCTTTTAAACTACGCAACGGATTTTAATTTAGTTTTCATCAGTAGATAGAGTGATTCGAGAGGAAAGTTTACAGTTATAGTGTTTCCCTGAATTCCTACGGGAACGGGACAAATGTAGGTGAAACCGCAAGGCACAGCTAGTTATTCTAATATAATAAAACGAAATAGTTTTTTTATTTAAATGAGCTAATCTCTAGAACGGCTGGACCGATTTCAACAAAACTTTCTTTTAAAGATAGCTGAGATTATAAGAAATAATGTAGGCTTGCCCATTTCCCACGGGAACGGGAACTCCTCGGGTAAAACCATAGGGCGCTGCAGTTAGTACGTACAAAGTTAAATGAAATCTACTTTACCTTCAGCCAAAAGCAACTAAAGATATTTATTTTACACCTGTACTGGCTAAAGTTGAACTAAAACGATTTTTGTCTTGATGATTATTACTATTCAAAACAAGTGATTAAATAAAAAATGCCATTAGAGCTACCAGAACGGTAAATTTGAAAATTTGGTAGTTTTTCTACATTCAGGAAAAACTAACTAAGTGAGCTCCTTACCGGTTATTTTCTTCTTTTTGTTGAAAAAATAGTAAGTTTTTTTCAATTATTAACCTACTTAATTTTTCTTGAATAGTTTCTTGTTTATAAAAATTATTATTGTTTAAAAATTGACATCATTATAACTAATTTTTAAGTCGTTAAAGTTTCAAATGCTTATAACTCAAAAACTTTTCGCTCAAATTTTGGTGCAGATAAATAATCGGTTTTTGCAATATGGGTACGATATTAACTCCAATTAAATATTATTTTCCTAGGAAATGTCAACATCCTTTATAGTTTAAAATATCGTTTGTAATAAAAAACTCGGTTTAGGTAAAATTGTCGCTTATCATGGTGATCATGGCTCGACTTATCCACCCTGATCCAAACAGATCCACTTTCATCCAATAACGAACCTACCAATAATCTGGATTCAGTACGACTAGGATTGTATAAATATGGAAGATAGGTACTATTTTGATATTCGAATTCGATAATAAACGGATTCATAAACCTTCTCGTATGCAATAGAAACCTATTACTTCACAGCATTTTCGTCTACCTTCTGCACGGTTACGTGCGCCTAGTCACTCAGCTAGCGTACTCCTCATTATATTATTTTCCTAAGAATCCTTATAAAAGGACAAACAAGGTGACTGACTGGCTGACTGATTGACTGATCTATCAACGCATAGCTCTATCTAACCACTGGACGGATCGGGCTGTTTGAGATAGGTACAGACACAGGGTACAGATAGCTATAATTGTGACGTAGACATCCGCTAAGAAATGATTTTTCTAAGGAGGTAAAATAGGGGTTTGAAAAATCAAACTTAACGTGAGTAAAGCCGCGGGAAATAGCTAGCATCAGTATGATATAATATAGTAGCGAGCAGGTACTTTATGCAGTAAACAATCATCAAAATGGAAAATCGGCTGGAAAAGGCTGACATGGTTGGCTAACTTAAGCGTGGTATTTTTCAATTTATCAAATCTTTTTAATTAAGTTAATATGTGCCTTCTTTTTACGATACAAAATTGTATACTAAAACATAGTTTTTTTGGCATATTTAGCTACCTTTGTCATCATTAAAACCTTCTTTATCAAAGCATTAATTTTATTTAAATCATCGAAAGTTCGATGTTAGAAATAAATACAAATTCATATTCATTCATAAAAATACTATACCTACATGCAGCCACAGCATGCAGCAAATTGCAATAGTTTTCCTCTGAATTTTTCTCTCATATCTGCTCTTGTTCATATCTGCTGACCTAGTGAAAATTCACGTCATCTGACGCAATCCCAATCATTTTTCCCTCTTCGTTTTCCCCACTCCCGTCGTCGCTCGTTTGTACAGTTCCAAGTTTCAATTAAAGAATGTTTCCGATGTCCTCCGATGTTTTTAAGTATGGTTTAAGCATAACTTTTGGAAGGATATAGGCAAAAAATAATGTTTTTTGTTTCATATAAGTATGAAAAATGTTCTTGCAATTCATGACGGTGCGTGGCTCATGGCTGTGTGTGTCGTATAAGTGTGAGCGAGAGCTTGCTCGCGCCTGACCGCTCCCACCTAGGCTCCTGACAGGCACGCACACTTACGCAATGTGCATGTACAGTAACGTGTACACGACATAACCACAAGTAAAGCTCACGCGCCCTCGTGAATTAAAAGAACTTATACCTAAGTAATTAATGCCTTGGTTTTAAAAGAGCCCGTGGTGATGGATGAAGGGAAGAACCTTTTATTTCGTTCGCTTCATATTCAACACTAGCGGACGTCCGCGACCTCGTCCGCTTCTTCAATTCAAATCCGACAGGTCCTAAGTCCCCACAGTTTAGGTGGGCAGAACCCCTGCATCATCAGGATTGAGAAGTTGGGTCCTGGAATTTAATAACCATGTAGTCTTTACTTGGTACCTACCTACAATAACTAGTTATTCATAATCGACAGTTCCTATACCCCGCAGTTTAGGGGAGCAGTACCCCTGCAGGATTGAGGAATTTTAACCCGAAGTTTTTATGGGAGTAGGTACCTTTTTAGGGAGCAAAGTTTTTGTATCGATTAAGGAAGATTCGCGCAAATCGGTTTAAATATCATGGAGATTTTGATACACTATGTAGGTACATACGTAAGAAATAACACAACTACTTCTTTTTCGAAAGTCTGTTAATAAAGTAGCCTACATTACTCCCGACAATGCCAGCTATCTACCAGTGAAAGTCTCGTCAAAATCGGTCCAGCCGTTCCCGAAATTAGTGGCAAGAAACAGACAGACCGACTGACAAAAATTTTAAAAATTGCTTTTTTTTATGTACCGTATTGCGTATGCATTTAATAAAAAGCTCATTACGATTCACTGTTGCATACCTACAAGATTTTATCTACGACAAGGAAAATAAAATCATTAACAAAATTACGTCGTCTTTATAATTTTATACTTTCCTTTACAATTAATAAAAAAGTCAAATCAATCATCATTTTTTTATTTTTATAATATAAGATGTACATTTTTAAATATTTTTTTTTATGACATAGGTACCAACCACAGAATAACTTGTATATGTACCACCTATAGTGAATATGATAATATTAAGATCTGTGATTAATATTGAGTGGCAGTATCAAACATAGAGATATTAGCTGCCTTTATACACGCACTCTTTAACGCGTGAATCGGCTTTCGTGCGAATAAGAGCGCACATGTAAAGGCAAGCGAAGGAAAAGGGAATGCACTTCCGCGTCGACCGCCTTGCGAGACTACCACGTGCTTCATCCATCATGCAAGTCTGCATGACAATTCGCCTTTAGACGCCCGTTTTTGTTCAGTCTCATAAAAATGACAGACATAAGATTATGGAGCAGAGATCTTATTTCAGAGTTATTGGAAATTTATAAATCTCATACATGTTTGTGGCAAATTAAATCTGATGAGTATAAAAATAAAAATTTAAAGGAACTAGCTTACCAGAAATTGGTTAAGTTTTGTAATGATAACGAAATCGCTCATGCCAACAGAGATTTTGTGGTAAAGAAAATTCAAAGCTTAAAAGGGTCATTTCGTAAGACGTTAAAAAAAGTATCAGACAGTCAGCGCAGTGGAAGAGGTTCAGATGCTATTTACAAACTTAACTTATGGTATTATGAACTTTTATTGTTTACAAAAACATCAATATAAAGTAAATCATAGTGCCTAGATTTCGACGAATTGAGAACCTCCTTCTTTGGAAATCGGTAAAAAACATACGCGACTTAACGTGGAGTGCGTGAATTTCACACACTCCAGGACACGAAAGTATCCCGCAATGAATCGCGCGCGATTAGCCTTTACACGAGCACTCTTTCCTCTCGGATGAGAATCACGCAGACAATCGCGCGCGAATGATTCGACAGCCAAAAATTGGTTATTAACAATCACTCGTGATTGTGCGTGCAAGCTTTCGCGCGTTCCATCGTGCACGATCCCAACACACTCCAATCGTGAACGAATGAGCGTCTAGTGTAAAGGCAGCTAATGAACGATACAAAAGTGCCAGAACTCGGACCAATCTTAGCTATTGAAATGAGAAGCAAAACCAAAAGAGGATTCATTACGATTCAGCTGCAAATTCGAAATTATTGGAACTTACGAAAATCACATAATTTTAAAATAACAGTAATAATGAGGATTAGTATACCTTCCTGCTGTATTATATGGCTTGAGTTTAAATATTTATTTATCAGTATTCAGTTTATCACAGAACGATGGTCATGCCTTTGTTTCGGACAACCATAATATTAAATCGCTGCTATCCCCCAAGCGATGTAACCACTTGTGTACCCTTCACGGAAGCTTTTATCTCTTACCGACCTATATTTCCCTAGTACAAAAAGGGGGTAAACCATTGTTTCACGCACACGCATTACGCACAAAAAATATTTTGTTAAGTAGGCTTGAAAGACAAAATTGAAAAAGAAGTTTGGTAGGTAGAGCGAGCTTAGTTTCTGTACTATTTTACATCGATAGTTTCTTCAATCTTCAAGTGATTGTCACATTTTTAAAACAATAGTTAGTAAGTTAAGGACTATAAAACTGATAGTAATCCCGTAATTTTTATTTTAAAAATTATAACCTATTACAAAATACAAGGATTTCAAACCTTTTCAGTTTTTGTATCGAAAATCTCTCAAAATGCCTATTTATATTCTTTGGATAGCTTAGTTGGTGACTGTGAGATTGGCCCTAACCTAATATTCTTCTGATAATAATTTGAAACAAGCTATTTTAATGCTACTGATTATGTGGGAAACACGACGCGGTGGCGCGGCGTTAATAACATTGCGCGATGATAATTTTATACCTACTTAAGTGCATGCGGTGAATGGCCGCTGCAACATGCATCGACTCAGTCGTTGCTTGTTATCCTTGAGTGTCTATCCTTGCGCAGGACGATGCGTCACAAACAACCTCTTATAATGATTTGCTGCCCTGGTGTATCGCAGGATATTTTGTCCCTTTGGGATTGCGACGGCTATCCTAAGGGACCAAGAAAAGGACACTTACGATGCCTTCGGTGTAAGGTAACTTATCTCAAGATCTCTCGATTGAAGATGAGTACATGAACCACATGGACATTATTGATTTTTGGTTAAAAATAGGTCTGTACAGTGTACATACCTTAAATACAACATTTTTCTGTGAAAAATAAATAATCGTGGGTCCAACCTATACTAGCCACAATCTTTCTGGGGAGAAAGAATCTTCTTTGTCTTACGAATACAAATAGATGTTACGATAATTTTCTTAGAAGTTAAGTACTCATACCTAATTAGGTACATTAAAATTTACGCAAATTGAAGAAGAGCATTCGTGGCGAATTATTTTTAATAGTTTTGCATGTAATATGTATTGAATGCTGTGCTTAAATGTATTTGAATTGAATGTTGGGTTTCATATCTATACTAATATTACAAAGCTGAAGAGTTTGTTTGTTTGAAGGTGCTAATCTCACGAACTACTTGGTTCGAGTTGAAAAAATCTTTTTGTGTTGGATAGTCCATTTATCGAGGAAGGCTTTAGGCTATATAACATCACGCTGCGACCAATAGGAGCGAAGCATCAGTGAAAAATGTTGCGAAAACGGGGAAAATTATCCATATTTGAGGACTTCCTTTGCGTGCGCTGCGTAAACGATTCAAGTTACCCAAAAAATATGTATGAAAGAGTTATTACTCTTTAAATGATCTAAAAAAATGTCCGCGACATTATATTATTTAAAATTGACTCATTATAACCTTTTTTATGGTAATCAAATTTGGTCGAAATTAATGCATTATTGCCTATTATTTGCCAAAGAGTTCAACATAACTTAATCGTGATCATAATAACAGAAATTGACGCGGATGAAGTCGCGGACAACAGCTAGTTATGCTATATGATACATCTAATACCAAGTATTATGTGGGAGAAGTCAGTGCGTCCGCGACATAGAGCTTAAACTCTTAGAGATAGAAGAATTTAGGAATGTACAAGGTACCTACCTACCTACTATGTTTACTTCAATTTTTTTACTCTACCAAAAATGACGTCGGTAAGAGTCCGCAACAAATAAACAAACAAATGCTACAAATACCTAGCTATTGCTTGAAACAACTTAAATAACATTGAACCATAGAAACATGTATGTTTTCTACTATAATTCGCTGGATTGCAACTGTTACTTACCACGGGATTGGTAGAGCTAAGAGAACAAAAAGCAAATAGGTAGGTAGATAGCTATGATCTCCTTGCAGTCTCTTTTCTCCTGTTAGTTGTTGACGTCATTCCAACAGGCCAGACATCCCTAGGGGACCTCCCAACGCCCGACTTCATACATTCTTGGAATTGTTGTCAAAAACAATCATACTTTACTTTACTTATGGGCTGTCATTTTGTTTATAACTTGATATCATTATGTCATTAGTAAATGTAGTGTAGTTTTTTTTTCTAAACCAAGTATTAATTTTAGTGCATTCCTTCAAAAAGTTGCCAGACCCAGGTAACACCCATTATTCCTTTCAACATTTGACAGAGCTTGTAAACATTGAAAAACCAGTTGTAATAAAGGGAGGGTGCTAGAGCGAGAACGGATGAATATTCCCCTCGTCTTACTTAAGTTGATCAGACACTTCCGCAAAATCCGCAAGAGGCGCTCGGAACGCATTTTTCATTTTCACCCATTGATTTATATACCTACAAACTGTTTTCATTTTCACTATTATAATAATAATATAATAATAATAATATCTTTATTAAAAGGTAAAAACCCAATACAATACAATTATAAGTACCTACTTACAGACTTAAATAAATAAAAATTGCCAGTGGCATTATGTACACTATGATTTAAATCTCTGTTTTCACCTTACCTATTTCAATTATGATTGGGTTGATGATCAGTCATAATTTAATACGATTTTAAAACAAACTTATACAAATAAACAATTTAGTTGAAACACAAAAAAAAATGAAAGATTCCATTTTATACCATCAACTTGAAATCTAGTTTAACAACATAATAATTATGTTATAAAGAAACAAAGAAAGGAAAAACAGCAAAACAAAACAAAAATAAATAAATTGTGTGATCCCAAAATGGACTCCACTCAGCATATTATGCTATCGCCTATCCCTGTGCAGAAAGCACAGGTATAGCGCTGCTATCGCGTGGATGCAGAGGTTCCGGATGAATGTTAGTCACGATAAATCTACTATCACGTACGATAGTAGATTGCATTGCGTCGCTTGCACCTCGTGCAGTGGTGTGTGATCAGCTTTATTGTTCCCGAGAGCTTTCAACGAGCTTTCACTTTGCGACCTCTATTTACCCGCTGCGATCCTGGTACGTTCCCGCGCCGTTGCCGGTGTTGTCGCTAGCCGCTTTCTCCTTCTGACGAACTTTTTGGAAATCCTCTTCTGCGAGGGAGAGATCTCTCCGTCACATTATTTTATAATCACACCCTAGAGAGCGCGAGCGGCGCGCTGCGCGCAGTATCTAACTTCACTCATGCAATTTTCATTACAATATTATGTATCTTAGAGAAAATTGTCCACAAATAAACTCTCTAACGGTTAGACAGTTTATTTGTGGACAATTTTCTCTAAAAAAAAAAGTTAAATTGGTAGGTTAGACTCTAACCTACCAATTTAACTTTTTTTTTGTTTATTTGTATGTATATGTGTATGTGTATGACTATTTACGAATGTTCCACCTGCACCGTAGCGAATAAACTACTGAGTCTACTGAGCCTTTTGATGAATGATACCTATAGGTTACATTTGATACGAACAAAATCAGTATGACGGATGTTACATCCAATTTTACGTAGTCGGGTTACAGTTTTTAAACTTTTACTGAAGGGCGTGTTGTAGTAAGATCTTTGTGATCAGGCCAACCCCTTAATATATAATCTTTTAACAATCTCATTTCATCATTCCTATCTGTCAATGTTTGATAATTATTCAACTGTTTTTTGCTGATATTTAACGAACCTATCACCATGTCTATATTAGCTTCTATATTATCTTCATCTAATTCTATCTGCAATCTATCATTCACGTCAAACGATCTAGATAGAGTATCAGCTATATATAACTCTTTTCCTCGTTTGTAGACTAATATAAATTGATACTTTTGTAACTTAATTAACATTCGCTGAATTCGCGGTGAACAAGAATTCAGTGGTTTTTTCATGATACCTACTAATGGATTGTGATCTGTCTCGATAGTAATATTCCTACCAAATATAAACTGATTAAATCTCTCACAACCAAACAGAATTGCTAATAACTCCTTTTCAATCTGCGCATAACGTTGCTGACATTCATTTAATGCCTTGGAAGCATAAGCAACTGGTAAATTATTTTGTAAAATAACAGCACCTAAGCCATCTTTTGAAGCATCAACAGACAAAACTATAGGTAACTTCTCATCGAAAAACTGTAGTACAGGCTTTTCAGATAAAATCTTTTTAAATTCATTAAATGCTTTTTCATGTTGCTCTAACCAAATAAAATCTACATCTTTTTTTAATAAACCTCTCAAAGGGGAAAATAAACCCTGAAAATTAGGAATAAACTTGGAAATATAATTTACAACCCCTAAAAATCTTTCTAGCTCTTTTCTATCTTTTGGACTTTTCATTGATGTAATTGACTCTATCCTACTATTATCAAGAGTAATACCATTCTTACTTATAATATGGCCCAGGTATTTTAATTGTTCTACATCAATCTTACATTTTTCTTTGTTTAGTTTTACATTTTCCTGTCTAAGTCTATCAAAAACATTTCTTAATCTTTTATCATGTTCTTCCTTTGTTCTTCCCCAAATCAATATATCATCAATATAAACATCTACGCCATCTAAATCATCTAGTACTTGACGCATGCGATGCTGATAAACTTCCGAAGCACTACATATACCAAAAGGCATTCTAAGAAATTTGTACCTACCAAATGGTGTATTAAAACAACATAAGTCTGAACTCGCTTCAGACAATTTTATATTCCAGAATCCATTTTTTACATCCAGTGTACTAAAGAATTTAGCACCTGAAAGTTTACTAGTAATCTCTTCTAGTGTTGGCAATTCAAAGTGTTGCCTTTTAATAGCTTCGTTAAGATCTTTAGGATCTAAGCATAACCGCAAATCCCCATTAGGTTTGTATACAATAACTAAAGAATTGACCCATTCTGTAGGGTGTGTTACCTTGCATATGACTCCCATTTTTTCTAATTCCTCTAATTTCTTTTTCAAATTAGCTTGTATTGCAAGAGGAACTCGCCTACTTGCATGCACAACAGGAGTAGCTTCCGGTTTTAATTTAATATCATACTCTTCCTTCATACACCCCAAACCATGAAACAAATCATCATACTCAGATGTGATACTTGCAACATTTTTAGTTTCATTGGTATTCGTTACAGGATTAACTAAATGCATTTTAATTGCTGATTGTAACCCTAATATATTACATGCTTTGTCTGATTCTACTACATAAAATTCTACTACGTAATTCTGACCTTCATATTTTATAGACAGTGAACACTTACCAATGCAGTTAATTACCTGACCTGTATATGTTGTCAGTCTAACTTTTGTCGGATAAAGATTATGTCTATCCAACCCTAAACATGATAACATATTAGCTGATATTATATTAGCTTGAGCTCCTGTGTCGACTTTCAAATGAAGAGGTACACTGCCAACTCCAGCTGTGATTATCCAATCCTTTATATCCTTTTTAAGTGCACTTACAAAAACTGCTCCAAATTTTACATGTCCTTCACAATTCTCATCTATTGTATCATCATTAACTTCATCCTCTACTTCATGAACAGAACGTTTTTTACATTGACTTATAAAATGGTTGTAACCATTACAACGGACACAACGTTTACCGTATGCAGGACATTTCCTTACTGGATGATTATAGCCACACTTTTGGCATGCTTTTCTATTATAATTTTCATTCACATCTCTCATATGCTCGCTATTAAATCCAGATTTGCTGAATTTATTCTGTTTTTTATCAAACTTATGTATGTTATAGTCCGAATCATTGCTACTATGAGCATTATCCAGAGGACTAGATACACATATTTTCTCCAACTGCATTTTTGTCTCTTGTGATATACGACATATGTTTATTGCCTTGTCCAGTGTTAATTCTTTTGTTCTTAAAAGTCTGTCTTTCACCGTTGTGTCTCTAATTCCACAAACTAATCTATCTCTTATCAAACTTTCCGTGACAACTCCAAAATTGCATGTACTGCTTAAATCTCTTAGCACCACCAAAAAATCTTCATAAGACTCGTCATCTTTTTGATTTCTGGTGAAAAACTTATATCTTTCGTATGTTTCATTTTTTTCGGGATTAAAATGCTCCTCAAACTTTTTAATTACTTTTTCTATATCAAAGCGATGATCGACTTTCTCAAATGCCAATGTATTATATAACTTAATGCCTCGGTCGCCCGAAAATGTACATGCCACCTGAATTTAGAAAAGAAATGCTGGGGCGTGTACATTTTCCACATTTAGGCATAACCAAAACATTGTTACGGGCAAATGATGCTATGTATTGGCCAAGAATGATGTCTGAGATTAGAGATATGGTTTCAAAATGTGAAACATGTATTCTTTTTAGTAATAATAATAAAAAAGAAACTTTAATGCCTCATGCTGTACCAGAATTACCTTGGGAAAAAGTAGGTGTAGATTTATTTCAATTAAATGGAGGTAATTATATGATTGTCATAGATTATTATTCAAAGTTTCCTGAGATAGATTTTTTAAGATGTACTACAAGCGAATTTATTATTGATAAATTGAAACAGATTTTCAGTCGTCATGGGATTCCAAATGAGTTATTTAGTGATGGAGGGCCGCAATTTTCTAGTGACAATTTTAAGAATTTCGCTAGAGACTATGATTTTAAACACACCATGTCAAGTCCAGAATATGCTCAATCAAATGGCATGGTGGAACGTGAGATACAAACAGTAAAGAGGCTACTTAAGAAAGCTTTATATGATAAGAAGGATCCATATTTAGTAATGTTAGAATTTCGTAATAGTCCCATTTCAAATGTTATTGCATCTCCGGCTGAGAATTTATTCAACAGAAAGTTAAGAGGTATTATACCTATGGCAAAGAAGGCATTTCTTCCGAGGATTGATAGGAATTTAAGGCGAAATTTAATTCATAGACAAGAAAAGGATAGATACTATTATAATAGGAACAAGGTTAATTTAAGAGAGTTGGAAATTGGAGAACATGTATTTTTTAAAATAAATAGATTTTGGAAAAAAGGAATAGTCAAGGAAAAAATTTATAATAGAACTTACAAGATAATGGGAGAAAATGGGAGGATGTTTATTAGAAATAGATTTTTTATAAAGCCTTTTAATTTTGTACCTTATTATATTCCGGATGATGATGAGGAATCTGTAATTGCTCCAAAACCTTCTTTATACAAAACCTTACATGGACGTGTGGTTCGACCACCAGTGAGGTATCCCAATTAAAAAAAAAAAAAAAAAAAACGAAGATGTTGTAGTAAGATCTTTGTGGTAGCTAAACTTTTTATAAATGTTTATGATGTTATGTCAATTGATAAAAAAGAGATATCAAATAAAAGTCATGTAAAAACTAATATATTATTTTATTAAATAATTCTAATAATTAAATATAACAGGGCGGACGGACGGACGGCGGAGGCTAAGTATTAGGGTCCCGTTGGCACCCTTTGGGCACAGAACCCTAAAAGTGAAATACTGTTGCTCATCACAGTCATTTAAAATGCTCGTAATAGTCCGAAATATTTAGAAAAAAAATTGGAAAAGTTCCTTAAAATATTTTCAAATTCGGGGAAAACTCTACGTCCTTTCTTCGTTTGAAAATTTCTTTGGAATTGGTATTAATATTATAATGCGAAAGTTTGGCTGTATGAATGGATGGATGTTTGTTACTCACGCCACAACGACTGAACAATCTATGAACTGAACCGATTTAGCTGAAATTTGGCACAGAGATAAATAGCAGTCTGGAATAACACATAGCTAGGCTACTTTTTTTAAAATTGATATTTGGACGCAGTACGTTCGTCGGATCAGCTAGTTATAAAAGCTTTGCCCATTCCAGTATGTTCCGGCGTCCGTATGACAACCACTACCACGACCAAGCCCCCACCGACATCGCCGCCACCCCTCACCACAGCCCACAGCCCCGAGCTGCCGACCGCGCCGCCGCAGCTGTGCGCCGAAGCCAGCAGCACCACCACGCCGCTCGGCAGGCTGCGCCGCTCCATGAGAGACATCAGCTACGTGCAGAAGAACGTCTTGGACGCTTTCATCATTTACTACACTGATGAGCATTTGGTAAGATTACAGACGCGTGTACAGAGTATTTGGCAAGATGAAGACGCTTGTGTTTTTTTTTTTGTGAAAAGGATTACTTAATTAAAGGATTAAAGGATAAGGCCTAGATAAACTTGACTAATATTCTCCTCTCCCCTCTAAATAAACGGAACGCTTGTGTTAGGAGTGGGTACGATAATAGTGCAACGGGTGGGCATCGAACCTGCGAACTTTCAGTTTTCAGTCCGCACCTTTAACCGTTAGTAGGTAATATTACTCCTAACTGAACTCGCGACTTCGTCCGCGTGGATTTAGTTCTAAAAGTCCCGTGAGAACTTTTTTATTTTCCGGGATAAAAAGTAGCATATATATACCTACTCTCGAGGTCTTCAACTATACCTACCCATGCAAGAATCACGTCGGCTATGTGGCGGCGTGATTGAAGGACAAACAAATAAACACATTTTTGAATATTATAAGACTTATTTGTGAACATGTTTATTATTTGTGATGATAGTCGAATTATACGTGATCATTGTTGTATATTAAATAAATTAATATAATTAAATGAATTACAAAAAAAAAAAAGGGTGAAGGCATTCACCTTTGAGTGAATAGGCATTAGCAGTACTTTCCATCATTGATTGTCAACAAAATATTTCGTCGGTTTTTTACTGCATCATTTTCATTGGCAGAGTGAAGAGCCTTCGGCGGACGAGCGCAGGTTGGAATACTTCAGCGGCTGGGACGGCCCCGGCACGGCGGTGGTGCTGGCGGACGGCGACGCGGTGGTGTGGGTGCCGTCCGGGGACACGCGGCGTGCGCGCACCGTGCTCTCCTGCGCATGGCACGTGATCGACGCCGACAACCCAAACCAGCCCGGCGTCACTGAATGGATCATTGTACGCAAATCTGTTTCACAGTCACGACTCTTAAAATTTGTTCTGCCTAGTCGTGTGGACACGTGGAGCTATATCGTTAGGACGGTTCTGAACACGTTCTGAGGGATGGCGAAGCGTTTGTGAGGGTTCCGTCTAGTGGCATATCTATGGCGTGCCAACCCCATCTTCTCATGCGCATGGCACGTGATCGATGCCGACAAAACAAACCAGTCCAGCATCGGTGAATAGATCATTGGTCACATATCTGTTTCACAATCACTTACACTTAGAATAACGTATATCCTGGTCACAAATACCTCTAGGGTAGACTGGGTACGGTTGTAACGGGGTACGGTTGAAACAACTCAAATATTTCCGAAACTATAAACAACATAGGAAGGGGTACAAGGAGAGAGACACGCGGATTTCAAGTGCCAACATGATTCAAAGTGTTGTTTCGCACTCTGCACACTTATAACGTTTAGAAGAAGGCCTATTGTATTTTGGCAACCAAAAGTAAGTATTTTTGATGAATTTCTTCACGATATAGCGTGACTACTAATATAATTTTCATATTTGAGTATTAATATATGCAATTGTTGTATTTTAGAGATTATAATGAGCTGGTTCGTTTTTATATATGTTATTAGGCCTCATGCCTGTGTCCGTTTTATTGCCAAAATAGGTGGTGGGTACGGTTGTAACGATTTTCATGGGTACGGTTGTAACATTAGTTTTACTATATTTTTGCATTGCAGATGCCTAGGAAACGCATAAGAAAGACTTCGAGAGGTGAAAGCGATGTTGTACAAAAACGTCTATGATGAAATAAAACTTGGGGGCGTCTTTGAGGCAAGCTATAAAAATAAAGTTCTACGAAAAATAAATTTAATTGTTGATTTCATTTTAAACTTAGATTTTATTGATTATTTAGTTTTGTTTTATATAATAATTAGAGATTATGTTCGTTTGGTTGAGTACCGAAGTAGTTATAGCGGAAAAATTATCTATTTTTGTTAATTTATTTTTACTCTAAAAAATTACCTAAATAACTGTTAAAAATGTGCTTAAGATATTGTGATACTAGTTAAAGTACATTTTAGCGTTTTTAAACAATAAATCTGGTTTAAATACTTCAACTCTGTATTATTTCTGCTTGTTACAACTGTCCCCCATCACTGTTACAACCGCCCCTGGTATGGGGTCGATTGTAACAATCGCCAGCACCCAATAAAATTATTCATATCTGCTAAATTATTCCACCTGTGCATGTGTTTTTGATATTAATTTAAAGAAAAATAACCTGGCTTTCATATCAAGTGCTATAACAGTTTTTTATAGCAATATTGGCAATGCTGTGGGTGTTCAAAGGGAAATTGTTACAACCGTACCCAGTCTACCCTATTAATACAGAATCTTGCCTTTTGTCGACATGATAATAAAGCAATTCGACTACCGTCATTTTGGCGCCAAGTTAAATTGATAAGATTGTGGCTGTGGAATTGTCCAAAAATGATTGCTACAGTGGCAGTGTGACGATGGCAATCACCTCTGACTCTCGCTATTGGTTAAAATTCATTGATGCAGCAAGAACGTCATAAATTCAGCCTTATTAGCTGATCCCAGAATCCTTTTTTGGAATATTCTTTCCGGTGTACAGAAGTACGCACCGCGCAGCGCTCGCATCGGTGCCGACGCTCGCCACACCTCGAACAACGAATGGCAGACGCTATTTGAGAACCTGCAGCGCGAGGGCATGCAGCTGATCGCCATCTCCACGCTCCTCGACCAGCTGTGGAACGAGGAACTCGACCCGGAGAAACGGCGGCCCGAAGTCAATAGAGTCGTGGCCAAGTTGCACAATTCCTCCTATACTGGTACGAATCTTATAGCTATACGTAGACGTCAATAAAAATGTATATATAAAAACATACGTACATACGTACTACTAGAACCACAAGCCTTCCTTTTGGCTTTGCCGAAGTCAGTTTGCCGAACCTGCGACCTTTCAGTTTTCAGACCACACATTTAACCGTTGGACTATTGAGGCTTTTAAATTAAAATAATTAATAAACAGGTATGACATGGCGTGAAAAAGTAGAACTTGTACGCAACGAGCTCAGAATCCTTGGCGCGGAAGCCATGGTGGTGACGGCGCTGGACGAGGTGGCGTGGCTACTCAACATTCGAGGAAGGGACCTGCCCTACGCGCCGCTCCTGAAGGCATTCGTCATTGTCAGCATTCGAGAGGTTCGCGTCTATGCACCTCCTGGGAAGCTCTCTATGCCAGTACGCGAAGCCCTTGCCGTGTACAACTGCTATCCTAATTCTGAGAACTGCACGAGGTTTGTCATATCCTTATTTTTTTACTAGCTGATACGCGCGAAATGTTAGATATACCCCCGTACCTTGTAGAGCACGTAAAGCACTTTGGTTCTGCGCGTGATCTCTTTCAGGACGTGTCGAATTACCATTCGGACTATGTGATAATAGCGAGGGAATAGAAAGTACACATGTATTTACATTTGTTGGTTACTCTCCTTCCCCTCAAGATTGCGCTCATTCGCTACAAATAACATTACCTACAATTACAAATAACACAACAATATTACATTTTATCTTAAAAAGTAGTGATCTTAACTAGATTGTAGAAATCGCTTTTCCATGCTCTATGAAAACTACATTGTTGAGAAGTAAACTCACAGAAGACATTACAAAATTTTCGAAAACCCCAATTAGACAATTTACTTTGAAACATCGGGATCTTTGAGATACTTAAAACCGTGTTGTAATTTGTAGTAAATGAGAGATATGTCCCTGTTGTACCCTAATAATTATTTTTAACTTTTAAGGGTGAAAGAGTACGCCGAGATTTATGGAGACTTACAAAAAGTTACAGTGTCAAAGATTCTCATACCATCAGAGGTAACTTTTCAAAAAGGTGCGTCTGCTGCAATCGCGCAAGTCATCCCACCAGCTAGACGAATGTTTCAGCCATCGCCAATATTGTACTTCAAGGCCCAGAAGAATCGGGCGGAGATTATGGGAATGCATAAAGCGCATCTGCGGGATGCTGTGGCCATGTGTACCGTCTTGAGCTATATGGAAGTCATGGTAAGACAGTTGTGTGAAGTATGAACTATTTGCTTTTGCGAGCTTCAGTCACATACAAAGATTTGTACAAATGTACTGTACTTAATTAGAATAAGCAGACTCATACTAAAATCTAATTGAAAATGAGTCAAAAGTAAATCTTTAACTTACATACGAGAAATACCTACCTACTTAAGCAAAAATAAATTTTTACTCAAATGTTAATAATAAAATTCTTGCTGCTGCTTCTGCTTTTCAAATAAGCTTTCTCATTGAAAGTAGTTTCAATCGCAATTGTGGTGAACAGTTTATTTTTCACGAACTTTTCGACGACTGACCTAGCATTTGAGACGTTTGGAGCATTTGGCTCACATATAAGCTTTTCCTTCCTTTTACCTTTACCTTTTACCTTCCTTCCTGACACACCTAAGGCTTGTTTTGATTTGCTTAAGTAGGTACCTGCTCAACCTAGCAAAAATCTACGGGATTTGAATTCGCGGTTCCACCGCGGAATGTTTAAAAACGACTGCTGCTACAGTGTACCGATCGAAATCTCCTCTGATTGGCCGATATACTCTTACAATTGGTTAAAGTGCATTATTGCAGCCAGAGCACCGTAATTTCAGCTAATCACCACAATTAAGACTGTAGCAATGACTGATGCAGCCTTTCCACAATCGTCCTGCTTTATTCTCATGGTAGTTTCCTAGTTTACTATTTTATTTTAAGGGCAAATCTGGCTTAAACGAGAGGACAGTGGCGGCGAAGGTAGACATGACGCGCGGCACGCAGGCCGGCTACGTGGGCCTGTCCATGCAGACTCGCGTCGCCTTCGGGCCAAATTCCGCGGACCCAGAATACAAAGCCACACTGGCCTCCAATAGACGGATATTTCCCAACTCCACGCTCGTCATACAATCTGGAGGACAATACTACGGTACGGTATTCAATTTCTTATATCCTGACTGCCTAGTAACTATCTATTATTAATTTAAGGCCGAAATTAAGAAACTAAAAACTAAGTACAATAGAACTCTTTTACCAGTCAA
Source organism: Hipparchia sbordonii (assembly GCA_038048805.1). Lineage (NCBI taxonomy): Eukaryota > Metazoa > Arthropoda > Insecta > Lepidoptera > Nymphalidae > Hipparchia > Hipparchia sbordonii. The sequence goes on along the minus strand of CM076104.1, from coordinate 10,508,172 downwards.
TAAAACTAAACTTATCTGGATTAAGTTTTTGGGCTTCACTCTAAAGATTTTGTAGTAGGTACATAGGTACTTAGGTTATTAATTTCGGCCGCTAATTGCGCTAGTAGGTAGGTACGATTTCTTATTCCGTTGCGCATCATGGGGTCCCCAGTTTTGCCAAAAAATTAGATTTTTCTGTTAATCCTCACTTGGTCAGCGTGGTAGACCCATGTACATTAGTTAGCTGATGATCATAATCTATGTACCGATTTCCATTACCCTTTATACCTACTTCTAACTTATTGTAGAAGGAACAACTGCGGTGACACGAACTCTGCACTACGGGATACCAACGAGAGAGGAGCGTAAAGCTTACACGACAGTGCTGCGGTCACTGGCAGCACTGTCCATGCTGCAGACTCCGGCAACGATGCCTGCGGCCCACACCGACCCTATCGCCAGAGCGCCACTGTGGGCCTTCAAGCAAGACTATGCATCACCTACAGGATATGGGATGGGGGCTGCTCTGAATAGAAAAGAAGGTAAACAACTATCCTATAGGGACAGTACCAAAGGCAAGTAGTAACCGTGACAGCATACATAGATAGGTACTTGATGTTGCGATCGCTGGCAGTATTGTCTATGCTATAGACGTCAGACACCGACGACGTTACCAGTGGCATACCCAGCGGCATACCTATACTTCCTATCGATCTTATCACCGGAGTACTTCTGTCAACTTTCAGGCAAGACGGTACTACTAAAGGATAGGGAATGGGAATTGTACTGAAGGGAAAGAACGATGCGTATGCGGCCAAGTACGTAGTTACTATGTCAGATGTACCTACACGATATTATAGTCACTGTGAGTCATTATGTGATCCACCCCTAGGGGTAGGTACCTATGGAACGCGGCCAACGTAGGAGTGCAGTCGACGTAGGTACTTTGTAAAAGCTGTTGTAGGTAGGTACTAGGCGAAATTGATCTGCAATGCCACGTACATTAGACCTAATTAGTTACGTCTATCAACGAAATTAACAACATAGTCGATTTTAATCCGCACATAGCATAGGTATACCTCTAGGCTTGAAGAAATCTTAAAATGTCTATCTCTGTTTGTTTCTTTTTTCAGATCCAGTTGTGATTGACTACAGACAGGATATCAATTTGCATACGTTTAGAGAAGGCTATTTCGTTACTAGCGGTAATTTTTTTTTAATTAATTCTCTCTAGCATTGCCTAAGTAAGTGGTTTAAGTAAATTAGGAGGTAGGTACAGATTATAAGGACTCGGACAGTATAATAAGTATAGTTGCTCTTCGGAATCCGCATTCGAACGCAAAAATGCCTAATAATTTTAAAAACATCTTCACCGTTTCTGCCCGTGTCGTAAGTAATCTAGCGTGTGCCCGGGACTATGTCCGCTCTGGGTAGGTAAGGTTTTTAAAATTACTCGGTAACTCATTGTTTTTCCGTAATTCACTCTCCAGGTCCTTATGCAAAAAAAGCCAGACGATCCGTCGCTACGTGATTAAAGGAAGAACCAACAAATAAACACTTTCGCATTTATAATATGGTCTTATTCGTAAAGGTGTGCCAACTACCTACTCGCAGCTAAGAAAAAACATCTGAGATTCGAACCCATAGTCTTTCGTGTCTGACAAAGACCAAAAGATAAGAATAGACAGAGATAAGAATTCAGTCTTTCGTCTCAGATAATTAACTAATGCATGCATGTTTCAGAGCCAGCTTGGTACGAGCCGGGGAAGTATGGAGCGAAGTTAGGGAATGTTCTGGAAGTGGTGCCAAGGCCAGGCGGGTACCTGGGCTTCATGGAGGCGACGCTCATACCTTACGAGTACAAATTGATCGATAGGAACTTACTGACGGAGTATGAGGTGAGAAAACTGGTACTTAATGATAGGGGGTTTAAAAAGCATAAGCTTTAATTTTATTAATCGAAAAAGTTAACCCGTAGATACCCGTAGAGCTTGTTTCCAATTACCTAGGAGTTTATTGGATACCCAGGTATTGGCTTTTGGATTTGACTTCGTGAAGACAAAAAAATATCTTTTTGTCACCGTGAAAATTTTACCAAAATCGGTGCAAGTTTTACACAATCTAAAACACGAGTGAGTCTAATGTTCGTATTTATTGAGCGTTTAAATGATTACCATTCCAATTTAGTTCTTGTGCATAAAATAGGTAGGTACATTCCAAAACTGTTTTCAGATTGTCTGGCTTAATGCTTACAATGAACGAATAAGGAAGACAGTGGGTCCAGAGTTGAAGGACCAGGGCCTCACCGACGTTTACTATTGGATGATGAACAAGACTATCCCAGTCGAGTCGCCCAGGGCTAAGAAGAACGGACCAAACTCCGCGCTGTCTTGTACTATTGGTGTGGAAATTGTAACTTTATTCGCTGCAGTTGCCATAACTTTCGATCGCTATATTAATTGAATAGGGATTTTAAGAATCAATAAATATTTTATTATCCTATCGTATAGCAATATAATATGAGTTTTACTTTTAAGTAATATAAATTAATTATAAGTAATTCTTTTCGTAATATGAGACTTCGGATTTTATAAATCCCGTGCGTTGAAATAGTTTTGAAGAATACTTTATAAATAAAAAAATATATTTTGAAATCGCAGACCTTCGCCATGTTTATATATTTTTATAAATACAACTTAAGGTAGGTACCTACAACCTACTCCATTTCCATTATTGGAAAAAAGTATAAAAAAGTTTGAAATGTTATTAGTAAGGAAAGGGTATTGAACGAAGTTGTTGTATTCGAATAGTCGAATGAATTAAGAGGCCCCGAACACTTTTGTAGGTATCTACTTACTCATATTCGAATAAGTATCTTTATCTTTTATCTTTAAATTTAGATAGGCATGTGTAACTGCTGTTAAATAAATAGGTAGGAATATGACCAAAAATCATTTTCGTGGCAGTTTAACTTAGTGTCGAAAGTGATAATAATAAGTAGATATAATACTTACCTACATAGATCTTAAGAGATTTTAGATATGCACCTATATCTGTACAAACAAGTATTATACAAAAACAGAGTTTATTATTAAATATTAATACATTATTTGTAAACATGGCACTGAGAATATAGTTTAGTCGATAACTTGGATAGCTTATTATTGTAGGTAAAAAAATTAAGTAGGTATTTAGTAGAATGAAGATGGTTTAAATGCACCGAGTGCCTTATTAATTACTAGTGTGTAAATTGCTTTACTTAATTATTAGAATAAAATATATAATTTATTATATTATGTATTTAAATAATTAGGTATATTATTGAATTAAATGTTTCTTTATTGTCGTTGTCATTAATGGAGTATTTTCAAAATATATATTTATGTATATCTACCTGTCTGTTAATCACAGCAGATCACAGTTAAATATATCATAATATGGGTACTTAGGTAGGTATTGGTTTTCTTATGTACCTACTTAGGTGAAATAGTTAAAAAAAATATGTTTATGTCTTAGTGCTAAGCAATAAGTTACCTGTAAATGTAGACGCTTATATTGTAATGTAATTCTAAACTCATTTAAGTACTTATTATATTGTAATCAAAATTGTTGAGACTTCTGCGTTCAATCTAATGCTGAGATCTATAAAGCGTACTCTGACTTAGGTACCTCGGACTTAAGATAGAGTTAAAATGAGACACAAATATGCTCTGACATAAATCTGACTCATTTTTACTGTCCTGAGCTTATCCTGAGTCTGAGCAGAGTGAGAGTGTGCTCTATAGATTTCAGCCTAAGACTACTTGCATCAATATTAGGCGCAAACACACAAAATGCGATCAAGAATGAGAAGCCACTATTTTTATCGTCATTCACTGAGCGAGACAGAAATAGAAAATGACGACCCATTTCCATTTTGATTGAAGATCAAATGTCACGATTTAGTGTGCATTTTAGACGCAGTGGTGAGCGCTTCTTATAAGTGGAAAAGGTTTGGTTCGATTCCCGGCAGGGCGGAATTTTATATATTTTTTCTTTAAAAAAGAATATTAGCCAAGCTGAGCTTGATAAAAATTCTCCTCTCCCCTCCTAATAAGTGAGTACGACAATATAGTACAATGGGTGGGAATCGAGCCAGCAACCTTTTAGTTTTTAGTCAGCACCTTTAGCTGTTGGGCTATTGAAGATTAAACTAAGTTGGTCCTGTAGGGCTAACATGCGCGCCACGACAAAATTTTGTCTACCCATTTATTCGTGAATTTGTATAAGATTTGACGAGTAAATGGGTAGACAAAAGTTTCTCGTGGCGCGCATGTTAGCCCTACTGATCTGGTCTGGTCTGGTGAGAGCCTTTGTCCGTGGGTCTAGGTATCTCCTCACTACTTTTACCAACCAATATTAATCTTAAGCAATACAGTAGATGCTTCGATTGTATAAAACCGTTTGCATCACTGCCAATGTTCACATATCACTCAGTAATAAGTGCAATAAATAAAATAAAATATGTTAAATTAAAATGTCCTTTATTTACATTGGTCCGTTCAGATCATACACATTAACCTTTACGACTAGTTTACATGTACACGAAAAAAGTTAATTTTACAGGAGCGCCAAAGAACCGTAAAATATTCTTTGCTATATACACCTCTATATTTTATACATACAACAACAATTACATATACAACTTTAATCAGGTATAAATAGCAAAGAAGTTAGATCATTTTACAGTTTTTTGGTTCTCCTGTAAAATTGACTTTTTCGATCACGCCTTTATTCGGTTGGGCCGCCGTCAAGTTAGTCACCTATCACATTGAAATGCTAGATAGTAAGCAAGACTTGACACTTCCTGCTTACATACATGACTCACAAAATATAAGTGTGAAGTTAGCAGGAGGCGCAACCGCGCCTAAAGTCCGTTCAGAGCCAGTGGCCAAAAAGTGAAGTAACCTGGAACACGCGCGATATTGCATTGTGAGCTACACTAAAAAGGTAACTAAGCACAACTGAGTCCTCAAATACCACGACTCTCTTTTTGAATAGACTTTAATAGCATAAAGATGACCCACGGCAACTTTTCGCAGCGATTCAGTAGTGATATGAGCGCAAAAAGACTTAAATTTTAAGCCAAGTCGTATAACTTCGCCCACATTACAATGATTCTGCTACTATCGTGATACAGACGCGATGCAGCATTAATACAGTCGTGCGCTGACATTCTTCTTTTACCCGATGTCGTCCGAAACAGTCGGGCGTTAGTAGCGATGCAGAAGCGATGTTGAATCGATACTGTGCGATTGTATCGCTACTGAAACGCTTCGGTTGCGCATTACAAATAAGATGTTTTTTTCTTTTGTGAAAATCTCGTTAGTAAATTGCACCCGTGTAAAGTTGGGGCGTGTCGCTAGTCAGTAATAACAAAACATACGCTCAAAAACAAAACAAATCATCACAAAACTTGCGTCTGTCTGTTTTTAAGAACCAAAATGCAATAGACAAAGAACAAAATCACAGCAGTACCATCTAATGTGAATAAGCTCTCGCTAGATAGTAGATATATGTATACTATAAGGAGTATTTAGCAATTTGATTGAACAAATATCTCCCGACCTTTAAAGTGCATATTTTTAATCAGACAAGTAGCTTATAAACTTCCTTAAAAATGCCTATATTATTTTCGAAACATATGACGGCAATGAAAAATGGCAAATATAGTCGCCGAAAGTATCCGTTAAAATAAGTTCTCCCGAATATAAGCAAATATATGTACATTTACTGATTTATATCACACCCCCTTGAACCTCTACACTGATATTTTTATTTAAACAACTTTTAAAAGCATATGGCGTGCCCTTTGCTAACTTATTGAAAATAAAACCCCAAATGGTAGTTGAGAACGTATTTTTCACAAACCTGATGGATCGATAGCATATTATGTCTATGTAGTACATGATCTCTATGTAGTAATGATCGCAGCATATACCTACGATGAAACAACTTATAAACTATATACACTCGTGAGTAAATAAATAAAATTATAGCTGATTCAGGTGACTGTAAACAGAAGAATATACCTATATTTTATACAATATAATAGATCATAATACTCATTTCAGTCTTTACAACATACTATTTTATAATAATGATTTGTGTAACTTTTCAAGCTACTAGATTTATACTTTTATACCACTACGTGATGTCCACGACTTCGTCCGCGTGGATTTTGTTTTTACGTAGTAGAAGTTGCCTATGTCACTCTCTAGGTCCTCAACAAAAATCCCATGCAAAAATAACGTCGATCCGTTGCTGCGTGATTGAAGCACAGACTAACAAACAATTTATCAAAAAACTCGTTTTCATTCTTGAGTCTAAGCTGAGTGAGAGAGCGGTCTATAGATTTCACCCTGAGTTAACCTACTTTAAGTAAAACTTTTCATAGATGACCGCGTCCTTTCGTTATAACAGGTAAAATAAAATTTTAATAATGAAAACAGAATATTAAATAATTTATTTAATAATAACCTTTTAACATAATATTATTATATGCTCATATATTATGAGCCACTTAAAAATAAAAACGATTTATTTTAAGCCATGATGTAGAAAACGTCTATGTGTGAAAGAGCTATAATATAATCACAGTGTTGCGTGAAGTACAATCATAATATAATGTTATCACTGACCTCTAAATAAGACAGGCAACTACTGAAATAGGGTATTTGACTGATATATTACCAGACAAAACACACATATTACATTTTGGATTGGAATAAATGTCAACAATTTAACAACATTCAAATACACAATTATAACGTTTTGGCGCTAGTTACTAACAATAGTGAAAGTATAGGTTCATGGAACACATTAAATTGCGATAAAAGCGTAAAATTATATTATAGAGGTCAGTGATGAAAATCTTTTGGACTCGAGGCTCGAGAACATAATAATCTCCCTATAAATAACTTGATCTTGTACAAAAGTTACAATTGACACAAAAAGCTTTACAAGCGTTCATCAGCTACTCTAACAAGGCAGTGTGTGCATATGGTGTGTTTGTGTGTGTGCGCGTATGTGTGTGTATGTGTGTGTGTGTGTGTGTGTGTCTATGTGTGTTCATCTCCTCAGGTCCACCATTTCGACAGGCGCCGACTCGTCTAACCGTATGTGAGTTACAGACTGTAAATAGGAACAATTTTATTTAGAATCTGAATTAGTCAGTCATAGACAATAACGATTCAACCCACAAACCTTTGGCAAATTAAATACATACTTAATGTAAAAGAATAAATTAACTTTTCAATTGATAAGTTGTGTGGGTTGACTCGTTATTGCGCATGTGCGTACAATTATTTTCACTTCAAAATTAATTGTTTCATGTAGGAAGAGGTTAGTACCAAATTAACTTTTTTATGAATCAAAATAGTCTAAAACTTATCCTAGATGGGGTAATTTAAAATTATACTAGAATCACGTCTTACATTTTATTGTTAAAAGCGACGAAATATTGTATGTTATAGTTCTGGTTCGTCATATTTATTTATTTCTACTATCAAAATTTCAAAACCAGCTGTTAACACTGGGCTAATATTAAAAATTATATTAATGGTCAGTTAAAAAAAAGATAAACTACAATCGTACTTACATAAAACAGGGGTGGATCGTTGGGATGCGGATGGAAACCACTCTGCCTACAATTAGTGATGAATTGCATCCCGTAGTCCGGCGTCAGGGCAAAATATCCAGTCCTACGAACAAAAAACCATTATAACATTACATTTGGAACATATCCGTATACGTAAACATATAAGAATGCATGCACGAAATTGAGCTCTAACTAAATGCTTTTATGGTTCATTTTACTTTGACGCTAATATCATCGAATACAAATTAAATCTTATAAGTTCAGTTCAGTTGAAAAAAGTGAGAGATCGGACCGCCATGTTTAGTATCTAATTCAAATTCAAAATTTATTTATTTCATGTAGGCCACCTTGTAGCTCTTATGACACGTCATAAATCTACCACCGGTTCAGAATGCAGATTCTGCTGAGAAGAACCGGCAGGAAACTCAGCAGTTGCTCTTTTTAAAAAATAATAGTACATTATGGTACAAGTGTGGTACATTGATGATTACCGCCGAGGCACTATTGAGACCCGAGCCGTCAGGTGAGGGTCTTAAGAAAGCCGAGGACGGTAATCATCAATACACACGTGTATCATACGACGTTTTTCAACACACTTGTGAAGAAAATAATACTAAAATAGGACATTACGGTACAAAAAAGTGAAAACGAGTTGAGAAAATTTTTTCGCAATGACGGGAAAAATTAATCAGTTTTCCGGAATGACCTTTAATGACCATAGACTAAAAGAATGAGGTTTCTTTTTTTTTTGGCTTTTCTCGGATAGCCTCGTACAAAATGGGGAATTTCAAGTTTTCTTTATTACAGAAAAAACAAAAGTCATATTTATTAAACACGCACAAGTTGAAATTATCTATTTAAATACAAAGTTCTATGAAATGAGCAAGCAATAGGTAGGATTTTTTTTGTAATAGAAACTTTTTTAAGAACAAAGCAACTCAACCAATAAAATTAAAAAAAAAAATCTATAACTCATATTGTGAATAATAGTAATAAAAAGTCACAGTTTGAGTTACAGGTGTCATTGTGTGCCTAGTTGCGGTGAACCGGGAGCCACTTTATGAGCAAGTGTGTTGAAAAATAATTTTACATTAGGTCCAAACTATGCTATGTATACAGTGCTTCCACAATGAAGCTTCAAAAATGCAATATATTTATAATCCAACACATGTCAAGATGGGAAGACAAAGCTGACCCATTCCCGTTGGTGGCACCTGTTCTAGTACAATATATCACAGCATAATAAAAAAGCCCTTGACATACGGGCTATAATAAAATGCAATGTAAAGGAACTGCCAAACTGCCAAATTTGTCGCTCTGAACACAGCTAAGTCGTGACCACAATATTGCCGTGCGGGTTGGGGTAGCATGAACCGGCGCATCAAACGCGGCTATGTTCAGAGCGGCCATAAAGAATGGCGAGTACCGTATAACTCACTCGGTATACTTGGGCGCGCACACGATGGCGATGGCCTCGGGCATCATGAGCTGGTAGGAGCACTGCGTGTGCAGATCCACCGACGACAGGAACGCCGTCTGCGTCGGGTGCGTCTATAAAGAGGCGTAACATTTAGGTACTTTTCTTATGGTCTAAAAGGTGATCTAATTTTTTTTTTAAGTGCTGTTGTTTCTAGCGGCAACGAGCATCGGCGAGAAAATCTAAGATAGTGGCGAGATCAATAGACCGGTCAACGAGTTATCTCAACATGATATGTGATCGTAGTCAAGCACTAGTCTATAGTCTATACATATATTTTTAAATAAAAAATAATGAAAGGTCAGATAGCGGAGTTGGCAGGCCGAGGGTGGCTTGCGGTATCCCGAGAATCGAGGTGTCTCGGTTCACATGGATCGGAGTAAAGGGGGACGTACAAGAAGAAGTTTTATGCCGGCAAAATAGATTTCCCGCAAAATTTTTAAAAACCTTACTCCACACGAAATTGGGGGCAATAGCTAATTAGTCATGAGCGCTGTGGTCTTAAAACTCAGAGGTCTTGGGTTCGATTCCCGGCGGACGCAATTTGGAAATTTATAATTGCTAAATTGTCTCTGGTGTGGTCTCGAGGGAGGCTTTGGCCGTGGCTAGCCAGGGTGGCTAGATAGGGTTGTAACTACCACCCTATCGTCAAGGACGTGCCGCCAAGCGATTTAGCGACGGCGTGTAGAAACCGATGAATGGATACACTGCCATACCCCTTCCAAGCTAGCCCGCTACCATCTCAGACTGCATCGTCATTTACCATCAGGTGAGACCGCAGTCAAGAACTGACGAGAATAAAAAAAAAACAGAATGTGAACAGCAATGGCTCACGTGTATCCAGCCCAGCGTGATGAGGTTGTGCTGATCCTGGTAGTGGAAGATTTCCTCTTCGTTGTTGGTGCTGCAGGAATCCGGTGTTCCCGTTTGTTTTGGCACCACCACGTGCGTTATCTTCAGCTGATCGCGCTCCTGAATATAATTATCTTAATTAACAGAGTGTTCAAATGCCGATTTAAGATAAGACATGCTAAAGAGATAGGGGTTCACAAAACACATCTTTGTCGTTCTGCAGACGAATAAGGTCATTTAGGGACATAATTTACACTTAGGAATTCCCGAAATGTTGCGAAGAAGAAGAAGGAAGAGGAGAAGGAGGAGGAAAAGGAGAAGAAGAAGAAACCATTGTTTTTAGTACGAACCTGTAACCGTTGGGCTATTGAAGCTCTGATTTGAATGAATTTGTATATATTTATGTATAAATAAATTAATCTAGACGGTTCTTACGCAAGAATTAACTAACAAATGGATAGATTTCTGGTAATACAAATAGTCTCAACGTCACTTGCCAGTATGCCAGCGAGGATGCCACAAAGCTCAATGTTCCGTGCAGTGTTGGACGCGGCGATGGCGAGGAAGCGGGACAGCAGCACCGCCGGCACCACCACTTGCCGCAGCCGATGCTCAGAAACCAGCGGCGACAAAAAATCATTTATACCTGATTCCCTGTTAAAAGATTAAAATTATAGACATACAATCCTGGTACGAATATAGCAGCAGTCATAACTTGGTTATTAAACGAGGGTTCTATCTCAGGATCATGTTACGTTTCAGTAACGTGCGTTTTAAGCAATTAATTATCACTTGTAATGGTGTACCAAAATATCGTGAAGACAGTGCATGCCTGAGAGTTCTAGTGTTCTCAAGGTGTATGTACCTTACTCCTGAGAGTAGACCATTTTTGAATAATAAAGAGCAACTGCTGATTTTATCATTGGCTCTTCTCAGCAGAATCTATTTCAGACTTGATCATCTTTATCATCCGTTCGGAATCATGGTGAAAGGTCATAAACATATTACACACATCGCAAAATTCAATTAAACCACAATATTTGGTCTTAATTAGAATCATAAATAACCTTACGACATTGTAATTGCAGTTGACTACAAATAAATAATATAAATAAATAAAATATAATATCGCTCATTTGCGACAAGGGTGACATAACTCAAATTTCACCAATGTTAGTGTCGAAAATTTATACTTTTTGCTATAAAAACAACATTACGCTAAGCGCAAAAAAATAAGAGCGAGAGAGATTGTGACTTAATGCTCTGTCGCTTTGTTGGCCGCTGTGCTGTTTCAAGACCGCAGCATCCACAAAACATTACTCCCTAACGAGAGAATTCTCTCATCGCCGATTTTGAATTATGTCACTCTTGTCGCAAATGAGCGATATTAATCGACTGACTGTGGCCGTGAAGGTGGTATGAGAGGCGGAGTGGGGTGGTAGCTGTGCGGGGGTGCACGCGGCGGCTCGCTCGCGAAGTCGTCTGGGTACATCACATCGTCCACTGGAGGTGCAGAAGGAGACACTGCCCAATCTTCCTGCATTTTTGAAGAAAATTATTTCTTAGTCTATCAGTCGAAACTAATTATACATGTCTACCACTTCTATAAGAGCGCATAACTCAAAGAATTGATAGAAGTTGGGGTTCCAAGGTGGCACACATATTGATTCATGAGCGTCGACTTATCGTAATAGACATTCTTAAATAAATTTAGTTTTTTATTACAAACAATATTTTAAACTATAAAGAACTAGGGTACATTGACATTTTGGCAGTTATGGCTAGATATTTTATTGCGATCTACTCACTGCATTAAGTAAATGAGGTGTTGTGTGACCGTCCTGTCTGTTCTCATCAGCCTGTAGCCGCTGGGCAAGCTTGGCATCTTCTTGTTCCTGCTTCCTTTTTGCTGCTTCAGCAATTTTTCTCTTCTCCTATGAAACAGAACAACATAAGTCTATCCTTACTATTATAAATGAGAAAGTGTGTTTGTTTAAAGCACTTTTGGTTTATCCTTTAATCATGATGTAATAGAGCTACAGGTCAACATAAGTTTTTGCATGGGTATAGTTGAGGACCTGGAGAACGAGTGACATAGGCTACCTTTCATCCCAAAAACTAAAATTTTATATACCTACATCAAGCGTAGCCATGCATAGTCATGCAGGCATATTTGAGCAAAAGTTCAACACATCGCTGGCCCTCTACAGGACACAAATCTCCACTCAAATGAGAATAAAGGAATTACACTACAATTTACTCAGTCAATAGAAAAATAGTATATACCTCATATTCCTTATAATGCGCATGTTCCTTCGCATACTGGTCTAAGAGTTTCTGTTTTAATTTTTCAGCTTTGGGCATAACCTCCTTTAGCATAGCTTGATTTACAGCCCTCACATCAGGGGGAACTGTACTGTATTCGGGATGTTTTCTAATCTTTTCCAAAAACAATGTCATGAACTTCAAATACAACATATATGCATTTTCTAGACTACCCTCAGCTAAATACACATTGGCCATCCTCACCATCTCCAACCCTGAGCGGTAATACCTAAAAGAATATAGATCCATAGTAAGAAAAAACATGATACTGAATTTTTAAATAGATATGTACTTTCTTTTAATGTTTCTTACAAATTCAGTTCGTTCGTAAACATAATGATTATATTTTTACTCTGAACATTCTACTTTCAGAATTTCTTTCTGAATTCAATAAGTATGTGATTCTATATGTGAGGCATTTGAAACATTTAAAATATATGTTAGGTTTAAAAATATCATCTCCAAGGAATCTTTAAATCTGTAAGAAATGTAACTGGATGTGTATTCTTTGTTAGTGTTATATATATTTCAATTAAGTATGTATGTAGCATAAAATAAGTAAATACTGATCCTTATTTAGCTAAATCCGATTAGTGATAAGTAAATGTACTGCATTTATCTCTGATAGGATTAAATATACCTATTAAGTGGTTCACTAATGATTAACAAAAAACGTTAAACAAATGATCATTTCACAAAAAACGTTTTAAAAGCTAATCAAATCACAAACGGCGTATTCCACAAACTAATCATTTTACAAAAGATCATTTTACAAATATTCTGTTCGCAAATGTTTTATTTTGCAAATGTGCTGGATGTTAAAATATCATTTTAAAATTTATTATTTCACCAAATTTGCAATTTGGTGAAATAATAAATCCGCCGTATTGCGGCTAGCTGTTATCAAAAACAGGGCCGTTTTGAAATGCAATGGGCTACGCCAGAAGACTCGCTCCGTCGCCCCTTCATTCAGCTTCGCCTACTCGACCTTCGTTTCGCTACGGAGGTCGCCGGCTCGCTTCGCTCGCCACCTCCCCCCTTCGCTCCACTCGGCCTCGTAGGCTCGCTTCATTCAGGACCTCCTTCGCGAGCTTCTGGCTTCGCGCTTCATAAAAACACTCTAGGGGTAGGGCAGACAAGACTACGTGGAGTCGGGGTTGGCCATTTTGGTTCTGGCGTAGCCCATTTAATTTATAGCGAAGCGCAGCTCCCGCCACAGCCTTGAACAGTTCATTTTATCAAAAAAAAAAAAATATGCTACATGTTACTTTACTAATTAACACAATTAAGAAATCAATTGTTTGTCAAATATTATTTTATGAAATCACAATTTGTCTAGTAATTTGTTTTGTGAAGCGAATTATTTGTGGAACCAGAAGTTTTATAATGATCAATAAATGATTCATTTATTTTGCTAAACGTTGTTTGTGGAATGACACTTTGTTATTTGTTTTTTGTGAATTGATCGGTCACCCTATTAAGTACCTCATTTCAATGCATTGGGTTTTCTTAATTGAAGTAGTTTAGGAAACAATGAAAACTTTAATAAATTATAACAACCCTAATTTGTTTTTGACATAGAAGTGCTAAATGATAAAATTAAAGATCGGAAAATACTATGACTCACAACAAGAACCATATCATAACAAATCAGGATTTAAAGGCTTTCTATGTTGGATACTACCTTCTTGGAGGGACGTTAGGATCAACTTCCACCATAGCTCCAAAGTTAGCGAGCTGCTTCACCCTTGCTGTCGGTTCCAATGATGCAAGATCCAGCGTTTTAGCCCGTTTTTCATTTGACTGCATTGTAGAATTTAATACGTATTTTATTCTCTAAAAAATATTATCCATAATATTCTTACTTAGACGTGCGAACTTATTGTCGGCCTGAATTTTTTGATATTTGAAAAAGATGTGTTTTTATTAAACAATAACGAAATCAACGCGAAAAGGAAAAACCACAGGGAAAAACAATAAAACAATATGAATGGATATTTTGACAATTGTTTGACAATGACATTGACAAGCAGTTAGCAGTGAACTCTATTCTGTGTATGCCAGTGATTCCCAAAGTAGTCAAGGCGCACCCCCAAGGGTCCACGGGAGACTCAACGGGGGTCAATAACCCGGTTAACCAAATATTGATAATTTGCTGTCAATCCATCAAGTCCCTCCCATTAAAATTATGACTATTTTTTTCAATTGATGATTTGTATTGTTGAAGTTAGAGTATGTTATTAATGTTTAATTTTAATTTTATTAAGTCTGTAATCAATTTCAATTCTATTAAGTCTGTAATCATACTATTTTAATAAATAATAAATAGAACACAAGAAAATAAAGTATTTTTTATTTTATTTTTACCATTCCGAATTTAGGGTTGGAAGTCAGCCGCGACGCAAATTTTCATCGTTAAATCTAATGTTCACATTTTTTGACAAGTTATTGAAATATAGTAAAAATTGTAGCATTAGGGGGTCCACCGAAACTAGTAAAATTTTGAAAATAGTCTATGAGAAAAAAAATTTGGGAGCCTCTGGTCTGGTGTTGTTGTTTTTCTTCATTCGTCCCTCTTCGGGACAGGCAAAGATCCATGGCCGTGCCATAGAAGTAGGTGGTAATGGCTAATGTTCTTCTATAATAATTAGTGTATGCAGAGCTATCGATAGTCTCAATGTTGTACCTACCTACCTAAGTTCGTTGTGTGGTGATTGTGTGATATTTCCTTTTTTTCTGTAGGTAGGGTGGCAGACCCAATTATGGGCACTTTAAGAGTTTATCTTATTTCAAATAGGGTGACCAACCCAATAGCTAGCACTGCACCAGTTTATTCGCACTTTGGCAAAAAAGATTAAAATATAAGTTTCTGATTGTGGTTTTTAAATTTTCAGATTAAAAAATATTTAGGGGAATTCATATTTTTCACAATCGAAACCTTTCTAATCTGGAAAGTTTTAAAATGACGTCAGTATCGTAGTTGAAAGATATCGTTCTGGAGTTCCCGAAGTTTTTCGGCCATTTTGACTCATTGACGTTAAGGGTCAGTACTTACTTAATAATGATTTAACTGTAGTTTTATTTGAGTTTTAATAATATAATTGTTTTCAATTGATTTTCTAAGTATTATTAGTTACTAATTCAAAAAGTAAATGAAACTTTCCCGTTATTTCATTGCCAAACAAGGGGTGTCAGTATCTGGTTACAAAATTTGGAGATTTTCCTGTTTATTAACACTCCGAAGTGATTCGATTCCCTAGTAGACTGGGAGTCTGTAGACGATCTTAACAAGTGTGTGTAAACTGTCCATACTCTGGAGTCTAAATTCTTTAAGACCCATCACACAAAAAAGACCAAGAAGTTCTCTGACCTTACTCTCAAACTGATGGAAGACAGACAAGAGATGAGACTTCAGTCGTCATCAGACGCGGATGCCTACTGGTAGGTTAATAGGCAGATCTCTAAGAAAAGAACTCGCGACCTGCGGGCCTTGAATACCAAGTGTATTAAAGATTGGTATCTTTCTTTTTTATCTAGTGGAACAGAAATTCCATTCCAAAGTGTCCGTGAGAGATCTATCTATCGGACAGAGCCAGCTGACGCGGCTGAAAACTGACGAAGGCTGTCACGTTTCTTCTCCACCTGAGGTATGGAGAGAGGTTGAGAAGTTCTATGGGCAGTTATTTATCACATATGGAGAGAGCCATGCTCGGAGTATCCCTGCGAGATCATATCAGAAATGAGGATATCTGTAAGAGAATCAAAGTCACGGACATAGCTAAGCGAAACTGAAGTGGAAATGGGAGGGCATATAGTTCGAAGAGCTGATGGTCGATGGGATCCCATGGTGTTGGAGTAGCGATCCCGTACCGGGAAACTAGGAGGACCGACGACATCAAACGAGTCGCAGAGAGCCGCTGGATTCAGGTAGCGTAAGACCGAGGCCTGTGGAAGTCCATATAAGAGACCTTTGTCCAGCTGTGGACGTCTGTTGTTTGATAAAGACTATGTTTACGTTTTCTTATTAAATATGTAAGGGTGTTTGTTTTAAATATAATAATAATAAACAAATTACGTCACCTACAGTTACTATAAGAATTTCCGTATATTATTTCGTAATAAAATCTATATTCTAAAAGACTTCCGTAGGTAGCCTAGCGTTATATTTCCCTTAAACTCTATTAAAATCTGAGTGTTGATAATTGGATAATTTTGTGCCCATAACTGGTAACAAATGTGCGAATAATTGGAGACTGGGTCATTTTTCAATCTTATTTAAAATTCTAGTTGATTTAAACAAAAAAATTTCAGTATCTTCTTTAATTATATATTTTATTAAACAAGTAACCTTATGAACACAGTGATTTATAGAATTTGGTTAAATTTATACTTAAAAAACATATTTGAAATAAGATAAACTCTTAAAGTGCCCATAATTGGGTCTGCCACCCTATGTTTTTTAAGTATAAATTTAACCAAATTCTATAAATCACTGTGTTCATAAGGTTACTTGTTTAATAAAATATATAATTAAAGAAGATATTGCAATTTTTTTGTTTAAATCAACTAGAATTTTAAATAAGATTGAAAAATGACCCAGTCCCCAATTATTCGCACATTTGTTACCAGTTATGGGCACAAAATTATCCAATTATCAACACGCAGATTTTAATAGAGTTTAAGGGAAATATAACGCTATGCTACCTACGGAAGTCTTTTAGAATATAGATTTTATTACGAAATAATATACGGAAATTCTTATAGTAACTGTAGGTGACTTAATTTTTTTATATTTATTATATTTAAAACAAACACCCTTACACATTTAATAAGAAAACGTAAACATAGTCTTTATCAAACGACAGACGTCCACAGCTGGACAAAGGTCTCTTATATGGACTTCTACAGGCTTCGGTCTTACGCTACCTGAATCCAGCGGCTCTCTGCGACTCGTTTGATGTCGTCGGTCCACCTAGCTTCCCGGTACGGGATCGCTACTCCAACACCATGGGATCCCATCGACCATCAGCTCTTCGAACTATATGCCCGCCCATTTCCACTTCAGTTTCGCTTAGCTATGTCCGTGACTTTGATTCTCTTACAGATATCCTCATTTCTGATATGATCTCGCAGGGATACTCCGAGCATAGCTCTCCCCATCGTCCGCTGAATGATTTTTGTTTCGTGATAAATAACTGCCCATAGAACTTCTCAAACTCTCTCCATATCTCAGGTGGAGAAGAAACGTGACAGCCTTCGTCAGTTTTCAGCCGCGTCAGCTGGCTCTGTACGATAGATAGATCTCTCACGGACACTTTGGAATGGAACTTCTGTTCCACTAGATGGTATCTTTAATACACTTGGTATTCAAGGCCCGCAGGTCGCGAGTTCTTTTCTTAGAGATCTGCCTCTTAACCTACCAGTAGGCGTCTGCTGACGACTGAAGTCTCATCTCTTGTGTCTTCTATCAGTTTGAGAGTAAGGTCAGAGAACTTCTTGGTCCTTTTCGTGTGATGGGTCTTAAAGAATTTAGACTCCAGAGTATGGACAGTTTACACACACTTGTTAAGATCGTCTACAGACTCCCAGTCTGCTAGGGAATCGAATCGCTTCGGAGTGTTAATAAACAGGAAAATCTCCAAATTTTGTAACCAGATACTGACACCCCTTGTTTTGCAATGAAATAACGGGAAAGTTTCATTTACTTTTTGAATTAGTAACTAATAATACTTAGAAAATCAATTGATAACAATTATATTATTAAAACTCAAATAAAACCACAGTTAAATCATTATTAAGTAAGTACTGGCCCTTAACGTCGATGAGTCAAAATGGCCGAAAAACTTCGGGAACTCCAGAACGATATCTTTCAACTACGATACTGACGTCATTTTAAAACTTTCCAGATTAGAAAGGTTTCGATTGTGAAAAATATGAATTCCCCTAAATATTTTTTAATCTGAAAATTTAAAAATCACAATCAGAAACTTATATTTTAATCTTTTTTGCCAAAGTGCGAATAAACTGGTGCAGTGCTAGCTATTGGGTTGGTCACCCTACCTATTTTTTATTTTAATTTTGACAAGATAGCCCTTGACTGCGATCTCAGCTGACGGTAAGTGACAATGTAGTCTAAGGTGGTAGCGGGTCAGTCTGGAAAATGGTAAGGCAGTTTAGTTAAACTCATACCCATAAACGGTTTCTTAACGCTATCGTGTCGCTTGGCAGCACGTCTTTGACATTAGGTTTAGGGAATAGGGTGGCTCATCAGACCAGAGACATTTTTAAACGACTTCCACAGAAGGAGGAGGTCCTCAATTCGTTGGAATCTGGTTTTTTATGTATGTTCTCCGATTACTCTGATTTGCTTCTTCGTTCCTGATACGCACCGCTAAAATTTGGAATGCCCTTCCGGCTTCCGTATTTGCCTCTAACTATAATATGGGTACCTTCAAATCAAGAGTGAATAGGCATCTTCTAGGCAAGCGCGTTCCATCTTAGGCCGCATCTCCACTTACCATCAGGTGTGATCGCAGCCAAGCGCTAGTCTATATATTAAAAAAAAAATACTCAAAAAAATGTGGACCGATTAGGAAAATTCTTTTTATTTGAAACGGTATACTTCCCAGATGGTCCCATTGTCATCAGGTCAGGATCTGATGATGGGATCCTGGAGTTATCGAGGGAACTCTTCAAATTTTTTTTAGGCACAATTGATATATTTTGTATAGTGGCGTTTGAAGTGGCTTTTGTAAAAAATGAAATTTTTACGTTTGTCTTGAAGAAATTATAAATTTCGAATAAGTCCCCGTCGGAAATCGAATCCGAGATCCGAGAGAGAAAAAAAAACCAACAAATTGAGAACCTCCTCCTTTTTGGAAATCGGTTAAAAAATATTTTTAACTAAGTGGAAACTTCGACGGGATTGACGCAGTGTTCCTAATGTAAAGATGTGTAATGTGTTTAACAGATATGTTAGCACTTCACTACATGAAATTATTCAAATAGCCTCTCAGCCTCGGTTATTGTAACGGCAAATCAACGTTTGAGCACTAAAGTACGATTATAAAAAAGCAATAAACCGGTAACGCATCCTAAATATAAATGCATTAGTTTATTAGTCACTCATGTACAATTTTGCACACAAGTGATACAAATTGGGTAGGTATATTCGAGGTAAATTATTTGCGTTTTGAGCAATAAAAAGCTTCAATAGCAAAAAGCCTCAATAGCCTAAAGGTGCGGACTGAAAACTGAAAGGTCGCAGGTTCGAGGCCCACCCGTTGCACTATTGTCGTACCCACTCCTAGCACAAGCTTTTCGCTTATTTGGAGGGGAGAGGAGAATATAAGTCAAGTTCAGCTTGAATAATATTCTTTATTAAAAAAAAATCTGAATATTTAAAAGCCAAGGGTGACTGACTGATTGACTGATCTATCAACGCACAGCTCAAACCATTGGACGAATCGGGCTGAAATTTGGCATATACTTAGCTGTTATGATTTAGGCATCCGCTAAGAAAGGATTTTTGAAAATTCAACCCCTAAGGGGGTTAAATAGGGACTTTAAAAATCGAACTTAACGTGACTTGCCACTATGCGACTAATGGTCATAGTGAAAGAGAAAAGCATTGTTCTTAGCTGCAGCGAAGTGAAGTAGCTCAGTCACCAGCGTGTTGATTCTCTAAGAATGATTGCATCAGTATAACGATCAACAATGGCCTCTGATTGGCTGAATTTATGGCGTTCTTGCTGCATCAATGCAGTTTAACCAATAGCGTAAGGGTACCAACCAATCAGGGTTTATTGCAATCGTTACAATGATGCAATCATTTTTAGAGAATCGACACGCAGTTTAACCACTGATTGAAGTTTGATTGATTGGTCAGGTCAGGTAGGCAACTGTATGACGTAATTTTTTTATATTAAAGGAATTTCACTTTAGAGCGCGACCGTACATCTGTCATCACATCCCATAAGTGCGAGCAAGTTTGCGTTCAGAAACGTTTTAGCGAAACATTCAAATAGTTGTTACCACCGTATCGACGCGTTCAGAAATTATTAATAGCTGTCATAATCAACAAGATGGCGCGAGGAGATGCCGCGTTGACAGCTTTATCGGCAGCCATTTTAGAGTGCATTTAGTAAAATGCAGATAAATATTTATCGGCTGATAACTTGGTGTTAGCGATGAGAGGTGTTTATTTTCGTAACTGAGAGCTTTCGTGGAATATCGAGTTCGTTCGTAAACGTTTGATTAATATAGTAATGGCTATACCACATTTATAAAATACCCGCATTCTATTACTGTCCTTAGGTAGGTACCTACTCTCTGTACACATACTTTACCTACCTATCTAGTAACTACTTTTTTACTTTTTACTACTAGATAACAATAGATTGGCAAAAAGTGAAACAAACGAACAAACTTTGTAATGAACCTCTTTGGCTGGGCAGCACGAAGGTAGTTAGGTAGGTAGGGACCTACCTAACTACCTAGGTAATTTTACTTATTGTGATAGAACGAAGTAAATACATATTATGTACCTATCTGAAGTTACCAATCTACTCGTACACTTCTTTAATTAATCTCTGTCCCGATCATTGTGCCGATAGAAAAAAGAGTGATAGGAGTTTTAGGTAATAAGTTTGATCGCTTTGTCTGTCTGTTTGTGTCATCGTAACTCCGAAACAGATGCTACTAGCATGGGCTTCTATCTGGGGTAGTTCTAGTCTTCATAGAAAATTTTTAAAATCTTTTATTTAATGGAGGAAAGTAGGTACTTAGGGTACATAATATGTACCCTAAGTACCTACTTTATTATACTAATTATGATATAATTATTATTATTAATTTTAATCATAATTAGTTTTTCTTTTGATAGGTAGGTATGTACACATAAAAAACACCGTTAAATAATTATTTTTTAAAGAGTACGGAATCCAAAAGCTCATAGGCTCAGTTGCGAAATCAGCCTATCCCTATTCTATGTGCGAAACGTATTAGGGTGGCAGACCCAATTATGGGCACTTTAAGAGTTTATCTTATTTTAAATATGTTTTTTAAGTATAAATTTAACCAAATTCTATAAATCCATGTGTTCATTAGGTTACTTGTTTAATAAAATATATAATTAATGAAGATATTGAAATTTTTTTGCTTAAATCAACTAGAATTTTAAATAAGATTGAAAAATGACCCAGTCCCCAATTATTCGCACATTTGTTACCAGTTATGGGCACAAAATTATCCAATTATCAACACTCAGATTTTAATAGAGTTTAAGGGAAATATAACGCTAGGCTACCTACGGAAGTCTTTTAGAATATAGATTTTATTACGAAATAATATACGGAAATTCTTATAGTAACTGTAGGTGACTTAACTTTTTTATATTTATTATATTTAAAACAAACACCCTTACATATTTAATAAGAAAACGTAAACATAGTCTTTATCAAACGACAGACGTCCACAGCTGGACAAAGGTCTCTTATATGGACTTCCACAGGCCTCGGTCTTACGCTACCTGAATCCAGCGGCTCTCTGAGACTCGTTTGATGTCGTCGGTCCACCTAGCTTCCCGGTACGGGATCGCTACTCCAACACCATGGGATCCCATCGACCATCAGCTCTTCGAATTATATGCCCGCCCATTTCCACTTCAGTTTCGCTTAGCTATGTCCGTGACTTTGATTCTCTTACAGATATCCTCATTTCTGATATGATCTCGCAGGGATACTCCGAGCATAGCTCTCTCCATCGTCCGCTGAATGATTATTGGTTCGTGATAAATAACTGCCCATAGAACTTTCAACCTCTATCCATACCTCAGGTGGAGAAGAAATGTGACAGCCTTCGTCAGTTTTCAGCCGCGTCAGCTGGCTCTGTCCGATAGATAGATCTCTCACGGACACTTTGGAATGGAACTTCTGTTCCACTAGATGGTATCTTTAAGATACTTGGTATTCAAGGCCCGCAGGTCGCGAGTTCTTTTCTTAGAGATCTGCCTATTAACCTACCAGTAGGCATCCGCGTCTGCTGACGACTGAAGTCTCATTTCTTGTCTGTCTTCCATCAGTTTGAGAGTAAAGTCAGAGAACTTCTTGGTTCTTTTCGTGTGATGGGTCTTAAAGAATTTAGACTCCAGAGTATGGACAGTTTACACACACTTGTTAAGATCGTCTACAGACTCCTAGTCTGCTAGGGAATCGAATCGCTTCGGAGTGTTAATAAACAGGAAAATCTCCAAATTTTGTAACCAGATACTGACACCCCTTGTTTTGCAATGAAATAACGGGAAAATTTCATTTACTTTTTGAATTAGTAACTAATAATACTTAGAAAATCAATTGAAAACAATTATATTATTAAAACTCAAATAAAACCACAGTTAAATCATTATTAAGTAAGTACTGACCCTTAACGTCGATGAGTCAAAATGGCCGAAAATCTTCGGGAACTCCAGAACGATATCTTTCAACTACGATACTGACGTCATTTTAAAACATTCCAGATTAGAAAGGTTGCGATTGTGAAAAATATGAATTCCCCTAAATATTTTTAATCTGAAAATTTAAAAACCACAATCAGAAACTTATATTTTAATGTTTTTTGCCAAGGTGCGAATAAACTGGTGCAGTGCTAGCAATTGGGTTGGTCACCCTACCTACCCTTTATAGTTCAACTGTGGTTATCTGTCAACCAATGTCAACCACAGAACACTATTACCACACTATTACTCCAGTATCCAACAGCTCCAAAGCATTTATGGCGGGCGCGGGAATTTTAAAAATAATGATTCTAACGTGACACAACTTGCCGCCGAATTATTATTTATTAATAATTTTCACATATATTAATTATTTTCTTTAAATTCATATTTCAATGAGAATCTAATTGAAACAAAATAATAAACTTGATTTCAAATATTGACTATTCCATATATTAAACATCTGCAACACAAGGAATAGAAAATATATGAGCAAAATATTAGGGGACACCAGATGCATATTGAAAACATTAATATCAATACATGAATGATATTTTTGAAAAATATAAGGATTATCACGAAATATGGGTAAAACGAAGTACAGAGACTGTAAATCCAAAAACATGGTCTCTTTCTTAAAGCAAACAAATGGTCACAAATACATGCCCACGGTTGAGACCCAAGGTCTTTGACGGTTCCTTTAACAGTTTTTCGAACGGATTGACATAAACAGCGTATTCTTAGATTGCTGGGTAACTTGTGTCCCTTACTTTCGTACATTTTATAATTATATGCGTTTGGTCTTACTTTGCTCTTAGTTTTTAGATTTTCTTTTTTTTTGTGACAACAAGCGCATGAAAATCCACTTGGTAATTCACCCGAATTAGCCATTTGGCGTTGACAAGATTTAAAATATAAAGAATCACGCATGTTCAAAGGTGGTGAGGAGAGATTTCCTTTATAAGATACCTTTTTAGGTGTTTTATCTGGACGTTTTATAAGGATATCGTTTCTTCGTGCTCGGATACATGGTGGTAACTCTTCAAATCTTTTTTTACATATTAGTTCATGAATTGAAGATAAATCACAGTCTTCTAATTTAGGCATTTCATGGATAAATTTTTGTTTTGATGATGGCTTGTTTTGAATAGGTGAATTCTTTTTGGATATCATTTTTGGCATTTTTATTCTTCTAACTGAGTTTTTATTCGAATATACAGTTTTATTTCCTAATTCTACAATGTCACACGCACAGTCATTATGTTCTTTACGAGTTTTCGAAAAATTTCGAATCTCTTTTTGTCTAAATTGATAGTTCATGAAATTACTTTGGTAGTAGTTTTTCTTTACACTTCTCCGTATAGGCTTCATCAGCCATCCTCTGTGTCTTGAGAAATAAAGTATGTATTTATTCTTTGGATTTGGGTAACTTAGTCGCATATGTTTGCATCTTGGTTGTCGGTATGAATATATCCGCGATAGACACGGACACGGTTTGATAAATATCTTCTCTTTTAAAAAAGGATATAAAGCGTTAAAGACGTAAGGAATTTTTTTTACCAAATCTTACAATGTAACGAAGTATAGGAAGCAAGAAATTATGTCTACATTTGAAACACGAACCACGCGGACAGCAATCATCTCCTGTTTCATTGTAATCATTATAAATGTTTTGTGGTCGGAGTGGATAAATTATGAGCAAATACAGGCATAATGTAATAATGCAAGGAGACCACGCTATTACTACAAGCACAAACAGGATATACCTGAGGGTAGATTTTACTAGCGATAGAGGTTGTTCTGCTAAATCGATATTTCGCAAAGAAATAGGTTTTATACAATTAATACAGTCATGATGTTTTAATGTACTATCGTTAGTTCTTTCATTATATATTTCATCACGTTGTAATTCAATATTTGGGTTTGATATGTACAGCGAATCGAACACACAGTCAGCATCTTTTCTGCAGATCGAAAAGCATGATGATCTCACTGAAACTTGTTCACGTACACATGAGCACTCAGAGCAGGGCTCATTTCTGTCTGTTACGTCACCAAAAAGTTTGAAAGTTCTTAGTTCTTTGTGACAAGGTTCAAAATCACATGGAAGCTCTTCCAAATTATTGTAATGAGTCGGAATAGTGGTATAACCGTAAGAACCTGTTAAGTAACTATTTACATCCTCTGTACGAGATTTTCTGAAATAATCTTTATGTTGACGATAATTTCTGTAATTAAATTGATATGGTGGGAAACACCTTTTGCTTTGGCTTGTAAGAAGGTGATAACAAAAACCAGATTTACGAGTATTATTGTTTGAATTAAATCCAAAAAAGTCACCGGATGATTTAGAATCGTAAAATAGATCCAATCTTCTACATTCTCTACAAAAGCTTTGGTTCCTGATTTTATTCGTCAAGTTCTTTGTTTTAGATGAGAATAAAACTTGTAATTTGTGGCTATTAGACAACTCATTGCATGGCTTAACTTTTTGGTTTCCTTTTCTTTTATGTTTCATTGAAGTCTGAGAGGCTCTCTTCGAAAATACCAAGTTATTTGACGTTGGTTTTTGTTTTAGATCCTTTATACTTATTGTTCTCTTGTGATGGAATTTTTTGAATGGACCTAAAATAATAGTTTTTAATTATTATACATATTAGTTCCTTAGATTTTTAAGATTTACATAATGAAATATTTTTTATACGCACTGAAGGATGTTTTTTTCGGAAGACTTTTAACTGCATTATTTACTCGGAATCTGGATGACCATAACGCAGTATCAGATATACTTTGTATTTTCTTACATGCTGAATTATTCGTAGAAGCGTTTAACGTTGGAGGTTCTAAATTTTCCTGTGTATTGTTAGCATGAACATTGTCATCGATTTTAAATGTTTCTTCAGATATATTGATTTTAGAGTCAAAATTAACTACGTGCAGTCCATGTATACTTTCAATTTCATCACTCATTATTACTATGTATTACTTTTATGACACAGTATCTACCCTGAAATGTGTAAATTCTATGGCTATTTTTTTAAATCTTAGTCATCACTAATACTACAAAATGTAAAATAAATCTTACAATATAAAATAAGTAAGTATGTAAACAACAATCAAAATATAATGTGATGTGAAGTATGTATGTGAATTATTTTGACAAGTAGGTAAGATTTTTGGTCGAATTAGATGTCATATACTTATCTCTTTGTGATGTATCTACACAGATAACTTTTTATACATATACTATATCATAGTGTATCTAGACCTTTATCTAGACTCTACTGTAAAGTGCATAGAAGATTCATAGTTTTCAAAATGTAGAGCTGATGTAGGTACGTATATTGGCTACTTATTGGTTATTGGTCAAGCAATTCAAGTTTCAAGTTGGTTCAAGCAATTGTTATTTTCAGCCTTCATTTTTCAGCATAATATGTTGAATTAGGTCATAGTACCAAATACAGGTACAAATTGAGTTACTATATCTACGCATATATAGGTACTTATTCATTTATTAGAGTTCTCTATTTATTTCGAAGAAAGACGTTAAAGTAATCTGTTCAAAAGTTACTCTTGTTAAGTATATCTTTTATTTCGCTGATGATATTAAAATAAAATAGACTATATTTTTCGGTTGCTATATTATTTTATTTTCCAGGAAACAAAAAGGACCAAAGTAGTAAGCTCAATGTCTTTACATCAGTTATCACAGCAACAAGCACAGAAGCAGCATTTGCATATTTCTAAACAAAGTATACATGGTAACCAAAAGAGGAATCCTAAGAAAAACATTAAGAAAAATTTACAATTTTTCCACTGAGCTCTAGCGTTTAAATAATGAGGATACATTTCAGGCCAACGATTATAAATCCATAATTGAGGAGTCCTTCGTAGTGACATCAGATAGCAATCCCCAGCAGCTGCAGCCCAACCACTTTGCTGTGCGTTTCGAAACCCTTGGGCATCATACCTTACAGTAGACCATGGGCATGGTTGTAAAAGTATTCTCCTAAATGCAGTTACGAACTCCCCTCTATTTACTTTCAGCAGCTTATTTAAATTTTTATCAATTTTGAAGAATCTATCATAAAAGTTATGCATTTTATCGTCGATTGCATGTTTCTTTTTACCTTTTCTTCTTTTACAAGATTTAGCTCGGTTTTTCTTCTTTCGTGATATCTTCTTAGATTTTCTATAAATATTTTCACATTTCTTTAATTTCTTACGAGCGTCCTTAATTTTAGCTACGGCCACTAAATCTTTCTTTGTCATTTTATTACCTGCTTTATTCAATTCTTCAAGCTTTTTTTTCAGATATTTATCTGTTTCTTTGAGATCACGTTCTTGCATTTTTACTTCCAACTCCTTTCTTTTATGATCACATATCGCATCGCGGAAGCACCAACGCATTTTTGTAGAGCCTAAGTTCGAGGATAAGTGTTATATATTTTAAACTCCTTTATAGTTTACGGACTTACCTCGGCTCGTTAACACCCAGTTACCCGGACACATCGATGTACGGACACCTTAGCGAAGGTAATAGTTAGGGGTCTTCATTTTTTAAATCCTATTTTTTACTTCCATATATGGAAGTTTCATTATTTGTTTCATACAAGTAACTATAAAAATTTATAATTTTTAGGATCTTTACTTTTTACTTTTACGTTTTACATTTTTTTATTCAATATTTTTGTTTATTTTATATTAGGGAACTCAGAGAGCATAATTTTTTTGATGTTGTCATAAAATTTTAATCACAGATCTTAATCCTCTTGCACAGACTAGATAATATTTCCTCATTTCCTCTTCCAAGGTAAGATTGTATAATATAATTTATATTTAGAAGATATTTAGTTTAGTGACAGAGAGGTAATTATTACAACCGTTACAACCATGAATGAGGGAAAATAATACTCATACTAAGTAATTTTTATTGATATTTTTACTTCTTGTTTATCATAACAAAAATTTTTTACAATAACATTAAAGTTTGTTGTTTAGCCAGGGTGTAAACCTTATGTAAACATAACATCAATACATCTTACTGTGTCTTATATCAGCAAAGAAGTTTCATTAGAATGGGTACACCGCTTTCGTGTCTACTCTGTATAAGCCGGACCTGTAAAAACATTTCAATTAACATCCAAGAGTATGTTATCATTAACTCAGCATCCTGTAAAGCCAAAGAAACACCCATATGGATTTCTTCAAAGAATAATTTTAAAAATTATAATACGCAGTGGCGGATTTATACCTACATTTCGCTCATTAAACTATAGGGCCACAAATCAAAAAATCATTTTATTATTAAATAATGAATCAATTGACACCTCATTCATCAAAATTAGCTCAATATTTTAGCCGCTGTGATGCAAGATATTATGTACCTACATAGAACATCTATGACATAGAAACATACAAGTACATACATACATTGCTAAAATTATAACTCTTCCTTTTGGCTTTGCAATAATCGGATAAAAAAATAGATACAATTTTCGTTATGAATTTCCCGAGGATTTTCGAAAGTTACACCCATTCAGAGGCGTAACTATAGGGTGGCAAGACGGCAAAATGCCACGGGCCCCAGCCTGAAGGGGCCCCCCGGTCAGGTATCTCATTGGTTGAGCTTCTTTATATTGGGGAAGGGAGGGCCCCATACGATGAATTTGCCACGGGCCTCGAACGCTATAGTTACGCCACTGCACCCATTTCAATCAATTTATTTGATTGCCGCCTGCAGTCTCTTGGAGGACATAGCTCTTGATTTGTCTAGGAAACTGTATATGAAACGTTTCCTTCACATAGTACCTATATTACTATAAATATTATTATAATGGGTATGCAGTAAGTAAGTAGCTTAGGTATATTTACCCTCTCTTATCCAAGAAGTCGTTGCCCATGTGCAATTTTTCTCCACGACAGTTGTTAGTAGCGACCTGTATCATGTTGTCACACCGTCTCGCGACAAGATTGTTGAAAGTCACAGTGGCGGTATATAGTTCCCATGATCTGTTGTGGTTACAAAACAGGTCGGAGCAACCAGGTTGGTTGCTTCCTCCGTTGGGGAAGAAGTCGGCATCAGCTACTGTCAATGCGATACCTAGGCCCACAATACTGGCGTCAGAGTGGATAGCTTCTACATACACTGCGTCAGATGGTTTCAAACAGTTTGAATTACCATACCACAACGGTGCAGCAGGATCCAATCCTATAAGAAAATATTAATGCTTTTTTAATTTAATAATACAGATTACTACTTAAGCCAAACTGGTGTCCTTACAATTACGATTCTATTTTTTTAAATACAAATAATTAAAAAAACCTAAATCTACAAAACTAAAAAAAATAATCTCACTTACCAGTAATACGCGCTACTTTGCCACCTAATTCCCTACCAGCGTTGCCGGCAACGTGAGCTCCTAGACTGAACCCAATCAGGTGCATTTTATCAAAGGAGGCGCCAATCTCTCTGTTCAGGAAGCTGAGGAACTGTCCCAGGCTCCGCCCGATCCTCGGTACTCCGGACACCGACGCTCCGTACAGATCATTAGCAACCGGACTCCAGTCCACCATAATGACGTTCACATCACTCTTCTGAAGAAATGCTGCAATTTTTTTTCAACCTATTAAATATATTTGACTAGTTGATGACCGTGGCTTCGCGCGCGTGGGTTTAGTTTTTAAAAATCCCGCGGGATATCTTTGATTTTCCAAAAGGTAGCCTATTGTCTCCCGGTCCTTAACTATAAAATCACGTCGATCCATTGCTTTGTTGCGGCGTAATTGAAAGACAAAACAACAAAATATCAAACCAACAAACAAACACACTTTTGTATTTGAACGAGCGAAGCGAGTTTTCTGAGTCAACTAGGGCGCTTGTCTGTACTGGACAGAGAAGTGTGTACGTCCAAATGTCTGTCAGAGCCCTATAATGGTGCGGTTAAACGGCGCGCTATAACACGAGCCGCGCCGCGCCGCACCATCCGTGTAGGCGCGGCTCGGCTTAAGACGGTACTCTAGTCGCAAGGAATTTGAAAAATAGGTATTTGAAGAAAATATCGCCGTCGCGCTGCGCCCGACCAACAGGAGTTATCCATGTGTACGAGTAGTGTATTTGTGTGCGCGAGCCCTCGCCCCTCCCATGCCCGTAACATTCACCCGCCGGCCGCCGGCCGCCTGCGCGTGAATAAATACCTATATTTTGAAAATTTGAATCGGATGATGCTTTTACTATTGATACTGTGTCCAAAACAATTTTTTTTTTAATTTTTCGTCTGTCTGGATCTTGACCGCGCATCACACTGAAACTACTGGACGGATTTAAATGAAACGTAACATGATTTAAGTTCATACTATGAGGTAAAATATAGGATACTTTTTATCCCGAAATTCAGCACGGTTCCCTTGGGAGAGGGGATGAAAGTCAAAATGTGTATTTCATTGTAATTCATTAACGTGTACTCCGATTTCATTCATTCTTTTTTTATTAGAAAGAACATACTGCAATGATTTTTCTGTAATTATTTCAAGGTCGTCAGTTTAGTAGTTCAGAAATTATAGACTTCACAATGCTCAGTAATGGTCCAAATAACTTGAACCCCGTTACGTACAGGAATCTTTGAATGTACGGCTCATCTTAAGCTGGCATAACACACTATCGTAAACCATAATGGATAGCCCTATTTTTAACCGACCTTCAAAAAGGAGGAGGTTATCAATTCGGTCGGTATGTTTTTTTTTCTATGTAGATATGTCCACCGATTACTCCGGGGTTTCTGGACCGATTCACGCGATTTTTTTTAATGGGCCCTCAAAAATTTTTACCTTCAACTCCTCAAACCTGATGCTGCAGGGGTACTTTCTCCCTAAAAGCTTTAGGAACTGTCGTTTACGAATTGGTATGCTTGCTACTAGATCATAGAGCTCCAGGTCATCCTCCTCAATCCTGTAGGGTACTGCCCACCTAAATTGAAGGGCTTTAGGAGGGGAGAAAGAGAGCAAGCTGCAGGAACAAGCTACACTAAAAAACTTAAAATAAAAATTCTTTTCAAAAACCGACTTCAAGCGCCACTACAAACCATAAATAAATTAAAAGTAAAAAACTTTTTTAAATACAAGCTTTTATTTAAATGCGCTAAAAAGAATAAAATAAACTTTTCTGTTAAAACTTTTACTATCAACTTGTTATGTCATTACACCATTTATATGATATAAACGTTTTTCGCGAGATTTAACTAGGTACTCGTATTTACTTACGCGGACGAAGTCGCGGGCATCAGCTAGTATATATATATACATATACAAATAAATAATAATATTGTCTGTGTTGAAGTGAAGTGTTTGTTTGTAATATCAAAAGGACAGCTTTTTAGGGTTCCGTAGCCAAATAGCAAAAAACGGAACCCTAATAGATTCGTCATGTCTGTCTGTCTGTCTGTCCGTCCGTATGACACAGTCACTTTTTTCCGAAACTATAAGGACTATACTGTTGAAACTTGGTAAGTAGATGTATTCTGTTAACCGCATTAAGATTTCCACACAAGAATAGAAAAAAAAACAATAAATGTTGGGGTTCCCCATACTTAGAACAGAAACTCAAAAATTTTTTTTTCATCAAACCTATTCGTTTGGAGTATCTTTGGATAAGTCTTCAAAAATGATATTGAGGTTTCTGATATCATTTTTTTCTAAACTGAATAGTTTGCGCGAGAGACACTTCCAAAGTGGTAAAATGTGTGCCCCCCCCCCCCCTGTAAGTTCTAAAATAAGAGAATGATAAAACTAAAAAAAAAATATGATGTACATTACCATGCAAACTTCCACCGACAATTAGTTTGAACGAGATCTAGTAAGTAGTTTTTTTTAATACGTCATAAATCGTAAACCGCAATTGCTGCTACGGAACCCTTCATGGGCGAGTCTGACTCACACTTGCCCGCTTTTTACTAACTGCATACGAAAGTAAATACGGTACTTATACCAAGACAACAATTTTAAAATTTTTGTCTGTCTGTCTGTTTGTTGCCACTAATCTCGGGAATGGCTAAACCGATTTTGACGGGACTTTCACTGGTAGATATTATCGGGCATCGTATAGGCTAAAAAGAGGAGGAGTTGTGTTTTTCTACCTCTGTATATCGATATCTCCGTGATTTCTTAACCGATTTGCGTGAATCTTTTTTTAATCGACACGAAAACTTTGCGAGATGGTCCCATAAAAACTTCGGGTTCCAACTCTTCAATCCTGATGCTGCAGGGGTACTGCTTCCCTATACTGCGGGGATTTAGGAATTGTTGATTATTATGAATAGTTATTGTAGGGACCAAGTAAAGACATCGTTAAATTCCAGGATCCGACTCCTCAATCCTGATGCTGAAGGGGTTCTGCCAACCTAAACTGTGGTGATTTAGGAACGCGAACGAAGTCACGGGTGTCCGCTAGTAATAAATAAAATAATCATTGTATAGTGTAAATATCGACATCAGAGTACATCACTAGAGTATCGATAAAAATATCGACAATTGTCACTTCCCTATTAGTGTACATGTAAGCCTTACCCTCCCTCACCTCCACCCTACCCCCGTAAAGTACGAAAGGGACAGCTGCAGCTCGGGCTGATTTTACCTACAAAAACCTTGACCAAAAGACGTTTCGTATTCTGCTGTTTCCTTCTTCAAAACTGGACAAATCTCAAATATTCTTATATCAAAATTTAGAGGACGAGTATATCTATGCTTCTATGTTTTTCTTTTTTGTTAAAAACTTATCAAATTTGTTTTATAGTCTTTTGAACATGGCGGTAAAATCGAGGGTTTTTTTCGGGTTTTTGGATTGTCATATTTTTTTTAATGATAATGTTTTGGAAAAAAGGAAAACATAGAGGCACGTATTAATTAGACCTAGATTTTTTGGAAAAAAATCATTGCTCTAGAGGCATTATCCACGAAGAAAACAGCAGAATACGTTTGTATGGAGAAAGGCCCACTAGAGTACCCTCTTAATGCGGACGCAAGCCTGCTCGTTTATCGGGCAAAGTTTGCCGAGCCGCACCGAGCGTAGTTGTTTACACGGCGCGTGGCGCGCCGAGCCACGCGCCGAGCTAGGCTCGGCTCGTGTTATAGCGCGCCGTTTAATCGCGTCTTTACTTCTGAATTACTGAACGTAATTACTTCAAATTTAAATATAATATGTAAACTGATGGCCTTCAGCCAAACATTGTATAAAAAAATATAAAAAGCTTTATTTCAGGGGGGCTCTCATAGAAGCGTGTTTGAAGTAAAATTTTGTTTGTTGCGTTACATAGACTTGCAATATATCTTTTTAAAGACGACTTTGATCAGAGTACAAAAATATTTTTTTTTTTAATTTTTCCCTTAAAATTGACGAAATGGGGGGCTTTCAAAGTGGAGATTTTAATTTGAGCCATATGTCAAGAATTACTGAATATTAGAACGTGAAACTTGGTTGAAAATTCAGTTATATCTTGTACTTGAACAACAAATACTAAAATTAGATAAATGTTATAAAGAAACGAAATTATTTAATTTTAAATGCTAATAGCTTCACAATAATGCTAATAGATGGCGCTGTGTCAGTAAAACAGTTTTATGTCAACTATTATTTTTTTTATTGCGTCTAATGTTAAAAGTTAATTATTACAATGTATAATTAAAACTTTTGGGAATTATGGGATATCGCGAGGTCTCAGTTCAGGGCGAACCACTAGTTATAATATAGATAAGATAAGATTTATAATTCATTTTCTTACATTATCAATTTTTGGTCCAGTTTGATGTTGAAGGAGGTAAAAGTAATATTCCCGTCTGAAGAACATGCTTAATTTTTTTTGAACGCAATAATCAATAGATATTATAAATTATTTCTTACCATCCCTGATAGCGATATTGAAGCTAGAATTCATGTCATCAACCCAGCCGTGAATGACCACCACAGTAGGTTTCTTAGGATCGAAGTTTGACGAAATAACACTCATAGCATTGTGTATCTCAAATCTTTGAGCTGATAATGCGTTACGTCTGAAACGGTTTAAAACAGAGTGGAATATTAAAATAAAAATAAAATGAAATTAAAGTAAGCGACTTATCGGCGATAAAGCAGTACAGTGACCCTGACAGGCGCAACGGACAATACACAGCCTAAACAAGCCTGTACTTGAGATTAGGGGAAATATTTCTTGAGTAACCTAGAGTGATGCACTAAGGAGACATTTTTTGAAAGTCCATTCATAAAAGGTTGAAAAGGGATGGTAAAGTTTGTACGAAGAAATTTTTTCGTAAGCCTTAACTCTTGGCCATCTCTGTCTATTTAAAAAAATATTAACTCTTGAGTAGGCTGAAGTTGAAATTGCTGAATTTATAAGAGTAACCGGAGACAGTTGGAGGTTTTTAAACCGCAACTTTTCATTTTTCTGACTTAACTTATTGTCTATAATATGTTATGGTGTACCTACTTAATTCCATCTCGATATAGTTATTTTAAATAGGTAGTTAGTAGGCCACTTTGAAAGAATCGCAGAACATAAATAAAAGCGTCTTATTATTTTCTGTTAATAAGAACTACCTACAAGAAGGTACACATACTCGTACCTGAAGTACTCAAGAACTGAAATTCAACAAAATTAATTTTATAACATTCACCTACCTCGTGAAAAGGTAATATTCGCTAGCTTCAGTTTTTCTGCTATATTTCAAACGGGATAATTCATCTCTCCCTCCATCCTCGGCATTTAGAGCCTGAATGGAGCGGAGATGATTGACTTGAAAATGATTCACAGGGTCGGCGAATGCAAAGCTGGCTAGAAGGAGAAAAGAAGGTACTTTATTACACTTACAAACACAGTTGAATAATGATAATATGACTAGGTACATTAAAATATATACTTGATTATAATCTTTTCAGAAATGCTTTTACAACCAAAGTTTAAAAGCTCAGCGATATATTTTATTGAAATTTTTGTTTCCTTATTTCCATAAGTGAACCTAACACCAAATATGTAGGTATGTACCAGGTATATACCTAGATATCCCCAGTTAACCCTGTTCAGTGGACCTTATAATTTTTTGGTTACTTGATAATAATTGCAAATAATTGCATTCTTCGCTATGGGTTTAAACTTTTATTAGGGTTAGGGTTTAAATGTTTTAAACTTTTTTTTGTAATCCAAGCAACATTTGTTCTAAATATGATTTTAAGTAGGTGTAAGTACCCCTTCCAAGTTAGCCCGCTACCATCTTAGACTGCATCGTCACTTACCATCAGGTGAGATCGCAGTCAAGGGCTATCTTGTCATAGAATAAAAAAAAAAGGAGAATATTATGACTAGGTATTATGATTTTTTTAATAAATATTCAGAAACAAAAGTAATACAAACCTGTAACCAGTAGAAAAAATAAGCACGTCATCTTTCGCACTTCGATGAGCACTTTCTTAGCTATATCTCTACAGTTTTTATATATCTTCTTTATTACACCGTTTATTTTATTGTTAGGGATTAAATTTATTGTTAATATCTTATCCATACTTAACTATATTACTATATTAGTATTACAAAAATGCAAAAGTGTGCCTGTCTGCCTGTAATCTTTTCACGATTCAACCGCTGAAGTGATCTTGACGCAATTTGGCAGAGCGATGGCTAGTATTCTGAAAAATACCAGGTACTTTTATATTGGAGATTCAAAGAGTTTTCAATATGTAATGTAAAAACCTAATTCCACGCGGATGAAGTCGGGGACATCAGCTAGCATCTCACTATATTGCGACAGTTAATTTTTTTATCTATGTAAAACAAGTAGGAAGTATTTCTTTCCTAGATGAATCACGTTCTAGTGCGTCTTCTTAAAAAGTTTTAAATACACAGACATATCTTTATCTTTAGGCTCTACCTATATATTTATAGACAGACTTCGTTTTTTTTTCTGCATAAAGAATCACGTTTTATTTTACATCCTGAAAAAGTGAAAGTTTTTAGTTCGTTGTGTGTTTCATGAATTTTTTGATTGAATTGATGAAATGAAACAGATAGACAGACAGACATTTACCTACTTTTGCATTTATTTACGATTTACGAGAGCATTAGCCACTACTGGATCGATTTGCATTTTTACTGGTATAAAGTTTGTGTAAATGCGATAGTAAAAAGTTTTCAATAAAATACTTGTAGGTCAGTGGCGTTACTATACCGTTTGAGGCCCGTGGCAAATTCATCGGATGAGGCCCTCCCTCCCCCAATATAAAGAAGCTCTACCAATGAGATAAGCCCTTCAGGCTGGGGGCCCGTAGCATTTTGCCGTCTTGCCAGTTGCCACCCTATAGTTACGCCACTGTTGTAACTTGTAGGTTAATTTTGCGTTCATATTGTTGAAGCGCCTGCGACAAATAACATAGCAAAGTAAACTTTGCCGACGTTGACGAAGTTCACTGAATAACCGACTAGGTCAGTGGCGTTACTATACCGTTTGAGGCCCGTGGCAAATTCATCGGATGAGGCCCTCCCTCCCCCAATATAAAGAAGCTCTACCAATGAGATAAGCCCTTCAGGCTGGGGGCCCGTAGCATTTTGCCGTCTTGCCAGTTGCCACCCTATAGTTACGCCACTGCACTGTTGTAACTTGTAGGTTAATTTTGCGTTCATATTGTTGAAGCGCCTGCGACAAATAACATAGGCCGACGTTGACGAAGTTCACTGAATAACCGACTACAACTACATGCCTGATGCCACTCTAGGTAGGTACACCTTTTTAATAGATGCGATCGTCTGTTCTGTCTTACCTCACAGCTTCAAGATAGTACCTAAAATAGTTCTGCCCAGAAAATCGGCTTAGTAGTTTTGATGCGAACCATGTAGAGATAAGGGGCCAGGGTAAGACCGACCCGTAGGCCATGATGGCATGCTTTCTTATGCCGTGGGTACACTTTTTTTATGAGTCAGCTCTCTTCGTTTTTTTTTAAACAAAGGTGAAGATAAGCTCAAAAGGCTGATGAAGTTTGAGCCGCTGCTGCTTGTGAGATTCTCAAAAAATAATTATTTCTAGGTCGATTAGGTATATTGATTAGATTATCAGTTGGTCAAGTAGCCTAGTCACAGAGTCTAGCACCGATGTTTAAAATTAAAGGTTATTAACTATAATGAATTATTTTCACCTAGTGTTATAGTTTAATGAAAAAAGTAGTCCCATCACATCGTGAGTTGCGACGCATTTTAATTTTTATAAACAGTTATAAAAATATAAAGATAAATAAAGTTAGTAGATATACTTTTTTTAGATAAAGGAGATTCATAAAAATCTAATATAAAATAATGATAAAAAGGTAAATATTTATTTAATCGTATTGAATCGTGTGTGTAGTAGCTTCATAGTTCATAAACATATTAATTACAATGTAACATATTGAACGAGGTACCTAGCTAAAAACTAAACTAAGCAAATTCACTGCAGTCTTCTATAATTATGGAAGCTATCCAGACACGAATCCTTGCTCTAAAGAAGAATCTACATACTAATAAATATAATATGCAAGTAGATAATAATTATGTAGGTACTCGTAGGTACCTAAGTATATTATCAAGAGGTTTGTAGGACTCTGATAAATATCTTTAAGTGGCATGTAGTGAAAGCTTAATTTGTTTAGTTAGTCTTACCATTAATATTATGGTGAAGCAAACCCAGTAATAGTATGGTGAAGCAAAATCAGTGAGTTACAGAATCCAGAACCGTAGGGCCGTGTAGTCTTCATTGATGGATGGCAATGCAGCACCAACGATTTTCGTGGATTTCCAGTTTCCTGAACAAGGAAAGGTCAGCGGCATTTCGCGGCGTGTCGATGGGTGCGCGGACGCAGAATGCCCCCAGATATCGCAGCCTGCGCACGTATCGCGCACCAGTGGCCAGCGGCCAGCGACCAGTGGTTCCATAAACTCGGAATAAGTGACAGAGCAAGTGATTAAAATAAGTTGCAAAGTGAACCGCAGGAGATCGGATCCAGGCGTGTTCGGATATTTTTAGAACATCGTTCTGTTCGGAAACTGGTTTCACTTTATCGCTAAAGTTCGCGATCCCTGACTGGTAAGAAATTATTCGTAATTTAATAAATATTAAATAAAGTCAAGTCCTGGTGTATAAAATTATTAAATTGTGAGCGCTGACTCGGGTTTTGTTTGGTGTTTTATTTATTCTTTGTTTCGCTTATTGTTGATGTTTTCTTTTTTGATAGCCGACTCTCTTGCTCATAAATAGATTTGCTTATCATTATCACATACCTACCTACTTAGGTTTAATTGCTTTTAGATATAAATACAATATATTATTATAATTAATACGACAGATACTTACTCACTCTGTCGATGTCGGTCTGTCTTTTACCTTTTCATGGCATAAACTTTGAACCAGTCCTGACTCCTGACTAAAGGTAAATAGATACTTTGCATTCTGGATATTAAAAAACCATAATCCTACCTGGAGGGAAGGGAGGGAATCACCTCATATTTGAATAGTACCTATAGTGTTTAGTAATTTGGAGTAGCAGGCTGAAAATATGCCCATTATAGAGTTCAGTGGATCTGTAGCACTGACCTCTATCTTTAATCTATGATTAACGCTGGACTTGCTGCTGCGAATTTGACTGAAGACATTTCGGCGTTGTAAGCACTACTACGAGAGTCTCTGGAACTAATTAATATTGCAAATTGCCGACCTCTATAATTAATTAATCTATGATTTCATTGTTGTTGTTGTATGATTTCATAGATAAATTAGTAGCTACCACTGTACACTTTCGTCGTAACCCAAACATAATGGGTGGTTATTGTTCTCAGGCCCGGCGACGATGGCGCAATACCAGTTCTTGTGTTTGGTGATCGTGGCTGCGTTAGGTAAGACTGATAAAACCTTACAAGTATTTGACCCCATTGTTGTAATGGTGTTTTAATGATAGTCCATAGTCTTTATGTACCCAGCATGCCTTATCTGTAGGTATATCAGTGGCTATGTTATTCAACTGTCTTACATTGGTCTAGTGGCTAGCTTATTCGGCTGCGTTGTACTTGCATGAAGTCCAGCAATGGAATTGTCTAAAAATAATAAGTACACTGCGAGTTGCGACGATCGACGATCGTATCATCTCCGATTGCTGATTCAACAAGTGAACATTAAAAATTTAAGACATCCCTGACATGTGAATCCATATAAGTATAGAATATGGATTTATAGCTAAAATCCATCTCGATCACGTAACCTTTCAAACAGAAAAAACCGCATCTAAATCGGTCCATTCGTTATGGAGCTATGATTAAACTGACTACGTAGACACACAGACACCAAGTCAAAGTCTTTTCTTTGTTTGAAATCGGTATTAATATTATAAATACAAAAGTCTGGACGTATGGATGGATAGATGTTTGTTACTCAACCACGTGGTAACGACTGAACCAATTTGGCTGTTTGGCATAGAGATAGATTATAATCTGAAAAA
Organism: Hipparchia sbordonii; assembly: GCA_038048805.1. NCBI lineage: Eukaryota > Metazoa > Arthropoda > Insecta > Lepidoptera > Nymphalidae > Hipparchia > Hipparchia sbordonii. The sequence goes on along the minus strand of CM076104.1, from coordinate 10,468,913 downwards.
CCATATGTATAGCACATTTTTTCCGGAAAATTAAAGAATACCCGCGGGAATTAAAAAACCTCAATCCACGCGAACGAAGTCCCGGGCATCAACGAGTGTTTTATATTTATTCTGTAAGGACTTGGCAACTTCAAACATTAGGTAGGAATCCTTCCAATATCAACTTCTTGGTACAATCATTTTCCATCCGCAAATTATATATATTCCGAGCATCAACAGATTTTCCTATTAATTATTCATTAGTTACATCACATCCCGTTGATCAAAACAATTTTCCGACGCCGCATCGCTCGTCATTCGCCGCGGGTCACCGCTACAGTCTAATTGCATTTTAATCACAAATCACAATACCACAATGTGTTCCGTTCCTAGAACCAGGTGAGATCGTGCCTCGTGAACGTGATTCATACCCAGTTTCGGCAATTCATGATTGTTGATCATTGTAATGGGAATTAGTAAAAGAAAGCAAAAAAAATATGATTTCGGAAATTAATTACAGCCTTACTAGCTGATGCCCGCGCCTTCCTTTGCGTGGATTGAGGTTTTTAATTCCCGCGGGGAATCTCTTATTTTCCGGGATAAAAAGTAGCCTATGTGTTATTCCAAGTTATAATCTATCTCTGTGTCAAATTTCAGCCAAATCGGTTCAGTCGTTACGGCGTGATTGAGTAACAAACATCTATAAGTACATCCAAACTTTCACATTTATAATATTACTAGCTGATGCCCGCGACTTCGTTCGCGTAGATTGAGGGTTTTTATTCCCGCGGGAACTCTTTAATTTTCCGGGATAAAAAGTAGCCTATGTGCTATTCCAGACTATAATCTATCGCTGTGCCAAATTTCAGCCAAATCGGTTCAGTCGTTGCGACGTGATTGAGTAACAAACATCCACACTTTCACATTTATAATATTACTAGTTGACTAGTTGATGCCCGCGACTTCGTTCGCGTGGACTGAGGTTTTTTAATTCCCGCGGGAACTCTCTCATTTTCCGGGATAAAAAGTAGCCTATATGTTATTCCAGACTATGATCTACTTCTGTGCCAAATTTCAGCAGAATCGGTTCAGTCGTTGCGACGTGATTGAGTAACAAACATCCAAACATCCACACTTTCACATTTATAATATTAGTAGGATAGTAGGTATAGTAGGATTAAAATTAAAACAATAAATAAATAGGATTTGCGTTGATAAATTCTTGCTATTACTACTATCTCATATAATAAATGCGAAAGTGTTGGTTCGTTGGTTTGGTACCTAAGTGAAGAGAGAGATATCATCTTGCTAGAGCGTGCATTGTATCTACTGCAAAAGGCCTCGGGACAAGGACACCAGTCGTGCTAATCGTCTCTCAGTAAATTGGCGCTGGACCTGATTTTACTTTGTGTCAGGTTTAACGTTATCTTTATCATACCTACTTTATTATTAACCCACACACACAAAAAGAAAAACCTTTTAAAACCCAACTACGGAAAATTGGATGTAACATCCGCCATATCGATTTTGTTCGTTTATAAAATGTAGCCTTTCTCACCCGAACCATGACAACGAAACGATTGACACCTCATTTATCAAATAAATTCAGACATACATACATAGACTGCTAAAATCAGACCTTTTCCTTTTTGCTTTGCTGTAGTTGGATAAAAAGGAGATTTGCTCTTCTAATATAAGACATCTCTCTGTTTTCGAGAATTTATGACTAAATTATTATGAAGTAGGAAATGTACATAATATATTCGGAAGTAAAGCCTTATTTGCAATGATTAATACAAACGTAAGTGCCAGGTTGTGTGTACTTTATCGTATGGTGTTTTTTTTGCGAATGTGAGTCATATGGAGAGACCGTGAATGAATGAGATGTCTTTAGTCGTTACTCATTTACCTTAGGTTGACCTTTTCGATGTAAAATGGCTGCGTATAACTTTACCTTTGAAAACGTGACCAGGCGTTCCAAAGACTGGTTTATACAGGCTGCAGGGAAACGGGCTGCTACTTCGCCTATCCACGGAATAGGGAAAAGCTAATCTATAAGAACAGTAGCGAATATTTTATTCACCTTAATGTGATTTTTTTTAATTAACTACAATTCGCTCATTTACGACAAGGGTGACATAATTCAAAATTCACCAATTTTAGTGTCGAAAATTTACACTTTTTGCTATAAAAACAACATTACGCTAAGCACAAAAAATAAGAGCAAGAGAGATTGTGACTAAATGCTCTATCGCTTTGTTGGCCGCTGTGTTGTTTCGAGACAGTAGCATCCACAAATCATCAACTCTAACGAGAGAATACTCTCATCGTCGATTTTGAATTATGTCACCCTTGTCGCAAATGAGCGATATAACTAGGATATTAACTAATAAAAATCTAACAAACTGGAGTTTGTGGCTGTGACATGGACTGTACCGACTCCATGACTAACAGCTACTAGGCAAAACACAAGCTACCCATTGATGCTATAAAGTAGCGTATGTCACTCTCCAAATCTTCAACTATACCTATGCAAAAAATCACGTCGATTCGTTCGATCGATTTTGGTATTTATTGTAATATACGAATATGAGTAACATTCTTACCGACAGATCTCTCACCCCTCGATTCGTAGTCAACTTATTTAATTTTTGAGAGCTCTAATTATTACCGGATTTTCCAAATTCAAATAAAAATAAGATAAGTAGATCGGTAGGTAATTATCACTTATCGTATTATAATTATAATCTTAATTTAAATTAAAACTAAATTACTACCTATTAAAATTAAAACTAAATTAAATCATCGTTAACTATCTCACGGATGAAACCGCAGCGCGGCATTCTTTGGACAAAGTTGCTTCTTCTTAACTATATTAAAAATCGAGTTTCTAAAGAAATTTTCCCATGAATTTTCACAACTTCAACCTGTATAGTGGTTCATATCACGTAACAGACGCGAGGCTCCGGTTTCTAAATAAGTATCTACTCGTGACCAAGAACACGATGTTGTCAATAAGTCTTCAATTAATTTATAGACATGCATTAACACGCTCACTGCGTAACGGGCCGATTTCGGCCCGTCGCGGTATTTCAGCTGGTGCGGACGAACAAAACTATGTCCCTCTCGCTAGTGCGGAACGATTATCTCAGGTGTTTGTAAAAATTTGACAGAGACAAATATATATTATATCTTGCGGTCAAAATTGTAGGTGTTCCCCATCAAAACATAACGGTGGGCCTTTATCGACCTATCGACGCACTGACGGTGAAAAACATACGCTCAGTGCGGCAGTGGGCCTATTTCGGCCCACCGTGCTAACAGGCTGCCGGCGACCCGGTACCGCACAGAGCGTGCGCCCCGCCAGTTAGTGTTGTGCGTTCTAAGTGACCTAACGTTCGATACGTTATTATCCACGATGGAAAATAAAAAAGAAAGATTCAAATTCTGCAAAACAATATAATTCGCCCTGCCAATAACGGTAATGACAACAATGATAGTGACAGCAGCGATGACATATTTTCCCCTATAAAAAACATAAGTTAAGTTACGAAAGGATTTTTTAAAATTCAACCCCGAAAGAGGGGTTTAAAATCCGGGCAGATTCATCCAATTCAAGATAGAGTGCAGACAGAACAGCAGAGCATATTGTTATAATGTTGGTTAGCGAGTTATCTTTATAGTATGAAGGTATTCGCTGTCTAATCGACGCTGCTAAAAGTAGCCAGTTTGCCCTCTCCTTAACCAATTGGTCTGTGGCATAGGGATAAAACACCTTCAATTTATGTTTTATGCAAATATTACATATACCAAACACTGGCTCACTTTATAGCTCAAAGCTATCACTATAGCTTTATAGCTCGTTCAATCTTATCTTTTAAATTTTATTTGAGAACCTATACATATATTAGTTCCCAACAGTGAGTTCTGTGGTAAAACTCATAAGTATGGTTAATAAATCACACGGAATTAAGAAAAAAATTTTCACTTCAGAAAATGAAGTAAAACCTAACGGCAATGGCCATGCCCTCGAGACGAGCACCAGACACCGAAATTGTGCAGGGTGCTATGAGCAACTAAGAAAATCATTAAGTAGTGCAGCAACAAAAAACAAAGTCAAAAAAATAAAAACAATTTGCAGAAAATGTAACCAAAACCTATGTAGAAAGTGTTTTGAAGGAAAACATAAATAAAAATATTTTTCAGTTGTTTTATTATAATTTTGTTTTATTTTCGATATCTCCTTATTTTTCTCTGTCCCATCACTACTAAAAATACTTTCTAGTGCGGTACAGGTCGATATCGGCCTGGCGCTTTTCCTGCTTTATTTCTCATTTCCTGTTTGGCAGATCCCGGGGCGAATCAAACCTAAGGAAGTTGGGTTCAAGGTCATTCCAACAGTATGAAAAAAAATTGTATACATTATGTTTTCACAAAGTTATAGCAATTTAATCTATCCTAGTGCTGGTGGGTTTAGAAAGACCTGTTACGCACTGGCGGAAATATCCTTGGGGGCGCATTTCGACCCGTTGCCGCACCAGATGAAAGATTATGATTTTACTTGCCGCAGTGAACGTGTTAACACTTCGTAGAAAGCCGAAAGGCTGTACTTATATTATATTACTGTGTAGTTAGTTCGTCCGAGCATTTTTTTTTTTTTAATTCTTTAGTAGTAAAACCAAATCATCGTGTGTTAAATTTTCTTACTCCTACAAGTAATTAATTAACTAAGTAGGTCGGTGTGTCGCTGTAAGTATGTCGGTGTACCTATAGGCGATTTTAGTATGCTCGACATGTACCTAAAGCTCTAAGTTGTATCAAATATGCCTACCTACCTTTTGTGAATTAATTTGAACTACGTAACGTTCCTATTTTTTTTTTTTTTTACTTTTTTTTTATTTTTTTATTTAATTAATCCTATTATGCATCGCCAAAATAGATCTTCATTATCAAGTCTGATCTACAGTCAAGTGCTAGTCTACAGTCAAAAAAAGTGCCAAAATTTTTAAAGCTCCACTCATCCAAGACTGAAAGTGTATAGGTAGGTATAGGATAAATGAAAAATGCAGTCATCTGACTCACAATCTAAAAGACCAATCTGTCATTATTGTTTGCAACAAGAAATACCTTTCTCCTTAGCACGTGAGCTTTCATACATATAACATTAACGACAACTGCAGTTACCATAATTCAATGAAGTAATAAAGGACACGCGCATTGCTTTAATTTTTAATTTTGAAATGCCAGCCATCTTCATCGGGCCTTTGTTCATTGGGTTCAATGACTTTTAACATGACTTATACTACATTCGCCGTTTTTATTTTTTTATACAAAAATAAGAATAAGAGTGTATTTTATTTTTGTTTGAAAAAAATTTTTTTTTAGTTTCTAAAACGTCGATACAATATGTAGAATGTAGATGTCGCTTTGCGAAAGATGCTGCTGCCATTATCTCTAATTTAAATAATAAATTAAGATCTAATGCCTTCCTCCTCCTCCCTTCGAAGACAGTTGGCAAGTGCATCTGCCTGGACGATGTCAACCTACCGTTTTTTTCGGCCTGCCTCGGGACCGCTGGCCAGGAACGGGCATATTAAGGCACCTTTAACTAACATAGCTTTGTTAAAGTTATAGTAGCAAAAAGAAAAAAAATTATCTGAGTCCACTGATACCTGAGTACAAAACTCGTGCCATAAAAAAAATCAATTAGTGTCAGTTGCCTACCCGAAATTTTTTAAATATACACCGGAAACATGGAAGTATAGACACCCTTAGCAAAGTCCGACTCTGGTTAGTTTTAAGTGGAAAAAAATGTTGGCGCGACGAGAACTCCAAACCACTTTCGATGTTAATGTAACATACACGTACCTACCTATACTTACATAGAGAAACAACATAGAAAAAAATAATAAATAAATGTAAATTGAAAATGCCTTATCACAACGTATAATTATAAAATAATTTACATACATTTACGATCTTTATCGAGGTCTCAAAATGTGATGTTTTTATACATAGGTCAGAAGGTAGGTACATAGATACTTTGAGAATGTCTTGGCATCTATTCTGTATATTAAGTACTGTTAAGAAATCCTTACTATAAATGCGAAAGTAGGTATGTTTGTTTGTTAGTTTATCCTTCAAGCACGCTGTAACCGATCGATTTGATTTATTTCATGGATTTACTTGACAACTGTCACTCTAGGTATCTTTTATGCCGAAAAAATAGAGGGATTCCCGCAGGATGTTTAAAAACTTATTTCCACGCTGAAGTCGCGAGCAAAACCTAGTTTTACATGACTGTAGATGATGATGATGTAGAAGGTTTCAACGTTACCATTAGATTCCCTCAGTCTCTACACATAGAGATAGCTCAGTAAATTCACCAGTTGATAGACATTGAAGTAGATTCTCTACCTATTCGGGCAATTCGCGGTGTAAAAGCCAGGTGAACGTATCTACAAAAAAATTTTTTTTTCGTTTTTTTTTTTCATAAAACTGGTCACAAACTACCAAAACAATAAGATAATATTCAATATATCACAAATTCCAAAAAAAATATTATCCATTACTCATAAATTATAATGATGTATTTCTTTTAAATAACTGGTAAAGATTGAAGAGGCAAATCATCCTATTTTTTGCTCTCCTGTAAAATTTAGAAAATGTAGATACATTCATGTGACTCTTACACCGCGAATTGTGATAATTGGTCACTTTAATTTACAACCGTATAAGCACATTATAAGCAGACTTCCTTACTCTGTGGTATAAGGAAGATTTTCTAAGTGCTAAGTTTTATAAGGTCTTTTCATGTTTGTTTTAACAAAACCTGTCCGTTGACTCCGCCCCGCCGAGGTTTACCTTACCATTCGATCGAGTATGGAATTCTGCTGATTTGCCCTTCGCGTACCTTTATGCCCATAAAGAGGATTAAAATGGCAATGTTCCACGACAAGAATTACGTATCAGTTTTACTGTGTATATTATGTGGAATGTACTTATTCGTGCCTACTCATGAACTTTTTTTATTGCGTGATAGGCTTGCGCTTGACGGCAATCAATAATAGAAAGCACTGATGAGGTCTAGGTTCGAGTGCGCTTGCCTAGAAGATGCCTATTAACTCTCGCCTTGAAGGTACTTAAGGTATCAAAAAAAATAGTGGTCTGTGGAGACTTTAATATTGATATTTTGCTTCACACTCCTTTTACTGGTAGGCTACTTAACTTATTTAAAAGCTTTAATTTAGAGAATATTTTTGATGAACCTACAAGAGTAACTGCAAACTCAGCTACCTGTATTGACAACATTTTTTGTGATTGTAACATTATTGAAAAATCTGTTATCACTTATCTCAGATCTGATCATTGCGGTCAAATGATATCTATTCCAAGCAGTCAACAAAATATAACAAAAGTAATAAAATACAGGCCAGTTACCACTAAAAAAGTAAAGCATTTTAAACAAAGCATTTCAGCTGGATTGCCGACGCTTGACCTTGCACAGGATGATCCGGATGAAATTTATACAAAGTTTTTTGATTTGTTAAGCTCACAATATAACTCTATCTTTAAGGTGATGGAGAAAACACTGTTTAAAGATCTTAAGTTTAGTGACTGGGCAACTGCCGGCATCTATAAAAGTAGAAATAAGCTGTTTGACTTGTATGCAGAAAAAAAATATAATTATTCCCCCGCGTTTATTGAATATGTAAGAAATTATTCTAAATTGTTTAAAAATGTGTGCATACAAGCAAAGTCACTTCACATAAAACAAAAAATTGTCAATTCTGATAATAAAATTAAAACAACATGGGGCATCATCGGCGATGAAATGAATAACCATAAGGTGCATAATAATAATAAATTGGAGCTTAAAATTGATAATCATGTAATTAACTCCGATATAGAAGTTGTAAATACATTTGAGAACTTTTTCAAAAATATTCCAATTACCACAACCAGTTCTCTAAATTCCTCGCCGGCAGAAGCCTATCGTCTTCTAAGAAGCAATGTCTCTGAGTGCAATAAGTTATTTAGGTTTGAACACGTTACCCCATATGACATAGTCAAAACATTTAAATCTTTACAAAATAAGAAAACAGCAGATCTATGGGGGATATCAGTTAAAATAATTCATAATGTAATTGATATTATTGCGCCGTATCTTGCTTTAATTTTTAATAAATCAGTAGATTCTGGATCTTTTCCAGATCTTATGAAATGTAGTAAGCTAATACCGCTTTTTAAATCGGGCAGCAAAAGTGACCCGAATAACTACAGGCCAATTTCAATTTTGCCAACTCTCAGCAAGATATTCGAAAAAATAATGCTCAACCAACTGCTTTTACACTTTAATTTAAATAAACTCCTACACACTGAGCAGTATGGTTTTACAAAGGGTCGATCAACAACCGATGCAGCCGCAAGGCTATTACAACACATATTCGATGCGTGGGAGAACTCACAGAATGCCATTGGTATTTTCTGTGATTTGTCAAAGGCATTCGACTGCGTTGATCACGAGACTCTTTTGCTTAAACTGAGCCACTATGGCATTAAAGATTTTGCACTTAGTCTCATTGCGTCTTATCTCAGCAACCGAGTCCAAAGAGTATGTGTCAATGATGTAAAATCATCCGGATCAGCCTCAGTAATGGGTGTACCCCAGGGTTCTATTCTAGGTCCATTCATGTTTTTGGTCTACATAAATGATTTACCACATTTTGTCCAAAATACTTGCGATATTGTACTATTTGCTGATGATACGTCTTTAATTTTTAAAGTCGATAGGATGAAAGACAATTTTGACGATGTAAATAGTGCATTATCTCAAGTTTCTGAATGGTTTACGGCAAATAATCTCCTCTTAAATGCTAAAAAAACAAAATGTGTTGAGTTTTTATTACCTAACACGAGAACTGTCAGTAAAAATTTAAAGATAAATAATGAACCTTTGAAAACTGAGGACTCCACAGTGTTTTTGGGGTTAACCCTGGATTCAAAGCTACAATGGGGCACCCATATAGCAACGCTTGCTGGCAAACTTAGCTCTGCTGCTTACGCTGTTAGGAAGATTCGACAGTTGACTGACATAGAAACTGCAAAAATTGTTTATTTTGCATATTTCCATAGTATTATGTCATACGGAATCTTAGTATGGGGTAAGGCAGCCGATATTGGAAAAATTTTTGTTTTGCAGAAGAGGGCAATCCGCGCAATCTATAATTTGAGGCCGCGGGATTCCCTTCGAGAAAGATTTAAAGAGATAGGCATTCTTACAGTAGCTTCACAATATATTTATAACAACATAATATTTGTCAGACAAAACATTTTGAGTTACAAAAAAAAGAGTGATTTGTCCGATAGACCAAGTAGAAATCCAAATAGGCTCATGTTTCCTGGGCTGCGCCTCAAGAGGGTCCAAAAGTCATTTGTGAGAATGGGCGTGACGTTTTACAATAAAATTCCACAGTCAATCTTAGACTTGCCTCTACACAAGTTTAAGAAATCAATTAAATCTGCTCTCATGAAAAAAGCATATTATACAATTGAAGACTATGTAAATGATAAAAAAGCGTGGATATAATTCGCTCCAGTGATTCATAAGACAGTAATAACTATCCTGTGTTCAATAACAATTGTAAATTTTTTATTTTTTTTGAAAAGAGCAACCGCCGAGTTTCTTACTGGCTCTTCTCGGCAGGAAAGGCATTCCGAACCAGTGGTAGATTCATTGACGATTCAAAAGTGCTTGTAAAAGTTTATTTGAATAAAAAATATTTCTATTTCTATTTCTATTTCTATGCTTGATAGGACACCACCACTATAATATGTAGGTATAGCCACGGGTTATGGCTCCCACTGAACCAGATGCTTTATTCTCTATTTTTGACATTTCCAGCGGCCATTGAAAACATTGGAATAGAGTTGCCAACTAAGAAATTGTGAAACTGGCATTTCACCATACAATATTATTATGCGGGGTTGACGTTCTTAGTAACTTTCGATATCCACTAAGATAGAGAATTTAGTAAGAAATTTAGAAAATCCCAAATTGCCATTGAAACCAGGGATCTCTTGTAAGACCAAAACGCTCTGTAACAATGCGCCAGAGAGGTCGCAATTAATCCGAAACAACGCAATAACAACACAAGAATGGTCAATCTGATTGCGATCGGATTGTGCGGAAACTGCATCGCAATGGCCGCCGCGGATCTTCCGGCAGCTGTGTCGTGCGAACCGTGAACAAACGGGATGCAATACAAGTTACAACATAACGCAAGATCGCCATTTACGACAATATACGTTCACCGAAGAACAAAGCTACTCACATTGTATTAAGTACTTATATTTTACCTAAGATTTAATTAAAAAAATATTTTTATTGTTCTATTTCTAAACTAGGATTTCTAACTCCTCTAATAATTTAGCTCATAAAATATCCTAAAGAGCACTTACGAGACACTTATAAATAGCCACACCTTTCACGTCTCTGTTTGGAAATTACTTCCTACTTAATTACCTCCTACAGCAATTAATTTTGCGCATTCGCAAAGATTTCTCCATCTCTAGTACAAGTTTCACGAAATTCGATGTTGCGTTCAAAAGTTAACGAAAAGCGCTCCATTGTAAACTTTTGTGAATTTAAAATAAAGAATACCTTTATTAAAAAAGAGCTTTAGGATTATAGCTCAGTAGATTATCCAATAACCTATTGGTATTACCTATTGGTTGCTTCGATCATAGAAGAAAAAATATTGGTTACTTTTAACTTCGATTAAAAGTATATGAAACTGTGATACTAAATGGTGTTCAATTTAACCTTTATCAGTAACATTTAACTACCCGGTAGGTATACGACGATGAAAGCATGATAATATTATTCATGACTTTGTGAAATCACTACAAAAAAAATTCACGAAAACTATCTAAGTTTTCGACATTTGAAGTCCCGTACTAGGTACTGTGAGAGCTAAAACCTGTGTAGAAACAATCTAGATCATTTTCTTAATATCTAGAAAACGATAAGCGATTACAGATTTAGCTCGTCCACATAAGGCGAGCTATAATTAGCTGGTAGATACTAGATACAGCCTGGCAGTGGCAGCTAATGAATAACGAGTCACGGAAACAGTCTCGTACTTGGTGATCAGTAACGACAGCACAAATTACGAGTACGTATAAACAGACTTACACACTTGCGTGACCAATTAACGCTGGAAGCGCATTAATACAACACGAAGAAGAGACGTGACGACAATGGTTAAGGTTATCTTTCCACCGGGCAAGGTGCATAAGAGGATTTACTGTGTAAACGGTGAAACTATTTTTTCATAATAATAACAGACAGAGGGTCTGCGTGTCTGTTTATTTATCGCTCTCTGTATACAAACGGATGGACTGATTAAGAGGATTTTTATTCTAAAGCGTGTTTATCTGAGATGTAAGTTTCCACTTTCCCCATGATGTTTTCCTTCAATAAAAGTGAAGTGCTCTAGTACAGCCTATAGTGATTAAGATTGTGGTCTCCTTTTCGGGAGTTCCACGGTTGGATCCTATGATCTCTATACTTTGCGAAGTTATTTATCTATGTATAGTTAATTATCACAAGCCCGCCAAACTACCTAATGATCAACATAGCTGGTCTGACGTATTTCACCTAATGATTGTAAAATCCGTCAGTAAGTTTTAATCAAGCTTACAGCTCAATCCTCGCACATCTCCGGTGGACAAACAGCCTAAACATAGGCTGCAATCATTGCTGTCTAGCTTAACATGCTTTCACTTTGAATTATGGAGGTTACCGTATCTCAGTTCGGTGGAGAGAAATACCAAATTGAAATGAGTCATTTCTCTAAACCTCAATTTAAGCTAAAGGGTGCCTGTTCACTGAGCCGATACATCGCGTTCTTCTCTTTGCGCCGCTTCAGTGGTCGGGTATCCTTAGCGTTAAATTAGGCTAGGTATGTTAAACGTGGCCTAAAAACAGTAGATATTATGTTGATCATGATTAAGTGCCGATTTCACCAATATCGAGTGTCGTTTAACCAAGCTATAAATTGGGCGTTCTGACAGTTTTTGTATTGAAAATCTGCCAAAATATCTTTACGCGTATTTATACATCATGAGTTGAAAATTCTAGTGACTTTAGACCGATACTCAAAATCTAAATATTATAAAAGGAAGAGGTGACTGATTGACTGGCTGACTGATCTATCAACGCACAGCTCAAACCACTGAACGGATTGGGCTGTTTGGTAAAGAGATAGCAATTATGATGTCATTGAATTATTATGTACCTACTAATGTATGATGTAGGCATCCGCTAAGAAAGGATTATTGAAAATTTCATCCCTAAGGAAATAAATAGGGGTTTGAAAAATAGAGCTAAACGTGAGCGAAGACGTGAGCAAAAGCTAGTCAGTCATAATATTAGTAGGCTTTCCTCCAAAATAAACTTAAAACATGTAGGTACTAACTGCTAGGAGAAAAATACTCGTAGTGCGAGTGACATAATTGTACGCTACTGAACCATATTAGAATTTAGAACTAAGTATTTTTAGGCGCTAGTGACTAATCTTTCTACAAAAATATTATCTACTTATTTTGCGGTTTAATTATGCCAAGATAATACGTAATGAGGAAATTTCGTAAGATTAAAAAAAAACGGGTTTGAATAACCGTTATAAGCACACCTTTGCGCCTGCCTGCGTCTGACCCACTCAAAGATTCGGTCAACTCGATTAATATTATCAGAATAATTATTGTCACATTTGAATACTACGTATAGTATGTACGTTAAGTAAGTAGGTAGGTATCAATGTAGATAATATTAGATATAATCTGTTTTGTATTTTTAACTATAGTGAAGATGCAAATAGGAATGGATACTTTCTTCTTTTTATATAGAAAATCAAATAATATCAACAGGATGAAAAAAAATTCACGCGGACAAGTCGCAAACATCGTAGCAATCTACTCATACTAAGCATATGCCTACTCCGCATAAGCTATGTGTGCGTACCGCGTAGACACGGTTAAATATCTTGGTTAAATATTCTCTAAGTAGGTAATGATTATTGTGGTTTTCGTAAGCTTTACGAATACCTAGTACCTATTCGGTTTTATGTGGGTAAGAACCGTTAAAAAAACATTCACTATTTCGTGTGACCCACTAATTGAAATATTCAGTATGTATGTTCGTGGTTCATCAACAAAACATATTTACTTTAAGATAAGTGGTTCTCTATGCCACTAGAGATGTCTGGATGGTACATATTGGTTATCTATTTTGATTATATATGATATCAGCCTTGCGATAACAGCTTCCTGGTATATTCATGAGAGAAAATAAAAACATTTATAAATAAAATACTTCAAAATAATAATAATAAGTCAAAAATCTATAGTATTTTTTTGTAGTTGGTCAATGCCCATGCTTGCATTCGTTTTTATCCTCGGTTCGGTGTAGGTATAACCATTGGCCGGTGTATAACCGTATATTTTTGAGAAAAAAATCTTTATTAGAGAAACTCGGTAGTAGGTACCTTCTTAGATTCATAGCCAAGCCTAGGCATCTCCAATATGCTTCCAATATGTCAGAAACAGAGAGCACCAAAACAAACCGGAGGAAATGAAGAAAAATAGTCCAATATTCTCCAATTTCCTTTTTTAGGTATCGGATCAAGCTACAGTCAGAGTTTGGTCCAAGACATAAGGACACAAGACAGCACACCGCCTAGCATGGTGAAAGAGGTAGAAGACAACAGCCGGTACAAGACTTTAGAAGCCAATGCCACACTTCTGAAGTTACTAGTTGACGATAAGGATGGAGTAAGCAGGTGAGCCAATTATATAAACCAAAAGCCTACTTACCTAAATAGTCTTCCTGATGTTTTTGCAAAACCAAAACTTACGAATTGAACACGCGCTACAATTTTTTTTTTTAACACCCTTAAATATTTTATACTTGCACCAAAAATCTTTACTTTTATCAGGAGTGCACGCCTTCAGGAGTGCCTCATGCTTACCAAAATTTTACTTTTTCAATGTAGCCCTCTTCGATCACAGAAAAAAAATAGTAGCCCTACAATTTGCTACTTAATTAATAGTACATTGTTACCTTAGGGATGAAAGTAACTTATTTAGTCCCGAGACGGGGTTTGGCGCCCGAGCGTAGCGAGGGGGCCTATAGTTCGAGGGACTAAATAAGTCTTTATCCCGAGGTAAACACTGTGCTTTTCATTACGAATATAAGGAAAGTCAAAATAAAAATAGAAATTAGCTAAAGAAAATTGAGTGAACTTTACCGCCTTTTTTTTTTCTTTGGCCTAGCCGGCGGGCTATGCATTTAGCTTTTTAATAGTCAAGTATTGTCTATGATTGTCTATGAATGTCTATGAATCAGTTGTCTTTACTTTATGAATAAAGTCTATCTTTCTTCTTGTCTATGGATGCACTCGGGTATGTCGTGTTTCATTTGAATTCCAATAAAAATGTGACAACTAGTTTTTTTTAATTATTTGACAGCTGTCAGTTGAAAACGATTCTCCCTAGGGCTGAAAAGTATTACTTTCAACCCGCTTCTCAGGCAACTTCAGACCTACTTTCCGTGTATGAGTAATGAAAAACATTATTGCGTATCTAATATAGATTCAAGTACCTACCTATAAAAACGTTGCAACCTTATGTGTACTTTGCTGGCCAATTTGGCTTTTTTTTACGGCGCGCAAGTTGCGAACCAAATAGGTAGCACAGAAACCATCTGCTTTCCGAACTGGTAGTAGAGTTTTGACCTGTCATAAGGTTAAGGTCATATTTTTGAATTAAACTAAAGAAATAAAATAAATAGGAGCCACGAGTTGGCCTTAAATAAATTATTTTGAATTTGAATTATAAAATCTCAATCCTATTCTGCTTATCGTACCTATAGCAATTAAGTTCTTTGTTGCAAGTTCTTCTCGGTTGGAACGGCCTTTCGAACTAGTGATAGACTCACTTGAGGATTCAAAAGCACTTTGAAACAGTTTACTATTCTATTCAGGTCTGAAGTATTCGACATGCTGCACTCAAAAGACGAGAGTCAGGAGAGAATAGATTTGCTCACGTTTCCGCAAGATGCGGAAGACAAAACAGCTGTTCCCATAACTCCCGACTCCCAAGCGGAATTCCTTCAAGGTAACTAAACGTTCACTTACTACTGCATTCCGACTTGAGCAGTCATTTTAAAGCGATTTGCACTAGATAACTTTTTTATTCTATGACTTAGCATTTGATTACGTTTTCATTAGGTGGTATTACGTTGCAGTCTAAGATGAAACGAGAAGTAGACAAGTGTTAGAATGCTTTATTGCACCAAAACATTGAAAAAAAAAACATTATAATATAAATAGAAACAACAGAAGACAATAGTGCTAGGGTGTACAAGGTATAGCCTTATCACTAAAGTCATCTTTTAGAGGCAACCCACAGGCACTAATAGCATAGAATAGATTAGATTTTCCACTTACCTAACTATTGAATGCTGCACTAGGTCGGTCTACAAATACTTGAGTATTTGCTGTTAGTTAGTTGTTTTTAGACAGTTCAGATATATTTTTAGGGACATCAGTTCCAACTGGTTTCTTACGTAGGTACGACGCTGCTAAAAATACGCTATAAGAATAAGTATAGTTATATTTCGTATTGGAATTTTTAAAATCTTTCGATCTTAGTTTCAACCAGATCCTTCGGTCACCAATACTGTGATCGAAGACTCTCTTACTTAGGCTGATATCCTTACCGAATATGATTTCTATTGGCCTTTAGTTGTTCTATACTTTTCTTTTCTCCACAAATACAGCTGAGGAACCAGTCCGCAAGGATTCCCAGCGCCTGCAGCACGAGGCAGCAAGCGGCGAGCCCATCGGCTTGGCTGCGGGCATAATGCTCGCAGTCACTTGCAGCATCGTCGCCGTCGCGTACACGGGCCTTATCGTCTGGAGACGGATATACTTGTAAGTCCATTCTAAGATCCTATACAATGTAACCAGTCCGCAGACTCCCTGCGACTGCAGATTGTAACAAGAGGCGGAGCACATAGTACAACCTTGGTGTCTCTACATCTCGGCGAGGTCACCAATCCTCACCAGAGGTACAGGAACCTGTAACCCGACTACAGAAAATTGGTTAGGTATAACAGAACAGCCGTCATATTGATTTCGTTCGTATAAAATCGACACGATTGACACTTCACCAAAATCGGCTCGTCCAACGAACATTCGTAAATAGTTACAGACATAGATACATGTTAAATACGCGCTAGATTGGTAGGTACATGCTTAAAATCACAACTCTTACTTTTGGATTTGCCGTAGTCAGGTAAAAAATAATATAGTAATGTTAATATAGTAATTGACGTGAAGTTTAAATAGGCTCTACAGTTATAATTATTCATAAATTTCGTACTTGATAGAAAGTCAATTAGGTTTTTATCGATCAAATAAATTTTTGATTCGTGATAATGGCGTAAGTATACCAACGTTGGTCCATACTTGCCTACGTGAAGGTAACTACCTAACTTAATAAAAGGGCGATGTTATAAACCGCCGCAGGGGTTCCCATAAACGTTGGAGTCATATTATTTACAGTTTTGTTATTAAGTACGCTTTTGAGTAACGACGAACGTTTATTTGTTGGCTTCTCGATGAACACGAAGCATTATGTGACGAAGCTGTAGCTGTAAGGGCTTGGACACACACAAAGCGCGATGGAAGGAAATATCTGAAGCTCGTATAGGAACCTACATAATATAATGCTTGAAGGTTCCTCATATCTGAGATCTGAGAAATTGTGAAGGAAGGAACTGAAAGCGTTTGTATAGGTACCTATGTACATATCTAAGTCAAGAACAAAAGTAGGTAATAACTTTTTACCTACTACTGCGATTTATACACTAACTTATTACTAATAAGTTAGTGTATAAATCGCGCTCTGCGCCAATCTATTAGTATGAAATTTTTGAGTAGTTAGATATCGAAAATACTAATCCTAAAACCAAAGGAAACTCTAAAACTAAAGACCCTTAACTATTCTAAGACTTTTAGTTTTAGTGTTTTGTTGGTACACTCAATCGACAAGGTAAGACAGTGTAGGTACATTCAACCCCTTATCGGTTTCTACTCGCCATCGTGCCGGAAAGCGAAATCGCTTGGCGTCACGCCTTTGACGGTAGGGTGGTAACTAGCCACGGCCAAAGCCTCCTACCAGACAAATCGCGCGTCGCTTCCGATTGACCAGGGCTTTAGAATATGAGCCTTGAGAGGTAACTTGATAGTCCGTGTTCCTGCGGGCGCGTAGGAAGCGGTCAAGTGAGACGGAAACGCATTGTGGACTTGTGGAGCGCTCGAGAGGGAACCTACTCCAGACGGGTGTTTATTGTTGCTTTTTTTCTTTATTCTCACGAACACTTTTTTAAGGTTCTACAATAATACAACGAACCTTTAAAATTTCGTCCAGGGCTTCTGTTTGTCCGTGTGTTAGTCTTACATGTGTATTTTTATTCAATTTGTTGTTTGTATACGGGTGATTATACAAAAGTTGGGTAACTATTGAGGATATTTTGTTTACTATATTTATTAAATCAAATTTCTACAAATTCGGGTGTATATGATGTCTAATCTAATGAATTTATTGTTCCCAATCGGGCCAGTCACTTTTTTAAGTAGATTGTGAGATATTTCAAATTTTCAGAATTTGATCGCCAGAAATTCAATTTTGTAAGAATTATAATGAAATTTAATAAAAATGAGTACAAATATCTTAAGATTTAATAATGGCACATGTCTTTTAAGTATTAAAATCACTTAGTAACAATTAAAAATAATTATTAATATGTAATACTGGGAATCATCTTCTAAAAATTTTAATTTTGCTATTATTTATTTAAACTGAAATATAAAATAGAAATGCTTTTGAAAAATGTGTAGCAATTAAGATAAAAGTGCTCTAAAACAAAAAACATCAGTATTTTGGAAACACAAAATACTCTGGCGAAATACCTGACAAAGGACTGACGCCAACGGACTGATGAAAATGACATAAATTTGAGGTAATACGCGGAACTAATGTTTTTTTTGGTAATTTCGAATATCAACAATGTACATATTAACAAATCATAGTTAACTATGTATAAATGGGAATAAACCCCAGATTAACAAGAAAATAACTACTCACCAAAGGACTGACATTTTGACTGGATCAGCGCGTGTGCAGACGACAAACACAACCCAAGCACTGGTACCTTTATGGCGGCCGTCAAATTGTGTGGTCCACAACTAACTTCATTACCAACATTACAATTCAAACAGGGATTTGACGTTGTGTCAATGATATTTGGCAAGAATTTCAAATTTAAACAACACACAACAGACTGACGAATGAAACTAAACACAAAGTTTCTTATTTTTTTTTAAATAAAGTGGAGAACATTGCATTATGAAAGTTGTAGTATATATTACTGTGTACATCACAGATTGTAGTAAATTAATAAGTTTTCTGAAATCAATGATAATGTTTAATAGATAGTCACTTGATTGTTGGTATTCGGGATTGTGACATGCCAAAGGGCTGACGTTTAAAGCATTTATTGTGTTTTTTTATTAACTTGTATTTAAAATGAAGAGCTGAAATTGGGTGACCAAATAAAGGACTTTTCATTGTTTTATAATAAATTGTAATCTCAATAAAATATAATCAGACTTTGTATATATTGGCTGATGACATTGAGTTACCCAATTTTTGTATATTCACCCATACCTACTGAGTAGGTACTGCTACAGATGCGTGTTAAGGTGTAGGTAGTAAATCAAAAGAAAATTCATGATACCTCCCTAATAGGGAATCCAATCCCGCATTGAAATCTCAACTTCGCAGAGCCGCGGGATTTGCGGGACCGCAGTTGCGGGATTGAATTCCCACAGTGGGACATCACAGAAGTGTGCCTTTACAACAATGACAAGTTTCAAGGCGTTTAGATCTCATATAGGTGGTATATATAATTACAAAATTAAAAACAATTTTCGTATTTTGTTTGTGAGCTCACCCAAAATTGACTCATTAAATTATTGGTTTATCCATTATTTAGTAATTAAGCAGACCACTGTTACAGGTCGATCACTTTAATAAATACGCGTCATGGTGGCGTCGCTGTTATGAGCGAGATAGCATGAGCCTCTTGTTGTATTTCAAATCTAAAATTAATTCAGTTATGATAGTTTTTCATTTGATTAAGTTCCTAGGTAGGTACGTTCCTTTCTTCGATAAAGAATATTGTCGGTATACCTAACTGTACCAACATAATATTTTTATGAAATACCTACCTACTCCAAGAAAAGGTGTTAAAGTGGTGTTAAAATTGACGTCAATTCGATCTAATTAAAAATGAGATTCACTACCTAGGTAGGCGCTTTATGTTTTATTTATCAGGAAATAAATAACAAAATCATTTATTTCCAGGAAGAGAAATGGCCTCAAGCACGAACTCTTGCGGAACGAAGAGATCGCAGAAACAAGAATAGAGGTAAAATAAATGTAATTTAATTTTGTTGCACTGTACTGACAGTACACAAAAGTATTTCAATAGTGCACGACGCCCCTGATGAAGATCTGTAGGGTCACTTGCAGAGAGCAATGTACTGTGATAGCCTGGGGTGTTATATTTAATTATTAGAATTATTTAATAAAATAATATATTAGTTTTTACATGACTTTTATTTGATATCTCTTTTTTATCAATTGACATAACATCATAAACATTTATAAAAAGTTTAGCTACCACAAAGATCTTACTACAACATCTTCGTTTTTTTTTTTTTTTTTTTAATTGGGATACCTCACTGGTGGTCGAACCACACGTCCATGTAAGGTTTTGTATAAAGAAGGTTTTGGAGCAATTACAGATTCCTCATCATCATCCGGAATATAATAAGGTACAAAATTAAAAGGCTTTATAAAAAATCTATTTCTAATAAACATCCTCCCATTTTCTCCCATTATCTTGTAAGTTCTATTATAAATTTTTTCCTTGACTATTCCTTTTTTCCAAAATCTATTTATTTTAAAAAATACATGTTCTCCAATTTCCAACTCTCTTAAATTAACCTTGTTCCTATTATAATAGTATCTATCCTTTTCTTGTCTATGAATTAAATTTCGCCTTAAATTCCTATCAATCCTCGGAAGAAATGCCTTCTTTGCCATAGGTATAATACCTCTTAACTTTCTGTTGAATAAATTCTCAGCCGGAGATGCAATAACATTTGAAATGGGACTATTACGAAATTCTAACATTACTAAATATGGATCCTTCTTATCATATAAAGCTTTCTTAAGTAGCCTCTTTACTGTTTGTATCTCACGTTCCACCATGCCATTTGATTGAGCATATTCTGGACTTGACATGGTGTGTTTAAAATCATAGTCTCTAGCGAAATTCTTAAAATTGTCACTAGAAAATTGCGGCCCTCCATCACTAAATAACTCATTTGGAATCCCATGACGACTGAAAATCTGTTTCAATTTATCAATAATAAATTCGCTTGTAGTACATCTTAAAAAATCTATCTCAGGAAACTTTGAATAATAATCTATGACAATCATATAATTACCTCCATTTAATTGAAATAAATCTACACCTACTTTTTCCCAAGGTAATTCTGGTACAGCATGAGGCATTAAAGTTTCTTTTTTATTATTATTACTAAAAAGAATACATGTTTCACATTTTGAAACCATATCTCTAATCTCAGACATCATTCTTGGCCAATACATAGCATCATTTGCCCGTAACAATGTTTTGGTTATGCCTAAATGTGGAAAATGTACACGCCCCAGCATTTCTTTTCTAAATTCAGGTGGCACCACTAAACATTTTCCTTTGAATATTAAATTTGATTTATAAGTCAAACTATCTCTTACATGCCAATATGACCTTACTATTTCTGGCAGTAACGCTTTGTGATCAGGCCAACCCCTTAATATATAATCTTTTAACAATCTCATTTCATCATTCCTATCTGTCAATGTTTGATAATTATTCAACTGTTTTTTGCTGATATTTAACGAACCTATCACCATGTCTATATTAGCTTCTATATTATCTTCATCTAATTCTATCTGCAATCTATCATTCACGTCAAACGATCTAGATAGAGTATCAGCTATATATAACTCTTTTCCTCGTTTGTAGACTAATATAAATTGATACTTTTGTAACTTAATTAACATTCGCTGAATTCGCGGTGAACAAGAATTCAGTGGTTTTTTCATGATACCTACTAATGGATTGTGATCTGTCTCGATAGTAATATTCCTACCAAATATAAACTGATTAAATCTCTCACAACCAAACAGAATTGCTAATAACTCCTTTTCAATCTGCGCATAACGTTGCTGACATTCATTTAATGCCTTGGAAGCATAAGCAACTGGTAAATTATTTTGTAAAATAACAGCACCTAAGCCATCTTTTGAAGCATCAACAGACAAAACTATAGGTAACTTCTCATCGAAAAACTGTAGTACAGGCTTTTCAGATAAAATCTTTTTAAATTCATTAAATGCTTTTTCATGTTGCTCTAACCAAATAAAATCTACATCTTTTTTTAATAAACCTCTCAAAGGGGAAAATAAACCCTGAAAATTAGGAATAAACTTGGAAATATAATTTACAACCCCTAAAAATCTTTCTAGCTCTTTTCTATCTTTTGGACTTTTCATTGATGTAATTGACTCTATCCTACTATTATCAAGAGTAATACCATTCTTACTTATAATATGGCCCAGGTATTTTAATTGTTCTACATCAATCTTACATTTTTCTTTGTTTAGTTTTACATTTTCCTGTCTAAGTCTATCAAAAACATTTCTTAATCTTTTATCATGTTCTTCCTTTGTTCTTCCCCAAATCAATATATCATCAATATAAACATCTACGCCATCTAAATCATCTAGTACTTGACGCATGCGATGCTGATAAACTTCCGAAGCACTACATATACCAAAAGGCATTCTAAGAAATTTGTACCTACCAAATGGTGTATTAAAACAACATAAGTCTGAACTCGCTTCAGACAATTTTATATTCCAGAATCCATTTTTTACATCCAGTGTACTAAAGAATTTAGCACCTGAAAGTTTACTAGTAATCTCTTCTAGTGTTGGCAATTCAAAGTGTTGCCTTTTAATAGCTTCGTTAAGATCTTTAGGATCTAAGCATAACCGCAAATCCCCATTAGGTTTGTATACAATAACTAAAGAATTGACCCATTCTGTAGGGTGTGTTACCTTGCATATGACTCCCATTTTTTCTAATTCCTCTAATTTCTTTTTCAAATTAGCTTGTATTGCAAGAGGAACTCGCCTACTTGCATGCACAACAGGAGTAGCTTCCGGTTTTAATTTAATATCATACTCTTCCTTCATACACCCCAAACCATGAAACAAATCATCATACTCAGATGTGATACTTGCAACATTTTTAGTTTCATTGGTATTCGTTACAGGATTAACTAAATGCATTTTAATTGCTGATTGTAACCCTAATATATTACATGCTTTGTCTGATTCTACTACATAAAATTCTACTACGTAATTCTGACCTTCATATTTTATAGACAGTGAACACTTACCAATGCAGTTAATTACCTGACCTGTATATGTTGTCAGTCTAACTTTTGTCGGATAAAGATTATGTCTATCCAACCCTAAACATGATAACATATTAGCTGATATTATATTAGCTTGAGCTCCTGTGTCGACTTTCAAATGAAGAGGTACACTGCCAACTCCAGCTGTGATTATCCAATCCTTTATATCCTTTTTAAGTGCACTTACAAAAACTGCTCCAAATTTTACATGTCCTTCACAATTCTCATCTATTGTATCATCATTAACTTCATCCTCTACTTCATGAACAGAACGTTTTTTACATTGACTTATAAAATGGTTGTAACCATTACAACGGACACAACGTTTACCGTATGCAGGACATTTCCTTACTGGATGATTATAGCCACACTTTTGGCATGCTTTTCTATTATAATTTTCATTCACATCTCTCATATGCTCGCTATTAAATCCAGATTTGCTGAATTTATTCTGTTTTTTATCAAACTTATGTATGTTATAGTCCGAATCATTGCTACTATGAGCATTATCCAGAGGACTAGATACACATATTTTCTCCAACTGCATTTTTGTCTCTTGTGATATACGACATATGTTTATTGCCTTGTCCAGTGTTAATTCTTTTGTTCTTAAAAGTCTGTCTTTCACCGTTGTGTCTCTAATTCCACAAACTAATCTATCTCTTATCAAACTTTCCGTGACAACTCCAAAATTGCATGTACTGCTTAAATCTCTTAGCACCACCAAAAAATCTTCATAAGACTCGTCATCTTTTTGATTTCTGGTGAAAAACTTATATCTTTCGTATGTTTCATTTTTTTCGGGATTAAAATGCTCCTCAAACTTTTTAATTACTTTTTCTATATCAAAGCGATGATCGACTTTCTCAAATGCCAATGTATTATATAACTTAATGCCTCGGTCGCCTATTGCATTTAATAGCAATGCGGTTTTGGTTTTTGGACTTTTTTCGTCATTGCCCGACGCGATTATGAATAATTCAAATTTCTGCCTGAAAAACCGCCAATTCTCAGCCATAGAACCCTGCCAACTAATTTCTGATGGTAGGTTTATTGACCCGTTTTCTGTTATAATTCTGGCTTTCTCCATTATAATTATTTTTTATTATATATTTCTTACCTATATCCTTTTTCTTTTTAAATTACCGGCTGCGCCATGTTATATTTAATTATTAGAATTATTTAATAAAATAATATATTAGTTTTTACATGACTTTTATTTGATATCTCTTTTTTATCAATTGACATAACATCATAAACATTTATAAAAAGTTTAGCTACCACAAAGATCTTACTACATGGGGGTTAGAACTACGGTCGTATTCGGGAGGTTGCGGGTTCGATCCCGACCTCTTCCGATTATAAACTTTTCATAGCTATGTGAATTTAAGCAATTAAATATAACATGCTTCAACGTTGAAGGAAAACATCGTGAGGTTTCTTTGTTCCACTTTGTTTTCTAAGGTGTGTGAAGTCTGCCAATTTCATCGATGTGCCAATTTGCATTGGGCCAGCATGATGGACTATATGGTCTATAACTCTTCTATGAAGTAGACACCTGCACGCAGTAGTAACTAGTAAGCCGTCGATGTTAACGATGATACTCGGAGAAGCCTACGGGATATCAGAGATACGGAGATCCAGAAAACTAGAGATAACAACACAGCTCATCGTCGCGAAGCTGAACTGGCCCTGGTAGGGGCTCATAGCTAAAACTAATGGTCGTTGGGTTTTCATATATTATGTATTATAGGTACCTAAATATAGTTACAAACGATATCAGATTGTGATTACTTATATTGTTCGCGATACAATGATTAATTTCCTATTTGTTTTGTATTTGCAGTTGTGAAGACGAGCTCAATATAGGCATATATAATGAAGCACTTGAAAATTCTGCGATAAAATATCAAGACTGAATTTGATTATACTCATAATATTACTATTGTACGGGAGGTAGTCAAAAAGTCGGATAAAATTAAACCATAATTCGTCCATATAACCACCCTTATAGGACCAACATAATAATTAATATGAAAGTCAGCTGCAGTAGTTGGAAATTAAAAAGTTAAAGTGTGTGGAACTGGCAAAAAATAGCCCATAAATTATTTCGTATCGCATCAAAGTGGATCTATGTCGTCCTTTACAACGATAATTTGTTCGCAATCGCATTCCAGCGAGGTGCACAGATAATGTGACCTAGGGCCAAGATGGGCGCCACGAGAAAACTTTGTCTACACGTTTACTGGTAATAATGTAGACAAAATTTTTGATTCTCTGTGTGAATCTCTACAGAGATTCTCGATTGCGAATAAATTAGTTAGTAAACAGCAGTTGATAATATAAGTATTAAGGAATGTTTTTGTAAAAATGTTTCGTTACTTCCCGTATTATTAGTTATAGTAAACATTATGTATAACATGTTTCAATAAAGAAACGAACCTAAAAATAATAGCGTCTTGGACTGGGACAGTCAACAAAAAAGGCTTACTTTTTATTCTAATACTAATATTTTTTAATTACGTTCATTGTCTGTTACTTTTCATTATTTTTAAGACGACGAGACAGTATCTGTTACAACATGATACACTAACATAAAATATAATTTACGCCAAAACATAAAAATCAATGATAGATATAGAAATTAACAAAAACTATAACAAAATAGATTGACAAAACTCAATAAAGGAAACGTAAATAAGATTCTCTGTATGAATAGTAAAGTATGCTGCGCGTTGAAACAATGAGAACGCAAATTCTTTTTTGCGTGCAGTACACAAGTGTGTGAGCGAGAGAAAATAATGTGACGCAATTTCGTTTCTTTATTGAAACGGGCTATACCTAAATATCTCTAATCGGAATATCTATAAATAATTCAGCCACAAATCTTGCGTAGACTGTGTGATTGATAAGATAGGTAGTTAACTATAAAATATTCTATTTCTTTTTAAGATTTTCAGAAGATACCTACTGTTCGTTAAAAGAAAATATGCAAAGCTGTATATTATAGGAATAAAAAATTTACTGAGCTAAATTACTGCAAAATTGTAACTATATTTTTTAGGATTTAATTTTATTTATTCAACACTATTATCATATGATGACTTTTATGACTGTTTTTTAGATTTTAATGATCTGACTTAGGTACTTTCTCTGGCTATATTGTAAGCCGGTAAATTTTTTCAATTGTTATTTACGAGAGAGGCAAAGAACGCCTGTGCCATAATTTTATAATCATCACAAATTAGTCATCCTAAAACTATGAAATGTTAAGCTGTAGACACATTACTTTGGCTGTGTTGTGACTTGTGATGTGATGTGTTCGAAAGGAATGTGGCGCGATAGTCAACCACAGCTTAGTCCACATAAAAAAATTGACAAAATATGTGTTATATTTTGTCAAAATGAATGAGTCATATTTTTATAAAATTAAATACTTCGCAACTTATTAACTACACTTTGCTACAAAAATATAAATATGAGTAAGAGCAGGTGCTCCCCCAAAAAAAATCCCCCAGTATATGTTAAAAGGTTTTAACACATACTGGGGGTTTTTTTGCTTATTTTGTTCTAAGAGAACCTAATAACCTGGGTAAAGTGTAATCCAATATCTTTACTAATTTTCATATCATCATATAAAATGTATATGTCTTAACTGGTGTCTCAACATATCGCACCACAACACAGCAATGAGTTTGCATCTTTATTGGCATGTGTAAATTAACATAATTTATATTTAATTTAGAACAATACGTGTCTGTGATGTAATAAATGCTAAGGGAATGTCTGCATGTTTTATTTTATTTTTAAATGAAAAAATTATTGAATAAAAGCGATAGAAATGCATATTTTATTAATGATTATTCATTTTTAAAATGGTAACAACAATCCTTAACAAACAATAAAAGAAAACCACAGCACCAAAAAAATTGTAAATGTTTTAAAAAGAAAACTACTTATCTTACGTGTTAACTTTCACTACATAATATAAATCCACTTAAAAGAATGGTAGGTACTTGAACATAATTTTTTTACACATTTCGGACTAAAATCACACTTGAATTTTACAACGTCATTGTGACCATTAAAGCTACAAAAATGCATTTTGTCTGTTACAAATGCACATTCAAATTTTTAGAAACGAAATCTGCTTAGGTGTATTCAAGATAGCAGTATTTCATACAAAGAATAGGGGAAAAAATGAATCTATTTTTGTAAGCTTTTATAAAAGGTTATGTTGCACGTTCTAAATAGAACGATAAATTCGCTTACAGACGAAGTCCTTTTTTAACCGACTTCCAAAAAGGAGGAGGTTATCAATTCGGCCGGTATCTTTTTTTTTGGTGGTAGGGACTTGTCTAAAGACAGGGATGCATATATACGTAAGCGACGTCATCGCAATATAGGTGGTTGAGTGCGAGGGAGACAACAATATGTTGCCTTTTACAACCAATTTTCATTTATTGTTACATATAAAATAATGATCCAATCAAAGGCATCTACCCTATTCATTAAAAAAACCGCTTTTTGCAAGAAATTCTAACATCGATTTGATAGCTCAAGTGTGTTTATAGTCTATTTCCAATCACAATTTATCACCAGTTTATATAATAACACTGAAGTTAGTAGTCATTCAGAAGGACTTCTAATGGATCATAGAAGCACTGTTTTATACATTTTTTATAACCTAGTACTGCATTTACTTACTATAAATTATATTAATAGACACAATATCAAGGTTAATAAAACATTTTGATGTACAGGGGATGTTGATAAGTCTTTTTTTTAAAAGTATTTTCAAATTACTGTTATTTTTATTTATTGATATTGCTATATTAATTATTTACGATACATAGGCTGCATATACAGCAGACATAATTACAGAGTACATTCGCTGAGCGTGTTGGACTAACAAGGGGCTTATCTTATTACAAAACTAAAACCGTTATTTATAAATAGGGAATAACAAATCAAACTGCCTGTATAAAATAATACTTAATAGAAAAATTAAAATCTCACAATACTCTTAAAACTAATCTGATTTAGCTATCACCTGTCAGTACTAGGGCACAGTAAAAAATAATTTCTTGTACTTAAATGATCCACTTAAAATCCACGGGCTGAATGATTGTTGGTTAAGATGCTTTACTTGCTGTCCTTATGTCTGACAACCGCTGGACCAACGTTGTCCCCTGTTTCCTTGTTATGGGCCCCATGGGCGCCATCGCAATACGGCCACTGAAATAAAATAACATGCATATAAACATCCTTACTAATATTGTGAAAGTGTGTTTTTTTGTTGGTTTGTCCTTCAATTACGCCGCAACAAAGCAACGGATCGACGAGATTTTTTGTATGGACCAGGAGAGTGACATAGGCTACTTTTTATCCCGGAAAGTCAAATAGATCCCGCAGGATTTTTAAAAACTAACTATACGCGAGCGAAATCACAGGCATCAACTAGTCATATTATAACAGTGAGTTATGCTTACTAATATTACAAATAGGAAAGGGTGTTTGTTTATCCGTTTGTCCTTCTATGGATTAACGTGATTTTTTTGCATGGTTATATTGGAGTAGCTAGAAATAGAGAATGATGTCGGCTGTTTTATGCCAGAAAACTAAATTCATGTAGACCAAGTGTGGGCATCAGCTAGTTATATTGCATAATATTATAGTGTTAGTTTTAACCTAGAAAGTCACATTATCTGTATAATACTTATTCACCCACAAACTTCCTATAAGCAGCTATAGATGTAGCTAATACTAGCTACATCTATAGCTGATAGATAAGAATGTATGTCACAGCTTAATCTTGTTAAATTGGCGTGTTATTTATCTATTCTATTACTTTCTCTATCTCATAGATGACAAGAAAATTCCTCTGTACATCTTATCATTAGATTGCCAGTTTCTAAGTTTGCCATTCTTTGCAAAAATATATCGAAATTATTCGATTTCTGCTGTGAGTCTTCTGTAGCAAGACATAAGTTTGTGAGTCACAAATGATAACAGGAAAACATAACTGAGTAAAGAGTAATAATAAATAATTTGAAAGGTACACTGTGCATGTGATTGTCAAACAATTTTACAATTACTACTTTTGTAGATGTGAGATAAGGGTGATAATTATTAACAACAACTTCATTTATTGAAGTAGAACTCGGTGAATATTTTTAGCATGACAACACAATATTTTTAGATAACAATTTGTGAACTACATGAGATTTTGAGGACAGTTAAATACTTTTATATCACTTTTATATAATACTAACTAGGGAATGCAAATCTCGCGAGATTGGGGCTCAAGCGAGATCTCGCGAGATTGTAAATAACAATACCGCGAGATCTCGTCAATTTCGAGATCTCGCGAGATTGGCAGTTTTGTGTGTTTTTTTTGCAAATAATCACAATATTTGAATAAATTAGAAAAAAAAATAATAAAAATTATAAGTATTATAAGATAACGTTTATTTTCACGAATTTTTTCAATAGACTTTTATGAATCAAATTGTCTATAATTTTTGAATAAACTTCTAAGTAGTAAACTTTGACGTACGTTTCAATCAAATCACTGTGGAAGCACTGCAGTATATATAGCACAGTTTGGTTACTTATTGTAAAAAAATTTATTTTTTATTTTTTGAAAAGCAACTGCTGAGTTTCTTGCCGGTTCTTCTCAGCTGATTCTGCATTCCGAACCCGTGGTAGATTTATAAGAGCTACAAGTTGGCCTACATGAAATAAATAAATTTTGTATTTGAAATAACAAATGAAAAAAACAACCAGTCTTCTCTTCTAATATCAAACGCAAATCTTTTAGTAATTTAAAAATTAATTCGCGCACCGAACGAAACCTACAAGTCGCAACTCCGTCCGTGTCAGTCCGCGCTTCGAATAAGACTTTTTATGCTCGAGTGCAATCTCGTTAATCTCGCGAGATCTCGCCCTTTTTTCGGCCGAGATCAATCTCGCTAAAAAAGGCCGAGATCTCGCGAAAACGAGATCTCGCGAGATCGAGATTGCATTCCCTAATACTAACTAATGCCCGTGATTTTGTCCATGTAGATTTTTTTAAATTTCCACAAGAACATTTTGATTTTCCAGGATAAAAAGGAGCCTATGTCACTCTTCAGGTCCTCAACCGTACTCATGCAAAAAATCACTTTGATCTGTAGCTCTTTTGCTATTGAAGGACAAACAAACACACTTTAAGTCTAAGGATAGCTACACCTCAACAGATAAGGGTACCAATTAGAAATTGATAGGTTTATAGTTTAATCCCCATCTGTTGCACTATTGTCGTTAGTTTTCCAATAGTTTTCTACTTATATATGTGTAGGACAGAGGAGAATATTAGTCAAATTAAGCTTGAAAAATATTTTTTATTACAAGATGGGCTTGTGCTTGATGATAAAACTAATGATGGAAACCACTCCTGAGGTTGCAGTGAGCTTGCTTAGAAGATGCCTATTCAATTGCAATGGTACTCATTTATTACCTGGTGAGGAACATAAATGCCGGGAGAATGTTTCACATCTAAAGAGTTCCTTTCAGAAACTTTGAATTAAAGCCTTTCACTGCATCTGCCATATTTAAAAAGTTTTTTTTCTTAACTCTCATACGTAAGAGACACAGTACTCACATTTTTACTCCTCCAGCATCTACACAGAGACACCTTGTCAGTGATATCCTCAATATCAACAAAGTCCACCACTTTGTTGATATCCTTCCTGATGCTAGGGTTCACATGTCCGTTGCCAGCTTCATTGGCTTTCTTGATTGTTATGTATGAGTAGTAGGATATACCACCAACAACTGCAGTCGGAGGAATTAAGGCTAGCCAATCACGGACTGAAAACGAGAAAAGGTTTTTCAGCAACTTGTGGGCCGTACCGTAAGTAACTAGTATTTAAATACTAAGCTCAGCTTTACTTTACAGTTTATTTCTGTTATAGTATAGGTTATGTATCATATTACAGAAACAGGCTATATGTTGATAACAACGATGACTAAAAATCTTAATCACTAACTAATTAATTTATTAATGTACATGTATTTTGTGAACATTGCATGCTATCTAATATTTATAAATGCAGCATTGTGACAATGAGAATGTAACACGATAATTAGTTGAAAGTATGTCAACAGCCTTGATATTTCTGAGATTTAATTTAAGGTACATGATGAAAATATAATGGTTATCTATATTCAATCTGCATGCCAGTTACACATTAATACTTTTACTTGATTTTTAAAAACAATTGGTCTAATCATACATGAGTAAGGTCAGATAGTATCGCTAACATTAAATCTAACCTCATAAAAATTTATCAGTTTTTTACAGGTACCTACTTCATTCTGTTTACACATGGCAGCTAAAAAGCTATGTACCTATTAAATATTATAATTTTCATTTCTTAAATACATTACAAATCGCTAACCAGTAACGCCTTAGGTCAGTATAAGGAAAATATTGTTATAAAAACTCACATCCAAGTCTAAACCATCCTCCGAAGGAATCAGGAATTGGCAAGCTGGCTAAATAGTTAGGGATGGTAACTTTCACAATGTTTGACACAAAATACATTATTGCTACGGATTATCACGGGTTACACAACAACCGGGCCAATTTGTAAGCGAATAAAAATTAAAAAATACACTTGCAAAATATCTAGCGCACTGTAATTCGCAAGAGCTGCGGGCAAGGATTGTCTAGATATATTCTAAAAATGATTGCTACGATGTGACGATCACAATCACCTCTGATAAGCCAATACTCACTCACTATTGGCTCAAATGTATTGTTGTAACAAGAATAGCATAAATTTAGCCAATCATCGTAATTGAGATTGTGGCAATGATTGATACACTCGATTGCTCCAAGTTGAAGAGTTAATTTCTTTAGACAATCGTGACATAACGTGATCTTGACGTATAAATAGACAATTGACAGAATGACATATGACACTAGATAATTAACTAGGTACCTCCTCTATGGTTGTAACTATGGAAGTAAGAAGAGTCATTGAGGCACATGGACTATAGAATCAAAGACTACAGTGTAGGGATAGAATTAAGCTATTGAGGCGCATTTGGAGGAATAGGTAGGTACGGTAGTCTTTGTTTTGTTCAAGTTCTATCACCAATGCATCAATGCATTGGACCCACATTGGACCAACCAAGTAGAGATGTAAAAGTAACGAAATATAGCGTACTCTTATGTATTCGTTACTGTAAAAATCAGTACTCGTTACTATCGTATCGTTACGTTACTTGATAGGTACCTAATAACATAAAGCATCGCATCGAATCGTGTTGCGTATTGCGTACGGTATGCGTAAGGTGCATTTTTTTTTAACTTTACCGTATTTTGAACCAGACTTGTGTGTATGTAAATGAGTAATGTTTCAGTACTCGGTACTAGATGGCGTACCCGTTACTCAGTAACGAATACATTGTACGGTTTGCTACAGCTCTACAACCAAGTGAACCGGGCAATCTGAAACACAGACTAACCTAGATGCAGAGAAAAACAATTCAAAGATTATTTTATCTGTATTATACCTAGGGGGAAGCCTCCCTCTGGCCTCTAATCAAATATTATCTATATTCTTGTCTTCGTTTTGCTGGGTGCGTTTGCCGTCGTACGTTGTAATTATGAATCTTTTCATCGGTTTAAATTGAGTAATATCCATTACATTTGTCCCTTATTGTAAGTTAAAGAGTGGTAGAAGTGAAATCCTTCGGAGGATATTAACCAATGCTGCTGTATACTGAATATGGCTGACGAAAGACTAGTGGTCCTGAATCGTTGTGACAACTTGGGATTTGGATTTTCTTTGCTCGGTGAAGCCGGTTTGCCACATATTATTTACGAAATCGAAGAAAATTCTCCTGCAGCTCGCAGTGGTGAGGTAAGTCGGCTGTTGCTATAGACGATTCGAATGCTTCACTTGAAAGCTACATCAGAAATTCATGAATATATTTGAAACATACCTACTGTGCAATCGAAACTCAACTTCAGTCTTTTTTGCTTTATAGGCTTAAGTTTGTTGTTTATGAAACATTCACATCTTTGTTTAAGATACATTCGTGAGGGTCTGAATAAAATATAGTAAAGTTCAGTATCAACACTTTATGGCACACAATTGTAGGGCATATTTCCAAACTTTTAATATTATTTACATCCAAGCAGATAAGTATGAACAACACGTATTCAATGCATGTTATCAGATTGTATACTTGTCTTTTTAAGTCAATTGATCAAACTTACCGCTTACCAAAATTATAAATCATAAATATGTAATTTTTTAAACCAGTTAACTAACTTTATTTAAATACAAAAAACATGATGACTGAGGTAAAATCAATACAGTTGCAAGTATTCGTCATGCATTGATTTTCACAAATATTTTTAGGGTTATTTCAAAAGAGTTTGTTTTTGAATGTCTTGTACATAGATTTATTGTAACCTCTTTACAGATAAGTATAATTCATCTGTGCGACTAAGACTAAGATTTAGTGCTGTTTTTTAGCTTTTTTGGAGATGTAAAACTATCCACAATATAATGTATGGAGCTGCATTGTTTTGCCATTAGTTTAATTGATGTAAAATCTAATACCTGTCCTGTCCTTTTTTACTTTTAATACAGCCTTGTCAACTTTTCCATATATGTATGTGTCCATTTACATATGTTCCACTGTAGCACCTACACTACTGAGCAGATTTTGATGAAAGAGGTGTCCATTGATTCATTATTATGGTCTGAGTGACATAGGCTATATTATTATATATGAACAAAATTAATATTATCAATGTTATATTCTTTTAAAACTTTTTTCTTATGAGAAAGACTGGCTGAAATAAATAAAAAATGCTTGTCATAGGATATGAGGAAGAGTTTGAACGGATAGAGGGGATTGGATGGGTTAGTAGGGGACAAGCTCATTATCATTTAGGAACAATTACTCTATAAGCAGTGCCAAGGGCATGAGTTATATACAGGGATCTTTTTAAGCAGATTATGGCAAAGCCAAAAGAAAAGGTTGTAATTTTAGCAGTCTGAAAAATCACATTGATCCATTGCTCTGTCGTGGTGTGATTGAAGGACACTACCAACTAACAAACACACTTTATTAGGAAGCATAAATAGTAAAAAAACGAGCAGGCAGACCAACTAATGTTAAATGATTAGCACTGTCTTTGAACATTGCATTTGCAGTATCTACCAAAGGAGCTCAATGCATTGGCAACTCTTGAGGAATTTGTTTATCCTACCCCTTATGAATAGCCATATTGTAGTTTGTATAAAACACAGGACAGAATTGACTAGGATATAAAACCCATACTTAAACCAAACTTAAAATTTTTAAATGAAATATTTGATAAAAAATGTTACTTTGTAATATAATTGAATTCTTACATTTGGGATTTATTTATGCAGGTATGAAGTGATATTGAGGTTTCCTTTTCGGTTAAGCTGTTGTGGTTTACCATGAAATGGAACCTTTAAATGCCAAACATAGTTTATGTAATGTGCTTAAAATACCTATACTAGTTTGCAAGTGTGCTTATTACGATCAAATTAATTATTGTATCCACTGATTCGACAACTATAAATAAAATAGAAATACAATGCACAACCTAAACCTGTGGAGTTAGAGGTTGTCTTTCGTAAAATAGAGTACATTAGGAATAGAGGTGGTAGGGTATGTGTGAAGACATTGTGTAAAACCGAAATCCACGGTCATGGTCATGGTCACAAGTTTTCAATAAAATTCTTATATTTGTGAAATAACTCAGTATTACGGTCCGGGCAGACTTGATGCTTTAACAGCAATGCGATTTTTAGTCGCTTTCCGGAAGGTCGATGCCGCGTCCGAACACAAAAACGCCGATTGTCGTTGCTACTCGAAAAAGCATCGTGTTTTGTCTTACAAATTTGATCGAGAAGCTTCATGAAATCATGTTTCCGAGATCGAACTCGATTGACAGACGTCGCGTCGCTCTACTGCGCGCAGTCTTTGGTTGATCGAAGAGGCGCGGATTTGTAGAATTGAAAAGGCGAGACGACACGCCCGATACTGACATAGCAGCATCGGGCGCGTCGTAAAAATAAGTAAATGGAGATTACAGATAGTTAACCTTAACCTGAAAAGCTACACCCGGCGTACTTTTGTGTTCAGTAGGCCCGTGTGTGGAATTGCATTACACTTAAAGACGTGTAGAAAACACACACAAGGTCGCAAGACCAGCGGCCAGTTGTTGCGACCAAGTGCGCGATGCGTTTTGGATTACGAATTTCGATAGGCACTTTTCCAAGGGCTGCGGCGCGGCCACTTTGCCACAAGCGCTTGACTGCGATGACACCTGATGGTGACTAAAGATACAGACGGCAGCGATAGTTTCGACAAAGTAACATCGCTCGCAGGCGACGAACTATGCGAATATTTTGCTTTTCCGGATGCACTAGATTTTGCCGGATCCTGTAGGTATCCAAGTGACGCTGGGTCCACCAAACTGGATTGCAATCACTTTTCTGATTCATTTATTTGCTTTCAAAAATATATACTTAAAAATTTCAGAAGTAACTTTAGTTGTTTTAAAATAAATTCAAAGTTCCTGTAGAATCCTAAAAAAAAAAACAGATAAATGCTGTTTCTTATAATTTCCACGAAATATACACCGTAGTTTCATATTTTCAAATAAGACTTAAAGGTGAGCGTGATAAAATAAATAAGATATGATCAAGTAAATAAATAAGTAAAATACTAAACTGATTACTTATTGGCAAGTTTTCCAACTATAGGTTTGTACTAGGTACCCTAAACCGGGCAAGCTGATATCGAATTTGCGATCCATGACATTGACCTTTAGATGCATCTAACAAGTGCACGTAAACACATTAGTTAGGCTTGAACCACATTAGAACGTGACAAGACCAAGACGGATTATATCAAATCATAATATTTTGTCATATTATTTACACTTTCTTCATATTATGACAAAAGTCATTATTCACATTAGACCACAAGATCGGCGTCTGTCTTATTCGAGTCTTCCGAAACCAATCGACACAGCCCCATAACTTAAATAAAATGGAAATTTTAAAAAAGCCTTAATGGTGCAAAGGTTAAAGGTGCGGACTGAAAATGTAAAGGTCGCCCGCTCAATCCAACCCGTTGCGCTATTGTACCTTATTCGTATGTCAATTGATCGTATCCACTTCTTACAATATCTATAAACTTATTTCGAGTGGAGATTGAAAAGGGGAATATGTGTAAAGAGAAAGAAAAAAAACCATACATCGCTTATCCGTGCGTTCTTCGGATGATCCACGGCTCGTGCCGGGCACGGACTAAGTTTTGGTCTATCACAGTGGTCTAATGTTGTCATGTGAATCATCCTTTATTGGTCATGAGGTCAGCGTTGTAAACAATTTTAATGAGATGACATAAAATACAAAACATTGCAACTAGCGAGCTCTGCTCAGTGCCCGAGAAGATTGAATGACGCACTCCGCTAGTCCTAAAACATGCACTAGAGTTAAATTTACTCATGAATTAACATGAGAGTTGGTAGGTACATACGGTCTATACATTTATAAATCACGCATTTGTAACTTATGCGATGCGTTTTATACACTCAATTAAAATGTGATAACGCGTTCTTGGTAACAATAAATAGTTATTATTATTGGGCGTGGACACCACCATGAAGTGGGGCACATCACCGTATAAAGGCGCGGTACCATAAAATGGCATAACGACGGCACGGCGCCGTGTTCGGTGCCCTACGCTGGCGGCAGCAGCCATCGGTTCGAACGTGTACTCCAAACTTCTGTTTTCAAGTTTTTGCCACTAAAATCCTCAATTGTTTTGTCCCAGAGAACGGGCCGTTCCTCCACTTATGAAATTAAAACAAGTCAACATCTATATTATCTTAACTATTATTTATCTAAACTTAGCGACAGCGAAACATCAACTGCCGCGCGCCGGCTCACAGCGCCGTACCGCGGTACGACGCGAGGTTACATTGTCGTCCAATTTCACGGTTGCGACGCGCCGTACTGTGGTGATGTGTCCACGCCCTTACTATTAGCTGCAGCGCGGCGGTCAATAGCTTAGTGGTTAAGACTGGCCTGGGGATTCGGCCAAAGTCCACTAAGTGGTAGTCTCCCAACACTGCGCTTCCCGGTGCCGGGTTGCCATTTATTGTTGTAGAACCCCTGTTTCGGTTCCTCGAGTTATGTATCCCGCCCATTTCCACTCAGCGTTGAGACTGAATGAGCTACGTTAGTAACTCTGATCGATCCCGTAGGTATACTCCAATCATGGCTTTTACATTATTGCCCACTGAATGACCCTGAGTCTTTTGGTTACATTACGTATGACAAGTCATTACTTCGTTTTTGAAGGCAAATTC
The DNA here is from genome assembly GCA_038048805.1 of Hipparchia sbordonii. Taxonomy (NCBI): domain Eukaryota; kingdom Metazoa; phylum Arthropoda; class Insecta; order Lepidoptera; family Nymphalidae; genus Hipparchia; species Hipparchia sbordonii. The sequence goes on along the minus strand of CM076104.1, from coordinate 10,431,818 downwards.
TCGTCCTAAATGCCCTCAGTGTTCAAGCACTGACCTATTTCTTCAAACCGGCCCAATCTAGCTGGACCTTATTTCCCATGTAATTCGTCTTAAATGTCGTGTGCCGACTGCCGAGTTCTCAACGATTACTGGGTTAATAGACCAGGGTAGATCCCTTTAAAAATAATAAAAAGTGAAAAAAAATAGTAGTAGGATGAAACCCATTAGAAAAGGAGGGGAATATTATAAAAATGAAAGGAAAAATAATTTACGGGCGATCTGAGGTCGGGCAGGGGTGGGGGTGAGTTTTTAAGGGGAAAAAACGGTTTTTCTCGATTTCCGGCAAAACTAAAAGTCCTATCGAAAAAAGTCAAACGGCAAAGTTGTAGGTAATAAAAAGATCTAAAACTTTTGTATTTACACTTTTTTCACATAACCTCAAAATTTATGTGAAAAATTCAAAAAACCAAGTTTTTGGTTTTTTATTTTTATCTTTTACAAAAATTATTTTTTTTTAACGAAATTTGGTGAAAACTTACCTTTTTATATCCCAAATACGCTGTAATTTATTTGATTAAAAATATTTATTTTTTCACCTTATTTTGAATTAATATCGAAAAAACACCCTAATTTTAAATCGAAAAGTCACCCGTCAAAATATCAGCTTTTTTCAAAAAGTTGGTATGTTTTCTGTTCGTTGAAATCTCTACTTTCCGATGGTGAAAAAAAAAATATATGTTACTACAGTAAATCTTCTCAGAAAATAATTTCAATCTTTAGGTTATGTTACGTTAAGCATACTATTTTTTAAAGAAAATATTACGATTTTAATGTTTGAGTTGATTTTCTTGAAGATAATTGTGACAAGTTTACTTAAAAAAATAAAACAAAAATTTTTATCTGTATCAATCAACTCAAACATTAAAATCGTAATATTTTCTTTAAAAAATAGTATGCTTAACGTAACATAACCTAAAGATTGAAATTATTTTCTGAGAAGATTTACTGTAGTAACATATATTTTTTTTTTCACCATCGGAAAGTAGAGATTTCAACGAACAGAAAACATACCAACTTTTTGAAAAAAGCTGATATTTTGACGGGTGACTTTTCGATTTAAAATTAGGGTGTTTTTTCGATATTAATTCAAAATAAGGTGAAAAAATAAATATTTTTAATCAAATAAATTTCAGCGTATTTGGGACATAAAAAGGTAAGTTTTCACCAAATTTCGTTAAAAAAAAAAAATTTTTGTAAAAGATAAAAATAAAAAACCAAAAACTTGGTTTTTTGAATTTTTCACATAAATTTTGAGGTTATGTGAAAAAAGTGTAAATACAAAAGTTTTAGATCTTTTTATTACCTACAACTTTGCCATTTGACTTTTTTCGATAGGACTTTTAGTTTTGCCGGAAATCGAGAAAAACCGTTTTTCCCCCTTAAAAACTCACCCCCACCCCTTCCCGACCTCAGATCGCCCGTAAATTATTTTTCCTTTCATCTTTATAATATTCCCCTCCTTTTCTAATGGGTTTCATCCTACTACTATTTTTTTTTCGTTTTAAAAATGATCTACCCTGGTCTATAAGTGACACGTGAGCATTAGATATGATTTTTGTCTTACGTTTATTTTTGGCCCACTTGTTAGCTAATTACGGATATATTTCACAAATTGAGTTGTCTTTATGCAACTATATTTAAATAAGTAAAAGTTCATTAAAGTATAATGTGATAACAAGTGAAGTGTCACATCATAATATAATTGGATTGATTGATCTTACACAATCATTGAAGGACAACATCGTGATAAAACCTGTAGACCTGAGAGCTCTATAATATTTTTCAAGGGGTGTGAAGTCTGCCAATCCTCACTTAGTCAGTACTATGACCTGAACTTTTCTTATTCTGAGAGGAGACGTGCTCAGAAATGCGCCGGCGACGGGTCGGATTGATGATAATGACGGTGACGAAATCATTTTTAGATTAAATGAAAAATGTATTATGTATTACATTTATAAATTAGGTATACAAAGTAGCCTCTCAGAACTATAACTGCCACTGGCGTCATCGAAAGATCGATCTCCTCTCGATACTTGTGAAATTGGAACAAACCACTTGACAGAATGACATATTGGTCTGAATGTCCAGAAAAGGCTTTTATTTTTTCATTTCCATCGTGATAACTATTCTTCATTTCAACGTTTCTCAGATTATTCTTTTAGCATTTTCGATTGCACTCTTAAATAAAGTAGTTGTTTTAGCTAACGCTGGCATCTAGAAGAGGTTTTGCGATAAAAGTAATTCAAATTCCGCTCTCCCACATAGCTTTGTCTTTTTCTCTGTAAGGTATAAGAACAACATTACTTCACCTGTATATCCAGATCTAGTCTCATAAAGTGCAAGTTCGATAGTTAGAAAGGCAAAGCTGGTTTCTGTAAATGTAAAAAATAAAGTTAATACGTAGTACGATGCCATACAACTTTCACGCGCGCGTTTTATCATAACATGGTGTCTACACACCCTAAGAATTAATGAACCCAAACAAGATACAGCTTCTGTAAGTTGTGAAGGTTGGCCAGCAAACTGCCGTCGCAGCTTCAAGTTAAGGTTGCTTTATTAAAATCGCAGTGTGTTCGGAAAAAAGCAGATAAAATGCTGCACAGATTTTCATGAAACATAGCTAATAACCACCCCGACAAAAATTAACTTTGTTAATAGAAACTGCATTAAAATTTATCCATTCGCTTGATGCCGCATATAGACGTGTGTATGTGTGTCAAAAAAAGACAAAAAAAGCGGTCTTATAACACCTATCTTTCTGCATCGGGAGTTAAGTTATTGCCATGTGGAAATAATACCAAGAATGCTGGCTGTATGCCCAGAATGAATCGTTCATCCATTTCAATACTTTCTATACACCTATGAGCGGTCGAAAGTAAAAATCGCGATGTTCGTTTAATACCCACATCACCTTATCGCGAGACAAATGTATAAGCGCGCTTTCGATTTTCCAATAATTCATTAGTGGTGTCAATCAAGCGCAACAGTGTCAAGCATTGGACAGATTACCATAACTTTGATCGGAATCGGTATCTTAATGCGTAAGCCAGTCACATTTAAAGCAGGTCTCTTAAGTGCTACTGGTACAAATATTTTGAAAATGATGCTGATCGCACTTTACAGCTGAGCCGCATCATTGTATGCGTGTAATTTTTAATACGGAATTTATAGTTTGGCTTTGCCTTTTTTCTAGAACAGCGTACTTAAAAGCAACTGGAGCCTATTGTTTTTGCCTAGTTTTAAAGTAAAGTTACCGTTAAAACTAGATTGCCCACAAAAAAAAAAAAAAGCGAAAGTCCGAAAAATGTCTTCTGCTCAAGTCAGAATTTGTACCTCCGTTACCTCCATGGTTCATGTTACGATTCTAGTAAAAGTTAAAATTGATTTTGTTAAACACAATTTAACTTTCACATAACTGGCGTCGTCGTCGGTGATTTCGGATTGTCTTCTAATGTGCGCTGACTAGTTAGAGGCTTTGTTTTACCGGGAAATATTTTACCATCCAAAAAAATCTAAATCGTTGAACCGTTGCTTCTTGATTGAAGGACAAATCAACAAACAAGCACACTTTCACATTTATACAATTAGTGAGGATGATGGGAAGAAGGTGCAGCTGCGGCTGGTTACTGATACAAGTGAGTCGTTCCGGTACGATGGACACGACGTACTTTAGTCCGATTGGTAACTACCTATGCAAGTTATTATTATTGAGTTGGTGTATTTGACCTTAGTCTGGCATCACTGCTTACAATTATAATTATGATTTTGGCGAAACGAAACTAACTTATTCAAAATATTAAAAAGACTGCCGTGAATTTGCAATAAGGTACTAAGTATAGCCGTATAATTAAGAATTTACGACATACTTGCACGCCCTAAAGAAAATTTGATGAGAAAACCCGTATTTCGTTATGAAAGGTGCCTGCTCTGTTAGCTACTAAAGAGTATATTTTTTTGGCCTTGGAACGAAAATTTACTGATTTTCATGAGGTTTATTTATTTTTAGCAGCAGATATTGAGGCTTGTTCCGATTTGCAAAATCCTATTTCTCGTTGACCGGTAGCAAACTATATTATAGGTATCTATTTTATTTATCTATACCTACTTATTTAAAAAAAGACTGTCCTGACTGACTGATCTATCAATGCATAGCCTAAACCACTGAATTGAGAATCTTGAAGTTTTGATAGTAGGTTCTTTTCATGACGTACTCGTACGCACCCACGAAAAAATATTTTTTTTTGAAACTTCACCCCCAAGGGGGTTAAATAGGGGATGAATGTTTATTAGAAAATCCGTCATTTTTCAATTTATATCCAATAAACTTGGTATTTTGCCTATCGATTTAAAATAACCCAAAACTTAATTCCACGTGGATTAAGTAGCGTGAGCAAAAGCTAGCTGTTTTCAATTATTCCGTACACAAATGTACGGGATATTTGTAAAATCATTAGCAAACCTTTTATAACTGGGATCAGTTTATGCTCCTCAGGTTACGTTATGATCAAAATGCATGGAAATGTAAAAAGACTATAAAACGCGGACTTCATCTAATCTTTGTTATAATACACTGTACAGTGTACACTGAGCAAGAAACAGTTAATCAGACCGACAGCTAATAGTCGATCATGCATGGAGGATTTGCAGTGCCCCAAGTGACCGCTGTGCCAAGTTCCTTATACTTGGTACCTAGTCCACATTAAGACCCGACCATGTTCTTCGTTCAGTTGTAGACCACACAAATAAGGCGATATGATTAGATATTATGATGATAGGCTAAATATAGGGCGTTCTGAAAATGGGGCACCTGCGTATCGCCATACCTATGTAGGTACGTAACCAGCACGTAGAGAGCTGCTTTTGTTGAAATTTTGCTCTCTTCAAGTTTTTACTTAAAGTGAGAGTTGTGTAGTTAGCAGTCGATGTTTATGTGTGTGTTTGTCGGTTCATTGATTCCCTCATAATTACCAAACCTCGACCCCAGCGACCATCAGTTCTCCAGACTAGGTATACCTACTAGACTAATCTATACTATTATAATAAAGAGAGAGCGCGAATTTTGTGAGTTTGTATGTATGTCCGGAGCAAACTTTGGAACCACCGCACCTATTTCAAAAATTCTTTCACCATTTCAAAGGTACATTATTCCAGATGGTTATAGGCTATATATTATGCACATATATGTATTATGGCTAGATATTATGTGCAAATTTGTTAAAGAAGTTGGAAAATTTTTTGACTCTCAAACGTTTTCAAGGCGTGCGCTGGGTCATATATTGTTATTGGATGCAAATGATGTATGGGTGAATTGTTCCTCTTAAAAAGTTCTAAAAAAAAGTCCGCGATAGCATATGTCTAGCTTCTAAGGATAATTTACAGTAACCATTTCTATCTTTCAAATTTTGATTAAAAATAATGAATTATTTTCGACCTTCTTTAACCGATGTGATGTCAATCTATATCTAAATAAATATGTTTATTATCGTAAGTGTTTAATTTAGAACATATTTGCCCTTTAAACTATACAATTTAAATAAATATCTTAGGAGTTAGCGGAAAATTAATATTTCCGCGCGACAAAATAATAAAATGGTGCCGGCCGGCGCGGGCGGTGCATGGTGGTGGATTTCGGCGCGAGAGATTCCTGTGGTGATTTTATTTACAATCGTCTCCTATTAGAAGCTCTGTGCGATCAGTCCCGTAAAAACAAATATTTAAATTTTCAACCCGGACGAAGTCGGCGCGGGCTTCTAGTAATCAATAATTTATTCATCATCAAAAGATTCACAAACCTATTTATTAAGGTCTTAAGACCTAATAACAATAAATGCAATAACACTTAAAAGTAGATATATTATTAGGATAGAACTGACTAAATATTATTAATTGATTCTTTAGGTTAATGTTTTAAATCAAGTGAGACGTTCACATATACGGTTATACCTATGTCAGAAATTATATTATACTGCAACTCGAGATTTTTGTTAATTCGTTCGAATAGAATCGTCATCATCCTTTTATTTAGCCAACAAACATTTCAGATGAAATCAGTTTCATCTGATTGTTAACTTAACGTATATATAAATCACATACCCATCAGTGGGTTTCACATACTCGTATATCCCTAGTTAGGGGACATCTCTAGTTTAAATAAAACTGCGATATCCCCTTCCAAGTTAGTCTGCTACCATCTTAGACTGCATCGTCCCTTACCATCGTCGCAGTCAAGGGCTATCTTGCCTAGAACAAAAAACCCTCTATGCATCTGCTTCTTTCCATATAGGTTCTATCTTTTCATATAGGTACCTAATGGAAAGGCAACTCTAACCTCTAAAACCTTGATGAGGGAGTTCCAAAGCTTTATCTGTTATTGTGAATAGAAATATCTGTTTAATACAAGGTCTTGCGTACATCCGGATTTAAATCGTGAATCATACAATATTTTATCTCCCAAATAGTTATCAGTTTTTCTTGCAAAACGACTATTATTGCATCTTCCATTGTATGCATTATCTTAGTTTTGTATAAAATCTGCTGTATTATATTATGTAGGTACTTTTAACGTCACTCAATACTTATTTACGATGTATTGTATTTAACTAGATTATTAAAATTATATATTTTAAAACTTGGAAATCGCGCGATTCACCAGGAAACTCTGTATTATTTATAATTTAATTTTTTTATACAGGTATTTTTAATAAAATAGAAAAAACTTTTAAAAACGGATGTTATTCTTTAAAACATTTGGTAGGTACGAGTATACAAGCGTAATATTTTTTGTTTATTTCTAAGCGAAAGCATTCAAAGGGCGTCCAGACTACCAAAAGAATACAGTTTGTATGCTATTCGCTTTCTTTCCATCCTTATTAAAGCGAACATTTCTTTTATCCTTTATTTTTTTGATTGCCCCGTTTCCTCATTTCAGAAAATGATGTCATGTTTCGGACCGTACTTATATCTCCATTTTATTTTCATGAAGAAACACAAATAAATAGATTTTCTGTTTGTAGTTAAAAATTGTCGCCATTTAAATGCCTACTTTTGTACTTTTATTAACCTATTCAAGTTAATTTTTTAAGGGTTCCGTACACGAAAGGCAACCAACGGGACCCTATTACTAAGCCTCCGCTGTCCGTCCGTCCGTCCGTCGGTCTGTCTGTCAGCGAGCTGTATCTCATGATCCGTAATTTTTTGTTTTAGCTATTATAGCCTTTTCCACATTATTAACTATTACACAGTTCTTCGTAATAATGCTTGTATCCGTGTGGATTAAGTTTATTCAAAATTCGTGGAAACTTCTTGATTTCCTGGGATAAAGAGATGCCTGTCTGTCTCCGGGACCTGTGACAAAATTCCTGCCCGAAAATCCGAAGATTTAAAACTATTTTTTAAAATGAGTTTCTGATATTGATATAAAGATTTACTGATTTTTTAAATTAAGTTAGTAACTTTCTATTTTTCCGGGACAAAAGGCAGACTAGGCTCGCGTGGACTTTGATACATGATACACGGTTGAATTTGTATGCAAATTTTTCAAATAAAACGTAGTTCTTAACTTCTTATTCTATCGTTAGAAGCCGAAAGAAGCAAGAGGTCGATGTTGACTGACCCTGCCTATTAGCGAATGAGTGTCAAATAACACTGACGACTCTTTTGTGTGTGCAGTCCAGACATAATATATCTCGCTAAAACTAAGAATCCTCTGCGGTATTATTAGATTAACATAAATCTAAGTGTAAAGTTATTACAAAAATTAAATAGTTTTTTTTTTGTTTTATGACTTTTACAAAGGCTTCCAAAACAAGCAGCAGATAATGCAATAGGTTCCTCAATTTTATACACAATTTTTGAAATGAGATGACATAACTATCTATAATTTTTCAACGTTCTCATTGCAATCGTGGCTTTCATTTTAATTAAACCTCAATAGCCCAACGGTTAAAGGTGCGGACTGAAAACTGAAAGGTCGCAGGTTCGAATCCCACCCGTTGTACTATTGTCGTACCCACTCCTAGCACAAGCTTTCCGCTTATTTGGAGGGGATAGGAGGATATTAGTCAACTTCAGCTTGGCTAATATTCTTTTAAAATTAGGACTGGCTGAATATCATAATTTAATGATGAAATGAACGAGCATAAAAAAATTGTACTGATTGACCCAGGTAATGTATGTGTGGGCTTGAGGATCGAGAAAGAGGAAAGCCCACTATAACAGGTCACGGTGCGTAGGTTTGCTCGATACTGGTGGGCGTAGATATAATACAGTAGGGATGTAACAAAGTTTCGAATTTGACTCTGAAAGGTTGAACTTCCGGTAGAAGACCAACGTTACTTTGCGCTTCAATAAATTTAATTTTACCCGAGTTTTTAACAAAGTACCTATTGCGTTCCTCCAAGCCTCTATAGATATGTAACACGTCTAACTATTTTCTATAGAGCCATATCGATTTTCGTCATTAGTTATTCTTCTTGCTAGTAACACTGGTATCTAATCAAAACAACATATAGAAACCAAAGGGATAGATATATACGTGATCAAATGTCTGCGTCAGAACAGGCAGTTTCGCTATGGTTTCGTCCTGACAGCAGCGATCCTATTACTTTCCACTGCGTATCAAATCGCGTCTTTCATCAGGGATAAGAACCACTGGAATTACAAAACTCTTTTGTATCTTACTAAATGAGCGCAAACTCGTGATTTCGAGGCAGGCATATAATATATTGTATACACTTTTGCAAATCTCTTCTTATTCTTCTTTATCAACCAAAAGACGTCCACTGCTGTACATAGGTCTCTTATACAGGCTTTCTTGGACTTGCGCCGCCAGTATTAAAAAACATTAATAGCTTAAAAAAAAGTATCCTTGCGACACGTCTGATGTTGTCGCTCCAGTACCTTGGGATTCCAACGACCATTGGTTCTTCGAACTATGTGCCATTGCCTTTGCCACTACAGCTTTGCGACAGATTTTGATCTCGCAGACATACTTCAAGCATAACTCATACAATAGAAATAGCAAGTTACGGAACGATATAACAAACACAGTTCGACTCCAAATATTCGACTACGAGTTTAATATTCTTGACGTCCCATTGCGTTTTAGCAACCGGTAGGCGTCCATATCGTAGATAGTGAACTATTGTTACTGTATTGGACCTATTTCGAATATATCCATACCGTTTTAGTAATCCGTTCGTCTTGGCCTAAATTTGTTCATTAAGATACAATTGATGTTATTAATATAGGATCTTGATTGACACTTATTATTCAGAACCCTGAATTAACTGTTTGTAAATCTGTCATTTAACACAAGGTGACTTTTGGGAACACGTCATCATTTGACATCTCCATACTGTACCTATATCAGATTAACGTACAATTCAAGTTAATTAGAATAATAACCAGTCAAATGCAAGTCGGACTCGCATACGAAGGGTTCTGTACAAAAAAAAAAACACGTTTCTAGTAAGGGAGCCTTTTAATTTATTTTTATTTTTATTGTTTGTTGTTTGTTGTTATAGCGGCAACAGAAATACACATTCTCTGAAAATTTCTACTGTCTATCTATTACGAATCGTGAGATACAGCCCGCTGATACACATACAGACGGACTGACGGACTGCGGAGACCTAATAATAGGGTCCCGTTGGTTATCTTTCGGGTACGAAACCCTAAAAACTACACTAAATATACGTACTTTGTGATTACAGAATATGTATTATGTTACTATATTAGGTATCTACATTCCATTATAACCTAACATTCGTTATCATACAATTTATACCTACTCCCAGAATAATTTGCGATGGAATGTGTAGAAATAAATTATATTTACCAAACGATGTCAATAATAATAGATAGACCCTTTGTCCTACCCCGCAGCAAGTGGGACCCATTTCATTGTACCTATAGGTTGTGAGATTTTAGGTTTATTTTAGTTTTAATTTTAGAAATAATTGTTTAATTAATTCATTGTATTATTTTTGAAGATGTTGTATAGGTTATTATACAACATAGGTACAATAGGTATATTATACTTTTGTAAACATTTTTCAAAAAATAACATAATGTAAATGTATGTGAAAATAAATCATAATAATAGATAGATCCTTTTAAATTGATAGTACCTACCTAATTAATTGACGTTGTTAACTGGCTCCTACGCTCTATTGCGATATTAATCGCAATAATAATTAATTAATCTAATAAAGCGTTCCTACTGTATACCTAGATATAGAAATCAAATTCAAACTTAAAAATTAGTTTTAAATTAAACTAATGAATGTCTCAACGGAGGGTTCTAACAGTTCCATTCACACGACGTAGAAAATAAGTCAACAATGCATTGTATGAGTATTTGTCATACTCGTGATATCATAATTATTTTATAATTACATAATTATTATGCCTTCTATTATTGTTCCAAGTTGCGAAACGGAGCCATTTTAATATTTATTTTATTTATTTAAACGATTCAATAATTTAAGATTTACAAAACTTGAGAACTTGGTTAAACTATGTTATCTCCAAAAGAAGCTGCGGTTTCTGACTATGGGACCTGCACCTGAGAAGTAGGTATACCCTTTCAAACAAAAAAAAAGAATTTTCCAAATCGGTTCAGGCGTTTCCGAGTTATCGGGGAACATACTTAAAAAAAAAGATTCCGACGAATTGAAAACCTCCTCCTTTTTTAAAGTCGGTTAAAAAGGGTCTAGCGGGATAAGCGACTCCAGAGAGATATATTAAAAATAACTTGTCTTATAATATCGGTAATAATAAAATAATGTTTATATTTGCGCTATATGTTATCGCGTGCACTATTCTGACCTTTTGGAAATTCATGGTCTCGGTCAATATCGAGAAATTAATGCATTTAGCGTCCCCTGCTTTGAGTTTCCCCTCATCGAGGCCAGGTGGAGCAGCCAAGCAATTCCTATTTCTTGCGCCCTTATATGGGAGACAGATTTAATTTATCTTCTAAACTTGGCCCATTAGCGCTCCCTCGAATGATAACAGTTGACAGCGCGGCGCGAGTCGTACGCCCGCATGTTCGGTTCTTCATAGCATTTTTACAGCCTACGAGTATTACAAACGCTACCAGTTTTTATTTCCCTCGCCCGATACACCCGATCATCGCTATTCAAGGAGAAGTAAAATTAAAAACTTTATTTATTTATGCTAAATCTAGTTTCCATATTACTGACCGTAAAGTTGTGAAGTGCATCAGTGAATCATTGCAATGAAAAGGAAGTGGCGAAACTGCTTGTTTATCCTTTGTGATGTTGTGTGAATGATTGATAAGTTTTGTTTAGTGTACTACGTGTAGTGTAGGCCGTGTGTCTTGTGGCCTTACTCGGATATAAATATACGAGTAGATTACTCGTATGTAAAACGTCTAGCGTGTTGTGAATTTGTGACCGCTAAAAGCAATATTAAATATTACTGACGTGCTGCACATTCCTGCTATCCTACTTATAATATTGGGTGAGCCAAGTTGACATTCTCTTCGAAAAAGCTTCAATTCTGTTTTGAAAAGCTTTCTATTCGAATGCTTTTTTTCTATATAGTTACAGGTATATCTACTGTGTTTCCATCCATAATTTTTCGACCAATTTCAAGATTTATAGATACCTGAGAAACAAAATATGTTTGGATTTGTAGAACCAAAATGGAAAATGGTACCAAGATGGTACCTTTGAGCCTGCCTGATGCTGAGCATTGGTTGTTGAATTCCTCATTATCATTATGGATAAAATGGTTGCCAAATTAAACTTTACAGTAGAGAGCTATGTAATTCTAAAGATATTTTAGTTTCCAACTTGTATTCTCATATTCGTTCGTAACCCACTGTTAATGCGCCATCCATTTTATTAATAACTTAATAAGTCTGCCGTTTTGTTATGGGTATAAGTAATAGTACAAATAGTTGTATTAATTAACTATCAATATTGTTATATTATTACATATATTGATTTACTGGTAACATGTTAACAATTACTGTTATCATGTTCACTAAGTATTCACTGCATATAATAATGGGAAAACCCTCAATAGAACTCACGCTCTAAAACCAAATACGTGTTCGGAAAAAAGGAAGGAAGCAGGAACTCAGTTATCCTCCTTCAAATTTTATCAATTTTACGTGTCGACATCTTTGTTTTACCATCGCGCATTTCCGTTATGCGTAGTGTGTGTTCAAAGATTTCCTGCAAAGGAAGGAAATGTTTCCCGTATAGGAAACTTCGCGGTAATATGAGGAGAAAATTTTTGGATAGGCATTGCATTCCATTTTGATTATATTATTACGGCTCCATTAGATCCATCGACATCGACTACTAGGCATGAGTCTTCTCTCAAATGAGAAGAGTTTAGGGCTTTAGGCCATATTCCACCAGTCACCACTCTGACCCAGTGCGGATTGGCAGACTTCATACAAATTTTCGCAAGTAATATTTAATTGTTTAAAACGAAAATAACCCCGAAAAGCCAGATTCGTGCCGGGGATCGAAGTACTACATTATTATTATTTTACTTATATGATTCAAAATTCATAATTATTTATTTCGTGTAGTCCAACTTGTGGCTCTTATCGAAAATCTACCACGATTACGATATAGTATGGATAATAATATAAACTAAAAAAAATTGCCATTATGCATAGTCGAACCAACATAACACTGAAACTACATAATAAAATGTATCTTCTTGTGTCAAGATGCTAATTTCGCGTAACTTTCGCAATGTAATTTAAATTTTAATTAATTTTAATTGAAGTACTTATTTGTTTCGTTAAGTAGTAGGTACTTAATAAACTTCACGTATTATTATCTCCGATAAAAGTGGCTGTTGGTCTTTGTAACTCAAGTATTTTATTTGCTCGAAGTCCAAATTGAAAATTCACATGAATGCCACTGTTTAGAAAGCTTTATTGTTAGACATATTTATGTAACGTTGCGCTGTGATTAAAAGATAATTATTATTATATAATTTCTGTATAAAATAAATCTACTACGTAATAAATGCAACATTGCCAATAAATAAAAATTATATTCAAATTTTGATAACGAAAGTTATCTCAATTACCTATAGTCGCTTCAATTATAGAGTTGGAAATAAAAATATCGAGCCATGACTACTGACCTATCGTTAGCGACATTTTTACCTAAATTCCGTTTTTTTATTAAAAAACGATATTTTAAATTATAAAGGACTAGTGAAGGCACATCGAATTTTCCCGGGAATATGACATAAACTTCGCAATTATATATTATTTTCTGACTTGCCCTATGTACTAAAGCTGAGATATTTTTGCGGGACTTTCACGAGAAGGTAGAGGATTACATAAGAAGTGATCTAGGATATTTTTTTATTCGCTCATGTGCCGTAACAGTGTCTATGTTACAGTTTTGACAACGCATTGTATAGTAAGATCAATGTAACAAGCAAATGTGTTGCAAACATAATAAAAAATAAATTAAAAAGGAATATACGTTACTATATACGTATGTGTATTAAAAATGATCTTATAAATAAACTTAATAAAATAAAAAAGTACTGGCGGTCTTTTATATGTCTACCAAGTAACCACGTTGGAGAGGATTTTGGGATCTGAGAGAAAGGGTTAAGCAAAACATGAAAAATTCATGAATTATTACAGATTCCAATTAAATGCCTATGTTATAACTTATAAGTATTCAGTTGATATTTTGTAAGTTTTTCTTTCAACGTCATTAAAGATTTCGGACGAGTTGAATTTTTGTTGTTGGCATGAATAAATGAATCGGCACGTTCATTACAGGTCGAGGCGGGAGACGTATTGCTCAAGGTTAATGGGACTGATGTGGACCGGTTCACTACCCGAGAAGGTAAGGAATTTGCCATTTATTACCCATGACACTTATATCTCCGAACGTGCGCGTCGCGTCGCTGATAACTGCTCCCATCGAGTTTAATACACGAGGAGGTGCGAGCTTTATACAACGAGCATACAAAAACCTAGTCATTAATTAATTTATTTTTAACTAGCTAATGGTTGCGATATTATCGTAGATTGAGGTTTTTTTAATCCCCGGAGATCTCTTTGATGTTTCTAGATTAGTAGAATCTTATGTCCATCTCCAGGATGCGAGCCATTTTTATGCCTTTCCTCAAGATCCGCTTAGCGGTGAGCCGTGAAAGTTAACAAACAATTACTTTCGCAATTATAATATTAGTATGGAAAAAAATCAATTGTAAATACGTAGTAGATTTTTAAGATTATATTGCATACGGCTGGGTACCACGGCGTCACAAATGACAAGTGACATTTGGCAAAGCACCGATATGTAGAAAACCGCAGCTGCGCCGCAACGCAATGTGGACTAGAGGGACGATCCTCTTACGTTCCGTCATATGATAGAGATAGACGCTGTACAAATCCTCTTGTTCACCAGCAGTCAGGTTGAGGGCGTTTAGCCAGAGATCGCCTCTTCTAGTGTATGGCACCTCTATGACAACCCAACTTATTGAAAGCGTGCGTCATTTTCCCCGCCTTTAGGATGTTAGATTAAATTTTAATGCCGGAAACACACTTGTAAACAGCAGCCCGACCTACGCCACGCGATGATCTTGAGTGAAACATAATCTATCTATTTTGAATGAGCAGGAACCGACTACCAAGTGCTAACAAAATTTCGCGTCGTTTATATCATGATTCCTGGCATACTTAAGAATTCCCACGTGATTTTCGAACTCACGGGCATCGTGTAGTACTTAATATAAAACAGTACCTTGACTGACTGACTAACTGAAATTTTTCTGCTCATAGCCTAAACCCTAGTAGACGTAAAGATTAAATATTTGGGAAAAAAATCAAAGTAGAGGTGCATTAAGGAGGATTTTTTTTAATTACATCACTAATAAGGCGAAAATGACTCCAAACAAAAAACTGAATCCACGCGAACGAAGTCGCGGGCACAATACACCTGGAAACAAAACAATATTCACATTAATCACTTCTTCAAGCATTAAGTTCAGAGCCGCATTAGTGAAGCTATTAACGTTAACTCAATCATTGAGTTATCGCCGGTCCCGTGCGGGCCCCCGCCTCTGCACGCAATCGCGGAAAGCCCAAGGCACATTGCGTGAGGCGGCGTCCTAATAGAATGAGATTACGCGACCATCGGACACCGGTGCAAATTTTGATCGTACGAACCCTCTATCAAATGTCGAGTACTACGCATCCACGTCAAGTTGGCCGCTACCTCGCCTCTCGCTTCCCCGCACCCCACCTTAAGTCTGACCCCCTTAGTACAGGTAGCAACGTATCGCTCGCGATTGTCACTACCAAATTTTTCAAAGTTTTGTTATTGTTACCTTTTGAATGTTTTTGTTAACTTTAAATTAGTTATTTATTATCCTTTTGTTATTATTGCTAGCGTATCGTTTTTTACGATGAGTGAAAACTGACTTTTTTTAAGCGGAAAAAATAAGAAATTAAATATTACGCCTTTCGACATTCAAGATTTCATTACAACGAAAAGCATTACTGGAGAAGAAAACTTCCGTCATAGTCGTGGTTACAGTAAAAATACAATTATTATTTTCTTGTCAACGGTACGGTATGACGTGATTTTGTAATGGTTGACAACGGCCAACTTGACGTGGACGTGTAGTATATGAAACCTGCAATGATCGCATCACTCAATGGCCGCGTACTTGCCTTCTATTAGTCTAGTAGCATAATTATTTATCATTTTTTTTTTGTTATTAAAGCACATAAGAAATTAGTGTCGTTGTTAACTTTCTTTTTACTAATAGGATTTTTTGAAAAACTTTGTTTAAACATTATTAGTTGACTTTTCCTAATTTGCATTAATAATTTTGGTGTAACGCCTGTAAATTGAAACATGTTTTTACTCAGCAAAAGTATATAATAATTTAATGTAATACATCAGGCAGTCGTATAAAAATAAATTATGTGTAAAAGATTACACATAATTTATTTTTATACGACTTTTTTACGAGATTTTTTAGAACCACCAATAAGAATTGGTGGTTCTAAAAAAAGGTAGCATGAAAACTCAATCGGAGCGACGCGACGCGACTCAAAAAAAAAAACAAGAAAGTTTAGTTCACTTTGTAAGATTTTTAAATGACGCGTCGTCGCTTCACATTTTCCGTGCCGCAATGTGTTTTGACCGTTTCTCACTTTTTAATTATTCCCATTAGGTTAATTTAGTTTCGATATGATTTTCAATAAACAACACTAAAATTAAAACATAAACTGAACTAGTTTGACAAAACCAATAATCCTAACTACTATTATAAATGCGAAAGTGTGTTTGTTTATTGGTTTGTTGGTTTGTCCTTCAATCACGCCGAAACGAAGCAATGGATCGACGTGATTTTTTGCATGGGTATAGCTAAGGACCTGGAGAGTTACATGGACTACTTTTTATTCCGGAAAATCAAAGAGATCCCGCAGGATTTTAAGAACAAACTACGCGTACGAAGTCGCGGGCGTCTGCTAGTCAGTTAGTAATTCATAAATAATTCATTTCGGTCCAGAACATTAATATCAATAGGGGTGGCCATGCCTTCAGTTTTTTCCACATATAAATGACTCCTTTGTCTTACGCCAAAAATCGATTACTTAACAGTAAATATTTAAGAATAGCTTTTACGCGAGACTTCGGCCGCGTGGAGTTAGTCTTAGATTTTTAATAAGCCCGTGGAAACGAAAAGTAGTATAATTATAGGAATATTATGCCATTCTTCATGTTTTGAACATGGGTATACATAGAATGCAAAAAATCAAGTCTGTAGGTCTGTTTCGGCGTGATTGAAGGACAAACAAACACACTTTCCCATTTATAATGCTAGTAAGAATAACACAAAGCAATCATTATTAACGTAAAGTTACAACAATGAGAGAATCGCACCTGCATTTGTTTTGTATTAATCGCATGTTGGCATGCATCAACAGTTTACATAGATATTATGTATTATCAAAAAAAGTAATATAAACGTCAAGGGTAATGACTTCATTTCATTTAATTACCTATTTCCAATTTCAGTGTTAAAATGCTTGCGACTTTCATCAGATCCCGTCACTCTACGATTAAAAAAGGGTGAGTGAAATGTATTATCTTTATTACTATCGTCTACCACGAAAAAATTTAATATTATCAGCTGATCTGATAAAATTAAAAACAACCTTTGTAAATGTGTTATCTATTATGTAATGGTTGAAAGTCTAATGTTTCCTTAACTCTATTACATTGATGGAGTGATTTACTGCCATCCGTTTATTAAGAGTTTCTCTATGTTCTAAGATATTTATCAACAATAAACGCAGCATGCGCCAACAAATGAAGCTATCGCATTCAAAGGCGACGTTGAAACTAACTCACTACTGCCTGTTAAATATCCAATAAATCGTTTATTAACTTACTCGTACTATGTTGAACTCTGGCATTTGATACGGGGGCTGCGGTTGCCAGTAATAAAATTGGTATATCCCGAGTGGTTTGGTTGAGTTTACGAAATAAACCACGGCAAATAAGAGTGGCGATACAGCGAGCTTTATAGGTGGCTCCCGGGATTCGACCTGGAATAACCTGCCGCTAATATAATAATAATAATGCCTGGCGTCGGGTATGAAACTACTTTTATGGTCTTTGCGATTTCTTAACTTTTCTTCTTCATGGTAGGGTCAGACAAGCTGATTTTTTCTGAGTTGCGTGTCGCGTATTTTTGTTCGTGCAATTTATGCTGCTTATAAAAGTCCGGTAGTTGTCTTATAGCACTTCCGGACTGTTATATGAAACCGAATGCAGCGTAAATCCTTCTCATCTTGTAGTGTCGTCTCCTACCGGAGGTTTTCTCATTAGGGCTATCTGAGCTTTGGACGCTGTTGCACGGAATAGGAATCGAGTAGGTACTTATCACGCAACTCAAACTCAGAAAATTACGCTCATCTAGCCGCACACTTAAGTCGAACGTCCACCGCGAACTAAACTAACTTAGTTTAACATAGCTCGCATAGCTGAGACAGTTTGTCATACAAGTGCGTCCACTGCAAACTATGCCAGCTAAGCTAGGTAAATAGTCAAACTAACATAGTTGTGTAGCCTGATCCGAAACTACGCGAACTAAGCTAAGTCGATGTCAACGCAATTATGTTGCAAAACCGCATCAAAACTACAATTGTCTGCGGCTTGCAGTCTAAATGCAGTGAGTGTATAGACACTAAGCTAAACACGTATACAGAAACTGCAGTATCTTCTTCATTACTTTGGTCTTAATTAGTTTTGTTCCAAGTTAATCTCAAACTGTTAATACCTTTTAAATAGGAAATCTATAATGTTATCTCCAAAGAATCGATTTTTAGTTTCATTCTGTAAGTATATTTATGTACATGTTTGATTACGTATTATTTTAAAATGGTGTAAGGTAACCTATAACATTTCGGTATTCAACTTACCATAGTTTAAGTCTTGCGTTATAATTAGCTCAACTTATTCTGGTGGGAGGCTTGGCCGTAGTTAGTTACCACCCTACCGTCAAAGACGTGCTGCCAAGCGATTTGGCGTTCCGGCACGATGGCGTGTAGAAACTGATAAGGGGTATGGGTTGAATGTACACTACCATACTCGTTCCAAGTTATCCCGCTACCATCTTAGACTGCATCGTCACTTACCAGAGATCGCAGTCAAGGACTATCTTGTCATGAAAAAAAAAAAACTTAACTCAAGATCAAATGTATTACTTCTTCACTCACAAATGAAGACAAAGTCGGCGAAGCACGAAGTTTAAAATAAAGTTAGCAGGAACTGTCAAGGTCGTCCTATTAGGATTTGGAGAGGGTTATTAGGTTGTAGGTTAACAATTAGCAGTGCGTGACTAACCAATATTGACGCAATTAACACCCTGTCTGAGACACTAAAGGGAGTTTAATAGCTAGTGTACTAGGTATGCTCTGTGTCTAATCAGTAATAACCTATCCGGTTAACTACTTGAGGTAACCTATCCAATGCAATACACACTTTTAAATATTCGTATATTATTCATACAGTCTTAAGTAATGTTTTTTTTTTAACTTCGGGAGGTTATTATAAATAAAATTCCAGTTGGTTATGTATTTGTTCATTTATCGGTTCACCAGTTCGACTGTAATTGCCAGACTAGATTTAATTTACAGTTGTGTTTATTGTGGTGGGATATTAGATGCTTAGCGGTGCGCTTTTGTTTGAATAGTGACTAACCACGACCGTAGCCACCATCCCACCAGAATACATTAAAGCCAATTTGCATATAAATTCCCGTCCTACAAATCGATCCTGAGACTTTTCACTAATAACCCAAAGATGCTGCTTACGACCTCGTCAGGAATCTCATCTTAATATGATAAATGTTGTACTGTATATTTTATTAAGAGAATGGATAATAATGTATTTCTTCGTCTTCTAGTGCCATCTCCTTGTGGAGGTTGGCAACCATTTTCTGGCTGTTCTTTGTTTACTGCAGCTCTGAATAGTGAATGGTGCTCATGTTGAAACACTGGTTTTTAGCCAGAATATTCTTCGACCAGGCCTTCGTCTGCCTTTTATTTTAACTTGCACGATGTATAGTATATTATGTATTAATGTACCTACACGTGTGCCTTAATCACTCCCTAATACAATGTGACGGTGTTTCAGACCCACAGATCAAAGCGAACGTGAGGCGTTATCTGTCAGCAGCCGCCGAGCGACGCACTAGCTTACCGCAACGCACAAAACAAGATAAGTGAGTACTTAAACCTACCTATTCTTATACACGTGTTTACCATGTTTTATCGTAACCGACAACGAGATCTTCCTCTCATGTTCTAAGCATTTTTGACCAGGGTCTGCATTGGGACTTTCTATATAGCGGGCTGAGCGACATTTCATTTGTTCGTTTCAGACAAAACATCTCGTTAACAATAAATATGGATCATGAGATGAGGCCCGCTGAGAGACGGACGGATAGCGGAGGCTTAGTAATAGGGCCGCGTTGGTTACCCTTTGGGTACGGAACCCTAATAAATGACTATTGAGAGTACAGCCCTGGTAGCATGGGCGGGAGAAATTTTATCCCTGGATAAAACGTTTAACCCCTCGCTTAGCTTTATCCATCCGTCGAGCATGGGCACAGCGGTGGAAATAACACTCAGTGGATATACTTATAGAAATATACATCGCCTTAGCATAGGAAAAAGATAATTTTATCCCCTGTCAGGGGATAAAATCGGGGGATAAAACTTTTATCTCCTGCCCATGCTACCAGTGCTGGTTTCATTTTTTCGAACTGCTGAACTTGGCTAATATTCCCCTCTCCGCCCCAAGTAAAGCTTGTGCTTAGCGTGGGTACGACAATAGTGCAACGGCTGGGCATTGAACCTTCATCCTTTCAGTTTTCAGTTCACGCCTATAACTTGACTGTCTTATAATAATAATAGAATCAAACTATTGAACGTAACTATAACTATGAAAACTAACTTGTTGTCGTGGTCAAAAGGTCACTACCTCAACCTTAACTTCAAGGTAGGTACTGTAACACGTATGTAACTACATACCTACATGTTACAGTACTATAAATGTAATACATCCGATATTTTAACTGCAGTAGGCATTCAGTTCGAAATAAATCATTGTATGGATGACAACAAGGTTTGCCATAAATATTTTTTTATCTTTGTCAGGCTTGCGTCTGACTACACACCTATCACATAATATACGAGTACAGCTGGACGTTTGATTAATAAATCTGGATTGCTCGGTAAAACTATTCATTTATTTTGTGACGACATACATATAGGTAAACGAACATATAAATATCATATATATGGCGCTAAACTAGCGCAAAACAGTAATAAAAAATTCTAAACCAAAAAACTTAAATCTCTCTACCTATCTATTTCTAGGTCTATGTCACTCAGGTCCTCAACAATACCCATGCAAAATTCGCGTCTGTTCTGTTGCGGCATTATTGAAGAACAAACCAACAAATAAACACACTTTCTCATTTATAATATTAGCAGAGATGATCTTTTTTTTTTCTTTTTGGTATGCTACTAGTACGAGAAAGTATTTAAGCAAAGTTTTTTTGTTAGTAAAATATAATTGTTGGCCTTGCTTTTTCAAACCGCGAAAACCACATTATAGTTCGATTCAGTACTTTTTCGGAGAAGCAATAAATAAACGATTACCAATTTTTTCACTCGTTAATACTGTGTTTATTGAACTGTGAAATACTGGGTCGATGTTGATGCGGTTTTTTTGCATTACACAGGTATCACTTCAGAGTAGGTTTTTAGAAATGTTAATGCTCCTTTGTTGGTTTAATATAAGCTTTTTTTTAGGGTTCCGTGTCCGAAAAGTAACCAATGGGACCCTATTACTAAGCCTCCGTTGTCCGCCCGTCTATCCGTCCGGCCGTCTATCGGCGTTTTTGGTACGGAACCCTTCGTATGCGAGTCCGACTAGCGTTTGGCCGGTTATGTTTAAACCATTCCACAGTTGATTCTTATAGAACTTTTCACATAAATTACCATGGAAATTGGAAGTACAATAAGTTCTAACTGCTCAATCTAATGGTGTAATGCTACTGGCCTATCTGATAGGTACGGAATGAGGATTTGCCGATTGTGATACATACACACCTATTGTATTGTTGATACTTTGTAACAATTATTATTATCAAGGCCCCTCAACCTCAAACTCCTCAACCCGATGTTGTGGTTTTAAAAAAATATCTTGTTAGTTGGCGGTAAGTACAGAAAGTATGAACGGAAAATTCGTATACTTCGATTCGATAGTTTTTTTCGCAGAGCTTATATTTTTATACCTTAATAGGTTTTGCTCACGACTTCGTCTGCGTGGAGTTATGTTTTAAAATATAGCGCCAGTATCCTCTGTTTTTACGGGATAAATGGTCTATGCTGCTCTCTAAATCCTTCATTATATCCATGTAAAAAAACCCCGCTGACCCATTGCTGCGTGATTGAAAAACAAACAAACACACAACACACAAAACAAACGCACTTTCCCATTCATAATATTAGTAAAGATGTCACTCCCACAAACTGACTGACGAATTTAATATGAGTATATTATGTTACAATCCGTCAAACCATGCTAAAGAATTACTTAATGTAGGCACACACAAAACACAATATTACCTTCCCTATTCATATACGAGTACAATGTACATACATATAATACATATTAGTATATGTGAGATACGCTCAAATGCATCCACCCCGTTGAGCGTTTCAATATTATGTATTTTAAAGGGTACTATAAATAGATCCAGTGTACGTATTGGGAAATGCGGTGATATAGTAGAGTTCAACTTTATTTTTATACCTATTATTTATACTTACACCTCCCTCCAAAAGGTATATTTAGAAGCGCCTTACTTTGGGTGTAATCGTAAACCAAGCCCCTAAAGTTTGACAGCTGATATCCGAATGCGATAAGCGATCGCCGTTGCCACATGTGTCGCAGACGGTCACCCTCACCCTCTTCCGCGTACCCTGCTAGGGTTGAGGTGAGGTTTGTTTACTTATAAAAGTAACGAAGATGTAGTTCTTTCAACTCACGAGAGCGGGTTTCTCTTTCTCAGCTGTTCTTTTTGGTTTTCCCCTATTTTTTTTTTTGTTTTAAACCACTCTTATGTTAGAACCAACAAAACAAAAACAAAATTATTCAATTCGGTCAATCCGTTTTTGAGTTGAGTTTTAGCCAGACTAATGAACAGCAATTGATTTTTGTATACATACTAGCTGATGCCCGCGACTTCGTACGCGTGGATTTAGATTTTTAAATTCCGCGGTAACTCTTACCTTTCCGGGATAAAAAGTAGCCTATCTCACAGGTCCCCAACTATACCCATGCAAAAAATCATGTCGATGCGTAGTTCGGTTGCAGCGTGATTGAAGGACAAACCAACAAATAAACACACTTTCTCATTTATAATATTAGTAAGGATACATTTAAAAGAAGATTTTTGATAATCCATGGATTTGACCACTTTATTTACAAGTTCAGAATATCCGGAGAGTTGACAACCCTGACTACAGAGTGCATTAGGGAATCCCCTCTAAACCATAACCGAAACTTCGAACCTGAACGGTGTAATACTAACAAAGTAAAAAGGTATTGGCTATCAGGAAACATAGTAATTGCAAAAAGCCCATTAAATTTAATAGCCTTTATTGCTATCACATGAACGTGACTTTGACTTATAAGCGATTAACTTTTATTTTGCATCCGTTATACACAAACTTAATGTTATTTTAATGTTAAATGAACATTTTGTATTTTTTATCAACGCCATCTAGCGGCTCACCGTAGAGGAGTCCCGTGTCAGGTTATTTTCGTTACGGAATTTCTGGATTCGGTCTCCACGCTGGCCCGCGATAGAAGCTATGCAATAGCTTAAAAAAAAAATGCTAACATCAGCCTTCAATAGTCGGGTCGTGAGTTTTCATTCATTCCCGAATATCAGGACACAGCGATTAAGAAAACGCTGACCCCGTTCCCTATAATGAACCTGTGAAATGTGAGAGTCACGTTCACAATACTGAATTGTTAAGCTTGAAGCACCTCAGAGCGATAATATAAACTATGTATAACGAGGCAGCCCGCAGCTAGCTTCCTTTGCCCTGCTTTAATAATTTCCAACTTCATAAAAAAGGGGCTAAAAGTTAGCTCTCTGCTGGAAATACTATTGAAATTCGAATCAAAGAGGCATAGAACCGAAAATAATTAAAAAGCCTTGGTTGAAATTGTTTAAATCAAAATGGTGTATTTAAAACATGTACGAGTATTTTATCACACTTTGCAACTTTAAAACTACGTTTATCTAATTTATAACACCGTCTGTCGGTCCATCTCTTCCCTCTTTACGGATTAATCGGTGAACCGATCTCGATGATAGGCCAGTGTGTTGATTCTCTAAAAATTGTTGATTGCATCAATGTAACGATCGCAATGGCCTCTGATTGGTTGAATTTATGGCGTTCTTGCTGCAGCAATGCATTTTAACCAATAGCGGGAGGGTACCCGCTATTGGATTGGCTAATTCGATTTTGGAGGGATTGGCTGATCAGAAGTCATTGCGATCGTTACACTGACGCAATCATTTTCAGAAAATCGACACACTGGAAATAATATGCATTTAGTAAGGCTAGCATGCGCGCCACAAAAATGTTTGTCTACCAATTTACTCGTGAATTTGTATGAGATTCCGAACCAGCTGCCCTAGCCATATTCCAAACGTGTATCTATTCTCTTTCCATGATCACTAACACTGCTGTAGAGCAAGGGCTCCCAAAGTTTTTTTTTATCACGCTTCCCTACTGAAAGGATAGGACGTGTGATAAAAAACTTTGGGAGTCCATGCTTTAGCGTTAGCGTTATCTTAGAAAATAAATAATTGGTAGCCAAGTCGACATAACCAAAGTTTTTTATCACACATCCTATCCTTTCAATTGAATGTGTGATAAAAAAGCTTTGGGAACGCCTGCTCTACAGCGTTAGCGATTATAGAAAAAGAACAGAAACGACACGTTTGTATTTTGTAATTCGCTAGGGCAGCAGAGGTAGAGTCACTTGACGATTCAAAAGCACTCTGTAAAAGTTTATTTTAATTAAAACCTACATTCTATTCTACTTGTATTCAGATCGGGTTCACCGCCGTCAAGTAATTCGAACAGCAACTCATCGAGCAACTCGTCTAGCAACGGATCGGGCGGGCAGTCGGGCGACAGCTGCGAAGGATTGCTGACGGAGGAAAGGGTAGAGAGGCGGTTGCGCGTCTCGCAGCCTAAGTTCGAGGCCTATATGATGACTGGAGACCTCATGCTCAACTTATCCAGGGTCGAGCATCCACATCATAACCACCACGCACCCACACATCGAACACATTATCACAGGTAATGTATTTTTTTTAAATCACGAGCTAAAATATGGTTGTCCAATATGGTAGTGGGCTAACTGGGTAGGGGCTATGGCAGTTTTAATTTTTAAAATCAGTTTATCCGTTCGGCTGCTACGATGCCACAGACAGACACACATAGAGACAGGTTAAACCCGTCGCTTGTGCGTTGGGGGTTAAAAATTAGAGTGCGTTATTTAGTGAAATAAAAATACTCTTATTTTGTAATCCTTTTTAGATATAATTCAACGCCTGCGTCGCCGAGTGAAAATCGTTTGGCAGCTCGCGTCGAGCTGTCGCAGCGGCACAATTCCTCGCCCGACACGGGCTTAGTCGGAGACCATGCCAGTAAATTGTAAGTATTTCTTAGCTAATTACACGATGATTAAAACAAATAGCTTAAGGTCCAATTTGCATTGACGATACAGTTGTAGAATCTAAATGTCGAGAGGAATAAATTATTAACGGATTTGTTTTTAGCAGGTTCAATTCACAACCTGCGTCACCCGCGGGAGGTAATGCAGCTTCGAGTGAAGTCGCAACACGCACACAACAACATATCGTTCGAACTTCCAGGTCCGAAGACCATTTACAGGTAAATAAAAAGGATTTAAATGAGTCATCTCTATTCCAACTCTTCAACCGATGGAAGATTCGCACACTCTGGCTTAAATCCAGCTCTTTGCTCTCTGGGAGTATCCACTTATCTATCCACTTAGTAGAACTAATGGACTTCCACTGCTGGACATAAGTCTCTTGCATGGACCTCCACAGGCCTCGGTCTGAATCTTCCCGCCTGAATCCAGCGGCTCCCTGCGACTCGTTTGATGTCGTCTGTCCACCTGGTGGGGGGTCTGCCAACACTGCGTTTCCCGGTGCGGGGTCGCCACTCCAGCACCTTGGGACCCCATCGACCATCAGCTCTTCGAACTATATGCCCCGCCCATTTCCACTTCATTTTCGCTGAGCTATGTCGGTGACTTTGGTTCTCCTACGGATCTCCTCATTTCTGATTTGATCTCGCAGGGATACTCCGAGCATAGCTCTCTCCATCGTCCGCTGAGTGATCCTGAGCCTTCTTATGAGGCAAATAGTTAGCGACCATGTTTCGAAAAATGTTTTACATTTTTAAACAATCAAATCGCAATCACCTCTGATTAACTGGTTCTCTCTCGGTAGTGGTTACAATGTATTGATACAGCAAGATCGAGCCAGAGGTGGTTGCGAGGGTCAGTCCCGCAGCCGGTGTAAGCCAATGTTGAGAGCGTGTCGCAAGTTCCAGAAGGAGTCGTCGCTGAGCGCGGTGGCGGTGGACATGGAGGAGGACGTGACGTCATCGCTCAACACGCTGCTGGACGCGCGCCCGGACTCCGCCACGCCCGCGCCGCGCTCCGACTCCGACGAGAGGGACAGGTGACGTGCTTACTATCATTTCATTTCATTTCATTTCATTTTACATAGTTTAAAACGAAGTCGCTTTCTCTGTCTCTATGTATGCTTAAATCTTTAAAACTACGCAACGGATTTTGATACGGTTTTTTTAATAGATAGAGTGATTGAAGAGGAAGGTTTATATGTATAATAATATCCATTAACAGTGAATGACATAGGCTATATATTTAAATTTTATACCCGTGCGAAGCCGGAGCGGGCCGCTAGCACTCTCTAATTTTAACTGCTTCGTTGCTCTAGTAGTTATCAAGTTCGATTATTTATTTATTTATTAAAGAGGCACACAAAACAGGTTGAAACTAAAAAATGCACAAAAATCAATACATCCACTTATCAAAAACTAAGTAACAACCCCTAATATGTGTACACAGCATTATTGAATAAATTAACTAATGAGTCAGAAAGTTAGATTTAAGATTGTGGAACCCGAGACCTCGTCAGGTCTCGGGTTCGATTCCTGGTTCAGGCCCAAAAATGTATTGGGATTTCTGTCAAGTAACCGTAAAGCCGTCGGTCCTGCGCCTGATCTCCGGTCGTGTCGGGTTTCCGGAGAGTGAGGGAATAAAGGGTGCATCTGTGTTTGCGCACAGGCTTGTGCACTGTAATATCTCCCGAGCAGATGGTTAATCTTCATGGAGATTGCCCGCCGTGGCCGGATTCGGTCGGGGGATTACTCTCTAATTTTTAATTTCTGTCGGACTGTTATGTATACTTCTATAATAAAGCGAAAGAGTTTGTTTATTTGTTTAAACGCGCTAATCTTTGTAACGACAAAATGACAAAAGAATGAGCTCGGCTTCGAACACTTCAATCCTATTATCAAGTTCTAATCCAAATTAAGTTAAAAATTCAAATTAAAAAAAAATATTTCTGATTCGCCGAACAAAGCAAAGTATAACGTGTCATAAGAGCTACAAGTTGGCCTACATGAAATAAATAAATTTTGATTTTGATTTTATCCTCTAAAAGTGAACACTACTGTTGAATGAATAATATAATTATTAATATTCACAAATAGTTGTGGTACCAGGATCGTGTGGACGTACAACGCGCCGGTGTCGCAGTGCAACGGCTCGGCCGCCACGTCCAACTCCACGTCCATCTCCGACGGCATGTCGCAGCGGTGAGTCTGGCCAGAAGCAAAACATACTTGTGACACGTCAAAACATACACATAAAATATCACATCACATCACACTATCACACTAATATTATAAAGCCGAAAGTTTGTGTGTGTGTGTGTGTTACTCCTTCACGCCCCAACGAATGAACCGATTTGGTTGAAATTTGAAATGGAGATAGCTCATATCCAGGATTAAAATGTTATAAATAAACATTTATTCAGCTCAGCACATATAAGTAAAACGATAAAAAAGTATACAAAATTTGACTAACACTAAATCTATGACATTGAACAAAATCTTTCGTTTTTTTTTTTATTAGTATCTAAAACGAAACATTCTATAAAATATTCTACAATACTTCAATTTCGGGTGTACTATTTTTTTGTGTGTGCAATGAATGATTTCCTGAAATCTATCTCAAGTGGATTCGAACGTAATGAGCGACACTGGTTTTTTTTAAGAATAGTAACCAAGCCAAACTTGACTGATATTCTCCACTACCACTACCCTCTAAATAAGCAGAAAGCTTGTGTTAGGAGTGTATACGTCGATAGTGCAAGGTCTAGGGATCGAAGCTGCGATCTTTCAGTTATTGAGGCTTTTTGCTTGATGTAGTGAAATTGTATT
The DNA here is from genome assembly GCA_038048805.1 of Hipparchia sbordonii. NCBI lineage: Eukaryota > Metazoa > Arthropoda > Insecta > Lepidoptera > Nymphalidae > Hipparchia > Hipparchia sbordonii. Next base: position 10,403,626 of record CM076104.1, on the reverse strand, counting down.
GTCGTGTTTCGCAGGTCGTCGTCGCCACTGTCGCCGACGTCAGCGTCGTGGTCAGCGCTGTCGCCGCACCGGCCGGCCCTGGCGCCGCACCACCATCGCACACTCAACGGTAATCTCTTTTATCTATACTAATATAATAAAGTGCAAGAGTTTGTTTGTTTGAACGCGCTAATCACTGGAACTACCAGTCGGATTTGAAAAATTCTTTTTGTATTTGATAGCCCAATTCTTGAGGAAGGTTATAGGCTATTCAACATCTCGGTACGACTCTTAGAAGCCGAACAAAAAGAAAGAATAGCGCGGGCGAACAATGCGATGCGGTGAGTCGGTGGTCGAGGGTGGTCATACGTCAAGAACCGAATAAAAACCGAACCGAAGACTATTTATTAATCCGGAAGATCAAAGCATTCCCATGGGATTATTAAAAGAAACTAAGTCCACGCGGACGAAGTCGCGGGCAACAGCTAGTTTGCTTATAAGCTTACTCTTGCACTTATACTGAGATCTATCGAGCGTGCTCTGACTCAGCTCAGACTTAAGGTAGAGGTTAAAACGAGACAAATATGCTCTGACATATATCTGTCTCGTTTTGACTTTGTCTTGAGTCTGAGCTGATTGAGAAAGATTTCAGAATTAATGTGCTAATGTATAAGATATCTGGCACTCATATAGATCAGTTAAATAAATTTTCGCGGGAATCAAATACCCTTAATCCGCGCGGATGAGGTTGCGGGTATCAGCTAGTGATGCTATAATAGTTATTTGTGTTATATGGGGCCAAAGAAAATTTTTGTTCCCCGAGGGCGCTATTTTGAACTCAGAGCGAAGTGAAGGATTCTAAAATAGAATCCTGAGCGTAGCGAGGAATTCAATATACGCTGCCCGAGAACAAAAAATTTGGCCCCAAGTGACACACACTATTTTTCATCATTACCTATGAGAAAAAGCTAGAAGTATCAACCTTCTATGATCACGTGACTTATCGAAGACAACAGCTGCTCAAACATTTTTGAATTTCGAGTTTTTTGAATTTCTGCAACGATCGCAGTAGTAATAAACACATACTAAAGCACGAACGCGGACCAATCAGAAGAGAGAAACGAAAACTCCCATGGGACTAAAAATTAAATTTTGCTCCCGCTATCCTCTGAAGCCAATATTCGTTTTTCCAATAGGTATGATGAAAATGAATTTACTTTTTTTAGGTGATATGAGCTTATCGGAAGCCGTATCGAATATTTCTAGTCCAGACTACCAAGACCAAGACGACATGTTCGACACGGGCCGGGAGTGTCCGCGGATGGAGCTCTCCGACCCGTCGGATTCAGATTCGACCATACTAGTCTCCGAGCCGTGTCACAAGCGAGCCAAATCCAACTCCTCCTACTCGGAACACGGCAGTGACGTCACGCTCAACGGCGACAACAAGGACTATAGGATAGTTATACAAGTGAAGGGACCAGAGAAGAACGCTAACGCGAATGACAATGTAAATAATAATAACAATAGCACTAACTACGCACAAAACGGAAAGGAGAATGGGCACAATTCACCCGAAAATCAGGGTTATCAGGTATGTTTGCATATTTTCTTAAATTATCTTATCACAGCTAGACGAAATAAGGTAAGTTTATAACGGAAACACAGTGTTTTCAAAAACCACCACAAGGACGAAGTCACGGGGAAAAGCTATTTCAATTTGGCCTATACTGTCCCACGGCTGGGCAAAAGCCTCCCGACTTTTCCACTTCTCCCTATTCTATGGCTGTGTGAGCCACTTTATCAAGTTCATCTCGCCATAGTCATCTCAGCCGGTGACAAACCAAGTATAAATCAACCGTTCCGTAGAACAAAGTCTCATCTGCTAAATTCACAACTTGAAATTTGAGCCTTAAAAATCATATCTGCAAAGCTCAAATTTCAAGTTATGAATTCAGCAGATGAGACTTTGTTCTATGGAACGGTCGAAATATTTTGACATGCATTGGATTGTGTGTACCTACGTATGCATTTTTGAAGCTTCATTGTGGAAGCACTGTATGTGTATAGCATAGTTTTGTTACTTATTGTAAATTTTTTCTTTTTTTTTTTTTGAAAATAGCAACTGTTGAGTTTCTTACCGGCTCTTCTCAGCAGAATCTGCATTCCGAGCCGGTGGTAGATTTATGACGTGTCACAAGTTGGCCTACATGATATAAATGGATTTTGAATTTGAATTTGAATAAAGTATTTGTTTGTAGGAGCTATGCAGCGGCTCGGACGCCGGCTCGGACGAGGGCTCGGACGTGGACTCGCTGCACTCGTTCCACTACAGCCCCAAGGCCGTGGACATCCCGTCCGCCGAGCGCCTCGCCAAGCGCCTCTACCACCTCGACGGGTTCAAGAAGTCCGACGTGTCCAGGCATTTGAGTAAAAAGTGAGCCACTTATCTTTATATTATATCTTCTGTACGTGTGTATGTCGCTGGACTCCTATACCACTTGACCGATTTTGATAAAATGCTTTGTTTGAGTGAGTACCTGTATGGTTTAGATTCACAATCGGATCCGGTAGGTGGTGGCGCTGGGATAGTCTTCAAGAAATATTTTTTGGAAGGAATATCCATACTAATATTATAAATGCGAAAGTGTGTTTGTTTGTCCTTCAATCATGCCGCTTCAAAGCAACGGATCGACCAAATTTTTTGCATGGGTATCGTTGAGGACCGGGAGAGTGAAATAGACTACTTTTTATCTCGGAAAATCAAAGAGGTCTCGCGGGATTTAAAATTTTTTAAAAACTTAATCCACGCGAGCGAAGCCGCGGGCATCAACTAGTTATCAATATGTTGATGGGTAAACATAACACGATATTACAGCAACGAGTTCTCGCGCGCCGTGGCCGAGGAGTACGTGAAGCACTTCGAGTTCAGCGGCGCGACGCTGGACGAGGCGCTACGCTCGTTCCTGGCGCGGTTCGCGCTCAGCGGCGAGACGCAGGAGCGCGAGCGCGTGCTCGTGCACTTCTCGCGCCGCTACCTCGAGTGCAACCCGGGCGCGTTCAACTCGCAAGGTAGGTGCGCTTTTACAACATTCAAGGTTGACTGAACTGATTGTTGGACTGCCCGTCATGACATGCGTTGGATTGTGTATACCTTCGTATGCATTTTTGAAGCTTCATTGTGGAAGCACTGTATACATATCATAGTTTTGTTAACTATTGTAATTTTTTTTTTTTTTTAAAGAGCAACTGCTGAGTTTCTTACCGGCTCTTCTCAGCAGAATCTGCATTCCGAACCGGTGGTAGATTTATGACGTGTCATAAGAGCTACAAGTTAGCCTACATGAAATAAATAAATTTTGAATTTTTTTTTTAAATTTTGATTCCGAAATAAATACGTTGTACGTGTTCAGACGCCGTGCACACGCTGACGTGCGCGATCATGCTGCTGAACACGGACCTGCACGGCTGCGGCAGCGGCACCTTCCGCCGCATGTCGTGCGCCGAGTTCATCGAGAACCTCGCCGAGCTCAACGACGGCGAGAACTTCCCGCGCGACACGCTCAAGCACCTCTACCACGCCATCCGCAACCAGCCGCTGCAGTGGGCCCTGTGAGTGCCCAATCCAACTATATGGGGTTATTCAAGGGGCGCACCAATAAGTTCCTGAAATGCCGGCAACGCATCGGTGGTGCCTCTGGTACTACAAGTGTTCATGGGCGGCGGTAATCACTTTACATCAGGTGACCCGCCAGCTCGTTTGTCCGCTACTCGTATAAAAAAAAACTAGTAACTTCTTTGGGTTCCGTACCCGAATGGTAACTAACGGGCCCCTATTACTAAGTCTTCGCTGTCCGTCCGTCCATCTGTCTGTCTGTCTGTCAGCGGGCTATATCTCATGATCCGTACTAGGTAGTTGAAATTTTCACATAAAGTGTATGTCTGTTGCAGCTAACAACAAATAATAAAAATTAAATTAAATACTCCCTGGAGTAGTGGTGATTTATAATAAACTAGACTATGCCCGCGACTTCGTCCGCGTGGATTAAGGTTTTTCAATTCCCATGGGAACTCTGTAATTTTCCGGGATAAAATGTAGCCTATGTTTTAATCCTGGGTATGAGCTATCTCCATTTCAGATTTCAGCCAAATCGGTTCATTCGTTGTGGCGTGAAGGAGTAACAAACATACACACACACACACACATACACATACAAACTTTCGGCTTTATAAAGCCGAAAGTTAATATTATAATATTAGTGTGATGTGAAGTGTGATGTGATAGATTATGATGATGATGAGCTTTTAAGTAGCTAAGGAAATATATTGAATATTGCCTTGGCTGTACAGTGACGCGGAAGCGGCGCCCGGCGGCGGCGGCGAGAGCAAGGCGGCGCCGCCCGTGGGCAGCAACCCGTTCCTGGACCTGCCCGACCAGAGCCGCGCCGTGGAGTACAAGAAGGGCTACGTCATGCGCAAGTGCTGCTACGACGCCAACGGGAAAAAGAGTGAGCGAACATTTTTTTTTTTTTTTCACCCAATATGGATTTTTTAAGGGGCCATTCAAATATTACGTAAGCAGATTTATTACAATTATTTACCTCCCCCCATCCCCCTTGTCAGCAAAAGTAAGCAAAGCTCTTACCCCCTCCCCTTATGCTTACATAAACATTTTTCAAGTATAAATGTATTTTTTTTAAATATTATAATTGTAATGTTATAATACTTATAGCATAGACAATGTGAGGGTTGCCATTCGTGTAAAAAAGTGAATAACTACCGATGACGTAATCATCATCTAGACTTTTGTTGTTTTTTAGCTCCGTTCGGTCGACGCGGCTGGAAAATGTTCTACTGCACACTCCGCGATCTAGTCTTGTACCTGCACAAAGATGAACATGGTTTCCGAAGGAGTCAAATGTCCGATAACTTGCACAACGCTATCAGGTAATAATCTATAATACAAATTGTTTTACCTCGATCTGCACTTACTACACAGCGTCGAAGAAGTTTTTGTTAGTAAGGGTATAAAAGCCCCTAATCAAATAAAAAAAAAAGATAATTTATTATTATAATTTCAGGATACATCACGCGCTGGCAACGAAAGCCACAGATTATACGAAAAAGCAACATGTGTTCAGATTGCAGACCGCTGATCAGGCGGAATACCTATTTCAAACAAGGTAAGCGTTTCTCCCAACTCTTTATATGAATAGTGTACAAGTCACAAAGGTAGTCAAGTGATGCTTATGAACGCCCTCCATGAACATTCGCGAAAAGTCCACTGCTGGACAAAAGTTTGACGACCTCCCTGGCGCAGTGGTGAGCGCTGTGGTCTTATAACTGGGAGGTCCTGGGTTCGATTCCCGGCGGGGGCAATTTAGGAATTTATAATTTCTAAATTGTATCTGGTCTGGTCTGGTGGGAGGCTTTGGCCGTGGCTAGTTACCACCCTACCGTCAAAGACGTGCCGCCAAGCGATTTAGCGTTCCGGCACGATGGCGTGTAGAAACCGATTAGGGGTATGGGTTGAATTTACACTGCTATACCCCTTCCATGTTAGCCCGCTACCATCTTAGACTGCATCGTCACTTACCATCAGGTGAGATCGCAGTCAAGGGCTATCTTGTCATCAAATAAAAAGAGACGTATATCGATACACGACCTTTTACAGCTTGTGATCAGCAGCTCCAATTGTGACTCGCTTGCGATCGTCTGTCTATAATTGGTAGTAGGTTAGTTGTCTTAGGCTCAGAGATTAGCCTGCCTCAGAGACAGTGCACAAGTGTGTATGCAAACACAAGTGCAAACTATTATTATTATTATATTCCCTCACTCTCATAGTCCGATGGGACGGAAATCCGACACGACCGGGGAGAGATCAGGCGCAGGGCCGACGGCTTTATGTGCTCTCGTGTTTACGTGTTTGGGTGATGTGTGGCACAATGCATTTAAAAATTCAATGCTTCTTTCTTTCTCTCCGAGGCACGGGAGTGACTCACCGCCAACTTCCTAACTCCGGGTTAGTGCCGAGAATTTCTTGACGGAAAAACACAATAATTATTTTTTTGGCCCGATCCGGGAATCGAACTCGAGACCTCGTCACATCTAACCACTAAACCAACGAGGCAGTTACTAATACTAGTACTAATCGCAACTGTTACAATGTTGTAGCGACTCGAAAGAGTTGTGTTCGTGGGTGGAGACGATCAACTTCGTGTGCGCGGCGTACTCGGCGCCGCCGCTGGCCGGCGCGGTGGGCTCCCAGCGCAAGTTCCAGCGCCCGCTGCTGCCCTGCACGCACACCAAACTGTCTATGGTAACTTTTTTACTATTATAGTTGTTACAATTCACGATGGCGCGTGGCTGATGGTTGTGTGTGTATCGTATCTGTATAAGTGGTAGAGCTTGTTCGCGCCTGACCGCTCTCACCTAGGCTCCTGACAGCCACGCACACTTTCGCAATGTGCATGTCACGACGTAACCACAAGTAAAACTGAAAGTTGAAAGAACTATATTAGCTTTTGTATCACAAATTCGCCGACGTGAAATTTGTTTTTTAATCAACCAATAGTAAAAGTATAGTGTTTACAGGCCCAATAGGTGGACCGACAATATCAGATTAGTCGTGAATGAACCGCTGGATACAAGCGGCGCAAGACCGAGGCCAGTCTATCGGTTGATAGAAGAAACCAATAGTAATACCTCGCGCGAAAGCTTTTACTATTCTTTTTTGCTTTGAACATTTCATAATCGCTCTTCAATTTTTGTGCGATTCGAATAGTACCTAGTGGAAAACAAAAATTTTTTTAGATTTACGTAAGTTTAACTCGTATGTTTCGATAGTACTACCGAGGGCAGCTTTTTTTTTAATTAGACACTGTATATTTTGAAGTGATGATCCTTGTTTCAGCGAGAGCAACTAGCGGACCACGAAGAGCGGGCCGCGCGGCTGGAGGAGGAGCTGGCGGCGCTGAGGCACGCGCGCGACCACCCGCACGCCTCGCGCGACAAGGACCACTACCTCGTGCACGAGGTACCCTGCCATTTAAATTCAAAATCCATTTATTTCATGTAAGCCAACTTGTAGCTCTTATGACACGTCATAAACCTACCACCCGTTCGGTAAAAGAGTTCGGTAAAAAAAAAAAAGAGCCGGTAAGAAACTCAGCCGTTGCTCTTTTCCAAAAAAAAAAAAATTTTCACTATGACATTAAACTACGACATTGACTATGGCATTAAAGTTCGGATGTTTTGTCACTCCTTCATACCACAACGGCAGAACCGCTTTGGCTGAGCAATGGAGATGCCCTTAAATTAACATTTTCTATCCTGGAAATGTTCCTGCCGAAATTAAAAACCTCAATAATAATTAACATGAGTACATCAAAGCCTTATTAAAGACTTTTGACACACAGAAAACTTGCGGTAGCCCCGCAAGTCTTCTATGTAATAGAAGTATATGTTTATCTATTCTCTATTTTTTACATTTCCAATGGCAAGTTAACCACAATGGAAAGTTGCCTACTAAAAACTAAATTAGAGAATAGACATCAGAATATAATTTAACTGTTAATTTGGTATGAACTATTTCGGTTATAAAAATAAATGTAACACTTGCAGATAAAGAGGTACCGCACGTACGCGTACGTGATGCGCATGCGCGGCGGCGGCGTGGGCGCGGACGACAACGCGCCCGCGTTGCCGGAGCGCGCCGCGGCGCACGCGCAGAACCCGCCGCCCTGACGCGCCATGGCGCTGTTCGCCGCCTGTGTGCTCTGATGCCCCGCCTGCTGCGCGGCCCCGCCCCGCGCGACCAGCTCGTCCGCGCCACGCAAGTGACGACGGGCGACTGCGAACACTATACTGTACTATCACATCTATTTGTTACGACGGCTACGTACGTCTGCATGAGAATGTCTAGCGATTACGATATCGGCCTACAGTAATCGTGTTTCAGAAATTGCCAACATTATTTAGTAGAACCACTCATATAAGTTGCGACTGCAATGTATACTAGTGATGAAAAAATCAATGATTCATCATATCGACCGTAGCAATTAACATAGTCGCATGTGAAAAACCACTACTCCAGGGCACGGCCGCTCAAAGCTTCAAATATGTGAAAAGTGAAAAACAGTCAACATATCCAACCCTTGCACTTGCAAAAACCAAAGATGGTTGGTTGATTCCAAAAGTTTCACAATTGGTGGGGGCATTGCTATCCCCATTCTAAGACCCTTAATGCAACAAAACGAAAATCGCCAAAATGTAGATCCGACACTGTTAATTGCTACGGTCGATATGCTATAAGCTACGGTTAATGCCTTAATGCCCAAGCAAAGGCACGGTCTAGCGTGTATTTATTATAAAAGAGTGATTACTTGGCGCGTCGCCAACATGGTCACCATAGTGCTTGAGACATTATGCATTTCTGTGAAACTTACTATTCCATCTCAGCTTAAAAAAACTAATATCGACTATGGGCAAAATCCATTGATTTAGCCCTTCCGATTCGCGGTGTGTAAGGCAAACCTTGAAACTTTCTTGCTTTCGTGCAAGTTTCATTGTAACTTATAGATGAGGCTAGACAGTATAAAAGTGATCTGCGTTATATATTGGTGTCGCGTAAATACAAACAGCAACTCTCCCCAAATTCTGTGAACAAAAGTGGCAAGCAAAATGTGTGTGGATTTGTGTTCAACTGTTAACTGTGCAAACAAATAACTGATTCTCGCCAAATTGTAAAGATGTGTTTCTTGTGCAATCATTTATGAGTTTTATGACCAATATCTATGACAGCACCTTCTAAGAATCATAGGCTGAAATGTATAGACTGCACTCTCACTCAGCTTAGATTGAGTCTGAGCTGAGACAGAGTTAAAACAAGACAGATTTATGTCACAGCATATCCCAAATCTTTGTGATTACTTGGATTATTTTCTAAGAACCTGAAACAGATCGCCAAACTTTAATGCAAATGTTGGGCCAATGCTCTTATGTAGATCCACATGTTAGGCAATTAGGATATGGACCAATGTGTGGATCCACATAATGCCCAGGGTAATACAATAAAAAAATGTGAATGTTCTATGGGTGAAAACAAGTAATATATATACTGGATAAGATGAATTGATATGACATTTGCAGAAAAGTTTAAACCAATGTAATTCAAGAATCTTTCACAGGATTATTTCCTTAACCATTTCATTTTATAAAATACAGAGAACAACATGGTTTCTTTTCTTGACCATGTAAGTATTTTGTCAGAGTTTAACCTTTCGAGTTAATGTTAACTGTGCATTAATCTGTCGTTTATTAGGAAATTACTTTTCAAACATCATGAATTATGTATATCTCTGTAGTAAATGGCAGACTTACACATTAATATGAAAGACTCAAAGCTCTAATCTTGAAGGCAAAATACTATATTGTAACTATGTGCGTATATGTGATACCAAAGTGGTAGTCAAATCCCACCTAATATTATCAACTTGGTTGCTTTTTTTGGAATTTAATAATACTACTCAGACTACATTTTTTAATTTTTAACTTTCTACTTTCCGGCCTATATATCAATTTGTAGTTATTTTTGTATTGTTCTTCTTATTGCTAAGGGTATCCATTAATCATTATGGTAGGGGTTTTGTAGGGATATAATGATGAGTTCCCAGATCCTTCTGCATTGTTATTTTTATTATATGAAAATATATAATGTCTAAATTTGGTCTTAAGATTTTATTAGTGTTATAAACACTGCTCATTATGTTGATAGAATTCAACCCTCCACTGCTAATATTGAAACTGCTAACATCACTCCTTAAGTACTGAGTTACGAAAGTACATAACTGTCTAGTAACAATAATAAAAATTTGTAAATAAGTTAAAACTTATAATAATGTATTATGGTGATGATCAAGGACTTGGTACATACAAGCACATTTAGACTATATTATATACATACTTAAAATTAATAATATTACCAAAAATACATGTAAATCTATTATATACATACACACAAAGTAATTATTATTAAATTAACTGAGTATGTTAGCTATTTCTATCTGATGTGAATGTGTATTAAAGGGGGGGTTTTATATTTCTAAGTGGAGGTGCATGCAGGTCGGATCATGTTATAAAAATATGTAATTACTGAGTACAGATAATTGTAGTCACTAATGTAACTTTTGGAAAATATTATTTATACTATGAACCAAGTTATGACTGCAGCAGCATACACTTATGAATTGTCTTGGAATAGTTGTTCAGTATATTAATAATCATAAATTGGATACCTTTGTGCATGTGTGATCAAAGTGGCTATTTTGGCCAAAATCGGGTTCTGTGTATTTTCACTTTATTGGGATCATTATACAGGTTTTTGTAGAACATCCCATCATTCTAACTGCATTGTAACCTAGATTAGAAAACTTCAATGACATACTTGTATGCACATGAGATTTGTATGAATAGTTAGGCGCTTTTAAGTCTATATTCGAAACTTATACAATGTCACGAATCACTTGAGCACCAAGGTATCCAATAAGTAATTTTAAAATATTCTATTGTAATTAAATGAGTTATTAGCGACACTAAACTAGGTGGTGACTAAGTGAATATTTAGTAGTACGGTTTAGAAAAAAATCGCAAATGTTTTGATCCAAATTTACCATAAGACTGAATGAGACATCTAGAGCACATTCCATTGCTGAAGTTTGCATAAAATGAATTTTAACTAATTCAGTAAAAAATAAAAAGCAATTGTGATAATTAAGACTAAAATGATTATGATCAAACTTTTTAAATACAAATACCCAAATGAGAAATATCATTGATACATTTCACTAACCATGATAATATTATTAAAATGTACTTACTTATACTTTTCTTAAAAATGGAAAAGTAAAGGTCAACTTTACAGAAATCTAAAAATAAATCGAAAATAATGGGTTTAGTCAATAAATTCCAAAATAGAAAAGTTTCAATTTTATGAGTTTCGTTTATTACATGTACACTTCATTACAACATTAAATCACCAGAATTACTATAATAGTGTCTTTAAGACATGAAAGCAAAGTTATGAGTACATGTGATTTATACATAATTATCAGTAGTTACAAAATACATAAAAAATAAGTATCTATTCATCTAGTCCTGTCTTCCTTGAATAAATCAACAATTTGCTTTAACAGTGTTTTTCCAAATTTTATTTCTAAAACAAGTTAACAAAAAAATTATTATGTAAAAACTCAAAGTGTATCATAAATTCATAATTAAAGAATAGTAAACATACACATATTCGTGCTTAAAAGCAAGTATTATTATTATGTTAAATAAATATACATTAGCATAGAACAAATATGCCCATAGAAGAAATCTCTCATAAATGTTAAATCTAAGTAAATGATAGGAATCCATTGATATTGGTTGGTAAATTGATATTTTATAACATAAATGCCATGTAGCATGATACTAAATAATTATTGAGTATGTACATGAAATCAAAACAACTATGCATACTTTGCATCTTTTTATGAAGTTCATTTTTGGCAATCAAGTTTTTAATTATTGTTCTCTCTATAAACTTTGAGTTTAATTTGAATCTGTATGAAAATTATTTATCATTCCATGTTTAGTAAAGTTGAGAACGAAATTCTGTGGTGATAAAAATATTTAGCTTGTTTAGTTCTACTTTAAGGCTTCATGTAGAGGTACTCAGTATGTTATGTCACTTGGCTGAATTGATAACAATATTGTAAATAGATTTTAAAGTATTGAGACTGATAAGTGAAGTTATTTATTTATTATATAAATCAACCAGTGTCAAACCTTGGGGCTCATACAACTTAAGCACCTAGGATCTCAAATGCATCAATGCTATTGTATAGTAATATAGAATTGCAACTGATTCTTTAAAGAAAATTATGAAATTTATTATTAGTATTCCTTCAAATATTCCTTGAAACAAGCTCTATTTATATGTTGTATAATTTGCATAGAAAGTTATAGTTTTTAAGGAAAGGCAGGAATGACAATTTATACAAGTCTTCATTGTATCGTCACAAATCAAATTTATCTATTCATCTTTTTGGTATTTTAACTATATTAACTAAATCATTTTCTTTGTACATGTATGCATTATGATATTATAAATGCCAATGCCAATAATATTTATTTCTTTTGGCACCTTCCTAATGCAAGTCATAAGTTCCATTCTGTACAGGAGCTATTTATGAATTTCTAAATTGTCTCTGGTCTGATCTAATGACAAGCTTTGGCTGTGGCAAGTTATAAACCTACAGGGTAAAATACGTGCTAATAAGCAATTTAGCGATCCAGTATCATGCTGCATAAAAAACTGATGAAGTATTGTAAGACTTTTATTAATCTAATTATATACCCTTCTCAAGTTAACCAATTTCCAATAGGGATTGTAGTCAAAGGTTAACTTGTCATCAAAAAAGCAAAATGGCTATATACACTGAATTTAAATGTGGTTGACACACTGAAGATTTGTAAACACAAGTGTCTGCATAAAATGATTTACACATTTTACTTTTTTACTTGGATCAAATTTACATTAAGTAATAAAAAGTAAATGTAGATAGTGATGGTTGATTATTATTTAGCATCTGTATTAAATAACTTGCAAATATAATCAGAAAATGTTTTAAACAGAAAAATTAACAAAAATCAGAAATTATTTGTTGTAATCATTATTATTTTTTCGGATTTACAACATACTTTTATTTTTTATTATTTCCTAAAAAATGTATAGTTTGATTAGTTTTATTTTGTTTTAAATAAAAAAGTTTGCCTTGAGCTTGTAAAAAATTGTGTGCTTATTTATATTTATCTACTAGATCACATACCAATACATAATTATAACAATTCACATTTAATTCCCAGCATCAGACTTTTTTGATGTATTAATGATATTTTACTTGTTAAAAACCTTTTAACAAGTAATATTCATAAAATCAAATCTTATTTTAAGACAGGCTTAAAATAGGATTTCTTTATTTTTCATTAGCGGGATGTAAAATAGAGCATAGTAGAAGCCAATTAAGCTAATAACAATAAATTGGCATTTGAGTTCCAATGATTTATGTAGGTCGTAGAGGCTGTTGATATTTAGTTTACAGTAAACAGCTATAACTTTTGATTAAGCTTTTCAAAACCATTGATAGATATATCAGTATCTGTTTATCCAACATGCATCAATCCATTACACTTATAAGAATCATTTCAATGGAAAGCTAGAATGAGTAACTATAATTAATACATTTACAAAATGTAGTTCCCTTTGTAGAGCAATATTTTTCAATTCAATGTGTACTTTAAATGCACAGTTACTTTATTGTCTGCAACAATTGGGCTTGGTGACAGAATTACAACATTTGTATTAAAAATGATATTGAAACGGTTATGATATACACATATATGTAGGTATATTTGAAATAACTGGATTCACTTCAACACCAAACAAGATTCCAAAGAATACCATCTAAAATAACTATTTGGATATTGATTATCTATTTATAATATAGCCAATATTTCTGTCAGTTTTCACAAGTGATTTACAGTACAAACAAGTTTAATACCTAGATCCAAAAGAATAGTCAGTGTTTTTCTGCAAGGGTCTTTGTAAAGGATGTGCAAGTAGCTTGACTATACTGTCATGGATTTTGGAAGCATTCCTTGATACTTCAAATACATAAGAATAACCATTATCTAAGTCTTGGAGGGCATCATAAACTTCCTCACATTTATATAGAGCACATTCTTTCTCATGCACAAATAAAATGTCTATATAAAAATATAATTGTTTCTTGAGAAAATCAAAATAAGGATCATCCTGGGGAATCACTGGAATACAGCTTGAACGAGCATATAGCACAATCATACGCACAACATATGGAGGTGGCACAATACATTCTGATTGCTTATATTCAGGGATTTCAACTTCCTGTTTTAATATTTGAAAGATTTTCTGGAAATCAAAGCTTTCAGACGTACTATCTTCACTGTTGACATAATCAATAGCATTTAAAATGTCTTTCACATTGTTTGTAAAGTTTTGCACAAAGCTTGGTTCTGAATCTTTCAATGCAAGCAAAGCAAATTCTGTCTTCTTATTAATAGCATGTTTTGAGTATATGAAAAAATCCAAAACCCTCTTCAACATGTTAATTCGTGTGTATGTGGTACCATCATTTAGCTTGAAGACAGAGTTTTTATCTTCATGGCAAACATCCAGGCAAATAATTATCCTCTCTGGCACGTTAACATTTGGTAAATTGGGTTTTTGGAAGTTGGCTATCACCTGTTCCTGCAGATTTGCACAATCGTCGCTAATTGAATTCTTGGGTTTCCCAGAGGAACTGCAAATAGGTAAGCAAATGCTTTAGTCACCGGTTATTGATACAAGTATAATTTTATAATTTATAGAGCTAGAAAACTAACCAAGAATCCGTATTCTCTTGCGTTGCAAAAATATCTGGAGAATCCATTATGGAATAAATTTCTAATGTACAACACGAAGGTAAAGCTTATTAATTTAATATTGATTGCTAAATAAAATAGCAAATATTAAACAACAATATTCCAGACTATCGCCCTGCTGTACTATTTGACAGTTGACAGTATGTCAATGTCAATTATTGTCATTGTTTTATGGGGCCTATAGACGGTCAAATATGTTTGTCAAACGGAAACAGAGGTGTTTGATTAGGTGCGCTGGTGTTTGATGACCTTGATCAAACAGCGCACCCAATCAAACACCTCCGTTTCCGATGGACCCCCTTAGAGGGCCCGTATACGGTCAAACATGTTTGTCAAACAAACGGAAACGGAGGTGGAGGAAGATGTATTTTTTCTACCTACCAGGGGGCTGATTCTGTAACTCAGTGCCTATCAACGACGATACGCATTATTTATCCATTGAAGGTTTGAAGAGAACTGTCATTTTCACCTTCACATCGCTCACATTCGCTTGAAAAGGGCGCCTCTGCTGTCTTTGTCTGTCTTTTTCTCACTGAGTGAGCAAAAACTACTTTTGCTCACTGGTTTTAGACAGCAAAGGCGCTCTTTTTGAACTATTTATTTATTCTGTACATTATAATTTTAAAAACTAACTACTACTACTACTACTACTACTAGTGGGGTGAAAAGTTATAGGTATGTATCTGCTTATATTCATTCGCTGTATGTATCACACTATAGCAAAGTTTTTGTTTCTTGTGCATGCCTTTGAAACCGTAGAGAGAGAAGACATAGAGCCAGTGACGATTTCTTTCTCACTCACACTAAAAAGAGAGCAGAAATAAAGTTACTAATGTGATAAACAGAGACGCAGCTACCCAATTTTTTGTCCCTCATCGTGTAACCAGTTTTTTTCAAGGTCGCCACACTTTTGTGCGAAACAAACTGACAGTTATAAGAAAAATTTAGTATCTATGTGTGTTGCCAGCTTTAGGTACCTATACAATGTCCCGATTTTCCCTATCCTACTAATATTATAAATGTGAAAGTTTGGATGTATGTATGGATGGATGTTTGTTACTCAATCACGCCACACTAAACCGATATGGTTAAAATTTGGCACGGAGATAGGTTTTTGTAGTAATGTCCTCTGACATACCGTAACGGCGGGTTACTTTGGCTACTTTTTCAATTTTTTTTTAAATTTTTGTTGAAACAAAATAAGGTCGTGATGGAAGAAATGAATATTTTGAGAAAAGAAAAGAAAGATGATGGATACTACATAATATATGTCGGCGATGATTAAAGTGTATTCAGTAAGATAGTGTCGGTTACTGTTCTGAATTATCCTGAAGTTTCGTTCGAATGTCCAACGACCAGTCGAGAACTGTTAGCGATCTTAAGAATTATTTTATTTGCAAAGTTCTTAATTTTTAAAGCCATTTTTAAATAGCTAGAGGCAGACTTTTTATGTTTTTTTTTAATAATTATTAACTTAAACTATGAAGAGTTGCAGTTTTATACGACTGACAGGAATATACTGTTAATTTCATTCATGATGATTTTGATGACTAAATATACAATTTTTGTTGCTTTTAATTCAATAGCATTACTCGATTGAAGGAAAATTATAAACTGTTCTTTACAAATTATTTTGTGTACATTCTTACTAGTAACTTGTGTAACGAAAAAAAATATTCCTTTGTGTTACATGCATCTTTTTTCAAAATGACTCACATATGCTAAATTTCTATTCGGCATTTCAATATTTTTTTTAAGGATCAAAAAATTATCTAGTGAATTGGTCCTATGAAACTACACTAAAAAACTTTAATATAAAAAAATATTTTTAAAAATCCGACTTCAACCGCAATACGTGTACAAACTAAAATTATTTTATACTTTTAAGTGGTGGTTGAAGTCGGTTTTTTAAAAATACTTTTTTTAATATTATTATTCTTTATTGCACACAATATTAAGATATATGTAAAAAATAGAAGCTTACCCTAATAGGTATATCTCTCCCAAACAACCTTATATGTGTAGGTATGTTATTTAAAAAATAAAACAATTCAGCATCTGTTTTGTCGTTTTATTTAAAAATCCCGGGAAGAATTTTCCATCTAATTTGGGGTAACAGGGGAGTGCAGTTATTGTGGCAACATTAAACTCAAACTTGTCATGTGACGTCATCGTTACGTCATGTTATCTCTATTTCAGTCGCGGTTACACAGTACCTTCGTCTATTGCCTTCTCTGTCTACGTTTGAAACCCATCACTACACTCAAGATTCTATTATAGAATTCTTCTCCCGCTCAGGGTTCAAACTAGGCACACGCAACAAAAATAAACTTTGCTATCTTGTTGAACAAATAACTATTACTATTTCATAATAATAATAAACCTTCAATGAATAAATAATATATGCCAGTGGCTTTCATTTTTTGATAGGCGCTGAGTTACAGAATCGGGGCGCCATACGGAAAAGAACTGTAGCTCATCGAATTTGAACCATGGGGCTATATCCTTCAAGATTAGAACAATATCTTTGGACAATTCCACCATTGAATTCGGCCTAATCTAAATCTAAACCATACCATGGTAAGTAGGGATATAATTAATAGGTACCTACCAAGGTACCTTCATGATCTAAATAAATAGGTACCTACCTACGTAGACAGAGACGACTAGGTAGGTACCTACCTATAAGTTAACAAAAGACACTGTCAACTGTTAAGTGTCATCTTTCACCTGTCACTGTCAATTGTAATCCAATCGGCTAGAACGGCTAGAACTAGAAATAACCTATAAATTGAATTATATTTTATAATAAATGTCTTTAAGTATCAATAATAAAACGTAATTAAACACTGAATTTAGTATGGATTATCATTACGAACAGACAAGTGAAGTGGAGGCGTTAGACTCCATTTATTATGGAGATATGCAAAGTAAATTAACATTGATTATTATATTGTATCTATTCAGTTTTTGTTTTCGTTAACTTATTTATTTTCTATAGTTTTACAGACAACACCGATGCATAAGTTCAGCATACCAATCAAGTCAGAAGGATATGACGATGGTGAAGGATTGGCCTGCGAGTTAGTGTTCACAT
This sequence comes from Hipparchia sbordonii, assembly GCA_038048805.1. Taxonomy (NCBI): domain Eukaryota; kingdom Metazoa; phylum Arthropoda; class Insecta; order Lepidoptera; family Nymphalidae; genus Hipparchia; species Hipparchia sbordonii. Next base: position 10,386,045 of record CM076104.1, on the reverse strand, counting down.
ACAAACCAAAATATCCTGAAGAATTGCCTGTAATCGAGATAAACACAGACGAAAGTTTTGACGAGATTGTGGACAAGAATGAGCTTTACAAGCATTTAATAGAACAAGTAATGCATATTTGTTATTAGCTGGAAGTAATGTTTTCCTGTAAGATATTTTTCTGCAGTAAAAATAACCTATGCCTGTATTCAGATTTATTTGTACTGAGCAGTTAATATGTAGGGATAGTTTGTGACACACTATGCACAATGGCTACTTTATGTTTAGGATTTTCTCTAAAAATAACCTTTTTCTGTATGTCTGTAGTATACTCGAACACTCACATATATAGTAGTCAAGTATATAGTCCGTATACACCAATGCACACTCCAGGCACACATAGTGTGTGTTACACAACGGACGTGCTGTCCGACCCGTGGTCCTAGCATGACTGACTAATGACTCTAATGGCGCCTGTATTTGTAACATGTTTCCTCCAATATTTACAGACTACCCTCTGTATGCTACAATGTATATATAATGTTAAAATAATTAACATATTTGCAGGGTAATGAAAATTTAGGCATGGTAATGATATTCACTCTAGTATCAGCAGGACAGGAGTGGCTCAATGAGAGGTGGGACAACATTCAAAGGGAGCGAGAAGAAAAGGTTCTTGCTAAGAAGAAAGCTGACGAAGAAGCTGAACAAGTAGGTGTCAAGTACTTTGTACTGTTTCATTAAGCATTCAAAACAATCTTTATTGTGTAATTTAAAAAAAAAATTTCATTGATCAATAATTTGAAACATTTGATTGAATAATTTGATCAAAATAGGAAATATCATGAAGTACAACAAATATGACTTCTATTCCAACAAACATGACATAGTCTCTGGCAGAACATGATCTTGTGCCGCTTGATCGGATAATGTCTGTCCACCTACTGAAGGCTTTTACAATTCAGCACTTAAGTGTGAGAATGAGAAGAGCATGAGACTCTGTAAAGTAAATTGTTAGGTTTTTGTTTTTGAACTTTTTGTTTTGTTTCCAGAAAAGGTTCGAAGGCACACGAGTGACTGTTGAATCGTTCCTGGCCTGGAGAAAGCAGTTTGAAATTGAAATGGGTATACCTGCCAAAAGAGAGAAGGAAGGAAAAGACAAGAACAAACTCACTGGCAAAGAGTTGTTCCTGAGAGATACAACACTTAATGAGTCTGATCTTAAATTCCTTGAAGATGGTGAGATCCTTACTATTATTATAAATGTGAAAGTGTATTTGTTAGTTGATTTGTTCTTGCAGCGTGCATCATGCAGCAATGAGCAGAATGTCGTAAACTCTCAGATATATTGGTCTGTTAAGTGTTTCATCGGAAAGTTTACTGCGATTTGCTTGCCTTTTCAGGGCTTATTCCATTAACATTAAATAGGGCTTATCCGAGTGTGAATTTGATATGTTGGCAGATCTTCAATACAATTTTACATTGGTAATATGTATTTCACGTTGGTAAATCGGCTCTAAGACAGCTAAGGAAAAATAGACTATAGAAAGTTGAGAAAAAGGATTTATAAATAAAATAAATAGTCAAGGAGCCAGCAGCATTTTTTAATAATTATGTTAAACTTAATTTTAAAGGAGATGCAGTCAAAGTGGACGAATCACTGTTTCAAGACTTGGATGATTTGGAGATCTCTGATGACGACGATGACGAGGACTACGTGCCGGGTCAGAGCAGCGACACCGATTAACACACACTAACGCGCTTCCAATAGCGCAAGCATTAATTTAAACAGGGCCTTAATCTGTATGTTATATTAATACAGTTGATTTTTGTTTGATACAACTACATATTATAAGGTAATTAAAAAGCTTTATGAAAACGTTAATTGTAAGCATTTGAAAGAATTTTATTGAAATCAAGTAATGGAAATGCAAAACACGCTATGAAAGTTGACACTGCAATAGTTAATATTAACGGAATGAACTCTATACTCGTGCCGATAACATCTGTAGTCTTGTTAGTCTGGCTGCCGTCTGATTGCTAAAGTAATAAAAACTCTAAATAACGAAATCTCTTGTTCCAAATGGCTGAAATAACGCTCAGTGTCAAATTGGTTTTACCTCAGACCAACCTCCACCCTATATTTAGGGCCTAGGTGCACAGTAGCCTAATCACGAACTTTTTGAATTCCGCGTTACGTTATCGTATCGAGTGACGATGACGATACGATAACGCAGAATTTTGGTAGCACGAATCATTAAAATTAACTCTCGTCACTCGATACGATTACTTAACGCAGTCTGCTGCACGTTCAAAAATTAAATACTTGTATAATTGTATAATTTCGTATATAAAAAAATAATTTCGAAAATTTTCAAACACTACATCATAATAATTATATTTTTAGCTAAATTATTAATATTTTTATCTTTTTATGTATGATTTTTAATAAAATAGCCAATAAAACCGAATTTAATTTAAATAATTTGAATTTGTATTTTTAACGTACCTACCTATGTTTTTGAACTGTCATGTTTATAAAATTATGTCTAACCTAACATTCCATAATCCATTATCTTTAAATCATTAAATAAGTACCTATGTAGGTATTTTAATTTATTAATTAGTCGTCATTTTTTAGTTGTGTCCGTTATATATATAAATATTATACAATAGCAGCTTTATTAGTGTTTTCCTGAGGTCGCCTGTCTGTTGTAAAGACAGGCGCTGAGGCAAACTTACCATCAAGAATATGCAATACCAATGGTCTATTTTATGGATAATGTAAGTATAAAATATAATATTCTATCCAATTAAAATCTTAAAATGAACCTATGTTATGTTGAATAAACGTTGGAATACATAATTTAGACATCCTATAGGCTGTCCGCCGACGATCGCGTCGCGACCCACGGGTGTTTGTTTTTGCGCTGGCTAGGTTGATATAGGTAAAAGACTAGTTGGGTTAAAACCTAAAATACTATTAATGAAATTATAGTCATACTTATAAACCATAATTTATCATTGATATAATCATAAGTAGATAGATACCTTTATTTGATGTGATTGAAAAATATTGAAAGGCAGCACCTAATCAAGTTGTACTTTAAAGTAATGTACCTACCTAAGAGAGGCATCAATTAACCCCAATATATATTTTTTTTAGTATAAAAACTTGAGATAACCTAATATTTTTGTTTCTAGATGATCAAGAGTGGAACATACTATACCCCAGTGAGTCATGGACCTAGTCTGAAGGCTACCACCACAATTAACACGACCTACCTAAACCTAGACCTTGGTCTACAATCAATAGTGCCCATTTAAGCTGTGGCAAGAATGCCACTATAAGTCAAGACTTTCTATGTGTACTTACTACTTAGGACCTTCAGGGCTTTTTGAGAATTCTATAAGAAAAAACCCTATTTTTATTTAAAACTAAGTGTAATAAAAGCAATTTTTCTATTCTTGGTTTTATTTTATATTATTATTCTAATATGTCTTAACTCTAACAATAGGTATCATTTATCCACAAAAAGCTACTTCAACATGATATGAAACTTCCTAATATAAAATATTAAATTAGCAATGATTTGATTCAATTGAATTCCTTGCCGGGTCTTCATAAATTTGAAATTCAGTCTGCTATCAAGCCGGGATGGCTTTTGTAATGTATTCCTATATTCATGATGCATCATGGTCAATCTGAAAATAAAATGTTATTCAGTAATAGGTATTATAAATATGAAAATAACTCTCCCTGTGACCCTTTTACACCTAACTAACATCTAACTGAACTTAACCACTGAACCAAATCAAAATGACATGGAAGTAGTAATTATAAGTAATTTATTAAAAAAAAGCATTTGAATAAATAGAATTTATATTAGGTATATGAAATGAAATTTATACAATACATACTTAGTAACTATTAAGCAACATTGGTGCTACCCAAAAGAGGCCTATATACACAGCGAATGCATTGTGATTTGTTTGATGAAGATAATGAACACCTACGATGATTCAAAAACAATCTTCCAGGAATTTTATGTACATACCTATGGGCCATGAAATAATAACTTTCTGCTTCTAGATTGAGACTAGCTAGTTGGTTAGTTGTGTTTATCACATTCTTGATTATTATTATTTTTGCTTTATGATGATGGTATAGGTATGGTTGAGTTAGTGGTCTTTTGTTGAAAGTCCATTTTGTATTTATTGAAGTTTACAAAACCTTTCTCCATCTGAAATATTAAAATGCAAATTAGGTACTACTTAAGTATTTTAAGTATGTCCAGTCAAGTTTTTAATTATTCAATTGTTCAATTAATGTACCTATTATTAGTTTGAATGGAAACAGTTATTAGTCTGTTTAGGGGGCAATATGGTATCAATAGTTATAGTTATGCTCAATAAACTTAGTAGGTATACTAAGACTTTACACTTGCAATGCATCTAACTTCTAACCTCAAATTGGCAATGTAGGTACACATATTATATTGTTCACTGATTGATGTAGGAACCTACTTAATTTCATGATGAAATTACAAAGGTGCTATGTTTATGTAACATAGAAAAAAACCTCATAATATCCTCATAGAGAAAAACACTCGAAATAACTAATTCCTTAGATATTAGGTATCATTCTTTGAGCAAGTTTTAAGGCTGCAATGCAATAACTCTTTTTTGTATCTTAGCACTCCGAAACACTTTTGTCCTAAATAAACTGTAAATCTAAGTTTTAACAACACATAATTTTATTTACTCAACACTTGTTTACGTTACAATATGTTTTTAATATCAATTGTCAATTGTCATTGCCATTCGCCCATTTATTTGCCCATTGGTCCTACATAAAAATCAAACGCGGCAAATTTTACGCGGCAAATTTGATTTGAGTTTATTTTCTTATTTTTGTTTAAACTTGTGTGTATTGAAAATGATAGTAAATATAATATATCTTTACATAAGCATTGACTATTTAAGATGATATATTAATGATATTAATTAATGTTATAGGTTTAGGTACTAAAATGCTATGACGTATGAAGTTATAATATTATTAATAATATTATTTTGTTTATTAGGTACTTACTTGCTTTGTTACAATCCTACACTTATTCTTTGACTGGATCAAAACTTTTAGTTTTAAGTCGCAGACGTCGATGAATTGAATATCCGTCTTGCCTAGACTATAGGTGTAGGCATTTATATTCTTTCATTATTTCTTGTTCGTCTTATAGTCTTGAATCATTTTTGAAGTGATTCCTAGACACACTCAACATTATTTTAAAACGTTTTTAGTAAGAAAAATCCGCAAAAACAACACATTTGATGACGACGTAAGTTCACTCACTTCAAAAAGTTCAGTGAGCTATAATTCGGTAATTCTCGATAGCCAGCTTTCGTAATTCTCGAAACCAAACGTCAAAAAAAGGTTTGTGCTACCGATTTTTGAATTTCTTCGAGAAAAACGTGACGAAACCGGAGAGTGACGTCACAGCTGCGTCAAGTTTAACTTTACGTAGTTGCAGTTGCTTCGTGCTACCGATTTTAGCGCGTTACGTGCGTTTTCATACAAAACTGCGTTTTGACGTTAACTTCACCTTTACTATTCGAAAGTTAAAAAAGTTCGTGATTAGGCTACAGGTCACACTCATGTGTGTGAGGATACCCTAGATTCTAGGGTATCCTCACGTGAGTACTCTGTTTGTCTTGTATGTTCTTGAAATGAATTTAGAATTAGCTTTACATCTGAGGTGTTGAGTGAAAACTGCCAAACAAAGCAACCTCTTTTTTTCAATTTTTGAGGCGTGTTTACTATAGTAAAGCCACTTTTGACATTCCATATACATATAAGCATTGAATATTATTTAACTTCATTCGAGTGTATTGAGGTTTTTAAATTCCCCGGGGAACTCTCTTATTTTACGAGATAAAAAGTGTTATTCCAGACTATAATCTTTCTCTGCCAAATTTCAGCCAAATCTGTTCAGTTGTTGTGGTGTGATACAGTAACAAAGATCGATCCATACATCCAAACTTTCGCGTTTATAATATTAGCATTATTATTTATTTTTTTCTAATCTGAATTGTAAAAGGAACTGTCAAAAGTGGCCAAAAATGCCTCAGCAGAAATTCTATAGAATCATATCTTGCTTGCTTAAAAAATTAGTTTTGACGTTTTACGTACTTTAAGTAGCAGATAAATCTTAATGTAGTTATGCGTATGAAATGAAATGAAAATATTCTTTATTGTACACCATCTTAATATCGTATCTTAATGCGTAAGCGAAGTTTTTAAATGCATTGAAATGCGTCAGGTAAACAGAGCTCTATACAGGGTGTCCCACGGCTATGCCACATGGAGGGGAAGTACCTTAAATATTGTAGATGGAACATTTTACTGAAAGAAGACTTCATTTTAATTTAAAAAACAATTTAAACTGCATTCATAGATTTTTAAATCGCATCCTATAAGTAAGGATTAGTAAGGATAGTAAGGATCGGGAAATGATGCGTACTTCTCAAGTGGGTATTCATTAGTAATAGTTCATGTCAGTTGTATGTCGATACGCCAATGTCAGCTTTTCATTTCTCTGAACAAAATTTTACATCAAAGGCTAAAATTCATGGTCTTCCTTTTATTTCTCATGCTAAGTTATTTAACAAAAAATAATCCTTATGATGAAGCCTTCCGATCGGTATGATAAAGATACAGGTTAATTTTTTTTCTTGTATAGCGGGTTCGAGTCCCGGTTCAACCAGGCAATTATTTAAAAATCCATGAATGCAGTTTAAATTGTTTTTTAAATTAAAATGAAGTCTTCTTTCAGTAAAATGTTCCATCTACAATATTTAAAGTACTTCCCCTCCATGTGGCATAGCCGTGGGACACCCTGTATATAAAAGTTGCGAATGGATACTGTATCTACATGCAGCGCGGAAATCAAAAGAAAGACTAATCGTGCGGCGGAATAAAATATTCTCAACGGTCGCAATTTGCACCTCATTACTTACTCCCATATTATACTACCCGTTCGCACCAAGTTGGCCGCTACCTCGCATCGCGCTTCCCCGCAGCGCATCTCTATTCAGACCCGCTTACTACAGATAGCAAATTATCGCTCGCGATTGTCACTACCGAGTTTTTTCAAACTTTCATTATTGTTAGGTTTGAAATGTTTTAATTATCTAGTTATTTAATTTTGTTTGGTTACTATTATTCGCGAAAATACAATTATTATTTTATTGTTAAATTGGCGGCACCGTGTGTCTACTACATGTAATCTAATGCTAATCTCTTCGGACAAAGCCTTCGTATAATTATGATAGAACTTCACGTACAGGTAAGTTCATTTAATCATTAATTATATCGGTACCAGTATGACGTCATTTTGTAACTGTAAACGACGGCCAACTTGAAGTGAATGTGTAGTTTATTAATAAATCACCCCCTGCGCAAGTTCAAAGTCAGAGTTCTTAATATCTGACGCCATCGCGTGCATAACAGCATAGGAAGAGTAGGTACCTATAGTAGGTAAAACTCGACTCGGAAATGCAATGCAATGAGACCGCATATCCATCACAAGATGGATCTATCTATCGAATATCACTCGATATTGTATATCCAAAAAAGAGAGTCTAAATTATTTATTTCACGAGGCCAACAACCTGTGGCTGTGGTATGACAAGACTCTACCACCGGTTGGGAAGGCAGATTCTGCTGAGAAATAGAACACATGGTTTTTAAATCAAGCTTTTTGGTGGGGACGGTATTAGCGTGTGAACGAAAAAATATTCAAGTCAGCCATTTTAAAATTATACATATTTTTTTATCTAACAGTAGCTAGTTTAACTTTGTGCTTGGACCAACACCAAGTTAAATATGATAATTTACCTAAGTTTTTAAATATGCTAGCGTTGATTAAAAATACATTTATAACAACAGCTATTGTAAATATTTGAAGTCATAAATTCAAAATCATTCCTCTGTTCCAATCGAAATTTTAAAATTTTACTCAAATAATTAAATTTTAAAACCAAATAGAGGAAAATAACTGTGTGTGTGATCTTTTATGATAAGTTGTTATTTTGTAATAAAACACATTGTTTTTATTCAGAGAATAGTTTTATTTACACTTTCTCTAAAGATATTTACAACCAACAGATATTTTATGTAAAAAGCGTTTTGATACAACACATACCTCAACATTCAAGTAAAAAAAAACAACTATGTATTTGAGCAAACAAAACAAATTACTAGCACTTACATCACATAGTATTATCAGCTAACACAGTTCAAATTAATATTCCTAACACATTATAACTATTCGTAAATAAACGCGAATAATCTAACAAACTTAAGTAAGTAATTAAGTTTATTTAAATAAGTTCAATGTTGTAAAAATTTTAATTAAAAATGTTTTACGTCTCATGTTAAGTAAATACTAAACTAAGTAATAACAAATTGAGATTCATTAGTAATTAACAGTAGATATGTGGAGATAATTTAATTAGAGTACTATGGCCCTAACATATTTTAGTTTGGAAAAAAACAAAAGATGGTTTAACCAATCGGTATACGGATAGGTGGCAAACGTTGGAATTACTAAATAATTGCCGTTTATAATTTAATATTTACTCTTCCAGACCATTAACCGCTGGTTACAGAAGAAGTCATCACAAAGTATAATAAATAATCATTTCAGATAGCTAACAATGTTAAGGCCGGTATACATGGTACGATTCGACCTGACATTTTTCGTCGGATGGTTTGTTACAAGAATCTGTCTTCGACCCAATACCAAGTAGAGTAATTGCCAAATATTATTATAAAATTATTTAATCACATAGTTAACCCACACAGGACACAATAATTAATTTAAACAAATATTAATTATAAACAATGTATAAAACAACATGCAGATTGTTAACAAGTTAAGTTAAATGTAGTACACAAAATTGCAAATTCCCAAAATACGTAGTTAGAAATGCTATTATACTTAGAATTAAAACTGGACATTCATTTTAAAACCTACACAATATTGTACGATTATGTAACTAACCATGAATATTATATTTCTTTTTCAACTTATTAATTTAAATATTAGTCTACACAAAAATCAACCTGTAATGAAAACATGAAAACAAACGACCGAATACATCATTATTAAATATGTCTATAAACAATGAAAACTGTGATTTATATAATTTTAATAACGATTTTAGGTGCAACAACAGTAAAAAATTAAAATTAAATATGAATAAAATAATATTGATATTGAATTTATAATAAAGTACCTATATTACAACAGTTTGTGGCCAGCAAGTATTTAAACATACCTTGCCTACGCCTATCTATTAAATAAGAGAAGGCCACATTTAAAAACTAGTAATGCCCGACACACACGTTCAAGTACATTGTTATATGTAGTCCAGTTTGCATGATAACACGCAAACACGTTCAAAAGCGCATGATTCTTGGTGGAGTTGAATCGAAAATCGTTTCTGTCTTACAATATGCGGCTCATGCAAGTTGGACGATATTGATCGTGTATGACGATTTATAACATTGTTTGTAATAGGTTACGGAATCCATCACAAAAATAAAAAATACAAAGGGAAGAGTTGGAGCTACATTCTAACATAATATAGATATAGCTCCGGTTCGTCATGTTTGCAGAAAGTATGTTTACAACTTTACAATAACCAGCTAACAATATTCACTAGCTAGATTAACTTAGACACGTATATTTTTTTGTAAGGACAGTAAGATAGCAATTTATAATAGTCAGCAATATTTGCGTATGTTACGTTGTAAAGGCCTTGCGCATACGAGGACCGTCTTTTTGTCAATGTCAATTGAGCACTGAACCAGGCCTGGCCTGGCGCACTCCGCAGTAAACTGCGGAGCTACAAGTATATGGCGTACCTCTTCTAAGAGCCTTAATTCAGAGAGTGCGAAGGGATAAGAGTTATGTGATAGAATGAGAGAAAAATCTAGGTGAATAAGACTGTAGGTAAGTAGCGCTGTGTCAACCTGAATTGCACTTTATTGTGTGGTAACAAGAATCGCTATTTATTTAAATCATTTTGGGGAGTGAATCTTCTGTACCTTTAGGTACTAGTTATAAGGTATTCTGTGACGGAACTGAATTATTATTGATGGAAAAACCTCTCGTGCACCCGCATATAATTGGCTAATGATAAATAAAAGTTCCAAAAAAGGCCAGGCTGGTACATTACTTTGAAAAGTCAGGAAGTAGTACTACGTTACTTACCTACTACAGTAGTTCCTACTTCCTACGAACGAAAGTTCCAAGACGCGCATCAATGTCACTGGGTTACGATGAACGATGATTGGTCATGGAGTTGAGTCAGTCACGAGGTCACCGCGGTGTTTAGGTGTACTTTATCCCTTGTCTGCACAAGGCCTAAGTAAGACTTCGTCACAGAATGTGTGTATGACAGTGTGCGTCTATCAATAGCTTTTTTGCCAGACTGCGGGGAAAGTATAGTAATATTGCCATATAAGCTGTGTGCCATAGTTGCTAGAATAGGTACTCTTTTTTACATGCAAGTAATAGGCTTCATGACGTCAGGACTAATTCAACATGGTGGATGACAAGAAAAACAATAAAATTTTGGTCATAAATGAAAAATCTCTGTGTATAGATTCTAACACAAGTTTTCCGCTTCTTTGGAGGGGAGAGGAGTATATTAGTCAAGGTCAACTTGGCTAATGTTCGAAAAAAATTATATCTCCCTAATGTCCTATACCTTAACTTCATGCTGAAACCAACTCCTCAACAGCTTACAACATACCTAATTATGTATCGTAGTTAGGTACTCGGATTGATTGTCCCGATGAATAGTTGGACTCATGTCAGGGATGTTTTTTATAAAGACTTGTACACTAGTCTATGGTGATGCTGACCGCTAAATTGTTTGACCAATAATAATGCCCTTGATCCCGCCAGAATGTGTAAGCAATTTGGTTGAATCGTCTAAGGCAACTTGTAGTTAGTTGATTAGTCACCAAATAAATCTCTAATCGGTCGTGTTACTTAGGGAGGCCACATACGATCTTTGCCGTCAAGTTTGATCCTTTGGCACTTGCCCTATTACTTGTTACTTTTATTTCATCACTAGATTTCACACTTCAGAAAGTAGACTCTAGTCTATACTATTCTCTTTCTGATTTATCTCGTTATCTGTCTCGATGGAGTGGTGCAGCTTTCTGGAGTTTTCCTAAGTATCGAACCAAAGTATCGATCCTTTTTTCGAATCCCTAAGCATCATGCAAACTTGGCGGCAAGTTTCATCGTATGTGGCCTCCCTTAGGCAAGTTCAAGTAAACTCTCCAGCCAGTGGCGTAACTATACCGTTTGAAGCCCGTGGCAAATTCATCGGATAGGGCCCTCCCTCCCCCAATATAAAGAAGCTCAACCAATGAGACAGGCCCTTCAGGCTGGGGGCCCGTGGCATTTTGCCGTCTTGCCACCCTATAGTTACGCCACTGTCTCCAGCGACAATACGGACACGCACGCATCTTAATTTCTTAAAATATCTATCTATCTACCTACTAACAGATATTTTTACAGTCGATTTTATAGTTTACAAAATCAACATTATAACATCAAAGATTCGAACAAGTATTTAGACAAAGTACCTACCTAACATCTTTTATCTGCTATGGAATATCGCAAAAACACATCGGAAATAACTAAACTGAAAGGTTAAGGGAGACGACCGACTAAATATAAGACGGTAGTATATATTTTTCACCTGCAACGGTATCACTTATACCTACTTGTAACTTAGGAGGATAGAATAATATACGGCAATATGCAATATAATGGAGCACTTTAGAGTAAAATAACGAGCATAAATGTAAAAGAAAGAGTAATATAATACTTAGTTATCTACCGGTATAACATTCAGTTTTTGAATATCTCAACTGTGAAAATAATTGCCTGAATTTTATTAAATTAAATTACAATAATTTTTGTATTGAAAATCTGTCAATCAACGCTCGGATAAGACATTTTACGTTGGTGAAATCGGCCCTAAGTATTAGATATAGACTTCATTGCATTACAAAAACAAGGATTAAGTAAGTACTTACACAAAAAAATTTAACATTTACAAAGTGTAAGGCGGTGACAACCTTACGTTACGGTTAAGAAAAAAGAACTTAAAGAAGAATTAGAGGACACTGGACAGGAGCTGGGACAAAATAGGAGGACAATGTCGGTCGCCTGCGTTACACCCAAGCTAAACTTTGCAAACGGAGTCCATTCTATTGCATTACCCCACACTACAGCCGCGCCTTGCTCTTATCACGCCCCGCACCGGTTGTAGAAGCCGTAGGAGCGCAGCCGCTTGCTGTAAGTGACGGCGAGTGCTCATTTGAGCCTCTGAGTCACGTTGGCTAAAGCGACCGCGAACGCCTGCAGGGCCGAGAACGGGTATTGGAAGTCCAGAGTGTACGCGTTGCCGTCGATGCGACCAAACTGCATCACCTAAAAATATAGGTAAGTAATACTCAGACAAATAATAATAATAAATCATTTATTTCAAGTAACTAAGACTCAAAAAAAAAGTCACAAAATCTCACAAAACATTAAAATTAGCTAGCAAAGTGTGTGATGCTTGCTGTCAGTGACTTTCGGATATCTTCGTAGTAAAGTTAATATTAAGTTAAGATAGATAAGTTGTGGTGGAAAACTCAAAAAAAATTGATATAAAAAAGAAGGCAGTAAGTAAGCAGGTATGTCAGATTTCGAAATGGCGTAAAATAATAATAATAAAGGAAAAGGTGACTGACTGAATGACTAATTTGATCTATCAACGCACAGCTCATGCCTTAGATGGATCGAGCTGAAATTTGGCATATGACGTAGGCATCCGCTAAGAAAGGATTTTGAAAATTCAATCCCGAAGATAAAGTAGAGGTTTAAAAAATCGAACTTAACTGGCACAAGCTAGTTAGTCATAAATTTTATATTTCAGAGCTTTCGTAGCATCACTTCGATTTTGTAGACCCTCGTAGCAGTGCTACGAATATCTAGCATTTCCCCGACCCTTGTATAAACCACAACAACGGGGCTGACAAGTGAAATTCAATTTTAAATAAAGTTACAGCTAGTCTAAAATTACGGCAAATTTTCATATAGGAAAGCGTAAAATCATATTTTAAAGGTTACCTACCTGTTTGCCATGGTATTCGATCTGGAAGTTCTTGGCGGACTCCTGCGTGACGCGGCCGCCAAAGTCGAGCTGGTACACCTGGCTGTTCTCGTTCCACATGGGCGCCTTGTTGTGCATCACCAGCTGGCGCCGCGCGTTGCTGCGCCCGTCCGCGCCCGACGACGCCGCTGCGGCGCTCATGTTGCCGCCCGCGCGCTTGATCTGAACACGGATATGAAAAAACAAATGTCCTCCCGAACAAATCCGGTCACGGCGGTTAACACATGTGCACTCTCTATTCCCTCAGTCTCATAGTCCGATTGGACGGAAATCCGACATGACCGAAGAGAGATCAGGCGCCGGACCGACGGCTTTATATGATAAAAATTGTCGCTTTGGTGGCTTAATTTCATTTCGGTGGACTATAGTTTGTTTCGGTGGTCAATAATTTCATTTCGGTGAATTGTTTAGCTTGAAAAAACTTAACGTCCACCGAAATAGCCGAAAAAAACGCCTTTGTTGAAATTGACCCACCTACTGAACCCCTAGTTTCATCTTTTCGGGAGGATATTATAATTACATATTATTATTATTTAGAAGTAGAAAGGTGACCTTGTTTCTAAGCTGTGCCTTCTGGAAGCTTTCGAGATCTCGGTAGTTCTTGCTGTTGACTTCATTGTAACCGTTTGAATATTCGTCGTCCGAACTTTCGGAAAGCTTCTTGTTTCTTCTTCGATTCAGAAGAGGCGAGTTGAGCAGTTGCCTGGAAAAAGAAAAACATGTTGCCTACTGTTATTTTGTTGTTATTATCCAGTTCTCGAAGAAGTACTTTTCATTATGCCTCCGTATCTTTCAGGATTTTGTACAAAATGAAATGTAACATGTGTAACAACATGGCCTAGGCACAGATTACCTTTTAGGCGTGTAACATATTAATAGTCGCAAATATTATAATTAGGTAATTGTTTTTTATTGTTTTAACTAATTTTTTGGAACCTGTTGGTGTCCTCAACCCTTATTTCCTTACTAAGTATAATATTAGTAAAATATTATAAATGCGAAAATGTGTTCGTTTGTTGGTTTGCCCTTCAACCACGCTTCAACAGAGCTACGGATTTACGTGATTTTTCGTATAGCTGAAGACCTGGAGAGTGGCATTTGTTACTTGTTATCCTGAAAAATCAAAGAGTTCCCACGGGACTAGAAAACCTAATTCCACGCGTACGAAGTCTCGAGCATCAGCTAGTAAATAAATAATACCTAATCGGCGATGCGGAGGAGTATCGCTGGCGGCGCGAAGCGCGCGGCGCGGGCGAGGCGGGCGCGGGCGACGCGGCCGAGCGCGCCAGGCGCGGCGACGCGGGCGCCGAGCTGCTCTCGCGCGCCGCCGCCGCCGCGCTCGCGCCCGCACCGCTCCTCTTGGACGACCTCGACGCCAGCAGCCGCAGTGCCAGCTGCTCCAAGGAACCTATCCAGTGAGGGGCCCTTTTTAGCTTCTTGGTCGCAATTTTCCGCGTAGGGCTCGTCGCGATCACGTTAAATGACAGTCACGAATGTTGATGAATTTCACCAAACTACGTTTAGATTGCCTGATAAAATCGGTATAGTATCCGAAGTGAAATCGGCATAGTACGTATACAAATATTAGCGCTCATCACTTTGTGAGTCGTGACAGTCAAGGAACGGCAATAAGCGACCTGCACTTATTGTACCTACGTATGAGCGGGATCTTGATCGTTTATAGAAATTCTAAGTCAAAAATCTAAGTAGGAATAGGTATATGCCAGCAAAATAATGGGTATTATTTTTCAAATCATTAACGCTCAAAATATTAATCTAACTTCTAAGTTACTTACATCACAAGTTCATTCTTTACTTAGTTAATCAGCCATACGATTTGACAAAATAGGGAATTTAGGTAAATAGGCTTTAATCATTGTGCGGAATGGAAATCACTCGGCTGTGCTGTTTTTATAGCTTATTGGCTCGAGTTAAGCCATTCGGTAGAACTACGCCGTGAGAGTATTATAGAGTGAAGCCGGCTAATCCGCAAATAAACTACATGCGTGTTTGCGAAGCGAAGTGCTTGAGTCTAATTCGGCTAGCTGCGAAACCGAATCGCGTCTGTCTCACCGGTGAAGTATCGGGCGGGCGGGTGAGAAAAAGCATCTACTACTAACTATAATACTTGCTGTAGTCGGAGTCGCTGTCGGTCAGCGGCACGGGTGGTACGGGCGGCGCGGGAAGCGCGGGCGCGGGGACGGGGCGCGGCGCGGGGAGCGAGATCGCGCGGCACGTCGCGCACACGAACGGCGCGTCCGCGTCACGCCGCTCGCTGTGCGTCACGACGCGACACGTGGCGCACGCCACCAGGTCCCGCCGCGAGCGCCGCACGCGACCCTCCTCTGTACTCGTCCCGCTATTGTCCTCCCCCGTGCTGGTACACCTACTGCTAGAGTTCGCTGAAACATTATCGTTCTTTGCGCTAGACTCAACTTTTATTTGCCGCTTGCCCTTCTCCGCGGTTATCGACAACTCTCCCGAGTCCAAACTCTTCGACTTGCCGCATTTCTTTAGGCTAGGAGTTTTAAGACTTTCTATCTGTTTGCTCTCGTTCGACTTTAAATATCGTCGCGGGCGTCGCTGGCGTTTGTTGTTGACTAATATGAGACGGCGAGGAGTCTCGCCGCGTAGAGCGGTCAGACTGACTTGGGCGTGCAACACTTGAGGGTCGACCAGGTCCAAGTAGCCCACACTGCAGCTTCTCGTCATCGTGTCGTACACGGGAATGCTCGCGCATACCGGACTAATAGGGACCACGGTTGTTGTTCTCTGCACTCTGGTCTCTCGAACTTTGTCCGTTACGTTATTTATGTTCGTGTCCACAGGAGTCTCTTCGTCGATGTACTTTAAATCCTCACTCTTTTGTGCGTTCTTTAAGGTGTCCGTTCGTTTCGTCATAGCGTCGGGATGCACTTCGTGTTCGTAATTCTTATTGCATAGAGATTTGAGTATTCTCGCATTCATTTCGAACGATGACTCGCCTCTACTGCAAATGTTCTTTCGCAATTTCGATAAACAGTTGTCTGTAACATGATTATCGCATTTTTTTATAGTGACTTGCCTGCTAGGTTCTAGGCTGAGGTTTAGACTGAACGATTGTTGTTCTATGTTGGACAGGTTTCCTTTGAGCGAGCCGTTATCCCTTACGCTGTAGTCGGTCCGGCCCCCGCAGAAATCGCCTCTTCCCCCACACGTGACTGTCTGCGGCGACGGTCTTTCGAATATGATGTCTGTTGGTGCGACTGCATTTTTTGGTGACTGTAAAGTGGGAACGGAACTTTCGCATCTCAAAGGCGATATTGCGTGTCGATTTGACACTGCAGCGGTATTATTCACGCGTCTCTCTGTCGTTTGAGCAGCATGACGAACAGAATTTGAATTGTAAATATTTTCGCCCACATTGTTCATAGCATCATTTGTATCTATGAAGGGAAATTCGTCGTAGGACTCTGCTCTAGCTAAGGATGGGTTGGAGTTGTTATTGGGCGAATATATTTCGGACTGATTTATTATGTTATTCGTATTAGTCATTCTGTCCGTCGCGATGAGCGGATTGAATTTTTTCCTAATATTGTTATTCATATGCGATGGAGAGTTCGTTTCACTATTTGAAAAGACCTCCTCTTCGTCCTCCGAAAATATATTAGGATTAAAAGTAGGATCGGGACCAACGGGATAATCGTCTCTTAGTTCTGTTATGGTCAGCGTCATCTGGCGCGGCTGCAGGTGCAGCAAGGACGTCTTATATGTGACTTGGCCGAGATTTGCAGGCACGTTTTTGGCCAACCCATGCATTTTGAATTTCGTTCCCCAAATGTTTGACGTTACTTCAACTAACCGAACGTCCTGCAAGTGAAGCATATTTAAATTTATTTGCTGTAAGATGTGCAGGAAATGTCAGCAAAAATTACATTTAAAAATCAACAAGTAGATAATATATAGGTACCTCAGGTAGTGAATCTATGTAGGCTAATTCATCGGGAGTCTCATCCTTTTCGCTTGAATTGCGTGTTTTGCGTCTTTCGCGAGCTCTTCTGCGTCTTTGCAATCGCGGAGATCCCGAACAACCTACAAGTAGTTAAGGATAGTTTTCATCCTTAAATAACTATACATAAGAGTGAATACGATTTTGATTTCTGATATTAATTATTAATGACCTGGCTGAATGGAAAAGCTTGAAGACCGGTTGTGGTTGCGCTCATTACAGAAGACCTATGTCGAACAGACATGACATATGTTTCCGCGGCAAAACTGATAATTTAAACAATTTAAAATTTAATTAAAAAGATAAATTAAACATCTTATTTGCTTATGCTCAGGTTCGTATTGAGCTGAATTTAATGTCTGGTTATGGATAGCCATTATTCAAATAAAAGCTGGTTTATAAAGAAGAGAGGTGTCTGTACCTTCCTCTCGCTCTGTGTCTGAGGAGCAGGAGTCCTCGTGCGGCGCGGGGCGGGCGGTGCGGCGCGGTGCGCGGGGCGTGCGCGGGGGGCGCGGCGAGGAGATGCCACCGCCGACGCTGCCGTTGCCACTGCTGGCGCTGCTCGTGGCGCTGCTCGTAGCGCTGTTGGCGCCACTGCTGCTGCTGCTCGACTCGCGTGCCACGCCCGTAATGCCTTCTGAAATAAGAAAAAAACTCCAAATCTTTTACTGCATTGATGACAGAATTGCAACTCCAGAAATAGCTCTTCCTTTAGGTAGCTTACAGCTTCACAACGTACTCACAGGCAAAAGTATTACTCGGATGCCTGTTTAAGGCTCAGCCGTTAGGCCAATTTAGGTATAATTTAGTGCACAGTTCCAAGACGGATTCGGGCGAAAAATTTGGGGAGTAATAAGTTAGGTTTAGGTTTAAAGAAATTTATTCTCCAAAGAACATTTTGCTCACTTATAGAGAACTTAAAACTAAAATTTATATAAAATTACAAAACATTAAAAAAAAAAACAAAAGAAGAACAAAACAAATGAAATTGCAAACCTTCCGCCTGCGGATCGAAGATGACGAACTCGGGACGGATTTTGCTGGTGCGGCGGCCCTTGAGCAGCGGCACGAGGCCGCCGAGGTGCTCGAGGTACAGCGTGTAGGCGCCCGCCTCCTCGTCGTCGTGGCGCAGCATGGTGCAGTGCAAGCGCGCGCCGGCACCCGGCGGCCGCGACACGAAGCGCCGCAGCTCGCTCGTCTCGGGCACGTTACACTGCACAACACAAATTGTGCGTGCGGAGCTACAGTCATAGTATGTTGAAACTGCCTTGTTCGTCTAGTGATTAGCATGTTCCGACTGCGAATGACGAGGTCCCGGGTTTGATTCCTGCCAATTGTATTGGGATTTTCTGTCAAGAAATTCTCAGTACTAGCTCGGAGTTAGGGAGTTGTATCATTCCCGTACCTCGGAGAGCACCTAAAGCCGTTGGTCCTGCGCTTGATCTCTCTCCGGATTTGTCGGGTTTCCATCCCAACGGTCTATGAGAATGAGGGATGCACCTGTGTTTGCGCACACACTGTGTACTATAATATCTCCGTGTAGATGGCTAATATTTGAGGTTGGGCGGTATGAACGGATTCGGTCGGGAGGACATTACGTCGGAAAGCATGTCGTGTGTGTACGTACGCGTATGGTGTGCGCGAAGAGACTAGCGAGCGCGGGCTGCAGGCGCGGCGGCAGCGGCAGCGCGGCGGCGAGGCGCGGGTGGCGCAGCGCGGCGGCGGCGCGAACTCGCGCCAGCAGCTGCAGCGGCGCGACCACGCGCCACACGCGCGCCGTGCACACCGCGCCGCCCAGCCCCACGAACAGCCGCCGCGCCGCGTGTCCCCACGTCAGCGCCGTCACGCGCGCCTGCACACACGCACCGCTTTATGCTACTATCAGACAGATGTGTGCAGTTGACACTTTCAGAGCTTGCATCGGTGATGCCGACGCATACTGTCCATTGTGACTCCCGTGCCTTTGACGTACGTTACTCTGGCCTCTGGGCGACACATAACTAATCTCTTGAGATAGACATTAGACACGTAGCGAACAATACTTACGACCATAATAGGTACGACGGTGCAATTCATATCTCTTCTTGTACCTTGTTTAACTAGGTAAGTTTCACAAGTTAAATAAAATTAAAATAAAACTTAGTAAATAAGTAGGTATACGCTTCGAGTAAAAGTTTTTACCTGAGTGTAAGGAATAGGGACGGTGTAAATAAGGGCACCGGTGTCAGAATAGAACTTCACAACGTTTTTATAGGGCGGCGAGTCCTCCGGTTCATTTGGCTCTGAAAATAGAGATTTTTATTGAAATAAATTGCTGGATTATAGTTATAAACTGAAACTTTACCAATTTTGTAGATAAAGGTAACCGCAAAAGCACGTAGAATTGATTATTCCATAAAGTGGTGCCTAGGCAATATTGAAGATTCTTCGGAAAGGAATTCCGACGGGTATTATATGGAAAGTTTGCATCAAAAATAAAAAAATAAACATTATTAATCTTGCGTTTGGTTCTTTCCAAAATAAATAACAAGCACGATGAAAGAAAAGGATGTTCGAGCGTATTATTAAGAAACTTATTTCATTGTAGGCATACTGAAAAAGTGTGGCAGCATTCCAAGCGAGTCGCGATGATACTCGCATTATGACGTAATCGATATTTGTTTTTTCCCCTCAGGACGTAGTAGGTAGATACTCATACAGCTCATTATAAAATGTGTCCTTAACGAGGCAGAGAGGTGAAATATCCTTACTCGAAAGCTCCAGCATGGGAACAAATTACGGAAAATTATAGAAAAATCGACGTGTGTATGTTTCCTATGGACTCCAGAACGGCTGATTTTGATTCAATTTTCAAGCAATCCTCAGATTAGCCCAGCGGTTGATCCTGTATGATCCTGTGAAGTTTGGTAGGGCTCGGATTAACAGAATTTTTGTGTTCCTTTTTTTGTTATAGACTAACCGTGCGAAGTTGGGGTGGGTCGCTTTTAAAATAAAGAAAAAGATAGCAGCGCTGCCTGAAAACAAAATAGTACCTACATCTATGTTCTTACTTCTTTGGCGTTTCCTATCCAACACCACTCACCAGCAATTAAAGTGCCAGCCACGGCGAGTAATTCTCTGGAGTTGGCCCACTCCATGGCGAGCGTGGTGCCCCTCAGGCCAGTGTGGATCCGCGCCGGGCTCACGTCGTCGTGGCCTCGCAACATCACGATCTCCCCGCTGCCCAACGCCACCGCCAGCACGTGTCCGCCGTTGCTCTCGCCGGCCTCCTCACCCTCTTCCATTTTGAACTTTTCGCACGACCACGCCATCGATGTTATACCGCCCTCGGCTACCAGTTGGACCTGCAGGGTGAGCATGGGCAGGGGTCACATTATCCACGGGGAAAGGATAAAATGTTCATCCCCTCGATCAGTTTTATCCACTCGTCGAGCATTGGCGAAACGGTGGAAATAATATCCAGAGTGGTTATACTTATAGGAATATAGGTACTTCTCCTTTCCCCTGTGGCCATGCTTTAGCAAATAGGGAGAAAATAATTTTATTTTATTAAAAAAAAACATTAGCCAACAGTTTCCATGGTTAGACAGCAACATCCCTATTAGTTTATGAGTGTTGAAAACGTGAGAGTTCAAAGTTGCGTCTTGCCATTCGTGTACAGTCCCTTTCGCGTCTCGCCCTTCACACTCCTCAGGTTGCACTGTCTAGACGTCTCCGTTGTTGAATTGAACTATGTGATTTTGACACTGTGGTATTAGGCTGGAATCATATCTATGCGCATCGATTTGGATATTTCCGTATGATTTCAGTCACACTTAAATGCGCATCGCGCGTCGACGCATGCAAACGGTTCCGTTCGCATACGTACGGATCCGTTTGCGAACGGGTTGTCTGCGTTCTATGATGACATCGATGTTTTCATCACTAGCTTAAACTCAATTCTATCTTCTGTATACACATGAAAAGACTTTACCTGACTGACTGACGTAGTAGGATGCCGTACGGCATACCGTGCGAGTCGTGAACTTAGTAAGTAATACTTAGGCACTACCGTGTGTGAGCATACTTTAGTATCTATATAAATATAACTCCTAACCCAATTTTGGCAGAGCGTTTATAATTCCGCAAGTGTTTAGCGCGTGAGAGGGTGTTGAGCCTTGGCAATGATTCAAAACCAATACGCCAGTCGCCAAGAGCTTAAATTTATTTTCTAACTGGGCAAATTAACATATAAAATGTTGCTTTAACCGCAACAAAACCTTCAACGTAAAAAGTAGCAAAATAGTTATTTAAGTGACTTAAGAGTCACACGTACGTACTAATGTGGTACTTTATGTTACGTGTGAGAAGTAGGCTATTAATCTTTGAGTATATAACCAACCTATTAATGCATGACGTACAACAAACTCAATAGCACAGCGCAGGTCAGCAGATTGAAAACCAAAAAGTTGACGCGTTCAAATCCGTTGCACGATTATCGTACACACTTCTAACAGAACCTTTACGCTTAGTTGGAGGGAAAAGGGGAATATTAGTCATGTCTAGCACGGCTAAGATTCAGTCAAAAGCTAGTAAGTATTACAATTATAAAGTCTCGGTAAATATCCATTGTGTTATTTATAGGTATGTAACTAATGTTCCACTACATTTGAACTACCTTCCTTATGTTTAATAGCGCCCTTTCCTTCTACGTGCCTCTGGAATAGATACCCTGTAAGCACTCCAACACGTTTGAGTACCTATGCGTTCGCAACCCCTAAAAGCGTATCACGCGAAACGCTGACATTTGCGCTGATGCGCAAAGGTTGTGTAGTATAATGACCGCGTATATAGTGTGAAGGGTGTGATAACTACGGCCTACACTCTGCAAAGTTGCTTTTGCCTATGGCTTCACCGTCGTGAAATTCGAGTTCAGGGTTCCACTCTACCATGTACTAAATGAGCACCTATTTATTTATTTTGTAAATTAACAATGACATCATAATACATAACTAAATTCTAAATTAAAACAACTAAATCCTGAATATCAAAATACTTGTACCTACTTATACTATTCTCATAAACTTGTACTTTCGTGAACTATATCTACTTCCTATTTTTGTACACATAATTATTCAAGTAAATAAAACTATCTTATCGGGATCCTAAAAGCTGGATTATCCGGAGTTACGAGAACCTTACCAATTAGAACTTCTTCTCTGCAACTAATTAATTCATGCTCCTACTAGGTATTTAGTTAATAACAACCTCCATTCTTTTAAAATTTGTTATTAATTGAACCTTCTACCTACTCGATGTAAGTAGGTACATATTGGAGAGGCCAATAAAGTACCTAAAGTTAGGGTAAGGTGAAATGAATGATAGAAAAAGAAATTATCTAAGTACCCATTAATTTAGTAATTAAATTTTATAAAAGACAAAGGAATGGAGCCTTGACTCTTATTAGAGTAGCCTTACACCTGCAAGTTTTATTCACGTAAGTGGCTTTGCAATTTTGCCTCTAGATTTGCTTTATCGTAAGTTAATTGCGTACCTAAAGAGTATTGAGTAAAACTTAAAGGTTAACGCGGCTTAAGTTTAATTTAGCTTAAAGATATACCTAAACGCTATAGGATAATAATTAAACAGCTAATGAAGTAATAAACTGGTTGCTACGTTCCTTAAACGTTTCTCTCTCTACGTCGTAGCTTGTCGTAGACGTAGTAAACGTCTTATAATAATTTAAATTAATTGAATTTAATTAAATTAAGTTAAATTAATTATTTACTTTAATTTAATTTATTTATCATTTGTTTGAAATGTTATTGCAATGAATAAGTTGTTATATGTGATATATTCTAACAAAAAAAAAAAAATTTAACTGTATTTTTAGGTATAAAATCTGAAAACTTCCTTTAACACTGCACAGTAAATCTTGTAAAGAGTAAGAAGATTAATATTCAATTATTCTTGTAACTACCGAACTGTACAAGATTTACTCTGCAGTGCTAAACCTGAAAATATGTAGCAGTGTAGCACTGTAAGCTGCACTCCACCGCCCACCTACCTGCGACACCATCGCCCCGTGCACATCCATAACGACCAGCTGCGCGGACGCGGTGCCGAGGTACACCTGGCTGTCGTCGGGCGTCCAGCAGCCGCACGTGATGCGCGCGTCCAGCGACAGCATCGACGACCAGTAGCGCTGCCCCGCCACCGAGCCCACCAGCACGAAGCCGTCCTGACGTCAAAACATCGTTATTACCCCAAACGGCAAAGCCAAAGGAAGTGTTATGATTATATCTTCTTTTCTTTTAAATATATAAAAGGAAAATGTGACTGACTGGTTGTGATTTTCTCTAGAAAGTACCTATGTAAAAAGAATTTCTTCTTACTAAGTTTAAGGCACTAAGTTTATAAGTAGTTATTTCAACATCTTCCCAACAAGGGGCAAACTTTACCCTCACCATAATAATTTACGCGAAGTGTATTTACTTTCTAAGTGTCAAATTTCTCTGCTCGGCCTAGTTCATAGTGAAACCTTTTAAGCAAATTGAAACGACGGCTCAAGAGGCGTATCACATTAGCGAATAAACTGTGTGCTCAGCAGATGACATAGAAAATCATGTATGTTTAGCAAAAAAAAGACGCATTGCAAAATAATTCAAATTACTTTGCCAAATTTTTTAATCGCTGGACTTACTCAAAATAAGCAGTGATAGCTTAGTGGTTAGGGACGCGGTCTCCTATTTGAGGAGTCGTAGGTTCGAGCCTGGGCAGGCAATTAAATATAACAAGCTTCAACTGTGAAGGAAAACACCGTGAGGAAACCTCTGCACGCCTGAGAGTTCTCCATAATGTGCTCTAAGGTTTGTGAAGTCTGTAAATTTGCACTGGACCCGGGTGGTGGACTATGGCCTTCTTTGAGAGGAGACCTCAGTAGTGAGACGTTAATGGGTTGGTCATGGTCATGACTTATTCAAAATAAAAACATTTTTTATTCAAAATAAAAACATTTCTTATAAACGACAGTTTTATTTGAAATACCTAAATGTCGCGATTTCCGAACGTAACCAAAAAAAAGACTAAGAAAGGAAGGTGCCCTTCTATTGCATCTATTGATTTCCACCTTTATATTTTTGTCGTTAAAAACTATTACCTTTCCTTATTAACACCTATTGGCATAAAAAATTCTCCGCATTTTTCTAAGAATGCACGAACACGTGTAGATACAAGCTTACCTTTTCTGAAATTGGAAATACAAATTGTTTGCGCAGCCAATATGAAGCACAGTCGCTACTCGCGCGCGACGAGGGAACCTACGTAATATCTGTGCTAATATCTAGCAGACATAAAATGAAGGTTCCATTTTCTCACAAGAAGATCACGAATATGTAAATGACGAACTTTATAGCAGATTCCATTTTTGTCTTGTAAAACATAACAGGTCCCATATATTGTACCTACTAATATTGTAGCACAACTACCTACTAATTTATTTGAACTTTTGTTTGATTATTTCATTAGCTTATATTGTGTAGGGAGCAAGAATGGAACCCGAAAAGTCGGTGGTTCAATCCTCTTCTCGTTGCACTATTCTTGTGTCCACTCCTACCACAGAGAGAAATATTCTTCATGTTTAACATCACAAATAAACTGAATAAATAATTTTGGCGTTCATATCGAGTATATACGTAATCCTATCGGGCCTATCGTAAATCGGAAATTTCCGATAACCACGATGTTTTTGAACAACAGGTAAATGGTTTGTTTATTTGTTCTTCTTCGACCACCAAAATGTTAATATATCTATATTAAAAAGAGTTGTCTTTTATACGAACACCAACATTAAAAATCAATCATGAAAGAAGTTTTTGAGGATAAAAGTGAATTGCTTTACTAAGTTTCCAAATACGACGTTTATTACACAGTTTGAAATGAACTAGGTACCTACAGCGTTTTATAAGATAATCTTCAAAAGGAACAATTTCATCTCCAAGCATCTCCAAGTAATAGCTATGACTCGTATAAAAGCTTCAAAATCACGTAGAACTATATGTATGAGTAAATGTTTTATAAGAACGTAGCCGTAAGCTGGATTTTAATTAACCATTTATTCTATCGAAGTAGGTACCTACGTCCCACGTTCTGTAAAGAATTCAATATCAGTGCAATAGAGCTTCGAATATAGCGTTGTAGGTACTACATATAGTATTGTAATAAAGTTATATACAGTCGCAACAGATGTGGATAGAATAGTTTTTTTATTCAAATAACCTTTGGAATGCCGAATATTAAAAACCCGACTAGCCAAAATTACCAAATTAAATAAATTACTAAAATTTGGACACAACATCCATTCTTTATCCATCATATTGATTTAGTTCGGATAAAATGTAGCCTAAGTCACCTGGATTTGGCTTAAATTTGGCACATAGATAGAATATAGACTGGAATAGCACATAGGCTTCTTTTTATCCCGGAAAATAAGAGACTTCTCGCTGGAATCCAAAAAAACCTCAATCCACGCGAACCAAGTCGCGGGCATTATCTAGCGGCTTAGCCGCCCAGTTCAGTTTTCAATTATTCGCAAATACATAATAGGTACCTACGCTTAAGCCGAAGTCCCACTTGTTTAAGCCAGATGGCTCTGATCACCGGGTACCAATTCATCGTTTCCTATGTGAATAATTGAAAGGCTTTGCAACGATGTAAAGCCGTTTTACTCTAAAAGCGTTCATTATAGAAGCTTGAATAATGTTGAAGGTGCGAACTGAAAACTGAAAGGCAACTGTCCGATCTCGACCCAATGTACCTACTCCTAACACAAGCTTCCCGCTTATTTGGAGGGGAGATGGAGAAGAGACTATACACGACTTCGTCTGCGTGACGTTTTAGAGTGACTTGCTACTATCCGCGAGAAGTTATGTCCTCTATCTCCGATAATATTTAGTAGATCTTCATCAAAATTGGACAAAATATTTCTAATAGTTCACAATTTATAATAAAAAAAGAATTACCAAATTCGGTTTAGATTTGACGAAGTTATGGCGCAAAATCAACAAAAACTTTCATCCCCTATCCCGGATAAACCTTATTGTTTATCAGGATAAAAAGTAAGTAGGTATATATTGACCCAGTTTGGCAGTTACCACTATACCAAATTTTATTCAAATCCGTTCAGTAGTTTTTTCGTGATGCGCGCACAGACAGACAAAAAATTCAAAATTGGGCTTAGTGTCGATAATAAAGCATCCCCCGATTAAAATTTTCAAAATATAATTAATGTAATTAATGTCCCGTTACAGTTTTATTATTTAGTATAGATATTATTAGTCACGTTATTAGCTTGGCTAATACTCTTAAAAAATCTCACCTGATAACAAATCAAGGCCATTCTGCCGTCATGAGACCACGAAAAGTGCGTCACAGGCGTGCTGCGGTCGTTGATGAGCTCGATGCTCCACCGCCCCTCGTACTTGATCCACACGAAGATCACCCCAGAGCTATCACACGACGCCAACTTCTGGTACGGCTCGTTCCATTTTACCAGAATCACCTATAAGAATATTCAAATTCAAAATTCAAATTCAAAATTTATTTATTTCATGTAGGCTAAGTTGTAGCTTTTATGACACGTTATAAATTTACCACCGGTTCGGAATGCAGATTCTGCTGAGAAAAGCCGGTAAGAAACTCAGCAGTTGCTCTTTCCAAAAAAAGAATTTTTTTTTACAATGTGTAACAAAACTACTATTTAAAGTTAGATTCCTTGTTGCCGCTAATTCAGGGAAAATACCTGGTAATGGTACTTTTACTATTTCTGAGCGGTGATATTGGTTCCAGGCACCCATCTTTGACTTTTCGAAGTTACGTGCGATTTAAGTGATTACTAATACAACTTGCTTTAACTGTGAAGGGAAACTTCTTGTAGAAACGTGCATACTTGAGAGGTGGTGGCCTGTGTGGTGGAACAATGAATACGACTGACTCAGTCTTAGTATGCTTAATATACATAGAGACCAAAACTGCAATGCCGTAGTAATAATTGGTACATTAAGTATGAATGGTATACTAGATGATGCCCGCGTCTTCGTTCGCGTGGATTAAGGTTTTTTGATTCCAACGGGAACTCTTTAATTTTCCGGGATAAAATGTAGATGTGTTAATCTTGGATGTGGGCTATTTCTATTCCAAACAACCAAATTGTGGCGCGAAGGAGTAACAAACATACACACACATGCAAACTTTCGCCTTCATAATATTAGTGAGATTTTAAAACGTAGAAATTAAGATAAAATCCTACATACACCTACATACACGTGCTGCAAGTTATGAAGCAAAGTAAAAGTAGGTAATGTGTGAATGAGATTAATGAATTCCGTCAGAAATTAATAGCCACAAGGTAACTCATTTCGAAGAACATTAAATATCAACGGGAATTCAAACGCCATATTCATTTTAATTATGCAGAAGCAAAAAAATTATACCTCGCATTTCACAATTTCAGCCTTTCAACACATAAAAGAACGTTAATTACTTTACTTCTCTTTAGAAGACGAACTACTTTTAAAATTTTAAACTTTTTAACGAAATGCTTACGCATTTATCTGCTCAACAGTCAAATAATATATTGAAAAATTGTTATTTTACAATTTTCGTTGTGGCACTCTCAATTAGGCGGTTGGTTAGGTAAAGAGAATTGGTAATCGTTAGGCATAATAGGCCCTAATTGAGTAAAACATCAAAGCAAGATTCCACCCGTACATACATTGCAAGTTAAAGTTAAATAAAAGCTTTTAATAAGTTAATACTTATGTTTTTCTTATTTCTTTTACTGTCTTGTCTCTTTTTTTCATTTTCTGTCTTATCTAAAAATATCGCATCGCGTAACACGCTTCATGGGATTGAAACAAACTGAATATTTTAGTGTCGGATCGCATAAACATGACGTTGTTTACGCAATCAGGTCAATATATATTTATGAATTAATAAAATACAAAATACCTACAGTCCTACATGGCTGCAGGGCGGTAGTTATTGACAGGGGGAGGGTACACTTTCTTGGCTTTGGAAATGCATAATCCACATAATCTAAATATATAAAAGGCAAAGGTGACTGACTGACTGACTGACTGACTGACTGACTGACTGATCTATCAACGCACAGCTCTAACCACTGGACCGATCGAGCTGAAATTTGGCATACAGGTAGCTGTTAGGACGTAGACATCCGCTAAGAAAGGATATTGGAAAATTTCAACCCCAAGAGGGTTAAATAGGGGGTTAAAAAATCGAACCTAACGTGAGCGAAGCCGCGGGTTAAAGCTAGTAAAATTATAACTGTAATGTTTTAACAGCTTGAACGCAGAACCGATTTTGATGTTGAAAACTGATATAAGATACTTTTTATCCCGGAAAATCATATAAATTAGATTTTTGAAAACCTCAATTTACGATGACAATGTCGCAGGAATCTGCTAGTCCCTATTAATACCTATTACAAATGTGAAAATATGTTTGTTTGTTGGTGTGTCCTTCAATCACGCAGCAATAGAATGACGCTTTAACAGGATTTTTCGCATGGGTATAGTTCAGGAACTGGCGACTCATATATGGGAAGGTTTTATCCAGAAATAACAAAGGGTTTCCACGCGATTTTTTAAAAAATCTCATTTTACCCGGACCAAGTCACGAATGAAGTTAGTAGCTAGATAAATAAGAGTTCTTTTTGTTATATTGGAATTGGAAAAGCAAAATAAATGATTTAGCTTTTTCAATTCCAATTAAATTCCAGTGGAATGCACCTTTGAATAAAACTTATATACCTTCGAATAAGTACGTAAAAACTCATAAAGAATATAAACATATTTTGATACTCTCAGTTCTCAGTTGGAACAGCATTCCGAGCTAGTACTAGATTCACTTGACGATTCGAAAACACTTCAAGTATTACTCAAAACTGAATAAGTTTTTCATTAACTTCTTAAGTCGTTAAGTGTAGAAATGTTGTAAAAAGATAATAATTGAAGATGGAAAGATAAGATGAAAAGTTTCTGAGACTGAGGTTTTGTTTAAGTTTGATGCGGCTTTGCGAATTATCTGGCAGTAAGGCGAGGCGAATTCACAAAGTAGAAAAATAAGAAAATATTTTCTCCTTTATAATATGAAGAAACTATTGTTTTCGTTATAAAAAGTCTTGTCGTTTTTTTGTTATACTGGTACAAAAGTAGACAAGACAATACAGGCAAAGTAGTTTTAGTTAAATTTCACATTGTACATTCTTTTTTCTATACTAATAAATTTATTATCATTATCAGATAAAACGTTTTTTTCTTTATAATTGATTGTCCGTCCTTGACTTTGATCTCACCTATTACCATATACCTACTCGTAACAGCAGAAACACGCTAAGCTGGAATTCCAACATGCCATCATTCCTGAATTATAAAGGTAAAAAAGGTTTTTCCTTTAGGTTCAATATTTAACTTATATTATTTATTAAAACCTGTTTTCTTGTATACTTCACCGCCCGCCTACGGTTAGTAAAAGTTCTATTTTATGCACGTTGAGTGTAGACGCCTACACCTACGTCTGCGTCCTCTACGAGCGTAGGACATCGCATTCTACGTCGTTGACCTACGAAGACAAAGTGCGTCCGTAATCTGTGTAGCGTTCTACGAGATCGTCTACGTCACAAACTTGTATGTACATTGTACATACTCTACCACTGCTTGCCGTAACTACACAGTTTTTACAGTCGCGAAGCAGAAGTGGTAATGGACGGTTCATATTAATTGGTGGTCGTTGGGGTTCCAAGGTGCTGGAGTGGCGAACGCGTACCGAAAAGCGCAGTATTAGCAGACCCCCACCAGGTGGATCGACAACATCAGACGAGTCGCAAGAAGCTGTTGGATGCACCACAAGACCAATACATGTGGAAGTGTAAGAGACCTATGTCCAGCTGTGGACGTCCATCAGTTGATAAAGAACAAAAGAATACATTGATATGACGTCGTGACGCCCACAACGCCACGCACTTTGTCCACCACCCATGATCCCTCGACGTGAACGTGACGCCCACCACCCCTCCTGATTTTTCAACTCACATCAGAGCGGTGTCCGCGCAAGTTGTAGTTGGTGCGCAGCGGCAGCTCGTGCGGACGGCGCGCGTGCGACGACGTGAACGTGACGCCCACCACGCCGCGCACGTTCCCCGTGGCCAGCCACCCCTCCTGATAGTAGTTGTTACGGTTCAACTTCCAGCCCTCCTCCTGATGACAATACAAAAAATAAACATAAACAAGGCGACTCCTTTACGAACTGCGCTCATTGTGAGTTCCATTTTTAAGCAAAATCAGATATTCATAATTTTTAAAATGACTAATGTTTTTTTTTTTCATCAAAATGTTACAGTATTTTTGTAAATTCGATTTATTTAACTTCCGATTTCATAAGCTTTCGATGTCATGAACGATTGATGCTATATATTTTCGTTATGATATCATAAGCTATCTACATCGATGGCTATCGATATTAAATAATAGTATTGATGGTAGCGTCACCATGTTTCGTATAAATGTTTGTGCACTAAGACTATTGCATCAGGCTCTCCTTATCTTTAACGGAGATAGGTATAAGCGGAGCAAGTACGCCACGGTTGTATCTCTGTTTATAACCTTGCCACAGCCAAGCATACAAAAATGAAGAAAGGGTAGACAGTTATTTAGTCATCACTCTGACAATTTATGTTTCGCCATTATAGAACAAAGGGTTAGGGTAAAGGGACGGCACATTCCGGAGTTCGGACCCGCTATTTAGCAGATTGTATCCCTGAGCTTCTCGTATTTCTCTTGATTTAACAAAATATGTTATAAGAGCATAACATCCTCCTGCGTCCTGTGAAAACTCAAAATGAAAAGTATATTTGTTTTCTACATATACGTATATTTTATTTTAGTATTCATACGTACTTTGTCTTAATAACCCCATCCATATTGAATATGCAATGGTAACTCTATCTGTTACCGTTTCACGACTAAATTCCAAACGGCATCAAAAAAAATTTATAAGAACATAGCTTGCAAGAACTTTCAAAATACCCAGAATATCACGGAGTGCCCTCGGGATTATATTTAAAAAAAGTCGTACGCATCAGCTAGTTAAACATAAAATATATAGTACATATACATATACCTATCTGTAAAGGTCTCTATAAATAGAATCAAATTCCAGCGGTAAACGGATATACTAACCCATTCGTGCACACACAATTATTTCGCCTACACGCTGAACCAATTCACATTTTTGTTTTCCTGCGGGCTAAGATATTTTCTTGGATATTGGATATCAACAAGCTTCTTCAAGCATCTTAATGTCACATTACACTTAGACCGGTTTTATAGTTTTTAGTCATACACAATCGAAGCGTGCAAAGAATACAAACACACATACATATTCGCATTTATAATCTACTTTTATATAGCAAGGAATTCAGACTAGGTACTGTGGTCTTATGATTGTTATAAATACTTAAATAATAAGGAATACAACTGAATTTGTTCGCATTTCATTTTATTGTAAAAGACGGGTAGCTGTCGTAGCTTCCAGCTACGTCGTAGTAGCCTAGAGACGACAAAAATAGACGGCGAAGTAATCAACATCGTAGAACTTTAGAAGCATCTGCTACTTTACGATGACAAATATCTATCGGACAGCGTCTACTGAATGCTTTTAATACGCTTTAATTGTACGTTTTATAACAGTTCAGCGCAGAATATTTAAATTTTTAGACTTAGCATTTTTAAAAGATTCGAATGGCGCGCGGAATTCAGGAAAAAAATATTTTATTTCATATGATTTTTTGGATTTCTTTGGCTGCATTAACAAGATGTGATTGATTGAAAACTGACAGCTTCTGGTCAGAGTAAGAGTCAATTTGCCAGCATTGTAATGCCTGGTGTAATCTTTTGTATATCTATTTGTTCACAATGAGTAAACTGTATCACAGGCTTTTAAATCGTTCCTCGAAATTGAGTGTGGAAGGAAATGTAACTAAATTGACTTCATAAAAACCTAAATAGATTTTTAATTACTATCATACATTCGGTGTAATACGATGTCCTGGCATATGCGGTACACCGGAGATTGAAGAGAGATTGGCAATTAGCTATATTACGTGTAGATACGCTCTCGCAGACTGGACTTCCGCATGCTGCATCTATACTAAGGTTGGAAATTTCCCGGATATAATTCATTACACAATAATTGATAGGTTTCAACCTGGTTTCAACGCATTGATTAGGGCTTAATTCGAAAAAGTAAATTTTCAATTGAATACGTATTTTTAGGTGATGAAGTAACTGCATCTAACTTGTAATAGTTGTAATACTGCACCTATTTTTCATACATTAATAAATAACAAAAATATCCTTTTTAATTCGATTATAGATATATATGTACCATCCATGAGCCATCTCCTTTGAGATCCTACTATTGGTTTGGTGTTACTTAAATACCCATACCTATTATTTGAAACGCTATTTAAGTGTTCTTATACGTTTGTTTACTTCTACGTCCGTCCATCGTCTGTGCTATTGTGGAAAAAAATCGAATTCTTTTGACAGTTTAAAACGAGCAGAAAACGCAACGTTCGAAGACTCCATACAATCTTGCGAGTCGCTAAGAGCAACCGGCACTAATAGTCGTATTCTGCGGCGATGTTTATAAATAAAAGACGAAGACGAGACGTTGTGTAGGTAGATCATATAACTAGGTACTGAAAAAACAAACCTTCATATATGTCGGCACACGTGATGTTAATTAACATAACACGAAAAATAACGTGATAACGAGAATTCACTCAGCCAAAAGCTCAATTAAAACATCGAGCGTTTGGATTGCGTATAGGTACAATACACAGAGTTCAATTTGAATATAAAATGTGTTAAATAGACTGCCGTATTTATTTAACGGAGCGTATTTATTTTATGAAACTACTAGCTGATGCCCGCAACTTTGTCCGCGTGGATTAAGGTTTTTAAATTCCCCTAGGAACTTTTTAATTTTCCAGGATAAAGCCTATGTGTTAGTCCTGGGTATGAGCTATCTCCAATCCTCCAAACCAAATCGGTTCATTCGTTGTGGCGTAAAGGAGTAACAAACACACACACACACAAACTTTCGGCTCTATAATATTAGTGTGATAATAGGTATCAGTAGGAACCATGCTACGAACCTACGAAATATTATCTAGGTAGCTACCTTTATTTTTTATTTATTGTACTACTATTATAAAGAGGAAAGATTTGTATTTTTGTGTGCATGTTTGTAACGAATTGGCTCAAAAAGTACTGTATCGATTTGGCTGAAATTTAAACTGGAGATAGACTATACCTTGGATTAAAACATAGGCTACTTTTTATCCCGAAAAAATTATAGTTCCCGTGGGAATCCAAAAAAACCTCAATCTATGCGTACGAAGTCGCGGATATCAGCTAGTTTTTTTATAATTTTACATTGTTAGAAATCTAGTGGTTCGAGGAATTCCAATCCGATATAATAGATGTTTATTATAAAACTATAGAAAGAAAAATATAATCACTCCTCTGTACCATATTCGCATCAGTTGGTAGTAGGTACTTAGGTATCGAACAAAAATTTCGAATAAATAACTACAAACCATTCTACCCAGTTGAGCGTAAACAAATTTCACCAAGGCCAGCTCTTCACTCGAATATTCCATCACAAATATCAGGTTTGTATCTGTACTTCAACTTGTACTATATATTTTTAAGTATCGTGTTCAACTTGTGTTATACATAGGTTCTGCTCAAGCTGTAACGTTATACATAATATGTACGTTGACGTAACGATATATGTACCTGGTCGGTTTTTGAAATTTTCTATTTAAAATTTAATTATATTGCTAAAGTCCTTACGTAAGCAGGTATGTGATAGAAATATATACCTAGTAGTATCGCAATCTTATGTAACAATATTTTATTATATGTAACAAGTACGTAACTACCCCGGTGTCAAACATTAATCTTCAAAGGAACGTCACAGTTTTACCTAGAAACGAGAACAAGCTTTTCAGGTTACGTAACATCAATATGCCACAGTTTCATTAGAGCACACTGGCACATCTTTGATAATAATCTGACATGTATGTATGTTAATGTAATAATTTTTTCTGGCATACATTCAAACGTACTTACGACCTCTCTCTCTCTGTATTATCATTCTCATTTAATGAGGGTCGCGATCCTTGGCGCTGATCACCTCCTCACGCACAATGTTCTTCCACTTATGTAGATCTATCCCCGGGATTGTGTAGAGCATCGTGGAGGGACGTATTTTTTTTTTTAATATATAGACTAGCGCTTGATTGCGATCTCACCTGATGGTAAGTAAAGATGCAGCGTAAGATGGTGCGCGCTTGCCTAGAAGATGCCAATTAACTCTTGATTTTAACATTATAGTTAGTTGGAAAAGCGAAAGCCGGAAGGGCATTCCAAATTAAATGAAGCGAGAGCAGTGCTGACCTGATCGGAACTACGCATAGGACAAAGCCCTGTTGCTTCCCTTCCTTCTTACCCGTGACCAACGTGTCCAATATAGTCCAAGGCATGTCCTAGAAAGAGACCAAGGCTCGCTTGAGTCATGTGGTCGACGGACAGATGTTATTTTTTAACCCTTGCAGGGTACATTTTACCGTCGGTCCTAATAATAATAATATTAATATATAAAAAATAATGCATTGGTAAATAATAAATATGCTGTCCAATTTAGTTCTATAGTTGCTATAGTTCTTTTAATTCACGGAGGCACGTGGCTCATGGTTGTGTGTGTGTCGTACTGTATAAGTGTGAGCGAGAGCTTGCTCTCGCCTGACCGATACCACCTAGGCTCCTGATAGGCACGCAAACTTACGTAATGTGCATGTACACGACGTAACCACAAGTAAAGCGCCCGTAACTTCGTGAGATAAACATGCTTTTTTTTGACCGTACTGAATTCGGTCACGGCGGCCAACCTACTCAGATTAGCCATCTGCGCGGCAGATATTATAGTGCACAAGTATGTGCGCAAATACAGGTGTACTCTCCATTGGAACCGAGAAGTGCGGAAGAAATACAAGACATATCAATGTCTCTATGCTGTGAACAACTATCAACTGATAAAAATGAAGAAAACCTTTTTTATTAAAATATTGGAATTCCTTAGACATTAATTTTTTATAGTAGTTAATCATACATATTTACTCCTAAGTAATCGTTGAATGAATATGAATTATGATGTAGCTAGGGACTCGACCGGAGTAGGTACAATTTTACAATGGAGTACAAATGGAGTACGCATTAAAACCCTACGAAGGATATAATATTGCAATTTGTAAGGAATGCAAATAGAAAAGGGCTAAGCTTTCTAAATGACGGTCTTCGGTCTAAGCGAGTTCAAAGCCTCCTTAAGCCGGCTTCACACGACACATTACACCGTTAACAGTTACACATAGACAATGGTTCACGTATTGTAACAAGATTGTAACATAACACAAGGTTTGTAAATTTATATCATTCAGTTAATATTATATCTATTGCTAGCTTTTGCTCGCAACTTTGCTCACATGATTTTTCAAACCCGTAATTTACCCCCTTAGGGGATGGGATTTCACAGACGGGTAAAGTTGTTATACTATTTTTAAACCGACTTCCAAAAAAAATTATAATATAATAATGTCCATGCACCAACCACCTACAGAGATGACAGATACTCGTATTTACGAATTAGGTACTAGACGATGCCCGCCACTTCGTCTGCGTAAATTAAGGTTTTTTGAATCCCGCAGGGACATAGTCCCTGCGGGATGTATGTGTATGCAGCCTATGTCTTAATCCATCCAATCTATCTCCATTCCAAATTTCAGCCAAAACCGTCCAGTATTTTTTGAGTGAAACTGAAAGGGTAGGTAACAAACATACATACACACATATTATAAACTTTTACCTTTATAACATTATAGTGTGATTACAATCCCTACAAGACACTGCCGAATATTGTTTTCAAAGGACAACTTAAGAACTTACACCTAGTAGGTAAGTAAATTACCTATTGTTATAAATAAAATACTAAGTAGAAGGTTGATTGACTAAACTCACATAATTTTCTATAATAGACGTCGCGTCGGTTAAATACCTTCCCTAAAAATTAATTGTATTAACATCATAAAATAATGTGAAAGTGGGTTTAGCCTTCAATCACGCCGCAACAGGGTTACGAATCGACGTGATTTTTTGCATGGGTATAGTTAAGGAACTGGCGTGTTATAGGCTACTCCCAGAAAAATCAGAGTTCCCACAGGATTTTAAAAACTAAAACCACGCGGACGAAGTCGCGGGCAAAAGCTAGTAAGAACATAAAGTTAAATTAGCATTGGAACAGGGCTTAAAAACGAAATTAAACTATAAAAGAAGGCGTTTAGATAACTTCCTTAAGAATTAAGCAAGCATAATTTTTCTACCTATGTACGTTACAGGTAAGTTATCAGGTATTCTATAAATATCTTGGGTCCTCGGACGAACTCACCTCTGGCAACTCGTCGGGAACTTTGCCCATCCACGACAGCGACAGGATCGTGCAGTCGCATTTTGCGTTTACGTTCCTTTCAAAATGTAAATGCATGCTTATGAAACACTGAAAATTTTTGTCACTCCAACAGTGAACCGCGCGCGATTTCCACGTCAGTCACCACACACCGCTTTATCATTTTACCGAGCGCTTCATGTTAAAAGCAAGATCAAATGTTAAGGGATGAGTTGTATCGCTCGCTCGGCTCGCGTGACAGAGGGTGACAGGCTGCCTGGCTTTTCCAAGGGCTGTAGCGCGCAGATATTGATTGCGCGCTGCGAACCGCGCACCGCGGCCTCTGTGCTTAGTTAGCGCTAACTGGGAAAAGTGGGAAAACTCGGAAACGCGCGGAATTGGCGCCAAGGTTAAATAGCCGAAGTGGCCTTTGTTGCGCCTTTTTAAATGTAGGCAACGTAAGTAACTTTAATTGTTTAAGTGAGTTGCAAATTGCTCTTCTATGAAAAGGTTGTTGCATTTTTTAACTAGGTATGTGTTTTTATTGTTGGTAAATTTAATTACCTAACTTGTATTGATTTTGCATTAGGTAGGTATTCAATAAATATGTACTGTAGATGCATCTATTCAAAATCTTATTTAGAGGCAAAGTTGACAAAGGAAACTTTAGTTACCTACTTATCAGTCACATATATTATAAGGGCGTTATTTTAAGAGTGGTCAGAGTCCACTGAGGCCACAACTTTTATGGAACCGTTGAAAAAATTTCTAACTGTAGACAAAAATTTTGGTGAGATGTTAAAGAAAAATAAAAATTTATTTTAAGATTAAAGCACAATCTCGAACACAGATACACAGATCAAATTTTATCGAACAAATTGAACAT
Organism: Hipparchia sbordonii; assembly: GCA_038048805.1. Taxonomy (NCBI): domain Eukaryota; kingdom Metazoa; phylum Arthropoda; class Insecta; order Lepidoptera; family Nymphalidae; genus Hipparchia; species Hipparchia sbordonii. The sequence continues at coordinate 10,348,375 of CM076104.1, read as the reverse complement.
TTTGCGAATTGATCATTCGTTTGTCAAAAAAATTGGAAATATTTTTTGAAATCGCCTTAACGACCGCTTTTAAAATAATAGCACGTATAAGTAATTGAAATTCCTTGTTACGGTTCTAAAGGTATAATAGTAATTAATTCATGCACTATCTGCCTAACTACCTTAAAGTGAGATCGATGGTGGATGTAACCTTCATTAAATTAATTAGGCGGTAGGTAACAGAAGATCGCAGCAAGTCAAGGACCTACCTACCGAATCTTATATCTATACTTACTTTCCGTAAATTAACTTAGTTAAGTAATTAACAAAGTAATCTTTCTAAGATGTTACTTTTAGTAACTAATTCCAGTTGGGAAAGGTCCTTGTTTAGGGTCAGCGCAGACTGAACGTAGAAGTTACCGAGTTTAATTGAACAGTTATGAATATCGCTCAAACCTTGCATACAAATGAGAACAAATCCGCTATGCTCGAGCACTTTTACGTTCGGTCTACTGTGTGACCTTTATGAAAATCATCTGTCCTGCTGATGATTTTGATAAAGGTCATTTCATTTGAGAAAGAAAAATGCTTTAGATAAAGGAATACCAAAAATACATTATATTTCGAAGATTCAGCAAAATATCACAGACAATTTAAGGACTTATACAATTTCATTATCATTATTAAATTACATTATCATAAAAATTAAAGGTATATTTCTTCCATAGAGCCCCAAGTGTAGCCAGTTTTAACTTTAACCGGTAGCGGCACGTTTAAATTCACAGTGCCCTCCATTAACTTTTTAATAGTATAAATAAACGTATTTTTCTTTGACTCAATAACTTCATAGATGAGTTCATCGTGCATTTGTAGAATCAAGCGGGGTTTGTCTACCTCGGAGTTTGTGTTAGTGTCTATGGCACACATTGCAGCCTTTGCTATGTCAGCTGCTGAGCCTTGAATGGTTGTGTTCACTGCTTGCCTCTCAGCTGTACCTATAAACAATTTAATTCTAAATTAATTAAGTAATAGGTAATCAAGGTAAAGATCAAACATTCCTTTGTGACGCGTAATGTTAATTACCTACATTAAACACCCGAATCTCAATTATCAAACTCTCATGCCTCTGTATAACAAAAACATGGTTTCACATGTTCATTAAAATTTACTACCACGCTGGCCAAGAGCGGATTGGCAGACTTTTTGAGAAAATTACGGAAAACTCATACAGGTTTTCCTTTATCGTTCAAGCAAGTGATATTTAATTGCTCAAACGCTCATAACTCCAAAACAGAAGAGAAAGGAATTACACCTAAATCGGATGGAAACTCTTAACTGTGCATATAATAGCTGGTCCACACGGTGCAAACAAGCAAGCAAGAGTGAATAGGCATCTTCTAGGCAAGCGCGTATCATCTTAGGCTGCATCTTCACTTACCATCAGGTGAGATCGCAGTCAAGCGCTAGTCTATATATTTAAAAAAAAAAAAAAGCTTGCGCAAACTGTTTGTACGAGCAAAAGTTTGTGCGAACGGGACGTGAAATTTAAGTTTACACGTACCGTTTGCACAAATTTTGCCCATATAAACGTACGAGCTTTTTTTTTAACGTGTGGGCATGTGGATAACTTGAACAACGAATAGGCTCGGCCATATTGAATTATTATTATTAGTGGCGTCACAGTTGCTCCAGAATCAAAATAACAATAACCATTCTTGATACAGAATCAAAACTTACTTCTTATGGACGCAATGTTGCTATTTATATCCGGCAAATATCTTCTGCGTCTCATCAATGTCTCCACGTATCCATTCTTCCTGCATTCGTCAATAACGCTCTGAGTGAAAGTCTTGATCGCTGGATAGGTTTTGTAAAATGTGTCCATGAACATAGCAGCTTCTATCTCATCGACGTCGAGATGTTGAGCCAACGTTCTGTTTCCCATTCCGTAAAGAATACCGTAGCAAAGTTGTTTTGCCTTTTGACGCAGGTCGTCGTCAACCTAAAGAATTGCGGACATTGATATTCAAATTAACTGAAATTGTTAGGTAGGTACATCTAAAACTTTAATTCTTGTACATACACTTCATTTTGGCTTAAAAGGAATAGCCAATAAAGAATCATTTATGGTGTCACGATTATCATATTCTTTAACGTTCTATGCCGTTTAATACTGGTTATTTTCGATTCATAACTATTGAGAAGTCAAATACTTTTAAAAGCTTCTAGCTGCTACTTTATAAGTAACGTCGTAGTTTTCGTGTTTCGTGTAGGCTAAATAAAAAGGTAGTTATTTCTACAGTAAAAACATGATTAGTGAATTTATTTAGATGCAATTAAAAGAAGTAAACATGTTTATTAAAGTAGGTTACATTCATTACATTTACAGTCGAGATTATTACACAATTTCCTATTTCATGAATTTCACGATGAAAATGTTTCATGGAAGCAATTAGCTTTGCATCCAGCTGTCCACAAAGCTACAGATAATGTAATAGGTAATTATTGCATTAATTACGTATTGATAAAGCTACATATTTATAATTGTAACACTATTTGTTTTGAAAAAAGTAACTGCTGGGATCCTTGCCAGCACATCTCAACAGAATCTGCTTTCTGAACTGGACATAAGAACAACACGTTGGACTAAAAAAAATTGAATTTGAATTACCTGCTCTTCTGGAACGCCGCTCCACGATGCCGCAATAGACTTGAAAACGTCAACATTAGATCTCATAATCCTAGTTAGAACCGCATCCTTGCAATAGTGAGTCAAAATCCTCATCTCGAGTTGGCAATAATCAGCAGACACGAAAACATAGCCCGGTGACGCTTTGAAAATGTTTCTACAATTGAACTCTATTACGTCCTCACAAGGTACATTGTCGTCTGTCGCTGTGAGGTATCTAAGAGGAATGGTAAACGTTCGTGGAACATTTTGGAGGTTCGGCTCGTGCATACTAATTCGTCCGGTGCAAGTGAACATAGTGTAGGAGGGATTTATCCTGCAAATCAGATCATTTATTCATAGATGCATCTTCTGCGGCGTTTCTCTGCATTAGGTTTATTTATGTATATTATTATGAATTTACCTAGCATTTGCTATTTATTTAATCAAATCTCTCGTTAGAAGCAGCATTGTTTTATTTTTAAAATCCCCACTTTTTTAAGGTTAACAGGTAAAATTGCTTTATAATCAAATGGAGTCTTTTAAGCTTTTATTTAATAAATAGGCAGAAGACCTCCCTTATAATTCTGATCTGGCGTATGTAGTAAGGCTTTAGCCGTGGCTAGTGACCTATACCGGCTAAGAAGTGCCGCCAAGAGCTTTAGTTTTCCTATACGAGGGCATGTAGGTAAAAACCGATAAGGGGTATGGGTTTCATTTACACAGCCATACAGCTTCCCAGTTAGTCCAAACCATCTCAGCTTCTGTATCTTCACTTATCGAATAAAAACCTAAACCGTCGTTGCTTGGACTCAGTGTTGTTATTTCAACATTTTAAAGTGACAAGGTTAGTAGGATGTGTGAGAATGCGTAACGAGTTATGTAAATATCCGTTCATTTCCATAACATTATCTAACCCCTTTCCAACAGCGTTAAGATGAATAAGGTATGAAAATGAAGCAATCCGCACTGCGCATCCTCGCAAATCTCAGGTGCAAAGCCAGTCTTCAGGTATAAATATGAAATTAGACACCCAAACACCGTTCAAGCCGTTATAAATCAATAAGCTGTTATAAAGCAATCGGAACCACGCAAGCAGAACCGAGCGCGAAAGTTCTCTTCGACATATCATCAAATCCTGCAGGTTGGCGGAATGATTGCTATTTTAGTAATTATTTTTTATATTAACAAAAAGGTGTTGCGTCTTTAATCCATACAAATTCAATTGAAGTGTCCAGGTTTTTAAAATGTGTCTGTTTGTACAGGCTTATCTTCAAAAGGGGCTTATCAATTTTAAAGAAGTATACGGATACGCTTTTTTCTCGGAAAAATCAAGGAGTTTCCTTGAGAGTTCATTATTAATACTACTCGGACATCGAATAGCTATGTCATATTATACAACTAGCGTTTCTTCGTTGAGCATGAAAGCAAGAAAGAGCGATTTTTTGTGCATGCATATACTGTAACTTCAATCTAAAACGGTCCACTAAAACTGGAGGTACAGCAAGGACCCACAAAGCCATAGCCAAGGAAGCCCTAGTACACGTTTATAAATACAAACCTGTTGTCTGCACTGTAGTTGAACGCTCGCTCGGTGAGCGGGTACAGAGTTTTGGTGAGTATGGAGTTGAGCTTCCTCCAGTATATCACGAAACTGGCCATGGCACTGTTGTGCGCGCTCAGAACGCTCTTCTTAGTGCTTACTTTACGGCCTTTGTATATTCCCAAGGCCTGCAATAAGGGAGTCTTAAGAGATACATATATTCGCATTTAATCACGCACGATCAACCCCGCTATTATTTACTTTACTTTAATATAAGAGTACATCTGATTAACGTGAAGCCTACATGACACGATGACTGCCCAATCGGCTTAGTTTGAAAAAAATATAAGTCCGATACCCAGGAAAGAAGGCCATTCCAATATTTTAGATTTATTTTATGGTTTAATGACATAACCATATTAATTATGTATACTAAAACGGGTTCGCAAACTTGGAAGGTTGTTATCGATATTTTAACACTCCAGGCGCTCAGTTTATATCTTATGTATACTGATTTCTGATAATAATAGGTATGGCAGCGGCATCGAATATCGATATCAGATCACTTTCAAAAATTAGTTTGTGATTTAAAAGGTTACAATATTAATTTCATACCTTAGCCACATCTTTGGATGAGTTGAAGTTGAAGTGATATCCACATAACTTGAAAGCCTTCTTTTGAAGGACATCCTGTGAATTTTTCACATCAATCAGAAGTTGAGACGCGAGATTTTTATCCACGTTGATACCGTAATACTCGCAGTTTCCTAGTATCTTTGCGATTCGAGTCTCCGTATCTATAATTACATCTTAAATCTTTATATCCTTTTAACAAGGTATTTTTAAAGTTTTTTCATATTAAAATATTTAAGTTTAGTTTACATCGTACAAAATAGACACACAAACACACTTACGCACACGCATCCACGTGAACACACGTTGTGAATATCTTAAATGTTTTTATTTTTACTTTCACTTCTGAAAACTAGCCTTAATTAACAATCATACTGTATTTTGAATTTTCTGTTCCTTCCGAAAGAAATTCTCTGAATGATAATGGAAACTGTGTCAAAGTATGTTGCATAGTTGAAAACTAAAAACTCAAATAGACAGACGCGGATAGTGACGTTGTTATATATTACTAGCGGACCCGACATTATATATTATTTAAGAGAAAAGATATGATTCTACTAACCTAGAGCTTCTTTTAAACACTGATATTTGGTCACCAACTTCGTACTCTGTTTTTCTGCGACGGCCCAAACACACCAAGCCTTTAAACAAGCTATTTCATACTTGTCTAAATCATTGTAATTTTTCTTTTTATCGCCAACAATTATTTGACTATTAAGTAAATCAACATCGCAGTACTTTTTCGTCTTAAAAATAAATAAAATAGTTAATACAAAAGTTTACTAAACAAATAAAAATTAATATAGTTAGTAGAATTTCAACTTACTAGGTCAGTGATTTTGGAAATTCCCTCATCGCTATCTAGTAACCATTCTGCCAATATTATATCAGTACAATTTGATAATACGTCTTTTCCAAGCCATTTCTTAATTTGTACATAATTTGTCTTTGTGCATAACATCTTAAATTTAAAAGATTCATTGGAAAATATTCGAGCTATCTTAAATTTTACTGCTGGCAAAAGCTTTTCTAATGATGTTAAATCCAAGTATATGCATAAATTGAGTTTTAGACACAATGCTATCCCTTTTATTGGCAACTCTTCTTTTTTATCTATTTGTTGTTCAGAAGAAACAATAGATTTCTTAAATATTACATTACTCCCAATAATTGCACTAGACTTTTGTGAGTCAAAACTAGTATCCAATATAATAGAACTAACTGTGGCATTAGCGATGTTCGTAAAGTTTGTAATTACATCGTTTTCTCGTAAAACATAACAGTTTACACAATTATTCGGAAATTTGAGAGTAAAATTCTTTGACTTTGAAGATTTTAAACTAAATTCATCTCCCATACCAATCTCCAAATGAAGGTGGGATGATTTAGATTTTTTCATCAAAGTTTGTGAATTGTCTTTATTGAAGTACGAGCGACGTTTAAGAGGACTTATAAAACTTTTCTTAAGCTTTGGTTCTTTAAAGTCTTGTGTGTTTACTATTTCATATTCATGAGATTTGTTCATATTAATATGATTAATTTCTTTATCATCATTCTCATCGTCATAGACTAATTTAATGTCTTCATCTTCATCAACTTTTATTTTAGACACTTGGAAACCATTCATTATTGATTTCGAATTAACATCAATGTGATCTATATTTGTTTGAACGATTTTAACTGAAGCGTCTACTTGTATTACTTTATTTTCGACCGAGGTGTCCACTATTAAATCGAAAGATTCTTCGAATATGCTTGAGTTATCACCATCGGAAGAAAATAAACTAATATCTTTAGTAGAAGATTTCGAAGTAAAATTATGTTTGATGTCTGCTTTTAGAGCTTGGGGACCATCCATAATAATATTATCTTCGCCAAAACTAATGTTCGGTGAAAAAATGTTATCCGATGTACGAAGTTTAGTTATGTTATCCAAAACATTTTCAGTTAAATTTAGTGATTCCCACATAAGATCTTCTTTGATAGGCACAAATACAGATTTGGCAATACAATCTTTTACTTTATGACTGTCATTTTTTTTTATAGTCATATCATTACGAATTATTTTAGAGCCGTCACTTTTAGCTGTATTCACTTCAGTAATGTTGTCTTTACTAGTGTGTAACGTAATAATGTTATTCCTACCGCAGTTTTCATTGGCACAATTAACAGAAATTTCATTCTTACAGCCAAATTCATTATTTCTGCCTTCTTGGTTTGACTGCTGTTCCTCTTTAATTTGGATTTCAATGTTTTTGGTTTCCAAATGATGTTGGAATTCTTCTTTCATATCTTTTTGTATTAGGACATTTTTTTTATTTGAATCAGTAGTACTAGAGGAGTTTTCCAACGAACCTAAATCTGCCCATTTGATTTCTGATACACCAATTTCATTTATTAAATATTTTCTTGCCTCTAAGATAAGATTTTCTGCTGCCTCTCTAGCTGTCATGCCACAGCACCCAGTAATCCAAATATTTTTAATTTTATTTCTTTTCCTAACATCAATGTGGTCATCTCCTTCCCTTTCCTTTTCACTTTGGAAAGGCATAGATTTATGAAGTGTATTTTCAATTACATTCACATCTGCTGAGGCTACACTAGAAATAGTTTCAAAACCAGCATCAAATAAAGTTCTTGCCCTGACACCATTCAAAGAGGTTAGTTTCATTAACTCTAATAATTCAGAATGAATTCCAAATTGAAGGCGATCTTGAAACTGTGATATAAGAGTTTCCATATTCTTCCAGCCTAGTTGATGACAAAAAGCTGTGACCATTCCTAAAGAAATGTATAATATAAAATAATCTATGTAAATGCCGCGAGCAAAAGCTAGTAAAATATATAACGAATTATCATCTTATAAATTATTTGTATAATACAAATTAATTATTACATGATTCTTAGTTACCTGCAAAGGTTGCTGATGATTGCTGTAGGCCTTGTAAAAAACCTCGCGCACATTGGAATTTAGAAGCAACTACTGATAAAGGAACTTCATTTACTAAGTCTTGTAAAGCTAATGCTGTGTAAAACCTGCAAACAAAAACCAATGATAAGATATCATTTTTGCATGATACATTAAATTAATTTTTTTAATACATAATATAAGCACAGGTCAACCTTTTATGGATACTCAATTTATTTTGACTAGTATTCGATTTATTGGCATTCCTTACGCATCGAATAATAAAGCTTTCTTGTACTCCTACAAGCTCTCCAACCCTTTTCATTGCAGCTGTTAAAGATTCCCATAGTGTCAGTAGATGTAACCAGTCTATATCATTCCATTGATTACTAACACTGTATGGTGTTACCAAGTATATCAAATGAAGATCTGTTTCAAGCACTAAACATTGACGAGCTTTTTGTATTTCACAAAACAGTGACAGCCCATCATTTGGTGCCATGGATGATGAAAGACATGCTTTTCCCAATGATGTTGCAACATATCTATTTTCATCAGCTTCCATTTGAATTCTTACTAGTTCAAAATTAATAAGTTCTTTCAAAGTATCTTCTAGTAAATCATTTTGGGATGGAGAAATGCATTCTTGAGCACAGAGCAGAGTACATTTAGTATACAAGTTCAAGTCTGATTTGGTGCAAACATCTTGGCTTGCAATAATTTCTAGAATGGCCCTCATAAATTTATCTTTGCTTTCAATGCAACTTTGTACTGGATCCAAAGTACCCATCATTAACTCAAATCCAATTTTCTGTTCAGCTGCAGTACAGATTAGAACACTTTCACCTTTTGTGTCCTTACCCATACGCCCAGCCCTTCCAACCATTTGCTTGTATGTTAAAATATTAATCGGTTGCTTTTGAAATACAGGGGATCTAATAATTACTTTCCGTGCAGGTAAATTTACTCCAGAACTCAGCGTGGATGTAGCAATTAATACCCTTATGGCACCAGATTTAAATGCTCCTTCGATAATGTCTCTCTCATCAAATGTAAGCCCTGCATGATGATACGCAACACCAAATGAAATAACATTTTTCAATATTTGATCCAAGCCTACAGGACAATTCTTTAATTGTTCTAGAACTTCCAAAATATTCTTTGAGTTTAACTGCTCTCTTAGAATTGTTCCTTGTTCATTATCTGTACATCCTAACTTGTAAAATGAGGTTGCAATACTCTGTGCCAAGTTTTCACACCTATTCTTAGTCATACAAAATATTAAGATTGAACACCCTTCTTTAAGTGTATCTAAGCAAAGTGATAGAACATAATCACATTCAATTCCGATATTTGGTTTATTAAGTAAGCCAGTATATATCCCATTTTTATCATAGTATTTGTTTCCAACTAAACAATATTCATTTAATGGTATTGGTCGGAATTCAGTAATGTAAAGTTCAGCTTTTAGCCAGTTTGCTAAGACTTCCAAATTTGGTAATGTAGCTGACATACCCACTATTTGTATTTTGATATCCAATTTTGATGAAATATATTTCACTTTTGTTAAAAGAAGCTCCAAAATGTAACCACGGTGGGGATCTCCAAGCAAATGTAATTCGTCTACAATTACTGCACCTAATTCTGATATATTACCTTCATCTAGAAGTTTATTGACTAAGCTATTTGCCTTTTCAATTGTACAAATGGCTATGTGAACAGCTTGTAAGCCTCCCGGAGGGGACTGGGAGCCCATGAAACCCTCGACCCTGACACCAGAGCTGCTTAAGATATCTTGCAAATAAAACATTTTCTCTCTGACTATAGATACAAAAGGCAAAATAATAATAACCTTTTTCTGTCGTTCCAAAACTGTCTTAATTGACAATATCTCTGCGACCAGAGTTTTGCCTGCAGAGGTAGGCGCTGAATAAACAAGATTCTGATATTCTAGAAGAACTTTTGATTTACCAAGACAATCCACTTGCCAGTCAAACATTTCCGTGATTCCTTTTTTTTCATATTTGTTTGCTATTTCACATGGTAAACCCCAGTTTTTTAAATTCTTATTAAATGCCCTATTTTCGCATTTTATCTGTGTTAATAATTCAACAATACATGAACTGTTTGGCTTTTCAAAAGTTGTTTGTGAAAGGCTGTTTTCTCTTTTCGACAGTAGGAACTTTTGTTTTTGGGTTAATCGTTTAGGCTCTGACTGAACACAATCTTTAACATAAGATAAGGAGCTCTGAATAGCAAAGGTATTATCAAAACACTCAGCAAGAAAAGAAACATTTTCTGTTAGTTGATGCAAATCAATTTCATCTCTTTCCTCCATTACCATTTTCACGAAACTTCATAATCATAAAATAATAACTTTGTTCAATATAAAAAGCTATCTTTTCAAACAATAAAATGAAAAATAAATTAATTAAATAAATCATAAAAGTGTATGAACTAAACTTTAAACTTAACGCACGCACTGGTTGACAGTTGACTGGTTGACATCTGACATAAAATGTATAAATGCCATGACATTGACATTTCATAAATGATCATAGACTAAATAAATAGGTAGCTACCAAAATGCAGTACCTTTGTACCTAATCAAGAGGTTTCCAACTTTCTCAAGATACCTAGTATTACCTACATCACACCTACATAGCAACTTCTAAATGACCGCTAGTATGTAATAGTATTTTCAACACACTTGCTCATAAAGTGGCTCCCGGTTCACCGCAACTAGGCACACAATGACACCTCTAACTCAAACTGTGACTTTTGATTACTATTATTCACAATGTGAGTTAAAGAAATTTTTTTTTTAATTTTATTGGGTGAGTTGCTGTGTTCTTAAAAAGTTTCTATTACAAAAAAGATCTTGTTCAATAATTTATAAAAATATCGTGTTAAATTAATGTACCTGAGCAAGCAATCATTTCATACAACTCCGTATTTAAATAGATAATTTCAACATGTACGTGTTTAATAAATAAAACTGTCAGTAACTTTTGTTTTTTTTTTGTAATAAAGAAAACTCGAAATCCCCATTTTGTACGTGGCTATAAGAGAAATGACAAAAAAAAAGAAACCTCATTCTTTAGTCTATGGCCATTAAAGGTTTCGGAAAACTGATTAAATCAAATAAACACCTGAATAGGCTGTATGGTCGTCGATCTTTGCCTGCCCTCAAGAGCATCTCAAGAGGGCGAACAAAAGAACAACATTAATTTTTCCCGCCATTGCGAAAAAATTTTCACAACTCGTTTTTACTGTTTTGTACCATAATGTACTATTTAAGTGTTATTTTCTTCACAAGTGTGTTGAAAAACGTCGTATGATACACGTGTATATTGATGATTACCGTCCTCGGCTACCTTAAGACCCTCACCTGACGGCTCGGGTCTCAATAGCGCCTCAGCGGTAATCACCAACTTTGACACTTGTACCATAATGTACTATAATCACTCAGCTCTAAGTATACTACGCGTTTTTATTATGAAAACAGGATGCAGTATGCGCACTTAACTCACAAACATCTCTTTATGTCTGTGACTTAACTAAAACGTAGATACCTTACTTCATTACATGGTATCGTATGCAACAGTAGGTACCCATCTACTACCCTACCTATAAAATCTGTGCTGAACAGCGATCACAAATCTTACATCTGGGGCCCAAGTCTGCTATTGCAATTGTAGTTACATTGCCTATCAATGACATCCCAATTGTTACTTTTAGCAATTTTGGTAGTCTACTAATTCAATGGCGTCACAATTTTTTTCCGATGGTTTACCACTGACACATTTAGCTTTGAATCTAGCTTAAATAAACCTTTTTAATATGTAGTTTTTTTTTAAACTCATTTCGGCAAACGCTTTTTAAGCTAATAGCAATACCGAGGTATGCAAAGAGAATGTAATCACTCCGTTTTAGAGGTATGATTGAATTACAATCCAATTATAAGAAATCAAACGACCATTGTGAATTTAGTAGACTACGAAATTTTGGACCAATGATAATTGTATTGTAATTGTATTGCGGATCAATGACAATGACATGTAAAATAGCAGACTTGGGGCCCAGAATAGGTTGTGTGGGTTGTATCTTTGCCTGCTCCGCAAAGGGTCGATGGAAGAACAACAACCTACCCACAGATTACTACTATAGTATGTACCTACTATAGACACTCTACTACCTATTCAAAATTCAATTGGAAAATGCGTAGCTTGCAGCTTTATTATATTTTATTAGAACTTAGAAACAATGAATATAATGCTGTGTCTACATTATCGTGCGATAATTCGTGTCGCGCGGTCGCGATAAAACCGTTATTACTCGATGTTCTTTGTCAGACATCAGTGGTAACAAACCGTTATGTTGGACAAAAGGATGAATTATAACGCGATTTACTACCGCTTTTCGCAACAATGCAAATTACTATCGCTGTGTCTCGATAATGAAGTCGCAGTATTAGAACAAATAATCATTTTTATAATATTAATTTATATATTTATGGATTTCTAGATAACAAGACTCCATTATGACAAGGACGTAAATGTTAATATCACAGCGCTATAAGATCAAAATTCAAGCATTTCACATTCTTTAACTACGTGTTAACAAATACAGTATCATAAAACAATCTCCGTTGCAGTAGCTTCCTTTCCCTCAGTTAGTGCGCGCGACTCGTGAATAAATGTCGCATAAGTGACTCCCTGAAAAGTGAAAACCATGATCATATTACACACAGAAAAAAAAAATTATATAAAAGCTATTATATAACTGGACACTATCATATCGCATATGGAATCACAAATAGCGGATTAACATAATAATTATTTTTATTTAATATTTAACCTCTGCATACTATAGTTATATTTTCACTGAATTTCGTTATGACGGTATAGTTTTTGCAATTCATGAGGGCACGTGGCTCATGGTTGTGTGTGTGTCGTATCTATATAAGTGGAAGGCTCCCACCTAGGCTCCTAACAGGCACACACACTTATGCAATGAGCATTTACACAGCGTAACCACAAGTAAAGCTCACGCGCCCTCGTGAATTGCAAGAACTATACCAAGTCTATTATATTACTGAATTTCGATATGTAGGTTTTTGCGTAACCGTATAGTGGTCTAGAGCAAAGGAATTAACTTTTGGTTTGGTTAATAATTAAATTGGTTTTTTAAAACCAAAATTAGTCTGTTAAAATATAAAGGACGCAAATATACCTGTTGTGCTGCAGCTCTTACAAAACCATCATTAGCAGAGACAGTAAGAGCCTTAATTCTATGTCCGAAATTGAAAATGATCTTTGATCTTAATCGTACATGGCCTCTGACTTTTAAACTTTGCCGTGGATAATCATCTTGCCCTAGAAAAATATTTTTTTCAAGTTAGATGGTAACTAAAAGGATTCAGAAACTATATCACTGTTCTACTATATGTGTATATATACAACAAATGCATATATATGAAAGAAGTATTGTTTCGTAGGCATGTTTTCAACATCACTTATGATAAATTTTTCCTGCCATTTTTATTGCTTTACATTTGAGTCCTATCCATTTCATAATACTCTCTGTAGAAAAGGATAGTAGATTTAGACAGAACTATTTGGTTTAGTTTAGAAATCAGGTTACACAACAGAAATAGCCACAATGTCCTGTCATACTCTACCAACCTCCATAGTCATCCTCGTACACAATGACACGCTCCTTCAAATCTGCAGTGCGTTTTTTCTCCATGGGGCCTCCTAGTGTGTCAATTATCTTCTCAAAATCATCCCACGCTGTTCTGCAGCATATTAATGTTTTACCTAAAATTAGTTTCAAAGTTGTTTGTGTATCCTTAAAAATAATCATACATTTTTGCTATAGGTATATCTATCAATAATTCTAGGTATCAATACAGTTTGGGCGATAATATTGTATATACTATAGATATAGTAGTCCAAAGTCAAAACAGAAATCACAGAAATGCTGAGTACACTAAAGTAAAAAGCCAAACCTTCAGCTGCTGTGTTAAGAATTTTTGAATAATATATATTTAATAACTTTTGAACTGGTACTTTAGGGCTTAATACATAAGTATTAAAAAGATCTACCCTTATTTAACTCTAAATAATCCATTTATTTTGGTTTTTTTTTATTAAGTGATTTCACTCACCGTCAAATAACTCCTCCAATATCGGCTTAACAGGTCTCTCTGCCTCCCATTGTGCTTGCTCTGTGAGAACTTTCTGTTTGAACACATAATTGCAATGACCATTGGTCATATTACTAACATAAGCCATCATGGCTGTCACATCTAAATTCAACATTTGTATATCTGAATGCTCCTCCATACAGTGAGAATAACATTGCAATGTTATTTGGTCACTGAAATAGGTATAGAAGTCATGACAAGAAAAAAATGAGTACAAGGAGTAATTTAAACAATTTAATTAGGGATCATACTTACTCATTTTCAAAGAAATCCTCATCACTACTAGATTCAAATGAATCATTCAACTCTACAAGTTGTTTAGAATCAGGTAAAACCTCCCCCTTAACAAAAACTCCTTTTGCCTTTAGTTTATTTGCAAGTGACTCTTCAATTCCGCTTACGAATTCAAACACAACCTGATGAAAGCAAGTATGATTATTTAAAACCAATAATAAAATAGCCTGCCACTGGGGAAAAACTGATTAGCAAAAGATAAAAATGATGTTGAAAGCACAACTGACCTAAGCCTAATAAATAAACTATAAATGATAAAATTAAAGCTGGGGAACAACTGACCTAAGTCAATGTTTTAAATGATGATCTATGTTTGGGGACAACTGATCTAAGCCAAAAATTTAATCAAAGCTTGGGGGCATCTGATGAATTTCTTATTTTCTGTTGCTACTAGATACATATTTCTAAACATCAATTTATACTAACAAATTACTGATATTTATGCAGTTCCAGAGTATGTATGTATAGCTATTAGGTCAAATTCTAAGTTTAATGATAACTCATTACTATTACTATCACTGGTTAAGTGATCAGTTATATAAATTACTAACCTTTGGTGATTGATACATACATGGATAAAGTTTGGCACACTCCAAGTAATCATCAGCCTGGTCCAGTATGGAGCGTGCACCATATGAGGCTTTCCCTGAGCTTAAAGCTGACAGCGATTTTGGATTCCGAGCTATCACTATAATAAGACAAATTATTTGCTGGGTTTATATAAACCATCATATTTTAGAGGTGGGCTACAGCGGTAAGCACACAAGTTCTTTTTTTTTTTTTTTTTAATTTTTGTTTAAGCATATTTTTTAATTTGAATGATGCAACTGCCTGTAAATTGAGTAACATGTTTACTTATCAAGTTATCACCTAGAGCATATTTTACAAAATACTATTAACTAATAATGTATAATCTTGTTCAGTGGCATGCACAGGATGTACTACAGGGTAGGAAGATGATACAAAATGGAAAAAATCTTCGGTGCGAATTTAAAAAAACTTAAGGGTAGGCATTGTAAAAATTATAAAAAGCCTACCCTTAAGTTTTTATAACTCGAACTGGCGATTTTCTCCATTTTATATCATTTTTCCGCATTATGCCCTGTGTGCACACCACTGATCTTGTTGGTAGTTCAAAATTTAAAAAAAAGTAGGTACTTAGTATGAGGATTACCTATATCAATCTTAAGTTAAGTTTAGTATGAATGTAATTTAACAAATACCTTTTAACCATGTTCTACCCTCATCGGTTACTATGTCAACTAAGAGCTTGCTTTCTTCATTGATATGAAACACTTTACACACAGATAGCACGCCAGGTCTGACTGCACAATCAACTATTGCCCCCAAGTGTCGCAAGTTTGAACATGACAGCTGTTCTATTTTAACTTTCCCCGATTTTCGGATCTTAAAAAAACAATTTTTATTAATTATCATAATCATAATACTTACTAAAAACTGTTCCATCTCTCACTGCATTGATTCTATTAACAGCCTTGTATAGTTAAGGAACTCTGTTAAAGAAGTAATCTAAATCAACAGTCATACCCTCTTAAGAAACTCTGTTTCTTGGTAAATTTTCCTTTTAAGTTTGAGGACACCTTCTAATTCCTGTTTATCCATCAGCCGCTCTACAAGTGATTCACCATTCTCTATTTTTTCATCAAGCATTTTTAAAAGCTCTTCAGAAGTATAGCTCATTTTAATGTTCTTTTTAGAACTGCAAAATAATACATTTAAGTTTAAGGTAGGTAGGTATAGTAAATGAAAAGAAAAGACAGTTTCGTTGATCCCAGGACCCAGAAATGAAGTAACTAAGTCGTGTGAATAGTAAAACCATTCGTGTATTCGTTTTTCAATGTGAAACACCAACTTATCACCAAAAACACTATGATCAGACAAAAACTAATCTTTTATCAGTAGGTAACCTAAACGGTCCCGATATACATGAAGAGATTCTTAACCTTTTTGAATGGTTTATATTCTCTTGGCTTTTTAGGGATCGCTAGACATAGGTACCACTTTTATTATAGAAAGTTTTATAACCTATTTTGTTGTGTTTCACAAGAATAATTATTTGTTGGTAAGAAATACTTATAATACAATTTATATAAAGTTCTAATGCATTTAACGACTTCTTGTACCTTTAAAATGGCAAAATAAACTTGAATTACGAAATATTCTTTACTTACGTTTTTAAATTATTTCATCAATTTATGATTTTTTATTTGTTTCATAAGGTTTCATCACAGGGTTTCATGTTTCATTCCAGAGACCACGAACACTTTCATTCATGAAGGTATTTAACCATAGATAATAGTACTAAGCAGTGATGTTGCAATTGTAATAGTCTATCGATAGTATCGAGTATTCTGTGATAGTATCGTGACCTCGAAAATCAGTCATACAATCGATAGTTCTATCGATACTATTTGCATGTGAGAATATTATCAATACTATCGATTCTATCGATTTTTAAAAAAGAGTAAATACTATTGCTCAAGCTCAATAGTATCAATAGTATCTATAGTATCGGTAGCAAGTCTGTCGATAGGTTCGATACTATCGATACTATCGATTGCATTACTCTCGATAGTATTACTGAAGTATCAATTCTGTCGATTCTATCGATAGTATCGACAGTTTTATGTCATCGATAGTTAGAAATATCGCTAAAGCTCAATAGTATCAATGGTATCGATAGTATCGGTAGCAAGTCTGTAGATAGGTTCGATACTATCGATAGTACGATTGTATTACTCTCGATAGTATTACTGAAGTATCGATACTATCGGTAGTATCGATACTATCGTTGATTTTATACTATCGATAGTATCGATATAATCGATATTATTATCACGTGCAAATAGTATCGATAGAACTATCGATTATAATATGTCTGATTTTCGAGGTCAACTATCGATAGCGCAACTCTCGATAGTTCTGCAACACTAGTACTAAACATTTATTAGGTATACGGTAATAGTATTTAATTAGTTAACTAAATACTGGGTATTTAACCCACAGAATAATAATACTCCTCCAGTTAACCACAGATTACACACTGTAGGTATCTACTCCTTGAGTATTAAAACGGTATTTAGATCACAGACCACAATAAATAAAATTTCCTACCTACTAGAGCTGTAGCAAACCGTATGTGTATTCGTTACTGAGTAACGGTTACGCCATCTAGTACCGAGTACCGAAACGTTATTCACGAATATTTTTTGTTACTCGCATTTTTCGTATTTTCGTACTGATGTTAGTTTAATAGTCAGATTCTTGGGATAGATTGATTTAAATTTAGATTTACATACACACAAGTCTGGTTCAAAATACGGTAAAGTTAAAAGCACATTACGCTGCAGGATATGTAAAGTATAAGTATCTTTTCTACAAAGCACGAACGACGCGACGTCAAAGTCATCACGCAATACGATTCCATACGATGCTCTATGTTATTAGGTATCAAAAGTTACGAGTAACTTAACGATATGATAGTAACGAGTACTGATTGTTAGAGTAACGAATACATACGGGTAAGGTATTTTTCGTTACTTTTAAACTGTACTATCTACCAATTCTACCATCCAAGAGAATGTAATCACCTAAGAGAATATAATCACTTCGTGCCTACCATGGAATGGACCGATTAATAGGTATTTAAAATAATACACTGGAAACGTAGACAGAGGGAAAACTGAGACAACCTCAAGATCACAGATTATAGTAATTGAAAGAGGCTGCGCGTCATTTTTATTTGGATACGTCATAAGTCACGTGACTGACAAATAACTGGCCAACCAACAGTCAGTATTCACATAACCAAACTTATAGTTTTTAGAAATGGCTGACGTTGTAGAAGCGGAAAAAACGATCGCTGAAGACTTGGTTGTAACCAAGTACAAGTTAGCAGGACAAATTGTTAACCGTAAGTACAGATATTCAATTTCTAGTGCTTAATCTCGTAACACAAAAGTTTATAAGTAAGGGCCCCTTCATCTGTGATGATTGGACGCGTGTCCGGTGTCATCGCCATGCGGACAATGTGGAACCTCTCGCCCGTGGCCACCAAAAGCTTTTGTGGTCAAATCAACTTATCTTCCGCCTTTAAAATGCTATATTTTCTGTTACAGGTGTCTTAGAACAAGTCATAGCAAAATGCGTACCAGACGCTTCAGCGCGTGAATTATGTGAGTTCGGGGACAAATTGCTACTGGAAGAAACGTCGAAAGTTTTCAAAAAAGAAAAGGATTCCAAGAAGGGCATAGCGTTTTCAACATGCGTCTCCGTAAACAACTGTATATGCCACTTCTCTCCCATTCCTAGTGAAACAGACTACATCTTGAAACAAGGGGATCTTGCTAAGATGTGAGCAGTCTCTTATTTTAACATTCTGTGTAACTATTGTGTATTAAGAATTATTGCATGACACAATATTTTAATAGTATATCAGTAAACTTAGTTCATCTTGGTATTAATGACAAAATTAGCCATAGTTTTTCCAAGGAATATTGCCGAGTAAATGCAATGGGGGCAGTAATGTCATGGCAGATGGAGAAAACTTTTAAATATAATCAGTTTTCTATTGATGGTTCTTGATGAACAATGTACAAATTAAACTTTTGATTTTGTATGTAGGTTTGCTGTATTATGTGGACCCCCCACTAAGATAGATTTTTCCATAAACCCAACCAAACTTTACTAGGATAGCAGCTTGTCAAGTTAAATTCATTTCATTAAATAATTTTATTAATTGTAAGATTAGCTACAACAGAAAGTCTATTTGACCTGTGCTATGCTCTGAAAACAATAAATATAAGCTATGATATTATTAGAAAAGCGCACTATGTGTGTAAAATGAGCAAAATAAAATATCAATTGATTGGAAAAGCCTGAAGGAGGTTTTCATCCAAATTAGGGTATCAATCTAAACTTAATAAACTTACCTCAATCAAATTACTAACTTAATCATACAAAATATTAATACTGTAAATAGGTACTTAACCTATTGTACTGATATAACCTACTGTAAAATTTGAAAAATAAAAAAAGCTTTATTATTATTAATAATAATAATAATTTTATTTGTCTTAGTGACCTAGGTGCCCACATTGATGGCTTCATCGCAGTGGTGGCACACACAGTTTCTGTGGGAGGTGGGGAGGTATCCGGGCGTGCAGCTGATGTCCTGCTTGCTGCACATCTGGCCAGCGAAGCCGCCTTGAGGTTGCTCCGACCAGGGAATGAGGTGCATATTAAATAACTAAACATAGAACTGACTGTAAAATAGGTATAATGCCAATGAGGGTTTGCATCATGAATTTAAGAATTCAGTCCACCTAATTCTGTTGAACTATTAAGATTTGATTATACAGCTGTAGAATTGTCCAAAAATGACTGCATCAGTGTGACAATTGTTATAAGCTCTGTTTGGCTGGTTCTCTCTCTCACAAGTGGTTATAGAGTAATGCAGCAAAATGCCATAAATTCAATCAATCAGAGGTGATTGCAATCGTCATACTGATAAAATAAGTTTTCCCTAGCTTTTATCAAGCATTTCAAGCCTTTAGGGGGTCCATACACGGTCAAACATGTTTGTCAAACAAACAGAAACGGAGGTGTTTGATTGGGTGCGCTGTTTGATCAAGGTCATCAAACACCAGAGCACCCAATCAAACAGCTCCCTATCCGTGTGTTTGACAAACATGTTTGACCGTGTACGGGCCCTCTTAGATCTGTCTATTGGCTTAGTCATCATTTCAGTGTAGTAAATGATTAAAAATAGTTTCATCTTTTATAGAACTATGCAGTAACAGACGTTGTACAAAAAATCAGTGCTGAGTATGGATGCAAGCCCATAGAAGGCATGTTGTCTCATCAATTGAAACAGTTCCGTATTGATGGAGAAAAGAGCATCATTCAAAACCCATCAGAGGCGCAAAGGAAAGAACATGAAAAAGCCACATTTGAAACTTACGAGGTGTATGCTATGGACGTTCTAGTTTCTACTGGAGAAGGTGTTGTAAGTATTATATAATGTATGAGGTTCTTAATTTGTCTAAAGAATGTGAACCTATTTTATTTTAATGATTCCTTTTTATTTAATAAGCTATATTTTGAGGACTTCTAAGTGGGAAAATTATTACAGGATGATCTCTGTTTATTTGGATACTTCAAAATGGTGTTTGAATGCAGTTTTTTAAAAGAATTTTTGTATATCATTAAAATTAAAATAGATGAGTGGCGAAGGTTTGTAGTGGTTTGCAGTAATATGCCCTGAATTCTTTCCAGGCTTGTTAACAATAATGGCAAGTCTGGCAGTACTCAGGGAAAAGTAAATGGTATGAACTAGGATTGAAATGATTCTTAACATATTTCAATCCAGAGTTATATACTGACACAAATAAAAAAAAACCTTTAAGTTATTATAAAAGATTTCATGTTTGTTTCTGTAAAATTACTGAACTTATGTTATTTCTTAGCTGACTTACTTATTTTCTACCTCTAATAAAGTTTACTCAATCCAATTTTGGCTTGTAGTAGGAGACTGGCCAACCATGCAGGAGATATCATTATAATACATCATCACAGGTGTTTCGGTGCATATTTCTCTATTCCTCCATTTTCATAGATTCATGAAAACAAGCTGGCACAAGTAGAGTAGACAGGGGTAGACTCTGCCAACTTTTGACAGACTAAAATTTCTTTCCATCTAAACCAGACCCACAGAATACTTGCAACTTATACCCAGATTATGATCCAGCCAAACAAGCCAACATTCATTAGTGGCCCCTTTTGTGCAAGATATGTAAAGAAAGAAGGAAAGGGTTAACAATTTTTGTTTGCATTTGTTTTAGGGTCGTGAGATGGACACAAGATGTACAATATACAAAAAAACTGATGAAGTCTACCAACTGAAGTTGAAGGCATCGAGAATGTTCTATAGTGAGGTGAGAATATTGTCCAAATTATTCCACATCTCAACATAATATGTAGAATATAAGCATTACCTTTACTTAAATGAGAATGACATTATCAATATTACACCCAAGACTTTGAAGAAATGCAGGCTACATAATATGTGATCAGTATTATTTTTATATCCCTAAAATAATTTGTGTCAATATCAACAATTTGATATTGCTGAAAATTTAGGGTACAGTGATGTAACAAGTTTGAGCCGATATATTTAGTTGCGTTAATATATGGGTATAGATCATTACAACATTTATATAACATAGCTAGTTTCTGTGATAAATGTTGAAAAATGGGCAATCATTGCTCAGGTTGGGGTGATCATTGGAAGAGCCATGTGTGGAGTGAAGAAAACGAGTTTCTCTTCACACATGGCTCTTCCAATGACATGTTGAGATAGTGAAGAGGCTTGGTGCCAGGTCTAAAATGTGATGTAATTATAAGTGAGATATAATGAGAAGCCTCAATAGACTAAATATGCAAACTGAAAACTGAAAGGTTACAGGTTTGAATTCCACCTGTTGCACTATTGTTGTGCCCACGCCTAGCACAAGCTATCCGCTAATTTGGAGGGGATAGGAGGATATTAGTCAACTTCAACTTGGCTGATATTCTATAAAAAAAAGTGTGTGCAATCAACTTTATTTCAACTAGCTCATCTACTGTTCTTTTTGCTGTACACTTATGTTTTTATTATGTTGAATAGTTAATTGGTATAAACTGATTTAATTTTGAATAATTATGTTTTTAGGTCCGCAATAAGCATGGTTCGATGCCTTTTAACCTTCGGAGCTTCGACAAAGAGACTAGTGCAAGGCTCGGCGTTGTTGAATGTGTCAACCATAAACTTATTGAGCCTTTCCAGGTATAGAAATTTAATTTTAGCTCTACTTTTTTAGATTAATATGGAACATGGAATGTGACTATAATTTGATTTTGTTAAAACTAATGTTTGTATGTTTACACTCCTTTAAATATTTCTCTAGCCATAATTGCACATGTCCCACATACTGAATGATATCTCGCCTGTCTGAACTGTACTTATAGTCCATTCCACTAGTAGTAGTAGAGTAGTAGATGTTCTATCCAAAGAAAAAAAAACAATCGAAGTTTAGACCTACATCTGTGCTTTTTTTCGGATAGAACATTCACTTTTAATACTTATAACATCAAAAAGTCAATTTCGAGTCAATTCATGTGTTGGGTCTGTTATATTATAGCACATTAATGTACTGTATAAAACTTTCAGGTGCTATACGAAAGGCCAGGCGAATTAGTAGCACAGTTCAAGTTCACGGCGTTGCTACTGCCGAGCGGCACGCACCGTATCACCGGCCTGCCGTTCGACAAGAGTCAGTGCAAGACTGAACGCACATTGAAGGACCCTGAACTCAATGTAATTTACCATTCATATTGTATATTATGACTAAGTTGGCTTATTACATTTTCATTTCACGAGGGCGCGTGAGCTTTACTTGTGGTTACGTCGTATACATTGCGTTAATGTGCGTGCCTGTCAGGAGCGTAGGTGGGAGCAGTCAGGCGCGAGGAAGTTCTCGCTCAATTGAAGAAATTGAAGAATTCATGCAAGATTTATAAACACATTTGGTAATGGTAATAACCCTGTAATCTTTCAAAACATACTTCTCAATAGTCTGTTTTGAACAAGCACAGGGTATAAGAAATGTAATTTTTTTGAGCCAACTTGTTGCTATTTGACACTTTGGTTTGAACAATTACAACAATTTTTTAAACATTCTTAATATTATTTAGTTGCTTTTCATCCTGGTTGTATGCGCCTTAATTTCATTAAAATGCACTTTTACAGGCTCTATTGAACTCATCTGCCAAGTCAAATAAGAAGAAGAAAAAGAAATCTGGTGCTGAGGAGGCCATGGAGGTTGAAACTGCTGCCTAGCAATTGAATTTATATTTAACAAAGGACCTGAAATTAAATTAATTCAGCAGATATCTAACAACTCACATGGACAATATTCTGACCACCCTGTACAGTGATAAAATGAGCAATACTTCTAGCTTATCCCATAGAGCTGTCAATTCAATAAGTGGTTCTCCTTCAGTGTTCATTGATTTATTTAACAAAAATCAAATCATGTTTGGCAAATTAACTATGAAATTAATGTTTAGAGTTTTATGTACAAAAATAACCCACTAAGTTTAATTATTATCAATAAAAGAATCCTGTTTCATTTAAATTTTTATATTAAATCCAAAATTTACTTATTTTTTTTAATTAAAATAAAATCATTGTCAGTTCAAACTTAAATAATTATTAAGAAACTCTTGTACATACATACCACATGTAGATATGCTGGATACACAACCAACCATATTAAATTTTTAACACATCTGAGTAGAAGTGTAATGATATACATGATCATTCCTAATAACTCCATTGGTTTTTATATTACCATGCACAAAATATATTCTGACGTAATGTTAAATCTTAAAATGTCAGTGCAATGAAGTATAATTACTGTTGTATTTACAATTATTATTTTGAAGTATTCAATTGGTTTTTTATTAACAAACAATAATGTAGTAATCAATGGATTCTACAAAATGTCTAAATTAGGGTAAATTTATATTAAAAATTAATTTAATTTTTAAATTAATTATTATTAGATGTATTGTGGGTACTTCAAAATAATAGTACTTTGGCTGTTTTAGTTCCATAAATATAATTTGATTCTTATAAATAAAATTATATTAGGATCTCTGATGTCTACATTGTTGTATTGAATGCTTGTATGTTTCAAATATTTATGGAACTAAATAATCCAGAGTTACAAAATGTGTGACATAAGGAATAAATCAAACTTGACCCCATGTGGTCTGTTTTTTGTAATTGTTGTTTTTATTTTACACAAACTACCCTTTCATTAAATTGAATGCCAATATGAAGCCCATTATTTTTATTGCGAGTACCTAATTATATGTTGCATTTAACCCAAATTGCCTGGTACATGCTAAGGGCAGAAATGAACAGTCCTTTAGTTTCCAGCCTGCATGTGGGGTGGGGGTGATGATTAGGTGGTAGTTTTCTTGGCATTTGGAATAAATTAATTGTAAATATAATATGTAAATAAATTATTGGGAAATAGTACAGTATAGTGAGATACACCAGTCACAAAAAAGAAAAGGATTACATGTGAGTAGAGCAGACTTGTAATTCTGTTGGAAACTTTTAAACTAACATTTGATTGCACCCTGCATTAGCATCTCTACCAGCCAACAGGTAGTTCAATGGCCATTTCATGAAAGATTCAGATTGATGTTCCCTATTACATACAACATTGAGGAAGTTTTGTGCAATTCAATTACTACTTTTCAGACAATTTTATTAATAAATACCATGGAAAATGAAACAAACCTTCTATTTTTTATACATTTTAAATAATAATTTATTTAACATAAATGTAACTATTTTGTTAGAATTCATTTTGTGTTATCTTGACTTGTTTCTAGACTTGGTTGTGTTTGTTCTAATGACTCAGATATAAATCCATATGTTTTGAGGGCAGCATCAGATGCATATGTGGGAAGGTCGACTAGAAATCTGAATGTAGCCTTAACTCCGCTGTTCCAATAATATTTAAATAAATATGTCAACCTATCATTTGAAGGCAGTGGTGGAAGCTGAAAAGTTGAAAGTTATGTTGAGATACATAAACCCAAAAATATAAGTGAAACTAGGAGTTAGGTATATCGTCTTAAAATCAAATAAGCTACACTTACCTCGTAGGGAATCTGTTTCTTTAGCTCGCCAACATACGGGGACATACCTTTTTCTAATTCATTATATAGTTCACTAGTCGTTGTACTGTCTTTCCATACTCCTTTATCAACTGTATAATAAACTGCTGAACCAAGTAAAGCAGACTTCACAGCAAACCTGAAACGAGGTAATTTCCATTTAGATTGATTTAATGTATGTGATTAGTATCACAAAATATGTAGTTAGTTGCAGCTGCAAAATAAAAATCACATACTTTATCATTATGACTGATTAATTGTTTGTTGATTAATAGTAGTTGCTGGAAAATTATGTAACTAAAGTCTAAACGGAGTGATATAAACACAGCGTATCGTATTAGTAATTTTTACTTTTTTCAGACGCCAGAAAAAATACTTTTTTAAAACCCAATAGGGACTGACAGACTCAATTATTGGCACTTTACACAGATTACTATGATACTACGTATCAGATGGCTCAGTGCCCTACAAATTTTAAACCCTCGAAATCAAGGCCCATGATTGGCTAATGTATCATTTTGGAAAACTGCTGTAACCAATGGCGTAATAACAATTTTTTTTTTTCTATTTTTGTCTATGGATTTTTATTTTTGTTATGAAGGTATCTACCATAGGTATGTACCATAGGTATCTACCACAGGTATGTACCGCAGGTATCTACCTATTGCCATCCTTGCCCATAATAATAATTATAGGTTATAATTTATAAAAAATAGGAAATAAAGAAACAAATTTTTTTAAAATATTTGTTTAATTCACTTTGAAATAACATAATACCTATCGCTTTTGTTATACACATTTTTGGAATTTCAGGTAAGTCTTTATGATCTTGTCTAATATATACTTATATGTCCTAATTTTGTTTATTAGATATACCCTACACCAATTAAGACGTCATATTTTTAATAATTTGTTTCACGAAACGTTTTTCAAATTACAACACACTGGTAAACACATAAGATCCTAAACACTTTTATAATATAAATCATAAAACTTTGTCTTTTCTCACACTGTGGAAACTTGTAAAAAAAAGCGTCCTTACGCGAATTATTATAACGGGCACATAACACTTGCACTATATTTCAATAAATTGAAATAACAATTGCTATTCTGGGACAGAATAATATGAAAATTAAACTAAAAAAACCAAATACAATAATAATGGCGTCGATTGGGCGTCAGCCATCAGGAGAATCATAGATTACTGTAGATCTATAAATACTTCATACTACATATAGATACCTAATGTAGATATAGAGATGTCTGTAAAAATTGTCATGCATCATAGTGGAAAATATTTTGTAAGGCTATGGAAATTTGTATGGGACTGAACTGGCCGTGGCACTTTAGGAGTTAACCCAATTTCAAATATGTTTTTTAAATAAAAATTTAACCAAATCCTTTAAAATATTGTGTTCATAAGGTTTAATAATAGACATAATTAAAGAAGATTTTAAGGAATTTTTAGTTTTTTTTTAATCAACTAGAATTTGAAATAAGATTGCAAACTGACTCTACCCCTAATTGTTGGCACCAAAATTATCCAATTATCAGCACGCAGATTTAAATAAGGTTTAAGGGAAATTATTATAGTAACTGTAATATAGGTGACTGTTAACAAAATATTTTTTCTGCGACTCGTTTGATGTTAGCACCCCTTGTTTTGCAATAAAATAACGGGCGTTTCATTTCCTTTTTCAGAAAATCAACTGAAAACTATAATATTATTAAAACTCTCATAAAACTCAATTAAATCATAATTAAGTAAGTACTGACCCTTTCGTCAAGAAGTTTTGGCTTCTTGGCCGAAAAACTTTAGGAACTCCAGAACAATATCTTTCAACTACGATTCTGACGTCATTTTGAAACTTTCCAGATTAGAAAGGTTGCGATTGTGAAAAATATAAATTGTCCTACATATGTGGTTTATGTATTTTTAGAGTAAAAATACTCTAAAAATACATAAACTACGAACAGAAACTTATATTTTAATCTTTTTTGTCAAGGTTCTGATAAATTGGTGCAGTGCCAGCAATTGGGTTGGTAACCCTAACTACATCACATCACAACGAGATTACAGCTGTACCTCCTGTACCTACTATAAAATACCTATGTGGGTACCTATTAGATACTTCCATGTGTCTACGCCACAGAACACTAATACTCCTAACGAAGGTCTACGCCGTGTCTACGTCCTCCCCAAACGAGCCTAAAACCACTGACCTCTATCTTTAATATATGATTAGCACTGGCTGGCTGCTGTCATTTCTTTTTTGGATCTACTTGATTGACGCCATTTCGGCGCTGTAAACTGTGACTTGGCCAATACGAGTGTCTCTGGAACTAATAATATTGTAAATGGAGCACCGGATCTCTATAATTAATCTATGAAATCATCAATCGTACCTATCACTATTGTATAGGGTCAAATCCAGTCTTAACTCTTAATCATAGATTAAATAGGAACAACAAATCCAGTGTTAATCCTGTATCATAGATTAATTTATAGATAGACATAAATAGATAGGTATTAAAGATATTATTTTCATCAAAAATATATTGTTGATTAATATTCTTATTTCGTCTTATCATATTATGAAACCGTGTGATGAAACCACTGATAGGTATTATAGGTAGGTACCTATAGGTAATAATATTTTTTCATTTGCCTACTAATCGACTGGTTTAGGCTAGGGGTGTCCACTTAAAAAATACATCGATGTTTTTTTCGATGCAATACATCGCGGCTGTGCATCGATGTTTTTCGATGCATCGGTTAGAAACATCGATGTTTTCTCAAAATCGAGTATTTTTTCTAACATTGCATCACAAGCTGTAGTCGGTCTTCTGAACACATTTTTTATTATAGATTACTCCTACAACATGTTACTAAACTATGTTACTAAAATAAAAAAGAAAGACTTTTCATGCAGTAGTCATTTATTAAAAAAAAATATGGCAATGTGTGACAATAAGCCTGGCAATACACGTCCGATTTTGTTTCCGATTGTCTGATCAGGCTACCGGATCGTATTTACTCAATACACATCAGATTTTTCCGTCAGGCTTTTTCTGAACTCAGTCGTTCCCGAGCTATCATCCCGAGTGCTTGCGTTTGGAGCAAAACAGAAGAAAAGAAGATGGATGACGAGTTAATAGAAATAGAAATATTTTCTATTCAAATAAACTTTTACAAGCACTTTTGAATCGTCGATGAATCTATCACTGGTTCAGAATGCCGTTCCTGCCGAGAAGAGCCAGCAATAAACTACCAAAATTGCTAAAAGTAGTAACTGGGAAGTCATTGATAGACAATTGAACTACAATTGCAATAGCAGACTTGGGCCCCAGGGGCCCAAGTCTGCTATTGCAATTGTAGTTACATTGCCTATCAATGACATCCCAAATGCTACTTTTAACAATTTTGGTAGTCTACTAATTCAATGGCGTCACAATTGTTTTCCGATGGTTTGCCACTGACACATCTAGCTTTGAATCTAGCTTAAATAAACGTTTTTAATATGTAGTTTTTTTTGAAACTCATTTCGGCAAACGCTTTTTAAGCTAATGGCAATACCGAGGTATGATTGAATTACAATCCAATTATAAGAAATCAAACGACCATTGTGAATTTAGTAGACTACGAAATTTTGGACCAATGATAATTGTATTGTAATTGTATTGCGGATCAATGACAATGACATGTAAAATAGCAGACTTGGGGCCCTGAACAGTAATAGATGTACAATGATTAGCTGGTTACCATTGATTCGATGTTTTATGAAAAAACATCGATACATCGAGTAAATCAATACCTTTTCAAAGCATCGAATCGTTTCGATGCATCGAATTATAAACATCGAGTGAATTCGATACATCGATGTATATCGAATATCCCTAGTTTAGGCAGATTGTAGAAGTCTAACTTGCAACCCCGATGTTATGATAACGTCGCGTTATCAGTGAGATTTGCAAATGTCGTAATGACTGATAATATAATTTGATAACGTCTGTCAGTTGAAAATAACGTGTAGGTATCGTACGAAAGAATGCACGTATAAAGCCTGATTGAAGGCTAAAGAGTAAAGTTACCGATATATTCGCAGTAAAGTTGTACACCTTAGTCAGTGCGCGTGTTGGACGCGGTAAACATTTTGGATACAATCGAATACTAGCCGTTTCTTAATAATATTTTTAGTTCCTCCCAACCAGTAATAATGGCTGAGAAACAAATAAAAAATCGTGTGTGTATCGTCGGTTCAGGAAATTGGTAAGGTTTCAGTCATGTAATAAAATAGTCCACTTTGTTTTCCATGACCTTAGAACCTTGAGTAAAGAACGATGACATAACAAGTAAGAAAAGTACAGATCTTATGAATTTTTATTCAATAATTAGAGACAAAGAAAAAATAAGTACATAAATGTATTAAAATGCTTATGTTAAAAATTATAAATCTTAATTTTATATTATTAGTAATAATATGTTGTTTATTATAATATATTGTTTATAAAGATTATGCTCCTTTGATATTCAGAGAAATCTAACTAAGGTTTATTTGTCTCATTAGGGGTTCAGCTATTGCTAAAATAGTTGGACGCAATGCTGCCCGACTTCCAAATTTCGAAGACCGAGTCACTATGTGGGTATATGAAGAGATGATTGAAGGAAAGAAATTAACAGAGATCATAAATGAAACTCATGAAAATGTCAAATATTTACCAGGACACAAACTGCCACCCAATGTTGTGAGTATGATATTTTTCATTCTGCATTAAAACTGCATGTTTAAAATGGCAACTTGACTGGTATTGGTAAATTCAACTAAATTCAGAAGATAAAGGATATAATAATGCTTCCATTAAATTTTCTTTCTTATACTATGCAAGTTTTATGGTCAGACTAACTATATAGGACCAAAAGCATTTGAATAAATGCAATTGACTACAACTGTGTGCAAAACCACATATTTTATTGTTTTGAATGTTGAACAACAAAATATTGCAAAGGGTTTCTATAATTTTAATAAATCTCTATAATAATAATTAGTAAACTTTTAAAGAAAAAAATTATTAAGTATATTAATTAATTAGAGATTTTTTTTATAAAAAATAAATCAAACTGCATTAATTTCTTATTGATTAAATATGATCATTGATCCTATTGTTTGAGACTAGATGATTAAAGTA
Organism: Hipparchia sbordonii; assembly: GCA_038048805.1. Lineage (NCBI taxonomy): Eukaryota > Metazoa > Arthropoda > Insecta > Lepidoptera > Nymphalidae > Hipparchia > Hipparchia sbordonii. Next base: position 10,318,194 of record CM076104.1, on the reverse strand, counting down.
CCTACCAACATATGAAGCATATGACATAGTAAAATTCAAAACAGCAATAGCGCACATGTTGAGCACATCTGGACCATTTTTAATGCCATTGTTATATGTACTTACATTTTTTTTTGTGTATCTAGCTAGTTTAATGCTCATTCAAGAAGCTTTTTGAGTATACCTAAAAGCTAAAACTGCACTTGTGCGGCATGTGCACGAGGGATCCGTACCAAAAAACGCTGAAAATCCACATTTCTACCGTTTTAATTTATTTTTATTATTTGTTGTTATAGTAGCAACAGAAATACACATTCTCTGAAAATTTAGTCTCTCTACCTATTATGGATTACAAAATATAGCCTGCTTATAGACAGACAGACAGACGGACGGACATCGGAGACTTAGTTATAGGGTCCCGTCAGTGGCGTGCACACAGGGTAGGCTTAACGCGGTAAAATGATATAAAATGGAGAAAATCGCCAGTACGAGTTATAAAAAAAAACTTGAGAGGTGTCAAGGGACACCCGGATGGAACGAAGTTCCTTTTTATTATTTATTATTTACAAAAAACCTGTATACACTCAACAAAAATAATCGTCGCGACACCACACTGTTCAATGCGAAATAGAAATGAAAATATCTGGCTTGCTTTCTATAAGAGAGAGAGAGAGAGAGAGAGAGACAGACAGAGAAACATGCGACGCCGCACAGCTTACAATAGCTTACTATAGCAAAAAGTGTCATGACAACTTTTCGTAAGAATTTTTTCCGTCTAGCCCCCTTTCACAACGCGCGATAAGGAACTTCGTTCCAAAACTTAAGGGTAGGCTTTTTATAATTTGTACAATGCCTACCCTTAAGTTTTTTATGATTCACACTGAAGATTTTTTCCATTTTGTATCATCTGCCTACCCTGTAGTACATCCTGTGCACCCCACTGGGTCCCGTTGGTTATCCTTCAGGTACGGAATGCTGAAAATAGTGTTCTCTATCAATGACTTTTGTGTAATAGGTAGCCATTCCTGATGTTGTGGATGCAGCGAAGGATGCAGATCTACTGATCTTTGTGGTGCCTCATCAGTTTGTACGCACCTTATGTTCCACCTTGTTGGGAAAAATAAAACCCACAGCAGCCGCACTTTCACTTATAAAAGTAAGTAAAAATATTATATTTTGTTTCCAATGTAACTATTTATATTTGAGGGATTTGTGGCCTATTTCCACAGCTCAAATCACTGGACGGGTCTGGCGGACAGTCAGCTATTATGACATAGGCATCCACTAAGAAAGGATTTTTGAAAATTCAATCCCTAAGGTGGTAAAAGTTAAGATTTTTCACATGGGTTTGAAAAATCGAACTTAACGTGAGCGATATCGCGGGTAAAAGCTAGTTATGATACAAAAGGTATATGTACGCATTGCATAGTGAAAAAGACTGGCATTTGGCAACAATGTTAAAAGTACAACTAAAATCATACAAACCTAAAACAGAGTTTGCCAACCTTTCGCTATTCACGTGCGAAACAAAAACCTTGAATGACGTGTCGCTTAAAAATATTTACGCTACTACTAACCTACTATACGCTCGCTGGGTCTACACTTCTACAGTCTAGACGACAAATAAAGGCTTGACCTCAACGGGCAGAACTATTTTGTACAGTTACCTACTAGGTACTTAGTTGCCAATTTTTACTGAATGTCAGTCAACAGTAGCGTGCCATACATTATATATTATTCCTTTTAACTGCCTCGTTGGTCTAGTGGTTAGCAAATTCGACTGCGGATGACGAGGTTCCGGGTTCGATTCCCGGATCGGGCCAAAAAAACGTATTGGGTTTTTCTGTCAAGAAATTATCAGTATCTACTAGCCCGGAGTTAGGAAGTTGGCGGTGAGTCACTCCCGTGCCTCGAAAAGCACGTAAAGCCGTCGGTCCTGCACCTGATCTCTCTCCGGTCGTGGCGGATTTTCCCATCCCATCGGACTATGAGAGTGAGGGAATAAAGAGTGCACATACTTGTGCACTATAATATCTCCCGCGTAGATGGCTATCCTCTGCGGAGATTGGCCGCCGTGGCCGGATTCGGTCGGGAGGACATTATTTATTATTACCCTTTTTTTATTGTACCTACTCGTATTTCAAACATGTTACATGATAACCATGTAAAATGACAAAATCGGAGCGCTCTTTGGCTTAAATGTACCTAATTTGTAGCTTCGTACTTCGGTAAACGAGGCTTGTTGTGTACAATAAAACAATAAAAGTAACACTGTGTACATGAACCTATTGTGTACAAAATAATGAACTTGGCAGGGCTTCGACATAGCGGAAGGCGGCGGCATCGACTTGATCTCGCACATCATCACGAGATGCCTGAAAATTCCGTGCGCTGTCCTAATGGGTGCCAATATCGCTTCAGAGGTAAGTTTTAATCTGAAGTATGTTATCATTATGCGGATGGGGAACCCACCGTATTATTATCCAAAAAAAAGACACCTATGAATAATGGAAATACCCTCAGTAATTAAGAATTCGATGCAGAGACAGTGAGAGTTGTTATCATTATCAAAAAAGTGGAATCATTCACAGAATTAGGAATTGACGAGTCTTCTAAAACATTGCAGGTAGCCGTTAGACACTTCTTATTCTGTGCCTTAGGTGCCGATCCCACCACCAACGGTCTAGAGTACAGAGTTCAGCGTTCCGCAAGAACTGATCGTTTCTATCTCTAAATAATATACAAATGATACATAGCAAAGAGAATAAATACATTAAACATACATAAATATCTACCTCTTAGCTTTTAATTAGTCAGCATACTTTCAATGAACGAAGAACGCATAGCTCTAAACTCAATATCCTAGACTCATACACGTTGGAAGTTCGCTAGACTGAGTGAAGTTTTTCATAAACGTATTTTCACTTAACCAATTTCTATTAAATTCAACTGGGTTACATCAATCAATAAATAATTATAACTAACGAATTGTTAAGTATATATAGAATTAGTTCTAATGACCTTCCTTCTCTTGGTTGGTCGAATATGATTAAATCAGAAGTAATTTGACCTTAAAATTAATTATTTCCTAACTTTTTGAATAAAAATATGTAGGTGTAGAGTGAACATCTATTAAACACACTAAAAAGAATTGTGCGCCTGTGTCTATGATTTCGAAACCACTGTCTTTTGTTAAGCTCATATTATGATTATATTATTTGAACGATAGCTAACAAAAAACAAAATGTACCTAACTAAATGTAACTATTGTATATATATTATTCAGGATAGTCATTCTTCACGGAAATTATGAAAGACCAAAAGTATTCGCGGCTATTGTCATTAGCTTGTAAAAATAATTTCATATATTTGTTTGCAAGTCATAATCTAAATTCCAAAGAGCATTTGACTGAATTACTGCTACTGATCTTTGTACTCGTTATATGTAATTATTATTAAACGCTATTAGAAGTAGGACGATATGTACCTACTTGTATTTAAGTAGACCCGTTAGGATTACGAAAATATCCTATCGATATCCAAAATCTAATCTTTGTGAAGATCCTTATCTTTTCATTTTGTAATGATCTAGATAGAGTAACTGAGATGATCTTGGCAAGAAAAAGCTTTGACCAACAGTGGAAATTTAAACTATGCAATCTAGAATTTACTATTTAAAACAAGGGTTTTACTAGTATTTGAATGCATTTATACAATTAAATATATTAATATTGTACATCAATTAAATATTAAAGAAATAAAATAAACTTAAAAAATATAAAATTTGAGGGTAATTATATCGCTTAGAAATCACTATGAACCATGTTGTAGAAGATAATATTATGATGATCAGTGAGAAAGGGTCTAGAGTGTACGCAAATTTCTCTAATATTCATAATAAATTGTTAGGTAGCCGAAGAAAAGTTTTGCGAAACCACGATAGGATGCCGCGACGTAATGTTGGCGCCGATGATGCGTGACATTATACAGACAGAGTACTTCCGAGTCGTCGTTGTGGATGACGAAGATGCTGTGGAGATTTGCGGGGCTTTGAAGGTAAGAACCTTTTTAATGGTGCAAGTAACTTAAAGAGAGGGAGAAGATAGGTTGAGATAAACCTAAAGGGAAATGCTGTTCTGAATAGGTCTGTCGACTGTTTTCTGATTTTTATTTTGAACTGAATCTAACCTTTAAGTTAATTGAAGTTTTGACTGTTTTAACAGAAATTTACGTTCTCTGAAAATTTCAACTTTCTATCTATTACGGATCATGAGATACAGCCCGCTGACAGACAGACGAATGGACGGATGGATGGACGGACGGACGGCTAGCGGAGGCTTACTAATGTTCCGTTTGTTACCCTTCGGATACGGAACGCTTGAAAGTTATAAAAGTCATTTATTCCACTCTTGTGCTTCGTTGAGCATGCCAAAGTTCATGTTGATATTGTTAGCCTCTGTCATACAAGACAGCATCCCAATGCCGTAAAGTTATTATGACTGTATTGCCAAGACCGTTATTTTTACTACGTAGCCTTGCAATTTGGCGTGCAAATATATTTATATTCATTGTTTATCAGTGACAATATAAGCGTGATATCATACGATTGTCTTTGCTTAATTCGTTTCACCTGACAACAATTTATATTTTTGTTACATAATGCATGAAATTCATTGTTGACCCGATTTATTTTCATACACAGGCCAGAATATTCTTCGTACTTATATTCAAATACATATAATTAGAAGTGTGACGCTAATCGAGTAATACGGAAAGACTCCCGGCCTAGCTGAAACATCTAGCATTTTGCTAAATTTAAAAAATTGTTCAGTGAAAATTGCGTTTACACATTTCTTGACTATGCTGAAAATTTCTCAAAAACTCGAGTACTCGAGGCTAGAACTCGAGAACGAACTATAAGTAGAGTTACGACTTTTTTTATTGATGACAATTATTATTTATTGTCTGCGTTTGCACCTGGTTGTGATGATGAAGTCCAATGACCTCTATAATAATAATAATTCATCTTTGAATAACACTGGACATGCTGCTGTCATATATTTTTTAGACTTTTAATTGACACCATTTTGGCGCTGTAAACAGTTACGAGTGTCCAAGGAACTAAAACCATGGTAGAGTAAATTAAACCCTTTCGGGCTAGCTTAGAACGGCTAACTTAGAAAGGTATTTTCTTCAGTTTATTTTTTCCTGTTGTTCAGAACATAGTAGCGGTAGGAGCAGGCTTCGTGGACGGGCTAGGCTTCGGGGACAACACGAAGGCGGCCGTCATTCGGCTGGGGCTCATGGAGATGATCAAGTTTGTGGACGTTTTCTACCCGGGCAGCAAGCTCAGCACGTTCTTCGAGTCGTGTGGTGTTGCGGATCTCATCACGACGTGCTATGGTGAGTGAACTGAAAAGCTCAAAATTCCACATTTTTGAATCCTATTAATATTATAAATGCGAAAGTTTGGATGTATGGATGTTTCTTACTCAATCACGCCGCAACGACTGAACCGATTTAGCTGTAATTTGGCACAGAGATAGATCATAGTCTGGAATAGCAAATAGGATACTTTTTATAAAATACCTTGATAATAAAAAGTTTTGGGAATAAAAAACCTTAATCCACGCGAACGAAGTCGCGGGAATCTTCTAGAAAGTATATAATATCAGGGAGTGCTTTCCAAAGAAATGATGGTGCCATCAAAATCTTTTTGAGAATTGCGCCCAGTATTTTTTGACTGTTTGCTCCACGCTACCAAGCCTTACTTACCCATAGATGCTGGTAAAATGAATCTGTTTTACCAGTCTAATTGATATGTATTTGAAAATATAGTGCTTAAAATACCTGCTTAATTTAATGAGTGTTAAAGTTAGTGAATAGAGAACTAGAGATAAGTGAGATACACAAAAGAAACGTTTTCTATTATTATAATTACAGTAATTGTCATAGGTAAATGATTGTAAATACAGTCGTGTCAATTATAGGGTAAGGATGCCGATTATGAGATACCATTTACATATTCGGCCATAAAAAATAAATTATTGCACTAATGACTATGAAAATTACTTATATTCGATAAGTATTTAATGAAGTTTATCCTTGAAAGACCGTTTAGTGCTAGGTATAATAGATTTTTTGTTATATCAGATAATATTAGAAAAGTCAGAAATTACGTCTCAGGAAAATGGTCTCCTATTATGAGATACTAAGGGTTGCTAATATGGGATAGTATAGATTTAGAGAGAAAAGAAAGAAAGCAATTCAAAAAAAAACTTATTGGCGATATTTTTTAATCTACAACATCGTACTACTAAATAAAAAGTTTTTAGGTTTTAGTAACAACTTAATAATATATTATCATGTGCTTGTGCCAAATGCTTGATGTTCTCTAGATGTAACGCATAAAAGCGTTGGTCCAATACTTTACAATATTTTTCTATTTCTGCTTCTAAATAGCCATAAAAAGTTGCAGGTCTTCCCATGAACCTTGACATGTACTTCTGCATTGGCATCTTTCTTGACATAACGTTCTAGGGTACTCTTAGGAACATCGAAAGTTTTGACGCTATTAGGTAACATATTTGTTTGCTTCGCACTGCACTCACTATGTATTATGGCATCGTGGTCCTAGGACTTCCTTGATCGACGGCATCTAGAAAAAGAGGTTTTTAAATAGTCGTATTTTTATACATCCTAATATGAGATATCTCATTTAAGGAGCCCCCACGTGTCTTATATTAGGAAATCATCCAAATTTTAAAACTAGGCTGCCTATTATTTTTTGACGAAGAAAATACAACCAAACGGCAAATGCATCGTAAAATTAACCATATAATTGATACAATGACTGTAAATTGAAATCATTTAGTGTAACTATAAAGTTGTAACATACCTCGTCAATATTCGGCGACAAAAATCGGGTTTTGTGGTTTCGTAAAAATCCGCACGTACACAATCTAACTTCGCCTCGAACTGGGAAGCACCAACACATGTTTCGATCTATTACCACGCAGCTTCTGGCGACAGTATCGCCAAATAGCTGCAGCGATTAGTTTCACCAAAACCTAGGTATCTCATATTTGGCAACTATCTCATATTCGGCATCCTTACCCTATTATGTCGGTAGTTTATCTACAGCTTCTAGTGCATAGGTTAGATATAGCTATAGATTTGAATAATAATAAACGAGTATAAAGTTTATCATGCCTCACAAGCACAGCTCACAAGTACATTAAACAATTCACTGTAAATTTATTTTGTATCTATGTTGTATTCTAGTTTTATTGTCCCCATTATTTTCAAGATGATAATGCTGGCGTTTACAACCAAACTTTATACAAACCTACCTTATAAATACACTATATTCTAGGATACCCGCCTCTCATGGCGATCTATAGGTATATATCAGGTTTTTTACTCTACTCTGAAGGAGGATAATGATTTTCGATCGCTACATACGCTCTACTCGTATGTAATATGTACGTATGTATCTATTTCTTTGGCACGCTCTGTAGCCTAAACGATTGCCTGGATTATAACATAGTATATGAGATGCCATTAGATTCGTCTTAATTATAGGTCTGAAAGATGCTAAATAAAATGCGTTCGCGAAAAATAAACTATTGAATCTATTTCAGTTGATATCTTTTAACGAGGTCGGGTGCTTTTTAAAATAATAATAATAAGCTTGTTTTAATTTTGTATTGCGGTTTATCTTGCACTGCATAAGAATGCAAAAGCCCTCCTGTTTCAATTTCGTACGCACTGTTCAAACCATCACAGCCTAGGGTGGCCCACCATAATGCAAAACAGTTGAGGATCCATTAGACTATCCATTCCACCAGACATATTCATTACTCTATGCGGTAATCCATAGAGCCTATTATTCTTTGATTGCAATATTGTGGCAATATTGGTATATGTTCGAGCCGTAACTGCTTTGTCGTAACGTTTTTAAACGGCTGGCAAATTGAATTTCCTCTTTTTCCACTCGATTGTTCAGATTGCTCTGGATATTAATTGGTGCATATTGATTGTGATTAAATGTTTACTAGGGTTATTTATAATATTAATAAATTCAAATTCTTTCATATAACCTTACTTTACAGGCGCTTATCAAAGGTCATGTCTATCTGTTTTTATTGACTCTACCACCGGTTCTGAGAGCAAAATCTATTACAAACTAGCGGACCCGACAGACGTTGTCCTGTCTTAACTATGAATATTGAAACTCTTTGACGAAATTGGCAGCACGCATTCTGTCAATGTTATGTCAAACGCCATAAGGTTACATCAAAAAAGTTTGAATTGTAAAAGCGGTTACATTAGAAATAATTTAATATGGTGGTTAATATTTCTTAAATTTTCTAATTTTCCGCGCAATTTTCTTAATTTTTTCTTTCATAAGAACCTTCTCCTGACAATAACAAACACAATAAAAAAAGAATTAGCGAAATCGGTCCAGCCGTTCACGCGTGATGCGCTTACCAACACATTAAGCGATTCATTTTTATATATATAGATAAACCAGAAAATATTAAAAACCGGTTGCGTTTTTTTGGGCTTTTCTCAGACCAGAGCGCGTTGGGAACCCTCTTAACTTTAGTTTTCAGTTGTCTTTCTTAACCTACCTCCGTCGTTAGAAGATACAGTCCGCGAGGCAAAGTTTCAGTTGCGTATTTGCATGATCGCAATTTAGACATTGGAGTTAATATGATTACACAGTACTATTGAATTCCTATGTATTAAATTTAAGTAGATATATAAATAAAAATAAATAAATACAATAAAAAAAAATATATACGCGACGATTTGAGAACTTTCTCATTTTTTCGTCGGTTGACAAGTAATGCACACTTTGCGTCAAAGAGGAAAGAGCTGCACAAATCGAAATCATGGCCGGTGTAAAGCCGGTGTACACTCACACAGCTGCAAAATTGTAGCTATGAATGTTATGAAAACAACTAATAACAGATCGATTTTTGATAGACGGGATATTAAATTTACTTGGCACTTACAAGCGTTATTGCAAAGCTTATCGAAGCCCATTGCGATAGTGATTGATTATTATTTATTGAACAAAGATAAAAAAGTTACCGTAGCCACATACTGTTTATTAGGGGTAGATATATATTTATATTTATTGAAATATAAGATAAATAATCTAAATAAAAATTCTTTTTAAAAAACTGACTTCAAACGTCACTACAAAGTATATCAAGTGTGCCTAGAATTTCTCCAGTATCCCATAATCAGATCCTGACATGATGACGATGGGACCACCTGGGAAGTAGGTATATATACCCTTTCAAATAAAAGAAGAATTTTCCAAATTGGTCCAGGCGTCTTTGAGTAATCGGGAACAAGTCGGGAACACATTTTTTTGAATTCTGTTAAAAAGCTGTGATAGGTTAACACTTCTGCCTCCTTCTCGGAGCTTCAGAGTTTGATTCCAAACACGTACCTATATCTAACTTTTCGGATTTGATACTAGCTGATGCCCGCGACTTCGTCTGCATGGATTTACTTGTTAAAATCCTGCGGAAACTCTTAATTTTCCGGGACAAAGTAGTCTATGTCACTCTCCAGGTCCTAGCTATAACCTATACAATAATTCACGTCGATCCTTAATTCCGTTGTTACAGGATTGAAGGACGAACCAACGAACAAACACTTTCACATTTATAATATTAGTAAGAACTAAGATAACATTTCGAGCATTATAATATTCTCGTAATGTTATATTAATTTTATATTGTATATAATTTTAGGTGGTAGGAACAGGAGAGTGGCAGAGGCGTTCGTCAAGACGGGCCGGTCAATCAAAGAGTTGGAGGACGAGATGCTGAACGGACAGAAACTACAGGGACCCATCACAGCCGAGGAAGTCAACCACATGCTTGCCAACAAAAATATGGAGAACAAGTTAGTACTATACCTACTTAGATGTGCAATATTCTACCTACGTAATAGTACTTATGTAATCAAGGATGGGATTAATCCCATTGGCGGTAGAGTTAAAATTACGTATTGTGAGCGCGGAGATAAGTCAGATTTATAACCTACTAGCTGATGCCCGCGACTTCGTCCGCCTGGATTTAGTTTTTACAATCCCGCGGGAACTCTTTGATCTTCCGGGGTAAAAAGTAGGCTATGTCACTCTTCAGATCTACTAGTATATACTCATGCAAAAAATTTCGTCGACCCGTTGCTTTATTGCGGCGTGATTGAAGAACAAACCAACAAACAAACACACTTGCGATTGCATTTATAATATTAGTAAGGATATGCAATGCTATAAAAATAAGCGCATTTTCATCCGCATACCTTTTACTGTATATACTAATACTGGTTGTACAAGTTTTTAAGGTTTTAACCTTGTACTTTCGTATAGAGAAAACTCCTTTACTCGTTCTGGTTGATAAAGAGTAAAGTTCACTTCAACAAAAACAAACAAAACTTGGAATTCAAAGCCTCGAGTGAAGTAGATAAACTAGTCACCTGTGTTATCGTAATTTGTAACTGTGTAGTCGAATGACACAATTACATATTATGTATTTCAACTCCTTGATGAAAAGTATACTCGTAAGTGAATGCGCTTACTTGCATATAGGTAAGCCTCAATAACCCAACGGTTAAGGTGCGGACTGAAAACTGAAAGGTCGCAGGTTCGAGCCCCGCCACTCTTAGCACAAGCTTTTCGCTTATTTGGAAGGGAGAGGAGGATAAAAAAAAGTGAAGTGGTAATAGGAATTATGTGCGTTTTAAGCAATTAGATGTCACTTGATTTACATTCGAGAGGAGACTCGCGGCTTTGGGTTAAGATGAATAAATAAATGAATGAACTCAAAAGTCGTAATATAAAAAGAAAGATAGGTATAATAATCTTTTTAAATATTAAAAATGTACTAATTATCCGTTAATTAAAGTTACCTAATTATATAGTGATGCGACCGTGTTCATAATCACCGAATGTTATATAATTGAGATGAACCGAAATAGTTGCTCTTGACTTTCATCCACGTCGGCGGAAAGGTCAATAAGAAACGTTCATTGGATTCATTGTCATTACCTTTAGTGTCATATCGGCCTTTAGTGCTACTTTTGTGGTGATTACCATATTATTGCGTGACATATTATATTATATTAATATATTATGGAACTTATATCACATAATTATGTATCAAAAATGATACAAGTAGGTATAGAGTCCATATTTGTATCAGTTTTGATAATATTATATCGTCCGCCGCGAACAAGAACCTTATAAGCTTCTTGGACGCAAGGCCTTTCGTGTAACTACTTTGAATTCGTAATTTGTTTCTTTGTCACAACGAATCACCATAAACACTTTTACGATCATTATCTAAAATGAAAATAGGCTCAGATCTGTAGCTTACTTCACTGACATCGGTGGCTTATGTAGAAAAATCGGAAAACCCTACGTCTATGAAGATCTAAGATATTATTGTAAACTTCATGTAGTAATTAAGAATTTTTTATCTATCTATTATAATATATTGAATGAGCATCGCTTCGCAAGTTAGATTCGATGGGGCCTATTATTACTTGAATAGGGTAATTATCTACTTTTTTTTACAAAATTATGTTTTTCTGGAATTCTATCGGTTAGAGAATTACATCAAAGAATAAATTTATTATTACTATATAGGTACTTTTTATTATGGAAAATCAATAAGCTTCCAAGTGGTTTGAAAACGACTTAATTTCACTGGAACGAAATCGCGGACATAAGTTATTTGATTTTTTTACACATAATTATAGACACGCTTGACCACTATCACACCTCAAGGAAAGTGATGATGACGTGACCTAAAACGGAACGCGTTTACCTAGAAGATGCCTATATACTCTTTGTTTTGGCGATACGTAGATGTGTTTTAGAGGCTCATAGTCATAATAAAATTTTCATTTCAGATTTCCCCTTTTCACCGCCGTTTTCCGCATCTGTCGAGGCGAGCTGAAGCCTAGCGACTTCATTGACTGTATCCGAAGCCACCCGGAGCACATGTAAGCGACACTATTCCTATATGCCTAGCTTTCCAGCCTTAGCGTTCTTAAATAACGTAGACTAGATTGATATGAGCTAATTTCACCCCTAGTGTACCTAACTAATCTAGTAATTAGATAACAATATACATATTCCATATATTATAAATATGCAGATACTTTGTCATCGTAAGGTGCAGTTTATACAGAAAAAAAAAGATACCGGCCGAATTGATAACCTCCTCCTTTTTGGAAGTCGGTTAAAAAATTAGGGAATGACGTCGACGTTTACTAGTCAGAAGATGTGGCCCAAAAAATACAAGTTAATACCACTTTTCTGCAACGCATCACCGCTATAAACTGTACCTTATGTAAGCATAATATATGTATATTATGTGCTTACATATATTATGTTTTGCTATGTATATTTCGGTCCCTTCCTTCGCAACTACCTATTTCCGTTTACTTTTATTTATTTATAGAGCTATTCACTAACTAATTGTGATATTTTTAACGTGCCTACTCCACAAAGTTAAAAAAAGCGAAAAAGCATCTTCTAAATAATGGAATTTGAAATTATTTGAACCTACCTTTAATTGTAATCTACACGAGTGCCAAAGTATATTTCTTCTAAATTTTTTTTTTGATTACACTAGTTTACAAAAAAATAATTTTTTTTTGTTCATGAAATGAAACATATATTATTTACGTAGGCTATGACCGGTAATAAAAAAAATATTTTTTTATTTTTCGTAGTACGTCACAATTCTGAGATATGAGATCTTTGGTTTTTATCTACCCGCAATTCTATAAAGAAGTTTATCGCTCTACTTTGTAAACAACTGTGTGATTCTAAAGTCTTATTTTTATTTAAAAACGTCGTCTAGAGTGTGTTAACTACATCCAAATCGATTTTGTTATGTTTGTGGGAAAATTGTTCAGTTAAATCGTGATTTCCCTATAACAAAACCATTGCAAGAAGCCTATTTACATTATTTTGGATTTCCGGTGTCAAATCAAGATAAAAATTGGGGTTCTCATGTGATTTGCACTAATTGCAGATTAGTCCTCAGTTCCTGGTATTCAGGTAAAAATAGATCACTGAAAGTTGGTAAACTAATGATATGGAGAGAGCCAACTAACCACGTAACCGATTGTTACTTTTGGTTAACAAAAAATTTTGGTTTACGAATCTTTCTGCGGCTAAATTAAAGGAAGGAATATTTGTGGGTCCTCAAATCAGGAGAATATTGGACGATACAAAGTTCGAGAGCCTTTTAACCGAGGTAAAAAAAGCAGCCTGGAACTCTTTCAAAATGGTCGTTAAAAATTTTTTAGGCAGTAAAAAAAGGGATAATTACAAAGCGATTGTTGAAAATCTGTTGCAAAATTATGAGCGTATGGGTGTAAATATGTCACTACAAAATCATTTTTTGCATTCCCATTAAGATTTTTTCTAGAAAATCTTGGTAGACTGAATGATGAACACGGTGAGCGATTTCATCAAGATTTAAAGTCATTTGAGCAAAATTATCAAGGTTTTTGGGACCAAAACATGCTAGGTGACTATTGTTGGTCTGTAGTGAGAAATACAGATGAAAATATTTATGAAAAAAGAGCAAAAATTACCAATTTTTAACTGTCTATTGTTTATTTAGATGTAGGTTTTTGTAAAAATCTTCTTGATAAATATTTCAAAAAATTGACGTGTTGGATTTTTTTAAATATTTTTTCCGAGATGTAGATACCCAATGTAACGTAACCGTATATGTTCCATTTCATGAACAAAATTCATGTAAACTAGTGTTATTATAGCCGTTGTGTGCCTACTGATAGTTATATTATTCTAAGAAAAGGTATTTTGTCATTGATAAAATCATATAATTAATTAATTATATTTAAAATTGCAACGAAAAATGCCATATGTAAATAGCAACTACATATCATGAAAATTGTATATTTCACAGGGTGCTATATGCATAATTATTGGTTCTGTATACATGAGTACGTTTACGTGTTGATATGAGTTATTTATAACGCCTGCATTAAAAGAGAATGGTGACGGTTATTGATTTTGTGCCATGATGCACACTGTAAAAGCCAATTGCATAGATATGATAATTTATTAATTTAATAACTTTCATAGCGCATAAGCTTGCGGCATCAAAAAGGTTAAGTATTTAAAAAGTGACCGTTCTCGAAGTCTTTACCTTCTATTTTCTTCTTTTTTTAATAATTGCATCTTTAATTTTAAAAATGATACTTACTTAAGTTAAACGAAAGATGAATAACGGAATTATAAAAATTGTTTCAAATAAAAATAATAATAAAATGAAACCATTTAAAGGCTATATTAAAGCTGTTACGTAGTTATTTTGATTGAGCTTTTTGAGTGTTTTAATATAAAAAGTTATTAACCTGTTGTTGATAATTATCTGTATATTACCTACGTATGGTATTATATTACTAACACCACTGTTATCATTTGATGTAGTGTTAGCCCATCGAATATTTTATTATTGTTTTTATATCTCCCAGAGCCTTTTATCTATCAAAACATGATTTCTATGGAGTGCTTGTTGACATAAACTAATAGTGTTCATTGTAGAAAAAATATAGTAAACAATATGTATTTAATACATATTATAAGACATACTACTTAATGTAATATAATTAGTTAAAATATTGTAACATATTGATTCTTGTTATAGTAACACATCTCTTCGTAGTGTGTAGTGGAAATATAACCATTGTTTAGTAAATGTTATGTTTGAATAAAGTTCCAATTTTATTGCATCTTGTTTTCTATTTCTTGGTTTTCCCTTGGGCATGTTATATTAATAAAATTTTATAATTGGGATGTTGCCTGTGTTAAAAATTAACTATTTCTTTGTGATTATTTATTAATAAAAAATAGAATCTTCCAAAATAACTTAAATACCTACATATCCACTCTTGTCTAAGTTTGGAAACCATTTTAAATTACCGATTAAATTACTCAAAGGGCGTTAAATGTTTATGATGTCACAGTACACTATTTTATACAAGCTTTAGTAGTATGCGCGTGTTTTTTTAAGGTTTGATTAGTTGGCAACATCCCTTATTATTCATTTTTTAGAAGCTTAATAACAACGCTTACTCTATTTTACAGATTTGCTCCTAAAAATATAAGCATTTACTAACAAGATTAAAATAAATAAACCTGATCAATCAAGAACGACTTGCTAACCTATTCTTTTATAATATTAGCTTGTGCTTTTGTTTTTTTTTTTAATTAGAATTTTGCATGTTTCTATTTCGCATCATGTTTATTTTTAGCAATTTTAATAAATAATTATTTGAATGAATGTCTGATTTTATGAGTAGTTTATTGCAGTAAACCTAGCATCAGCTAGCTTGGATGTGAACAAGTCATGTATACCATGCTTTTTTATAAAAGTTTTTTCTAACACTGAATAAAGGCATAAATACAAACTTCTTGAGCAATAAAAGGGTGTCATATATATGATAGAAATTCAATCAATTGGTTTTATTTGATAGAACTACAAAATGATGTTATCCTTTTTATGGTTTACCTTCAGAAAAGGATAGCATTTAGGACATTATATAACTGAATTAACATCAACGAGCTTCTAAATATTACACTTCGCAGGTCTTTACGTCATATAGACCACACTTTAAAGCGAACGTAAAGGTTCGCGTGAATAAGGGTGGAACGCAACCCATGGCATTGCAAAAATCCTATTACATCATTGCTATATTTGTAGAACCTATCGCACAGTAGAGGTGGCTTCCACGGCCAACACCCAGATCGGTTTGCTGGCTCTAGATTATGCTAACATACACAGCGTTTGTGGTTTGGTTCCAGTTTCGCAATGCGATTCCGCAAATGTTATTTGCGGTTGCCTTTAACTTTATCATCACACTAGCTGATACCCGCGACTTCGTTTGCGTGGATTTAATTTTTAAAATCCCGCGGGAACTCTTTGATTTTCCGGGAGATTAGCCTATATTACTCTCCAAGTTCTTAACTATACAGATCGGTCTGTAGCTCTGCTGCAGGCTTATTGAAGGACAAACCAACAAACACACTTTCGCATTCATGATATACTTAAGAATGATTTAGTTTTAATTAATTTGAGCTTAACTAATATTTTCATCTAGTAACGACATGTCACTAATATTCTAGGTCGCAAGTAACGCCAAAATGTTCTCTGTGACCCGAGTGAAGCCTCCATGATCGCATCTGCACCGTTCGCATTCATCTACAGACGTTTTCTAATTATTAAAAAAAAGTGTAAATTGAAAACTTTAATCACCTCAAAAAACAAAAAAATTAGTGATACAACAACATAAGTGAACAAAAAAATTAGATTTCCTAGGTAAAAATAAGACATGTGACCAGCCTTACCTTACTATTTAATGAACACAGTAACAGCTACCAACGTGGATGGAAGGCTATTTTCCTATTCCATACTTAATTATCTTCTTCTAGATATTTTATAGGTATATGTTATTCAATTATTATTAATAGATTTAGGCAGCTTATTTACAAAATAATTAGAAAACGTCTTCCTACATATCATAAGCACGGCAATCATTGTTATATCATCGTTAATTTGTTTTTGTAAGTACTTAATTTTTATTGGTCTTAATGATATTAAAAAAATAAATAATGTGTTTTAAAATTTTGGGTAAATTTTAAAATACATAAAACAAATGAATTCAAAATTCATAATGGTTTAGATAGATATCAAAACGCGACCGTGACGGAAAAATGTTGCAATCGCGCTGTGTCTGTCTAGACCATAAAGAGATTTTAGAAATGTCTAGGCAGGCGGAGTGCAACTGCAGTTCTTCTGCAGTTGATTTTGCTGACCGACTGCGCAATCCACGTGCAGTTGGCGTGTAGTTCTAGTACAACGGAATTATAACAACTGTAATAACTGAATCAACACTCAGCGAATGGCTTGCAGTCCTTCTGTCTAGACGTTTATGGTTTGAAGAGTTATATAAACTTTCTATTCCATTTTGTATAAATTAAGTGGGCATTTAATGTAGCTGGTCATTCCAGAGATTAATTTTATAGCGGCCGGTTTTAATAACGAATTCTAATATCTACAAATTGAAGGTCGATTTTATCAAGATAAGCGTATATACCCAGTAGTTCTGTTGATCATTCTGTTGACAAAGCTACTTTAAATATAGTGTTTATTAATAATGGCAACGGATTGCAATTTAAATACGTGGATTAATATTGACACACTTTTGTAAGTAGTTACATACTAGAATTTCGCTCTTAGGTACAACATAGGTACTTGAAACCATACATTAATCAACTTATTCAAAATAAGTAGGTACCCACTTTCGGAGAATGATACTAATGAGTTTTGCAAAATCCATTAATCGTATTATATGTGCATCCATAGCTACCTTTAATTTGGCGCAAGAATCAGTCCACAACAAAAGCCACTGATGAACTGTATTTCAAAGGCCTAACATAACTTGCACATCCTCTATAGTCATGGCAAAAAGCAGAAGCCTTTCATTGTTATCTGTAGCCTACCCTACTTAATTTTTCAGGATTCGGATAGTAAAAAAATCACATTGCTGTATTTGCTAAATTAAGCGGACAAGGTAAGATACTATTATACCGGCTGAATTGTTTCTCTAACTGCTTAATAGCTTAAGTTACTGTTTTTTGTCATGTTGTATGGACAAAATGCCAAAGACAAACTTTAAAGAAACGTTTTAGTATGTCGTATAATGGAAACAGGCTTCTGTTTTTACTTTCATTCATTTATACCCAACATTAGCCCAATATTCACTAAAAATATGAGTAAGTAAATAGAGATGTAGCAGCTACTTTGTGCAAAAACTTATTGAATAAGTGTTAAATAAATAGAATGTTTTACATACATATCTGTGTACATTATTTATTGTTTCCTTACCACATACGCAAAATTCAGTATCATAAAATCTAATTGGCTTGATATTATTATTAAAAACCCCAGGTTGTGTAATAATATTACTCTGTTAATGTGAATAATTTTTCTGCTATCGAAGGAGTTAAAATAATAGCTTTAAACCTGCCAATAATTTACTTGGAGCCGATTTCAGCAATGTAAAATAAGTCTTCTCCGAGCGTAAATTTGATATTTAGGCTGATTTTCAATACAAAAAATGTCAGAACATACAATTTATTCCTATTTCCTCGGTTAAGCGTCACTCAACTTTAGTGAAATCGGCCCTTAAAAAAACATATTTATGTATAACAGAAATAGCCGCAATAACTGAGTAATAATTGTGCAATAAAACTATTAAGCATATTCTATTATTTCTTAGTGTTATCAATCTATTTATCATCATAATCATGTACTTATTTATTACCTGTATCCATTTAAATATCTATCTTCTCTTGCAGGAATAGAGTCGCCTAGTGTTAACGTGAACACACGCTGGATATCTCCTTCACACTATTAACATGACATGTAATATATTGTTTTTATCTATTATATAATATTTTTTTAACATGTAAGTATTTATAAAATTATTACAAATCATTTTATTTATGTAGTCTATGTATCAACCCTATGGGAACAATGTTTCATTTTTGTTATATGTATACCTATTTTGTCTTTGTCAGTAGGTAATCTACACTAAGCATATTTATTTATTTATTATATGTATTTTTTAAATTTTAGTGTAAATACCCGCCAAATACTAGTTTAGGATTCTAGTAAGTTTTATCCTAACGAGCCTTAGAACCTCTTTATTCATAGATACAAGTTTAGGTTTCTATGTAATAAAAATAACAATTGGTTGGCTAAGTATCACTGTCGTACAGGTCGATTGCTTTAAGAAGTTACAGATGTTATTATTTTGTCGCTTGTCCGTACGGTGCGTTAGACCTAGTCCGCACTGCGAAAAAAAATCGCACGATTTTTTTTTCGCGCGGTAAAAAATATGTAGTTTGATAGCTCGCGGTTTTTAAATCGCAAGTGCGGGTATCTCCATATGATTGCAGGTGTTACAGAATTGCGAAAAAAAAATCGTTCGGATTTTATTCGCAGTGCGGGCTACAGCTTACGCATCGAAGGATTACATACAGGTCCATATGATGTAAGATCCGCCTTCACAGCCCTTCGCGGCGTTGCGCGGTGTCGTGTGCTAAGCGTTCGTATGGTGTATTTTGTGGTTTAAGTACGAAGTCTAAGTATTACCAAAGGCAACACAAATTATATCCTTATTATTGGATTACCTTATTTTGTATTAGAAGCATAATTTAATTATTGTCTAATAAACAGCAAGACAGTTGTATGTTAGATATACAAAGGTAATTGATATTCTGTTGGAGCAATAAAAAAATTATATTTTTTGTAATGCCTTTAATTCTAGAACAAAGCCTAGATAACAAGTTTTCTCTTATCAAACATATTCTTGATATATCCATTATAGAAATCTAAAGCTGAAATTTTTCTTTTACCTACTATCCTAAGAGATTTGAAATAAATAAACCTTTTGTCCTTACATAATATTCTAATTGCTTGTGTCTGTTCACAGTATTCAAGGGTGCCAATAGATTTCTCGTTGAACTCGGGATCATTTTCAACTAAAAATACATCAAACAATTTCATCTGTTTGTCTCTAAACTTGGTTGTCAAAGGATATAGCCCGTATATGGCACGATATAAATTATAAACTTCTTTTGCGCTCTTTTCAGTCCAACACACTTCACTTATACTTTTATTTATCTTCTTAGCTAAAACAAAAAGATGAGTATTTAAAATAGTGCGCTCCATCGCTTCATGTTGGCCCAACAAAGGAGTGTTGACCAACTGGTATATATTTCTGTACACTGTTCATTGTACGCTGCACAGAGTATAATAGTTGAATATTCTAATTATAAAGTTTTTTTTATTCGATGACAAGGTAGCCCTTGACTGAGATCTCACCGGATGGTAAGTGACGATGCAGTCTTAGATGGTAGCGGGCTAACTTAGAAGGGATATAGCAGTGTAAACTCAACCCATACCCCTAATCGGTTTCTACACACCACCATGCCGGATTACAAAATTTCAGTTTTTTTCCAGTTGACAAGATAGCATCACAACTGGCGACAAACTGCAGACAGCATGCAGTTGGCGTAAAATCCAGTTGAAATGTTGTTTGTCTGCCTGTCTAGAGGTGTAAATAGAAATCCAACAAAACAGAATTTTAGTTACCATATGTGACTCCTTCATTGCTTTGGGGCTGAGAATTTTCCAGGCTGGTGGGTAAACACCTTAAACAGTCTATGAGCATCTCAGCACCAATGTCTGACAGTTGTTTGGTTAACTCTGGCAACTTTATATCTTTGGGAATAGGTACTCTTTTCTGACTTATTATTTCACCTGGAATTCATTAATAAATTTATATAACAATTATAATTAAGATACTTTTCAAATATAATAGAAGTTTCCAGGTGTATAATACATTGAAATTGAACATGATTGATTAAAAACTGAATCAATTTAGACGAGATTGTTGCATTATAAAAGTATATAACTTAAGAGCTGTGCTGCACAGGATCAAAATAAATTCATTAGGTTTTATACAAGTGGACCAAATGTAGAATAAAGGTTAGGCAAATGGTTTAGTTATTCATAGAGAGCCTTACCTACATCAAAAACATCAGGCTTTATTTTCATAAGAGAAACTCCGCCATCTTCATCTCCATGCAGCAATGTGTATATAATAGGTGCTGCCCCACGCCAGCGTGGTAGCAGACTTGGATGCACATTTACCATACCTCTGGAAGGACAATAGTGTTATTAACAACAGCCTAATAAAAAAAGCAAATCTCAATAAATTATATACCAAAAAAGACCAAAACAGCAAAGAGGCCATGAGAAAATTTTGTCTACTTTACTCGTGAATCTCTAAATTCTCTATTCACATAGAGCCTATGGGTTAACATATAAACAAGTTTCTCTACTGAACAACAAAATAACTGGGTTATAAAGTCTTCAAAACAATGTAGAATAATTCGAAATAAATTCCATACAACTTACAAAGGAAACTTCTTGAGTACATCTTCTTTGATTAAATGTCCAAACGCTACGATCAATCCTAAATCATATTCACCATCATTGATGTCTAAATGCGGCCACTGCAATATCCTTATATCTTCAGTGTTTGCATACTTCTCGATCATAGTTTTGTTCTTACTATTATTCGCAGTGACCAGATCCAGGCGCTTGATAATACTTTCATTTTTTCTGTGCAAAAATAAAAATAGCAGCAAGTAATACTTTATCATAATATAATTCATAACCAAAGTTTCTTTACATACCTGAATAGGTTTACTTTTTGTAAACTATTTAGCGCGATAGCCTCCGAACCAAAGAAAAGTACATTATAATATCTCCTATGGTAAATATTTTGTAAATAAGAACATTTTTCTTTCAAAAATATTTTATTTAAAAGCGGCGCTAGGTTATAAATTTTACTTGTCATAATCATTATTGATTTTGTTCCTTTGTGATCATGTCCGTAGTCTGTGGTCTATGATACTGATAATCTGTGACTGCATAAGTATTGTAGAATAGGTATGTAATAGAATCTATAAATTGTATACCTAAGCGGGTGATTTAGAGTTGGTGGTTGGCACAAAAAGTTTGTGCAAACCACAGTGGTGCAAACCACGTGCAAACATGCTCACTGAGCTTTATAATTAATCTATGATTAACACTGGAGAGGCTGCCATCACATTTTCTTGGATCAACTTGATTGACGCCATTTTGCCCGCGCTGTAAGCAGATACCTACGAGGTTTTCCGGAACTAATAATGTTGTAAATGAAGCATCGACTCTAAAAATCATCTATTGATCCCACATTGATCCATAATAATTATTAAGCTGTCCATTTGTAGGGACAGCCAATCCAGTGTTAATCATTTTATTAATAGCCTCAATAGCCCAACGGTCAAAGGTGCGGACTGAAAACTAAAAGGTCGCAGGTTCGAACCTCACCCGTTGCACTACTGTCGTACCTTAGCACTAGCTTTCCGCTTATAGGAATAGGAGGGGGATAGGAGGATATTAGTCGACATTAGCTTGACTAAGCCTGGAAATAGACGTCAGGTTTTTTCATCCGATAGTCTGATCCGGTAGCCTGATCAGGCTACCGGAAGGCATTGAAGCCATTACTTTGTATGAACAGTCAATACACGTCCGATCCGATGGCCGGATCGGACGTCCGAGTCGGAAACGGGCGCGAGGCGTTTCCGATTTTACTGCCGGTCCGATTGTCTGAAGGCGCGGTCTACATACTTCTAGTATGAGACAAAATAGACATCCGGTTACTCCTTCCGATTTTGCCAGTCAGGGTTCCCAACTTAGGGTTTTTAGCCCCAAATTTAGGGCGGAATTTTGCTTATTGGGATTTTTTAGGGCTCAAAAAATCTAGCGCTGACACTGTGTGGACGCATCGTTGTGGTTCGAATAATGGGCGAAAATTATGAAAAAAAAAAAAATAATAATAAAATAAAATAATTCATAATAATAAAATTATTATTATTATGAATTATTTTGGATGTTTTAAATAGAAATGACTCTCAGTAAGTCTTGTCAAATTGGATGAATCCAATAGCGACGTTTTTTCTTCTTTCTCTTTCCTCTCTTTAAAATTTCTGTGGTGGTGTCGTGTGGTGCGGGTTGTTACGTTCCCTCAAATATGGTTGAGCGAAGCAATGGGCAATGGCTGGATCCTGCGTCATGCTCGTGAACGTGTGCCACCAACGGGAATGGGTCTGCTTTTGCCTGCCTGTCTTAACATGCATTGGATTGTTTTGCATTTTTGAAACTTTATTGTGGAAACACTGTATACATAGCATAGTTTTGTTACCTATTGTAAAAAAAAATTTTTTTTGAAAAGAGCGACCGCCGAGTTTATTGCTGGCTCTTCTCGGCAAGAACGGCATTCCGAACCAGTGGTAGATTCATTGACGATTCAAAAGTACTTGTAAAAGTTTATTTGAATAAAAAATATTTCTATTTCTATTAACTCGTCATCCATCTTCTTTTCTTCTGCTTTGCTCCAAACGCAATGCACTCGGGATGATAGTTCGGGAACGACTGAGTTCAGAAAAAGCCTGACGGAAAAATCGGATGTGTATCGAGTAAATACGATCCGGTTGCCTGATCAGACAATCGGAAACAAAATCGGACGTGTATTGCCAGGCTAATACATATTCTTTAAAAAAAAAATCAAAATTATAGAGATCAGTGAAACTGTTGTGACGTGACCTTGTGACGTGACCTTGTGACGTTTCAGATGGGTCTTTTTGCACGTGAACGTTCACAACAATTGAGAAAAGACCCCAAAGGGGTCTATACCTATTTAATTTTGTACTATGTAACCAATTTCCTGAAAAACTACTAGGCCGATTTGATGCAGTTGTTATTAATCTCATATGGTGGATTAAAGAAAAAAATAACAATTTTATTTTAATTTCACATTTGCAATATAATTTTTTCATACAAGACCTATTAAAATATAGGAAATATTTGACTTAAACAATACTTAAGGTTCTTAATACTATCGCTTCATAGTAAAATAAATTTTATACATACATACTTATAATTTTTTTAATTTTACAATGCACATTTATGGTAAGGTCTACAGAAATTATCAGAAATTGCCCTCTATTTACATATATTTAATAGGAAATATCATAGAAAATCGCCCGATGAACCCGACGCACGATGGAGGGTAGTCTTTTCGTACATTTTATACGCTTTGACGTTTATGCGGCAATGACTACGTATTTGTACTTGGAAGGTACTTGGCCTTTTTTTGGAGGGCTCTGTGGTTCGAATCTTAAGGCAAGCACTTCAACTGTTCGGAGTTAATGCATTTTACTTTTTAGCAATGAATATCACTTGTTTTAACGGTGAATTAAACATTGTGAGGAAAATTGCACGCCTGAGAGAGAGCGCTCCATAAAATTTTCTCATAGATATTTGAAGTCTCTCAATTCGCACTTGGACAGCATGATTGAATATTGCCTAAACCCTTCTCATTATGAGGAGACCTTCCCCAGAAGTGGGCATGTGGGAGGGTGAATTTGAAAGTCTTCTGATCGACATTCTGATAATATGCGGCGGGCCTTACTAGGTAGCTTTATTGTATACCTAACAATTTATTAAGTAGGTAGGTAATATTGCCATGCGGAAAGTGGATCTACCTACTACGTGTTCCTACTACCTGCTACACACTTAGTATTAGTAGTAAGTAGTAATTACCCTACCATCCATGACCGCTATTTTTCTACTAAGTAGATATTTAAATGAAATACTGAAGG
The DNA here is from genome assembly GCA_038048805.1 of Hipparchia sbordonii. Taxonomy (NCBI): domain Eukaryota; kingdom Metazoa; phylum Arthropoda; class Insecta; order Lepidoptera; family Nymphalidae; genus Hipparchia; species Hipparchia sbordonii. Next base: position 10,293,854 of record CM076104.1, on the reverse strand, counting down.
AAGCTAAAATTTTTAGGTCTTATCATAAAAAAATATAAACATGTTTATTTAAAACCTACCACCTACTACAATCTGATTGAGATTTCCAAATCTATTCTATAGAAATTGTCAAAAGTAGGCAAGTAGTCTTCAGCTAAACTTGTTTAAATTTTTTGAGACCGTCTTTTCCTTTTCAGTCATCGTTTTTATCGTTTTCTCAAAAGTTAATTTTAAAATTTATGAACAGTTTACATTAACTTGAAAAATATACTCAGTTCTTATCTACGTCACCATGTTATGTATATTGTTGTCCTGGGTTTGTTCACTACGTACCTAAAGATTGCAATATTCAGAACGAGTTTTTAGTCAACCGACGATGGAAACTCCTTTTCTTTGAAAATTCTGGCTTCGAATACCAAGATGGCGGTGGAACAAGATCTTCTTCTAAACTTTTCAAGCTTACGCTTCCTTGGGACCTTTGTGACCCTTGTCTCGCTGATACTCTAGATGATATGGTTTCTATATTAGTATTTATCTTTGAAATCGGGATGCTATATGGAATGTCTTTCATTTCTATAACTTCTACATCACTATCGCTATCGTCTCTGCAGCTTTGCCTATGAGCCTTGAACGCTTCCGTGGTCACAGTCGTCTTGAATGTTCCCGTCATACGTCGAGACTTGTCTCTGAATAAAAGCTTCTGGAGCTCTTTTTTGAACTTCGGATGAGTGATTATGTAAATAAAAGGATTGATACAGGCAGCGGTCTTGCAAAATAGAGCTGGTATCATTGACGCTAGCGGCGTTATTAGATCTTTTCGTCCGAATATTCCAAGAAGCGCAACTATAGCATAAGGTGTCCACGAAACAAAGAATAATGCAATAACAACTATGACAAGGAATGCTAATTTTAATTCTGCTTTACGTTTCGTTTTCTCTTTAACGTGTCTCGTCGAAAGCGTCTGTTCTTGATTTTTTGAAGAAATATTTCTTTTTCCGGCAACTATACACAGTATTCGCGTGTAACAAAAGGATATTATGCATAGAGGAGCTAGCCAACCGGCGCAAAAAAATGCAAAAATAAAGTAGCGAGGCGGAATTTCCTCCGTGAGGTAATCGAAGCTGCAGCTCGTTAGGAAGCCTTCAGGTACATAGTGGCCATATCCAATGTCTAAAGCAGGTATGGTCGCAAAGATACCGGCGTAGAGCCAGGCTCCGACGGCCAGCAGTCGAGCTCGGATAGCCGTGAGCGCCCTCAGGGGCTCCAGAGGATGCACGATGGCCCAGTAGCGGTCCAAAGCAATGGCGGTGAGGGTAGCTATAGATGTCGTTCCGCTCAGTCCACCGGCGAATCCGTACGTCACGCAAGCTAAAACAATAAACGTGCAGTTTAGAGCATGGTTGCGCTGCGCCGCTCACAATGAGTTCTCAGTATCATAGGCCCGTAACGACCTTAAATTAATTTTCCAAACTTACGTTTACTTTGCGTAAATACCTCATTTTATTAGGGCAAAAATAAAATAATTGGAGTTGTTTAATTACATTGTTTTCCCAAGTATATTTCTATACAATTCTATCCTATTAATATTATAAATTCGAAAGTTTGTGAGGATGGATGAATCATGAATGGATGGTTGTTTGTTACTCCTTCACGCCACAACGAATGAACCGATTGGGCTGAAATTTGGAATGAAGACAGCTCATATCATGATTAACACATAGGCTAAATTTTCCTGAAAATTAAAGAGTTCTCGCGGGAAACTAAGCGTACGAAGTCGCGGGCATCAATTAGTAATATTATAATTATATCTATTATATTGGCTTACCATATTTACCCAAAGCTGGGCCAAGATTAAAGGAATTAAAAATGAAAATTGGAGTCTTGGCCAACATGAGGAAGTCGCTGAGCGCCAGGTTGGCCACTAGGATGTTTCCGGGAGTCCGAAGTGTACGGCATCTGGAAAAAAACAATGATTGTTTAGTGCCTACATATTACATTACCAATATAGGTACACGTATTCCGTGAGAATGACTCATAACAAAAAAATTAGCTCTCTGAATACCACCATAATACCTGAATACCTGATTATCAGCGAAAGATGTTAGCCCCTGTGATAAATAGGCAGACAGTGGAGCTTCGCAGCAGAGTCTTAGTAATAGGGCTCTATGTGGTACCCTTTGGGTAAGGAACCCCAAGAGAATGTAATCACTCCGTGAAGGAACCCTAATGGCTCTGGCTGACTAGGGAGTAGTGACATGTCGTCAAACTGACGTTTTGTCAGTGTCTGTGTGCTCATGGTATCTACTCTCTGGTACTATACTTCGCTATTGAACCCTATATCATAGTTGAACCCGACCAACTGCTGAAACAATCTTGAAGGAATTTGGCTCAGAGATAAATAAAGACTTCCTTTGAATTTTTTTAATCATGCGGATGAACATAAAGTCACGGGCTTAAACTAGTACCTACACTGTATAACAATGGGCATAACTATGCTATCCTTACTTCCTTACTTATTATAATGCGAAAGCGTGTTTGTTTGTTTGTTTGTTTGTTTGTTTGTCCTTCACTAACGCTGCAACAGAGCTACGGATCGACGTGATTTTTTGCATGGATATAGCTGAGGACCTGGAGAGTGACATAGGGCTTTTTAGCCCGGAAAATCAAAGAGTTCCCGCGGGATTTGAAAAACTAAATCCACGCGGAAGAAGTCGCGGGCATCAGGACTACATAGGTAAGGTAAAGATTTGTGTTTAATACAGTCTCCCTTATAAAGCGCCTTTTTACCGGTTTCTTTCAGAATCGTCTTACATATACACGTTTTACTATAGTTGAATTACATAAAGCCACCCGCGCAAAGCTGGGTCAAGTCAGTTAGAAAGTAATAAAAGTAGGTACTTCTTAATTTCGTGCAGGTAATTTGCTTTTTGCTCCTTCAGTTAGAAAGTAATAAAAGTAGATAGGCACTTCTTTCGTGTAGGTAATTTGTTTTTTGCTTCGAGCATCGGATCATATCAGCAATAAACATATATGTAGTTAAAATACTACATAGCAAAATAAATGTCTTAAACGAAAAAAAAGGCAAAAATCAGGATTCGGTATAGAATAATTTAATATTGTCATATTCACGGTGTCAAGAGGAATTGATGTTCGGAGTGTTGGAAGTGTAGCAAATGAAATTTATTCTATCTGAATTACGTACGCAATTTTTTGCAAGTTTGGTTCTTTATATTTATTTGTAATGTTGGGATAGATGATGTATCCCAACATTACAAATAAATATATAATAAATAGTGAGGGTAGTCAGGCCTAGTTGCAATAGTCGAATGTGCTGGGTAAGCAACATTGACTAAAAGTGACTCAATTTGACATGAACTCCCTTCCTGTTTTGTGGCATGACTAATATTCCCCTTTTCCCTCTAAATTAAGCGCAACTAAAGCAAGTGTTGGAGCGGGTATTGTCGTATCGGTTTAACTGGTTTTTGTCTGGTGGGAGGCTTTGACCGTGGCTAGTTACCACCCTACCGTCAAAGACGTGCCGCCAAGCGATTTAGCGTTCCGGCACGATGGCGTGTAGAAACCGATTAGGGGTATGGGTTGAATTTACACTGCTATACCCCTTCAAAGTTAGCCCACTACCATCTTAGACTGTATCGTCACTTACCATCAGGTGAGATCGCAGTCAAGGGCTATCTTGTCATCGAATAAAAAAAAACTAAAAAAAAAAACTAGTGTGGTTTGAACCGTCGACCTTTCGGTTTGCAGTCCGTGCACTGACCCTTGCGTTATTGAGGTCTGTCTTATCATGGTAGATTCTGATTCCCCCATAGATAAATTATATGTATAAGATTCTCCAAAATATATTCTTAAGATCTGTCACTGAGAAAAACCGCCACTAAGATTTATTATAATTTAATAAAAATATATTTAAGAAAATATATTTTTACTTTCAAGAACACGTGCGGATGCGCTAAATGTTTCAAAATGCATTAAAATACCACATTAATAGCCCGAGGAAGACATTAGACAGTTTTCAGTGACCTTCGTTGGCTCCGTCTATTTACAGAATACTTGACCCAATCTTAAACCAATAATATTCGCAGCAACTTCATAATATAATAATATGACGTTCATTGCCTGGGAGTGGAGATACATTTGGAATAGACCTTGATCCTGATGATCGTTCAAATGACACATTAATGGCAATTCTAATGTGGACTTCATGATTATTGGTATACGATCACAGTGTTGACTTTATTATTATTGGTATATAATAATCACAGTGTTGACTTCACTATTATTTTATAATAAACTTTAAGGTTTTATTATTAATTAATTTATAAACTTTATTATAATACCTTGGCCAAAGAAGTAGTTTGGTCTTCCAAAGGGGCAATGCCAAGCTTTTGAGTACTAATTATGCAGCGTTGTATTGATATCGGTGAGATTTTAGATTTAATTTAAATTGAAATAAGGAGGTAAGTACCAATATAAAGTATCTCATTAACTCTTTAGCTCGCCATTGTCGGGCACGTGTGATTGCAAGCTAAAAGGTTTTCAAAGGTTTGTAGCAATCTGACGGATATTAGACCTCGACCTCTCTCACCTTTTACGTCTCGTTGCTTTATATACGACTTGAATAGGAAACTTAGATAGGTATCTTTTCTAGAAAAAGATTTCCATTGAGACACAACTAAATCAATATGCATGCTTAATAGAAAATATTTCTATATATATTTTTTATTATAATTTTTTTTATATTTTCCACTTTATTTGTGTCTCAGTTATGTCTTAAAATGAGTATCTTAATATTAATATTTAATTCGATGCCTTAACATGGGTAGCCTAAGTATGTCATGCTCACTTAAACATTTCTGTGGTGGTGTCGTGTGGTGCGGGTTGTTACGTTCCCTCAAATATGGTTGACCGAGGCAATGGCTGGATCATGCGTCATGCTCGTGAACGGGTGCCGCCAACGGGAATGGGTCTAGGTACTTTGTGTCTACCCATGTTAACATGTGTTTGGTTGCGGTAGGTGTGCATTTTTGAAACTTCTGTGTGGAAACATTGTGTGCATAGCCTAGTTCTTTTTAACAATTATTGTAAAAAAATTTTTTTTTCTTGCCGGCTCTTCTCAGCAGAATCTGCATTCCGAACCAGTGGTAGATTTTTGACGTTTCATAAGAGCTACAAGTTGGCCTACATGAAATAAATAAATTTTGATTTTGATTTTTTTTGATTGTAATTATATAGGTTTGACTCTATACAATACTTAAATTATGTAGAGTCAAACAACCCGCTCAAATACCTTCTCGAAAGCATCTCGATTATCAAAAACGAAATTCGAATGCAACAAAATTAAGTGAAAAAATATCGTGTCTATGTTCATAATGGTCTACGGCATTGCTACAGCTTGATTATACCATCGCTACGTCCGCGTCACAGTTGCTACGTGGTTTGATGTCGCAAAATTCGATAATGCTTTTATTTTCAGAAGTTTTAAATTCACTGTGTACTTACAGACAGAACTTTGAGTACTACTTTGTGTGTGTGTGTGTGTGTGTGTGTGAGTGTGTGTGTGTGTGTGTGTGTGTGTGTGTGTGTGTGTGTGTGTGTGTGTGTTGATCTCTTGTATTATTGCATAGGACAGGACATGGCGACGGACTGCAAAACCGAAAGGTCGACGGTTCAATCTCTATTTCCGTTTCACTATTGTTGTACCCAACAACTTAATTTATTCTTAAGAAAAATATAATTAAAAAAAAAAAGGTGATTGCGTATGTTTTGGGCACCATACCCATTAACGACCACTTGTACGACGTGTAATTTTTGTAAATATAATTAGTGGTAGTTTATTTCATTTATTTTTTAATTTACTATATTTATTCATACGATAGTTAACACGAAGGATTATGTAAGTAAAATAAAATCTTAAAATAATGAACAATTAATATACTTACTAAATACTGAAATAAATCTAAAACCTCATCGATGTCATCGCAACGCGGCATAATGCCCAAAATGCTGGCAAAAAATATCGAAATAAGGGCAGAGGTATATAGATCAAAAGAAATCATCCATTTACGAAATATATCAAAAGACAAAGGCGTTCGGACACCCTTGATAAGACACTATTTCCGGGAAAAAGCTATAAACAATCATAATATAAGTGATCATTTTCAGAAGCGACAAATTGAAATTTGTAATCCATACTTCAACATTATTCTTGTAGTATCTGATAACCGCGACTTCGTTCGCGTGGATTGAGGTTTTTTATTCCCGCGGGAACTCTCTTATTTCCCGGGATAAAAAGTAGCCTATGTCCTATTTCAGACTATAATCTATCTCCGTGCCCAGCAAAATCGGTTCAGTCGTTGCGATGTGATTGAGTAACAATTAACATACAAACTTTCGCATTTATAATATTAATAGGATATATTAGGATAATAGGATTATTCTTTAATATTATTCCTATACTTGGCGTCAACATCATGGCGAGTACCTATATCACTTGTAAATACGGTTTGCCGATGACGTAGTCGTTATGGCAGAGTTTCTAAAAGACCTCAATACCTCAGCAGGATTTCTCAACAGGTGGACATAAATATGAGCACGAGTAAGGCGAGAACCGTGTCTAAACCCCTCTCCACCCAGTAATCGTTGAGAACTCAACTCCGCACTCGAAATTGTGAACGAGTGCGACACATACAACATACCTACGTAGTATCCATAGTAATCTGTGCATACAACTGAATCCTACTATATAATATTATAAATGTGAACGTGTGGATCTTTGGATGTTTGTATGTTTGTTATTCAATCACGCCGCAACGACAGAACCGATTTGGCTGAAATTTGGCACAGAGATAGATAGTCTGGAATAACACATACTACTTTTTATCCCGAAAAATAAGAGAGTTCCCGCGGGAACTAATAGTACATTGTTACCTTAGGGATGAAAGTAACTTATTTAGTCCCGAGACGGGGTTTGGCGCCCGAGCGTAGCGAGGGGGCCTATAGTTCGAGGGACTAAATAAGTCTTTATCCCGAGGTAAACACTGTGCTTTTCATTACGAATATAAGGAAAGTCAAAATAAAAATAGAAATTAGCTAAAGAAAATTGAGTGAACTTTATTTTACATAAATCAACAACTTTGGTGAGATATTTATCTATCTTTCTTCTTGTCTATGGATGCACTCGGGTATGTCGTGTTTCATTTGAATTCCAATAAAAATGTGACAACTAGTTTTTTTTAATTATTTGACAGCTGTCAGTTGAAAACGATTCTCCCTAGGGCTGAAAAGTATTACTTTCAACCCGTTTCTCAGGCAACTTCAGACCTACTTTCCGTGTATGAGTAATGAAATAGTACATTGTTACCTTAGGGATGAAAGTAACTTATTTAGTCCCGAGACGGGGTTTGGCGCCCGAGCGTAGCGAGGGGGCCTATAGTTCGAGGGACTAAATAAGTCTTTATCCCGAGGTAAACACTGTGCTTTTCATTACGAATATAAGGAAAGTCAAAATAAAAATAGAAATTAGCTAAAGAAAATTGAGTGAACTTTATTTTACATAAATCAACAACGTGAAATAATAAATAAAGTCTATCTTTCTTCTTGTCTATGGATGCACTCGGGTATGTCGTGTTTCATTTGAATTCCAATAAAAATGTGACAACTAGTTTTTTTAATTATTTGACAGCTGTCAGTTGAAAACGATTCTCCCTAAGGGTGAAAAGTATTACTTTCAACCCGCTTCTCAGGCAACTTCAGACCTACTTTCCGTGTATGAGTAATGAAAAAAACTTTAATCCACGCGAACGAAGTCGCGGGCATCAACTAGTAGGTTATATATTTCACTTTTTTTATTTTTTTATTAAAATGTTAATTTGACTTACAATGGAATTTTGTCGGGACATGGACTACACAAAGAAGAAGAGGATGCAATGAGCCTATTTTGGTGAGGCACAGGCTTAACTTGCATCTTGAAAACGAAAACAAAACAATATCCACACCTTATATTCAGGAAAATCAAAAGGTTGATCAGTGGCAACAGGAGTTTTTAATTAATGGGCAATCGCTTGTCAGGCCACGCGCAGTGTTGGGTTCCGTTGTTACAAATCACAATATAATGGCATTGGGCAGTTCTTTATGTTCTTGCCAAATTACAGTTCCTTAGCTCTTTAGTTTCTCTGCGCTATGCTGCGAACAGATGGACGGACTTGGCGAAACTATAAGGCTTCCTTGTAGTTCTACTACGGAACCCTAAAAAGCTAAATTCTATAACGTAAGTGAGCGTAACTAAATTGATTCGACTTTTGAATTTGGAATCACTCATCGCGTGATTTTATCAGCGTTTCAGAAATTGTGGATTAATCTTGATACAATTTTTTATCCTGTTTAAAGTCATTATTAAAGCCACGGCCTGTAACGACATATCCCCTTCAACGGTAGATACTTATAACACTAAGATATCACATGTGTATTATAAAGGCGAACGTTTGTATGTGTGTGCGTGTGTGTGTGTATGTGTGTGTATGTTTGTTACTCCTTCACGCCACGATGAATGAACCGATTTGGCTGTTTGGAATGGAGATAGCTCACACCCAGGATTAACACATACCTAGGCTACATTTTACCCCGGAAAATGAAAAAGTTCCCGCGGGAATCAAATAATTTTAATCCACGCGAAGTCGCGGGCTGGCGGTATGGAGTAAAACCACCACTCTGTTAACCACTCGTGCTTCACAAATACACGCCTGGTTCTTACTTCTTTGCTGTTTTACCAGGCAGGCTAGGAATATAATAGTTATTTGTGTTATATGGGGCCAAAGAAAATTTTTGTTCCCCGAGGGCGTTATTTTGAATTCAGAGCGAAGTAAAGGATTCTAAAGTAGAATCCCGAGCGCAGCGAGGGTTTCTAAAGTAGAATCCTGAGCGTGGCGAGGAATTCAATATACGCCGCCCGAGAACAAAAAATTTGGCCCCGAGTGACACACACTATTTTTCATCATTACCTATGAGAAAAAGCTAGGAGTATCAACCTTCTATGATCACGTGACTTATCGAAGACAACAGCTGCTCAAACATTTTTGAATTTCGAGTTTTTTGAATTTCTGCAACGATCGCAGTAGTAATGAACACATACTAAAGCACGAACACGGACCAATCAGAAGAGAGAAATGAAAACTCCCATGGGACTAAAAATTGCTCCCGCTATCCTCTGAAGCCAATATTCGTTTTTCGAATAGGTATGATGAAAAAGTTTGTTTTTATTTGAATGTACGTTCATTTGTTTTCTCGGATTACCTATAATTTCAGTTTTCAGTTACAGTGTCTGAGAAACCGTCCGCAATTCTAAAATAAGCTGATTAAAGTCGTCGCTCAGATATCTGATAACATGTTTTACAAGAACTGGCTTAGGGTATCTACACCAAACTCCAAACGCGAAATGTCTTTTCATTTTTAAATGTGATAAATAATAATCGACTTTCCTTTCTATATGGGTCCTTGACCTGCAATAAAAGAATTTTATTTATTCAAACTCAAGTTTGAATTATTCGTGTACTTTTGTTTTTCGAGGTTTTTTCATCTATATGTACCTATATCAAATTTCTTTCGAACAACTCAAATTCATAATGTTTCTTCGCATAAATAAATAATTAAAATAAATATGCCAAGTTGTTAAATAAATAATATTTTATTATCAACGAAATTCTTACTCTCGAGCTTCGGTCCCTGTTGAGTTTGAGGTTTTATTTGTCGATGCGAACGTTGAGTAGACAGACGCTTTGAAATTAAATTCACTGTACCATACAGACCTGCCAAATACTTATATATAGGTACAAATTATGTATAAATGACAAGAGCAATTATTTTCGACTATGGCGTCGTAAGGCGTTTTATATTCAAAGTGTAAATTAAAAATTTTAAACATCGAATGTTTCAATATAAAATGTCGATTTCATACTTTAACTCGCATATCTATACATGCGAGAGGTGACTCCTATGAGTCACCGCGTATCCTATGGATAGCGAATTTATATAACAATAATTATTACAAGCACTAAATATATATAATAATTATTATTATTATATTATATATCCTAGGCCACTACGGTGCATAAAGCCTAAAGACTGCAAAAGACCAATTACTTTGCGCAAACACAAAATACTTAACGTAAGAACCTGTACAAAATCGAATACGAAAATACTTTTTAGGTACCTATCGCACCATTTAATCGTACCTACTACACCGATACATGGTATTTCCGCGAGGGTAAATTTTGCCACCAGCGATATGAAAGTGTCACTTTGTGCGATTCAGAAAATATAAGAGTGTGTTTCTGTGGCGAGAGGGTTTAACGAAACTCGGCTGTTATGGAAATTGCAACGGTTTGTTTACTAACAATCTCTATAAATATATTCGGAATGGAGAGTAATGGCCAGGTAACTATTATTATTATATTACTGCGTCGTTTTCTCTTAGCCAAGAATAAAATTATAGTACAGTTTTCAGGGTGGATTTATACTTATTACTGGCAAAAAAATACCTACCTACTATGTCTATGCTTAAGCTTATAAAATTTTTGCACAGGATATTTTAGAAAATGCCAGTAGCTAAGGTACTACATAAAATAAAAGGAAACTTAATATACGATGTACTAAGTACTTGAATGGTCAACCTTTGGGCATGCAACTTTAACATGTAGTAATGTTAAGTAGGAGCAAGTAGCAAGTAGAATAGAAGAGAATGGTAAATTTAAAAAAATATATACGAATGAATTGTATAACTACAAGTATCTAAAGATGTAAGTGATCCAAATATAAATCTTTTTATAATTAAAAAAATCATAAGTAAATCTTTTTATTTTATTAATAAAAGTTTCTATGATAATATAACTTACCTAATAGGTACCTTAAGCTAACTAGTTTATAACTTGTTACTAAGTTTGTTCAGAATCATATTACGAGTAGGTATACAGGTAAAGTTTGAATGTGAAATATGTTCTAGTCCTCCTAGTTTATAAACTACGAGTATTAAAGAAACCTAGACTTCAAAGTTCAAGTCGTTGGTTTTGATCGAAAAGTGCTATTTGGAAAAAAATCGGTACCTAATAGCCTAGTGGTAAGGAATTCGACCTCCTTTTCGGGTAATCCGAAGTTTGATCCCAGGCACGCAACTTTAACTTTTAGGAGTTAGCAATTTACTATCACTGGCTGGCTGGTGAAGGAAAACATTGTGGGAAAGCTGCATGCCTGACAGTTCTCTATAATGTTCTCAAAGGTCTTCTCATTCGAAAGGCAACCTGTACTCAGTATTAAACCGACGATGGGTTAAGATGAATAAATTAACATTGCCTAAGGATTCAGTAGCCTAAGGCACGGTTGCTTCAGCAAATTTTAACAGACACGTAACCGTTAAACATTGCGTTGCAAAACGAAATGTCAAAGAAAACCAATTTAACGATAACAAACGGTTTGAAATAACCGAGCCTAAGCACGATCATTTTAACTTTCGAATAGTAAAGGTGAAGTTAATGTTAAAAAGTTTGTATGAAAATGACAGGAGCGCTTCTGCTTAGGCTACAGGCTACACGGCTAAAGGTGTAATATACTTGTAATCATAATATTATAGAAAACCCAAAAATATATTGTGTACGCATGCCTTTAGCAGTATCAACAGGTTAAATTGAATAAATAACAGGTTGACATACATCATGTGTAATGACTAATGATCAATTTTAGAGCATTTACTAAATTGATCAAAATCTGGCTTACTTAGTACTAATTCGAAATGTCTACCTCCCTAGTACAGTGATGTTTATAAGTGTAAGTGTGCACTTTCTTACTAATTGGATAGCTCTTCTTTTATTCAGTAGGAGAGCAGTTAAATTGTAATCAAATAAATCTTTTTGTGGGGTGCATTATAGAGTACCTACTTTCTATAAAAAAAGATAGGTACATGCATCCCACGGTAACATAGTAATCAAACAACGACCTCAAGTATGTAAATATTTATTCATCTCTGTACCTAATCTGTGATTTCTTTTAACTGGTTCTTATTAGGCTAATTACTTAAAAAGCTCACAATAATGTTTTTGTTTCTGTTTGTATGGAAAATAGTTGAATCGATATTGACGCGATTTTTATTAGAGTCAGTTAGAAGATTAGGAGTAGGTAACTTGAGCTAAATTTTGTTTTGGGAAAACCACGGTGAAATTTGGCACAAGCATAGCTTGCATTCCGGAGATGGGAACAGGCTACTTTTTCTTTCCAAAGTTCTTAAAAACACGCGGACAAAGTGCCAGATATGACGTAATACTTAAAGTAATAATAGAACCATAAATACAACCCTTTTATTCTGCTGCAAAGTGCAATTGACGACTGACACAACGGTAGTTAATATAGGAAATGACAATCGGAGTAAACGGATACCTTAAAGCTATTTTAACGATAGGTACCTGTATTAAAATATTGTTTAGTAGTTATGTAGAGTTATTGTTAGATTGATATTGGGTTGTTGGATCGATGTTTACCTCAAGAATGAATGGGCATCTTCTAGGCAAACGCGCACCATTTTAGGCTGCAACTTCAGTTACCAGCAGGTGAGATCCCAGTCAAGCGCTAGTCTATATATTTAATTTACTAGATGATGCCCGCGACTTTGTCCGCGTGAATTTAGTTTTTAACATCCCGCGGGAACTCTTTGATTTTCCGGGATAAAAAATAGCCTATGTTTTAATCCAAGGTATAATCTATCTCCATTTTAAATTTCAGCCAAATCGGTCCAGTAGTTTTTGCGTGAAAGAGTAACAAACATACACACACACATACAAACTTTCGGCTTTATAATATTAGTGCGATTATATTTAAAAAAACCTATACCTATCAATTTCCACGGAAAAAATGCTTTCGATTTAAGTATTTGAGTAAAATCGCGGCTTAGATTAGATTAGATTCCTGATGTTTTGTGTACTGAAAAAATTTAAACGCAAGATCTTAAAATCGACGCTACGATTTCATTACTAGTTTATACCTCCCTAAGTTTTCGCCAAACCACTATGCGACTACGATATCGACCTCATACAAAAATATATTAGCTTTATTCGGTCTGTCTAAAAGCAAATATAGCGGCTTGCATTAGCCGAGCGACATCGCGACCTCATCACAAAGATAGGATTTTTTTATAAAAGAGAATATTAGCCAAGCCGAACTAATATTCTCCTCTCCTTGTGTTAGGAGTGGGTACGATAACAGTAAAACTTTGTGCCAACGCGCCTTTGAGATGTTACCTACGATCTTGTTAACAATATAAGCAAAAGCAACCTATTCGTCTCTTAATCTGGAATTTTGTATTTTGTAAATAGTCATTATCATTGACCTACTGAGATTTGTTGCCTTTGTTGGTTATATCCTTCAAATCGAGACGGGCGCGGCTGTTATAAAGATTTATTGTTTTTGTTCTGTAGCATTATTTATTCAGTCTGTACTGGAGAGTTTAGGCAAATCTATTTCGAAGACAACTGGTAGCCACTTAATCGATAAAATGACGTGAATCAAACTTAAAAAAGTGTAATTTACTGAAGTAATTTACAAGCTTCATAATAAAACAATATAATGTTGCCGGTTCCTACAAATGCTTAAGTCGTTAAAGCTCTAAGTGCCAATTTCACCATCCATAAGTTTTATAGCCTTAATAGCCCAACGATTAAAAAGTGTGGACTGAAAGCTGCAAGATCGTACGGTTTGCCACTGTATAAATAGATACTTACATCGGTATAGCTATTCACCGACCTAATCTTGGAAGAAGTAGAGGCCTAGTAACATTTTTCTCAAATTGTCGTTTCAAGTGTCATTGAAAAGGTCTTAAAGATCTCAATGACACAATTGAGGTTTCTTTTAGCACATTTTATCGAGTTCCGTTTGCACCATTTCATATTGTGTTAGCATATAACTGTACCTACGTTAGTTTTTTTACTACAGTTCCATCCATTCCAGTTCATTATAATCTACCAAATAAATATACCTATAAGTAGTTAACTATTTATTTTTATTCGAATAATATAATACCTATTGCGTAAGAGGCAGTTAGGTATGTTAAAATTACAGAGACACCTACTTGAATTATATTTATTTGTTTGTATAAATCTAGACGTAAAGCGTAATGTAGCGTAATTGTCTATAATATACATAGGTAAGTATGTTATAGACAATCACGCTACATATATAGTATAGACAATTACAATTTAAAAAGTAAGACCATACCGAACTACCGATGGATTAGATCTGACTTTTCTCTGACTTCTGACTTTTCTGAGTTAGTTTAAAAATCACAATGTTTCAAAGGTGAACAAAAACATCGCGAGGAAACCTGCACGCCCAAGAGTTCTCCATAATGTTCTCAAGGGTGTGTGAAGTCTGCCAATTCGGGTTGGGCTAGCGTGTTGGACTATGGCCTATAACCCTTCTCTGAGAAGAAACCAGCTCTTAGTAATGAACAGTTGATGAGTTGCTGATGAAACCGTTTGACCTCACGTAATTTAAATTGATGAGATACAGCTCACTATTGTTATTACGTAATAGGTACGTATGATCCATCAAAGTTCAAAATCATTTATTTCATGTAGGGCAACTTGTGGCACTTATGACAGATCGAGACTCTACCACCGGTTCGGAAGGCTGATTCTGCTGAGAAGAGCCGGCAAGAAACTCAGAATTTTTTTTTTAAATAAAAGTGTTACATTTAGTACTAGCTTATTCATCTCGTGGACAGCTGAAGCAAAGAAGATCGGTATGGTCTTACTAAATTGCATACATAATATGTCTTCAAAAATTTGTGTCCACATTTTCACTGTCCGTGATGAATGTAAATCTCTTTGACAGTAGGTATAGCGATATCTGAAATCAGATCGTGTCTGAAATACTTAGTAACAAAAAATATGAACTAGAAACTTGGGACTGAACGCTACATAAAAAAAGTTTTCTACGTAGGTACTAGCAGTTCTTCTAGATTTGTAAAATATCTTTATGTCTTAACGTACTTATTATAAATAAAGTTTTCGCAATAGTGTTGAAAACGCATAGGTATATATCAACGTATAGTTAAAGAATTAGTAAGCGAATACACAAGAAAATACGGCTTATAACCCTGTTTTTAAATTCATCTATAAAGTAGATATTTAATACATATATGTCGATTGGAGTTATTTCTAACTAGAAATTATTATTACAAGCTTTACGTGACCGCACATTTTAAAATGCTATCTTAGTCACCTCAACCACCCTTTATAGCTACTACCCCAGACCGCACATCTAAATAACTTAACCTCAGCCCGACAGACAAACAACATGTTTACGTGAGGGTGGTTAAACACGTTCACATCATGGAACGATACAAAATAACTCAGCCAAACATCTGGCAGTATTCTTTCTGTAACCCATAAACATAATATTTCTTACTATAGCTGTTATAGCACTGGGTTTAAAACTTTAATGCAATAATATAAATTCTAAACCAACCCACATTTAAACTAATCCAAAAGCTAACGCTTTTAAACATTAGGTACGTATGCGTTATCTCATATTACAAGGGTATCTCACAAAATGGTCTACATAATTAAAGCCGAAAACTATTTCTATCACGAATTATTCCAGTACGAAAAAATTAACATTTCATTTGCATACATGAACATTAATCTATAGCTTATTTCTCCTTAGCTGTCTAGTGAAATCATCAATGTGAGTCAAGTTTATCCGAGGAATAAATTAGGCGACAGTTTTTGTATTTAAAATCTGCCAAAATATCTTTAGTCTTTACAACGATAAGACTTATTTTAGGTTGGTGAAATCGGCCCTAAGAAGGTAAACAAATCGCAGAAAATGTTTCGGAGAAATGCGTAACCGACGAACGTAGCTGGGCGCTTGCGACGATCTTAAGTTTAGTTTTTCACTTGTAGCACGGTTTCATCGTCAGTGTGCGATAGAAACGTCCTAAACGCTGTGTTTAGCGTAGGGGGTCTACGAACACTGGGCTTCCCGGTGCGGGGTCGCTACTCCAACACTTTGGGACCCTAACGACCATCAGTTTCGAACTAACTACTATGTTGAGGAATATTACATCAGATTATCAAATCTATAATTCTTACACTCTAAACTTCGGAAGAAACCTTGGGCCCATTAGTGGCGTCCTCATGTCTGTGATCAAACATTTGACGTGACTCCGATCGACTGAAGTTAAATCATTAACGCGTAAGTATGGACGCCTACAATATTTAGGTCACTCAAAATGGCTTGCCTTTCATAAATAATATCTATATTTTTTTTGTTTTATTTTATGTTTTTATATTTATTTATAAATATACGCTCTTGTAATTAGTAACATAAACTTAATCCCTGTACTAACTTTTGTTTATTTTATCTTTTGCAAGTTTTGTTTGATTGGGAACGTTAAAAGCAAGCTTATTAAAGCAAACACAGAGATACGGTCTTTAATGATCTTTATGTACGTAACATTAATTTTAAGTAAACAAATAAATTATCTATAGTATAAAAGTTGAAACTGTTGCTTAGGAGTTAATTAAAACACCAATGTGAGTTCACTCAAAATAACCGTTAACAAACAAAAGTTCAGTAATTAATTAATTTTAGGAACCTTGCGCACTTCGCGCCGACAACCTCAGCTATTGAGAACAACGTCTAAGTAATAGGTTCAGCTGTGGGATTTTCTAAAAATTATTGCATCTGGTACTGTCTCACTATTGGTTAATAGTTGTTTGTGTTATATGGGGCCAAAGAAACTTTTTGTTCCCCGAGGGCGTTATTTTGAATTCAGAGCGAAGTGAAGGATTCTAAAGTAGAATCTCGAGCGTAGCGAGGAATTCAATATACGCCACCCGAGAACAAAATAGCCTCGATTGACACACACTATTTTTCATCATTACCTGTGAGAAAAAGTATACAACAGCTTCTGATACATGAATTTCGAACGGAAAGATCGACAAGTTTCTGCAACGAACGCAGTAGTAATAAACACATACTAAGCACGAACGCAGACCAATCAGAAGAGAGAAATGAAAACTCCCATGGGCCTAAAAATTGAATTTGGCTCTCGTTATCCTCTGAAGCCAATATTCGTTTTTCGAATAGGTGTGATGAAAAATGCATTGGTGTAGCGATAGTCGATGCTATCATATTTAGACAATCCCACAGCATCAGGTATAGTATCAGAACCCAGTATGCTTGGTGCTCTAAGTTGCAGCGGCCGACTAGTGGTTGCACCCAAACTTTGTGTGCTTTAATAAGGAGGATAACTTGACTTGATAACTTCTGCATTTAAAGCTGCTACCATGATAATAATAATAAACCAGTCGTAGTCGTGTTACGTAGTGCGCAAAATCCCTAATAGAAAAAAATGTATTGGACATATTTGCACGTGAATGAATTAAATATTTCGTTTGAACACCTTTTTTTAGTTGAAGATATGAAAGTAGAATGAATATATTAAGTAGGTATGCATTTATGCAGCGAGTGCTTTAACTTAGAGAGAGTTACAAATGGACCTTCTTTCTGTAGTTTATTCCAGTGAGTTTTAACCAGACCATAGAGATGTAGATTAGTAGTCTTAACAGCCATGTAAGCTGCGTTGCCGTGCTGTCTTAGCACTGTATCTTCAAATACTTCAAATACAGTGTTTTATCGTAACAGCGATAAATGAGTTCCTCCGCTCACTTCCTCGCACATGGTTACACTAATGGCAATAAAAATTCAATTAAGTAAGTCTTAAAAGTACTAAGAAACTTCAAACGGAAATACACTGTCACTCGTAAAGCATAATGGTAAAAAAAAAAAACAGAAAATAGCGATTTCTGAAAAATGCCTGTTTTTTAGATACTAGATATTGCTACTACTGATAATATCCCTAATTCTCTAGAGATTAACGTGTAATTGAGGCTTTTATCGTGGCACGTATGCTGGCATTACCGATATCAAGCGCTTAAAAGCGCTCAACATATTTTTAAATGCTTATAAATATTTTCTATCCTTTAATCTAGTTTAATTATTGCCATAGCTGCATTCTAATAAGATGCAGCTATGACGATCTTTGTGATACG
This sequence comes from Hipparchia sbordonii, assembly GCA_038048805.1. Classification (NCBI taxonomy): domain Eukaryota; kingdom Metazoa; phylum Arthropoda; class Insecta; order Lepidoptera; family Nymphalidae; genus Hipparchia; species Hipparchia sbordonii. The sequence goes on along the minus strand of CM076104.1, from coordinate 10,275,762 downwards.
AGTATTATGACAAAGCTATATAGCGCTTAATTGACAAAAGGGATGATTGATGAATGAGAAAAACCGGCCAAGTGCGAATTAGACTCACATTCGAAGGGTTCCGTTCGAGCAAAAAAAACTCACACACCGTCCCGTTGGGACCCTTTGGGTACGAAACCCAAAAAACAAGACTGGTTTAGGTTGTGTTGAGAAACATCACCTTTTAAAGCAATATTAGCCCCTCTCTGCTTCATTCAATCATATATAATACCTACTCGTACGCTGGCATTTTAGAACTTCTCATATAACTCATTTATTCTTGTTAAAAGTTCTTCAAAGCTATTTAATTTGTGTTGGTATTGATTTGATTTAGGAAAAGTGAGTGAAGGTACGAGGTATCGTTATTGCAGAGTTCACAGAATCTCTGCGAGCTATTTTGGCGTGGAAAATTATTTGTATTTTGTGTAGTGACTAGTATGCAAAGATTTGCTTTATCCGCTGACCTCTATCTTTAATTTATGACTAACACTGGACTTGCTGTCCCTATACAAATGACAGCATAATTATTTATTAATCAATTTGGATACATAGAGTGATAAACACATTACCCTCCTTTGCATCGCGCAGTCGGGAAAAAATATAAGCAAATTGATCAAAAGGCGGATAAAGGAATCAACAGTGGACACGAAATCGAACTGTGCTAAGATTAATGTGAAATGCAAATTGTAACAAAGTCGAAGTCAAAGCGTTTGTTTCCTCTACGAACCATTAATAGTGGCATTTATAGAATAGGTTTATTTGTGATCCCGAAGTTAATGTTCCGAGGCTACTCCCGTTGTCATAATAATATTACAACCACCCAACCCTACTAGGTCGTGATTTTCTTACTTTTGGTCATTCCCGATGGTCCTACTAGTACAACTATAGCTAGTCTATATATTTAAAAAAAAACTGATTAGTTCAACCGTTGAACTAGTGGGACTTTTTTCCCAGTGGTACAACTGTTACAAGGATTTAGATGTCTACTCATCAAGTACAACTATGTAGTTGTACTAGATGATGCTCGCGACTTCGTCTGTATGGATTAAGGTTATTGATTCCCACAGGAACTCTTTCATTTTCCGAGATAATATGTAGCCTATGTGTTAATCCTGGGTACCTAGCTCTATTCCAAATATCAGCCAAATCCATTCATTCATTGTGGCGTGAAGGAATAACAAACATATACACACACGCCCACACGCACACACACACACAAACATACACACACACGCACACACACATACAAATAATACACGTATAATATTAGTATGATCATCTGTCTAGTAGTTGCAACCACCCAAACTGCCTGGCTGTCGATATAATATTGCCTGAATATAATAGATATTGCTTGTAGAAAGAATTCTTGCATATAAAAATGCGTTTTGATAAGTTTGGGGAATAATGTTTCAACTGCGTCAACCCTGCCAAGTCGTGGTTTTTGATGGGTCGACCCACTGGGACTACGGGTAAACGGCCTTTTATGTTGTTTACTATTGTTGCTACCATGAGATACAAAATTCTAGCCTTGTAAAGTTGTAACCAGAGTAACGTTCCGAAATTAACTAATGTGTTTTTTTATTTGTTGTTATAGCGGCAATAGAAATATGTACATATTTTGTGAAAATTTCAAGTATCTATACCTATTACGGTACACGAGATACAGCTCTCTGACAGGCTTAGTAATAGGGTCCCGTTGACCCCATTTCAGTACGGAATCCTAAAAAACATGACATTAAATACATAGAAAAAGAAAAACCCAAATTATATTAAATATCCACAATAAATAATGTGAAAGTGTCTGTCTGTGTAACCTCTTCAGGGTTTAGTCAATTTACCTATCCTGACGTGACTTAACTTACGTCCTGGAGACGGATATTTATAGGATATTGTATTGTATTGTATTGTTTATTTTTCTTCGAATAAATCTCAAGCGCTAACGGATGCCAGCATAGCTAGCATGGGCAGGAGATAAAAAATTTATCCCCCGATTTTATCCACTGACAGGGGATATAATTATCTTCTCCCTATGCTAAAGCATGGCGACAGAGGAGAAGGCAAAGTATATTCCTATAAGTATATCCTCTGAGTGTTATTTCCACCGCTGTGCTCATGCTCGACGGGTGGATAAAACTAAGCGAGGGGATAAATGTTTTATCCTTTTCCCAGGGATAAAATTTCTCCCGCCTATGCTAGCCCTGCTGGTTTGTATATATCACTACATAATAAAAAAAGGAATAAAGTTTAAGGTACTATGACATATTTAATTTTCTTTTATTCCAGAAAATAAAGTTTCCCTACGAAATTTAAAAAAATGGTGCGCTATTTTATATAAATAAATAAGAAAATAAAGTGCGTGTCAGGCCACGCACAATGTAGGCCTGTAGGGTTCTATAGTTGCCCGTGACAAGATATAGTTTTCATCATAAAATGAAAATTGATTACATTTTGTAAAAACAACGCCCCACATAATGGATAAGACGAGTGAAAAGCGTTATCCTCGTTTTACATGTAGGTGCTGAGCATAGAAAAGCTTTTTCAAGATTTTATTTCAAAATAGGATTTCTTTTGTAGGGGTGACTTATATATATACATTACAAAACCATCTAAATTACAGCTCTTTAGTAGCAATATATTCTTTGAGTTAAATTGAGGACAGACGGACGAAAAAACTATGAGATTTCCTTATTGTTTTACTACGAAACAATAAAAACACCAGTTTTTTCATCTACTATTTTGTATTTAGCTTATAATTTGTATTTAGCTCATAGAAACTAGTTGATATTTTTAAGATTTTCAATCCTATTCTATCCTATTATCTTATTTCCTATTATTATTATTTTTTTTATATCACTACATAGTATAAAACAAAGTCGCTTTCTCTGTCCCCATATTCCTATGTACGCTTAAATCTTTAAAACTACGCAACGGATTTTGATGCGGTTTTTTTTAATAGATAGAGTGATTGAAGAGGAAGGTTTATATGTATAATAACATCCATTAACAGTGAATGACATAGGACATATATTGTATATTATACCCGTGCGAAGCCGGAGCGGGCCGCTAGTAATATTATAAATGCGAAAGCTTGGATGTTTGTTACTCAATCACGTTGCAACGACTGAACCGGTTTGGCTGAAATTTGGCCTAGATAGATTGGAATAACACATAGGCTACTTTTTATCCCGAAAAAACAAAGAATTCCCGCGGGATCAAAAACCTTAATCCACGCGGACGAAGTCGCGGGCATCATCTAATCTTGTATAACGTTTGCTAGACATTTTGTGCGATGTACTACAGTCTACACCATTTGGTAGGTACAGCAGCCAATTCCTCCTACGCAATTTTAAAACATAAATGTTTTGTTGTAACAGGTAAAAAAAAATCTGCCGCCAAGACTAGAATGTTGTCTAGTCTCTTTCATGTCTCCTACGCACTAAACAAATCATCAACTCGCCCTGAAATTAAAACTAAATGTCTGAAATATTGCTTCGAAAATAACAGAACTTCTGGCTCGATGGCTATTTTAAATAGCGTTGATAACTTCTTCAAATTATATTCAGATTAGCTGGATATTTGTTTGAAAATTGTTATGAATCACGAGAAAAACGTTCTACATGCCTAATTAGGCGCAAACACAAATACAAAGAGCAAAATTAAGTTTCTTATTTAAACTTTTGCTCTGTATAATAAGCTTTGTGACTTGGCAATCGTTTTCGACAATTACAGCTTTCAGTTGTAAAAAAACATAATAGCTTTTTAACCGACTTCCAAAAAGGAGGAGGTTATCAATTCGGCCGGTATATTTTTTTTTTTTTTTTTTTTTTCTATGTATGTCCACCGATTACTCCAGGGTTTCTTGACCGATTCACAAGATTTTTTTTTTAATCGACAGAAGAAGCTCACGAAATGGTCCCATAAAAATTTTTACCTTCAACTCCTCAAGCCTGATGCTGCAGGGGTATTTCCCCCCTAAATTATGGGACTTTAGGAACCGTCGTTTACGAATTGGTATGCTTGGCCTAAGCATATACTAGATCATAGAGCTTCAGGTCCTACTCCTCAATCCTGATGCTGCAGGGTACTGCCCACCTAAATTATAGGGATTTAGGAAATGCTAATCATGAATTGTTATTGTATGTAATAAGTATATACTACACCATAGAGGTCTAGGTTCTAGCTCCTCAATCCTGATGCTGCAAGGTATCGCCCACCAAAATTGTAGGGATATAGGAACTGCTAACCATGAATTGTTATTGTATGTAATAAGCATATACTACACCAATGAGGTCTAGGTTCTAGCTCCTCAATCCTGATGCTGCAGGGTACTGCCCACTTAAACTGTGAGGATTTAGGAACTTTCGCTTGCGAATTGATATTGTTAGTATCAAGCATATTCTACATCGTGGAACTCAAGGTCCTAGCTCTTCAATACTGATGCTGCAGAGGTACTACCTACCTAAACTGTGAGGATTTAGGAACTGTCGTTTAGAAATTGATATTGTTGGTACCAAGTATATACCTACTACATCATAATGCTCAAGGTTCTAACTCCTCAATCCTGATGCTGCAGAGTTGAAGGAATTACAAACTGACGCTTTCGAATTGATACTGTTGGTAGCAACCATGGACTACATCATGGAGCTCCTAGTCCTCTTGTGTATTGTTAATAAGTACTGTAAGTACCAATATAGAACTACATTAGTACCGTAGCGTTGGAGGGAGGAGAGAAAAAGAGCAGGAATAAGCTACACTAAAAAGCTTAAAATAAAAATTCTTTTCAAAAAACCTAGGAGGATTAAGCTCTGGAGTGGCCATAGGATGCGTACCCCTCTGTAAGTTTTTATTTGACGGGTATGCCCAGCGGTCATACCCGTTATATAAAACTGTTTGACTCGCGTCACGCGCCTGTCAACAACGTATGGTTAGCGGAGGATGAGCTCCGGTATAATATGCCGACTATGAGTGATTTTCCTTCTAAAAAAAATACCAAAAATATCCAGTTTATGAAAGGATAACATTACTTTTCTCCTGATATATTCTTTTATCCAATTAATGCACTATTTAAGGAGAAAACTTAAAAATACTGTTGATCCGAAAATGTTGCTACGGAATCGTACAAGAAATAATTTCGGGAAATTTTAAAAAATTAACCAATCTACTTATTACTCGATTGGAGCCCTTTATCATGAACTGCATAATGATTTGATTACATATAATTAAAATTACGATCGAATAGGAAAGGTTGGGGGTTTATGTTTATATTAATTTATAAACTTTAGGCAAACAATTTAATCGGTTATTTTGAAAAAGACGAGTCACACATTTCGTCAAAACTGAGTTAAGTAGAATATTCGTTAACATTTTATAATATTTTCTTGTCGTATGACTGAGATTTTGTTGGTCTTGCATAGTAAAAATATATCATTATCTGTAGTAAACTCTTACTAGTAAACTGAGCTACTATTGTAGCTATGTCACTATAACTACTTTTTTCACATTTTAAAATTTAATAGAAATCCGACCAAAATCAGACCAAGTTATTTATACCTTTGCCTTAATCCTTACCAAAATAAATGTTTTTTCAAGCAAGGCTGTTTAAATACCTGCAAATTACTTTTTAGTTTATTAAAATCGGACATTCCATTCGAAAGATATTACGAGTTCATTGATGTAATTTATTCTGTTATCATTTTGTTTTCAATCATCAAGTCCCATACCCAAAGGGAGCCAGCGATACACTATTGCTAAATATATTATTATTTAGGTAAGTATGTCCTGCATTTACTGTGCGTTTATGCCAAAATGTTTAAAAAATAAATTTAATATCCACCCTTGTGAAGCCGGGACGGGCCGCTAGTATAATATAAGTAACCGATATAATTGCATGCGCAAAAATCATTACAAACATACACAGATTTGTGATTAAAAAGCCTTATTAATATTCAATCGCCACAATTAAATGCCCTCGTGCCACCTCGGTTTATGAAAAATTAAATTGTAATAGGTATTGTACCCATTCATAAAGTTGGATAAGCTTATCATTAACAGTATTTTTAAGGTAGTTTTTTGTTCAAAAATGAGGATTTTATTTTAAAGAAGTTGGTCACACTGCAAGATAATTAGGGCTGGAAGCAGAAATTATATCGATATTGATATTTTCGGTGTGTATGGTACAGGTACATCATGTATTTTTTAATTTTCTTATAGAACCAGTTAGTGTTCCAACAAATGTCTACTATCCATTGATAAAACATGGATAAAAGTTTAAAAACTATAAACTCGACTACAAAATTATATGTGGCATTTCTTAAATTTATTTATTTACTAGCTGATATCCGTGACTTCGTCCGCGTGGCGTAGTTTAGAGTAACTTGCTACTATCCGCGAGAAGGTATGTCCTCTATCTCCGATAATATTTATTAGATCTTCACCAAAATTGAATAAAATAGTATTTTTCAAAAACTTTCATCCCCTATCGCGGATGAACCTTATTGTTTATTAGGATAAAAAGTATCCTATATATTAGATTCAGAACATTCGATTTAGATTTATATTCTCATTTTATACAATTCATTAAAAACTTTTTAAGTCTTAGCCAGACCAACGAACAGTAATTGATTGCTAAATTGATTTAACAATATTTTAATTTATGCTATTAGTTGAACTTCATTCATTCATTAATTCATTTAGAACTTTTCGAAAGTCGATAATCGATAGTGTCGCAGCCCAAAATTGCTTACATAAATGACATGATTGTTTCGTGTAAGGATAGAACGTCCCTGTGTGTGAATTTGGTTGTGTGCGTATACTTTAAGGTTGTGTTTGGTAGTTTTGTCGTGTGCGTGCATAGCGACGTGATTGAAAAATGCACCTGTAGTAAGAAATTGTTTATGTGTGCTACCTCGCCCCGCACCGTAATTGACAGATTTTTTTGCAAAGAAATTAGACGTCAAGGCGTCTCCATCTAAAACACAAATTTTTTTTTCCTCCGAGCAAAAAACCGACTTCAAACGCCACTACAAAGTATAAAAATAATTTGATTTTGTACACGTTTGTTGAAGTCGGGCGGCTTAAATAGAAACGATGAAACGGATACGCGATGCTCGCCCGATTTCAATAAACGTGTCTCTTATATATCACCATAAGGTAAGCGTCGCGCATCGATTTCATCGTTTCTAGTTAAGCCCGCCCGACTTCAACAAACGTGTACAAAATCAAATTATTTTTATACTTTGTAGTGGCGTTTGAAGTCGGTTTTTTGAAAAGAATTTTTATGTTTTTGATATTTAGGATTTAATTTTAGTTAAGATTTTAGTTATGTACTATTTGATGTCATATTATGCTATTCGATAAAAGGAAATTATGTTTTATTAGACTTTTTTGAACGGCTGAAAAATATATTTCAATTTAAATAGATATAATATAAAAAAATAAATGGCCAATCGCGTTTCAGGCCACGCGCTGCATGGGGTTCCGTAGTTGCAGTTCACAATATAATGCGTACTTAGAAGGGTGTGCGTGCACAAGTAATTTTTTATCATGAAATGTTTTATTACATTTTAAAATAGCATCACAATATAATAATATAATTAATGGGCCTAGTTATAAATTTATAGCGAAAACTCAAGATATAATACAATTTGCCATATACTGCCGCATCTCCAGTAAGTTTCTCTTGATTATCATAGATTAGATGATGCCCGTGACTTCGTCCGCGTGGATTAAGGTTTTCTGATTCCCATGGGAACTCTTTAATTTTCCGGGATAAAATGTAACCTATGTGTTATTCCTGGATGTGAGCTATCTCCATTCCAAATTTCAGCCAAACTGGTTATTTTTTTTTCCGCATGGAGTATGCTGCTGGTTCTATTGGCCGCTACCTACAGATTGACTGGACGGGTGGGCGAGCGCGAACTGCAAAGCGTCTTCATTCGTTGTCGCATGAAGGAGTAGCAAACATACACACACACACACACACATAAACTTTCGCCTTTATAATATTAGTGTGATAAGTGTGATGTGAAGTCCGCAAAATAACATTGCTTGCGTTTAAAATTAAATATATTACTTACTATGAAATTTTTACTTCTAAAAAATAGGCGACTTTTACTCGTTAACTGGTAAAGTGTACTCGTGATTATATAACCTTGCCAAATTACAGCTCTTTAGTACCAATAGTCTCTACGCTATGCTGTGGACAGACGGACAGACGGACGGACTTGGCGAAACTATAAAACCATTAACTCAATCAACGATCATCAATCCTCTTATTTCTATGCTCAGTAGTGGGCCCACGGTGGGTTGAAAACATGATGACGATAACTAAACGCAATTATTAAAAAAAAAACAGATTTTTTAATCTTGCTTTAACTCTATGCCTTATAGGTATACATTATCTGTTGCTAGTGGCATTTTGGTTTAGTTTGGTTGAATACTGACCTATGATACATAAAGACGACAGTGAAGTTCCCCAGGCAGCCGGCAAAAGCCATGGCAATGTACAGCCAGCCTAGCGCGTAATACACCGCAGGCTCTGGCGGTGGAAAGTGCAACCAGTGGGGGTTTATGTACTCAATGTAATCGTCCGTAAACAATCCGTACTGACGCCACAGGTCTATTGGCCAGGTCTGCTTAAATTTCTGGATTAACAGAGACTCTTTGGGTTTAACCAGGATCTCTTCGTCATCCAAACTGTTGCCGCGAACCACGTATCCGACGTCGAATTCCACAGCATCTCTTTTTAATCTCAATTTGACAGACTTTGTTAAATATCTAGCCACCAAATCACAGATTCTTTTTCGTTTTTTCCACATTTTCAAATTGAAACAACGCCACAAAATTTCACTGTTACATTTGAAAGAGTCTAAACAAATGAAATAGTTAACTACACTTTCTTTCGAGTTTGTCGTGAGTTCACTTTTCACTTCGGGAACTGTATCAACGTTTTTGCACTTTATTTCCATTAAAAATATTATAACGATTATTTTTGTAGTCGGCGACATGTTTTCGTGAAATCACGATCGCATCGAGAAGTTACATTGAACGGGAGCACAGGCGTTCGGTTTGCTTCCCGTGACGAAATGTTATTCTCGAGCGAATCTGTCATCCCGAACTGTTTCGGTACATGCGCTCGACTATTTTTGTTTTTTTATCAATGGAAAATGTCTCATGGAGATAATCATCATGATAGGTTATTCAAGAGTAGCAATGTAGGTACTTCTCTACATCTATAACATAGTGTTTCGGGCGTAATTTAATAATTTATTGTGTAACACTTGGAATAGAAATGGGCTTGTGCAGAAATATAACATCAATAAATATGACGTAGGTGCATGTATGTCTTCTCTGTCTGCCTGCAACAAGTCTTTAGGTCGATTGTTGAGATATTCTTGCACAGGCACACTGATACTGGCGCTGTTACATTCCACTATAGTTATTTGTAAGTTACGTTATAATGCCAGGCCTATCCATGTCGGAAGAGTCCCTTAAAAATTTAGAGCTATACTTAAAAAAGCCTGTTTGTTGAGGTGCGCCAAAGATCCTTAGTTTAACTACCGGTTGAGAAAAGTGTTCTCGTGATCTCGTGAAAAGCGCTAGGAAAAAAGCTTATTTACAGAATACAATCTAAAAAAATAACGGATTGATTTGAAATTTTCGGCTTAGTGGGCTATTAAAGTCTGCATATATGAGGCACTAGCTGATGCCCGCGACTTCGTTCGCGTGGATTAAAGTTTTTTTAAATTAAAGTTAAGGAACTCTCTTATTTTCCGGGATTAAAAGTAGCCTATGTGTTATTCCAGACTATAATCTAACTCTGTGTCAAATTTCAGCCAAATGGGTTCAGTCGTTGCGGCGTGATTGAGTAACGAACATACATCCATCCATCCATCCATACATACATCCATACAAACTTTTGCATTTATAATATTAAAAAATAGGATTTTCTCCCAAAAGTTAAATTTAACTAATTGCAAAATTTCAGTAATTTCAAATTTAAAAACATTGAAACAACAAGAGCCAGTGACAAAAATGGATTTGGAACTACTTGACCCACTTCTTCCGAGCATCTCACAAAACTCAACTCTTGCACGTTGAGTACAATGGTAAAATAAAGGGCCTTTGGCCCTTTGATACTTTTGGGGATTGAAAAAACCTTCAAAAAGGCTTTCATTATTAATATATATACATCTATATCTATTCTATATTCTATACTCTACAAATAAATAAAATTGAAGTGTCTGTTTGTAATGTCAAAATAATAGTTTTTTACTTAATGCATAAATGAAAGTAGGTAAGTATATATACGTACTTACAAGTAACTGTAATAAAGTTTTTTTTAAAGGCAAAAAAATCTAGCCGGTATAGAATGAAATAATTTTATTAACATTTTAATGACAATAAAAGTCGGTATAATAGTTTTATTATGACAATAAAAGTCGGTATAATAGTTTTATTATACCGACTTTTACTGTCATTAAAATGTTAATAAGTTTTTATATTTAAATATAAAAACTTAAAACTATCTGGGAAGGTTAAAAACTTTTTCAGTCTATACTTACGGTACTTGTGACAAAAATACAATTTTTAAAATTTTTGTCTGTATATCTGTCTGTTTGTTCCAGTTAATCTCGGAAACGGCTGTACCGATTTTGTCGTGGCACTTCAAAATTATTTCCTACCTATGAACAAGATGGTCCCATAAAAATTTTAGATTTTTATTTCTCGATGCTGCAGGGATACCGCCCAGCTAAACTGTGGGGTTTTAGGCATTGTCGATTATGAATAGATATTGTAGGTACCAAGTAAAGACATCGTTGAATTCCAGGACCCATTTTCACAACCCAGATGTTGCAAAGCCTGCACTAGGAGTGCAGAATCAGTTTAGGAACTGCGGTGATTTAGGATCTGTCTGATGTGAATTGAAGACGCGGACGAAGTCACAGGAAACCGCATGATGACTAAATCATTAACATTCTAAGTCCAAGAAGTTCAATAGTAGAAAGTCAAATAATTAAGTTCCTACTCATTTGAATTTATAAGGATCCGATTTGGTTATACCCCTATTCTTTGATGTATTTCAAGATTTCATAATTAATTCTGGAACTTTTGTTGGGTAACTACCCAAGTAACTATGCAGGATTCGTAACTTGCGCGTCAATATTTCTAAGTTACGTGGTCTACTAATTTGTTATAAGTTAGATAGATGCCCAGGATGTTTTGAGTGGGGTAGATATACTATAATAAAGGGAATAGTTTCAGTTTACCCTCAAAGTAGAGTCGTCATTTACAGAAATAACCTTATAAAATCTCAATACGTCAATGCATTTGTTAAGAACTTAATATAATATTATTATTATATTAATATAATATTAGCTTTTGGCCTCGACTTCATCCCCTTTGTTTTCAGGATAAAACATAGCATATATTATATCACCCTCTAGGTTCAACCATGCAAAAAATCAAATCGAATCTCGCAAATCAACACTGACGCACTTCGTTGACGCAGCAATGCGAATCGAAGCTCGCATTGCTGCGTCAAGAAAGGGCAAACCACAATCAAACCCACTTTCGCATTTATAATAAGTACTAGCTTTTGCCCGCGGCTTCGCTCAGGTTAAGTTTGATTTTTCAAACCCCTATTGTACCCTCTCAGGGGTTGAATTGTTAAAAATTCTTTCTTAGCGGAAACCTATGTCATAATAGCTATTTGTATGCGAAACAGCCCGATCCAGCCAGTGGTTTGAGTTGTGCGTTGATAGATCAGTTAGTAAGTCAGTCAATTAGTCAGTCACCTTTTCCTTTTATATATGTATATATAGATTAGCAGGAATGATAGGAAAAGCGTACCTGAAATACATGAAGAGTACCATTATATTGCCCCAGCAGCCCGCCGTTGCAAACAACAGGTAAACGCAGCCTAAAATCTTGTGCACCGCTGCAGCCGGCGGAGGGAATTGTAGCCAATGTTCGTTTATCAAATACAAATAATCATCCGTAAAATAACCAAACTTTCTCCAGTTTGTTACAGGCCATAATCTTTTGAATTTCTCAACAAGAACCTGCTTTGAATCCAAAGTGTCATTTGAATTGGAAATGCTCTGCGTTTCTTCCGAGTTAATTGGTCGGATACCAATTTCATCGAAACTTTTATTAGCTTGCAATATCTCCCTTCTTATTCGTGGCCTGCGCGGATTATCTTCGAAGTTTTGTTTTAAAACAGACCGATATGTCGAAAGTTTTACTATAAAGTTTTCGATGAATAAGAAGCACATTAAAATAAGAAAATAAAGTATGTAACAGATAAGTTTCTTCATTGTACAACAGTATGTACGAGTACAACGCGTAGACGAACAGGTCTTGCTGTGTCTTAGTATAAGACTAATGCAAGGTATTCAGCTGCCCTCAAGGTTTATAAGTACGAGTGGCGGTTTGAGTGCTCTGTGCCCTAGGGACCGTTTTGGGGCTGTACTTAAATTGGATTAAAGTGGCTTGCTTTCAGCTAAATTCTCTACATGAACCGCTAATAAAGACTAATAAAGAATCAGAGACCTTGTAAATCACTTATCTAATTGAACGTCTACTACGGACGTGATAATATAGACTCATAGTATCTACATCACATGACTTTTACTAGTTTCTGCCATAGTTCCATTGAAAATATTGCTTTCCTTCATACCAAGTAGGCAAAACAATAGTTTTTATAAGGGTATCAATTTATATAACTTATCTATGGAAGCAATATTTCTCCCGATCTTCCGGTAATAAATAAATCAAACGGGTTTATTCCATAGAAGCATACCACTATATATGTAGTCCCAAACATCAATCATGACTTGTCGGATTGGACAATTTTATCTGCATGCTATCCCGTGCAATATATTACGCATTGTATTTATTTGCGTAGGCGTAGTTAGATAAACACAATGCATAGGTGTGTTTATTGGTAGGTATATTGAAGGCAAAATTGTAAGACACGTACAAAAATTTTGTCTGGTGGAAGGCTTTGGCCGTGGCTAGTTACCACCCTACTGTCAAAGACGTGCCGCCAAGCAATTCAGCGTTCCGGCACGATGGCGCGTAGAAAGCGATTAGGGGTATGGGTTGAATCTATATTGCCATACCCCTTCCAAGTTAGCCAGCTACCGTCTTAGACTGAATCGTCACTAACTATCAGGTGAGATTGCAGTCAAGGACTATCTTGTCATCGAATTAAAAAAACCCACTTCCATTTCCACTACACTTCCCAAAATTTAAATGGAATAAGTCGGCTAGATGTAGACATGTCTGGTGTATCATGTTATAGATAATAAATAAATAATTAATCTGTGGTCCCTATACTCTTGTCAAAAACTACATGTGCACTCCATAATGGATAAAATAACAAATCATCATGGCTTTAAATATAAGATAAGCAAAAGAAAACACGACGAAATAAAATATTAGAACGATTAGAACATATCATTAAAAAAATTATAGGATGATTTAAAATTAAATATATAATTCAACTCAACTTATATATCAACTGTACAGTTGAGGACCTGGAAATGCAAAAATCACGTCAATTCATAGCTTTGTTGTCGCGTGATAGAAGGACAAATCAACAAACAAGTAAAGTCTCGCAATCGTAAGAATAGGCACCAATGTCTTTGGCACCGCGGCGCGTCGCAGATTTGCTGCGTTGAATACCTAATCCTCAATCAGCCGGTTCGCTGCCAAATGTCACATGACACAATACAAATCTCAATTGCGACACCGCAATGAATGTGTGTAAGAGCGTTGGTGTGTTTCACAAAATCCAAAAAAAAAACACTACGTTCCGGCGTTTAGATAAATGTAACACGCCATATTTATGGGCTCACTCTAAGATGAAAAATAAGGAATTGTCTAAAACTATAATCGTGTATCTAATGGTTACGCCAAATAGCCTAATATTCGTTACTCTTTTTTTTAACAATAAACAATTTTTTTAAAGTAATTTATTAAAATAACAAAATACATCCGATCCTATCAGTCCAGTTTTGCCGAGCCCTCTTGGTTTATTACTTAGCACGATAAATGTACAAAAAACTAATCTTAGTTTTAAGTTTCTATAAAGTATATTTAATTCTAAAGACAGGGAATATGAAGTGAGTAGGTAGATAAAATAGTATGTCCCTTTAAAACTTAGATATACTTATTTTGAGCGTTATAATTTGCCAATTATAACGCTCAAAATAAGTATATCTTTCTTTAATATATAAAACAATGTCGGGTTTGTTCGAACACTTATAACTCTAGAACGGCTGGACCGATTTTCATAGTTTTTGATTTGTTGTATTTTTCTCCGTCCTAAATAGCAGAACAACTATTAAAATATCGGAAAAATTCACGAAAAAAAAATATGAAAAAATTTCGTTTTCTCATACATTTTGTATTGAACGGGTCCTTGATGGCAAGTAAAGCGACCTTTTACCCCGAAAAAAACAGTAGTCACACGGACGAATTCGCGGCCAAAAGCTAGTACTAATAAGTAAATTCAAAATATTACAAATAGAACTCTCGTAATAAGTTTGTACAATTTCATTTATATACTTGGATAATCACTTTATAATACTTATCAGCAGTTACCTAGTTTCCACGTCCCTTATTACTTTAATTTAAGTTGAGCTTCATTTTAACTTTAGATTGCTTTCACTGTTTTATTTGTAGCTTCTTCAATGATTTTGCTTTAAAGACCAGACTAGCATCGAGACGTTGTGGTCAAAAGAAATCAGACTAATTATATTATCTTATGGGTGTCAATCTATGGCTTTATGGTAAGTTAAGATTTATATATTATCACAGTTCCGGAAAGTAGATTCTGCTGAGACGGACAAGAAACTTAGGACTTGCTCTTTTCCAAACTCAGTGTTAAGTACAATATAGATTTAACAGAAACTCTTTAGTTATCCGGGATAAAATGTAGCCCATGTGTTAATCCTGGGTATAATCTGTCTCCATTCCTGTGTTTCCTATCTCCATTCACATTCTCCAAAGTGTGATTGTTTGTTTGTTGGTTTGTCCTTCAATAATGCTGCAACAGAGCTACGGATCGATGTAATTTTTTACATGGTATAGTTGAGGAGCTGGAGAGTTACATAGGCTTCTTTTTATCCCGGAAAATCAAAGATTTCCCGTGGGATTTTAAAAACTAAATCCACGCGGATGAAGTCGCGGGCAACAGCAAGTTCAATATAAATTGAGATTTTTCCTTAATACTTACACACGGAAAGCTTGTTATCTCATGAAACCGGGAACTAACGTAAAAAATAGTTCATATTTTTGTAAGCTTATCTAACAACTCTCTCAACTGGAGAGTTTTATTACCCCTGTTTTTAAGCTATTGCATAGCTTCTATCGCGGGCCAGCGTGGAGACCGAATCCAGAAATTCCGTAACGAAAATAACCTGACACGGGACTCCTCTACGGTGAGCCGCTAGATGGCGCATTTTTTATCAAAGCCATCTAGCGGTGAACGCTTTATTTTTCAGAGATGAGAATGCCAATTTTCCCAAAATTAATCAATACTGGATAGCACTGATGAGGTCTAGGTGAGAACGCACTTGCCTAGAAGATGCCTATTCGCTCTTGCTTTGTAGGTACTCAAATTATAGATGGCAGGAAACACGGATGCTGGAAGGGTGTCCCACACTTTAGCGGTTTCTATCAGAAACGTTTCGTCTGAGTAGGTTGGATTTCTACCACGTAAGGATGCCAACGCTCACGACTTCTCGCAGTTCTGCGGTAAAACGGGGAAAGAGGCAGAAGGTTGTGAAGTTCTTGAGCGCACTCTCCAAAGTATATCCGATAGAAGACCGATAGACAGGCGACATTGCGTCGGTGCTGTAGACTAAGCATTTTCGCCTGCGTTAGCGATTTATCCATTGACATATAATACCTCCTAGATTTATCACTTATATACGGCAGGCGCGGCGATCTATCGAGTCTAATGTATCGAGTTTTGTACTTGGCAGAGCCATCCCAGAGGTGGCAGCAGTGCTCTATGGCTGAGCGCACCTGAGCCTAATAAAGAGTCAGGCTTTGCTCAGGCGAGTTATATTCCTATTTTCCTATAGTCTTAATACATAATGTAACGTGCAAAAAATCAAGTCGATTAATAACTCTGTTGTGGTGTCATTGAAGAATAAATCAACAAACCACTTTTGCATTTATAATCCTACTAATATTATAAATGCGAAAGTTTGGTGTATGGATGTTTGTTACTCAATCAATCACGCCGCAACGACTGAAGTGATTTGGCTGTTTAGCACAGAGATAGATTATGGTCTGACATAACACATAGGCTACTTTATATCACGGAAAATTGAGTTTCCGCGGGAACAGAAAATCTCAATCCACGCGAACGAAGTCGCGGACATCATCTAGTATTTAAATAAAGTGAGGATTTCTTATGCATATAAATATTTTCAGTTGAGTAAGACAATATGAAGACACTTCTCTGAAATTTTCTTTTTCATGAGTTTCAAGCGAAATCGATTTCTTATTGATTAACTTAAGATTTGCACCTACTTAGTTTCAACCAGCTTGATCAATTTTGGCCAAAGTGCTAAAAGTAGAGCTCATTTTCCTTAAGGAAACGACGCACTTCGTCAAAGTTATTATTGTCTCAGCGCAACTTTACCTGTACATGTATAGAGATCTTATAAATAAATACTTTTTTGTCTTATTGTGTCGTATGTAATATTGTAATGTAATGGCCCGAAGGCCCGTTAATAATAATTTGAGGAATAACAGAGATGCCCGTTTGATTTTGATCATTATTTTATACGCAACATCAAAAATAAAAAGAGGCAGTACCTACCTAATTATTATTTTAAATGATGTAGAGCGGCAACTTACGTCTCGCTATCTCTCTCTCATTTTCTTCTCTTGTTAGGTCCGATAGGTCCACAAATGGAGTTTCCACATGCTACGGTCTTGCGCCGCCTGTATCCAGCGGCTCCCTGCGACTTGGCTGATGGGGTGTCTGCCTACCCGGCACTTTCCGGTGTGTGTTCGCCACTCCAGCATTTTGGGACCCCAACGAGAGTTCGTTCTTCGAACTTACAAAAACCAGCCAAGTGCAAGTTGGACTCGCACACGAAGGATTCCGTACAATTGTAATAGCGATAAAAGGTCGAACAAAAACATCGAAAAAAATCACGTTTCTTGTGACTCCCCTTTATTTTTTATTTTATTTTTATTATTTGTTGTAATAGCGGCAATAGATATACACATTTTGAGAAAATTTTAGGTATCTGCCTATAGCGGTTAGTGTGATACAGCCCGCTGACAAAAGCGCCTAAAAAAAGATTCCGGCTGAATTGAGAACCTCCTTCTTTGGAAGTCGGAATAAAAACGTTAATTACAGAATATAGACTAAGTTGGTACAAATTCGCAGCACCAATCCCCATTATCAAGTACCTACCTCCCGAACCTAAACAAAAATAATGGAAGAAATTATTTGCATTATACTCGTATATAAAGAGACGTTTCTAACTCGACATCTCAATAAAAAACGAAATCCGAAACTCCATTTTATTAAGTAATTATATATGCTCGAAGATAAAATAGCATAAAAGGTAAGCACTTGAACCTCAAGAAAATAATTCCATGATCATCGAAAAAGATTTTTCACAATAATCCATTGTTATACGCTGTACTATATGTATGGAAGGAGGCGCCAAACTGTGCCCGTTAGCACTTATGATTTGTGAATAGAGTTGCCACCTGTGCCGACTAAAGTCAGTTAGAAGTCTAGCACTGCTATGTACGGTAGGTACATAGCTGTACCTGTAGTAAAATACATTGCATGAGCAAGTTTATTGAAAATAAATAGCTATAGAAATTTATTTTCCTCCGAAGTTCAATGGATGTGCTTGTCGGCTATCGCTATTCACAAATAGAACTTTAAAATATATACCACTATATTAGATTATATCTTCGAAGACTTACTCGTACCGTATATCGCTCGAAAGTTAGGTAGAGTTAAAACGTGAAACACGGAACTTTACGATTTTTCACTTGTAGCTACTCCAGATAGCTACTTCGAGTTCAAAGTAGCTAGTTTGTAGTTACGTACTCTATTGAAAGTAGAAAGAAGATAGGAACAAAAGAATTTATAAATGTAAAAGTTGTACAACACACCAGGTCGCAAACTCGCAGAAATCCCTCAATTGAAAAAATGTTCATACCGTAGGTACCTACCTCCAATACTTTTGAAAGACCTTTCGAACGATACCCCACACAATGGGATAGACGAGTAAAAAAAAATATCATCCTCCTTTACGTGTAGGGGAGGTACCCAATATAATAACTTTTTTCAAAATTTTACTGTACAACTTTTGTACAATTTTATTGGCGAAATTAATATGTAAAACTTTGCCAAATAGCTCTTTAGCACTTACCAAAGTCTCTGCGCTAGGCTGCGGACAGACAGGCAGACGGACGAACTTGGCGAAACTATATCTTGTAATTTTACTGCGGAACCCTAAAAAGAGACCTATTTCTATAGATTGCACTTTTTGCAAATCAAAATTACGCTCAAAATGATCCTAGATGGCGTTACTAGGATTGCAAGTTTTATTTTAAATTGTTGTAAATTGACAAAATATTTTATGTTCTGAAATTAATTGTTAGGAAAAATCAGTTCTTCTAACGAACATATCTTTTTTGTCCAAGTGTGTCTTAGGATTCATTAAACTACTCCATTAGCAACAAAAGCCGATATAGTTCATAATGCCCAGTCTTGGGTACGGGGCCCACACAAAATTACCCATTATCCTTTAAAGTAGTAGTACTGGTCTTTTCCTCTGGCTGCCTGTGAAGCCATCTGCACGGGCTTCGAGACGGTATAATCCCGGTAGATGGCGGAGATCTGAAACACATTAGCTAGATTTACGCGAGCATATTATAGTTCTGGTTTGTAGGTAGTTTCTAATGGCTGTCCATGGTTTATCGAGAATTTTTATTTCAGCCGAAATCATAACATGTAATGAACCTCGGAAATACTCGGAATACAGCGAACTCTCTGTTGAGGAAGATGGAACGTAGTAAGAAACGAAAGTGTTTCAGCATAGGTGGGTAGTGTATGGGTATTACGTTAGAGGTCGCTTTTTCAAAAGCAAGATATTATGTAGTACGTAGAAATTCCAGGGTTGCACAATAGAGTGCTCTATAGGTTACCTATTATAAAATTTGAGTGCAGACGTATCATTTATTCACAAACATATAAGCTTATATGTTTGTGCATTTATTACAGTTTTTTGGTGTACCTACCTCAACCTACCTTCCCAGAAAACTCAATTGTGCCGCTTATAATGTCATCGTTTAAGATTGCACTCAAAATTTATTTTTAAAAGTATCGAAATGCTTTGCAAAACCTGTTGTTAAAAATGATATAATAGGGTCTAACCTTATATATTTTCTACCCTATTCTATAGGATCTAACGCTATAGAATAGGGTCGAAACTGCATTTCAGTTCAAAAAGCATATCTACAGTTTACAGTTTATAACGTAAGGAGTAGATACTACAATAGTAAAACGGATAGAGTTTGTACCGTAGATCACTTTCGGTTTTCAGGTTTAAAAAGTTTAAAAACGTCTGAAGTTTTAATAGGTACATTTATCACACATTTATCACCACAAGGCAGCATAGAAAGAAAATTAAGAAGTCATCCATCAACATACTCGATGTACTTACATAATCCGTGTTCCTGATGTATGTATAAGTAATTTAGTTTACGGTAAACCTATGTTCTCGAATGACTTGCAAAAGTTTTGTTGGCAGCCCCATTATGTATTATGTAGATAGAAACGTATATAGGTAGTCATGTAGGGTGTGTTTAGTCCTGATTTGACGAAAGGTAGCGAGATGATCTCGCGATTTTTCTACGGAATTTCCCTCAGTAGGTAAACCGTAGGTAGGTACGGTCGGGGACAGAAAATGTTTACCACTTTTCAAATTAGATTCTTCGTAACCCTGCATTCAGTAAGGTCTATAATGCTATATCAAGGCATTTGTTACGTTACAAAAATTTCATGCATCGTTTTACAAAAAAAAGTATTAATGACTTTTCTATACAAATCTTAGTAATAAAACTCATTTCTTAAATTCAAGTTTGACACATTAGCATCATTGCCCTTGTAAAAGTGACAATTAATTATCAAAAATATTATATTTGTTATTTGAAATTTAAATATACAAAATAAATGGCAAGCTTAATCATAATTCTAATGGTGAAGTTCATATTGTGCATTGAATCATAATGATGCTTTGAACAGTCAAAAGGAGGTGGATGAGCTACTGTGATGCGTGGTGTTTCTGCAGCATTTTACATCGATGTTCTGCAGCAAAATTCCGACAACCTAAGTTCAAGTTATGGGGCTTAATGATTCAAAGCTGGGACTGTCAGAATCAAAGAAATCCTCAAACTCTTAGATCACATTGCACTGGGGTATGAGAGAGTTTACGTGTTGTCATAGCAGCGAATGGAAGCTAATTAAGCTAATTATTTATTTATACTAATATTGTTTAGTTTCTCAATAATAAAATTAAGAAATAAAGATTCTTTGAAGTTTCATTAGATTATTACTCCCGTTTTCATATTTTGGTAACTCGTGTCCTGTGCTCGTGTCTATATGAGATAATATATATTTATTAAAATTACTAGCTTTTGCCCGTGACTTCGTCCGCATGAAGTTAGGATTCTAAAATTTCCATGGGAACCTTCTATTTTTTATTTTTCCGGGATAAATGTCGCTATCCAAATCCTCAACTATATCCATGCAAAAAATCATATGGATCTATTGCTCCGTAGCTGTGTGATGGAAGGACAAACCAACAACGAACAAACAAATACTCACATTATTTTATAACATTAGTAAGGATTTTTTGTTCCAAAAAAGGTTTTCTACATCTAACCTATTTAGCAGTCACCTACTAAAGAGACCGCTAAAGGAATGTCTAAGCACCACTACATGTTAAAAAGTCTATGATCTATGGCTAATCAAATCACATATCGACCTTCTGACACAGATGTGTGCATGCAATTATGAATCTTAAGGTGGTAAACATTTTTTGTCCGCGACTGTACATACATACACGAGCTCTTTTCCTCATTCACTTTTTGCTGTCTTCGAACTTTTACGACTTAAGTTTCGTAACAGCTTCGATGTGCAGTAATTTGATTTTCCTTTCGTAGCCAAGATACGAGTAACTTATACTGGAAGATTTATTTTTGAATGTACCTACTTGTAGGAAATAAAATTATTTCGTGCTATGTTGCTTATAGGCTTTTTAACGAGTTGTTTGGCCTTCCTTCCTTTGTACCTTCGCATCACAGTGGTATGGATGCATTAAAATAAGAAGAAACACAAAATGTCTCTTCTTATTTTTGATTGATTACTAGACGAAGATCGCGACTTTATCCGCGTGGATTAAGTTTTTAATTCCCGCGGGAACCCTTTTATTTTCCGGGATAAAATGTAACCTAGATGTGTCAATCCTGGGTGTAAGATATCTCCATTCCAAACAGCCAAATCGGTCCATTCTTTGGGGCGTGAAAAAATAACAAACATCCATTCTCACAAACTTTCGCACTTATAAGTAGGATTTACAGAAGATCTCCTATCTGCCTAAATTTTGTCTAATTAATTTTGACTGGAATTAACGTGAGATTTTCACTGCGCATTGGATATTTATTGTTTAAGTAGATATTATTGAGGTATCACAATGGCATTGTCTAAGATTTTCTTTTTAGTACACAGTAACATTAGGTAGTAGGTATTCGTGTCTATACATATATGGTCGTCCTGTATACAGGCATAGTTTAGGTACAATTATTTGGAATATTCTTCCAATACTTCATTAGCCATCCTCACTTTCATTTTTAGGGTTCCGAAAAAAAACTTCGGAACCCTTATAGGATCACTCCGTTGTCCGTCTGTCTGTCAGTGTGTCACCACCGTTTTTCTCGAAAACGGCTTATGATACTAAGTCGAAATTTATACTGAATATAAAGTTCAATGGTCTCGTAGTGTTTTAAGAATATCAAGCTTATAGCTTAACTCAGTGAAAAGTTACAGCTTTAAAACCACGGCTTTCTCACTATTAAAACAAATTAAGGGACATCTTCCAAAAATCGTTTCTTTCCACACCTAATTCTTAGTTTCATAGTAAGTCCCGTTATATTTTACAAACACCAGTATTAAAATTTTGCAAATTACGGAGATTTTGCTACCTCTAAACCATATAATAGTACCTAAAACAGTCAAAAAAACAAAAAAAAAACGATAACTTACTATGGCTTTTAAATTAATTGCAACGCTAAAGCTAAAGCAAACTATCGGATGCGTCCGCAAGCCGCGACTATAGCTGCGACTGACAAGTGTGCACAGTCGTTTGAGATCAGCAGGCCCATATTTCTATCGGACATCCGAACGCTCAAGGATCGCCAAAGGTTACGTTCGCGACTACGCCCGATATAGTGTCTAAAGTTCAATGGAATTTACTATCCAGCCGCGGCTTACGTGTCCGTTAGTTTGTTCAAAGCTTAACTTTTTACGCGTCACGTCCACATGTCACTTGTCATAACTACAGATTCACAGAACACTAATAGAATTTTTTTTTCTACTACAGATTATTATTACAACTTTTTTACACTGACCTCTAGAATTAATCTATGAAAGTATTGATTTGTTGCTAACTTTTGTATAGGTATAACAAAGTTAGCGACACTGCATTGATAAATGCAATTACTTTTAATTTATTTCTCCACTATTACTTATTCATTTTTATTTATTCACTATTTATATTAGTTAATAAAATTATGGCGGTCAGTGCACCATTTGCAATATTATTAGTTCCAGAGACACACGTATGTCAAATGTGGTGCTTCAAATTGATTCATAACTATTAAGGTAGGTATCTAATCATTGGTAGGTAGGTCTAGGTAGGTAGGTACCTGCAGAGACAGCCAGTCCAGTAGGTATTAAATCATAGCATAGATTTCATAGAGGCGTAGACAGCTGTCTACGGTGTTCAAAGTTGGTTCAAAATTCAAACTTTCAAAGCCAAATTCAAACAAACAAAAGTTCAATAGTAGTTTGCACAAATAAGCATACTAAATGGTTTATATTCTCTTGGAGACAAATAACATTTGATTTCTTGTTTTATATGTGGGATAGTTACATTACATTTTACAATATTAGTACTGAATCAGTGTTTTCTTTTAACTTTGTATGGAGGTGAACTTCGTATTCGAGACAGAGACTTAATGCATATACTTTAACTTTGTGAATTAAACCCATTATCAAAATGGACAATACTCCATCGCCAATGGATAATACGTCATCACCAATGTCGGTGAGTACCTACTTATTTATTTTAATCTCTCGCAAAGAAGCATTAGAAAGGGAAACTCAAACTACAACTCCCAAATTCATGCAGTTATCTAACTATAGAAATGCCTATCTATAGAAGACAGTCTCAGACTTAAGACCGAGTTAAAACTAGCTTGTTATTGTTACTGTTTTAATTAGTAATAATGCTAACCTAAATTTTGTCCCGTACCATTATAATAATTCCTTCAACAAGTTTATTTAAATAGGTATTCTTCATGTCAATATTATATAGAAGTATAGATAATTTATGTGTTGTACAACAATATATCATAATATAATCAGAGATAAGCCTAATTTATGCAAAGGCATTTGTTAAGTAACTTGCAAAACTGGCGTGCATTAAAATTTTTTGGACAGGCCAGTTAAATAATCATTTGACAATAGAAAAAATAGAAGCACATTCTACTTTTGCTGCCAGCTAATTGCAAGTGCGCTCCCCACACTTATAGGAGACTTTAGTACAATGACAAGTTAACATGTCCTGACTTGTCTCGTTGAAAGGTTTGATGTAGGATTTGTTAATAGTTTAATCTTAGCTTGCCAATTAACCAGTTACTTATATTATTTTAACAGTAATTATTTTTATTTCAGGTTACCAGAATACCAGACTATTACTAGAGTTTGCACTGCATGTTGGATTGCTGCTAGAAGAGATAATATATTCAGAAGTAAATGCAGCACAATGTCAATTTTTTGTTGTTGATATTTGGTTCCTTGAGTATGGATAATATTGATTATGAAGAATCCATACATATATCTGTACCTCCACACAACCCAGAGAACCTACAACTTTTAGGATTGTGTCACAAGCTCATATCGTACCCTTATTGCAAAAACCGATTATCTGCATTTTTGTACCAAAATTAGGTTAAATATATCAATCGACTCCTCAACTCACGGCGAAGCTGTAGGTAAAACCCATTATCTCCTACGACGCTTTTTTACGGAGATAGCTAGAGTTAAAAGCAACTACCTACAGGTATGATTTAATTACCTTCTTAAAAAAAGAACTAAACTCATTTAAATAATTTAGATTTATAAATCTATACCACAAAAACAATGTATTGTATTATAATACTTTTCAGATGTAGTTGCTTGATTTATCATTATGTCAATATTATTCTGTTAATACATGTTAACCTGCGTTAACAGGTTTCAGCTTTTATTAATATACTAGAAATTGCTGATGTATCTAAAAAGAAAAACGAACTAAACAACATTAGTTGCTTTTTGCAGAATAATGAACTCAATATTTTGTTAAAATTATTGCAGGTAAAAGAACTTAAGTTCACTTTTACTGTATAACTGGGCTACGAGGGTTTTTGAACATCTTCACAAATCAAAAGTTTTTTGATTTGTTAAGCTCACAATATAACTCTATCTTTAAGGTGATAGAGAAAAGACTGTCTAAAGATCTTAAGTTTAGTAACTGGCCAACTGCCGGAATCTATAAAAGTAGAAATAAGCTGTTTGACTTGTATGCAGAAAAAAATATAATTATTCCCCCGCGTTTATTGAATATGTAAGAAACTATTCTAAATTGTTTGAAAATGTGTGCATACAAGCAAAGTCACTTCACATAAAACAAAAAATTGCCAATTCTGATAATAAAATTAAAACAGCATGGGACATCATCGGCGATGAAATGAGTAAACATAAGGTACTTACATAATAATAATAAATTGGAGCTTAAAAGTGATAATCATGTAATTAACTCCGATACAGTAATTGTAAATACATTTGAGAACTTTTTCAAAAATATTCCAATTATTACAACCAGTTCTCTGAATTCCTCGCCAGCAGAAGTCTATCGTCTTCTAAGGAGCAATGTCTCTGAGTGCAATAAGTTATTTAGGTTTGAACACGTTACCCCATATGACATAGTCAAAACATTTAAATCTTTACAAAATAAGAAAACAGCAGATCTATGGGGGATATCAGTTAAAATAATTCATAACATAATTGATATTATTGCGCCATATCTTGCTTTAATTTTTAATAAATCAGTAGATTCTGGATCATTTCCAGACCTTATGAAATGTAGTAAGCTAATACCGCTTTTTAAATCGGGAAGCAAAAGTGACCCGAATAACTACAGGCCAATTTCAATTTTGCCAACTCTCAGCAAGATATTCGGAAAAATAATGCTCAACCAACTGCTTTTACACTTTAATTTAAATAAAATCCTACACACTGAGCAGTATGGTTTTACAAAGGGTCGATCAACAACCGATGCAGCCGCAAGGCTGTTACAACACATATTCGATGCGTGGGAAACTCACAGAGTGCCATTGGTATTTTCTGTGATTTGTCGTCAAAGGCATTCGACTGCGTTGATCACGAGACACTTTTTCTTAAACTGAGCCACTATGGCATTAAAGATTTTGCACTTAGTCTCATTGCGTCTTATCTCAGTGAACGAGTCCAAAGAGTATGTGTCAATGATGTAAAATCATCCGGATCAGCCTCAGTAATGGGTGTACCCCAGGGTTCTATTCTAGGTCCATTCATGTTTTTGGTCTACATAAATGATTTACCACATTTTGTCCACAATACTTGCGATATTGTACTATTTGCTGATGATACGTCTTTGAATTTTAAAGTCGATAGGATAAAAGACAATTTTGACGATGTAAATAATGCATTATCTCAAGTTTCTGAATGGTTTACGGCAAATAATCTACTTTTAAATACTAAAAAAACAAAGTGTGTTGAGTTTTTATTACCTAACCCGAGAACTGTCAGTAAAAATTTAAAGATAAATAATGAACCTTTGAAAACTGAGGACTCCAAAGTGTTCTTGGGATTAACCCTGGATTCAAAGCTACAATGGGGCACCCATATAGCAACGCTTGCGGGCAAACTTAGCTCTGCTGTATATGTTATCTTTACATAGTATAAAACAAAATCGATTCCCGCTGTCTGGCCCTCTTTAAGTACGCGTAGATCTTTTAAACTACGCAACGGATTTTAATTCAGTTTTCATCAGTAGATAGAGGGATTCGAGAGGAAAGTTTACAGTTATAGTGTTTCCCTAAATTCCTACGGGAACGGGACAAATGTAGGTGAAACCGCAAGGCACAGCTAGTTATTCTAATATAATAAAACGAAATAGTTTTTTTTATTTAAATGAGCTAATCTCTAGAACGGCTGGACCGATTTCAACGAAACTTTCTTTTAAAGATAGCTGAGATTATAAGAAATAATGTAGGCTTGCCCATTTCCCACGGGAACGGGAACTCCTCGGGTAAAACCATAGGGCGCTGCAGTTAGTACGTACAAAGTTAAATGAAATCTACTTTACCTTCAGCCAAAAGCGACTAAAGATATTTATTTTACACCTGTACTGGCTAAAGTTGAACTAAAACGATTTTTGTCTTGATGATTATTACTATTCAAAACAAGTGATTAAATAAAAAATGCCATTAGAGCTACCAGAACGGTAAATTTGAAAATTTGGTAGTTTTTCTACATTCAGGAAAAACTAACTAAGTGAGCTCCTTACCGGTTATTTTCTTCTTTTTGTTGAAAAAATAGTAAGTTTTTTTCAATTATTAACCTACTTAACATTTCTTGAATAGTTTCTTGTTTATAAAAATTATTATTGTTTAAAAATGGACATCATTATAACTAATTTTTAAGTCGTTAAAGTTTCAAATGCTTATAACTCAAAAACTTTTCGCTCAAATTTTGGTGCAGATAATCGGTTTTTGCAATAAGGGTACGATATACATTCTGTGTTTACCTTGAGACATTATATATTTTTAGGATAAAATGTTGAATGCCTATTGGTGCCAATTGCAGTCAAAGAAATGTTATTAAACTGATATGCTGAGGCATTATTTTCAAATCACTGTGTGGTAAGCTCAATGTCAACCTTTGCTATGTTTATATATCACCTTTAGAATTAATGTGATTTAACTCAAAATTCCTGTAACTTCTGTTGTTGTAAAATGTATTTAACATTTAATATAATATGTATTACCAATCCATACATATAAGATGATTAAGTATTAAGATAATTAACTTTTTTAATAGTTTTATTGGCAGAGATACATTCAATTTTACTCAACACTACTTTTTTGAAGTCTTGCTCATTTCCCACAAATTGCAATTTTTGAGTTAGGTCACTTTAATTCCAAAGTTTGTATCTCCTACTCACATTTTTTATAGGTAAGATAAACTTAATGAATAAATTAAATTGTTTTTATAATTTTGTATTATCAAAATACTGTATCAACCCCAAAATAATATAGTAGTAATAGGCAATTCATAGTTCAATGATACGGAAATCAGAGAGAGAGATTAGGTGTAAAGCCAACGTCTTTATATGCTCTCTGAGGTACAGGTATAATGGAACCTTGTCATCTGCAGTCTACTGCTACATCCACTAGACCAACGAGACAAATAATGTGATGAAAGATGGAGATTGGGGACTCTGTGAGAAAACTACACAACCCCATCGAGTTTGGGCTTTTTAATTCGTCTTGACAAGTTCTCTAGTCCTAAATGATATGCAGGTTCTGATGATGAAGCCGAAAGGCGTTTATGGGAACTCTGTAATGAAACGACGTAACCCCATCGAGTTTCGACTCGTTTGATTCTTTTTGACGTTTAGAAGGTCATTAGTAGGTACCTAATTAATACATTGGTCAATAGTTTCGGAACCCTCAGTGCGCGAGTATGACTCGCACTTGACCGGTTATTGCATATAAAATTACTTATACGAAATCGGAATTATTGTCTGCGATAATAATAATTTAATCTGATATTATATTTAATATCATCGAGATTATTCGTAAATAGTGTGCATGATAAACTACGGCGAAAAAGGAAATCTTTGCAAAAGTTTTCAAAAGCTTTCTCGTGTAATTTTGATATATGCAATGTCGTTAGACAAAAGGGCCTCCCGGGACGAAGGCGGTCCATTTCAGTTTGCGTTATTTGATATTGAAGCAGACCGTTCAAACTAAAGCACTTAGGATTATGGAGCGGATTTGATAGCTTTTACATAGTGATGTAACTAAATAAAGCTACTATCTGTTATACGATTTAAACTTGTAATAAAAAATATTAAATTGAAAAAATCAAAAACCCGACTACGTAAATAAAAACTGAAACCAAAAACGCAAGTCCAGTAATCTAGAATTCTGTTAAACAACATTGACTTAACAGTTCGTACCGATTTTATTATTAGGAAGATTTGAACCGATCTAGATTTTAACGGGTCTCGATTGACGTAAGACGGTATTTATCATGCACACTATGTACGAATAATCCTGATGATATTAAATATAATATCAAATTAAATTATTATTATCGCAGACAATAATTCCGATTTCGTATAAGTAATTTTATATGCAAAAATAAAAGTGAGGATGGCTAATGAAGTATTGAAAGAATATTACAAATAATCGTACCTAAACTATGTCTGTATGCTGGATGACCATATATGTATAGACACGAATACCTACTACCTAATCAAATGACTCAGTCATCAAAATCGGCCCACGCTTTTGGTCTCCAGAGCGCCATATACATACATACTTACGTACGTACATACATACATATATAGACTGATAAACACACTAACCTGCTTTGCGTAAAAACATACACAAAATTATGTAATTTATAATTTTACGTCTAGCTTATTTACCGCATTATTTTAAAGTGTGTGTAAATAAATAAATAAATCAAATGAAATGCCTGTTCTATCTTATAACAGTTTTATTAACAATATAAATAGGTAAATTACAAATTTACTTTTCTACAATTGAGCTGCGCTACTCTACTGCGAGCAGTCCAATGTGCTTATCATAATAATTATTAGATATTATTATACACACTAAGTACATAACATCGTTTTCTCTTGGGTCCTTTTCTATGCACAAAACATAGGCTCGGTTCTACAATTAATCTCTCGGTAGTCACTAATAGTTACTAAGTACTAAGGATCGCTCAAAGAACAAGACTTGAATGCAGGCGTTCTAGAGGCACACCTCCCCTCCAGTGAAATGCCTATTAACCCGATAAGAACAGGAGCTAAAGAGCATGGACAAAGCCATGCGAGTTTAAAGAACAATGTGTAAGTTTGATGTAAGGAAAAATAAAAAATTTTAAATACAAATATACAGTAAAACTGTAAACTGCATTTCAGTCAATAGATTTCTGAAACCTTGACGGGATTTCAGTCCACAGGTTTATGAAACCTAAACTGTATTTCAGTCCACAGGTTTATGAAACCTAAACTGTATTTCAGTTGACAGGTTTATGAAACTTAAACTGGATTTCAGTCGGCAGGTTTATGAAACCTAAACTGGATTTCAGTCGACAGGTTTATGAAACCTAAACTGGATTTTAGTCGATAGGTTTATAAAACTTAAACTGGATTTCAGTCGACAGGTTTATGAAACCTAGCCTGGATTCCAGTCGACAAATTTATGAAACCTAAACTGGATTTCAGTCGACAGGTTTATGAAACCTAAACTGGATTTCAGTCGACAGGTTTATGAAACCTAAATTGGATTTCAGTCGACCGGTTTGTGAAACCTAAACTGGCTTTCAGTCGACAGGTGGTTTATGAAACCTAAACTGGCTTTCAGTCGACAGGTTTATGAAACCTAAACTGAATTTCAGTCGACAGGTTTATGAAATCTAGACTAGATTTCAGTCTATAGGTTCCTGAAACCTAAACAGGATTTCATTGGTTTCTGAAACCTACCAAGTGAAATGCAGTTTACATTCTGGTAAAAGTTTTGTGTAATTTTAAGGATTGACGTATGGTATATGCTTGTCAACCTTGTTCGTATTGTTCAAATTAACACAATTCAATGTTATATTAATTTAATATGATAGAATGTTATATATGTTAACTAGAACCGAGCTTAGTGTCTAACTTACACCCGCTTTTATTTTATTACAAAATATAAACTCAGGACACTATTTATTATTAGATACTTTCGGCACTTTCCGAGTGCATAGGTAGTTAGTTACCTAATTAAAATTTAAATATCAACAACATATTATAAATATACTATAACACAAAAAGCGCTTCATTAGCTCGATTAAATTTTATATTCGTTTTTAATTTTGTACACAAACTTTTCTTTAGTTTTTTTTTTATTTTTTCAATTCCGTTCCGAATTTGCAAGGCTATTGTAAAACAATAAATATAATATCGTATAATTTCTGAAACATTCATTTAATTCTATACTAGATTATTAATGTTAAAAATATTTATTATATAATATTATGAATATAGTTTTACAAACAATTCCCTTGATAATTGTGAATCCGTTACATTATAAATGCAGTTTGTGCAAACAAACCACCCAAATAACATTAACATTGCATTCAAAGTCCGAGGTGAAACGTTTAATTGCGGTAAACTTTTACTACCTCTTAAATATTACGTTAGCAAATTAAGCTTACAATAATATATAAATTAATACTTATATCACTTTCAAGAATTCAGCTTTGGAGAAATTGCAATTATAGTAAGACTGGTCCAAAGTGCCCAAACATGCAAAATCTCAACTGCTGATGCTAATACGTTATTAAATTAAACATTTTGTATTACTGCAAGTTAGCGGTCACTTTGGACTTCTTGTCTGTTAACATGATACCTTCCTATAAGAGTATTTACCTATTGCCCATATACAAATACATGATCAATAATAAATAAATAATCAAACAATAAAACAAATTATCGCGAATTTCGCATAAATGTATACTTTTCTCGTTTTCTGTCAATGTGTGGTAAACAGTATGTTTTATTAACTTGAACAGTGGATAAGTAATATGGGAAATAAACCAAAAGAGATACAGAAAAACTTTCTCAAGAGAACTTTGTTCTTTCGATATGAGAACAATATTGGCATATTTCCTTTTTTTCTGAAGGGCGCGAACTTTATAACTGGATCAATTATCTCTTGAAATAACTCAATTTTATTATACTTTTCGTACAACTGGCAAGAATTTCTTTGACTTTACGCTACGCATAATACATATTTTAAAAGTTTAAATACATAAGGAATAGTTTCTTGCTTTCGATGTTCCTATTTTTGAAAAATGGTGTACACAATTTTTCTTAAAAGAAATGAGCAATTATTGTTCTTCTTTTGGTGTAAGATTTTCAAAAAAACTGCCACTAAAGAACACACTGTATACCGGCTGAATGGTAGCAGCGAAAGGGCTGCTTAATTGTGAAAATTGTTTAGTTGGTAATCTCCTAGATACTGGTTCACAAAATTGAGCAATCATCACTTAAATCTTTATTTCGTAATTACTTATATCATATTCATAAGGGAATATATTACTTTTATTACCCTATATTGTATAATACCTCATTCTGTAATTTTTAACAGAATTATCGAAGTGCGATTATGCACGGAAAGTGTTTATCATAACGGATTGTGTCCAATTTTCACAATGTAATGAAAATAATAATAATATTATGTTCCTATTTTTTAATGCATAAAAATGACCCTTTTTCTATAGCCTTGAACGCCTAAAAGTTCCTTATAAGTAGTAAAATCGATATTATATTTAATTTTAATGTACATGTTCTATTCTACGACTTATTTGGTACTGCTGAAAATTTCTTACCTAGCAGAAGATATCCTATGAATAAATAATTAACAAATAATTTGAAATAACTGTCTCTTGCTATGCTCATATTATTATGATTATTAAAAAAAGTCTGTGTGTGTTTAATTTTTTCCGATTGTCAGTCTGTTTGTCAGAGCTAACATTCGGAGAGGACTTTCACAAGTACAGGATATTATATAGGAAGTCCAGGCCATGCAGACAAAGTTGCGGACAATAAATAGTAAGTAAAGTTTGTAAAAAAAGTTGGAAAGGTAAAAGTAAAACTCAAAGATAAATGAATGAGTAATTTCATCGTATCCTTAATTCAATTTCTCCTCTAATCTACTAATATTTTTGAACACAGAAAATGATTTATTTGTGGACTGTTACCACTTTATTATTTAACGAAGTCTTTATTTAACAACTATAATACTTCTTAGCAAATAATTAAGTAGATACATAATATTTCCATATCCATATTATTAATGATCTCAGAGCAGTATAATGAGCCTGTTTTCAAGTTATTATTTGATAATAATAACTTGAATATGAAAATATGAAAATGAATAATTCTAAAAACTATTTAAAATTAATTTAAATTTTATACTAGGTATCTAAAAATCTTCATATTCAGTTATCTAAAAATGAAAAATCATATTCCATAAGCACAAGATAATAAGTATTTAGGTAGGATATTTAACAGATCAAAATAGGGACTGAATCTAATTTTGACTTTCAGCTCTTCGTATATTCTGTTCTGGCGAATGTCGTCTCTATAGCGAGTGAGCGAAGCGTTGTCAAATGACGTCACACCGTTAGCGCGAGGCTGTTTGGCGGGATTCGATAATAATTAGAGAATTTTAAATGTCTGTAAATTCATAATTACTTGTATTTTTGAATGAAACCAAATATTTGTATACATATAAGCTCTACTATGACAATTTTTCAAGCTATTTTGCATACCCA
The DNA here is from genome assembly GCA_038048805.1 of Hipparchia sbordonii. Lineage (NCBI taxonomy): Eukaryota > Metazoa > Arthropoda > Insecta > Lepidoptera > Nymphalidae > Hipparchia > Hipparchia sbordonii. The sequence goes on along the minus strand of CM076104.1, from coordinate 10,242,764 downwards.
GAAACATTCTACATTGGTGGCGTCAAGGAAAACCTACTTCGATTAAATTATTACAGCAGGCGACCGATGGTCCATGTTTCAGGTCATAATCGCTCGAGACGTCGCGTCGCCTCGGGCTACACGGCTCTTCGTCAAAATAATTCTCAGAAGAATAAAGAAAAGTCAAGTAAAAATTGGAGTTTGATTTCAATCGATGACGAGCCCGATAAAATAATCATTGCTGACGTCACCATTACAAAAAATCCCTTACAATTCCCTTTGAACTGATAATTATAATCTGTGTAGGTATAGGTATATGTAATATGCAGCTGCAGCAGCAAAACTATACATGTTATATTAAACGAGTTTCGGTCTCTGACAACAGCTGGTATAAAAGTCACTACATACAAATTAAAGTCTTATGTTGAGATCTATATAGCGAGCTCTGACTTAGCTCGGACTCAAGATAAGAGTTAGAACGAGACACAAATATGCTCCGACATAAATCTGTCTCATTTAATCTCTATCTTGAGTGCGAGCAGAGTGAGAGTGCGGTCTATAGATTTCAGAATTAGTCTTAGCATATAAAGAGCAAGAAGTTAGGATAGATGACTTATAAGTATAGTACAAAACGGCTACATTACTATTCAACACGATGAAATACAAGTACAGAAGTTAGATAAGAAGATAGGAAAGTGTACTACATAAATATTAAGTCCTAGAATAAAATGTGTAACGCGTCGTGGAATAGAACACGTGACGGCAGGACGGGTGTGCGTTAAGGTCTGACGATACTACGGCGACCGTCCATAATAATTTACGACTGTAATTTGTTTGCTACAATATATTCCAACCCTTCTGAAATGTTCAGCTATTTTCATCCCTCGAACGTTTCTTAAACACTGTGACATACGATACTACGGCGTAAGTACTTGTTAAACACGATTGTCGACGATTAACTTAGGCAAGTTTTAAAATAAAATTGGTCCTATTAACTGTAACCGCCGCAGTCAAGACTCCCTGACCATTTCTTTAGGGTATCTTTAGTAAAGATTAATCATGTAAACATTTCGTTTGTACATCATACAAATGACAGCTTATTAAGAGATTTAATGATGATTAATAAATGTCCCATTAAATAAAATTTATTAATGTCTCTGAGTGTGGCACTAAGACTAAATTCGCATAGTCGGTAATTGCCAGTTTAGTCTTGAGAGTCGGTATTAATTCAGAGCATTTAGTTTAGATTTAATATAAACAAATGACTTGGAAATTAATTATTAATCTTAAAAAAAACTCAACGTGTAAACTTGGAACTATAAATCAATCTGTGAATCAATAATATGCAGGCACATTTTATTTATCATCAATTAATTTAAATATTAGGTATAGGTGTTACAAACAAATTACAGTACAGAAGTGTTGTGCCAAAACAAAAGGCGGGTCGCACTTAGACTGCAAATAGATACTTTAGAACGTTAGTAATTTTTTATTATAATCATCATTATCTCAACCCATCGTCGGTACATCTAGGCACGCGTCTCCTCAGAAATCAGAATTATTAATCCAATACTAGCAGATTCGCATACTTCAGACACCTTTACGGAGAACATTACGGAGAACCCTCAGGCATGCAGGCTTTCTCAAGATGTTTTCTTTCACAATTAAAGCAAATGAAATTAAATTGGTTGAAACGCTCATAAGAATTTCCTCCTTGAAAAGGAGACCGAAGCCTTTTGGCTGTCGTCATAATTACATAAGCCTCCGTAGTATACCTATCTTCCGAACACTTTCAATCTGGCGCGTGCATTTAAAACAACCGTAGTTTTTTAAAATACAATCGCCCGCGCCAGTTTTAGTTTAGTAGGTACAAATAAATGAAAATCCAAGATGCACCTTATTTTGTCAACTAATTATTATTATTATAATTTTATGGTACGTTATTATTAACATTTGCTTACAAAAACAGTAAGGGGCGATCCTTTGATTTGTGTTGCGACCCGCCTTTCACCGAGCGTAGTAACTTGTAACCCTATTATGAAGGCGGCGGACATCGAACTAGGGTTGAGGTGGCGATTTGATTGAAGTGCTTGTCTATCGGCACTCTGTCGTCGTACAGCGTGGGCGCCTGTAGAATGATGCCAGCCGTGCCCACCAGCACGGCTAACGTGAATATCCATAAGAATAAACGATCCAGCACCATTGCGACATATTTCCAATCTTCTTTTACCTGGGAATAGGCATAAAATTAACTCGAAATTCAACGTTTGAAAAATCGTTTACACTCGGAACTCTGAGCCATATCGCATTCGCTGCTTCAAAGCATAAAAGGCTCTTTTTTTCAACGTATAGAGTCTAATCCACCAGTGCGGTGCATTGCGGCCAACATGTATGAGAATGGTGCAGAATGAATTAAGCAGTTATATATTATGCATTATAACGCGGCCCGCGCTAATGTACGCAAATCTGAACTTTTCAAGTAAAAAAAATGGGTATCCGAAGTAACATATACATAGAACCTGCCTATGCTTCGAAAAAATATCGCCTTATATAAATTACTTGTATAAAAAAATTACGATTTATTTGAAACATTTTACTTTTTCTTGAATTTTAATAGTTTTACTAAGTAACACAAATTAGTGTCGTGTTAGTTGAAAGTAACCCGTTAAAAATACCTTAGTGGAGTCTTCGAGCATTCTCGTGTGCTCGGCAATGAAGCGCACACAAAAACATGTCCTGTGCACCTCCGGCGGGCAGGAGGAGTGGCTGAAGCCGGGCGGAGGCTCCGGTACAGGACTCAGAGCCTCTTCCTCCGGCACGGGAAGCGCGCCGCCCTCGCTCGACCCGTGCACCACGCAGCTGCCTCCGAAGCGATTACTGTCTCCCAACCTAACACCACATAGGTAGGTACATAGTACTTTTATAATATACTTAGGGCCTATTTCACCAACCCCGAGTAAACCTGAAGGTCGTAGCCGATTTACACGACTCCGCTCCCACCCAACCAAAGTATGAGCATTCAAATATGGACTTAATATCGTGCTCTGGAGGTGCACTTTACAGTAACAACACAAAATAGAAAACAGCGCGCGGTACCGTTACCGTACCGCGGTGTTGTTACTGTAAGGTGCACCTCCAGATCACGATATTAAGTCCATATTTGAATGCTCATACTTTGGTTGGGTAGGAGCGGTGTCGTGTAAGTAGGTTACGACCTTCCACCTGCGACTAAAAACTTTCTGACAGAATACCACACAACCTCAAAATTCGTCGGTTAAAGTTTACTTGCTTTGTTATGTACTACTTTAATACAATGCCATATATGTTTTTTCTTTATAAAGATGACTGATCCTCTTCCGTCCAAACAAGCAGAAAGCTTGTGTTAGGATTGGGTACGACAATAGAGCAATGGGTGGGGATTGAACCGTCGTTTTTTCAGTTTTCAGTCTGTACCTTTAACCGTTATACTTATTAAGGACTTGGTAACAATAATTTGTAAAAAACTTTTATAGCTCAGTAAATAAAGGCTTATTTATTTACACACGATGTGTAGGTATATTATAATTCGGAAATCTTCTACGTGACCTCGCAGGCTCACGCACTATGCGGGGTAAATTTTAAGAACGTTAGCACGTTTTTTGGCCTCTGAATTTAGATGTGCAATCTACTGTTGTAATAACTAACAACAATATAATATATATGGTATCAATACATGGTATTTCAAATTATCATAGATGATAATAAAACTTGATAAACTAAAAAAATATTTTCAGTGTACATGATCAAATTATAACTGCAAGATGAGAGTCTCTCAGTTTTGTCTTTAATGATTTATCTACTTTTTAATTATTTTTCTATTGCATACCTACTAAGTTTGGCTTTACTTAGTCGCAAGACGCGGTCCGGTAGTCGCGGACAGCATCATAATAAATATTGTGTTTAGATTATAAACATATAGTATATTATGTATTACTCGTCCTTACTACGATTACTATGGTCTAAAAAAGGTCATAAATAGTACATAACAATAAGTTTATTGGTTAACTTTGAATTAATCTGTTGGGAAAGAACAAATATTATGGTCAAAAATTTAAAATCTTTTGATATTTACGAGTACATTCATCAATAAAATAATGACGTAAGACTAACAAACTGTAATTAATAGGCTTTTCAGTCAAGAACAATAAGAGTGCTGAGCACCTGAAGCTTTGCTGAAACCGCTAATGGAAAATGGTTGGATAACAAGAAATAATATGACAACGAAGAAGTTAATTACAGTTAATTACAGTAATTCATCCAAGACTTATGCAATATTCTTAAAAAGGCTAGGATATTACTTAGTTACTTTCACCTTGTTTTTATTGTTTTCCCAGATTGATTAAACGTGTAAGAACATGGAGAAAACATAATGAACGCGTGTAGTGACCCGATAAAGTAATTAATCAACTCGGTTAGACGTTTCCCGATGGACAAATATCGCCTGAAGCTTAATATTATCCGATTATTACGATAAATATAGATATGTAGGTTGATTCTCATAAAATATTATATTATTATATTTGAATTTGAGATGATAACGTCAAATAATCTCAACATATTCTACGCTGATTATACATATTTTATTGTAACCTATACAAGCGGTGACCGGAGGGCTGGAAGTTACCTCGGCCTCTTACTTGTATGCTACAAGAAAGTTTGGCCGTTCAGCGGGGTAACGCCACGGTAAAGCAGCCTGCGTTCTGGGCACTTTTCCTCGTTTCAGTGGTTTAGATGATATGTTTTATATTTATAGAAAAATTAGTTCACTCAGAAATTAAAAACCTTAGCCCTTTCTTTTGACAAAAATATCATTGTAACAATTGTGTTGGCAGTTAGGTTCTATGTGTAAGGTGGGGAATTGGGTGTTGCCTGGGGAGTTTACCTGTAGACCTAAGATGATCCACGAGAAAATGTTGTCTACACGTTTACTCGTAATCTCTATGTGTAAAGTGTAGACAAAATTTTCTCGTGGCGTGCCTCGCGATATCTTACCCCGACTGCACGTAGGTGGTGTGCGTCAAGTCCTCCTTGCTGGGCGTGCGCGTGAGCGGGCGCGCGGGCGCGGCGGGCGGCGGCCAGGCGCCGGGCGCGCAGCAGTCGTCGTCGGCGGCCGCCAGCCGGTACGGGTACAGCGGCCGCGCGGCGCCGCCGCAGCGCACCACCACGCCGCACGTTGTGAAGCGAGATCTGTCATATTTTCATTATAGTGTTTTACCTACACGTAAAGTAAATTATCCCCATAAAAAAAACATATTATCAAAAAACACTGGTAAAATCAAAATATACATCGCGAATGCGTATATGTGCATGGAGGACAGAAAGTCGTGGTATAGCTCAGTCAGTAGGCTCGGGGACCGTTCAGCAATTTTTGATAAATATGTATCTATGTATTTAAAATTACCTGTGATACTTACTAATGGAAATAAAAAAAGAAATGGAAATCGAAACGACTAAAAATGCGCTCGAATTTTGATTGCATTTGATTGATTCTGTTTGCGTCGTCAATCAAACCAGTTTTCAAAAAGTTGCTTTGTGTGATTTATTTTTGACTCTCTGTATTATGAGAATAGGCATAACTCAACGGACCGTTATCTAACCATTGAAAATGTGCAGCTACAAGCTACGAGCTACATGAAACTGCTACAAGCTACGACGAACTCCACGCCATTGACGGAATTTTAGTCATTGTTTCATTCGGGAGTATTTTTTATTTTTATATTACGAACGAATACACATAGACTATAATACATAATATAGCGATAGTAGTACCAAGTTTAAATCCTGAGTAAGCAAAAGATTCTATTACGGAGTGATTACATTCTCTTTGATTCTATTATTGTGAATCTTAAACGTAGCAAGTGGCTCTCAATTAGAATCCTCAGCAATTTTCTCCTCACTAGACATTTATTTCACCCTTTAAAATTTTAATATAAGCAATAAATACTAATAATAATATGTATATTGAAATATTGAATATTCCTATAATTGGTAGGTAATTGCAACAAAACTAGCGCTATTGAAGCTATGTATTTTAATTTTTATAAATGTTTTTGCAACTTTATCACTGGCATAGCAAAAAAATAAATAAATAATATTGTTATAGTTGTTATATAAAGATCTGAATGAGATAGAGCGGGAATGTATTAGAGGCCGCGTCTCTTAATAAGTTTTGTGATGTAGACGATGATTTTGATCTAGCTATTTCGAATAAAAATAAAAATAAAAATTAATGAAAATCATCGAATTTTTAATAAACACACCTTACAAATGATTGCTTAAGAAATAAAATGTTACGTATAGGTACTTACGGAGTTTCTGAACGTTTATATGGCTTACTAAACTAGAAAGGCAATTAGCAGTGAGAAAAATAGCCTATCACTCACTGATTTAAGGTAACAAAGACGAGTTTTTCGAATGATTGAGGTGAAAAGTTAATTTTCCCACTCGCATAATATACCTAGTGATTTGGATTCGGATTCCAGAAGAAAATTTCTCATTCATGACATTGTTTTAATAATAGTCTCTTAGTTTGTTTATGTAGGTCTTAGTTGAATGTTTAAAGAGGTCGGCTCGCCGGAAAGCTGTTTACGTAACGATCTGTGGCCACAGCGGGCTCGGCTTGTCTATTGCATCTCCTTGTTAGGTATAGACTATAGAGCATCCACAAATTGAATCATAGCTCGCCTTCACGGATGACTTACCTCCCCCGCTCGTTATAATATAATCTGAAGAAAAGTTGTTTATAAAAATCCGACTTCAAACGCCACTACGAGTAAGTAGGTATATCAAGTGTGCCTATAAAATTTGAAGAATCCCTTCGATTTCTCCAGGATCCCATCATCAGATCCTGACTTGATGATTATGGTACCACCTGGAAAGTATACCCTTTCAAACAAAAAAAATAATGTTTCAAATCGGTCCGGCCATTTTCGAGTAATCGGAGAACAAACATAAAGAATAAAAAACCTCCTCCTTTTTGAAGCCGGTTAAAAATAAATAAATCCGTATAATAATAATGTCCTACCGACCGAATCTCCAAGTCCTCTGAGACTAGCCATCCACGCAAGAGATATTATAGTGCACCAGTATGAGCGCAAACACAGGTGCAATCTCTGTTCCCTCACCCTCATAGTTTATGGGACAGAAATCCGATTCGACCACAGAGCTCAGGCACAGGACCGACGGCTCTTTAGACCACGGGGGTGACACACCATCAACATCGTACCTAACTCCGGCTTAGTAGCGAGAATTGCTTGTGTTTATAGACTTTTTAACCCCCGACGGATAAAGAGAGGTGCTATAAGTTTGACGTATATATCTGTGTATCTGTGATTCTATTTGTTCCCTCGTAGCTCCGTAACAAAAGGACCGATTTAGATGCGGTTTTTGTGTATTTAAATTTTCAGAAAAAGTCAGAATTCGATGTTGAAGGCCCCAGGCCCCATACCTTGTGGTGTCGAATTTATACTGCGGTCGCTTCATGAACAGTAGTCTTGGCAGGATGTGAATGAAGACTCGTTTTACCCACGGCGCCATTCGATGAGTTTGCGGAGACCGGAAATGTACGTTGAGCACTACTACAGTGACGCATATACTGCAACAAAAAAACCTTGTTAGTTAATAAACTCAATAGTTCAACAGGATGGAAAAACGCCTATAATATATCTATGAGAACATATTTATAATACGGGACCCGACTCAACATTTAAACATGACTCATATTGTGTTAAACCAAATTGTAGTAGATATATATGTGGTAGTAAGGCGAATGCTATCTTTATCGTAAGAGCTTTAAGAGATAAAGGTCGTATTCACAAACATTACTTAGTGCCATACTACACGGGCGGTTCTCCCGCTGCGGGAATCCGCTCGACAAAGCTGCCGCAGACCATCAAACTACACGGGACGCGGTTAACCGCTGTCTTTTGTTCATTTCAACATGGATCCGCCATTGATAACTGCGCTTGCAGCTCTTGTTTTAATAGAATTATTAATGGCGTAATCCTTCGACTGCACATCATACAAAGCTGGTCGATCTTGTATTTCTACAATAAAACGCTCCGTATCGAACATTTTGACGCGACACTAGCCAGTAGCCAGTAGCCACGCAAGCGCACGAACGACCAGCGAGCGCCAAGATCCCGCGCAGAATGACGTAATAGCGGGAAACCGCCCGTGTAGTTTAAAACGGCGGTTATCCGCGGCGGTTTGACGCTGCATGTGGCGGTCGTATTTCTCCCGCCTGCAAACCGCGGCGGGAAACCGCGCCGTGTAGTATGCACCTTAGTGCCATACTACACGGGCGGTTCTCCCGCTGCGGGAATCCGCTCGACAAAGCTGCCGCAGACCATCAAACTACACGGGACGCGGTTAACCGCTGTCTTTTGTTCATTTCAACATGGATCCGCCATTGATAACTGCGCTTGCAGCTCTTGTTTTAATAGAATTATTAATGGCGTAATCCTTCGACTGCACATCATACAAAGCTGGTCGATCTTGTATTTCTACAATAAAACGCTCCGTATCGAACATTTTGACGCGACACTAGCCAGTAGCCAGTAGCCACGCAAGCGCACGAACGACCAGCGAGCGCCAAGATCCCGCGCAGAATGACGTAATAGCGGGAAACCGCCCGTGTAGTTTAAAACGGCGGTTATCCGCGGCGGTTTGACGCTGCATGCGGCGGTCGTATTTCTCCCGCCTGCAAACCGCGGCGGGAAACCGCGCCGTGTAGTATGCACCATACAACTTTCATATTAAATTGTGACTAGAGCGGTTCAGAAGCGGTTTCCCGCGGCGGGAGAACCGCCCGTGTAGTATGACACTAAGTGTTAGACTTTGATTGACGCATAGTGTCGCCCGTTGCTCGTATGAATATTCTATAGAATAAAGCTTATCAGAATTGTGCGTTTAATACATAGGTACACATGTTCCATCGCACTGCGAGAAATAATATGTAGTAATTAGTATTTGAAAATAACTGTCGCACTCAAAGACATGTACATTAAATTATAGGTATAGGTATTTAATGGATGATTAACTAATAATTATCACTTAAACTTATTTGAAACAAATCGAAAATTATTATTAATTTCCGGGCTATATGTCAGGTCATGTACTAATGAAGAGTTTATCTGATCTGAGAGTGATTTTTTTAATCAATATTTAGAACATTCTTAATTCTTGAGTAATAAAATAAGCGAGTCAGTTGTGTGGCAGTCAGAGTGTTCATAATTTTTTATAAATACATAAATACCGACCAAATGGGTCGCCTGATGTTAAGTGATTACCGCCGGTTGTGAACATTTGTAGCATCAGAGTTATCACCAATACGTTACCGGCTGTTAGTCCGTCATTGGAATATTTTAATAAGATTTTAATATATGAAAACCGGAGTACGAAAATGTTTTAACATTTTTCAGCAGGATGCGTTCAGTGGTAGGAGCTGTGAGTTGATAGATCAGTCAGTCAATCAATCAGTCAGTCAGTTACCTTTTCCTTTTATATACATATTTAGATTACATATAAATTAAAACTGAATTAACAAAATTTAATATGTTTATATTTCTTCGCTCTCGTCAAGTACAAACTTGGCAATCGCCTTACTCGCTTAAATAACGTTTCCTGAACCTAGTCATAATTTATCCATATCAGCCGTTACTCGGTTCGGTATGAACGCCTATCTAAATGATAGCAGTTAATCAAGATATAATATGGGCTTAATTCTGCGTGCGGTGGGGATAAAATTATGTTCGGGAGCGAGCAACCCTTGAATAAGCAGTTTACTTATTTACCCTTCCTACAAGTGGTACCAATATCTTGTTACGACTGAACGTGAAGGTTTTACTAACAAGTTCGTCCTTAACTATAACATATTTTGAAGTGCGTGTCCTGATTAAAAGAGATTTTTCATAGTGCCGATGTCCCCAACGTAAAATAAGACAAGTCGTAGATATACTGTATGAACGCCCAATTTATTCCTCGGTTAAACGTTATGTGACGTTGATGAAATCGGCACTTACCGATATAATAAATTAGTTGATGCCCGCGGCTTCGCTCGCGTGGATTTAGTTTTTTTTAAATCGCGCGGGATATCATTGATTTTCCGGGATAAAAAGTAGCCTATGTCACTCTCCCGTTCCTCAACTATACCCATGCAAAAAATCAGGTCGATCCGCTGCTTTGTTGCAGCGAGATTGAATTAAAACCAACAAACAAACACATTTTCGCATTTATAATATTATAGTAAGGATATCAAGGTGGGTTGGTTTGTTCTTCAATCACCCAACAACGAAGCAACTAATGGACATAATTTTTACATGGATGTAGTTGAGGACTTGGAAAATGCTATAGCCTATCTTTGAGCTCAGAAAAACAGAGAATTTCCAGTTTCCACGGGATTTTTAAAAACATAACTCGAACCTCATACGCTCATATTAGTTGTTGTTCGATATCATACAAAGACACTTGAATTTTATTTCTTTGTATACTTCAACATAAAATCTTCACAGCTTGCCAGAAAACATATTCAATTTTATTAATAGCAGACCTCCAAGTCGCTTTGTGATAAGACAACTGGACAACTGGACGGTAAAGTTAGAATAGGAAGGGCGGCAATAATTTTCTTTGAAAGCAAAGTTATATTTTATGCAATCAAATGTTTTTTAATTCTAATTTATATGTAAATTCTGTGACTTGTACCCGGCTCGACCGAGTTATTTAGGTGACTGACGTGAGGTTTGAACTTTTCAAAACGTCATTTCATAGATTCATCTCAACCCTTCGTCAGCCCACAACTGGACATATATCTTCTCTCGAATAAAAAGGGTTTAGCCCAGAGGTTCCCAAATTTTTTTCTCGTAAACCACTATCAAAACTTTTTAACTACTACTATTTTAAGGAATGGACACTAAACTACTTCACTGGATTTTTAGATGGGACATGATATCTAGGCTATGAATAGCTTATCGTGGTTTAGGTATCTAATTTAGTAGTCTTTTTGTGTTACAGAAATTATACGTATTTTACAATTAAGAATATGTGGTAAGATTGTTCTCTTCAAGAGATCACTTGACGATTATATTTTATAGAAAGGCATATAACCTTCTTGTGTATTTTCGTTTTCCACAATCCCATTTATTTTTTTATGAGAGAGCATGTCTCGGAGTCAACTTAACGCTCGGGTCAAGAATCACGAGTCATAAGAACCAGCAAAACACTTAAATAAACACACGATATTCGGTCGCCAAAAACCGCTAAAGAACGTGTGACGATTTTGTAACAATGTCATTGTCTTAGCTTAATCTGAAGGCTGAATGGTGTCACGAAATCTTATGCGACAGGAAATTACCCTTATCGCTCTCTATACATATAGTACATAGCATAGTATAACATATAGTAGGTAAACCAGCTAAACTTGATATTGGTAGATATGAACTATCATACTAATATCACGAAAAAGCATAGTCATTTCAATCTACCTAATCTAGGTATACCTATTGGGTGATGTGTGGCACAATTCATAAAATAAATGTTTCTTTCTTTCTTTCTTTCTAATCAAAGAAAGAGTAAGAAATAATTCCTCATAATGTTGTCTTTCACCATTGAAAAACAGAAATCTTTAAAAAAACAAATACAGCGCGGTCACGGGTAATAAATAAATGGTTACGGTAACAGGAATTACCGTCCCATTTACGTGAATAATTGCAATTTTTCAAACCTTTGGTTATATTAATTATGCTGCGATCTCACTGCGGGCTTGCCAAATAATTTTCGCACCCAAGTAATTCCATTGAAATTATTTTATTTTACTTTTTGTTTTTAAAGTATTTTTGTCGAACTAAAATAATTTCATTTTTCACATATGCTGACTGGTTTATATAATAAAAAAAAATCTTACCTTATTGAAACCAATATCATTGCAAAAATGAGGTATTTTCCTAGCAGAGGCACAACCAGCGACGTCGGAGGAATGATCTCCACCACCAGCAGGAAGAACACGTGGAGGCTGATCAAGATCGAGATCGAGAGAGTTACCTGCGCACAAATATACATCTATATAAAAATAGCTCGCCTGGCCTCGCCAGCAAACATTTTATATTTTTTGCTTAACTTTCAAGTCCCTACTCCGCCCATACGTAATCCTATCCTATTTCCTATTAATATTATAAATACGAAATTTTGGATGTAAGGAGGGATGGACGTATATTTATTACTCAATCACGCCGCAACGACTGAACCGATTTAGCTGAAATTTGGCACAGAGATTGATTATAGTGTGGAATAACACATAAGCTACTTTTGATTCCGGAAAATAACAGAGTTTCCGCGGGAATTTAAAAACCTTAATCCATATGAACGAAGTCGCGGGCACCAACTAGTTAATATATACAGATGGACATACTAATGGTGCAGAAGAAAAAAATAAAATCAAGAGTCACTATGACAGAATTACGCACACTTTAATAAATTCTTACTTATATTATAAATTGCTGCTGATTTTTTTCTTGGGCTGAGTTGAAGCCTTTACGGGATGAAAGTTATTTCATCCCGGAAAAATAGGGTTAACGCGGGATTTTACTTTTAAAAACTTAATTCAAAAAACGCTACTTAATTATTAAGTAGCATTTTATCATAATTATTGATAATAATTTCCATCAGAAATTTTAGTTGCCCAAGGCTATCTAAAACATAAAAATAAAAATTAAGGTACACTATGTCTATAAATTGGGGCCAAATCATGGATATCCGTTACTTGCATAGGAGTGTTAAAGACTATATTCAACATACCTAATTAATTATGCACCGGACAGCTTTAGACAACCCAAAATTGGTCTATGAAGCAATTCACCAAAGTTAAAACGGACGGCGAAGAGAGAATACAGTTCAAGTGATACTCGTACTCCTCGTACTATACCTAGGTACACGTTTACTCTGAATTTTTTTAAAACGAGAAGTAGAACAGGAAAAATTGTGCCAATTTTTCACGGACTATGCGTAATGATGTCGTTATCGCTTTTTTGCTCCTTAATGCTTCTGCTTTACCTAGGAAAAATATTTTTCGCGTCTCGTACTCAAAGAGCGGATAAATATCTTCTTCTTCTTCTTTTTTATCAACCGACAGTCGTCCACTGCTGGGCATAGGTCTCTTGCATGGACTTCCACAGGCTTCGGTCTTGCGCCGCTTGAATCCAAGCTTGCTTATTTCTTAATACGAGTGGGTACGACAAAAAAACGTAACCCCACCCGTTACGTTTTTTTGTCGTACCCACTTGTATTGAACTGACGACCTTTCAGTTTTAGAGACATAATTCTTTATCATTTACAGATCTTTCAGTTTCATATCTATATCCTTTATTTATCGTTCCTGTATATTTTTAGCAGGAAGAAACACAAAAGTAGAGGTCAGTATTTATTTTTGAATAATTTTATAGAGGTTGCGTCGCGAACACCCATATTTTTATCTCAATTGTTGGGGACCGGAAGGCTTACATAGCAAAATCAAGATACGCTGAAAGGATAAAATATTATGTGGTATAAAGCATTTTTATGTACGTAATCTCCAGTTGCTGACCAAAACATTGAAACTCATTATTGTGAAACCTTTTCTTACTAGGTTAAGGCGTTTTGCCCCCTATTAGATTAAGAAGCCGAAGGTCTTTCACCGAGTATAAATATTATTATAATTGAACGAGCGAAGCGAGTTCTCTGAGTCAACTAGGGCGCTTGCCTGCTACACAGAGAAGTGTGTCCGTCTAAATGTCTGTCAGAGCCCTATAACTTCTGAATTACTGAATATTAGAACGTGAAACTTGGTTGAAAATTCAGTTATATCCTGTACTTGAACAACAAATACTAAAATTAGATAAATGTTATAAAGAAACGAACTTATTTAATTTTAATGCGCCATCTATTAGCATTATTGTGAAGCTAATAGCTTCACTATAATGCTAATAGATGGCGCTGTCTCAGTAAAACAGTTTTATGTCAACTATTATTTTTTTTATTACGTCTAATGTTAAAAGTTAATTATTACAATATATAATTAAAACTTTTGGGAATTATGGGATATCGCGAGGTCTCAGTTCGGGGCGAACCACTAGTTATATAAATGAAATAAAGCTATTGTTAGAAACTCGTTCGTAGGTCACTACATATGAGCAAAAATATGTTTTATATTGGTTTGGTACGTCAACCACACAGCAATGAAGCAACGGATCGACGTTTCTAAATAAAAGCTTTTAAAAATTAAATAGATTTAGAACTGTTATTTTATTAATTACTTTGTAGTATGTACTTGTAAAGATTTCTATTCTTTAACACCTTTATACCTGAGCGTATACTTGCGATGTTCCTTTACCGAGCGCAGGCAAGGATATTATAAGGTGGGGCGAATTGTCAACAAAGAGACGTGCCAGTACCTACTACGGGGAAAACTGCTTTTGTATACGTAAATCAGTAGGTATCTACAATCTACATAGCCCTCTGGGGATATTAATAAAGTAAAACAGTTTTATTTTTTACTAAAACTTGCCCGTAACTTCGTCCGCGAGAATTTAGTTTTTTTTATTCGACAATATATAGGATTTAGCTGTTAAAATCCCATGGGAACTCTTTGATTTTCCGGAACAAAAGGTATGTCTCTCTCCCGAACCCCAACTGCACACACGCAAAAAATCACGTCGAACCGTTGCTACGAGGATATTGCTGCGTGAATGAAGGAAAAACCAATAAACTATCATCCTTTCGCTCATGTATTCATGTATGCATGTATGTGTTTCGCTCTTGACGACCTCCCTGGCGCAGTGGTGAGCGCTGTGGTCTTATAACTGGGAGGTCTCGGGTTCGATTCCCGGCGGGGGCAATTTAGTAATTTATTATTTCTAAATTGTCTCTGGTCTGGTCTGGTGGGAGGCTTTGGCCGTGGCTAGTTACCACCCTACCGTCAAAAACGTGCCGCCAAGCGATTTAGCGTTCCGGCACGATGGCGTGTAGAAACCGATTAGGGGTATGGGTTGAATTTATACTGCTATACCCCTTCCAAGTTAGCCCGCTACCATCTTAGACTGCATCGTCACTTACCATCAGGTGAGATCGCAGTCAAGGGCTATCTTGTCATAGAATAAAAAAAAAAAAAAAAAAAAAAATGTATTATGTAGTTACCTTCATAAGAGTCTAACAATAGCGTTATTTCATTTTATAATCCTGACTAATATTATGAATGCGAAAGTGTGTTTGTTTGTTGGTTTGCCTTTCAAACAGATCGACGAGATTTTTTGCATGGGTGTAGTTGAGAACCTGGAGAGTGACATAGGCTACTGTTAATTTTTGAAAATCAAAAAGTTCCCGCGGGATTTTAAAAACTTTAAAAACTATTTATTAATATTAGTAAGGATAATAAGAATGTAAGTAATGATTAACACTGTACCTACCTAAGAAACTAACCACCAAAGAGCCCTTATGGTTTTCACCGTAAACATAGTATTACATACTACCGTTTTTCATCTTGTACAGGAGAAACGTAGCAGCTTTGTTGACAGTAGTAAGCTCCATAACCATCTCTCCAATTAGACGGAGCTTTACCAAGCATTACGACATAATGATTCAACAAGTTGTTGACTGCTTTAAAAAGTATATTATTATGTCTGCCGTTACGAAGACGC
Organism: Hipparchia sbordonii; assembly: GCA_038048805.1. Classification (NCBI taxonomy): domain Eukaryota; kingdom Metazoa; phylum Arthropoda; class Insecta; order Lepidoptera; family Nymphalidae; genus Hipparchia; species Hipparchia sbordonii. Next base: position 10,227,084 of record CM076104.1, on the reverse strand, counting down.
AATATAATCGTCTCTTTTCTGGTACCTACTATGCGATATTCTGGAGAGCTTCGTGTCGCGTTATTATATATTTTGATCGCACTTAGCTGATCCATGAATTTTAAATTTAAGTATATGTAATAATTTAATAATGATTTCCTCCCGACATAATAATTTAATAATGATGACAATGATGACATCATTATTAAATTTTATATGTAATAATTTAATAATGATGTCCTCCCGATCAAATCCAGTCACGGCGGCCAATCTCCATAGAGATATAATTAGCCATCTGTACGGAAGCACAAGTGTACACGCAAACACAGGCGCACTCTCTAATCCCTCACTTTCATAGTCCGAAGGGGCGAAAATCCGACACGACTGAAGAGGAATCAGGCTTGAGACGGCTTGCTCTCCTAGGCACGGGGGTGAAACACCGACTATTTCCCATCTCCAGGCTAGCTTTGAGAATTTCTTGACAGAAAAAAAATAGGTATACCGGCCTGTAGGTATACGGAAAATATTTCGGTTAGGTACATAACAAGAGGTTTACAAGGCACGGTTTTTAAGGTTTTAAGGAAGGTGGGTGGCGGTAAATTGTCGTGGTGAGGGCAAATTTTTTCTCCAAGGACCAATTACGGCGTTACAATGCTTGGCGCAGAACGTCTCTGCCATTCAAAAAATCTGTTTATGACGATCTCCCTGGCCCAGTAGTAAGCTTCGAAATCTTATCAGTCACCGATTCGATTTCCGCCAAGATTTGGGAATTTAATATCTAAACTGTCTGCTTTATTGACTAGTTGTAGACTCACTGTCTGCAAAGACGTGCCCTCAAGAAATTTAGCGTTCCAGTATAATGCCGAGTAGAAACCGATTTTCATTACATCGCTGTGCCACTTCCAAACTAGCCCGCTTGCATCTGCGGTTGGTAAGTGACTGCATCGTCACTTAACATCAGCTGAGATCACAGTTCATCACAGTCAGTGGATAACTTGTTAATGGATAATAAAAAAGCGTCAGCCAATTAGGTCAGTCCTTGCTTTCGTGGGTCGTGTGTTATTGCCATATGCATTTTAATTTTTAGAAACACAAACCGATATAATTGCAATAATATAATCGATAAAAACGCACCTGTAACTGTGAGGGGAGAACACCAAAAGTGGGTAATTTTCTAGCTATACTGCATTTTTGCTTACCTTTTCGCCGCTATCTGAGGGCAAGTAGAAAGTGAGAACTGTGAGGAAGGAGATGCCCATACATGGGATGATGATGTTCACGGTGTAGAAGAGAGTTTTCCGCCGCATCGTGATGTTGAATGTGATATCCAGGTACGGCTCGTCGCAGCACGTGTAAAACTTCTCGTTTCTGGTCGACAAAAAGATATAGACATGTTTATCTTTCTTATTTATGAGCCTCACGCAATTACTTAGCCAAATAAATAATTATTCCCAGCAATATCGTAAGCATTATACCTACTAATAATTTATACTTAAGCGTGTTTGTTTGTTCTCCTACAATCATGCACGGATTGATATGATTTTTTTTTTTATTCGATGACAAGATAGCCCTTGACTGCGATCTCACCTGATGGTAAGGACGATGCAGTCTAAGATGGTAGCGGGCTAACTTGGAAGGGATATAGCAGTGTAAATTCAAGCCATACCCCTAATCGGTTTCTAGACGCCATCGTGTAGAAACCGATGCCATTTTTGCATGTAGTTAAGGAAGTGGAAAGTGACAGGCATTTTGTCATGGAATTTTTTTTTATACTCCAAGTGGAAAATCAAACGAATAGCTAGGAATAGCTAAGAGCTCGTTAGTATATTTTCAAATATTTATAATGCTTACGTGTTTTGAAATACCTAGCAATTTACCTACAAAAAAATCTGTCTAGTACCTTTAGGGATATTTCAATATCTTATGTACTATGTCAGGAGAGCAGTACCTAAATAAAATGTAGAGCATGCATGAGCAATTTCGTAGAGTGGCCCGTAAAAACATTATGTAGTATGAAGCCTCATAAATACTTCAATTTATGACACGATATTAAATATTATGATACCGTTTCGCCAATTTTCACTTCTTCAATGCCTGCTTGTCGGCCTTTATTTGATATACCATATTGTTTATAGTCCTTGCTGTAACTCAGAATTAGGTATCTACTTCCTAATTCCATAAAGGCGAAAGTTTGTATGTGTGTGTGTGTGTGTTTGTTACTCTTTCACCCAAAAACTAACGAACGGATTTGGCTATTTGGAATGGAGATAGATTATACCCTCGAATAATTCATAGGCAACTTTTTATCCCGGAAAATAAGAGAGTTGCTGGGGAAATTAAAAAACCTTAATCCACGCGAGCAAAGTCGCGGGCATCAACTAGTTATATATTGCATGTGTTAATTTAGAATCGTAAATATATTTGGTGAGTCAGCGAATACCATCAAATACGGAAAAATAATAAAGATTGAATCGCGGACGGGCTTGTGGGGATATTATTGACGAACTTTTGTATCCTGATACAGAACCGTCCTCGTTGTAAGCCGTTTTATAGCCCCATTTACACCAAATCGAATCGATTGTGGGTATGTCCAACATTGAATTCGATAATTGCGAATGCACGGTATTTGAGAGGCATGCGGCAAAATTGGACGATGCACGTGTGATATAACTATAGAAGTTGAATATCTGGTACTATTATTTGCCTGCAATTTCGTCCGCATGGTATGAGATTTCTAAAATATCAACTACTAGATCGTGCCCGCAACTTCGTCCGCACGGATTAAGGGTTTGTGATCCCCATGGGAATTCTTTTTTCTGGGATAATTTATATAGCCAATGTGCTATTTTGACTTAAAATATATTACATTATAAAGTTATGTAAAAAAGGCTGTTCTTACGATTATAATAAAACTATTTATTCTTATGTGTAATGTTTTGATGATTTTTACCTAACTGTACTAACAAGATTCGACGACAAAGTGTAAACGAGGGCTAGGCTTTTGGGCATTTTATCTGCTAAATTGCAAATGTTATGGTCCAGCTGATATAATAATGTGTCTATATAAGCTATTATAACGAGCTTTTATGAATCATGAATTCTCTAATAAGCTGGCCTTGTTTGGCGAAGTGCTAAGTAATATAGAAGTATTACAATATTTTAATATGAGAGCATCGATCAATGACTTCAGCCAGGTATCTCAACAGGTGGCCCTAAAAATGAACATGAGTAAGACAAGATTCATATCTAAGCTCATGCTCTGCTCCATCCAGTCATCGTTTTGTATAATAATATCTACCTGAGTCACACGGTCCAACTAGTTAGGCTCATTTTAAGAAAAAGATCTAGCTCTACATATGTTCCAGATGGGCAACAATGCTGTGGCACGAGCACAGATGTACGGCGTAAAGAAAGGAGGTTGATAAATTCGGAATTCATGGACTCTCTTGCCAGAGGAGCGCTGCGCATTGCGACATGGCTCACTAACCAAAAAAATATATAATACTCGTAATTACGAAATTTTTGTTAAAAATCAAGATCATCGTAGGGCTCTATTTTACCTGAATTTAAGTTCTCTGCAAAAAAAGCTTCAAATATTTAATTTAGTAAAACTACATAATGTAATAGAAAGTTTAATAAAGTCGTGAAAATATCAGGTCAGCTTTTTGCCTTTTTTTGCGTTTAGTAGGGTGCGCGCGATAAAATCTAATCTCATTCATGCCAAGATGCCTCCCATTACTTGAAATAGAAAAAATCTTACGTCAAAATATTAAATTCGTAAAAAAGTAAGGTAAGTAAGTACATGCTTGTATCTTTACCATCTGCAACTTATAAGATTCACTCAGAAAATATCTGAACCTGAATACACTTCACTAATTATTTTCATTTGTTTTATAGTTTTATATTAACACAAGACTGGTCAAACTTATACAAAATAAACCTCAGAGTTTCGAAGCATAGGGAATCTTTTGTAAGTAAATATTAGATTGCAGTTAATCGAACTACATAATCTCTTTGGTTATCTAATTCGGTTCAATTTAAGTAATTATTAGAATAAAATAAAAAAATTAAAATAAATAGTTTTGTTACTAATAATAATTAATTTATTATAGCGATTGAAAACAGCAAACACAACATGGCGCAGTAGGTAGGATGATTTTTGCTACTACAATTTCAACATATGTAGTGATTTAAAATTGTGCCATTATTTACCGAATTTATTCAAAACTAGCTTTTGCTCGGGACTTCATCCTCGTGGAGTTAGGTCTTTAAAATCTCTTGGGAAATCTTCGTTTTCCAAGATAATGGGTAGCCCATCACTCCCCAGAACTTAATCCGTTACTCCGCTTGCTGCGTGATTGACGAGCAAATCAACAATCCAACAAACAAACTCACTTTCGCATTAATAATATTAGTAAGTTTTATAATAAGAATAATAATGTCCTTCCGACCGAAGCCGGCCACGGCGGCCAGTCTCCACAGAGATTAGCCATCTGTGCTGAAGATATTATAGTGCACAAGTATGTGCGCAACCACAGGTGCACTCTCTATTCCCTCACTCTCATAGTCCGATGGGACGGAAAATCCGACACGACCGGAGAGATCAGGCGCAAGACCGACGGCTTTACGTAATCTCCGAGGCGCGGGGGTGACTCACGCCAACCTTTTAACTCCGGGCTAGTACCTACCTACTGAGAATTTCTTGAAAGAAAACCCCAATACATTTTTTGGTCCGACCCGGAAATCGAACCCGGGACCTCGTCATCCGCAGTCGAACTTGCTAACCACTAGACCAGAGGCAGTTGTAAGGTTATAAATACAGTACATATTACGCATATAAACTTTTACCAACCTAACAGCAGGCACTTCCAAAATGTCCCACTCGACGGACATGTAGAACTCCGACAGGTCCACGCCGACGGACACCACGTTGCTGCCTGCCTGCTCGTCCATGTGCCTGAGGTCCACCTGTGCACACATCCTTATTCCGATATTTAAGCGTTTTTCGTAAAACTTTAAAATCAAGGCCCTATGATAATATGGACTATATGAATGTTTTATTATTAGACGGTGTATAATCACATCGACTGCAATATTGTATATTGAGACATGTAGAAATATGTAAGGATGCATAACAAAAGTCAAGCTCGAAAACTCGAAAGCACCCCATACAAACCAAATTTGTGTTTTACGCATGTTACTGTTATCTACTTGTTTTCTAAGCTAACCTAAAAGGTAAGGAAATCGAAAGCTCAAGGAAACGCGTAAGCGACTCAATGCCCAGTGTACCTACTCTAGGTTTTCAATTTGAAATTTTCGCTTGTATCAGGTTTTATTGTTAGTTTGCGATAAAAATGTCTTAGCCTGGAAATACACGTCAGGTTTTTTCATCCGATAGTCTGATCCGGTAGCCTGATCAGGCTACCGGAAGGCATTGAAGCCATTACTTTGTATGAACAGTCAATACACGTCCGATCCGGTGGCCGGATCGGACGTCCGAGTCGGAAACGGGCGCGAGGCGTTTCCGATTTTACTGCCGGTCCGATTGTCTGAAGGCGCGGTCTACATACTTTTAGTATGAGACAAAATAGACATCCGGTTACTCCTTCCGATTTTGCCAGTCAGGGTTCCCAACTTAGGGCTTTTAGACCCAAATTTAGGGCGGAATTTTGCTTATTGGGATTTTTTAGGGCCCAAAAAATCTAGCGCTGACACTGTGTGGACGCATCGTTGTGGTTCGAATATTATGAAAAATAATAAAATAAAATTTGGTTTATTTGTTTATAATATATAAGATATGTAATAATAATACTTAATATAATATAAAACTAAATGCTAAATTAAAACTAAAACGTAAATAACAAAAATAAAAGCTAAATATAAAAAATATCATCTAAACCACTGGAACGAGGAAAAGTGCCCAGAACGCTGGCTGCGTTACCCCGCTGAATGGCCAAACTTATATGCTGGCCGAGGTAACTTCCAGCCTTCCGGTCACCAGTGGACTCTATGAGACGGGATGACAGATCCTTAAAAAAGGATCTAGCATCCTCGCCCCATGACCCCAGGGTTTCAACACCAAGTGGCACAAATATGAAATTGTTTTCTATGTTTTCATATTTGCGCCGCTTAGCCCTTTCTGCTTTAGTAGCCGCGGCTCCCGCCGCCGCGGAGGTCGCCTGTAAGTGAGACGCTGCCAGTGTGTCAACACATGTGGCATCCCACACTAGCGACCTTCCTTGCTTCCACGGAACAAGTGTCATACCATCAGGTCTCTTGCCATCGCTTCGTGCCAAACCAACAGGTTCTAATACTGCAGGCACTTTAGCGGTGACAAGAGATCTACGAATGACATCGTTCAAGGAAGCATGACGTGAGAAGCGACCGGCACTTTTGGCACAGGAAAGCCCATGATGTCCAAACTCGTCCACTGTCTCGCCACAGTGGCAAAGATGCGGATAGTTGATCTTGGCACCAAGTCGAAGACCAACTGCAATGGAAAGAGTGAGGTGGTCTAGTAGAGTGCCTATATGATGGGAAGGGAGAGCTTGAAGCCAGTAACTTGATTCTCTCGTAGACACAGCAAGAAGGCGCGCGCGGTCCCTTGCAGAAGTTGATGATTTTATTAACTCTTGCAAAACATCCGCACATAGCGCATCATCCCACTGCCGTTGAGATAACAAAGATAAAAATAAAATTATTATTATTATGAATTATTTTGGATGTTTTAAATAGAAATGACTCTCAGTATGTCTTGTCAAATTGATTGGATGAATCCAATAGCGACGTTTTTTCTTCTTTCTCTTTCCTGTCTTTAAAATTTCTGTGGTGGTGTCGTGTGGTGCGGGTTGTTACGTTCCCTCAAATATGGTTGAGCGAAGCAATGGCTGGATCCTGCGTCATGCTCGTGAACGGGTGCCACCAACGGGAATGCGTCTGCTTTTGCCTGCCTGTCTTAACATGCATTGGATTGTTTTGCATTTTTGAAACTTTTTTTGTGGAAACACTGTATACATAGCATAGTTTTGTTACCTATTGTAAAAAAATTTTTTTTTGAAAAGAGCGACCGCCGAGTTTATTGCTGGCTCTTCTCGGCAGGAACGGCATTCGGAACCAGTGGTAGATTCATTGACGATTCAAAAGTACTTGTAAAAGTTTATTTGAATAAAAAATATTTCTATTTCTATTAACTCGTCATCCATCTTCTTTTCTTCTGCTTTGCTCCAAACGCAAGCACTCGGGATGATAGCTCGGGAACGACTGAGTTCAGAAAAAGCCTGACGGAAAAATCGGATGTGTATCGAGTAAATCCGATCCGGTTGCCTGATCAGACAATCGGAAACAAAATCGGACGTCTATTGCCAGGCTTATGCGTCCGCACAGAGCGTCACTTACGTGTTTCTATTAGGCTTATTACCCTTTTAAGTCAACTTTAAAAATATATATTATACAGCTGCATACGTCCAGTGAGTTTTTTGGAAATTATTGAATATTTACTATAAGAAAAATCGAACTTTAGGAAAATCTTAAATAGAAAAAATTTTCCTTCATTTCATGAAATTAAAAGCAGTTGTACTACGTATATAAATATAATATTATACTTTTAATGTGTGGATCTAACTTTAGGGCCTTGAAAGTTTTAAAAATTAATATAAATTTCAACCACAATATGAATATTATATTGTAATGATAATAACAGCACAACACAGACATACCTACCTATTATATGGCGACTATACATAGTACGCTTTTACTTAAAAATATATAAAAACAGCATGTTTACTTTTACGTAGAGCAAAAATTGAAATATATTGCACTCGTATTTTCATATTTTCGCATAAAGCAATTCCTTCTTGTAGGTATACGTACTCAGTTTTTACTCTGACGTAAATAAGTTTTCTTAGTTAATGCTTAAAGTTAATTAATGTTATTTTATCAGGTATGGATTAATTCATTAATTTTATAGTAATGATTTATTATTTTAGTTTAATCATACATGCCCCCTGTCACACAATGTGAACCTGTACGGAAAAAGAGAAACAATCTGAAATCGGCAAAAGGTTAGACCACAACTTCGAGAATTATGACGCCTTGCATTTTAATTACAACTGATACATCTTACCACAGAGTGTGTCAAGTATCTGTATTGACTCAGTTTAGTTTTATTTTTAGACCACACGTAACAACAAATGTCGGAGTCATGCGAAATAACAACAACGCGAAACACAACACCTAGAACAACGTTACGAGCTTTTAGTTTTCGACGAGTAATGACAGAGGCCGCCTTAACTTTGATTTATCGTGTAACATTGGCGATTGTTTGGTACTGCATTGTCTCATGTCTGTGACTCGTCAAAATACAAGGAGAACGGAAGCACCGGCTCCGCCGCGCATGTGTGTGTCGCGCGATGCGACCCAGAGTCGCCGTGTGTGTCGCGGGAGGCGAAGCCGCGTGTCTGTCCTTCTGCTCAGCGCCCTGCTACAACAACGCGTTGCTAAACACTAACATGATTCTAACACAATTCAGAACACACACTTGTAACTGCTAGTTAAACTAAAATCGACGTTGTTGCAGTACGGCGTAAGCGTTTTTATTGTGTAGCGAGTGCATGCAAGATCATCTTCTTCCAATGAAACCTTCTGATCACATTTTAAGTTCGTTGGAAGAAATGATCGCTCTAATGTTTGCGGCTAATTTTAACTGTGTATGGTTTTCTTTTGTTATAGTTTTGTAATGACAAGACGCTCATGCAATGGTCAGCGACACCGAATTCTCACAGCCACTAAAGTCGCTAATAGGGAAAGGTATAAAATAATATGCTGTACATGATGACCGTTAATGCTCCAATACGTAACGAGCCAAGATGTGAAGGCATTCAAGACGCTGTGTTGTGCTTTAACTGTCCGCGTGTAGACATTGTGTAAAGCTGTGTAGGTAAACGGTTGGTGGCCATTAGCCGTCGTGATCGGGAATGCAATTGGTTCGGAGCCAAGCTGTAGTCATGCAGTGAGTACAGTGTTCAACACAGGAGGCATGCAACAAGCATTCGTGTCAACTGTTAGTGTAGTCGAAGTGTGTGAGGCGCGAGCGGAGCCAGCTAAAGGAGAGCACGGGATAAACCATTCCACGAGATAAATTATATTTCAAAATGAGTTTAATCATTTTTGGGTAAACCGTGGAATGATTTTGTTTTGAAGGAAGTAAGGAAAAGGAATAAATTGAATGACGTTGCATCCCATATCACCTGACATTTAAAATTTTATACCTTTCCGTCTCGAGCGAGGTAGGCCGTTCGAACTAAGTGGAACCGATCGTGGATATTCTGGAGCGTTCGTGGACACGCACGTTGTCATACTGCTACTCCACATACTTAAAACATCACCACGTGTTAAACTTGCAACATGTCACAGCTAAGGAGCGAGCCGGAGGCGGCGAGCGCGCGGCGCGGACGCGCGCTCATCGCCTAGCGCCGTCATGAACACTCAATGCGCACAACTGTGTCAACATACCACACGATTAGAAAAACAATATTAATTACACGACGAAAACGTTCGAGCCAACAAGCTACTGCATGGACACGGCCTGGGCGGCGGGCCCTACTCTACAGCCCGCGCGCGCGGCTCCAAGCGGCGAACAGCGGGGCGTCACCTTGAAGCCGTCATATGTCCAGCTGCCTAACTTAAGCACACAGGTTTGCACGTCGTAAGGAAAGAACTCGACGTCGATAGAGCAGGACGACTTATAGACCGCGGGCGGCTGCCACACCACCATGCCGTTGTAGTACACCGTGGCCTTAGTCATCAGCGTCACCTCGTAGTTGCCGTCGGCGCTGCGGACAAACAATGCGGTCAGCCAGGGCGGTGGGAAAGGCCCGTGAAATTACCTTAAATCCGTCGTAAGTCCAGCTACCGAACTTAAGAACGCACGTTTGCTCGTCGAAAGGAAAATATTCCACGTCTATTTCACAGGAAGACTTGTAAATCGCGGGCGGTTTCCATTCGACCAGCCCTTGGTGATAGATGGTCGCCTTGGTCGCCAACGTTACCTCGAAGTTGCCGTCGGCACTGCAATATTAATGTACATTTACAAGCCGAAACACGTCCTGCGTGTACCTATGTAGCCCTTTGTTTCACGAATGTGTGTTCTTGGTTCTGTAATAATCTTTGGCGGCGTCGATTGTTGACAGGCTCTACCGTGATCACAGTTGAATGTGTGATAGAGACATCCGATGCAGAGTCCTAGTAATTATAATTATGTTTAGGTATCTATTGATTTATGACTAAGGCCAGAATTACACTTGCAAGTTTTTATGTAAGTAATTTACGTAACTAATAATCAAATGATAAGCGACTTACAGGATTGTTTACATTACGTAAGTTACTCATTTATGCATTAGTAAAACTTACAAAAGACTTACAAGTGTAATTGCGGCCTTCAGTCGGCGACGATTTTAGCTTCGGTGTAATATTATGTAGTGCCGTAGTGTAATGCGGTGTTAGTTGACCTGGGCCCCAAGTCTGCTATTTTACATGTCATTGTCATTGATCCGCAATACAATTACAATACAATTATCATTGGTCCAAAATTTCGTAGTCTATTAAATTCACAATGGTCGTTTGATTTCTTATAATTGGATTGTAATTCAATCATACCTCGGTATTGCCATTAGCTTAAAAAGCGTTTGCCGAAATGAGTTTCAAAAAAAACTACATATTAAAAACGTTTATTTAAGCTAGATTCAAAGCTAGATGTGTCAGTGGCAAACCATCGGAAAACAATTGTGACGCCATTGAATTAGTAGACTACCAAAATTGCTAAAAGTAGCAATTGGGATGTCATTGATAGGCAATGTAACTACAATTGCAATATGTAGCAGACTTGGTCCCCTGTGAAGTATTTTTCTCTGACTATTGCTACGTATATGTTCAATAAAAAAAGAGTTTACAGTAGTTATCGTGGGATTGAACAACATAACTATATTATTATTTTAATATTAGCTCAACATTTCTAATATTATTATAACTAATATTATTATAATACTTGCCCGCGACTTCGCTCACGGTAAGCTCCATTTTTCAAACCCCTATTTTGATTGAATTTTAAAAATCCTTTCTATTATTCCTAAAAGCTATTATACCCAATTCGAACCGTCCAGTTATTTAAGCTGTGCTTTGATATATCAGTCGGTCAGTCACCTTTTCCCTTAGACCATTCAAGTAATGGTTGGTCTATGCCTTCTCCTTTTACATAATAAGTATTTAGATTTATATTATAGTTAATCACTGAAACCTGTTTTAGGCAAAGATGTTTTTAAAAGGTATTTAATAGAGATTTGTTTAAACCTACACCGTGCACCGATTTAAACCATCGAAAGCCTTTCCTCTTCTCAATTTGTACACAGAAAAACCGAATAAAATCGTTAAGTCGAGTTTCTGTAGCAAACTTTATATGTGTACGTACATTTCATTGACATGATACATATAGTAGATACTAGTTAAGTTATATTTTAAGTAATTCTGTATATGTGTAAGTCTAAGTGTACTTATTTCATTTTTGTATGTCAGTGAATGAACGATCGTTCTATTCTATTCTACTTGTGCGAGACATCGATTTTAACAGGTTTTGGGAGATTAAGGGAAATCATTAATATTATCTCAGAGAGTCGCCTAGGTTAAGAAGAGAGGGGCAGGGGAAATTGCTGAGGTCATTTATCAAAGTCCAATTCGAGTCAAGCAAAAATATTATGCAAAAATCAAGAAAAACGTTCAAAGTTGCGCTTTATATACACTGATGAAAAAGAACCCTTACCTTGATACTAAATAAATTTTTTTCCTCTTATAATATTTATTCGATTTTGCTCAAGGAACTACTTCAAAGTTACAAGATTCTTGCACTTAATGAAGAAGAGAACTTTTTCATTAAAATATACTTAATTATTTTCAAGTTCATTTTGACTAGAACAATATAGCGAAGGTACGAATTTATGAATATCGTACATAGAGTTTACATTGTTTAAAAAACAAGCCTCATCTGTTTTTTATATTCTTTCGACAATCGAGACGAAAAACTCTCCATACAAATGGCCCTTAACATTACTCAATATCGAGAGATCGAATTTTTTTCACATCTACTACGGTTCGACAGTGACCGATCTTGAAAGTGGCATATCTGTAATTGGGTTTAAGAGGAAGGTAAAGTTATGTTTCGTATGTATATGTTAGTAAAACCCCAATTTACACAAAACACATACCTACTAGCGCAACTTAATAACTCAATGATTAAAACAAAAATAAAATTAAAAAAGAGATAACTCAAAAATACGCGCGCGCACATATTATGTAAGCTGACCCACACGCATGCACGAATCTTGTGAATATCATTTTGTTTTAATTTTTAAAAAAGAAGTTTAATAGAGAAGTAAAAGAAGTTCTTTTCTATTTTTACCCAAATCAAGAAGGAAGGGTTATGATTTTAGCATATATGTATGTGACTATTTACAAATATTCCACCGCACCCTGTATATATGCGAATAAACCACTGAGCCGATTTTGATGAATGAGATATCATCAATCAATTCGTTATGATAGTCCGGGTGACTTAGGCTGTAGCCTAAAATATATTTAATACGAACAAAATCAAAGTAGGAATTTTGATCGGAATGTCCAATTTTAAGAGTCGTCGTCATACAAAACCTTCTATAGGTATATTATCCCTATTATTGTACGATCAATACCTACGCATTTTTTTTTTCATTCAAGCACGAATATGAGATAACTGTTAATATTATGAAAGCATTATTACACCGTCTATTTAGAGCCATTGATTTCATGCAAGTGATGTTTTAGCAATAACATTTTAGTTTTGATAGGTATCTATTTAAAAGTGTTCACTAAGTTTGTTTGATTCAGTAGCGATAAAAAAGTAATTAGGAAAGTGATTTTATAGGAAGGTTGTAAAAGTGGGTAAGTGTCATTCATTAATCGACATCCAGAAAAGAAGGAGGTTCTCAATTCGTCGGAATCTTTTTTATTTTATTTTTAATTTTTTTATGTATGTTCCCCGATCACTCGAAGACGCGGGCGTTTGAAGTCGGTTTTGTAATAAAAAGAATTTTTACGTTTATTACAGTACTTTGGTATTGTAATGCGTATAATGTTTGAGGAGAGTATGAAACCTCACTAGTGTACCTAATTACTGTAAAGTATATGTAACTAGGCAGATACCTAAAAACTTTAATTTACTAAATACGTGAGCACAAAATAGTTTAATGTTCAATTTTACTTAATTATGATGTAAAGATCATTTTAAATGTGTTAAAAGTAATTTAAGAGAAAAGTTTAAAGCCCCAGTCTATTATAGTGATGCTTTAGTGATGGTATCTACAATTTTATTTGCTTGCAGAGAAGCTATGCGAGGACGCTTTTATGAATACTAAACGTTTTCTCTTTGGGATCCGCGTTATTTTGATGCTACTTTTATAAAGTAAAATATTTTGATAGCTTTGAAATTGTGATTTCACTGGGTTAAAAACCATGTTCCGTAGAGTTCAAAGACATTTATAAATTAAATCAGGGACAAAGATACAAAAAAGAAAATCTGTTAAAAATAGGGTAATATTTTTTTAGTGGATAATTCTATAAATGTAATAAATAGATGGATACCTACTGGTGCTACAATATTCTATAACGTTAATACTTTGTAGAAAGCTGTAATAGCTGCTACTCTGGTTACTAGTATATTTTAATACCAATTCATTTTAAAGCAATACTTTATAACAATTCAAAAATATGATGAAACAAAATAAAATATTGTTCTAGGTTAGGTTACTTACAAATGTAATAAAACTAAAACATAATTCTTCGTAGAGCACCATACGAGTTAGTGCTTGATAACATCTGTTTCAACGATAAAGTCTTTTTATTACCTATCAAATGATCTGACCACATGAGCTTTAGTTCTTTTGTATGTTCAAAATACGGTTTCAAAAGGAAGTAAAGGGACGGGTTGCCAGATTTTTTTTTCAGCCTATAAGGGACAAATGGTTAAATAGGCAAAAAAATATGGGATTTCAGTTTTTTACCCGGGACAAATAGAAAAATAAAATTATTTAGTATCATTTTTTTTTTTGAAAATTTTTCGAGGATCAAGTCAGTTTTAACATATTTGTATTCGTTTTAACATATCTGTAAAAATCAATACAATTATAATCGTAATTAAAAACGGTGATCAATTCGCTTTTTTACTTAGATCGATTTCATAATGAAAAACGAAGTACGGTTAAAATACGGGACAGAGTCAGTCCCGCCGGGACATTTAAAACTATGCCTAAAATACGGGATGTCCCGGGAAATACGGGACGTCTGGCAACGCTAAAAGGGACCCTTCCATAGACGGGCAAAGGAAGCTCGTAGGTCGCTAGAAAACATTCTGTCACCGTTAACAGCCCGTCCAACCAAGTACCAACCTCTAAAACCATTATGAGTACTATTCTATGCATGTTATTCCTCATTCGTGGTGGTCGTGACCTCTTTCCATCATTACTAATCCTTACTAATATTATAAATGCGAAAATCTGTTTGTTTGATGGTTTATTGGTTGGTTAGTTTGTCCTTCAATCACGCTGCAACGGTGCAATCGATCGACGGGATTTTTTGCACGGGTATAGTTGAAGACCTGGAGTTGAAGTCGCGGGCATCAGCTAGTTATTCATATAAATGTAGGAAGTTTGTTTAGATAATATTGTGGTGGGTACCTAGATTCTTCTGTATACGACTCGACTGAGAGCGAGATTTTGAATCTTAGGTTTAAGGTTATCAGATGTTAGTGATAATAGGCCTTACGCCTCAACGTGCTCTCCGAGGCACGGATGGAGTAAAGCTTCTAAAATTGGACATCCAATTTCGGTCACTCATCCAGTTAGAGACCAGGGCCAAAGATTCTTAACCAGCATTTCATCTTCTAATAATAACTTAGCGCTGTCACAACATGGCTAAAAACACTTGAACAACTTTTGAAATACGATAGTAATTTATAAACTCTCGAACAAAGAGCTACCTACCACCCATTAAGCATTATTTGTGATCGTCACGGTGAACAGATTGAATGGTCTAAGCATTGAATCTATAATACTATTTAGGTACCTACCTACCTATAAATTGAGGGCTAAATGCAATAGCTATGCTAAATTGCCACGTATTAATCGAATAATACCTACTTAACTTTTTGAATTTTCTTGTTCACAAAATAGTCGCTAGTCGAAAACATGAATTCTTGCATTAGCACTTTCGCATTTATAATATTAATTATAAATGCAAAAGTCCTAAAGTAAAGTGTGCTAGTTTGTCCTGCAATCACGCAGCAACGGAGTGAAGGATCGACGTAATTTGTTGCACGGGTGTAGAAGACTTGGAGTGTGACAAAGGGTAACTTTTATTCCGGAAAACAGAAGGCTCCCGCGGGATTTTAAGAAGCTTCCAACACGCGGACGAAATCGCGCAAATGCTGTATTGTTATATAAAAGTTGTTTAAAAGTTGTTTTATAAATCCCTCTTTATAATGTTAGGGCTAGTAGTAAAAGTGCGTATCATCTGCTTTCCGAACCGGTGATAGAGTCTTATGCTGAGATGTATAGAGCGTGCTCTGACTCAGCTCAGACTTAAGATAGAGGTTAAAACGAGACACAAATATGCTCTGATATAAATCTGTCTCATTTAATCTCGTTATAACTCTGTCTTGGGTCTGAGCTGAGTGAGAGTGCGGTCTATAGATTTCAGGCTTAGAGACTTGTCATAGAAGCCATAAGTCGGAACTTGGACTATTTAAATAAATACTTTTGAATTTATTGACAAATGTTGACTCAAGTAATTAACTGGATGGGCGACTCAAAATCATAATCCTACATTATAATGTGAAAGTGTGGATGTTTGGATGTTTGTTACTCAATCACGCAAAAACGGCTGAACGGATTTGGATGAAATTTGGCATGCATGTAGCCTTTGACATGGAAAAGAACATAGGCTACCTTTTATCCCAATTCCTTAAGAAGTTCCCGAGGGAAAATTGAAAATTGAGTTCCCGCGGGAATAAAAAACCTTAATCCACGCGGACGAAGTCGCGGGTATCAGCTAGTAAATTCTAAAATAAAGCTTCTAACACAAATTAGCTAAAGTTAAAGATAGTTATTTATGTTGCTTGCGTTCGGTTTTGGATATGATGGCGGTTGCTTTATTTAAACTTACAACTCTGTTTAAAAACGTAACGCGAATTTTAAATCTATTTAAATAAGGAACCCTAGAAATGTTAGGACGAAGAGGATGGAGCTATCCTACTTTACATTAAAGTATCGTTTGCAAACAAATGATACAATAAGAAAGATAAGGTAGTAGAATAGAATGTGGATATCTACCTATTACTACAGAAAGTACAAAAGGAAGGTTTCTGATTTTAGCATTTCCACCGAAGCACCTAAACTACTGAGCCGATTTTGATTAATAAGGTGTCAATCGATTCGTTATTATGGCGGTGGTGACATCTTATACGAACAAAACCAATTTGACGGATGTTAAATCCTATTTTTCCATAGTCAAGTTACAGTTTTTAACTTTTTATTTGTTTTCCTCTTATTTGCCTCGCATTGCTTCTCCGTTGGCAATTTTTTAAGTTTTACATTATTAAAAAATAATAATAATATAGTTTAATTATAAAGGCGTGTTTCCATCTCACTTGTTATATAGAACGATATCAGGCCTCCAGATGTGGTCGGAGGGGACGTGCAACATGTGCACCCCGCCGTACTCCCGCGGCTCCCAGCGAAGCTTATAGTCGTACCAGGACTGCTCAACCCAGAGATTTGTTGTCATTATTTGATTCTTCAAGTTCTGAAACAATAATTGTCTATTAGATATAATCATATCTGTTTTCCGGGAGGAGTGTAATAAGACTCCTAGATTTTGAGATTTAAAAACACAATCATTAATTGATTGTGTTTTTAAATCTCATATAGCCCTTCTCCCATTACGATAATTGTTGAAATTGTAATATAAAGTATAGTTCTATCAACTCACGAGGGCGCGTGGTTCATAGTTGTGTGCGTGTCGTATCTGTATAAGTGTGAGCGAGAGCTTGCTCGCGCCTAATCGCTCCCACCTAGGCTCCTGACAGGCACGCACACAAAAAAAAATAAGTAAAGCTTACGCACCCTCGTGAATTGCAAGAACTCAACACACACATATTACACACACTATATTATCTACGTTCGTGCGATAACGACCATTTTGTGTTATTTTAACACAGGCAAGCCAAAATGTGAACATCCCAAAAGTTCGCGCTTCTATTTACCTATGTGTAAGGTAAATAGAAACGTGAACGCGCGTTACGTTTATCCGCAATCCTCTTAAAGCGGTCGCCGTAAGAGGCAAAACTATATTAGAATAAAGCCACAAGCGAAAGGTTAACATAATCGTACTTAAGCAAACATGCAACGTTCGAAATAGTGTATTTGCTCATAGTCAAACTGTACACGCAATGGTCGCCCAGATTAAGGTTAATTAAATAATATATGCAAACGCAAACTTTGACTTTGTAATAAAGCTGTAGGTATTTAAATACCAACTGCTATTTGAATAAGCAAAATACATTTCGACAGCTCAACCGAATAAAGGCGTAATCGAAAAAAGCCAATTTTACAGGAGAGCCAAAAAACCCTAAAAATGATTTGTCTTCTTTGCTATTTACGCCTAATTAATGATATATGTGTAATTGTTGTTGTATGTATATAATTCATACAACATTAATCAGGTGTAAATAGCAATGAAGATAGATAATTTTTACAAGTTTATTGGCTCTCCTATAAAATTAACTTTTTTCGCTTACGCCTTTATTCGGTTGGGCGGTCGATTTATTTGACTAACCAATAACCATGCCTCGAGTAATAGGTTGGTTCTTACTTCTTCTTTTAGGGGATTTAAAATGCGTAACATGTCCAGCCACTGAGACTAGGCACTACAAAGTTAAGTTACTTCTGAAAGTTTCACAAGCTAGTAAAGCTGTCCGTAATAGCTAACTTTGCAAAGTTTAGTCTAGGTACTTAGTTTCAGCATACTTTTAACTGTCTCGTTAAAATCGGTCATCCAATTTTACAAGCTCGATACAAAAATTAATTTTATAGGTATTGTTTTTCCGACTAACTACAACTTTGAAATCGATAGTGAATAGACATTTTCTAGGGTTAGCGGGCTACTTCCTAGGCTGTATTTTCAATAAAACATCAATGTTGTAGTAAAACCGATTCTTTGATAATGTGTACAAATATACATTATCAAGCAATCGGTTCTACTTCTTTAGATAGGTTCAAGGTCAAATTTCTCAATCAATAATCAATTTTGTTAAAAGTTAAAGAATCGTAACTTATTCAACCCTAAGTAACCTTTATTTGTGGTAAAGTTTTACTTTAACTAACGTTAACCTTACTCATATCACCTAATAATATTTAAGAATTTCGTTTCATAATATTTAAGAATTTTTATAATAAAGGATAATAGATAGGAAATTTAATTTATGAAATGCCATAATAATCACTATATTATCCCAGAAGTTATGTAAGTCATCGTAGAGCTACAAATAAGTAAAATAATAATTTTTCTTGCAAAGTGGCAGTTCAGTTGCAAAAATAACACATGAACCAAGTTGAGCTTCCGCTAGTTCCGAGGCCACTCTATTGGCATGACAATTTTCTTGAATCTTTCTCAAACGGTCTTTTATTGATAAAGATCGCGGTCATTCAGTTTCCCTTCCAATTAAAAATACTTTGAACTAAAAGATAAGTCGAGAAGTTTATTCCACTAGTCTTCTTCAGTTGTCAACAACACATAATGTAGTCGTTAATCTAGTTTAAATGTTTAACTACCGCATTCAGAGTCTAATGCTGAGATCTATAGAGCGTACTCTGACTTATCTCAGACTTAAGTTAGAGTTAAAAAGAGACACAAACATACGACTCTGATATAAATCTGTCCAGTTTTAAGTCTTGAATCTAAGCGATTTCAACCTTAGTTAGTTAGTCTTATTTTAAAAGTTCACTCACAGGCACAATTAAACACTTCGTTGGGCAAAGCTCTTAAGAAAATTTGATAATTATTACTTAATGAATCATTTAATATATTTTCTCTGTGATATTTTTCATTGAACTACATTTACTTTCTACTTTCACTAATTATAATTTAATTTCTTAATGAGCTATCACTTGTATGTATTAATGAAGCGTGACTGAGAGCGAACTTTTTTAAATCTAAGCTAATGAAATCCCTAAGTAACGATTAGCGACGCTGAGTGAGTGAGAACTTGAAGAAAGAAAACTTGAAGAAAAAAAAAATGTTTTTAGATTTAGCAGAGACTTTTAAAACTGTTCAATGTAATTAAAATAGAAGTTCCAAACTTTGGAGCTCAATTTTCGCCTTAACAACCGAAGTTCTCTAAAGAATATTAATCCCGATTCTAATTAACTTCGCTTCTGCATTATATTATTAAAAACTTGCCTAGTCACTTAATTTTGTAAGCGGTTATGGTAACAGACCAAAGTATAAAACAATAAAAATAATAACATCGTCGCAATTATTTAATGGGAAATAAACGAGAATGTATAATAAATCTGTTTAAAAAACATTAAAATATTAAGTAAATGTTATCTAACCTAAAGACGACATAACTACAATACATCATAATTCAAAGTATTCCCGGAATGGTACGTAGGTACGTAAAATACACGAATAGAAATAATTCTTCACACGAAAAGGTAAGCGAAAGGAATCGCAAAGAATGTGGAATGCGAAACACTGTAGGAGCTGTACGGGAAAGTGTAGACATGGGTACATTTATCTGCGTACACCTAATTTGAGGAGATTTGTAGGAGAATCAGAGTTATCTCGTGACCGGTACATAGTTATATACAGGTCATTGAATCGCGAAGTTGCAGTGGCAACAGGCGGGGATGATCTGCTAAATGTTAGAGTTCCAACGTTCTTGAGTTGGCGATCTCTCGCTTGGAAACATAGCGTTGGACGACATACAGTGGCGTAACTATACCGTTTGAGGCCCGTGGCAAATTTATCGTATGGGGCCCTCCCTCCCATACGATGGAGGGCCGGGGCCGAAAGCACAAGGATCATCTTGTGCTTCCGGCTCTCTCTGATCGGGGGCCCCTTCAGGCTGGGGCCCGTGGCATTTTGCCGTCTTGCCACCCTATAGTTACGCCACTGACGACATACCTCTCTCACATGTAGACAGGAGATTTTAAGCAAATAGCTTCTGGACATAAGCTCTTATAGATAGATAGACAAAAACTTTATTGTACACAAGAAAGAAACAAAATTGAATACATCTTAAAACTACGCATGCAATCGGCCTTATTGTTAACAGAGCAATCTTTATCAGTCAACCATGTTGTCTTGTGATCTTTGCCAGAAGGATTACAAGAGTACGACTAATCAGCAGGATCCTTTTGCCGAGCAGTGGAGATTTATTTTTTACCGTCTTCCTATAAATTCCTAAATATTAAGAATTGAAATAGGTGTATATCAATAGGTATCCACTGCTGGACGTAACTATGTCTGCTGAAAGTATCGGGTGTACAGAATCCTATATAAATGGTGCAGCCAAATCTAAGTTTCAGATATTTCAGCCACTTAGTCGTGAGCTGTTGCAGCATTATAAAAACCATTCGTATTATTTACTTGTAGAATGTATTCTTGTAGGATTTAATTGCATTAGGAAAATAACGAGATTTCTTTTCTTGGAAACAAATAAAAAGCAACAAACGATCGAATTGCGTCGAGGATTGAAGAGAGTGCCTCATTCTTTTGCATTTGCCCGCAAAAATAAAGATACAAAATATTACAACTTTATAATAGGAAAAGATTAAGTTCATCTTAAGGATAAGATTTGTAAATGTTGAAATTATTTATTTTTATCAGACTTCCAAAAATGATGAGGTTATCAATTTGGCCGGTATCTTTTTTTTTAAGGATAAATTCAATAGGTATATGAAAGTCTTGACAAACTAGTAACTACAGACCATAGATCAAAATATCTATACTCCATAATATTCGTGTTAACAAAATTCACATCGTTCAATTGAATGTGTGGTGTAATCCTTACTTCCTTCCTTTTTCTTTACGTGATTGGCATGGATGTAGTTGAGGACCGGGAGAGTGACATAGACTACTTTTTATCCCGGAAAATCGAAGCGTTCCCGGGGGATTTTAAAAAACTAATTCCACGGGAGCGAAGCCGCGAGCATCAACTAGTATTGAAATAAAAATCAAACTTCATTTATGTGGAGCGTGCTGTATCCAGTTATCATCCCAGAATAAATAGGTAGTAGGTACAATACATTCCAAATATTCTACAAACGTAGGTACATTATACCTAACTTTTATTTTATCCATTTAGATTTATTCAAAATGTATTGAAACCTTATTGAAACACCAACCGTGTTTCGTTATTAACATTTTGCATGAATACAAATGATGTATTCTGTGTCACGGATAAGTATTGTGCTATATTGTATACCTATTTCCCTGCTTGTAGCGTTCACGGGCTTCGAAACTTTTTCGGCCTCGTTACTGGCATTGTATTCACGAGCGCAGAGACCGGGAGAACCAAGAAATCATTACTATACGTCGTTAACGAAATGAGTATTGTAGCAGCGAATGTTATGGAAATACAATAATTATATAGTAGGTACATCTATACTTGTAATAAAATTGTAAAGGGGTCCATACACGGTCAAATATGTTTATCAAACAAACGGAAACGGAGGTGTTTGATTGGGTGCGCTGTTTGATCAAGGTCATCAAACACCAGCGCACCCAATCAAACACCTCCGTTTCCGTTTGTTTGTTAGCTCATTTTACAGAGCCTAAAATTAAAGAGAAAAACATTTTTTTTTTGTTTAGGAATTTTATCTTCATTCCACGAAGAATTAATCGGATTGCTAGCGTATTATTTAATACAAGAACAGGCTTTTTAAAAGTGTAATTTATTTATTTTATCAGAAAGTATACGGATAAAATTTCTGATTTTAAGTGCCTTCTTAGCTTGATTTGTGATTTGGCCATTTTCGTTATCTTATTATTCCGTATATTTCATTTCATCTCGTATTATTATCTCAATTTTTATCTCGTGATAGCGAGTAAACGAGTAAAACGAGAGAAAATAGAAGATTTACGCTTCATCGTGCATCAAATTCTCAGTTTTCGGTAAGTTTGAACAATGCATGACCTGGAAATGTTGGTCGGTTTAATGGTCTATAAAATTCGTATTGTTCCGGTAGGTATTAATTGAAACTGCGTGTTGAACTTGTGAAAATATTGTCATCTCAATGAAGTCTCCATATATACAAGATATGCGTCGTCAGTACGTAAAGGCTTAGTATACACTAATAAATAACAATTAAAAAAAATCTACGAACTTAGTCTCATAAAAAGTGCTTGATACGCTACGATACGATACGCATATCTACCAATGTAAAAAATAGCTCGACTTTGCAAGTCCTCCATAGCAAGTTTAATAAGTTGTGTATGTGGAACCTTGAACAAATATCTTTGAGACTTTAAACTTTAAGTTTATGGCTTTCTAATATGTAGTTTATATGTTGTTATTTATATGGCAGAATGAAAGTCGCTTGTTTACCTACTCCTAAATGAAATATAATGAAAGCCATCTTCTTGCCCTTATTAGATAGAGATTAGATCTGATTAGAATTATATTAAACTATTTTATTATATTTGTTAAGATTCATACATATACCTAATAGAAATTCATACAAGTTCGTGTTAATAGCATGTCCTTAGTAAGGAATAAGGATGTGTTGTAATTACGCATATATCCCCCCCTTCCCCCTCCCCCTAATTCATATATCTCTACCCCCTAATTTCTTTTTGATGATGCGGCGGTTAATATCATACAATATAAACCACTTAAGTAGTCGCGCACCGGAGCGCAAGGTGTAAGCAGCGTTTTCGCGGAGCTCCGCGCTCAAAAATGCAAGTTTTAGGGCCAAAATGTGATAATTAACTAGTGTGATACACCAAAAGTTGCGCGCTGGCGAGCGCTACCCAGTGGTGAAAGAATTTTCGAAATCGGACGAGTTTTACGCGAGATAGACGCATTTTAGTGTATATAGTTTAAGTTTTTCACGGTTTTTCGCGTGCGGTGCTCGTTTTTCCGCGGGGCAACCCCGTTTCGCGAGTGTCAGTGAATGCGCCGGGTTGAGCCACACCTGCTGGCCAAAGCTCGGATTTTTAAACCCTTGCGCCAGGGAGTTAGGACGGGAAAAGTGCAGTTTTTGTGGGAAAAAACCGGTCTTTCGGTTATAACTCTGGAAAGCGATCGAAGACCTGGACTTTTTATTGTTTTATGGTGTGCGGGTTGGTGAGGGGCAACTGCACACCAAATCTCAGATTTTTGCGGGACGTAGTTTTGGAGATAGAACGATCTTTGTGCAAACGACCGTTAGGTGAAAACCTTGAAGGAAGGTGCCTGGACCATCAGACCTTGTGCTGTGAAGTGTGCGGAGTGATAACTTAGCAAAAGCGCATCCATTCCAGTCACGGGGAGCTGGTTCCGGGGTGTGGGAGCGCTTTTCCTGGAAATACATTCAAACTTTGTCCGTCGCCCTTTCATATCTTCAAGAGCCAATTAAGTATCAGTGTTTTTATTGTTCACACGGGTGCAGGAACTATCTGGGCACACGGCCTGAAAATTACAGGCCGATATCTCTTATAAGTAACTTACAGGCCCACTCGGCGTGCGCGGCGGGAGTCGGCGCTATCTTTCGCCAACTTTGCGCGCCTGTTTGGGGGGGTTCCCGTGGTGGGATCTTTTCGTAACATATCTTAATTTCGGTTTCTGGCCCACAGCGTCCATATCCCGTTTTTAAAATTTTCAAATACTCAGAAACAAAAAAGTAGGTTTTTCATTTACGTAATTTTGTGCTAAAAATAGACATTGTTCGATCGCACATCATCCATTTAGCCTGTACGCACATTACATATGATGCGGCTCTTTTTCATATTGATACTTTTGCACTGATATAGAATACGTTTTGTTTTCTTTCTTCTTCTTTATAAACTCAACTCCCCCGACCCCCCCGTTTACCCCTGTTTATCCCTTCGCTCCCCTTCTCCCGTGCGAAGTGCGAGATGACTACTAGGACTCCGACCGGCAGTAAGATCCCCAAACCGGGCGGGGACAAAACCACCCCCGCCTCCCCCCCGGTACCCGCAGTGGCCGCGCGCGTTGACGGTGATATTGACTCTTTCGCGGCGCGGGTCACCGGACTCACTAGGGACATTGTGAAGGCGGTACAGGAAGGAAAGATTGTGACGGCCTCAAACAAGAGGCTGATAATCTCTGCGGCCGAGGAGATCCGCCGGGCCACCCATGCCCTGGCTGCGGTCTCCCGGCGCACACCGGACGTCGCTGCGGAGTTCGCGCGGGAGGCTCCCCGCGGCGGCGCCGCCGACGACTCCGACGCCTGCGCCCCCGCTCCGGCTGAGCGGGCCGCGTCGGCGGGCCCGGCGGGGAGCGTGGCGGTGAGCGCGGCGGCGAGCGCGTCGGCGAGTGCGGCGGCGGGCGCGGAGGCGAGCGCGGCGGCGATTCCGACGAGCCTCGTCGGTGAGCTCCGTGCGGAGCTTGCCGCCTGCACCAAGGAGGTAAAGAAGCTACGCGGAGACTTGGCGACGACGGCAACGGTGCGGCCCTCATACGCGCAGGCGGCGAGTGCGGCGCCGGCGCGGACTGCGGCTGCGCGGGCTGCGGCTGCGGCTCCGCCTGCGGCGGCTCCCCCCGTCTCGCGGCCGGCGATCGTCGTGGCAGCAAAGGCGCCCGCAGCGACGACAAGGGAAGAGGTTGTAAAGATCTGGAGAAAAAGTATTAGCTTTCGCGGATGTAGTTACGGGCCGGCGGCGGTGCGGCCCGTTGCTAATAACAAACTCAAAGTTGAGTTCGATAAAATAGAGCAGAGGGACGAAGTGTTAGGGCGCCTAAAAGATTCTGAGCTGGTGTCCGCGGAGCCGGCTCGGAGGATCCTCCCAATGATCATTCTTAAGGGGATATCAAGGGACACGGACTCCGAAGAGTTGGTCGATATTTTAGTGAGACAGAACCCGGAGCTAGGAATAGACACTGCTCGATCGGACGGCGGAATCAAGCTCCGCTTCCTGCGGAACAACCGCAACCCCGAGCTGTACAACGCGGTGCTGTCGCTCGAGCCCGGCGCGTGGAGGCGGGCCATCGAGCGGGGTCGGCTCAGTGTAGACCACCAGAAGGTGCGCGCACTCGAGTTCACCCCGTTCGTGCAGTGCCGCCGTTGCCTCCGGTTCGGCCACATTGCGAAGCACTGCGACGGGGGGGCGGCGGCGCCCTGCGTCTACTGCGCCGGCGCTTCGCACGGGGAAGCGGCGTGTCCGGAGAGGGAGCGGAGGGCTCGGCCGAAGTGTGTTAATTGCGTCAACCGGAACGAGAAGTTTAATAGCAACGGCGACGTCGCCCACGCGGCGGACTCCCCGAACTGTCCCGTGCTGCGATCCATGAGGAAGCGGGTGGAATTAAACATCGATTATGGGGTGTAGCTCTCTCGACGTCATCCAGTGTAACTTAGACAAATCAAAGAGCTGCCTCCAGGAGTTCACCCACTTCTTCATGAAGAGCAAACACTCTCTCGCCCTCGTCTCGGAGCCCTATATAGGCGCCGGGAACGAGGTCAAATCGATCCAGGGACTCAACGTATTTCAATTCCCGGGTAGCAACAGGGTCAAGGCTTGCATTTTCGCCAAGACAAGCGTCGATTCTATTATCGGACTGTCGCAGTATTCCTCGGCCAACCTGTGCGTCGTGCGGGTCGGCGCGGGGCCGAGGAACATTCACCTCGCCTCGGTGTACATCGAGCCCGGCGAGGATGCGCTCGGCACCCTATCGGCGGTCGAGAGCTTCGCGAGCGGGCTGGGGGGCGCCGGGTGCATCCTCGGCGGGGACTTCAATGGCTGGCACCCCCTCTGGGGCAGCAGAGTAGCTAACGATAGGGGAAAGGCGGTGTTAGACATGGCGTACGGACGGGACCTGTTCGTGTGTAACGTGGGCGACGTCCCCACCTTCGAGACGGTGACGCACGGGCGGGCGAGGACGTCGATCATCGACATCACGCTGGCGTCGGCGGACCTCGCGGACCGGGTCGCTCGCTGGAGGGTCAACCTTGAAGCGTGCCCGATGTCTCAACACAATGCCGTCGAATTCTCAATTACCTTGGACTATAAACTCGACCGACCGACCGACGCGACTTCCACTTTCTTATACAAAAATGAAAAGGCTCAGTGGGCAACGTTTAAAACATCACTACACACACAGATGACTCTCTCGGACACACTCGAACAGGACATACACAACATGAACACAGAACAACTAGACTCATTCATTCAACGAATCACGGACATAATACACGAAGCGTGCAGGGAATCGATGCCGGTCAGGAAGCCCGGCGGACGTCACAAGCCGCCGTGGTGGACGGACGAGCTGGAGGCCCGTAGGAGGGAGGTCATCGATCTGCACCGTAGGCTGCACGCTGCAGTCAAACGAACCACCAATCGCGGCGCACACACTCCGACGCCGGACACGCCCGACACACACTCACACCCACTCACACACACACAACCACAGGACTCACACACCCCGGCACTGGCTGCGGAACTCTCCGCCTTGAAGCGCACGTACGCGGACGAGCTCAGGGAAGCATCATCGTCGAACTTTAGGGAATTCTGTAACATGCAGACGAAGGAGAACGTTGGTCTCTGACCAACCGTCTCCTCAAGGACTCGAACCCTCGCAGGGCTCCCATCACACTACACGACCACGGCGCGCACACGACCGACGGGGAGGAGACGGCCCGGGCGCTGCTGGACCGCTTCTTCCCGGACGACGACCCCGCGCTCGACACGCACCCGCGACACCGCGAGCTGCGGCGGGGCATGCGGGCTCCGCCGAGTGCCGGCGACGACCCTCCGTTCGCCGGGGAGGAGGTCCTGGAGCTGCTGGGCCTCATGAGCCACAAGAGGGCGCCGGGGCTGGACCACCTCACCTCGGACATCTGCTACCAGTTCGCGGCGGCCTACCCGCAGCTGTTGACGGACGTGCTAAACAGGTGCCTCGACCTGCGGCACTTCCCCGGCGCATGGAAGACCGCATATGTTAAAATCATCCCGAAACCCGGGAAGAAGGACTATACTAAACTGGACGCGCACAGGCCGATCGGCCTCATTCCCGTATTCGGCAAGCTTCTGGAGAAACTGTTTATCAAAAGAGTCACTTACGCGCTCGACCGCGCGGACAAAAGTCAACACACGCAATACGGGTTCAAAGAACAAAAGAGCACGGTGATGGCCATCGACGCGGCCCTCTCGAGGATCCGGCGCGCCAAGGCGGGCGGGGACCTCGTGGTGGCGGTGTCGTTGGACATCAAATCCGCCTTTAACAACGCGTGGTGGCCGGCGCTGCTGGAGAGGCTGCGCGGCGCCGGGTGCCCGGGTAACATCTTCGGGCTGATCTCCGACTACCTCGCGGACCGCACCGTAGTCCTGGACTACGCCGGAGCTCGCGCCGCGAAGACCACGACCAAGGGGTGCGTGCAGGGCTCGGCCTGCGGTCCCGTCTTGTGGAACATCATCTTGGACGAGTTACTCGAGACACAGCTTCCGGACGGGTGCCACGTCCAGGCGTACGCCGACGACGTGCTCTTGATCTGTCAGGCGAAAACGCTACACACCCTACAGCACAATACGAACACGGCGCTACACACCATCGCGGAATGGGGGAAGAGCGTGAAGCTCCGCTTCGGCCCGGACAAGACACAACTCATTTCGTTCACCGGAAAGGCGGAGGCTGCTCTTATCACCATGGAGGGGCAGCCTCTCCCCTTCGTGAAGGAATTCAGATACCTGGGGGTCATTATAGACCAGAAACTCCTATTCAACAAACACGTAGAATACATAATAGGCAAGGCCACGCGCATCTTTAACAAGCTCTGCCTCTATTGTAGGCCCACCTGGGGCTCGCACCCGGAGAATGTTCAAACTATATACCGCCAGGTGATCGAGCCGATAGTCACCTACGCGGCGGGCATATGGGGACACGTGGCCTGCAAGAAGGGTGTCAGGCGGAAGCTGCTGAGCCTGCAGCGGGGCTTCGCCATCAAGGCGATCAGAGGGTTTCACACCGTCTCCACGACAGCGGCCATCGCGCTAGCACAGCTCACCCCTCTCGACCTCAAGGTCCGGGAGGTACACACTATAGAGCAAGCGAAACTAACACACACTACACAATTCCTACCGCAGGACATTCACCTGGAGCGTCCCATACCACCGCACGAACTTCTGCACCCTGCCTCGCGGGTCGCGGTGCGGCACGGCACACACACCGACGCCGAGCGCGCGGCCCTGCACGCCGCGCCGCGCAGCGTGGCCATCTACACCGACGGCAGCAAGCGGGAGGACGGGGCGGTCGGCGCGGCTTTCGTGGCCTACGACGGGAACGAGGTCGCGGCCACCAGGAAGTTCAAGCTGCACGACAGCTGCTCCGTCTTCCAGGCCGAGCTGTACGCCATCCATCGGGCGTGTGCGTGGGCGGTCGGCACACACGCGAAAACACACGAACACTACACGTACACTATACTCTCCGACTCCAGGGCGGCCCTGGAGGCTCTGCGGGCGAGGAGCAACACGCACCCCCTGGTCGCAGCCGTACACCGCACAGTGCACGCACACTCCGCACCGCTCCACTTCGCGTGGGTCAGGGCGCACGTCGGCGTCGCCGGGAACGAGGCGGCTGACGCCGCCGCCAAGGCCGGCACGGCGCTGCACCGGCGGCCCGACTACTCGGCCTTCCCGGTCAGTTTCGTCAAACAGAGGGCCCGCGAAGAGTCGCGTCGCACCTGGCAGGCCAGGTACGCGAGCTCGGACCGGGGAACGCACACGCGGAGACTACTGCCCGACCTACGGGACATTAAAGCCTTTTTCCAACACACCACAATTGCATTTCATATCACACAGATGCTCACTGGGCACGGATATCACAAACAATATCTCAAACGATTCAAGGTTATCGACAACGACGCGTGCCCGTGCGACGGCTCGTCTGTCCAATCGGTGGACCATCTGCTCAAAGAGTGTCCGCAGTTCGCACTGCACAGATACAGGCATGAGATGCACTGCGAGCTGCTGCGGCGCTCGCCCTACTCGGTGACGGACTTAATCAAAAAACACAGCTGCATCGAATCCTATATAGAATTCACCAATCATATATTCAAAACGCTGAAAGATTTTAATCAAACATGACCGTCTCATTCTGTCCGCATTTAGGTACGCGGCGGAATGTAGATTTGTTTATATGTGTATTTCTCTATAGGATATTTCTGTTTATTCAGTAGTAATGCGGGAAGAATTTAGATTTTTTTTTTTTTTTTTTTTTTTTTTTTTTTTTTTTTTTTTTTATATATATGAGACGTTTATTATCTTATTATTAGAAATTCATTTAGAATATTGGTGACTTAATTATTCACATATTCATTCCTTCCTTATCATTAAAATTGCTGCTCATTCTTCACTCTGATTATGTCAAAACCACGTGAATAAGCTAGGTTCGATGACGCTGTGTTACTTTCTAGCCTGTTGGGGAAAAACCAATTATTGCTATGCAAAATTCGGCGGGCGGTTCATAGCGTATTTCTGTTGGTGGAAATGTGGTTCAACTTCGGCTGTAAACTCCTTTCAAGTCATAAAACAAGTTCTGAACGGACCAGATCTTAACCAGCGATACTTTTGTTGGCATTAGAATCCTCAACACACAATACCAAAGCTGATTTGACCAAGTTTCCAACAATTTTCGGTGAATAATGCTGTGGAAAATGCATTCACAAATATTTAAGGGCATAGAATTAAGTATATTGTTTAGTTTTAGTAGAGGTGCTCAGTTCAGTTTTGTTTATTATTATTATTAATTAATTTAAATAACCGGTAACTACTGGTTAAAAAAAAAAAAAAAAAAAAAAGAGAAAAAGGGGAAGGGAAGGAAAAAGGGAAAAAAAAAAAAAAAAGGAAAAAGGGGAAAAAAAAAAAGAAAAAGCTGATTGGACCAAGTTTCCACCAATTTTCGGTGGATAATGCTGTGGAAAATGCATTCACAAATATTTAAGGGCATAGAATTAAGTATATTGTTCAGTTAGTAGAGGTGCTCAGTTCAGTTTTGTTTATTATTATTATTAATTAATTTAAATAATGTGTAAAAAATTTAAATAATGTGTAAAAAATTTAAATAATGTTTAAAAAAAAAATGTGTAAAGCGCTAGGCGCGGGGTGCTCGGAGCCGCGGACTGATGTATCAAATCGCAGAAGTCCGCGGCTACCAGTGTACCTATGTAGTGTGTAAATCTGTTAATGTCGAATTAATAAAAAAAACAAAGTTGTGGCTCAATTAAATTAAGAAAAAAAAAAAAAAAAAAAAAAAAAAAAAAAAAAAAAAAAAAAAAAAAAAAAAAAAAACCACTTAAGTACGGGCACTAATGTCGATAAAAAAATAATACCATTATAGATCATGTTCGAATTAGATATTTTTTTATTCTTGGATATATTTATGTTTAGAACTTGTTTAGAACGTATTAAGCTTTCACTGCAATAAATATACAAAGGATCAATATTCATCAAAAATCACTTGAAAAGTGAGCATTTCTTGTTTGAATAAACCAGAGCTAATAGAAGCAAGGAAATAGACTTACGAATATATTATAGCAGGTATACATTATGCGTATATAAATAACAAAGGCAAAGCAATCGAGGCTTTTTTTAAACGTGAAAGTAAAGTACCTGAAGCAAGATTAAAGAGAGAGTTTCTTCCAGGGTTGCGCATTGCACAAAATTTTTAAATTACTATCTTCCTGTGCGGTGTGCGGTTGTGAAGCGAGGAACAAGTGTGAAATTCCCCAACATGAAATTACTCCATTGCCATAGTTTACCTTATCCTTTTCCATCAAAATCAATACTAAATTGTAACGACGCCATGCTGATTTTCATACCTACATCCTTCGGTTGCGAGGATTCGCCCTTCCCTGATGTAAAAGTAGCTGAAGAAATGATATAACAAATTGATCCTTGTTGGCGCGAATTAGGGCTTTTATGATTAAATTTGAAGGAAGCATTTGGCCGATCGTCGGTCAGTAGGGTAAATTAGATTAACATTTTATTACTCGAATTTAATGTTGATTTATGATTTTTACCTGTGTGCCTCTAGTATACTATGCCTAGCTAATACAATGCCGTTAATTAAAAATGTATGTAGTATTATTTCTTGGACCAGATATACCTACTGAAATTGTCGTCCAAAATGAAATCTCACTTATTGCTTCATCGGTGGAGGAAAACATCGTGAAAAAAGAACAAAACAAAAAACCTGCATGCCTGAGAATTTTTTTTTTATTCAATAACTAGATAGCCCTTGACTACGATGTCACCTGATGCAGAAGTGACGATGCAGTCTAAGATGGTAGCGGACTAACTTGGAAGGGGTATGGCATTGTAAATTCAACCCATACCCCTAATCTGTTTCTACACGCCATGGTGCCGAAATGCTAAATCGCATGTCTTTGACGGTAGGGTGGTAACTAGCTACGACCAAAGCCTCCCACTAGACCAGACCAGAGTTTTCAATATTGTTTTCAGAGATGTGCGTCAAGTTTCACAATCTGTACTTGGCCAGCGTGGTGGACTATTTTCTAAGGCCTTATCATACGAGAGGAGACGTGTGTCCGGAAGTGGTCCGGCGGTAGATTGAGAGGAATTAACGAATGATTTTTTAAAATCACATTTAAATGACTCTACTACAATAAGATCATAATGATCTTCATTTCTGACGCAGGAACCTGAGAATGCATACCTAGCAAAGAATGTGCGTGAAATCTATCAATGTAGTCACTTTATAGGTTAGCTTAACTTAGTTCTAGTGAAAGGACAATATAAATAATGAAAATGATATAAGGGTCAGTTTACACTGAGACGCGATGCGACGCAACGAGGCAAACAGTTTTCACGATAGCGATAGCAATTTAATCTTATTTGGAACTGGATACTTGGAACGTTTCGCTATATACAGGGTGCCAATTGAACCCGTACTTCGTCGCGATGCACCTCACGGCGCAGCACGAGATCTCGTGCACTTTCAAGCATCTGCGTGCCCCGTCGCGTTGCGTCACGTCTCTGTGTGAACTGAGCCTTAGTGGATCTATCAAAGAATTTTTACCTACCGCCAGTCTTGAAATAAGCGATGCTATGTTGGAATAAAATATTTATGGTACTCTCATTGCAAAATATTTTTATCTAACAGAAAAAAGGATGGGAATTAGTATTAGTAAACGGATTCTAAGGAAGCCCATGTAATAAAAATAAATGTTTCGCCACATGTTTTGCATAATGGCTATCGATTTATGGTAAAAACATCTACGTTCCAATGATTGATCTTCTCTATCTATCCATTGATCTTCCCTTTGAAGTAGAATACAAATGAACGACTAAATAATTTCGTTGGTGGATGCTCCGCCAGATTTATAAAATACAGTGTAGTTAATAACCTACCCATGTAATAATTCCTGTAGGTAGGTATTTATTTTAGTTTTAATTTAAGAAGTGATTAAATGAATTGTCGATTCACGAAACTATATAAAATTACAGATTATGTGAATAGCTATTTTAAAGAGGTAGGTATTTCTGTATTAAGAAGGTACAGTTGGTACTTATTAATATTATAAAAATTACTAAAGTGTGTTTGTCGGTTTGATGATTTGTTCTTTATTCACACAGTAACGCTGCAATGAATCGACGTGATTTTAACATGGATTGAAGACCTGGAAAGTAACACACAAGCTACTTTTTATTTTGAAAAAAGAGTTCCCGCGGAATTTATAAAAATTATACTCTATGCGGGCAAATTTTTTGATAAAAGCTAGTAAATACAAGTTTTGTGCTACATCGCTGAATAAAAAACCTTGTTTTTAACTAACAACAACTGGTCAAGTGCGAGTTAGACTCGCACATGAAGGGTTCCGTATCATCGTAACATCCATTGTTTAGGTGGAACAAAAAACGCCGAAAAAAATTACGTTTCTGGAATGGGAACCACCTTGTATTTTTTTATTTTATTTTTATTATTTGTTGTTATAGCGGCATTAGATATACATAAATTCTGAGAAAATTTCAAGTATCTGCCCAGTTCATGAGATACAGCCCGCTGACAAACAAACGGACGGACGGACGGACAGCGGAGGCTTATTAATAGTGTTCGATTGGCACCCTTTAGGTACGGAATCCTAAAAAGTGCCAAAGTGTATGCGACTAAAAATAAGTAATAATAAATGTAACTTTGTCTTTATATTAATAGATAAGTAGGTAAAGCCATTAATAGCTAATGATGAAACAATTTCGTTCAATCCATGTTACGAGTACCACCTAATGGCTGAGAACCATTAACACCTCAACTTTATTACATCAATAAGATGTTACTCTAGATAAGGAACGTGAATCAAGGAATCACCCTATCTACACTGTAACAAAATAATATTCATTGTTCATTTTAGAAGTAGGTTACAATTTAAAGAATAGAAAAATGTTTTTTTATGTAATTACTAGAATCATCTAATTTATGAACTTTGAAAAGGTTACAATGTATAACTATTTTAAAATAAGTCCATGTGTATATATATAATCTTAATTATTAAATAATTAAGATAATATACATACATTTTATAAATAAACAACAATAGTTGTTATAAAAATAGAGTGAAAGTAATATGTTCTTGCTTTCTGATTTGGATTAAAATTTAACTAAAACGCCAACCACGCGATCCCTGTTCGAAAGATTTATGGAATCCGTTTCAAAATACATAAAGAGACAGCGCGGCGCCGCGCGAGAACTGAGATACCAGGAAGCGCGAAGACAACACTGAGTGAAAGCTCGCACTTCAAAAGCTTTTACAAGGTTTTGTAATGCTGCGATCAAAAAATTGGGTCGCTGGTCGTGATTTGTGTCTATTGAAATTCCAAATGCGGCGCGCAAGTGCAAACAAGCATTCATGCACAATGCATTCCAATGTCGATGTAGGTCAGTCATCTCCCGATCACAACGGAGCACCGAGTGAAGCGGGGGTCCGCAGGTCGCACTTACGACATCGATGAGCTGGCTGAGCTTGAGCTTGATGCAGACGCGGAGCACGTCGGTCGTGTTGACGACGGGGCGCACGAGTTTGTTGTAGTTGGACAGGAGGTCGTCGTAGAGGCGCTTGGCGTCAGGGTTGCCGGCGGCGACGGCGCGCACGAGGCAGCAGGCCGCCAGCCACCAGACCAGCGCGGCCATCAGCTCACGGGCTCGGGCATCGTTACGTAAGCGGCGCGGACAGCGAGCGGCCCGGGCGCGGCGCGGTGCCGACTGCCGTGCTGACACGCCTCACGCCCCGCGCCGCCGCCCGCCCTGCCTTGCCTCACCTCGCCTCACCTCGCCTCGCATCGTGCCTTGCTTTACTCTGCGTGCCCTCGGCCTCGCTCCGTGTTAAAGAGTCGTCGCGGCGCGCTCTCTTCACGTCTTTAAACTCTTTCGTATTTTGATCAGGTTCTGACTTGAGTAATTATCGCTAAGCTTCGTCAACTTCGATACCGTCGTGAATTTCTAATAAACTACAAGGCAAATATATAATTAATTTACCATTTTTTGAATATTGGCACTCAACATTCAAAGAAAAATAAAAACACTTTTAAAGTACTGAATATTTTAAGATCGGATTTTTTTTAAAATTTTTTCTTGAAGATGGAGTAGGTACTATCTTTCTTGTAAAGTCCGAATAAATAAAAATACCTAAAAATTAAAGAACTCATTCCAAAAAATTAACTGACAATATGTACCTACCTACTTACTTGTAGACTAAGGAGCATGTGCCTCTCCCCAGTGCATCCAACAATCTATAAATACTCCCGAGTCGATAAAGTCGCGACCCTTGAAGCACATTTTATCGACGCCTACTTTAGTCAGTATCACAGACATACAAATGAAAAGTACGCGCTTTGAATGAATCTATAATTTTACAATGTGAAAGTTGAATAAATCCCGGTGCTTTAAACCACCCTAGTTAAAGTTTTTTTACATTAAAACACCGTGCGTTTTTAGAATAATCTGCTCCGTGATATACCGGAATATCGTTCTTTCATAGTGTTCTTTATTGTAGCTGTGTAGCGGTGTAGCTGTCGTAGCTTGCGTAGCGCTCATAGTTTGAGTAGCTCGCGTAGCTCTCGTAACTTGCGTAGCAGTCGTAGCTGCGTAGCTCACGTAGTTTGAGTAGCTTGCGTAGCTCTCGTAACTTGCGTAGCAGTCGTAGCTGCGTAGCTCAAGTAGTTTGAGTCCATAGCATGGGTAGCTTCCATAGCTTGCGTAGCATGTACTCATTCAAATAAGTACACTCAATACGAAGTGAAAACGCTAATATTTTTTTTTGCGGAAGTGGCTAGCGCAATTATACGTGCCTCTTTTCCAATAAATTTATCCCTAGCCAAGATCGCATCGTCACCATCATCAGGCGAGATCGCAGTCAACCAACTTGTAATGGAATAAAAAAGGGATAGCTTTGAAAAAGCCTTTCAGTACCTAAATTATATGACTTGAATTTTGTAGCTGTTCTTTTATGACGGATTTGTATACCTAATGTTGGCGACTGTCTGAGTAGATTTAGGTTTTTAATAACCCCTTGGAAAATCATTGATATGAATGAGAGCTATTTTTGTGCCTTTTTAAATCCGTTCAACAGTTAAGCCCTGAAATGGTACCTAATTGACAGTCCGCCAGGACTACTTTTGCATTTATAGTATTTGTAAGGTTCTGACAATTTAATAATAACTATTACCGTTAAATAATGAAATAATAAGTATAAATACATTAAGTAAGTATATAATAAATGAAATAATAAGTATAAATACATAAGGTAAGTATATAATAAATATAAGTTTTATTTTTAGGTTTATTATTTAATATAATTAATATTAATATTTAATTCGATGCCTTATCATGGGTAGCCTAAGTATGTCATGCTCACTTAAACATTTCTGTGGTGGTGTCGTGTGGTGCGGGTTGTTACGTTCCCTCAAATATGGTTGAGCGAGGCAATGGCTGGATCATGCGTCATGCTCGTGAACGGGTGCCGCCAACGGGAATGGGTCTGCTTTGTGTCTACCCATGTTAACATGTCTTTGGTTGCGGTAGGCGTACATTTTTGAAACTTCTGTGTGGAAACATTGTGTGCATAGCCTAGTTCTTTTTAACAATTGTAAAAAAAAAAAAATTTTTTTTTTTTTTGAAAAGAGCAACTGCTGAGTTTCTTGCCGGCTCTTCTCAGCAGAATCTGCATTCCGAACCGGTGGTAGATTTTTGACGTTTCATAAGAGCTACAAGTTGGCCTACATGAAATAAATAAATTTTGATTTGATTTGATTTGATTTGATTTATTATGTACACAATAAATAAATAAGCCAGATTAAAGTATTTTCAGCAATAATTGAATTTAATCGGGTCTATATCAGCGAGTAATAAATTCCGTGGTTTGTAGTAAACACTGGGGTGAAATTTAATTTGAATTTCATCTCCCAAATGTTCAGGCAAGTGCGTCAAATAAGTAATTCCTGACGAATTTCAAACACGTGGAAATCGTGGGTAGATCATAAACACGTGGAACTCTTATAATTAATCCCTTATTTTAAACGTATTTGTATCTTTTAGTAAATGTATGATGATCATCAAATCGTATCGAAGACTTCGCAATATTCTTTTTATGAACTTATGGACGTCCAGTGCTGAACCTATGAAAGGTCTATACACTTTCATAGATCACGGCCTTGCACCGCCTGTATCCAGGGACTCCCTACAACTCGTCTGCCAACAATGTGTTTTCAGGGGCTCAACACTCCAGCATTTGGAGACTGTAAAGACTATCAGTTCATCCAACTATGTGCCCCACACTTTCCATTTCAGTGCAGTTGGCAGTTAAATAATTTTAAAGTAATATAAGCCATACAAAAGTGGCAAAATACAAACGAGTTGAATTCTGTTTTATTAATGGATAATGCCATGGGTGAGTGAACATTCGAGCTCCGAATTCCACTGTCCGATGTCGGAGATTGGAATTCCAAATTTTGTTTCTCTAATGCGATTGGCCTTTCATTTCCTCCGCGCCTTGGAGAGCGCGTTTAGTCATTGGTCCTAGTAAATATTCACATCTGAAAGTAATCGTTAAAACCTAAGAGTAACGATCCCAAGCAATTGATTTTTTTATTATGACAAGTTAGTCTTTGACTGCGATCTCATCTGATGGTAAGTGATGATGCAGTCTATGATGGTAGCGGACTAACTTGGAAGGGGTATGGCAGTGTACATCCAACCTAAACCACTCTGTTTCTAAACGCCATCGTGCCGGGACGCTAAATCGCTCGGCGGCACGACTTTGACGGTAGGATCGTAAATAGCAACGACCAAAGCCTCCCACCAGAGCAGACCTCAACTCAGAAATTATAAATTACCGAATTGCCTCCGCAGGGAATGGAACCCGAGACCTCCCAATTATAAAACCACAGCGCTCATTACTCAGGGAAGTCATCACACTTCTTATTCACTTGCTTTTTATACCGCTCTATCGTCATATGCCACAAACTTCAATAAACTGGGAGCGCGGCACCGCATTAGTATCACAAGAAAACCCCACATTGTGTGACTTATGAAAAGAGGTCATTCCTCAGCAATCTTTGCGTTATTAAACCAACATTAGGCCAAATACGATTTTTAATGCTATCTGACTTAGAAAAAAATTCTCTATCGATCCATCTATTCGGTATCCTCCTTACTGCTGTAGTTATATATATATAGCTACTCGTGCTGATTCACTCACTGACTCATTGATCACCTCTCCTGTAAAATTTTGTATGAAAAAATTTTTTTTCACTCATGTTTTCGTATGGAGGACAAAAATTCATTAGGAAGAAAAATATGGAGAGAGCTGATGATTAAGGATTTCGGAGACGGGTGAGGAGCACTGGCCAGGATATCGAAGATAGGTGGAGGGTGTTCAACCAAATGTCACTCGAAACCTCATCCAATTGGCAAAGAGCCGAAAAAAAACCTCCAAAATTCGGATTCAAGATGGCGGCCATACAAATTTCTTCGGTGTCTATCTCGGAGACTATAAAAGATGGAAGAGTGGTTTCTTGGAAAAAGATGATCAAGACCCGAAGGTCTACTTGATGAATTGAAAAAAAATTCAAGATGGCAGAATTTATTTTTTTCCATACAAAATATATGCAAGACTTTATGCGGCTCCTTTTCAAAATTTCTGATGGTGTCGTATAAAGGACAAAAATTCATATGGAGGAAAAATATGGAGGGAGCTGATGGTTGAGGATTTCGGAGACGGGTGAGGAGCACGGCCAAGGTATCGAAGATAGATGGAGAATGTTCAAACAAAACTCACTTGAAACCTCATCCAATTGGCAGGGAGCCGAAAAAAAATCCAAAATGGCGGATTCAAGATGGCGCCTATACAAATTTCGTCGGTGCCTATCTCGGAGACTATAAGAAATGGAAGAGTCGTTCCTTCAAAAAAGATGATCAGTACCCGATGGTCTACGTGATGAATAGAAAAAAATTCAAGATGGCGGATATTTTTTTCATACAAAATATATTATGCAAGACTATGATAGGGTTCCTTTTCAAAATTTCCGATGATTTCAAATAAAGGACAAAAATTTATTCTTAGAAAAAATGTGGAAGAAGCTGATGATTCAGGATTTCGAAGACGGGTGAGGAGCACGGTCAGGGTATTGAAGATAGGTGGAAGTTGCTCAAACAAAAATCACTCGAAACCTCATCCAATTGGCAGGGAGCTAGAAAAAAACCAAAATAGCGGAATCAAGATGGCGGCGATACAGATTTCGACAGCGTTCAACTCAGAGACTATGAAAGATAGAAGAGTAGTTTCCTTGGAAAAAGATGCCGCCTTGGTGGACAGAAAAACCGCGGTTCGCTTTAGCGAGCCGCGCACCCACGCACCCTACTAGTTTTATATATAACAATCTAAAAAACGTCGTTTATTAGTTATCAAATGGCGTCATTTCTTTATAAATACCCGGTTTTTGAATTCCCGCGTTTTGGTACTTAACCACACTTTAGCTTTAGGCAATGAGGTACCTATACAACGTCACAACTCATGACTTTAACCGCATAAAAGCAGTTGAGTGTGCCTGCTTTCTACCTGAGTATATTCAAGCTATTAAGTAGAACAGGGCACGTTAGGCACTTATTAATCCAAAACTATATTATGTAGCTACTTCATGTTTACTGTTACTTTCGATTTGTTATTTATTATACTCATTTGGAGGAAATTATCTAAAAATCTTAATGCCACACGCCTGACTAACTACATAAACAAAATTACTCCGAATATTCTAAAAACGTGAGCACTCTTAAAACTCAACCTGACATGGGAAAAGATAAGGTTCCGGCAGGGCTTGCTTTAATAAAACCTAAACACACACACACACACACTCGCAGGAAAATGCTAGTTTTATAATATACATATACAAGAATGATATCTTTGAAATATATTTTTACTTTTTAAATTATTTTCATAGTTAGAAGGGTAGGTTTTATAGCGAACTTTTTATCAATAGGTACGTGTATATTCGATAAAAAATAGTCTCAGTATTGACGATAAAAGCAATAAAATCCTAAAATTGGAAACGAAAATTCACTTTGTTGAAACCACGTTAGTGCGAGATGTAGGTTGCTATAAAATCCGCTCTATGACTCTAAGTGCTACTTTGAACAATTTACTTCAAATCTCGAGTTTCACAAACAGAATTGGGCCGCTGACCTTCAAGACCCTTTTATTTAAGTATATTAGGCATACATGTGATATATCAAACTTATACACGAAAAAGCTTTTCTAGACACGGAAAAAAGATTTTCCATTTTCACGGAGCATTCGTCTTTGTTGTGTCGTCGTCTGGATTAGGCTAACAATAAGTTATGTCTCAGATGCCAGATCCACTCTCCGTCCCTCAACCATCGAACTATACCGCTTAGAAGCGAAATAGTCGACGCTATGGACGCTGTTACGATAACCTATTTTAAGCCTTTAAAGGCCGACTACGCAGTAGTACGAGTTCGTAGAAATTGAGTACATATCAAACTAGCTTTTGCCTGCGACATTGCTCTTGTTGACTTACGTTTTTTAAAACCCCTGGACAACCCTTTCTTTTTCAGGGATAAAAGCCTATGCCACTCTCTGTGCTCAACTAGGTAAATCTATCTTAAA
Organism: Hipparchia sbordonii; assembly: GCA_038048805.1. Classification (NCBI taxonomy): domain Eukaryota; kingdom Metazoa; phylum Arthropoda; class Insecta; order Lepidoptera; family Nymphalidae; genus Hipparchia; species Hipparchia sbordonii. Next base: position 10,186,678 of record CM076104.1, on the reverse strand, counting down.
GTCACGTCAATCGATTACTCTGTTGCTGCATTATTGAAGAACTAACCAACTAATAAAAATCGACTCTTGAAGCATTTTTTATCTGATTTGTCTGTCTTGCGTTTTTATAACCTGGGTACCGACCCCACCCAAAAAACACTCAAATTGTCTAATCAAATGCTGCATTTTCTGCGGTAGGTATTTTTCAGTTCCCTTTTACTCTACTAAGAGATATTCTATCTGGATATTTTATTCTTACCTCCATACTATAATTCAAGGAATAATACCAAAGGAATATTATATTTAACCATCCCCCATCTTGTCGTCCTTATTGCTTAGATAACGTGCAATTTTATCGCGGGTCGCTGTAAACGACAAATTACTATCGGATTTTATTGTACGTAATTTTAACGCTGTTAAGATCAAAGAAATCATAGATAAAACTGAGATTTGTTTTTAGATAGAAAGAGGTATAACGTATCTAAACAGTAGTACCTACCTACTTTCTAGATAATAATTATGTTATATCAGAATTCGCCAGATAACTAGTAAAAACAGGGTGCTATTTTAAGAATGAAAGGATTTTAAAGAAAATAATTTTGAAAAGATTTTCTTAAAATCAAATTATGGAAAAACAAACTAATCTAATCTTCAGCAGTGGTCTTCAAGTAGTAGGCACCTACCTAAATAACTGTACCAATACTATATAGATATACATACTATATAGATATATATCAGTTAATGGGAGCGAAGATGGAAGATTAAATAAAGGCGGCTTTAGGCTCACAGCTGCCTCCCGCGCATTTAAACACGAAAATCAAACAAGCTTTGGTCCCGGGATAACGGAAACGACTTTAATATCGTTTGTTATTTGTTATTATTAAATTGGGATGCGCCAATGAAAACTAAAGAAAATAATTGTAACCGTGCCAATATTTATAGCGTTTTCTTGGAAATAAAATTTGGTTTTAATACACGTTGGTTTTTTTATTTCGTAAACGAATATTTTTTACCTTGGTACTTAAAAACTTCGTGAAATGATTCCATTGAAAATGTGGCTTGCTATTATTAGAAAGGAGAGTCTCTTCCAAAAACTTCACTTCGGAATAATTTTAGTACATAGACTTCTCAAACAAGTTAATTATGTACCTACACAATGGTACGTGTGGATTTTAAATATTCTATTCTTTATATTCTATGGAGGATATTTGCTCATGCCTGCTAATTTATTATTAGATTATTAAAAGATTTTTTGCGTACTCATGCGGTTAAGGACCTGGAGAGTGACATCGGTTACTTTATATTTCGAAAAAGCAAAAGGTTCCAACTTCCAGCAGAATTTTATAAACCTAACTCCACGCGGACTAAGTTGCGGGACAAAATCTAAACAAACTAAAGCAAAAACACCACTAAGGAATTAATCTACTCCTTCACAAATAATTTCAGGTTTAGTGGGTATATGGTATGTATTGCATCATTCAAATGAATGTGAATGAATGAATATACTTTTATCGTCCACCACACACATTAAAAAAAATAACAAAAATAACAACAAAACAAATAGCTTAACAAAGTAAGTATACTAAGTACGAGTACATTCGGTTAGAAACAAAAAAAACCGTATTGCCTCACCGCCTGAAATCTCATCAGAGCATTCACTCCAAGATTCATTCCAGTTGATTAATTGACGAGATTTTTAATTTTGATAGGGTTGACAGTGCCTGCGATATGCTTGTTCACTTGTTTTCCTTCCTATGTAATTTGAACTATTTTAAACGCCTCTTTTCATCAAATTGATTTTACTATTTACCACTAATTTTTTTAGGTAACTAGTTACTTTTAATTTGTGTACCTACACGGATCTTTACACACTAAAATTGTAATTGTTAGGTCAATTGGAATAAAATAATTCACAGATACAAATATTATCAAAGCGAAAGTGTGTTTGTTTGTTGGTTTGTCCTTAAAACACGTCGTAACAAAACAACGGATCGACGTGAGTTTTTATTCATTATATAGTTGAGGACCGGGAGAGTAAATCCACGCGAGCGAAGCCGCGAGCATCAACAAGTCAAATAGTTATGTATAATAATGTAATGTTGTATGTATATAATCGCGGGCGAAAATTGTATGGAAGGTTCTCGCTTAGATAACCGCAAACTATTTCTTGCCGCTCGCATTCGAAAAACTTTTCTTGTGTAACGCCTTATTACCCGTATTATGTATTGTACCAGTAGTAACACAGGTAGTTTTTTCAAGTTTGAATCTAATATTTTTCGATAGTACTTACTACCGAGGACCAATCGTGGGAAAACGACAATTGAAATGTATAGGTAGTTTTTAACTGGCTTCTGATAAGTTTTTCCTATCAGCCCCTCGACGGCAGTAGTGGACATTGACAAATTGCTTGGACAAAAACCTTGCTCATTCCCGATCGCCTCGCTTTTGACTCGAGTGGCTCTCTCGGATAATGTTAACCTTTTCCCTTTTATTTTCACCCTAATCTTTCTAAATGGTTCAATTTGCTCCTGCCCTCTTATCAACTATTTTAAGATATCCTGATTTTTTTGTTCACCACTGTATCAAGGAGATTGTCAAAATCCAAAGTACGTACAAACAAACAAATTCTAATGCTCCAAAAGTTATATCCCTTTGGGGCACACATAATTAGGGTTACTCGTGAGAGACTTTATGCCAGTTTGCAATTAATATGTATTTGCAAATAGTTGTGCCATTAGATTGGATTTACGACAGTAAGATTAGCTTAAGTATAGTTTTAGCTACCAACACATATGTATACAAAATATAAATAAAATTGAAGTGTCTGTTTGTAATATCAAAATAACAGCTTTTTACTAAATGCATATTATGTAAGTAAATAACAAAAACTAACAAAAAAATAATAATTGTCGGTGATGATGCACGACACACGAGGGCCTGATTAGCAGGTCCTCAACAAGTATTTAGGTGAAAAAGAAAACTGCCTTTGGTGGTGTAGTCCAGCAGAGTGTACTGGTTTTTATTTTAAATTTGCTTATATACTACATGATTGACAGTGACGTGGAAGAAATGTGTAAATCTGACAATTGGTTAATATTGTCACTGTCACTACGCTAAAGTATTACTTACATATAAAAATGATAGTGCGATGTAGGTAATTAGACAATCCGTCTAATTCAGCTGTTGGCGTAGACAATAATATTTTCTCTGTCTATCGATCCGTTGCTCCGTTGCTGCGTAATCGAAGGACAAACAAACAAACACACTTTCGCATTATTATAGGATTCATTTTTATGAATCCTTGTAGGTATATCAAATTATGTAGGTCCGCTTGCCTATGTAGGTATGTATATCCTTAAGTATATGACTGAATAACGTTTGTGCTATGTTGTACCTACGTACCTAATAGCTACGTAGTTAATCAAGATATATGGGATTAATCCCGGGCGGTAAGGTTAAAATTACGTAGGTATTGCGAACACGGAGACAAGGCTAAATCACAGTATAATATTATAGAGGCGATAGTTTGCACGCGTGTGTGTGTATGTTTGTGACTCCTTAACGCTACAAAGAATGAACCGATTTCGCTGAAATTGGAAATAGCGATAGCTCATACACAAGATTAACACATATGCTACATTTTATCCCGGAAAATTAAAGAGTTCCCGCGGGAATTGAAAAACCTTAATCCAATGAAAATATCAAAAGGATAGGACTAATTTCGAATTGGTGAAATCGACTCTTAAAAGGTATACAAACAAAGGATTTCTCTTTTTTATACGTTCGTCGGTAACGCGTTTCTCTGAAATATTTTTTGCAATTTGTTTAGCTTTTAAATATTATGAAATAGAAATAGAAATATTTTTTATTCAAATAAACTTTTACAAGCACTTTTGAATCGTCAATGAATCTACCACTGGTTCGGAATGCCTTTCCAGCCGAGAAGAGCCAGCAAGAAACTCGGCGGTTGCTCTTTTCAAAAAAATAAAAATTTTACAATTGTTATTGAAACTATGCTATGTATTCAGTGCTTCCACGATGAATTTTCCTGAGTACAATACAAGTAAAAATAAATACAATACAAATACAATTCAATACATGTTAACACAGGCAGGCAAAAGCAGACCCATTCCCGTTGGTGGCACCCGTTCACGAGCATGACGCATGATCCAGCCATTGCTTCGCTCAACCATATTTGAGGGAACGTAACAACCCGCACCACACGACACCACCACAGAAACTTTAAAGAGAGCATGACATACTTAGGCTACCCATGTTAAGGCATCGAAGGTATGTAATACCTTCTAGTAAGGGAGATTTTATACATACCCATTCACCTTCCTTGTGATCTTTTTATCACTTACCAAGATCCCGTGATAGGGTGTTATCTACTTACTCGTAGTTTTTCGACTCCAACTTTCAAAAGCCACGACAAATTGTAGAAATACTTTTTGCTTGTATAATTATGTTCAAGTTACGCAAGCTTCGCGCGTCGATTCGTCGTTCTTTTTAAGTCCGCGAGTTCTTTAAGTGGGCAGCATCCTGCACTATCAGGATTGAGGAGTTCGGACCTGCGTGTTGTTCGTCTAAAAATGATTGCATCAGTGTAACGATCGCAATGGCCTTGACGCCAGTGACTATATCACCTACCACTTTAATATAAATAAATAATCAATTAATCGATATGAAATAGAAAAGAAGAAAGAGTGTACCTAACTATTATACATGTTGAAATTTTATTGGTTGTACTCCCTGAAGGAGGTGAATGTGCTCATGAAACTGAACAACTTTCCCCAGGGAATATAGGCCGAAATATGAAAAAAAAAATTGGACCCTCCATACAAAATTGTCGATCAGCTGATTGATTTACTATGGGAGTTCCAAATTTTTTTTTCACATTTCGACCTATGTTCCTTGGGGAAAGTTGTTCAGTTTCATGAGCACATTCACCTCTTTCAGGGAGTACAACCAATGAAATTTCACCGTGTATTTGTTTCGCTCTTCGGCTAATATTTGTTTCACATTATCTACACTACTATTATTATAAAGAGGAAAGATTTGTATTTTTGTGTGTACGTTTGTAATGAATAAACTCAAAAACTACTGGACTGATTTGGCTGAAATTTAAAATGAAGATAGAATATACCTTGGATTAAAACATAGGCTACTTTTAATCCCGAAAAAAAATTATAGTTCCCGCGGGATCTTGAAAACTAATTCCACGCGAACGAAGTCGCGAGCATCAGCTAGTTTACTATATTTCTGACTGTGGTTATCAAGAAAGCATATAATTAGCATTATATTATAAATAGAAAAAATAAAACGTCCGCGTGGTTAATATTAAAGATTTTATTTATAATATACTTACTTACCCTACACTCTCTTATATTATCACAAATGTTACACTAATTGCCGATTGATAAACAATGTGCCGATAAACCATATTATGTTTCATATTATAATTTTTCAAAAGGAAATCATAAAGTTCTGATTTTACACATCGTAAAGCTTAACTAAAATATAGTATGGTAGAGTAAGAACGAGCAAATAATTAATATTATATTTATAAAGTAGTACAAATTAAATCTTGTTTATTTAAAAAAAACCGGCCCAATAAATTACACTTATATTGAATTATGGCAATGTTCTCACTCTAATACACTAAATATATTAATAAAATTATGTACAAAGTTATTCATAAATACAACAAATAAGGCAGTTAAATGATGAAAAGAAAGCTGAAATGGGCAGGAAACTCATACTAGAGTTATTAAATTAGAGTTTTAAATACTTAATGACAAATTATAAATATATGGAAATAATAATAAAATTGTATAAAATGCTTGATAAACGTTTTTGGAAATTTCAAAATATTAATTACTTATTAATAACACATTAATAATAATTTTATGTTTTGATTTACAGTTCCTTCCGATATTTATTGTCATAATAATTTACCCAATGTAATATTTTCACTTCATTAAATTTTTGTTCATTCAAAATATGTCAACTTATATAATTATTGTGGTTACTTAAGCTACTAGCTTCTTCCCCCAATATAGAATTTTTTTAAGTTTTTTTTTTTCAAATACGTCAAGCCTAAAATCTTTGAGCTGCCATTATGAAACTAATCACCAATTAATTTCTCGATGTTATAATATATTGGCACGTTTTGAGCAAAGTTTTCCAAATACAATAATTATTTTGCTATGTTCCTTGTATAATAATAATGTGCTTACATATATTATCATTTCGAATAAATTCACAAAAACTTAATAAAAAAAGTTAAAGGTGCTGGCGTAGTATACCGAATTTTAATCATACTAAAATTGCTTTTATTTTTAACACACTCATTTGCACAGAAATATATGTGTAACTCCTTAACTCATAATTATATTTTTTCTTTTCCATGCACCTGGCATTTGGATTACATCAAAGAATTATAAATTATATTATATACATAATACGTACATATCATACATTTAACTTATCCGATATTTTTCATGTTAAATAATTATTCGTATTCGCGAGCAAATTAAAACCATACTAAACTTTTTTATAATATTTTCAGATATACATATAACTACTTTTTTTAAGTATGAAAATAAGGTTTTAAAGTAAATATGAAAATAATTAATGAAATTGATAAAAAAATTCTGCAAAGCTCGCGATTACATCGGGGTTACATCAAAAGAATAAAACACTTCACAAGACAGATCTATTTTACAATAAAGTTCTAAAATAACAATTTAAATGGTAAAAAAAGTTGTCACCTATGATAGTACATTCATATGCACATTAAAATTAAAATTGTATAAAATTTGTAAATATAAAACACATAAAAGGTGGTTTAAATTAATAAATTATATGCAATATAAATAGCTGACCAAAAATACTTACATACTTATATTCAAAATTAATAAAAATATATGCACAGTGGAATGTAACGTGTGCATCCACAAATCGTTTTTTCTTTAAATAAAAGCTTTCAAACAATTATAAATAATATTCATCTAGTAAAACAAATTTGATTGATAGGTATATAAAATTACTAGCTTTCATTATCTTTTTATTTTAATCCCAATTTTTACGTGTAGTTGCTTTGTCTTACAACTTACTACAAAAATTAACTACAAAGTCAGTGTACTTGAGGAGGTAGTAATGACATGACATTACTGTCAGATATATAACGCCAAAGCCAGTATGACGACATAATAAGCAAAGATATTTTTTACTATTATTTGAAAAAGTTCCTTTAAATTTTTTAATATTATTTGCTCTTTTATTTAGAAATTTTGTTTTTAAGACTTAGTTTATCCATATTCTCTTGGTATCCGATGCTTTTTTGTGAATGTTGTATAATATGCTTGTTATTGACATACATATCAGTCAATGTTGCAAGGTTTTTGTATGTTTGTTTTTGAATGGATAATATGTATATTGTTAGTATACCTAATAAAGTAAATAAACTGCCTCTGAATAATTTAAACCTCAACATAGTCTAGTTTTAATAAAAAAAAATTGTAGAAAAACAATAAAATCATAAGAAACAACGTGTCGATCAGAGCCATGGCTCTTAACCACAGATATAATTCTAAATAAGAATGGTATTGAAATATCTTATTGAGCATTTGAGTTATTATTATTACTAAATGCTCTATTTAATATATTATACAGTAAAAAGTAATACTTTCTGCTTGATAATACTTCCAAGACTTTTCGTACTATGTTTTGATCTAAACCTGGTAAAATATTAGGATAAACTAGTTTTGCTGAGACCAAACTAATTCATGTGTTAATTTTCAGAAGAATCGCTGCGTTGTCCTTTCATTCAAATTCACCTACTCTAACTTCATTTTCTATCTGCCTCCATCACGGTTTTTTTACTTCGTGCAGTAGGGTTTTAGTCGTTACTACATTAGGCAAGATAAAACGAGTGAATCCTAAAATTAGATTTGGCCGGTAACATATCATAAAATGTCATAATCGATATACATAATTAAAATAAAAAGTCAAGAATATAAGTCAAGTTCAGCTTGACTGATATTCTTTAAAAAAAAAAACAACAAAAAGTGTATTATTCAGATAAACTGTTCGATAAAATGGTTACTTTTTATTAAATTTTTCGTAGTAATTATGTTAATAGATTAAACAATTTTATCTATGTAACAACCTTCACGATATAGTTTTATGTGATATGGTTTTTTATAAACTAGCCGTTATTTAGGTTTTGTTAAGTGACTACAGACTCAATGTGATACAGATCTTATAAGTCATATGGGGCAATGAAAGCTATGATTTTGTGACGATAAAGATAAAAAAAAAATATCTGAACCTAATTTAAACCATACTCCCCAAATCGCACTATGTGGTTGCGTCACAAGCAATCAATAGGTACTTTCTAAGTACCTATTTGATCGAAGTCGACCAACTGGTTATCCTAGGCGAAAACCTATGTTGGCACGAATATTCGAGACATTGCTATTTTGTTAATCCACATATTGGCGAAGAGTAGAGCCGGGGCAACATTGCTAGTGCACGGTTCTGTGGGACCAGATCATTAACACTAATCGTCTGTAGAAACTCAAATGAGTCCATGTCAAATGTAAGATTTATGATAAGGTGAATATTATCTTAACACATCATTTTAAATATCATAAAAAATGCTTAAATAACTACGATTACAAGTATATCTAATTAACATTTCTTATTCACTTCAAAATAAACATAACAAGAGATCTTTAACAAAATATATTTTCCACTTAATATACAATGACATCAAAATTTCATTTCCACGCAAAAGGTATATCAAAATATCATTTTATTAGAACAATAATTTAGAAAATAATTGATTAAAATTTTCTCTCTAACTAATTATTTATTATTTATCACCCAATGCCGTATAGCCGCGGTTAATTGAATAACTACGCAACTTGTAAAATACACCACTAAAAAACAACGTTTTTAATCGAAATTATACGGCTACCGCCGTAATTTGATTACCTTACTGACAATCGCAATACTCTATTTGGCTGTCATTGGAGCCAATTCTGTTGTACACAATTTATTAACTAAAATATATTGATAAATCTAACTGTAATGCCTTTTCGCAGAAAGCACTGTGAAAACAATGAAACTATTTTAAGACTTGTCAGTTTAGTTTAGAAATTGTGTATAGTTATTGCATTCACGAGGGTATGCGGCTCATGGTTGTGTGTGTGTCGTATAAGTGGGAGCGAGAGCTTGCTCGCGCCTAACCGCTTCTGACAGGCACACACACTTACGCAATGTACATGTACACGACGTAACCACAAGTAAAGCTCACGCGCCCTCGTGAATTGCAAGAACTATACAACAGAATGTTAGTCATTCAATGACAATCCTAACACTGGAGCGTTCGGGGTAAGACCACGATAGGGTTCTTAGGTTTAAAGTTTTTATATTATCTGCCTGCTTAAATTTCACGCTATCGATTAAACAGGTATGATGCGTTACATACAACTTTTAAATAAAACTAACTTGGTATGGTCAAGGGGTCGTGACATCGTCGTTGGGCGGTTCCTCTCTCTTTGGTGGCGTCGGCGGGTTGAGGGTTGCGTCCTCGCGGGGCGGGGGGAGAGGCGCGACGTGCAGCTTAGGCAGAGGGGGTATGGGCGGCGTGGGGGTGTCCTCACGGGACATATTGCCTTGGGGGTTGGTCACGATACCGTTGTTCATCCGCTGGTAGTGTGGCTTCCACGTGTTCGCTGGCGGCGTGTAGTTAAGGTGGTCGTACTCCATTTCTGGAAGGGTAATTACACGTGTAAATTACCGCGCATATGATACGCGGTCTATGATACCAGCACTGGTAGCATGGGTGGGAGAAATTTTATCCCCGGGAAAAGGATAAAATGTTATCCCCTCGCTCTCTTTTATCCACCTGTCCAGCATAAGCAAAACGGTGGAAATAATATCCACACACAGTGGATATTCTTATAGGAATATACTTTTCCTTTCCCCTGTCGCCATGCTTTAGCATAGGAAAAGATAATTTTATCCCCTGTCACTTGTCAGTGGATAAAATCGGGGGATAAAACTTTTATCTCCTGCCCATGCTACCAGTGCAGGGTCGCAATGATAAGAATATGAAATAAATCGTGTGACATTACAATGGCGATAAACTCTAAAAAACATTTTTTTTTATGCAAACTAATGAAAATCATTAAACTCATGAGTCTAACCTAAATATATAACATAAATGGGAAAGGGTATTTGATTATTGGTTTTTCAATCATGCAAATTATTGGTTTTTCCTTCCATCATCAACAACGGAGTAATGGACCGAAGCGATTTATTGCATGGGCATAGTTAAGGATTTGGAGTGACATTGGCTACCTTTTAACAGAGCGCTCTCGTAGGATTTCTAAAACCTAACTGGAAGCGAACGAAATCGTGGGCAAAAGCTACTTGAATATAACTTAAAGACTGTCTCTGAGTGCAGCTGTTAGTAAAATTGATTATAAAGAACTTATTAACAAATTTCTTTCTACTTATGTAGTGAATAAAGTTACTACTGAAAAAGAAGGGTAAGGTTAAATAAAATTAATAAAACAGTCGAATCTACGAGTACATTCCGAACTGGTGGTAGTCTCGGCGTATCATAAGAGTCACAGTTTGGCCTAACTTAAATAAATAATTGTTTTTTTTTGTGATCTGGAATAGATTAGTTTAGCTAACTAGTCTAACTCACCATATCCCTCCTTGTGTTTGATCTCGTCATAGACATGGTCCAACTTATTGTCGTCGTCGATGCAGTGATACAATTTCGGGTTCGTCATATCCGCATCCTTATTCTTCATGGAAGAGAAGGGATCGTATGCTAAAACAAATTAATAATAATTAATCCATTATTCGTGCGTCAGCGATGTTTGCCGAATCCCGTGGATACTGTTTCTATGCAATAATGCGAAAGAGAGGTACTTCGCGACGGGTTGAGGGAGCAATATCAGCATACTGGCTGCACTTTTTAAGTTCTGGATAGAACTTAAAAAGTGTGCCGAGTTGCATGGATATGCAACTCGGTTTTTGGGCTATCATAATTATAAAAGTGCGTATTGCCAGTGATGACTTATGAATCGGAAACATGGTCGCTAAGACGCTAACTATGGGCCTCATAACAAAGCTCAGGATCACTCAACGGGCGATGGAGAGAGCTGTGCACCGGGAAGCGCAGTGTTGGCATACCCCCCCCTAGGTGGACCGACTACATCAAAAGTCACAGGCAGCCGCTGGATTCAGGAGGCGCAAGACCGATGCATGTGAAGGTCCATGCAAGAGACCTATGTCCAGCACTGGACCACTATCACTTGATTAAGGAGAAGAAGAAGATAAAAATGAAGAAATACGTGTTTCACAGTTGACCACCGCAAAACGTAATTCGCGGGGGCCCGTTCTTAAATATAATATCTGATGTTGATATATGATAAATATGGTTGAGCGAAGCAATGGCTGGATCATGCGTCGTGCTCGTGAACGGGTGCCACCAACGGGAATGGGTCTGCTTTGACTTCCCATGCAGACATGTGTTAGATTATATGTATTGTATTTTTGAAGCTTCACTGTGGAAGCACTGTATACTTAGCTTAGTTTTATTACTTATTGTAAAATTAGTTTATTTTATTTTTTGAAAAGAGCAACTGCTGAGTTTCTTGCCGGTTCTTCTCAGCAGAATCTGCATTCCGAACCGGTGGTAAATTTGTGACGTATCATAAGTGCTACAGGGTAGCCTACATGAAATAAATAAATTTTGAATTTTGAATTTTGATGAAACTCACTATTGTGAGAGCTGGAGGCGCCCATCCTCAGCCTCTCCAAGGTGGTGTTAGTGAGCTTGCTGCCGGCACCGAGGTTGTTGTTGAATATATGCGTGGCGTTGTTCAGCAGCGTGGCGGAGTCGTCGCCGCGCGTCGAGCTCGGGAACGAGTACACGGGGTTGTCGAAATGTTGTTGTTCTGTGAAATTCAATAACACTATTTTGCTTGTCGAACAAGTGTAAGTCGCCATTTTGTGGTGGCAGCCATCTTGGATTTGAAATTTATCATAGTGTACTAGTCAAGCGTTCCTGTTTTGGAGGCCACTCGCCACCCCTTTGACACGTACCACGTAGAGATTTTAAAATTATAGAACATTATAGAACAGAAACAAAATTTTTATTTTTGTATGAAATAAAAATATTTTTTTCTTCAGGAATTTTAAAAAGTCGTGGAACAAAAGTTTATTTACTTTGGTGCTTAGAAGGTTGTTGGCGTTTTGCAATTAGCCCTGTATATTAAAAAATGAAAAGCAGATGAAGCAGATTTGATTCCAAAGTATACCTGGCTGCAGGCTGGGGTCGGCGGTGTAGTGCACGTGCGCGATCTCGCGCTTGAGGTTGCGCACGCGCTTGCGGTAGTACAGCAGCACGAGCAGGCCGCCCGCCGCGCACGCCGCCAGCAGCAGCAGCATGGCCGCCAGCAGCCCCGCGCTCGGCCCCCCTGCTGGTTTAAAAAATCGAACCTAACGTGAGCGAAGCCGCGGGTTAAAGCTAGTGTAAGAATAAGATTTGGAAAATCAGAAAATAAATTAGTCAAAAAATTATTAAGTTACAAGCTGTTTTACTGCGACTGTATCCATCTCTTTCTAAAACGAAAAATTGTTAACATCCCTATTGTGTAGGGCACTGACCGTTGGCGCGGTCGACGACGATGGCGTCGCTGGCGCTCACGTCGCAGTGCTCGCCGATGTAGCCGCGGTGGCACACGCAGCCCTTCACCGGGTCGCACGCCCAGTTGCCCTCCGACGAGCAGTTGCACGCCTCCATGCAGTGGTCCCCGAAGTAGCCCACCGGGCAGACTGCGGGCCGAACAACCAAGCATTCAAAACTGCAACCCGACTATGGAAAATCCTTATTAATATAATATACTATGATTACCTAATTGAAAACTTAAATTAATTTTCTGTTGCACTGAGATTGTAATCTATACTTAATAATTATAATGAAACTGTAACGGGACGAATTCTGTACATTTAATATATTTTGAAAATTTTAATCGTAGGACGCTTTATTATTGATACTGAGCTCAAAACAATTTTTTTTGAATTTTTCGTCTGTCCGTCTGTCTGTGCGCGCATCACGCGAAAACTACTTACTACTATTTGAGTGAAATTTTGCATAGTGGTAGCTCATACTCCAGGTCAATATATAGGATATTTTTTATCCTGATAAACAATAAGGTTTATCCGGGATAGCGGATGAAAATTTTTGTTGATTTTGCTCCATAGCTTCGACAAATCTAAACCGAATTTGATAATTCTTTTTTTATTATTAATTGTTTACTATTTTGCCCGATTTTAGTGAAGATCTAGTAAATATTATCGGAGATAAAGGACATAACTTCTCGCGTAGCAAATCACTCTAAACTTTTTCCACGCGGACGTCAGCTAGTCTAAATATATAAAAGGCAAAGGTGACTGACTGACTGACTGATCTATCAACGCACAGCTCTAATCACTGGACCGATCGAGCTGAAATTTGGTATACAGGTAGCTGTTAGGACGTAGACATCCGCTAAGAAAGGATTTTGGAAAATTTCAACCCCAAGAGGGTTAAATAGGGGGTTAAAAAATCGAACCTAAAGTGAGCGAAGCCGCGGGTTAAAGCTAGTAAGGAATATTAGCCATGTTAGACTTGACTTATATTCTCCTCTCCCCTCCAAATAAGCAGAAAGCTTGTGGTTTTCATGGTTGTGTGTATGGTACAGTAAGGTCGCGTGCTCACACTGCGTGCAGTAGCTGCCGGTGTAGCCGGGCGGGCAGCGGCAGTAGCCGTCGTTGGGGCGGCACGCGGCGCCGCTCGCGCAGCGGCACGGCTGCGTGCACGCCGCGCCCCACCAGCCCGCCGGGCACGCCTCGCCGCACGCCGCGCCGCGCCAGCCCGGCAGGCACTGGCACGCGCCTGAACCAAACCAAAACCAAACGTGAAAAGACTCTTTAAATAGGAACAAAATAGAAATAGAAATATTTTTTTATTAAAATAAACTCTTACAAGCACTTTTGAATCGTCAACGAATCTACCACTGGTTCGGAATGCCGTTCCTGCCGAGAAGAGCCAGCAATAAACTCGGCGGTTGCTCTTTTCAGAAAAAAATTTTTGGTAGATTTATGACGTGTCATAAGAGCTACAAGGTAGCCTACATGAAATAAATAAATTTTGAATTTGAATTTGAATATATCGTTCTTCTTTATGAAAAATGAGCGAGTTAAAAGAACTGATAGTCGTTGAGTGCTGGATTGGCGGACTTCCCACAAGCTGGAACGACGATATCACAGGGAGCCGCTGGATGCAAGCGGTGCACCTAGATCTGTGGAAGTCCATGCAAGAGGCTTATGTCCAGTCGCGGACGTCTATCGCTTGGTAAAAGAGAATAAAATTGTGCGTGTGTGCGCGAACGCACATATGCTCGTGCGTGTGCGTGCACGAACGTGTGTGTGCGTATTACTCCTTCACATCACAACGAATGAACCGATTTGGCTGAAATTTGGAATGGAGATAGGATTAACACATAGGCTACATATTAGCCCGAAAAATTAAAGATTTCAAATTTCCCTTGGGGAATTAAAAAACCTTTATGCACGCGAACGACGTCGCGGACATCATAATAATTCATATAGACACAGATAAAAGATAAGACGAGCTATTTGTATCAGTCCCATGGACTTACTATACTAAACAGGACCGAAAACTCTGAAAATTTGTATTTACGAAAATAAACCATATCACAAGGCAATATAGTATATTTTCCATTGAGCCTTACCCAGAGGCTAATCCGAGCCGGGAGGGATAGCCATAACGGAGGCCGTGTGTCTCGTTCTTTCATCTTGCCAGCATAAAAAAAATATTTTTAAACAAAAATTTTTGGCTCAAAAACTCGGTTTAAACACTTGTATTTTGTTGTTTTTAACAGTCTCAGTGAGCTCGCTTTTCAGCTTCGAGTACTCAGTCCTGTTTAGTATAGACAGTCCATGATCAGTCCACTCACCGGTGACGTGGTGGCAGTCGGCGCCGTTCTTGCAGTTGCAGCGCTGCTCGCAGCCGTCGCCGTACGTGCCCAGCGGGCAGGGGTACTCGCACGTCACGCCCGTGTAGCCGCTCGGGCATGCGTTCTTGCCGGATATGGGGTCGCATGATGAATTGCCTGCGTAAGGGACAATTGGGTATTGGATTTTTTTTTTATTTACTTAAATTAAAGGTTTTTAATATTGTAACACAATGTCTAGCTCCATACGGTCTCGATACAAAATTTCATTTTAGAAAGAGACGGATACAGTCGCGTTAAAACTGCTTATAACTTATTTGTTTTTTGACCAATTTACTATTCATTTTTATATTTTCGATTGTAAATAATGAATTTTTTTTGGCATTTTGACAAAAAAAATTCAGCCTTTGTCACTCTCCGGATACTCCACTGTACTCTTGAAAAAAATCATGTCGACCCGTTGCTTCGGTGCTGGGTGATAGAAGGACAAACTAAAAAACAAACATACTTTCGCATTTTTGATATTTGTAGGAATTTGCGGCCCATAATAGCAAGTGAAATAAAAATATTTTTCTTAATTGAAAAGCTTTTGTTTAAAAGAAATATTAAAAAAAAACTAAGGCTATAAAACCTAAATTTCATTCGTTCAATTTAATTTTGGCAACAAGAATGCATGTAGAATAGTGAAAAAAAAGTAGAAACATTGTTTATAAAATTCAATGCATTGTTCATAAAATGTTTACAAAAAAAAACGTCAGCCATAGCCAGGCTTAGGATAGAATTCAGTTCTATTACGATTTTGTAACAAGCAAGCCTGGCGAACTCAGGTTGGTAAAAAGTGAAAAACTAAGATCCGTTGGATCCGTGTTCCAACTTGCGTTAGACACTTGTACTTACTCCCCATATATGCCTCATGTTCGCTGACATTAAGGCTCATTTTGGCTTAAACCCAGTATATAGGTAGACGCAGGTGCTATTACATGTACTGCTTCGGCAGCTTTCATGACGCATACCACTAGGCAAATTAAAATGCAAGTTGAAAGTGTTATAAGATCTATTGATTGCATCAGTGTAACGGTCGCAATCGCCTCTGATTTGATGGCCGCGTTTTTCTACACGTGAGTCCTTAAATTTTATCGGAGACAAAAATTTTACTTTATCCATTAGCATGCAAGAATACTCTATCCCAAATAGTGATGTACCGGATATCTGTATGCGTATCCGTATCCGTTACTTTTTTGGCGGATTTTTTACGAATCTTATGCCTTATTAATTTTCAATACAAGGATGAAATTCTAATATGTACCAAACATAAACGTAATCTATGCTACCCAGTGTCCCACTGAACTATACACAAAACAAAAGAAAGACCTGCGCAATGCAAGTTAAAACATGTCCTGTCAAGCAAAGCGTCAAGTAGCGTCAATTATCGTTTTAAGCTCACGCGCATCAACATCGATTGAGTAACTTAAGATCCGTATCCGTATCCATAACCGCGGATCGTGACACCAAATATCTGGATCCGTATCCGCAGATATACATTTTTAAAGATCCGACACATCACTAATGATGTGTCGGAATCAGTGTGTGTGTTTAAAAGTGTATATCTTTATAAGTGTATATGAGTGTATGTGTGTGATGTGTGTATAAGTGTGAATGAGATTAGTCTCAAATAACGTTATTCCGTCTGATTTCTTGTGGTATCTCACCAAGTATGTGGTGCGGGCAGGTCTGCTTGCAGGCGACGCCGTAGGTGCCAGGCGCGCAGGGCACGTCGCAGCGCTCGCCGCGCCAGCCCGCCGCGCACTCGCAGCGCCCCGAGCCCGCGTCGCACGACGAGTTGTTCGCGCACGGGCACCGCTCCGAGCACTGGTCGCCGAACCTGCCCGCTTCGCACTGCGTTTCGCAACGGACACCTGACAGAATAAAATTACCATATAATATATAAAATCTCATCACCGTTTATATCACTATGTTATATTTTTAAGTAAAATAAAATAAATATTCTCCTTCCGACCGAATCAAACTACGCCGCATAAGAAATATTATAGTGCACAAGTATGTGCACAAACACAGGTATATAGTACTCAGCCAATCTCCACCGAGCCTAATATAATGAACAAGAATGTACGGGAACACAGATGCACTATTTACATTATGCATATTCCCTCTCCTAGTCTGATAGGATGAAATAAAACTCGACTGGAGATCAATCAGGCAGGATATCGTCTGCTTCCTAACGCCGAGTTAATACCGTAAATTTCTTTGCATAAAAACCCAATATCCAATTGATTTTCTGGCTAGATCCGGAAATCGAACCAGCAGGGCGATTCAGACCTGTTCGATAACATATCGTGTCGATACGGTTAGATATCGATCTCTTTTTGTCGTGTGGATTCAGAGCGAGCGAAATATATGTTAACAAACCGAATCGATCGACAAATAAGTTATCGGAAGGGTCTGAATCAGGGGGGCTGGGATCCACAATTATGACCCACAAATGCTAAAGTAATTGTCCATATGAGATGTATGAACAAATTTCTATTTTTAATGACTTCATTGATTAAGAGTATATAAAATTACTGGTGTAAAAATAGTTGTCGCACTTTAAAGTTGAAATAAAAACATATTAAACACGGAAAGCTATTATTTATTTTCTAAAACCCCAAAACGTACATTATGTAACTGCACTTTTCCATTATCAAAAGTAATACTCAAAACTTTTACAGAAGTAACCGATCTATCAGTATCAGTTATTGCCACTACAGCTTTGGCTCCCGAACTGATTTCAGAATAGGTCTTCTTCAACGCTTCTATTACTGCTTTAACATCATCATAATATGTGTCATCTTTATTTGTATTCCATGAAAAACATTGATCAGATGTGACAGTTGTCAAATATTCTGAAGGTAATATTTCTTTATTTTCACGTAACAATATAATTGGGTTTTCGTTATTTGGTGCTTTAATTTTATTTTCATCTTCTTTAAGGTTTCTTGGATGTATCAATGCATTAGCTTCACTTTCATTGGGCTTATTAGTAATGATTTTTTCAATATCATTTAGTTTTGTGGGTTTCGTTGGATCACAAATAGTGATCATTTCTGTTAAAAAATTAAAAGAAAATTTAGTTAGTAATCGAGTTTTATACTTACGTTTCTTCCTAGCGAGACCTGTATAGAAATCATGAATTTTGTCTAATGATAATGTTTTATGCCTGTTTAGTTTACATTTTAGAAACAGAAAGAAATCAATGTGTTGAGGATATTGCCGAGTAATCAAATCAAACGTCAAAACAGGAGCACATATGAAATAGTGAACTGTGACGTCATTAATATTTACTGTATCTTGTGTAGTTTCAATAATTCGATAATTTAATTTAATATAATATTAATTTATATTTAATATAATATTAATATATTAATTTCAATTATTAATAATTCAAAGTTATTAAACTTAAAACTAACAAAGGATGACGTATTTTAGAAGAACCTGTGTTTATTTTATTATCACTGAGAAATAATTTATTTTAAACAGGACGCACCCCTATTATACCATCTTCTTCATTAGCTTCATTATTGGCCAAATCAGTTTAGTCTCTTTGGGTCGTCCCAGAACGCTAAGTCGCTTGGTGACTTTGTTGGTATAGTTCTTGAAATTCACGAGGGCGCGTGGCTCATGGTTGTGGGTGTATCGTATATATAAGTGGGAGCGAGAGCTTTTTCGCGCCTGACCGCTCCCACCTAACCTCCAGCTCCGTTAAATCGCTTGGCGGCACGTCTTTGACGGTAGGGTGGTAACTAGCAACGGCCAAAGCTTTCCACCAGACGTAAAACGTGACTTCTCACTCACCTCTCCAGCTATTTTTACAGATGCAAGCGCCGGTGATGTGGTGGCAGCCAATGGCATTCGACGCGCAATCGCAGGGCAGCGAGCAGTTCTGCCCGTAGTAGCCGGGGCGGCAACGCCGCTCGCACTGGGACCCTTCGTACCCAGGTCCGCACACGCATTCGCCTAGACAATAAATAAACACATTTTTTCACATAAACACTCACACACCCACCCACTTGCATGCTCATATTCTCATAATCATTAAAATATAATCATCAATTTTAGTAATAAATAGTTAAACTGTTTTGTAATCTGTATTGTTAGCACTTAAGGATAATGTAAGGGGAGAGAACTGTTGCCTATATTACGAGTTCTGAACTTATCTTAGGCAGCGGTGTCTCAACCTAACAAAATATGGATCATTGTACATAACTAATGACCTTATTTAATAAATTTCATTTCATTTCATTTCAAACGTTCCCTCAAATATGGTTGAGCGAAGCAATGGTTGGATCATGCGTCATGCTCGTGAACGGGTGCCACCAACGGGAATGGGTCTGCTTTTGCCTGCCTGTCTTAACATGCATTGGATTGTTTTGCATTTTTGAAACTTTATTGTGGAAACACTGTATACATTGCATAGTTTTGTTAAATATTGTAAAACAAATAATTTTTTTTTTGAAAAGTGCAACCGCCGAGTTTATTGCTGGCTCTTCTCGGCAGAAACGGCATTCCGAACCAGTGGTAGATTCATTGACGATTCAAAAGTACTCGTAAAAGTTTATTTGAATAAAAAATATTTCTATTTCTATTAAAAAAATGCAATTTTTTTCTTCTCAGACCAACACAAAAGAAATAAAAATTCTGAGCAATACATGAAACACGCTTTCGTAATTATGTGCTTGGCTTCATTTCGCCACCCCAACCAAATAAAGGCGTAAGATCATTTACGCGAATTTTTTTTTATTTCATTATCTGATGATGGAAATCGTGTTACATAGGCTAATTTTTTTTTAGAATTTTATCTCTGAAAATGACAAAAATATGAAGGAAGGCGGCTTTATTCTATCGAAATTTACTGAACATTTTCTAGAAGAAGAAAGGTGTTATAAAATCTTACCTAAATTTGCCGGATCTGTTGTCGGGAGTGAATAACGTTTACGTCTTTTTTCGTCTACAAATTTATTGCGAATGATAACTAAAAACCCCCAGTACACCAAAATTTCAAACTGATTGGAGCAACGGAATTTAACTCGCATTCGTATTCTCAGCAAGTACTTTCATTTGATACCCATATTGTAGGAAAGCATAAAAAACTTAGTCCGCCATATTGAATTTAGAGTGATGTCACTTTATTTTTCAAGTTATTCTTAGCAAGCCATTTCATTTGATACCCATATTGTAGGAGTGCATTAAAAATAACTAGTCCGCCATCTTGGATGTTCCGCCATATTGGATTTAGAATGACGTCACACAACTAACCATGCATTGTCATCCAAACTAAACGTGTATACAAAATTTCAGCTCAATCGGTTAAGATATCTGCTTCAAAATTGAGTTGCAAGATTCCACCCGAACAAACATAGCTGCATACATACATTGCAAGTTAAATAAAAGCTTTTAAAAGAAATCCTGTTCCTAAAGGAGTTTTATTAGTAGTTGATACTTTATTACATTATTATCTTTTGATTTTTTATTTTTTAATGAACATTTGAGAAGATTTTACTATTTTCTGGTTTTTTTTTTTGCCAGAAGTAGAAACTGCATAAAACTGCATTTTAAACTATTAACACAATAACTAATGTCATATTTATGTTATTGTTAATTGTATTAGAACTTAAGTTCATAATAAAATACCAACATCATCAAACGCGTATGTTTGGTTTTAAGCGCAAAGTATAAGATAGATTTCATAATTAAATTAACTAAAAAGAACCGGTATAGTGGCATTTTCTATTCAGCTTTGTCTTAAGAATTATCATAAATCAGTCATATTTGTTTTAATTAAGATATAAATGATTATATTTCCGATTTTTGATCTCCAAAGAAATTCTAAGTAATTGGCTCAATTATTTGTGAATAATATCGATGGTGGTAAGAATGTACTTACCATTTTGAGATTGCCATATTAATTAAGGACTAATGAAGTTTTACATAATTTTTTTGTATTATTTCCTTGTTAATTTAAAAAAATATTAAAGTTTTTGTTATTTTTAACGACTTTTTTTTAATTAAAAATTATTTTTGATGTTTAGTGTTAACATTTATTACGAATCTATATTTTTCGCATTGACTAACGAATATAGAAGTGAATCTATAATACGATTCGAGCATCATTCAAAAAGTACAAGAATAACGGCGTTACAAATAATTGCGCGCCAGATTACGATACAAAATTTGACTCAATAAGTTATGCACAAAAATGATGCGTTTCGCTCACTAGAGCATTTGTAGGCGAATAAAGGCGTACTGTTTTTTACAAAAAAATAAATGCCGAAGTTCATAGACGAATAAAAATTTAAGATGTTTTTTCTTGAATATCTCTTTTGCAAATAAGGCTAAAAATTTAGCAAATAGAGTAAAAGAAGCGTTATTTTTTTACTCGCCTTTCTATATATATAACTTTAATCAGGTGTACATAGCAAAGAAGGTAGATCATTTCTACGGTTTTTTGGCTCTCCTGTAAAATTGACTTTTTTCGATTACGCCTTTATTCGGTTGGGGTGGCGATTTACTTTAATAAATAAATATTCAAACAAATAAATACATCAAGTACTCTAATTTATAAGTTCAGGTTTAATTAAAATTATTAATTAGTTAGGCTAGATTGTAATTGTCAGTACAATTACAATAAGTACTTGTTTTTTTTTTTTTTTCAAAAAAATCAAGTACTCAAGCTAACTACAAACAGATGCAAAGCTGAATAATCTTTCCCATAGACCAGAGGACGCAGCAATTGGTCTGACATGGTCTACTCTATTCTCTATCTTAGGAAACAATGGAAAATTGCCAACTAAGAACTGTCAAACCCGCATTTTGTATGAAAAACATGTTTGACAGTTATTTCTTGTTTCTTTTCTTGTTAAAAAAGATTGTAAGCATAAAGAATAACTGACCATTAATAGGATTGCATGGAGCGCCATTTTCACAGCTGCACTGCTGAAGACACTTCAGACCGAACGTTTTTCCATCGCACGGCCGGTCACACTTGAGTCCGTCAAATCTGAAACATTCATAACTTTAAGGTTTCTACTCGCCATCGTGCCGGAACGCTAAATCGCTTGACGGCACGTCTTTAACGGTAGGGTAGTAACTAGCCACGGCCAAAGCCACCAGACAGTACCAGACAATTCGGAAACTATATACGAACAACGTGTTGTAGGCTATAAAACGCACTCTAACTCTGTTCAGTCTTAAGACAGTAAAAACGAGACAGATTTATGTTAGAGCATATATAGTGTCTCGTTTTAACTCTATCTTAAGTCCGAGCACGCTCTATTGATCCCAGCAATAAGTGGCCTGAGCACGATTCGCAAGGAGCTGCAAGACCGCTGCGAGTGAAACTTGCAGCGACAAGCGACCTTTTTTTAAAAAAAAAGAATATTAGCCAAGATGAACTTGACTAATATTCTCCTCTCCCCTCCAAATAAGCAGAAAGCTTGTGTTAGGAGTGGGGACGACAATAGTGCAACGTGTGGGGATCGAACCTGCGAGCTTTCAGTTTTCACTCCATACCTTTAACTGTTGGGCTTAACCTTGAGGCTTTTTTTTAAATATGAATAGCGGGCAAACGAGCTGGCGGATCACCTGATGTAAAGTGATTACCGCCGCCCATGAACACTTGTAGTACCAGAGGCACCACCGATGCGTTGCCGGCATTTCAGGAACTTATTGGTGCGCCCCTTGAATAACCCCATATTGTAATTAAGTGGGAACACTGTCGAAGGGAGAAGATTCCACAATTTGGTGGTACGTGGAAAAAAAATCTGGAGCAACGGATGGTCGAAGTGCTCCAGGCACCCAAGTGGTGAGGGTGAAATTGCGTTCGGTGACGTGCGATCTTAACCTTAACATTAAGGCCTAACCTTGACCTATGTCCAGTATTGGACAGTCACTCACCCGGGCTTGCACTCGCACTGGCCGGTCTCGTGCGAGCAGGTGGCGTTGTTCTGGCAGTCGCAGGTGTCGGCGCAGTTGTCGCCGTACAGCGGGAACTTGCACGGCTCTTCGCAGCGCAGCCCGCGGTAGCCGGGAGCGCATAAGCACGATCCTGTATTTTTTTTAAATAATTAAAAATGCGTGTCTGTTTGCCTGTGAGTTTGACCGTCAATCTAAATATACGAAATGAAATGAAATTTAATGAAATAAGGTCATTAGTTAACTTTGTGACCCACGAATGCCCCTTTAAAGGGGAAAATTCATGAGACGGTTGTTAGACCTGTCACATTGTATGGTTCAGAATGTTGAGCGGTAAAAGGAACGGATGTTAGAAAGGCGTATGTTGAGATGGATGTGTGGTGTGACAAGAATGGATAAGATAAAGAATTTATTCAATAATGCTGCGTACACATATTAGAGGTTGTTATTTGGTTCTTGATAAGCTGTATGTATTTATATTTTGTGCACTTTTTAGTTTCAACCTGTTTTGTGTGCCTCTTTAATAAAATAAAAATAAAAATAAAAAATAAAATAAAATATGTTATGCAGCTTTGTAAACATACCGTTAACGGGCGAACAGTGCCCGCTGTTCTCGCAGCGGCAAGTGGAGCGGCAGCCCTTGCCGAACGTGAGCAACGGGCACTGGCGCTCGCAGAACTCGTCGCTCCAGCCCGCCGCGCAGTCGCACTCGCCCGTCCACGGGTCGCACCTGCACACACAGACAATGCTACAAACCAACGGGTGGAGAGCACGCACTACTAAATTTTATTGTTTCACCTAGGGCTGATGTTTTTTATGATTTTGTTGAAATATGTTTAAGATTGGTACGGCTTCTTATGTGATGCGTCTCTTAATCAAACCACTACGTATGATGGAAATGATTTAATGAGACTAAGTACAAGACAAGTGATGATTGATTGATAATTCAATGTATAATGAAGTCGCGCGCGGTCGCCTCACCGCTCCCGCGCCTCCCCCGCACCGCCTCCCTGCGGCGTTGGGCCGGTTTTAGCAGATGCCGGAACAAAGTGAGTATACAATGGTAAATTTTAAAAAGGTTTCTAGGTTTCTTGGGATGCTGATTACGAAATTGACATTCACTTGCCGATCAAAGATGGCCGTCATATGGGTCCTTGTGGTTCATACCACAACAAGCCATTTGCAGACATGCACATCTAGCAGTGGAGACAAGCTGAGCAAAGTGCAGAGACATGCATAGTCATGCACAGAAATTCAGTTATACACAGCCATTCACAGTTGATCACAGTCATACAAAGAAACTCGGAAGCGTGCACAGCTTTGTGGAACCAAAATTTAAGCCTCAATATAGTATAGGATATTAGTCAACTTCAGCTTGGCTAATATTCTTTAAAAAAAAATGTTTACGCCGGCTGTTGTGTCACTGTGTACTCACATGTCAGTAGTGCCGGGGTTGCAGCGGCACTCGTTGTCGCAGCGCTTGCCCCACAGCCCGTCGGGGCAGGCGCGCTGCTCGCACCACGTGCCGCGCCAGCCCGGCTTGCACGCGCACTCGCCCGTCTGCGCCGAGCACTCGCCGCCGTGCTGGCACGAGCACTTGCCGAAACAGCCCATGCCGTACGTGCCCAGCGGACACGGGTCTAGGCACTGCGGAAGATAACATTTTTAGTACACTGAGAAACGCATTGCAGATCACTCTAAAAAGCAAGTACCTATTATGACGTAAGACATTAAAAATTCAACTCCTAAAGGGATAAAATAGAGGTTTGAAAAATCGAACTAAACGTGAGCGAAGCCGCGGACAAAAGCTAGTCTAATTATAAAAAAAAAAGTTAAAACGATGATAATACGAAGAAGCAGCCTTCTTCGTGAAGGATCTCTTTCACGAAGAAGGCTGCTTCTGAAGTGCTCTAGTGAGTTCCTTCAAGGCTGCTTCTGAAGTGCCAGTATGCTCGGTAGGAAAAATCTATGTATTTTAGAGTGCGAGCTTTGACGGGCCATTGAGGGCTGATCAGACACATTTTCAACCTTAGGCTCCAGGGCTCAGATATATGCAGGCTTTGCCTGAGAAACACAGTTGCATATTATGTTACTGCATAAACGAAGCATCTTTCGACGTGCTACAGGGACTTGAGACCTGCATAGCCGCAAAACTAGAAAGAACCATTGCTGCTGCTTGTTGAATTACTAAACATGAGTTTGTAGTCTTTGATTCGTTTGTAGTCTTTGTCATCTATGGTTAACTCTGCTCTGTACCCTACCTATTATACGGTCGTGTTTTATTGTTTTAAAATGAATTCATTCCATGGTATCTGAAATAAACGGTAATCCAAGTATAGTATAGCCTCAATAGCCCAACGGTTAAAGGTTCGGACTGAAAACTGAAAGGTCGCAGGTTCGAATCCCACCCGTTTCACTATTGTCGTACCCACTCCTAGCACAAGCTTTCCACTTATTTGGAGGGGAGAGGAGAATATTAGGCAACTTGAGCTTGGCTAATATTCTTTTCAAAAAAAAAGACGTGTGGCACTCGGGGACTGCCGCGGTAAAGCTATTGCATAGCATTTTTTATCAACTTATGCAATTATAATTATTTATTTTATTTAAGTAATTTTAGTAATTTAAGTTTTTTTTTGTCGTTCTTTTATCACACATATTTTACAACGCCATCTAGCGGTGAGAGGAGTCCGTGTTCCCGTCGAGCCTGTCGCGACACCCAAGTCAAAGTATCACGCTGTGCCGGTCGGAGTGGGGAGTGTTAGGTTATTTTCGTTACGGAATTTCTGGATTCGGTCTCCACGCTCAAGGCCCGCGATAGAAGCTATGCAATAGCTTAAAAAAAACCAGAATCCAGCACAATCCGACACTGGTGACTGTACAGACCTTGTCCCCGGTGAAGCCCGCCTCGCACTGGCACTGGCCCGTGACGTGGTGGCAGCCGGCGTTGTTGGCGCACTCGCACGCGCGCGCGCACGCGTCGCCCCAGCGGCCGGCCGGGCACTTGTTGGCGCACACCGCGCCCGTCCAGCCCGCCGCGCACTCGCACTGCCCGGTCACCGGGTTGCATTTCCCGTTGTTCTGGCACTTGCAAACTACCGGGCACGGTTCGTTGCGCGGACACTCTTTCTCGCACCTGTAAAATGTACACAGAGAACACTGTAAACATTTTCTTACATTACTATAGCTACTCGTGCTGATTCACTGACTGACTCATTCAAATTCAAAATTTATTTATTTCATGCAGGCTACCTTGTAGCACTTATGACACGTCATAAATCTACCACCGGTTCGGAATGCAGATTCTGCTGAGAAGAACCGGCAAGAAACTCAGCAGTTGCTCTTTTCAAAAAATAAAATAATTTTACAATAAGTAACCAAACTAAGCTATGTATAAGTAGTTGGGTATTCGCCGGTTCTCCCCCAGTGCCCACCCCCTCAGTCCTTGGGGGGGCTGGTCCCGTGGATCTCCAAGGGTGCAAGGGTAAAAAAAAAAAAAAGAATCGATTGCGCTGACTCCCGTCTTCGTATCTTTAACGGTTACAAAGTTAGCTTTTCGTAAAAACGGTCCCTAGATCGTTATCTAATTGCTAATCACTTGCTAATCACCTAATCACCTCGCTCATTATTTGCTTGCTCATTGCTTTATGGTATGTGTATGTGGGTTCAAATAAAACTTCTTATCTATCATTACTACAATTTATACTCTTTTAAATGTTGACTTAAATAACCTATACAACAGCATATCATTCTCTAGTGTATTACTGTTAAATAAATCTAAAAATTCGCAACTTGTGTAACCTCGAAACATGTAATACAAATACATTATACAATATTCTCCACAAACTGAGGTGTAATCATTTTGGATCCTTCTTGTATTGAAATACCACATTCTTGTATTTCTTTCCAGAAACTGCTTATGATATTTACTTGGTTGTCGTCCATATGAATCAAAATATTGTCCAACACCATTTATATCTATATACAAGCCTACCCAATGCGACCCGGGCTTATAGTCTGGATCTAGATTGCTTATTAAATAGGCTGGAGTTTCAACATATATTGGTAATCGGTTTGCAGCATACACATTGTGTTGGAGACTTGGGTGGATTTTTCTTAAATATGCCTTTATCTCTACTGTATTCATATTACTTCAGTACTACTGATCTTATCACTACAGTGGATCACAGATGAATGGGAAGTAAGATCATGTCGTTTCAGATATATTATGTACGATGATGGATAACTAAAATAAAAAATAAACAAATATTTCTTTTATCAATGTTTTATTTCAAACCTTAATAATAATGTAGGTACAAGTTATAACTTAATCCATTTACAAAATAAAGTTTCTTAACTACTATAGTCCACACTCACATTACGATTTTTATCAATTTCAATAACATTGTCAAACTCTGCATACACGATACAGTTGATCGTTTCAGGGATAGCTGTATCAAAACGAACTTCTAGCCTAACACTACCGTGCTTTATAAGATTCCAATGACTAGAGTGAGCTGATAAATCAGGAGTTAAATCAAATGCCAAAAGACAATAGCCTTTTGCATAGTGTTCCCTAGAAATTCCGTTTCCTTCATTTAAAAAATGGATTCCCGTCCCCGAGAATAATGTATGATAGGCTGAAGTGAAAGTATTCTCGAACGACGGTTGTAAAGCTTTTGAAGGTATTTGTTGCCCATCAATATATAAACTAAATGTATTCATTTGATAATTTTCAAAGTTGAATGGGTTTTTTGTAAGAGTTCCATTAAATGCTGCATTATTGACAAATCCAACAATACATCTTTTAGGAACTTGGCCAAGAAAAATGTTATCGAGTGTTTTACCCTGAACCCCTGAAGGTATTGTTAAAACTTTAACTTCAGCTCGAGTTATGGGATATTTTGCAGTAGTAGATGCTAAAACTTTTTGATGTGCAAGTAATACAGTCGGATTGATCCGCGCGCGTCGAACTATAAGAGTCGCATCTGTGATACATACTTTAAATTTTAAGTCAGTTGAAGAAGCCATAAGACTGAAATTTTCTCTTGAGCGAATTAATTTAACACACATTTCAACGCCATTAATCAAAAATTTTTCCTGATTAAATATATCACCATGTAGATGACCAATCATTTCTATTTCTTTGCTTTCAGCTGCCAGACTCTGCCTTTTACTAAAACCTATATTTTTTTCATCTACCGAATTCATATTTCCCGCAGTATCTTCATACCAAAGACCGCAAGTCAGATGTGATTCTTTTGCTGCTGGCGCATAGTTTAATAATGTCTCAATATAAGCACGGTATGCATATGTATTGTTTGGCGGTGAAATGAGTTTTTGATTCAAATATACATCCAGTTGACTGAAGACTGAATGTAGCCAATTATTAATCGGAGCTACAACTGTAGACGAACTAAGTTTTGATAAGTCTTGATTCAATATCTTAGCTTTTAAATGGATCAACGTATGGGACAAATCTATGTAGTCATCACTTGTTCCGGGTATTTGAAATTCTATAGGTCCATCATCAGCAAGAGAAGAAATAGGTTTGTAATGAATCCATAGTCCATTTTCTATACTTGTTTGTGTTGATGGTAGGGCAAACAAATCTAACTCTGATTTAATGCACTCACAGGAATGATTATGTAGAAAAGACATTTTTATTTAGAAAATATATCGTTTGTTTTATTTTGACTGAGCCTTGATTTTTTAACAGCTTTCACTTTAGCTGCTAGCGGCTGAATGAATGAAGATTGGCGTTTCCTTTTGGTTATATATCCTGAGCCAGACATATTAATTCTGTCAATCTTGTCATGGGCTTTTCTTTTTAAGTTAGAACTAGCTTCCTTAAGACGAGTTTTAATAGAATCTTCCATAGGTCGTGCACTAACCATATCTGATAGTAGACCAACACCTGCATTTAATGCTTCTTTTCCTATAGCTCTAGCACCACTAGAGAGAAGGGGTAAGATAGACCTAAACAATCCTCCAAGAAAACTACCAATACCATGACCACGCTGATATGGTACCCCTTTATAAATTACTCCGATACCTGATCCAGCCTGATGTGAATAATATTGCTCGTAAGGGCATGTTATGTGGCTGAGATAAGGATCCATTATAATTTTCTAAAATGAAGTTTAATACACACTGTTCCAAACTGGAATGGGATATTTTTACCTGTGCTTGACCTTATATCTATTTCTATAGTATCAAACTCCCGTCGCATAACAGGTAAATAGTGTGGTGGAGAAAAAATATGCATTTTATTTGCACCATACACATATGCTGATACATCTAATGGTACAATTCTAAGAAGAGGGGCCATAACATCTCCAACAATCTGTGGTTCTATTATATCACAATAAACAAATAGTTGAGATGGCAACCCTAATTTTAAATAAGAAGGATATGTCCCAATTTTATTTAGAACAAGATTTTTGTTTGGTTCAAATCCGAGTTGTAAACATAGCTTGGTTGACAACTTAAGTGAGTCAATTGCGTTATCCAAAATTGATACTGATACTTGTTTGGTTATTTCATCATAATAAAATATTATTTTCTCGTCAGTATTACTATTTAATGTTGCTATAATATGTTGAATGCTGTCGTAGTTCATGGCGGGAATACGTGTTCTAAAGTGCACTAATGAATGTCTATCTTCATTGGGCATCATAATCCACTTTGATGTGTAAATAATATTTTCATGTTCTCGAACAGTAAATATGGTGCAAGGATATTGAACTTCTACAACTCCAACAAACCATTCACCTTCTAATACAAGTGATTTCGGTAACTTCGTTGAAAACATAGTTGTTTTGTTTTCCGGAAAGTATTCCATTGAGCTATTACTAAGTAAAGTTAAATAAAAATTTTCCTTAATCATATTTGATTTAAACTAGACTCTAAAATCCAACTGTTAAATTTATCAGGATAACCTTTCCACTTCACTAACACTTCTTTTCTGTTGCCAGAGTATCGAGAACTTATGATTTTATCTATTTTATAATTTTGGGAGGGGTTATAAAATACTTTTTGTAATTCTTTTTCATAAAATGTTCCAACTATAGGTTCGTTTTGTAAATCTTTTAAAGTATAAACAACATTTGGAGATCTATCTATTATTGAAGTTATAACAAATATTTCATCACTCCAGTTAGATTCATAGCCTTTTTGAAAAATGTGTTTATATTTTGAAATTCTAACATTATCACCAACATGAAATTTAGGTAGTGAATTTTGCGATGATGGTTTAATATTTGTATTCCTATCATATAAATTTCTCCAAACTGTCATTATATTGTTAGAACTAACATCACAAGGACACATTTTAATACTAGAATGAAAACTATGGTTATATGAATATATCAAGTCTTGTAGAATATCTATGTATTTATATGTATTTTTATATGTAAAATAACGCCACATTTTAGATTTCAGAGTTCTTTGAAATCTTTCTACTATACTGGCTTTTATATCAGGATTGTTTGTCGTGTAATAATTTATATTTTTACTTTTAAAATATTTTCTAACATCTTTAGAAACAAACTCAGTACCTTTATCAGACTGTATGTGTGTGGGAGTTGCATTAGATTCATTAAATATACTTTCAAAACATTCAATAATTGTTTCAGAATTTTTCTTTTTCATTGATCTAGCATAAGCGTATTTACTAAACACATCAATAACACACAATATGTAGTTAAAGCCATCATTATATTTCGAATAAGTTCTCATATCACTTAGATCTACTTGCCATAATTCATTTAGATTTGATAATATGTATTTGTTTCGCGAAAACTTTCGGTGAACAGGTTTATGAAGTGTGTAAGTTTCTTGTGATTGCAGCCATTTCCTTACATCCATTTTAGTCATTTTACCTTTCATGGTCTTTGACAATTTATCGATACTACTAAATCCAGCAGGATGCTTGGGATCATAATATATGTTATTTATTTCTAATAAGGGGTCCATTTTTCCCAATCAATTTTCTTCTTGATTTTTTTTATATATTTATCACCACTACCTTTTGGAGTATTTAAAGTTCCTTCATTAGATGTATATTTCCCTTCTAGCGATTTCATCTGAAGTTGGTGAATAAAATCAGACCTCTTAGAATTTCCAATGTAAGTTAATGGTATTTTAATTGCATGTAGTGCCTCAGCAAATTTTTTCCACCCTATAGGATCACTTTTTTTTAGTGATCTCAATGAATCATTAATTAGATCAACAATGTTACTTCCGGGAATTTTTTCATTATTTATTATCACTGTTCCATCGTCATCCCAATAAATTGTGTTTTTACTCAAAGAAATCAAGTTTAATAACAACTCACCCTTTTTCAAATATGATTTTGGTATGAGACTTAGTATTTGAGCTGTTGTGTAACGTGGTGGATGATTCAAATTAGTATTTTCATTCTCTTTTACTTCATCTGTTGATGTCTCAAATAACACTGAGTTTTTATTTTCTATATTGTTATTTTTATAACTTTCACTTTCGTTAATATTGTTCGTAATAATTGGTAATTCAATAGGTTGACGTTCTCCCTCAGTAAAATGGAGGTATCTTTGTAGAATTTGTAAATATAAAATACATTTTTTACGATCTTCAATATTACTATTTAAAATCTTTTGCATTTCTGCATCTAAGCGAGACATAGGATTATCAACATCGGAACGTTGTTTTAGTTTTTCTATGAAATTTGGCTCAACAAGTAACATTTTTTTAGCATTTTCCATTTTATATATATATATTTTTTTTTTAAACTAATCCTGATACTAATCCACTCAAAATAGAACTCAAAATCAAAGGTAAAAATGCTCCTCCCTTTTGTATCAATATATTTTTTCTGAGTTTATTTTTTCCTTTGCTTACCAAAGTACGAAGTGTACTTTTAAATTTTTTTAATTTTTTCTTCTGTCTATCTTCTAGTGGAACTTTACCTTGTAATACGTTGTGAATGCATTCACAAATGCAATTTATCTCTTCTTCATCACACGATTTTAATAATGCTTTTTGATATTTAGGTTTAAGTGTATGCAGTGCATGTAGCAACTCTTTATGCGTCTTTAAGCTTCGGTACATTATTTGTAAATGATAGGAATTTGATGATTCTTTAAATATTTATAATCTTTTGTTGGAATATATACTATGCAATATTCATCAAAGGGAAATATTTTTGATTTAATGCGACACATATCGTTAGTATCTTGTTTAAGATCAATCATTAAATATCCATGTGCTTCTTTTGTTGCATCATTGTAAGCATCGTTAATAAATTTTGAATTATCTGGTGACACTTGTCTTGATAAGTATCGTATTTGTGTTTTGTCACGAGGGTTTTTAAAATAAATAATATAACTTGAATTCAAAGATATATCTCTTTGACCTTTTCCCTGATGAAATAAATTTTGAGTGATATAAAAAACACTTAAATTTCTGTGATGACTACCTTTAGTGAAAATATCAACAATACGACCATCAGATTCCCTCATGAGGTCATCAATTATAACAAGATGAGCATCTTTCCCATCGAACATTGTAAGATCAGGAATACCGTGATGATAGTTAACATTTGGTAAATTGTAGAGTGGCTGCATTTCATGATAACACCAAGTAATTAGAGCAAAGTCTCTATTACAAATTTCTTTTGAATATTTTATGAAATTTGTTACAAAATTTGATTTTCCACAACCACTCGGTCCAGCTACGATTGCAGTAAATGGGTGAATAAAACAATACATTTTAACGTGTGTTTCTTAAAAGGTTTTAAAAAAGAATGAGACATTTTAGTTAATTTATAGGATTTTATTTTAATTTTTATAAAATACAGAGAAATAAAGTTTTGTTAAAAATAATTAAAAACAGTTTCTAAATATAAGTAAGAAATATAAAAAAATATCATCACAAAAATAATAAGAATTCTGAAAAAACACACAAAGTATAGTAAAGTATAAAATATAAGTATAGTACAATCGTTTTCTTAAAACTATATAATTATTATTTACAATATTTACAATTACAAAAATACAGCTTTCAATAATTTCTTAAAACTAGTTATCCTCATTATTTACAATTTTATAATGACCCCAAGCTAATGTGTCAACATTATTTTGTAAAATATGACGTTTTGTGTCATTATAAGATAAACAAGTTTTGTTAATGTTTTGTGTGAAAATCGCATGTTTAATTGATCGAAATCTAAGCATATTACAATATAGAATTTTTTTTTCAAGTAGACACGATCTGTAATTTTCCATTGTCATATTTTTTGTGATACTTTTATTTACCCCTTTTGCTTTTGCGAAAGTTTGATGGTCCACATCCAATGCATACATTTTTGATCTTAATCCTACGAACTCTCGTAGGATCTTTCCATTATTTTCATCTTTGAAAAATCCTAACTTTTTTTTATTGATTTTTGGATAACCATAAATATTATCCTGTGGATAATCAGATGTATCAAAATAATTAATTAGATCACATTTGATATCTTCATAAAAATTGTCAGTAAAAATTTGGTAAATTAAACTATCTGTATCTGTATATAATAACTTAATATTATTGTAGTAATTTACATAAAAATAATCATTTAAAATCTCATCCATCGTTGTCAAATGTTTCAGTATCTGATTCGGCTTTTGGACAAAGAATAATAACCTACATAATAAATAATAAAAATGATGATTTACTGGGATTTAAGACACCTGAATCATTCTTGAATTCAATAAAAAATGATATATTATTCCTTATCCAAGAGTCGATTAAAGAACATACTGTTTTCAAAGTAAACTTCGTTTTACACGCAGATTTTATTCAACAAAGTAAAGAAATAACAAACTCGTTTGACTTTCAAACATCAAATTATATAGTTTTCCGTGGAGACGATCTAAACATTTTCCTGACTTCATTATGTGATACTTTTACAAATAAAATTAGTTCCTTTGAGAGAAAAGATAGCGGTTGGAGCTTAACAAACATAAAATGCTTACATATGAATGTAAATAAATTTAATCCACTTCGTGGTACATCATATATTGACTTACCTCAAGATATTAGAGCGAAAAAAGCAGTGATTAACGTTAAAAATGCTGATCATATGTGTTTTAAATGGGCATTACTTTCTGCTTTGTATCCTCCTGCTAATAATAAAACAGATAGAGTTTCATCATATTCCATGCATTCTGATAAACTTAAGTTTGATGGTGTGTCTTTTCCGGTTAAACTAACAGATATACCTAAAGTGGAAAAGCAAAACAATTTAAGTATTAATGTCTTTGGCTTAGAATATAACAAAGAAAAGAAAACTCACTGTGTTATAGGCCCCCTTTACTTTACAAAATCTCGTCATAGTACTCATATTAATCTATTATTAATCTCAAATAAAACAAATTCACACTATTGCTATATAAAAAATATGTCACGCTTAGTAAGCAAGCAAATTTCAAATCAAGAACACGCCGTTTACTTATGTGATGGTTGTCTACTACATTTCCCCAAACTCGAGAGATTAGAAAACCACCAACAAAATGATTGCATTCATATCATTACAGAATTACCAAACAATGAACTAACTAAAAAAAATTGGTTTGGTCAACCATCATCAAACGATAAAATTAAATTTGATAAATTTAATAAAAAGTTGAGAATACCATTTGTAATATATGCTGATTTTGAAGCCTTTTTGAAACCAATAAATTCATGTTCAAATGATCCCTCTAAACCTTTTACTGAGAATATTCAGAAACACGAAGTATACAGTTTTGGATATTATGTTAAATGTTCATATGATGATAGCCTTTCAAAATATGAAACATACACCGGTCCAGATTGTACTAAAGTATTCATGGAGCGACTCCATAAGGACATGAAACAAATATGTAGAAAAAATAGTTTTCAAAAATGCCCAAACCCACTAACAAAACGTGATGAAATTAATATTGCGAATTCGAATAATTGTCATATATGTGAATCAAGTTTGAATGGTGAATCTATTCTAGATTTTGACTGGCATACAGGAAATTTAAGAGGTGTGGCACATGAATCATGTGCAGAAAAATATCGAGCCCCTCGTCATATTCCTGTATTTTTACATAATCTCAGTAATTATGATGCACATTTCATTGTTCATTCATTGAATGTTATGGAAGGTGAAATCGAAGTATTACCTCAAAATAAGGAAAGATATATTTCGTTTTCAAAAAAACTATTTGTTAATAACCAAAAAATAAGTTTGAGATTTATAGATTCTTTCAAATTTTTGCCTTGCAGTCTTGATCAATTAGCAAAAAACCTCAACGATAATCAATTTAAATCTTTAAAAAAAACCTTTCCTCATAATGATGACTTTAGACGTTTAAGAAGAAAAGGTATTTATCCATATGAATACATGACTTCTTATGATTGTTTAAAATCTTCATCACTTCCATCTCAACCTCAATTTTACAGTTCTCTAACTAATTCAAATGTTTCCGATGCTGACTATAATCATGCAAAAGATGTTTGGGCTCATTTTTCTTGTCGAAACATGTTGGATTATTCCAATCTGTATTTGAAAACAGATGTATTGTTATTAACGGATGTATTTGAAAATTTTCGTGATCTTTGTATCAAAACATATAGTTTAGATCCAGCTCATTATTACACAGCTCCTGGTTTAAGTTGGGATGCAATGCTTAAATATACACAAATTGAGTTAGAATTATTAACAGACTATGATAAATTAGCATTTATTAAGGCTGGAATTAGAGGTGGCATATCTCAATGTAGCAATCGTCATGCAAAGGCCAATAATCAGTTTATGGAAGATTATGATAAGGATAAACCTAATTCATATCTAACATATTTAGACGCTAATAACCTTTATGGTTGGGCCATGTCCCAGTATCTTCCAACAGGAGGATTTGAATGGGTTAACACGGAAACAAACTTTAAAGTACCTGACACATCTGAGTTAGGCTTTATTCTCGAAGTTGATTTGGAATATCCTAATGAACTTCATGATTTGCATTCCGATTTACCTTTATGCCCTGAAAATGTTATAATTGGTAATTCTAAAGATATCAAGTTAGTACCCAATCTTAATAATAAAACGAAATATAAAATTCATTATAGAAATCTGAAACAATGTCTTAGTATGGGTATAAAGTTAACAAAAATCCATCGAATATTAAAATTTGAACAAAGTCCTTGGTTGAAAAGATATATAGACCTAAATACCAATATGCGAACTTTAGCTACATCAGACTTTGAAAAAGATTTTTACAAACTAATGAACAACTCTGTTTTCGGTAAGACTATGGAAAATATTGAAAAGAGGGTCAATGTTAAACTATTAACACATTGGGAAAATCGCGGTAAATCCTTAGGAGCACAAGACTTGATTGCTAAACCTGAGTTCCATAGTTTATCAGTTTTTAACGATGAATTGGTTGCAATACAGTTGCGGAGAACTAAATTAACTTATAACAAACCGATATACTTAGGCTTTTGCATTTTAGATATATCTAAAACTTTAATGTATGAGTTTCATTATAATTATATGCTGAAAAAATTTAACAATAATATTAAGTTATTATATACAGATACAGATAGTTTAATTTACCAAATTTTTACTGACAATTTTTATGAAGATATCAAATGTGATCTAATTAATTATTTTGATACATCTGATTATCCACAGGATAATATTTATGGTTATCCAAAAATCAATAAAAAAAAGTTAGGATTTTTCAAAGATGAAAATAATGGAAAGATCCTACGAGAGTTCGTAGGATTAAGATCAAAAATGTATGCATTGGATGTGGACCATCAAACTTTCGCAAAAGCAAAAGGGGTAAATAAAAGTATCACAAAAAATATGACAATGGAAAATTACAGATCGTGTCTACTTGAAAAAAAAATTCTATATTGTAATATGCTTAGATTTCGATCAATTAAACATGCGATTTTCACACAAAACATTAACAAAACTTGTTTATCTTATAATGACACAAAACGTCATATTTTACAAAATAATGTTGACACATTAGCTTGGGGTCATTATAAAATTGTAAATAATGAGGATAACTAGTTTTAAGAAATTATTGAAAGCTGTATTTTTGTAATTGTAAATATTGTAAATAATAATTATATAGTTTTAAGAAAACGATTGTACTATACTTATATTTTATACTTTACTATACTTTGTGTGTTTTTTCAGAATTCTTATTATTTTTGTGATGATATTTTTTTATATTTCTTACTTATATTTAGAAACTGTTTTTAATTATTTTTAACAAAACTTTATTTCTCTGTATTTTATAAAAATTAAAATAAAATCCTATAAATTAACTAAAATGTCTCATTCTTTTTTAAAACCTTTTAAGAAACACACGTTAAAATGTATTGTTTTATTCACCCATTTACTGCAATCGTAGCTGGACCGAGTGGTTGTGGAAAATCAAATTTTGTAACAAATTTCATAAAATATTCAAAAGAAATTTGTAATAGAGACTTTGCTCTAATTACTTGGTGTTATCATGAAATGCAGCCACTCTACAATTTACCAAATGTTAACTATCATCACGGTATTCCTGATCTTACAATGTTCGATGGGAAAGATGCTCATCTTGTTATAATTGATGACCTCATGAGGGAATCTGATGGTCGTATTGTTGATATTTTCACTAAAGGTAGTCATCACAGAAATTTAAGTGTTTTTTATATCACTCAAAATTTATTTCATCAGGGAAAAGGTCAAAGAGATATATCTTTGAATTCAAGTTATATTATTTATTTTAAAAACCCTCGTGACAAAACACAAATACGATACTTATCAAGACAAGTGTCACCAGATAATTCAAAATTTATTAACGATGCTTACAATGATGCAACAAAAGAAGCACATGGATATTTAATGATTGATCTTAAACAAGATACTAACGATATGTGTCGCATTAAATCAAAAATATTTCCCTTTGATGAATATTGCATAGTATATATTCCAACAAAAGATTATAAATATTTAAAGAATCATCAAATTCCTATCATTTACAAATAATGTACCGAAGCTTAAAGACGCATAAAGAGTTGCTACATGCACTGCATACACTTAAACCTAAATATCAAAAAGCATTATTAAAATCGTGTGATGAAGAAGAGATAAATTGCATTTGTGAATGCATTCACAACGTATTACAAGGTAAAGTTCCACTAGAAGATAGACAGAAGAAAAAATTAAAAAAATTTAAAAGTACACTTCGTACTTTGGTAAGCAAAGGAAAAAATAAACTCAGAAAAAATATATTGATACAAAAGGGAGGAGCATTTTTACCTTTGATTTTGAGTTCTATTTTGAGTGGATTAGTATCAGGATTAGTTTAAAAAAAAAATATATATATATAAAATGGAAAATGCTAAAAAAATGTTACTTGTTGAGCCAAATTTCATAGAAAAACTAAAACAACGTTCCGATGTTGATAATCCTATGTCTCGCTTAGATGCAGAAATGCAAAAGATTTTAAATAGTAATATTGAAGATCGTAAAAAATGTATTTTATATTTACAAATTCTACAAAGATACCTCCATTTTACTGAGGGAGAACGTCAACCTATTGAATTACCAATTATTACGAACAATATTAACGAAAGTGAAAGTTATAAAAATAACAATATAGAAAATAAAAACTCAGTGTTATTTGAGACATCAACAGATGAAGTAAAAGAGAATGAAAATACTAATTTGAATCATCCACCACGTTACACAACAGCTCAAATACTAAGTCTCATACCAAAATCATATTTGAAAAAGGGTGAGTTGTTATTAAACTTGATTTCTTTGAGTAAAAACACAATTTATTGGGATGACGATGGAACAGTGATAATAAATAATGAAAAAATTCCCGGAAGTAACATTGTTGATCTAATTAATGATTCATTGAGATCACTAAAAAAAAGTGATCCTATAGGGTGGAAAAAATTTGCTGAGGCACTACATGCAATTAAAATACCATTAACTTACATTGGAAATTCTAAGAGGTCTGATTTTATTCACCAACTTCAGATGAAATCGCTAGAAGGGAAATATACATCTAATGAAGGAACTTTAAATACTCCAAAAGGTAGTGGTGATAAATATATAAAAAAAATCAAGAAGAAAATTGATTGGGAAAAATGGACCCCTTATTAGAAATAAATAACATATATTATGATCCCAAGCATCCTGCTGGATTTAGTAGTATCGATAAATTGTCAAAGACCATGAAAGGTAAAATGACTAAAATGGATGTAAGGAAATGGCTGCAATCACAAGAAACTTACACACTTCATAAACCTGTTCACCGAAAGTTTTCGCGAAACAAATACATATTATCAAATCTAAATGAATTATGGCAAGTAGATCTAAGTGATATGAGAACTTATTCGAAATATAATGATGGCTTTAACTACATATTGTGTGTTATTGATGTGTTTAGTAAATACGCTTATGCTAGATCAATGAAAAAGAAAAATTCTGAAACAATTATTGAATGTTTTGAAAGTATATTTAATGAATCTAATGCAACTCCCACACACATACAGCAAGTGATTAGCAATTAGATAACGATCTAGGGACCGTTTTTACGAAAAGCTAACTTTGTAACCGTTAAAGATACGAAGACGGGAGTCAGCGCAATCGATTCTTTTTTTTTTTTTTACCCTTGCACCCTTGGAGATCCACGGGACCAGCCCCCCCAAGGACTGAGGGGGTGGGCACTGGGGGAGAACCGGCGAATACCCAACTACTTGTATACAGTGCTTCCACAGTGAAGCTTCAAAAATGCAATACATATAATCCAACACATGTCAACATGGGAAGACAAAGCAGACCCATTCACGTTGGTGGCATTGATAACATCTGCAAAATTTTGTATGAAAAAAGGTCCGTTGAACAAAGGTCTCTTGCAGGGACTTCCAAACGCCTCGGTCTTGCGCTGCCTACATCCAACGGCTGTCTGCGACTCGTTAATCTTTCTGCGACTCAGAATAAATTAAGCCAATCAAAGGTGATTGCGATCGTCACGCTAATGAAATAATTTTTAGATAATCCCACAGCAGGAAGGCAACTACCCTATTGAATCGTAACACGCAATGGAGTAAGTTTTTTTTTTATTGTGAGATAGGCTTGCGCTTGACGACAATCAATGATGGAAAGCAATGAGGTTTTGCCCAGAAAGTGCCTATTCACTCTTATCTTGAAGGTGCTCAGATTATACGTGGCCGGAAACACAGAAGCTGGAAGTGCGTTCCATACCTTAGCCGTTAGTTTCAGAAACGTTGAACTGAAGCGTTTCGTACGAGTAGGTTAGTAAGTATATATGGTTAAGGATAAGGAACTTACAAGGGTCCCGTGAATCCAGGCGGACAGCTGCAAGCCCCGCTGGCCGGGTCGCAGGTCGCGTTGTTCTTGCACTGGCAGATCTGGTCGCAGTTGTCGCCGAAGGTGGGCGGCGCGCACGCCTTCTCGCACGCGTCGCCGCGCCAGCCCGCCGCGCACGCGCACTCGCCCGACAGCGGCTCGCACGTGCCGCCGTTCATGCAGCGACAGTCGTTCTGGCAGTTGCGGCCCCATTTACCGTCAGCGCAAGCTGAAAGTAACACAAACTAGTCATTTAAAGCCGAATTTATTTTATTTTATTCGATGACAAAATAGTCCTTGATTGCGATCTCGCCTGATGGTAAGTGACGATGCAGTCTAAGATGGTAGCGGGCTAGCTGGGAAGAGGTATAGCAGTGTACATTCAACCCATACCCCTAACCGGTTTCTACTCGCCATCGTGCCGGAACGCTAAATCACTTGGCGACACGTCTTTGACGGTAGGGTGGTAACAAGCCAGGGCCAAAGCCTCCCACCAGACAGCCTTATTGGTAAATATGATGGTTTAGGATTCATTCTAATTAGTATAATTACTTTTGAATAGAATAAAACAGAACAGAAGCCTCAATAGCCCAACCGTTAAAGGTGCAGGCTGAAAACTAAAAGGTCAAAAGTTCGATCCCCACCCGTTGCACTTGTACCCACTCCTAACACAAGCTTTCTGCTTATTTGGAGGGGAGAGGAGAATACTAGGCAAGTTCATCTTGGCTAATATTCTTTAAAATAAAGGCAAAAAAATAGAATTTGTGGTTAATTATGTTGTAGGCACATTACAATAAATGACGAGAATAATATGTTCAATATTCCATTCCCAGGAAGTTTTAACAAGCATGCCTGCTATAAAATTCAATTGTAGTATTAACTTTTATTCAGAACGAACACGGACAGTGTAACTATACTAAATTTATTATGATAACCGATTAGTGTCGAGACTGACTTCGTTCGACTCAGACAAGAACATTTTGCCAGTCTCGTCTTTGGATAAAGCAAATAAACCAATTGCACATAATATGGGCTACCAATTGGAGTAGGACGTGTGAATTGAGGGGAAATACACTCACTCAATTTTCTACCGATCGAATTTCGGCCACGGCCAATCTCAACGTAGGCGACCATCACAGGAGAATTAATAGTGCATACATGCGTGCGCAAACGCACTATCTATTCCGTCACTCTATAGTGCTCGGCCATGCAAAAAATCACGTCGACCCTTACTAGAGAGATATTATAGTTAAGGATCTAAAGAGTGACATACTAAGCAAATTTTTAATCCGCAAAATCAGTTTCCACGAAATTTTTAAAAATAAATCCACGCAGACGGAGTCGCGGTTATCAGCTAGTAAATAATAATTTTTTTTGGCCCGCTAGCTACTACACCATCACTCATTTCAACTTACAGGTAACGGAAACGAGGTCTCAACTCTCAACCCATAGCCTTCCTATAACTGAGACCAACTCTATCGCTGCTCCTACTACCATTACAGACAGTTAAAATTCACTCACATATATCGCAAGCGGGCCCCCCGTATCCGTGCGCACACGCACACGTGTTCGGCGCCACGCACTTCCCGTTCACACACGGCTCCACGCATACAGGCAGACACTGCCTCCTCTCGGAGTCGGGTGCGTAGCCCTCGCAACACTCTTCGACCGGCCTCTGCTTCACAAGGGTCTGAGTCTTCAGAACCTGCTTGAACTTGATCCTGTATCTCGAACATTTGGGCGGTACGTTGAAACACCACGCGTACTCTTTCACTTGGTACGGTTGTTGTTCGGATATCTTTATTGTTGTCGTGTACCTGAAACAAGTAGGCACATGCATTACTGAAGAGTACGGTTACCCGTATCATGTACCATGTTACCCGTATCATGTTAGTCTCAATATGTAAAAAGAAAAGGTAACTGACTGACTGACTACAGGCATCTGCTAAGAAACCATTTTTTGAAAATTGAATCCCTAAGGGGATAAAAATAGGGGTTCGAAAAATCGAACTTAACGTAAGTCGCGGGCAAAAGCTAGTTGCCTATAAAATCCAAACTTAATATTATAACTGCGAAAATATTTTTATTTGTCCTTCGATCACGAACATCGATATATCACGAAGCATTTTGGTATGGATATAGTTGAGGACTTGGAATCGGAAAAAGAAAGGATTCCCGCGGGATTTTAAAACCCTAACTCGATTCGAACGAAGTCGCGCCCAAAAGCTAGTAATACTAGCTACAAGAAACGGTCCTTCGGTCCGACCAAGTTTCAAGAATCATTTTATGATGCTGGCACATTAAGATCTAGCCGTTTTTCAGAATCAACTTCACAAGCAGTGATAGATTACTACTTTTACTACTTAATATCACTAGGTCGCACCGCACCGCAACGCAGTGAACTCTTCAGTAGATAAGTATGTACTAATTCGTAATTCACTAAATGACGTCATCAGAATGTTATGCCCAGTTGACATAATATGCGTCATTTTCGGCATATGCGATGCGCTTAGATTAAGACAATAGAGCGTATTTGAATATACTAATTAAATATCCACTGTTATGACTATATAACTGGAACTGTTGACAATATGCAGCATATGCAAATAATAATATAACAGACCGACACGTCCTGATTATCGCGATTAAAATATGATACACCGCTATCTCACGCGGGTATACGATTTCCAGTAGCCTAAATATTATCAACATGACATACGATGATATTAATATAAAGGGGAAAGTTTGTATGAGTGTGTGTGTGTGTTTGTGTACTTGTATGTGTTCGTTACTCCTTTACGTCACAACGAATGAACCGAATTGGCTGAAATTTGGAATGGAGGTAGCTCATATCCAGAATTAACACATAGGCTATATTTTATCCCGGAAAATTAAGTTCCAGGAATTTAAAAAACCCAATCCACGCGGACGAAGTCGCGGGCATCGTCTAGTAAGTAATATTAAAAAGCGAAAGTCTATTTTTTGGATGGTTGGTTTGGATTATCTTTCAATCACGCAGCATCAACAGCAGGACGTGATTTTTTTGCTTGAATATAATTATTCAGTACTTGGAGAGTGATATATACGCTACCTTCTATCCGAGAAAATAGATCGCGGGATTTTTAGAAACCTTAGTTCACGTGGACGAAGCCGCGTGCAAAAGCTAGTTTAGATAATATATGCATCGTAGGTAGGTGATGTTGATGACACACACACTACTGTTTTCTCTTTACGTTGCGTTTTAACCTTGTTTTATCGTTCGTTTCATATTGCATTTAATTATGGTGCTCCAAGTATGAGATGATAAGAGATGCGTTCTGAGAACTTAATCACATTCACACACATTATGTGTAGGTACATATCTTGCTCTCTATACATACACATTACACAAGTGTATGTGTAGAGAGCGAGATGTGAATATCCGCTGCGAAACCGTGGCAGTGAAATGAAAGGTATTTTTTTTATGCCGGAGGAGGAAAAATCCTCATGGATACCATACTGGCATGCCCGACTCCACTGCTGCGGCCTACGGACTAAAAAACCTCCTCCGTACTACGCTCACTACCTCCTGGTACCGCCCTTGGCATTTCATCAGGAGGGCAGCTGTTTTCTCCTCTATATTCCTCCTATTTGCCTGTCCCATTCATCGTCTTCCCTCGTTTTCATAATATGCTTTATCAGCTTTGCGTATTTTTCCCACTCGTCTTCACTCCTTCGCATTCTGTCTATCAGATTTTTTGGACACACTTTATCTTCACTTCCAGCAGCTAAGTCTCTCGCTTCTTGGAAAACACCGCACTCGAAAATCGCATGTTGTGGGGTGTCATCTTCACCACAAATGAAAGGTATAGTGATTAAATATATCGTTTTTCAAACTGGGGCTTGGGGGGTTGGGGGTTTCAAACTTGGGCGCAAATGTTATCGCAACCACACTAATACTATAAAGGCGAAAGTTTGTATGTGTGTGTGTATGTGTTACTCCTTCACGCCACAACGAATGAAAGGCTGTTTGAAATGGAGATAGCTCATATGGAGTTCCCGAGGGAATTAAAAAACCTTAATCCACGCGGACTAAGTCGCGGGCATCGTCTAGTAATTTATATTTGTAATGTGCATTTTGCGATTTATCTCCTGCGATATTGAGATCTGATCTTAGTACATTTTGTTTTAGGACGCATGTGATCTTAGGTCTTACTGCTACAATAAAATCGAGCCTGCTTGCAGGGGAAGTCTTGAAAGTTTAAATGTGTATAAATAAATTATTAATTAAAATATTATCATTATTTTATAGTGAAAGCTTTTTACTTATCTTTTTGGCTTTTTGTACAATAAGTAGCCAAGTCATATTCATAGTATAAGTAAGAAGTTACGTTGTAATTTAATTGCTGTCAAATATCAACATAATTTTAACGCATTGGTATTCCCATTTGAGATATAAATAAAAGTTTAACGACTATAGGTATAATACATAATATATACATTCTTTCCTCTCTGGGTAC
Source organism: Hipparchia sbordonii (assembly GCA_038048805.1). Classification (NCBI taxonomy): domain Eukaryota; kingdom Metazoa; phylum Arthropoda; class Insecta; order Lepidoptera; family Nymphalidae; genus Hipparchia; species Hipparchia sbordonii. Next base: position 10,141,799 of record CM076104.1, on the reverse strand, counting down.
ATTGATGATACATTGTTGGTTAGCCTCATGACTACAAGTCACAATGGGTATGATTAGTGATAAGGATACCTACTACAAATGCGGCTTATTTTCGTAGCTAGAAATAAAGCACGGCTTCTTGTTATTAAGGGCACGATCTTCGGCCGCAGTAGGTATTTTAGAGCCACTTCGTTCCTCGCACGGTGAGGTCTCGCTCGCGCTCATCAAATGAACTCGCTAACCCCGCCGCAGCGCTAATTTTACGTCATAGATTAAATAACCTTATGATACCTAACAGTAGGGCAGTTCTAAGGTTTATGAAATATTTATATTGAAGAAAGAACAAAACATGCAGTTTTAAACTGCTAAAGCTCAAACAAGGTATTAAGTAAGTTCGATTAATATTTTACTTACTACATATTTTGTTCAGTTTTTTTTTTTGTTATTAGACCGATTTCTTTCAAAATCGATATCTGGGGATCCCTGTGCTCATAAAAGAGATAACCACTGCCAAAATTAGAAAAAGTGGCGGCCATTTTCTTTTTTCTCGTTATGGGACCGATTTCTTTCAAAATCGATATCTGGGGATCCCTGTGCTCATAAAAGAGATAACCACTGCCAAAATTAGAAAAAGTGGCGGCCATTTTCTTTTTTTTCGTTATGGGACCGATTTCTTTCAAAATCGATATCTGGGGATCCCTGTGCTCATAAAAGAGATAACCACTGCCAAAATTAGAAAAAGTGGCGGCCATTTTCTTTTTTTTCGTTATGGGACCGATTTCTTTCAAAATCGATATCTGGGGATCCCTGTGCTCATAAAAGAGATAACCACTGCCAAAATTAGAAAAAGTGGCGGCCATTTTCTTTTTTCTCGTTATGGGACCGATTTCTTTCAAAATCGATATCTGGGGATCCCTGTGCTCATAAAAGAGATAACCACTGCCAAAATTAGAAAAAGTGGCGGCCATTTTCTTTTTTTCGTTATGGGACCGATTTCTTTCAAAATCGATATCTGGGGATCCCTGTGCTCATAAAAGAGATAACCACTGCCAAAATTAGAAAAAGTGGCGGCCATTTTCGTTTTTCTCGTTATGGGACCGATTTCTTTCAAAATCGATATCTGGGAATCTCTGTGCTCATAAAAGAGATAAACACTGCCAAAATTAGAAAAAGTGGCGGCCATTTTCTTTTTTTTCGTTATGGGACCGATTTGGTCCGCCACTTTTTCTAATTTTGGCAGTGGTTATCTCTTTTATGAGCACAGGGATCCCCAGATATCGATTTTGAAAGAAATCGGTCCCATAACGAGAAAAACGAAAATGGCCGCCACTTTTTCTAATTTTGGCAGTGGTTATCTCTTTTATGAGCACAGGGATCCCCAGATATCGATTTTGAAAGAAATCGGTCCCATAACGAAAAAAAGAAAATGGCCGCCACTTTTTCTAATTTTGGCAGTGGTTATCTCTTTTATGAGCACAGGGATCCCCAGATATCGATTTTGAAAGAAATCGGTCCCATAACGAGAAAAAAGAAAATGGCCGCCACTTTTTCTAATTTTGGCAGTGGTTATCTCTTTTATGAGCACAGGGATCCCCAGATATCGATTTTGAAAGAAATCGGTCCCATAACGAAAAAAAAGAAAATGGCCGCCACTTTTTCTAATTTTGGCAGTGGTTATCTCTTTTATGAGCACAGGGATCCCCAGATATCGATTTTGAAAGAAATCGGTCACATAACGAAAAAAAAGAAAATGGCCGCCACTTTTTCTAATTTTGGCAGTGGTTATCTCTTTTATGAGCACAGGGATCCCCAGATATCGATTTTGAAAGAAATCGGTCCCATAACGAGAAAAAAGAAAATGGCTGCCCCTTTTTCTAATTTTGGCAGTGGTTATCTCTTTTATGAGCACAGGGATCCCCAGATATCGATTTTGAAAGAAATCGGTCCCATAACGAGAAAAAAGAAAATGGCCGCCACTTTTTTTGATTTTGGCAGTGGTAATCTCTTTTATGAGCACAGGGATCCCCAGATATCGATTTTGAAAGAAATCGGTCCCATAACGAGAAAAAAGAAAATGGCCGCCACTTTTTTTTTATTTTGGCAGTGGTAATCTCTTTTATGAGCACAGGGATCCCCAGATATCGATTTTGAAAGAAATCGGTCCCATAACGAGAAAAAAGAAAATGGCCGCCACTTTTTCTAATTTTGGTAGTGGTTATCTCTTTTATGAGCACAGGGACCCCTAGATATTGATTTTGAAAGCAATCGGTCCCATAACGAGAAAAAAGAAAATGGCCGCCACTTTTTTTGATTTTGGCAGTGGTTCTCCTTTATGAGCACAGGGATCTCCAGATATCGATTTTGAAAGGAATTGGTCCCATAACGAGAAAAAAGAAAATGGCTGCCACTTTTTTCTGATTTTGGCAATGGTTCTCAAGTGCAGGGAATTCGAGAGTCCAGATCGATTTCGAAAGTCTGTCCAAAGATTCACAAGAATTAAAAAAAATAAAGTAGGTAAGGTACAGAATAGGTACAACATTTGTATTAGAAGGATCAAACTTACCTTATATTTTGTCTAAGCTTTCGTAATTTAAATCTGGATATTTTGTTCTTTTGTTTATTTTTAGTCCCCATATTTTCACTTTATTATATTCTTAATTAATTAATTTACTATAAGAGTACCTAACTTACATTAATATTTACAGATTTAATAATACATAACAAGATTTACACACTAGAAGATAATAGGTAATAATATTTACACACTAATTTTATTTTGATTATCTATGATAAGTGAACACAAATAAATAATACTCCAATAGTTCGTCTGATCAGCGGGGATCGCAGTGAGCCAGCTAGAGCGATACGTCCTCCCTCGATGATACCTTGCGAGCTACTGAAATGAGGCGCCCGAGCCACTTTGTTATAAAGAAAGTAAACCAGTCATGATTAAAAAAAAAGAAAGCTTTTTAGAGAAAAATTAACGGCAAAATATTATTCTAGAAGCTTTTGCCTATTTTTTGTAATTTTTTTTTTTAGTTTAACTTTGATATACTACACATACAACCGAAACCCAATTGAAAACTACACTGTTTTCGGAATATTATTTCATCGAGTGAAGTTCAAAATATGGACTTTTGAACGGCAAAATAAATTAGAACGTGTATTAATCTACAACATATATTTTTAACCTATCAAAACAATGAATATTTGATTGTTTACTATTGAATCCAAAACAGGCTGTTTTCGGAGATCCTGCCGTTAAGATAAGACTGGTGTAAACAATTGCAAATTGATTAGTCCGGGACAATTGAATAACCACATATGTACTATCATAATATATTACTAATGTACATGTTATAGCAAACGCTTCAGTGGATGTTTGGGGCATCCCCGGTTTGTTAAAACCGTTAGTGATAACAACTTCGATAGAGATAACCCTTAAATGAGATTATTCTTGATGCCCGCCCGAAACTCTCTGATTTTCCAGGATTAAACGTATCTTATGTCGGTCTCTAGAATGTGAATTATCTCTGTGTCAAATATCATGCAGATCGGTTCAGAGATTAGGCCGTGTAAAAGCGACAGACAGACTATGGATTTAGTGTTCATAGTGATGAAAGAATAGTTACATTCTATAATAAACCTGCAGCACCTTCTCTATCATCAGAGGCTGATCAGATTATAAGCCAACTATTTATTATTCATCATGGTGATTTGCGCTTAAACACATTTGCTGCATGTTTTGAGGAGTGAGGTAGTTCTTAAGAGATGAGCTTCTTGAGAAGAAGGACAAACTGCCCTAGTCACAGAATACCTAATATTACCTATCCCTTCGCACTCTCTGAATTTAGGCCCTTCGAAGAGGTACTTGTAGCTGGCTTGGCCTGGCGTAGGGCCTACCCTAGTTAAGTAGGTCAAGGTTTACCATATTATTGCAGTCATCAGATATACATTAACTTTCAAGTCGATTAGATAAATGGAAGTAGTACAAGTATCAACTATTGTATGACTTAGATCTTTACACCGCACGAAAAGAACTGATGGTCCTTAAACGGTTGGATAGATTTTTATCGAAAATAGCAAGAACCATCGTAGTTCATCCCGCTTTAGAATAAGAAATCACATTCAAATGGGTCCTTCCGTTTGAGCGCTGAGATGTCTTACACAGACAGATATAGCGGTAAAACTTAGAACACTCCTCTTTTCCCATCGGGTATAAAGAAGATAAATTGACAAACGGACTTTGCGTCAGCATAGCCACTTTTGTACTTGAGTTCTGACCCAAGAGTATATAAACATGTACTTGAAGCGGCGTTGAAAAAATTAAAAATGTAATGACTAGCATAAATAAAATATATGACTAATCCGAAATTATTATTCACGTTATGAACGAACGAGAAAGCGCGAGATGGGTTACAGATAACCTAATAAAGGTCAAGTCTAAAGGTTTAAGCCACTGTTAAATTGGCATCTACATGACGATAAAGTAATTACGTAGAACAATATTAACTGATATTGCTAAGGTTACTCAGTATTAAATTATAACAATAACTATATCTACAATTCAAGCTAATTAAATACCATTTCTTGGAATTCGTTGTTATTTATTTACGATATTTAAAGAATACAGAAATTAGATAGAGCATTTAGGTAAAATCAAATCAAAAATTTGGTACCTACCTATTAAGTTTTGCGAACAGAAATTTTCATAATAATGATGATATTGTTATTTTTAAAAGTGTCTGTAAGCGTTTTTCTAAGGTTTGAGTATAAACATGACAAATGAATAGACGGTTATGCAACTTCTTTTAATTAAAAAATGCTTCATAAGGTTTCAGCTTTTGAAATAATTTAGAACCAGATGCTATTTTCCAGTTATACATATCTTTTACACATGTTTCTGCGGTAAAAATAGGATTAGTTAATTTTTACATACGTACATTAGACCTTTTTTAACTATTTAAGATTTATGTAATCTCAATAGTTCAGCGGCCAAGTAGATTGAAATGTCGACTCCCGCCTGTTGCACTTCCTAACTTATAGGTACGTACGCTTAATTTGGGAGGGAAAGGGGAATATAAATCCAGTATTTTTTTTATTTTCAATGACAAGATAGTCCTTGACTGCGATTTTACCAAATGGTGGGTGACAATGCAGTCTAAGATGGTAGCGGGCTAACTTGGAATGGGTATGGCAGTGTACTTCTACCCATACCCCCCATTCGGTTTCTGCACGCCATCGTGACGGAACGCAAAATCGCTTGACGGCACGTCTTTGACGTGCCAAGTTAGCCACGGTCAAAGCCTCCCACACCAGACCAGACCAGAGGCTCATTAGTTTAGGCGCTACGGTGGAACATACGTAAATACATACATATAGACTGTTGAAATTATAAAATCCTTCCTTCTGGCTAGCCGTAACAGTAGTATTTTTTTTTTTAAGAATATCAGCCAAGCTAAATTTGACTAGCGTTCTCTCCGAATAAGTGAAAAATTGTGTTAGGAGTGGGTACGACAACAGTGCAACGGGTGGGGATCGAACCTACAACCTTTTAAGTTTTCAGTCCGTACCTGTAACCGTTGGGCTATTGAGGCTTAAATTGACAGCGTAAAAGGTTTACTTACGATTCTTGTCTGGTGCAAACATTGGGCCCTTCGAGTAATGCACCCACCGACACGATCAGCGCCAAAAACACGCCTGCCTTCTCACACATGTCTCGCTCGTTCGACTCACCGAGACTCCATAACAAACGTATTGTTTGGGTTCGTTCACGCTACAACATGCATTGAAACTTTCCTTGTGTTGTGTGTATCATGAAGCGTTGTTTTACCTAAAACAAAAGGAAAACCTTAAATCATAATTAATAATATTCTGCGGATACACCCACGTCATTGATGTTACTGCTAGAGTTGGGATTTCGATAATGACAGGAATTACCTAAAATTAACCGGGTTCAATACGCTAAAATGTCAACATTATTATAACAGAACTTTACGCAGGTGGTTAATATGATGATCCCAGACAAGTTTCTTATAATCAATATTCGCTTTGTCGTCCCTTCAATTAGATTCATCTACTAGACCTTCGCTAACTTTTGGCTTGCGTAGGCAGAAGTTCGCGAAGGAAGTTCGCGTTTACAAAAACACCGTAGGGGTAAACTGTTTGGAGTCGGGGTTACAATACAATTTAATATAAGATATAAGAATCAAAGTTCACCAGTGTGGGGCACACTCAAGTAACGTTATCCTTAAGCCGATTAATTTTAATTAGTCTAATATATTGATAGTTAATTACCTACTTAATTAGGTAGGTTAAGTATACTAAAACCCAATTGTTTCAGTATAAACAAAACCCATACAAAATATATACATTAAGACGATTAAAGTACTTAATATGTGTCAGGTACTTAGACCGTTATTCAATTAATTGAACACCCAGTTAATCGTTATTAAAAATTCAATTCACGAATCGATCTAAAATCTTTTGATTGGTAGGTACACCTAAAGAGGTGACTAGGGCACATAATGAATACTAATCCTATGAAACATTGTCTAGACTCTAGAAATAACTGAGTAACATTATTTATGTTGAAAAGCAACTTATCATAGAATGTTAGGAAATCAATCAAGAGGCCAAAGCCTATACATCTGCTGTCTTATCGATGAAGAGTTGGGTAGTCTAGGACTATCCACATTTCTGTGGACTATCCACATAATATCCTGGGCTGTGAATTGCAGCATCAGCCAAAACAGGTTACTGTACTGACACTTGACAGTGTTATTGGGTATACATGGTGAAAACAGATTTTAGATAAGTTAAAGTCATAAATATCAAATGTTTAGTTTAGTTTTTTTTAGCGAGCCAACGAGCCTGCTCGTTGGCTCGCTAAAAAAAACACCTGATGTTAAATAATTATCGCCGCCCACGAACATTTTGTAGCACCTGAGGCACCACCAATGCGTTGCCGGCTTTTTAGGAACTTGTTGGCCCACCCTTCAAATCTCAAATCAAATGATCTAAATCTCTACATCGGATATAAAAAGAGCGGATAGTGATTCAGCGGCTGGACAGATTTTGAGCTAAGAGATTGAGAATTAAACCCGCTTTCGGAATAAAGAAACCGCATTTAAATCTGTCCATCTATTTGCGCGCTACGACAACACATCGACAGAAAGGCATATGGCCTATGGGTCAAACTTATAACACCTTCCTGCGTCTCTGGTAAAACGGGTAAGGCCTATCTAAGAAAATATAGTACCTACTTGATAATATCTACAAGCAACGTGAATACTGTAAAAACCTTAAATATTTGTACATAAATACTTTTACATATAATGTTTTTTCTGCTTGAACAAGACTATCTTTACGCAAAATTGAAGGTCGAATCCTACTGCCTATTACAAAATAAATAGATTCCACTTTTTCAAGATAAAGGTTTAAGATTTGCCTACCTAGCATAACTACCTATCTACTTACTTGCTAAAAAAAGTAATACAAAATAGCACATAATACAAAATAAATTATAGTTAACTCAATAGTCGAACAAAGGTTTAGTTTGTCGTTGTACGCCAAACAAAAAATAAGAAGTCGAAACTTATGCAGGAACAAATACTTACTGAAACTAAATGATTCATTATTACAAAGCTATCAATAAACTTTAGGTAACTCTAAAAACTAGGTAGTCTGTCATATGTACATGATACCTACCGCATATGGTTTATTAAGGGCTTGGACCCACTCAAACCACGACTAGAATTGCGGGCCAGGAACATCGCATATTACAGAAACACGCACACACACGCTCGCTCGCACGCACGTACACACAACCAACAGTCACGTATTGCGATACGAAAGCGTGTTTTTTGAATGTGCTTCAATCACGCGGCAACAGAACTGCGGATCAAATTGATTTTTTGCATTGGTATAGTTGAGGACCTAGACCTATACACAGTGGCTATCGAAAGTTGCTAACTACTAAATATAAGAATCTGTTATGTATTTTGTATGACGAAAAAACTTTCCATTGTTTTCCATAGTTTTACATAGCCACCTGAAATGTCAAAAATAGAGAATACTAAAGCTGGCTATTCATCCCGGAAAATAAGAGTTCCCGCGGGATTATTCAAAACTAAATCCACGCGTAGCAGAGCACTTTGCGAAGAAAAACAGCAGTAGAGTGGCTCCTAGATGCGCCTCCTCACACTACACAGTGTGTCATACATTTCCTGATACGTATAATCACTTCCAAGAGCCAGGTCGCGTTGATACGTTATAGTCTCCCTTTTTGTGTACAAGCCTTAAATCATAACATTTTCCTTATGATAATAACGTAAGTTTTACTCATTGACGCACTAATGTTGCATTTGCGCCATTCATGCGATAGGTAGCACCTACTTACGTACACCAGCATTTTTGGAAACAGATTTACCGTTACAGACAGACAGGAAAATTGGATACAGCACTTTATGTATGTTTCTAAATAAAACTGCTGTGACAGCAGGCACTGAGGTCATGCTATACGTGTTTAATTTTTACATTATCTTTAAGTATGCAATACTAGAACGAAGCATAACTAAGCTTCTCTAACATTTTTGACGGCAGATAAGATCTCAGTAGAAACATCTGCTAAAGCCGATTAGAGGAGGCTTAGCTAAGTTCACTATCACAGCGATCGCTCAGGCGACGTTGAATATGATATTTGTGAAGCGAATCGAGGTAACCTAAATGCTTTAGCTTACTAATCATCGAGCTACTTTCACTATCCGTTCCGTTTGGTACAGAGGCTTTTTTGATGGATTTAAACATTTGCTTAGACATTATTACAATTTTAATTTCTATTTTTTTGCTAGCCGCCTACGGCTAAAGGCAAAACCTAGAGAACCGATTTTTATGAATGAGATTACATCTATACTATTATACTAAAGAGAGAGCGCGAATTTTGTGAGTTTGTATGTATGTCCGGAGCAAACTTTGGAACCACCGCACCTATTTCAAAAATTCTTTCACCATTTCAAAGGTACATTATTCCAGATGGTTATAGGCTATATATTATGCACATAAATGTATTATGGCTAGATATTATGTGCAAATTTGTTAAAGAAGTCGGAAAAATTTTTGACTCTCAAACGTTTTCAAGGCGTGCGCTGGGTCATATATTGTTATTGGATGAAAATGATGTATGGGTGAATTGTTCCTCTTAAAAAGTTCTAAAAAAAAGTCCGTGATAGCATATGTCTAACTTCTAAGGATAACTTACAGTAACCATTTCTATCTTTCAAATTTTGATTAAAAATAATGAATTATTTTCGACCTTCTTTAACCGATATGATGTCAATCTATATCTAAATAAATATGTTTATTATCGCAAGTGTTTAATTTAGAACATATTTGCCCTTTACACTATACAATTTAAATAAATATCTTAGGAGTTATCGGAGAATTAATATTTCCGCGCGACAAAATAATAAAATGGTGCCGGCCGGCGCGGGCGGTGCACGGTGGCGGGTTTTGGCGCGGGAGATTCCTGTGATTCCTGTGGTGATCTTATTTACAATCGTCTCCTATTAGAAGCTCTGTGTGATCAGGACCCGTAAAAACAAATATTTAAATTTTCAACCCGGACGAAGTCGGCGCGGGCTTCTAGTTTTATATAAAAACAAATCAATTTGAAAGATGTTACATTCTTTCTATTGGTCGAGTTACAGTTTTCAATTTTTTTTTCTTGTTTTATTCATACAATTCTGCTGGAAAATTAATAGTTTCGATTTGCATTAAACACTCATCAGTTCATCATAATAGTTTCCACGACTCTAGAATTAACTGATAATATAAAATTGGTTTATAAAATACGTATACATATATTACTATTAAACAGTTAAAACTGTTATCTTTACTATATTATGATGGGTTTTTTTAAGTATCCCATTTTGCCCCGGTTTCCCCTACTTGAGTCCTGGCCCCTGCAGGACGCCTGTAAATAATTATACCTACATGTGGTGTAGTATAGTCATACTTGTGTTGTGAAAACAGTAAGCGACATCAAAGAACGAAGAATTTATTATCGCCGTTATAAACAAGTTAAATAGGTCACTACGTGTTGGTATGGGCACTGACCAAATATTTACGCATCATCATGTTAGTGCCATAATTGAACTGTGGTACCAATTTACGACCCAAGCAGTTTTCGTACTATGTACTATAATGCAGGCCTTTCATGGAAATTTCTTGTTATCATATTTTTGTTTTTCTTTTTGTTTATATTTTTAACATTGTTAATATTTTTGTTTTAAGCGAATTTGTATCAGATATTCGTGCATTATAACGTAATTAATATACACAATATAATATATCCTAACGTTTATTTTACTTCATAATATACGAGTGTATCTACGTATAAAAACTTACGGTATCTACCTCATTTAATGTAGTTCACAATGGTATTTGTGGTGGTTGTGGTGGAATGAAAGATATATTTCAGTAATATCGGAAGAGCAACTGACGTCTTGCAACTTGTTGCCACGCTCGAGGCGCCCAAGAGACTGCCAGATATGCTACATTCCTTCTTTATTTCAATTTTAAATGAATGTAACAATGTAATTCATAGAAAATATACTTCTGCTCAATAATTAATTCAATATAACATTATTCATTTTACAGAGGCCAACTTGTGGCTATTGTGACAAATCATGATGCTACCACCGGTTCGGAATGCAGATTCTACTGAGAAGAGCCGGCAAGAAACTCAGTAGTTGCTCTTTTTAACAACAAAATGTTACAAATATTATGTAGCTTTAATGTAACAAATTCTTGTAGACAGCTGAATACAAAGCTGATTGCTTCTATGCAACTTTGTCAACAACTGTATGTCAATTATCTTGATTTAGTAATCAAAATTACATAAACAATATTGTATAAACAACTTAAGTGTAACATCTTAATATGTAATTTTATCACAGGAAACAATTTTAGTGAACTAAACATATCAGAGCAGATGTTATTACATCTTCAATTCCAGTAACGATTAAACTGTAACTAATCAATAAGCCAATCAGAGACGGACACTTCTTATTCTCGTTATCGTTCGATTATGTAAGATCAGCTATGTAAGATGGAACATTTCTATTGGAAAATTGTATGAACATCTTTTTACAAAATGTTTAACTTCCTCCATCCTCCTTCCTTCTTTTTCACTGAGCTGACTGATTTCAAGTTTTATGAAGTAGGTATACAAATCATAATATTGTTGTTAGCGATTACCATTTTTACGGGTATGATTGCCGGATAGGTGAACCCAGAAAATATCTGTAAGTGTCCGTTTCTGGAATATTCTTCATAAAAGTTAGAATTACAGTAAAAGTAGAACAGTTTTGGCTAGGTAGTTAACCCCAAAACAATCACCATTTCTACCTTTAAAAGATGTGACTACCTATGACCTCATTTGATGCGGTCAGATAAGACCTAAGGTGCTACTTAGTAGCATTAAAATTCAACTTTAAGATGCAATACTATATTGACGAGGGAACGTGGCAGATCACCAATGAGATGGACGGACCACGTGTGGCTACGGTGGATGTTCCGAAAACTCGATACATTTATTGGCCCGACTCGGGAATCGAACCCGAGCCCTCGTCATCCGCAGTTTGAACATACTAATCACTAGACCAACGAGGCAGTTATTTTCCGCTCAGCTAAACGATAGTTGAAATAACTTAATCTTTTAATATCATGCAGATATTAGGCACCCGCTCTCAACTCAGCTGTATATTTATGGGCTGTCTCAAAATTACCTGACGGAGATTTAATTTGTATTACTTCGATAATTTTGAAAGGTTATTCTGTACTTAGAACAATTAGGTGATTTTTTCTAAGTTATTGGACCCAATTAATGACTGCTTGGTGTCAATTATCCATAAAAATATTTCTAATCTAAAATTATTCCTTAAAATTATTTATTTTATTCAGAACCTATATCGCAAAGTTTTTTATTCTTAACCAACTTCAAAACGGAGGAGGTTCTGAATTTGACCCAAATTCAAATACATTTATTTGCAATAATGGGCAGGTAAGGCTATGTACACTGTTCTGTGCTCCAACCTGCCATCAATTTTTTTTTAAGCGTAAGTAATATACATACATACAACATAAATGTATTTAAATAATTACAAATTAGGTATGTTACTAATACAATTATTACATTATTTTATTTTTTTGTTATTTAAATAACATAAATACTTAATATAATACAACACTAAATTCTAAATTAAAACTATTAAGTTAATTCCTTACGTTATTGTTTTATTGTAGCTACTTAACCAATTCATTTTTATTCATAACTGGTAAGACCCTACAGACCCATAAGCAACTCTCATGTGGACTATTTCCACTTATCTAGACCATTACAAGAAAATATGCTTTAGGCACTACGGATCTTTTTTAATTTATTATACATATAAGTGGTTGAATAAAATCTATGTGATATTATGCATTGTGATCTATAATCATTGGTAAAGTGAGTTTGATCTCCTACCAGCATCTCAATTAAAATAGTTTGAAACGTGCACTTTTGAGTAGGCACACGAAATTCCAAAAATCTATCTTTTTTATAAAGTAGTAATGTATTTTATCTAATCTGGAAAAACTTAGTGTGAAAAATATAACTTGACAATAGCTCGTTTATAATACGGAGCGAACGGTTTTCGCTAATTATTGCCTAATTGTCTCTTGTCATGGTGAAATATATGAAACCAAATCTCTCCGCCAAATATGATTGTACAATCACAAGATCGTACTTCATTTGGCAAGTTCGTTCGATCATACAAATATAATTCATTAACGTGGGTACCTTTTTTCCTCTCCGAAGAAAAGTACTCTACTACTCTGAAGAAAATAAAAGTATTCATAGGAATAGCTAAGATGCGCTAATTCTTTGCTCGACAGGCCCTTATAGTAAATAGTTAACCCACAACCATGGTTTATACTGCCATTTCTATGAAATATCCCTATTTTAAAATAAATACCAATTTGTTAAATCCACCCAACAGTGGGTAGGTCAAAATTCACAAAATAAACTTTCCATGCCATTAAGAAAGTTGGTTAATGTTTGGATTTACATAATGTACGTACATTATTCGGTACTTGCTGTTTCTTTCCTTTTTTTTTTTTTTGACTGTCATTTTAATTTGACAGACTGGATTATTAAAACATCGCCCATCTCTCTGTTGTGGTAAACACAACGTACATATACCTAAGTAGTTTACAATTTTATGTATTAATATCAGGATTTACCTACTTATTTATCATAATTAAGATTCTCTACATGTAACAGCAATCTAACATATCGATTGTCATTTTAAATTACGAAGTAAGGTATTAACATATTTTAAATTTTATTTTATCTAATTGTATATTTCGCATATTTTCATATGTAATATGGGTAGTTTGATAATATATAATTTTTTATTTATTTTGAAGTTAATCGTGTCATATAAATTATTTCTCCGTCCACATACATTGTAAAGGCTATTTCAATTTATTGAAAATAAGTTATTCTCAATTTATGATTAAAAGGAGTTATTCAAAATTTGCCTTTTCCATATTAAATATGAAAGAAACGAATACAATACATTGTTATTAATAATTATTAACATATCCTTTTTGTTCTTTAAATTGAAAAATATATACCCAATGATTCTAATTATGTTAATTATAACTACGTTTTAAATACTATTACATTTGTTTCTTCGAATTCGGGCAAAATACAACAATTTTCTATTTCTTTTAGTGATACTACAATAATACCTATGAAGAAAATATAATATGGCTTGCCTTTTCCAATTATGATGTTTCAAAACAATATATAAACTTTTCCATTGCGAAACGACAGCTAAGTCACCAATTGCAATAATTATAAAAGTCTAAATAACAATCTGTGGTGTGGCTTTTCCCACAACAATATCTACTTATGGATATTTTGATTATTTTGTTTGCGTGGCTTTTTGCTTATATTTTAAGCAACAGTATTTTAAGTTCTTAACCGCATAGCCCTGAGATACGATTATTTTATGCGTGGCTCTTTGCTTACATTTTAAGCAACAGTATTTAGCCCTGAGATATGATTATTTTGTGCGTGGCTCCACATTTAAGTACTAGTATTGTACTATTGTAACTGCATAGCCTTTTCGTATCAAGCATGACCCTCTCATTTACTATTATCATTAGCGTGATCATTATAGCGTGAGCATTAGCTCATTCATAGGTTGATGTGCTTACCTATTAATATATTTGCAAATGTTCTATTTGTATTTTTATTATATTTAATACTTAATATTAATATGTTATTAGAAGGTAGCTGAATAACAAAATGCAAAATCAAATACATTTTGTCGGAATAGACACTAAAACTTACAATTAATAACATTTAACATTTTGTAGGAATATACACTAAAATTTACAATTAATAACATATAAAATGGTAACAACTGGTTGATTGCGGAAAAATTTAAGCAATCATTGTTTTTATTGCATCTCATTTGTAGTGATAGATTTCAGAGTATAGATCCAACAAATCATTTTGACCGATGTCACAGCTGGTATTCATTATATAAGTGCTTGAAATATTTTTAAAATCTATGCATAGCAACTTTGCGAAAATATTGGGAAACTTTCAAACGCCCTAACAGCGCCATCTAGCGGGAATTTGCCCATGAGAAGATATAAACTTTTGAATTAGATATTTACTTGTGTTATAGATTCATACATAAATCAAATTAACAGTGGTTATTTGAAGTGGACAGTATTTGTACTTCCTCACTTTTTACTCACTTTGGTGAGATTCGTTAATACAAATTATCGGGTAAAATGAATGAAATCAATAAAAATAAAACCTAGAACTTACAAAGTTGTTAAAATAAATTTAAATCTCTACGATTGTATCCACTTTTGTATTTTTTGCTTTTGTTTGTTAATGCATCAATAATTCCGCATGGTTTTTTAATTTCTTTCAAAACTTTCTTGGACTTAATTAATTAAGCTCATTGAGATTTCCGCTATATGCATTAAATACGTATTATTATTTTTTTTTAAATATCAGGGAATTAAATTTTTTGTTTTAAGTAATTATTATTAAGTTTATTCCCTTACTATGTAGGTAGGTACTCATATTCAACAAACTGACTTCATTAGATTTTTTTTGGATACCTCCCGTTTTATTACTAATATTTATTGAGTTATTTTAACTTGGTTATCCGAACAGTACTTTACCCTATTATTGTTTATGCCTAAAACTTATAAAATGGGCGATACACTATGCACACAAAATATTTGTGTCGGTAGGCACACAACAATTGTTATGCCAATCAGTACTATAAGGTGGGTAGGCATTTAAATTACTTGCGCAAGATGTTATGCTAAAACGTATGAAATTATAATTTATAATTACTTTAATTGATTCCATCATTGAAACAACTAGTTAATTATTGTATGGGAAATGGGAATACAACTGTTCGAATAACAAGTAAATGTAAACAAGCAGTTTTTCTTTGAAAAACTGATCGGTATAATTACTTTCTTAAATTTTTTTTTTTTTTGCAAGCAAAAGAATAATATTTTATTCTACTCACGATCCCATCCTCGTCGCCACTTTGTGGTGGTTGTGGTGGAATGAAAGATATATTTCAGTAATATCGGAAGAGCAACTGACGTCTTGCAACTTGTTGCCACGCTCGAGGCGCCCAAGAGACTGCCAGATATGCTACAGTATTTATATGTTTTGGACATATATCCATATATATGTCCATGGTATGTGCCTTACTGTTAGCCGATTTTGTATGAAACGTGACAAAAGCGTCAATAACTTATCATAAAAGTAAGTACGGTTGTACGTAAACGTGCGGAGAAATACGCACGTTGACTCGCCGACTGGCTGCGCCCGGATGCAGCAAATGATAAAACATTCAATTTAAATTAACAGGAAAAAGAAATGTACTATTGTGAGATGTCTGCCTACTCCGATTTTGAAAAGGTGGAACACGAATCAAGTGAAACGAGGATGTTGTAAGCCAACTTAATACTCAAAAATCAACGTGATACACGGACTACAAGCAGTATAACCACTCCCCAAAAGTAGAGAACTGACTAATCCATCACCATCATCACCAGCCAAAATGCATTCACTGTTAGACATATGCCTCTTTTAAGTAGCGTAAATGATGCCTATCCTCGGCCGATGCCTGTCCCTACTGGAGGCCAACAAGCAGGGCCATCTTTGACGCTCAATATACAAGTTACCTCAATATACTAGATCGCAATATTTAGATTTTAAACCTCCAGAGTTAAATATCGTATAGTTCTTTCAACTCACGAGGACGCGGTTCATGGTTGTGTGCGTGTCGTATCTGTATAAATGTGAGCAAGAGCTTGCTCACGCCTGACGGCTCCCACCTAGACTCCTGACAGGCACGCACACTTACGCAAACACGACGTAACCACAAGTAAAGCTCACGCGCCTTTGTAAATTGCAAGAACTTAAAATAAACTTTCGATATTCATGACGATTCAGCATCGCGATCCGAATATCGTGATTTATATCGAGCGTCTTGGAAGTATACAGTATACTTTTTAGTAAATAAAGACCCGAAAAATGGATAAACTGAAAAACTCAGCTCGACTTGGTATGCAAGAACATTTAGGAAGAGAAACAAGAAAATCTCCCAAAAAGTAAAGTAGGTCCTGTTTTCCAGATATTGTCCAACTGTTGTCCGTGGACAAATAAGATACACTTATAATTGAATGCAGGCTCTAAAAAGGCAGAATTAATTGCCTAAAGGTCAGGCTTATTTTGAAACAATTTTTTTTTAAACCATGCCAGTGGACTGGTGTGCTGTGCAATGACGTGGCTTGGTAGACACTATAGCTTCCCCATGTGGCCCCAGAATAAGGGCGGCTGAGAAGCTATAGTGTGTAGAGTGCATAACAGATTTAGAAAAAGGGGACTTATCAAATGTATACAGTTATGCTGAACTCAAGTAACAACCAAATCAAAATATAATCAATTAAAATCAATTAAGTCCTTCATACAACCCATCAGAAAATAAATAAAAAATATGGTTCTAGTCAATATCTATTTTTACATCAGTCTCAGAAGATACGTAATTATTTACCACACACGAACAATCAGAATTATTTAAAGTTAAAAAACTTGTCTAAACCTGCTAACCATATGTGACTACATAAGAATTTTATTAGTCACAATTTTCCATTAATTTCAAGTATTCTGTAACCATATGCCTTATATGTATTATAAATCTGAAAGTGTTAATACTTACTTAAATTATTGCTTTGTTATTTTATTGATATCCAGGGATAATAAAAGATGCCAAGGGAATTTTAAAAACCTGCATAATACAAACAAAATGATACACAATAGCTACATTGGAATATTTCTGCAAGTTCCACTGCAATGAAGCTAATTACCACATGTTGCAATAATTAATTCATATTTAATTACCAGCAACTGTGTGTTCTATGATCCACAGTTCCTATAACAAGGCAATAGGTGGTTCTTTTATAAATTGCCTATTGTCCCCTGGGGTTGAAATCAACCTTCCAGTCTTTCAACCAATCTTTCTTCCAGGATTAGAAGTCAGAAAGTATAAGCCAAGTCTTTTAAACCCCGAGGAAGCATTACTCATTCCAGCCAAGAAAGTGCTGCCGTTCCTGGCGGCAACGAGTATCGGCGAGGTAATATGAATAGTGGCAAGCACAATAGATCGGCGATGGTAAACTTGCTACAGGGCCTCAGGACCTGCATAGCCGCAACACAAGAAGAAGATGAAGATAAGCCAAGTCTTTGCCAAGTTAACAGTTATTTGAATAAGCAAATGCAAAAAGGACAAAAAGACAGACAAAATTTTAATTAAACCTGCGACCTTACGGTATCCCATAATTCCCAAAAGATAGTTTTAATTATATATTGTAATAATTAACTTTTAAGATTAGACACAATAAAAAATAAACAATTAAAAAGTTAATATAACATAATTAGTACTTGCAAGAACCTTGCAAACTCACGTGTACTTATAATTTCATTTTATTATTGTACTATATACTAGTTGATGCCCGTGACTTCGTTCACATGGACTGAGGTTTTTTAATTCCCGTGGGAACTCTCTCATTATCCGGGATAAAAACTATATGTTATTACGCTATGATCTACTTCTGTGCCCAGCAGAATTGGTTCAGTCGTTGTGACATGATTGAGTAACAAACATCAAAACATCCACATTTTCACATTTATAATATTAGTAGGATAATAAACTATTTTTATCCAATTAAAAAGATCTGACAATTCACACAATATTATAATTATAATTAATGTGAGTGTGCGTCTGTTATCTTTTCAAAACACAACTGTCCAAGCAATCTAAATAAGTTTGGCACAAACATAGCTTCTTGGACGTGAGGTATTTTTTCAGTGGGATAATCATATTCTCAAATAGGTATCTAACTTTGCATAAACAAAGTTAGTTGATATAAACCTGCTTATTGTAATTATGTTATTGTAAATGTAATATAATAATAATTTATTGCTCAACTCAATGCATGGGGCCCTATTCTTTATGTTGACATTTCTAGTGGCCTGCATTTCTTTTGTTGTTATGCTTCCAAGTTATGACTAGTCAAAATTTTTGATCTGCTATGTATTTGAGTTGTATATTTTGTGGCACCTGTTGTGGAGTTCAATTTTCAAGCCCTATGTGAGAATGGACTTAATTGAAAAAAGGTAAAATTCAGAACTGCATTTCACATCTTAATCTTAATTTTTGATAAAAGTTGAATATAACAAAAAAAAGAAAACAAAGAAATCAGGAAAGTACATACTCCACTGAAAAAAATCGTGATAGGTAATGAAGTAGACATTAAGTTTAATTTTTTTGAGGTTCAAATAAAAAAAGAGTAGGTTTATGAGATTTGGGTCACACGACCTATCATGTTATTGACTATCTAGGTCTGATCTAGGTACTAGATACACAAAGTAAACAAATATGATAAGGAGTTAAGGACAGTGATTTATTGTGTGTATTTGATAGTATTACTTACCCGGAAACAGCAAATTAAATTCCACTTGACTATCTCAAGATACACAGTAGTGATTCACTTTTTAACAATCCCTCCAAAGTACATTTTACGTCTCACAAAGTGTAAAAAATTCTTATTGGGCGTCATCAAATTGTATAATTTTTACGAGAACATCTTGCTTTGAAATATAGGTGCATGTTTATTCTACTATATAAGCACTACATTAAATACCTATAGATTAAATCACAGGATTAATTAAAATGAAAATGATGATTTGGTATAAGAAAACTGTAGTTAACCATAAACTAACGTAACCATTAACCAAAGACCTCAGACCTGTAATGGGGCCCACACACGGTCAAACATGTTTGTCAAATAAGTTTTTGTTACGGTTTTGTTTGAACAAGGATGGAACAAGGTCATCAAACATCAACGCACACGATCAAACACCGTTCAAACTCCGTCTGTTTTCGTTTGCCAAACACGTAGTTTGTTTGACAAATGCGTCAAACACGACCGCAGACTACTTCCCTATCAAATACCTCGGCACTTTTTCACCGGCCAATCTCCTTTGTGCCTCTTTCAAACTACTTGACATTGGTGAAGTGCATTGTGCTGGCTTGGCACTGGAAAAAGCCAATTCACCAAAGAAAAGAAGAACTTCTTCTTCTTTTCTTTATAAAATACCTAATTTGACAAACACGTATTTGACAAACATATATGACCATTGTGGTCCCCCTTAGAAAACTAAAATGTTTTGTCTATGCTCTACATCAAATCAAACCCGACATTTATTTGACATTGACAGCCTGCTGTCATTTGCCATTACTCAAGTTGGATTGGATCTCTCAGTTGGTGTTGCAGAACTATCGAGAGTTGCGCTATCGATAGTTGACCTCGAAAATCGATAATCATATAATCGATAGTTCTATTGATACTATTTGCACGTGATAATACTAACGATTATATCGATACTATCGATAGTATAAAATCAACGATAGTATCGATACTACCGATAGTATTGATACTTTGGTAATACTATCGAGAGTAATGCAATCGATACTATCGATAGTATCGAACCTATCGATAGACTTGCAACCGATACTATTGATACCATTGATACTATTGAGCTTGAGAGATATTTCTAACTATCGATGACATAAAACTGTTGATACTATCGATACCATCGATAATATTGATACTTCAGTAATACTATCGAGAGTAATGCAATCGATACTATCGATAGTATCGAACCTATCGTCAAACTTGCTACCGATACTATTGATACTATTGAGCTTGGGCAATAGTATTTACTCTTTTTTAAAAATCGATAGAATCGATAGTATCGATAGTATTGTCACGTGCAAATAGTATCGATAGAACTATCGATTGTATGACTGATTTTCAAGGTCACGATACTATCGATAGACTATTACTATTGCAATTCGCAACATCACTGCTTTAAGTTAAAAGTTAAAACCAGTGTTGTTCTTGATACGGCAATTGCCGTAATATACGGCAATCAGGTCTCTTGGGCAACAAAAATACGGTATACGGCAGCTACTTAATTACCGTATTGAAATATACGGCAATTGACTAAAGTAAACAAAAAAAATTATTTCGTATAATGGAACGCACCAACTTGTGAATCATAGATCGACGAGGAGTACTTTCGTCACAGATAAAGTAGAAGCGCCACGATCAGAAACGTCAAACTTTAACAGTATTCAAATAGATTCAACCTTATCCCTGAGAAATTAATGTCTAAAATCTTTAGTTCTGCATTCTAGTAGGTTCTTCAACTTTACTCGGGTATGTTCTAGGATAGATGGGGAATCCCCGGAATAATTGTTACTGTGCACTATATAATATAACTAGTAGGGCGCGTGGGTGCGCGGCTCGCTAAAGCGAACCGCGGTTTTTCTGTCCACCAAGTAGACCGTCGGGTCTTGATCACCTTTTTCCAAGAAACCACTTTTCCATCTTTTAAAGTCTCCGAGACAGACACTGACGAAATTTGTTTGGCCGCCATCTTGAATCCGCCATTTTGGTGTTTTTTTTCAGCTCACTGCCAGTTGGATGAGGTTTCGAGTGACTTTTGTTCGAACACTCCCCACCTATCTTCGATACCCTGGCCGTGCTCCTCACCAGTCTCCGAAATCCTCAACCATCAGCTCCATATTTTTCATCCAAATGAATTTTTGTCCTCTGTACGATACCATCAGCGGAAAGGAACGTAT
The DNA here is from genome assembly GCA_038048805.1 of Hipparchia sbordonii. Taxonomy (NCBI): domain Eukaryota; kingdom Metazoa; phylum Arthropoda; class Insecta; order Lepidoptera; family Nymphalidae; genus Hipparchia; species Hipparchia sbordonii. Next base: position 10,120,503 of record CM076104.1, on the reverse strand, counting down.
CGAAGTCTTGCATACATTTTATATGAAAAAAAAAATCCGCCATCTTGAATTTTTTTTATTCATCACGTAGACCATCGAGTCCTGATCATCTTTTCCCAAGAAACCACTCTTCCATCTTTTATAGTCTTCGAGATAGACACCGACGAAATCTGTATGGCCGCCATCTTGAATCCGCCATTTTGAAGTTTTTTTTCAGCTCTCTGCCAATTGGATGAAGTTTCGAGTGATATTTGTTTGAACACTCCCCACCTATCTTCGATATCCTGGCCGCGCTCCTCACCCGTCTCCGAAATCCTCAACCATCAGCTCTCTCCATATTTTTCCTCCGAATGAATTTTTGTCCTCTCTACGAAACCATCAGAAATTTTGAAAAGGAACCAATTAAAGTTTTGCATATATTTTGTATGGAAAAAAATAAATTCCGCCATCTTGAATTTTTTTTCTATTCATCAAGTAGACCTTCGAGTCCTGATCATCCTTTTCCAAGAAACCACTCTTCCATCTCTTATAGTCTGCGAGATAGACGCTGACGAAATTTGTATGGCCGCCATCTTGAATCCGCCATTTTGGAGTTTTTTTTCAGCTTTCTGCCAATTGGGTGAGGTTTCGAGTGACATTTGGTTGAACACCCCCCACCTATCTTCGATATCCTGGCCGCGCTCCTCACCCGTCTCCGAAATCCTCAACCATCAGCTCTCTCCATATTTTTCCTCCGAATGAATTTTTGTCCTCTCTACGAAACCATCAGAAATTTTGAAAAGGAACCAATTAAAGTTTTGCATATATTTTGTATGGAAAAAAATAAATTCCGCCATCTTGAATTTTTTTTCTATTCATCAAGTAGACCTTCGAGTCCTGATCATCCTTTTCCAAGAAACCACTCTTCCATCTCTTATAGTCTGCGAGATAGACGCTGACGAAATTTGTATGGCCGCCATCTTGAATCCGCCATTTTGGAGTTTTTTTTCAGCTTTCTGCCAATTGGGTGAGGTTTCGAGTGACATTTGGTTGAACACCCCCCACCTATCTTCGATACCCTGGCCGGTGCTCCTCACCCGTCTCCGAAATCCTCAATCATCAGCTCTCTCCATATTTTTCCTCCGAATGAATTTTTGTCCTCTATACGAAACCGTGAGTGAAAAAAAATTTTCTCATACAAAATTTTACAGGAGAGGTGATCAATGAGTGAGTCAGTCAATCAGTGAATCAGCACGAGTAGCTATATATATATTAATATTATAATAGGTAAACTTTTGTGGTTCTGTCATTTAATCATTAATGATTTGTTTTGCTTTATGTACGATCCAGTACCTAGTGTTCGTGGTCTCTGGTACGATCTATCAGTGAAAGCTAATTTACGAATATTTTTTAAGTTTTAATTGAAAATTAGTGCAATATTTGTAAACTACATGTATTTCATGTTTTTTTTTTTTAATTTTAACCTTCTGAATAATTATATTTTGTACAATACGGCAATTTTCTTAATTTTCCCTAAAAATACGGCAATTTTAGAGTTAGAATACGGCAACTTTAAATTTGTCAGGAACAACACTGGTTAAAACTAATAGTACTTTTCTGGTTTCAAAGAGTATAATAACATAGGGAAAGTACTTTTCGTAGATATAGGGTGACCAACCCAATAGCTAGCACTGCACCAGTTTATTCGCACTTTGGCAAAAAATATTAAAATATAAGTTTCTGATTGTGGTTTTTAAATTTTCAGATTAAAAAATATTTAGGGGAATTCATATTTTTCACAATCGAAACCTTTCTAATGTGGAAAGTTTTAAAATGACGTCAGTATCGTAGTTGAAAGATATCGTTCTGGAGTTCCCGAAGTTTTTCGGCCATTTTGACTCATCGTCGTTAAGGGTCAGTACTTACTTAATAATGATTTAACTGTGGTTTTATTTGAGTTTTAATAATATAATTGTTTTCAATTGATTTTCTAAGTATTATTAGTTACTAATTCAAAAAGTAAATGAAACTTTCCCGTTATTTCATTGCAAAACAAGGGGTGTCAGTATCTGGTTACAAAATTTGGAGATTTTCCTGTTTATTAACACTCCGAAGCGATTCGATTCCCTAGCAGACTGGGAGTCTGTAGACGATCTTAACAAGTGTGTGTAAACTGTCCATACTCTGGAGTCTAAATTCTTTAAGACCCATCACACGAAAAGGACCAAGAAGTTCTCTGACCTTACTCTCAAACTGATGGAAGACAGACAAGAGATGAGACTTCAGTTGCCAGCAGATGCGGATGCCTACTGGTAGGTTAATAGGCAGATCTCTAAGAAAAGAACTCGCGACCTGCGGGCCTTGAATACCAAGTGTATTAAAGATACCATCTAGTGGAACAGAAGTTCCATTCCAAAGTGTCCGTGAGAGATCTATCTATCGGACAGAGCCAGCTGACGCGGCTGAAAACTGATGAAAGCTGCCACGTTTCTTCTCCACCTGAGGTATGGAGAGAGGTTGAAAAGTTCTATGGGCAGTTATTTATCACGAAACAAAAATCATTCAGCGGACGATGGAGAGAGCTATGCTTGGAGTATCCCTGCGAGATCATATCAGAAATGAGGATATCTGTAAGAGAATCAAAGTTACGGACATAGCTAAGCGAAACTGAAGTGGAAATGGGCGGGCATATAGTTCGAAGAGCTGATGGTCGATGGGATCCCATGGTGTTGGAGTAGCGATCCTGTACCGGGAAGCTAGGTGGACTGACGACATCAAACGAGTCGCAGAGAGGCGCTGGATTCAGGTAGCGTAAGACCGAGGCCTGTGGAAGTCCATATAAGAGACCTTTGTCCAGCTGTGGACGTCTGTCGTTTGATAAAGACTATGTTTACGTTTTCTTATTAAATATGTAAGGGGGTTTGTGTAAAATATAATAAATATAAAAAAATTAAGTCACCTACAGTTACTATAAGAATTTCCGTATATTATTTCGTAATAAAATCTATATTCTAAAAGACTTCCGTAGGTAGCCTAGCGTTATATTTCCCTTAAACTCTATTAAAATCTGAGTGTTGATAATTGGATAATTTTGTGCCCATAACTGGTAACAAAGGTGCGAATAATTGGGGACTGGGTCATTTTTCAATCTTATTTAAAATTCTAGTTAATTTAAACAAAAAAATTTCAATATCTTCTTTAATTATATATTTTATTAAACAAGTAACCTTATGAACACAGTGATTCATAGAATTTGGTTAAATTTATACTTAAAAAACATATTTGAAATAAGATAAACTCTTAAAGTGCCCATAATTGGGTCTGCCACCCTATACACTTTATACGTAGAGAGAGAAGACATAGAGCCAGTGACGATTTCTTTCTCACTCACACTAAAAAGAGAGCAGAAATAAAGTTATTAATGTGATAAACAGAGACGCAGCTACCCAATTTTTTGTCCCTCATCGTGTAACCAGTTTTTTCAAGGTCGACACACTTTTGTGCGAAACAAACTGACAGTTAATAAGAAAATTTAGTATCTATGTGTGTTGCCAGCTTTAGGTACCTATACAATGTCCCGATTTTCCCTATCCTACTTATATTATAAATGTGAAAGTTTGAATGTATGTATGGCCATCCATACATATATCCAAATTTCAGCCATATCGGTTTAGTGTGGCGTGATTGAGTAACAAACATATGGATGTTTGTTACTCAATACGCCACACTAAACCGATATGGCTGAAATTTGGCACGGAGATAGGTTTTTTTAGTAATGTCCTCTGACATACCGTAACGGCGGGTTACTTTGGCTACTTTTTCAATTTTTTTTTAATTTTTGTTGAAACAAAATAAAGTCGTGATGGAAGAAATGAATATTATGAGAAAAGAAAAGAAAGATGATGGATACTAGAATATAATATATGTCGGCGATGATTAAAGTGTATTCAGTTAAATAGTGTCGGTTACTGTTCTGAATCATCCTGAAGTTTCGTTCGAATGTCCAACGACCAGTCGAGAACTGTTGGCGATCTTAAGAATTATTTTATTTACAAAGTTCTTAATTTTTAAAGCCATTTTTAAATAGCTAGAGGCAGACTTTTAATGTTTTTTTAAATAATTATTAACTTAAACTATGAAGAGTTGCAGTTTTATACGACTGCCTGAAAAAGGAATATACTGTTAATTTCATTAATGATGATTTTGATGACTAAATATACAATTTTTGTTGCTTTTAATTCAATAGCATTACTCGATCGAAGGAAAATTTTAACTGTTCATTAAAAATTATTTTGTGTAACATTCTTACTAGTAACGAAAAAAAATTTTCCTTTGTGTTACATACATCTTTTTTCAAAGTGACTCACATATGCTAAATTTCTATTCGGCATTTCAATATTTTTTTTAAGGAGCAAATAATTATCTAGTGAATTGGTCCTATGAAACTACATTAAAAAACTTTAGTATAAAAAAAAAATATTTTTAAAAAACCGACTTACGTGTACAAACTAAAATTATTTTATACTTTTAAGTGGTGGTTGAAGTTAATATTGTGTGCAATAAAGAATAATAAATTCTTTATTGCACACAATATTAAGATATATGTAAAAAATAGAAGCTTACCCTAATAGGTATGTCTCTCCCAGACAACCTTATATGTGTAGGTATGTTATTTAAAAAATAAAACAGTTCAGCATCTGTTTTGTCGTTTTATTTAAAAATCCTGGGAAGAATTTTCCATCTAATTTGGGGTACTAGGGGAGTGCAGTTATTGTGGCAACATTAAACTCGAACTTGTCATGTGACGTCATCGTTACGTCATGTTATCTCTATTTCAGTCGCGGTTACACAGTACCTTGGTCTATTGCCTTCTCTGTCTACGACTTTATACCAGAGAGTACTTTTGTCAAAAGTACTCTGTGATTGGATCTATTCTCATCTCAATTTAATTTTTGTCGAGTGGTTACATTCTCTTTGACATTCTCTTGGATTTTTGTTGTGAACTGTGAACAAGGTGAAAAATCACAATGAATGCTCTGAGAAAAACGGTAATTTTGATATGACTGTGTTAGAAATGTTTATCGTTTGTTTCTTAGTTTGAAATAATTTTATTATTCACTTGATTAAAAACTTGCTAACTACTGTGAAACGGAGTGATTATATTCTCTTGGCTACTGTGGTTTTTCACGCTTTGCTTATTCACTACTATATAAAAATACGCAAAATGTAATACATATTATACCCATTGAGTTATATATATTATACCATTCAGCTTCATAGCTTATATCTTCGCTATGGTTTGAGATTTCAGTTTACTTATCCAAGATACCTAATAGGTAATAAGTATTTGATCAAATAATAAATTTCAGGTCCTACAAAAGTTCAAAAAATTGCACAGAACACGCATGCGAGTTTTTGATGGTGATGAGAGAGCTTTGATTGCAGCTAGAAATAAAATTAATGAAGAATTTAATAAAAATAAACACGTAAAAGATGAAGACGCTATTAAAACAGTGAGTACCTTAATAGTCAATTTTAAATTCTCTAATATTACAGAAACAGTTTTTTTCTCATATCGTTTTAATTTAGTTTAATAGCTTGCATACATACTATTTCTATGGAATTTTAAAACTATTAAGTAAAACTAAAGATATCAAACTGTTCTATTCAGTCAAAGACACATTCCAAATTGATTAATTTTTCAGATGATTCAATTTGCAGAAGATGTAGAAAAAGAGTTAAGGACTCAGGTTATACAAGCAAGAGAAGTGAAACCTGGTGTATTTGGTAAACCTTTTTATATCTATAACATATATTCATCTTAATGCCATCCTTCGAGAAAAGCGAATATCATGCTTATTTTTTTAATTGACTTCAAATATTTTTACCAGAATCTTAATAAACAGAAAATCATTTCTAAACCTAAAAATTATCTAAGTATAAAAACTATTTAGCTATAGCAATGAATACAAAGATATTCACTGGTATAGCTAAGGTTTAGAACTTAGTTCTATGTTGTGGTTTCATTCAAGTGTCATCTGTTTTTAATTTTAAAGCATGTTGCATTAAATTAAATTTTAAAAAATGTGAGGTTCTAAATTTTCGATCTCTTGGACATATTACCAAATACCATCCCTGGAAATATAAAATGGTAATAGCCAATATGCACAATGGCGATTACCATTTTATTCTCTGGGGATATGGAGTTGGAGAAAAGTAAACCATATTTCAAAAAATACATTCATATACATAATACCCTGTAGTTTGTTTAAAATAAATAATAATTTATGAATAATTAATTTCTAATTTTCAGAGGCTAAGATCACTGATGACACCCTCAAACTAGATAATATAATGTATAAGGATAGTGCAGTATCTGATGAGGTTGTACCTGGACAAAAACCATGTTGTCAAGATCAAGCGAAGAATACACAGTTATAGGATCTATATATGTACCACTAAAATATAAAGTACACAGGTTAATGTATATACTTAATGAAATTTTATTTATTGTAGTTATTAGTAGTAGACTAAGGTGATTAGTATTAAAAAAAATCAGTCATCCTTGTTTGTTTAGATCTTGTTCTATCCATCTCAACCTACCGCTGGCACACTACTGGGCAGGCACAAGTCTTCTCGAATGAGAGTAGCTTGGTTCATAGTCTATCAGTTTCCATCACTGTGTGCAAGTGATCAGTGATGTGTATTGTGTAATATTTTCTTAATTTTGAAAAAGGCGCGAATTTACAGAAAAGTTTAATGACCCCAGTATTTGATCTATGATTATTGATTAACACTGGACTTTCTGTCCGTATACAAATGAATGACGTAAAGGATCAATTTGAAGCACCACTTTTGATATACGAGTGCCTCTGGAACTAATAGGTAGTATTATAAATGACCCACCGACCTCTTTAATTACTTACTCTATAAAATCAAACAATGAAATCATAGACAATAATAGAGGTCGGTGCACCACTTGCATTTGATTTGATCACAAACATATAGAGTTTGTGGATTTGATTAGCGCCAAAATGGCGCTAATCAAATCCAAAATGGTGTCGATCAAGTAGGGTGGCAGACCCAATTATGGGCACTTTAAGAGTTTATCTTATTTCAAATATGTTTTTTAAGTATAAATTTAACCAAATTCTATAAATCACTGTGTTCATAAGGTTACTTGTTTAATAAAATATATAATTAAAGAAGATATTGAAATTTTTTTGTTTAAATCAACTAGAATTTTAAATAAGATTGAAAAATGACCCAGTCCCCAATTATTCGCACATTTGTTACCAGTTATGGGCACAAAATTATCCAATTATCAACACTCAGATTTTAATAGAGTTTAAGGGAAATATGAAGTCTTTTAGAATATAGATTTTATTACGAAATAATATACGGAAATTCTTATAGTAACTGTAGGTGACTTAATTTTTTTATATTTATTATATTTAAAACAAACACCCTTACATATTTAATAAGAAAATGTAAACATAGTCTTTATCAAACGACAGACGTCCACAGCTGGACAAAGGTCTCTTATATGGACTTCCACAGGCCTCGATCTTACGCTACCTGAATCCAGCGGCTCTCTGCGACTCGTTTGATGTCGTTGGTCCACCTAGCTTCCCGGTACGGGATCGCTACTCCAACACCATGGGATCCCATCGACCATCAGCTCTTCGAACTATATGTCCGCCCATTTCCACTTCAGTTTCGCTTAGCTATGTCCGTGACTTTGATTCTCTTACAGATATCCTCATTTCTGATATGATCTCGCAGGGATACTCCGAGCATAGCTCTCTCCATCGTCCGCTGAATGATTATTGTTTCGTGATAAATAACTGCCCATAGAACTTCTCAACCTCTCTCCATACCTCAGGTGGAGAAGAAACGTGACAGCCTTCGTCAGTTTTCAGCCGCGTCAGCTAGCTCTGTCCGATAGATAGATCTCTCACGGACACTTTGGAATGGACCTTCTGTTCCACTAGATGGTATCTTTAATAAACTTGGTATTCAAGGCCCGCAGGTCACGAGTTCTTTTCTTAGACATCTGCCTATTAACCTACCAGTAGGCATCCGCGTCTGCTGACGACTGAAGTCTCATCTCTTGTCTGTCTTCCATCAGTTTGAGAGTAAGGTCAGAGAACTTCTTGGTCTTTTTCGTGTGATGGGTCTTAAAGAATTTAGACTCCAGAGTATGGACAGTTTACACACACTTGTTAAGATCGTCTACAGACTTCCAGTCTGCTAGGGAATCGAATCGCTTCGGAGTGTTAATAAACAGGAAAATCTCCAAATTTTGTAACCAGATACTGACACCCCTTGTTTTGCAATGAAATAACGGGAAAGTTTCATTACTTTTTGAATTAGTAACTAATAATACTTAGAAAATCAATTGAAAAATATTATATTATTAAAACTCAAATAAAACCACAGTTAAATCATTATTAAGTAAGTACTGACCCTTAACGTCGATGAGTCAAAATGGCCGAAAAAATTCGGGAACTCCAGAACGAAATCTTTCAACTACGATACTGACGTCATTTTAAAACTTTCCAGATTAGAAAGGTTTCGATTGTGAAAAATATGAATTCCCCTAAATATTTTTTAATCTGAAAATTAAAAACCACTATCAGAAACTTATATTTTAATCTTTTTTGCCAAAGTGCGAATAAACTGGTGCAGTGCTAGCTATTGGGTTGGTCACCCTAGGTCCAAAAAGAAATCACAGCAGCAAGTCCAGTGTTCTCATAAAGGTCAGTGTAGTATCGTAAAAAAGCCGAGTAGTTTATCCTCTAAGTCCATTATATTCTGTGATCAGGGTTCCCAACTTAGGGCTTTTAGCCCCAAATTTAGGGCGGAATTTTGCTTGTTGGGATTTTTTTAGGGCCCAAAAAAATTTAGGGCTATTTTTAGGGGCATAAATAAATTTTCAAGTGTTACATAATTGACTGACCAAAACGAGTAAATAAAGCAAAACGCCTATGATATTTCGGAATAATATGCTTAAAATCGTTTTAGCTAAAGCGTTTTGAAAATATTTCAATTATTAGCGTTGAAAACGCTTTTTCGATATATAATATAGTGAAAAACAAATTACAAAACCGATTTCCCTTTTCATTTTAAAACGTGATGGTGGATCTTGCGTTACTTTTACTCCATCTCCAAAAAATGTTACACTTATAATGTAAACATATTGTATGACTATAAGAATTCCGAATAACAGAGGCGTAACTATAGGGTGGCATTTCGTCAAAATGCCACGGGCCCCAGCCGGAAGGGGCCCCGGTCAGAGAGAGCCAGAAGCACAAGATGATCCTAACATTTATAGCCATCCCTGTGGCTACGGCTAGCCGTAGTCGGCACTAGTAGCGAGCGATCATTTTCAAAATTAAAATTGATATAAACTAAATTCTTTGGGACAAGAAAGGTTACGCACAGTAAATTGATTTACCAAAAGGCTGAGTGGACGGAGCCTAGGGCAGCAGATTTTAGGGGCGGTAGATTTGGGGCCAAAATTTTTATTTATGTCTTACAGAAATTAAAAAGATACATATTTTTATAGGTACCTAAATGTCATTAGGTCCATAAACACATATTTTAAAATTTTATAAAATATCTAATTATTTACCGAATATAGGTACCCCAATAACAATAGCTAAATAGTTTGAAGGGCCGACTTTACCTACGATGCCGGGTGTGCAGCGCATACAAGCGCAGGCTCTCAAGCGCCAAAAGTACAGGACTATGTAGTAGATATGGCGTAGTGCAAAATAAAAAAACGTTGCTATTGTAGGTGCCAAGTATGGACTACTAAGTGCCGTTATGCAATTATAAAAAATTTCGCGCTCGCTTCGCTCACGAAAATATCACTTTTACATATCTAATATATTATAGGTGCCAAGTATAGACTACTAAGTGCCGTAATGCAATCATAAAAAATTTAGAGGTCGCTTCGCTCGCGAAAATGTCGCTTTTACGTTGCTATTGTAGATGCCAATAATGGACTACTAAGTACGGTAATGCAATTATAAAAAAAATTGCGCTCGCTTCGCTCGTGAAAATGTCACTTTTACTTTTCTATTGTAGGTGCCAAGTATGGACTACTAAGTGCCGTAATGCAATCATAAAAACGCTCACTTCACTCGCGAAAATGTCCCTTTTACGTTGCTATTGTAGATGCCAAGAATGGACTACTAAGTGCCGTAATGTAATTATAAAAAATTTCGCGCTCGCTTCGCTCGCGAATATGTCACTTTTGCATTTCTATTGTAGGTGCCAAGAATGGACTACTAAGTGCCGTAATGTAATTATAAAAAATTTCGCGCTCGCTTCGCTCGCGAATATGTCACTTTTGCATTTCTATTGTAGGTGCCAAGTATGGACTACTAAGTGCCGTAATGCAAACATAAAAAATTTCGCGCTCGCTTCGCTCGCGAAAATATCACTTTTACATTTCTATTGTAGGTACCAAGTATGGACTACTAAGTGCCGTAATGCAATCATAAAAAATTTCGCGCTCACTTCGCTCGGGAAAATGTCGCTTTTATGTTGCAATTCTATGTACCTACTTCACGTAGTGATTTATTATAAAATAAAAAAATGTTATCTCATTGGTTGAGCTTCTTTATATTGGGGGAGGGAGGGCCTCATCCGATGAATTTGCCACGGGCCTCAAACGGTATAGTTACGCCGAATAATGTAATTAAAATTAAGTTACATTATTTTTACCTCAATAAAACGGGAAACTCATTTAAACATTAGCCTTGAATGGTAACAAGATACAGGGATTTTTTTGGGGCTTTTGAATATTGCATTTAGGGTTATTTAGGGGTATTTCATGTTGATGTTAGGGCTAATTTTTTTTAGGAGTTGGCAACCCTGTCTGTGATCCCTATTGTCTGTGGTGATATTTTTCCCTGTGTTTTTCCCAAAGGTCAAAATTCCAATTTTCTATTATAAATTACAATCACATATTGTGTATTTACAAAATGCTTGGTCGAAACATTTTATCAAGGGCCATTCTATTGCGAACTTTGAAAAATGCTGCTAAAAACAGTAACCAAATAAGAAATAGTAGTCACGGGTGAGTATTTATATTCCAGCAACTGATTAGTTGGTTATGTCATTACTCTACTCAATATAGTTTGATAAAAATAGTCAAATCTGTTGTATTGTCGGGACAATATAGTTTACTTCTTGAATAGAATTACAATTGCATAACCATTATACATCAAATAGCCCACTTTATTTTCTAATCTTCTATACTATAATATATACTTTTTCTTTTAATCTTTTAAATTAGATCGCAATCGTATGAAAACAAAACTAGTAGGTAAGAATACTTATTTTATTTTAAATTACAGAGTCTGGTCATACAGAGTTCCTCCGCCAATGCCATGTAAGAAAACCGTTTATCAAGCTGAGATACTTGGAGGCTTGTGCTGGTGGTGGATCCTCTACCATTGTGCTACTGAGCCAGAACACATTTATGTAGGTTTTATACTCTACTAGCCACTTCATTAGTTTTTAGTTTATATTTTGACTGCAATGCTACAGCCAATATTGTTGGCAAAGCGAGGGGTTTCACCAGATCATTGAATACTATGCATTTACACCTAACCCTTTCCACTACTTTAGTTTTCTGGCAGAGATGTATGTTAATATTTTTTTTATATGAATAGCAAGAAAACGAGCAGGCGGGTCACCTGATGTTAAGTGATTACCGCTGCCCATATCAATGAAACTCTTGTGGTTTGTTTAAAAAGATGTTTCAGTATTTTGAAACATTTTTGCATTTTCATTCTAAAAGAAAAAGATTTTAAAGAACGTAAGTTAACAAGGTCTCTGTACAAAGTCAATGTACAAATTATAAAATTAACTATGTACAATTTATAGCTTTTCATATGATTTTTGATTTTTCCCCCATTAAAATCTGTGTACAACAAATGTTACTATTTAAATTTAGATAACTAAAATAACATTGACCAATTTGGCTTCAAATGTTCATAATTTACGAATTATATGTTTTGGCAACAAATAAACTTGAATCATATTTGTTTAAGATTATTATATTAATGAAGTACTTATAATAACTGTTAATTTGTTACAGGGTGAATGGCCATATGTTGACCCAAGCACCTGGACTGATGATGAGTTGGGCATTCCTCCTGATTCAGTTGGTTCATTAAAGAAGTGAATTAAAAACGGTTTAAATTATGATTGAGTAGCTTATTTTAATAATTAATAAATAATAATTAATAGTCAATAAAGTGTTCTGTTCATAGAGCTAATTTGCTTATTTAATTTTACCAGTCTGTAAATAATTTATAGGTACATTTTGAACCTGAACTGAGAACTTAGAACGTTAGGTACTTTAATAGGTAACTATTTTTTTTGTTGAACTCCTCTAGACGCAAAAGCCAGCAAAGAAAAAGGAATTAGGATAAAAAAAAGTTATCTTTTAAGCTAAATAATTTGATATCGATTACCTATTCGAATCGTTTTGGTTTTTTCATTTTTTTAATGGCAACTAAAGGTAGTGATGTATAATAGGTATTCTTTGATGGCAACGGTGGCAACATCGTATAAAGACACGATTATTCACAGGATTATATATATGGTAGGTCTAAAGGCCCCTACTCACGGCCCTGCGGCAGGGCCGATTTAGGAGGCAGCTATAATTGGAGCAATCTAGGGTGGTGCCTACACACGAGCCTGCCGCTCAGTCCGTGCGCGGACGTATGAAGGAACACTCGTGTCAGACGAAACAGTTAACAACGAAACAGAGGTTTGACATAAAAATTCGTGGAGGAGAGCATGCATCTAATACTGTCTAAATACCAACGTGTAGGTTTAGCATTGGCCCTTGCGGTCATTTTACTTCAAAAAAAGAAAAAAAAAATTATATCTAAATGAATTATAGCTAATGAATTCATTTATAATTATTATTATAAATGAAGTATGAAGTAGTATATAGAATAAATGAATAAATAAATGAAGTACGCATATTTTTACATTTTTTTTTGAACTGTCTATTATAAAGCTGAAAAGTTTGTTTGTTTGAACGCGTTAATCTCAGGAACTACTGATTCGAATTGAATTTTTTTTTTGTGTTGGATAGTCCATTTATCGAGAAAGGCTTTAGGCTATATAACATCACGCTTCGACCAATAAGAGCGAAGCATCAGTGAAAGATGTTGCAAAAACGGGGAAAATTATCACATATTTAAAATATATTCTTTTAAAAACTTCTTAATCGCGATCATAATAAAAGAAATTGACGCGGACGAAGTCACGGGCAACCTAGTTAAAGCTAAATATGCTTCAAACATCGTTACGATTGTTTTGTTTCTAAAATCTTTATTAAAATTAATTTTTACTAGTTGATGCCCGCAACTTCGTTCGCGTGGATTAAGGTTTTGTAATTCCCGCGGGAACTCCCTAATTTTTTCCGGGATAAAAGGATAGTCTATGTGTTATTCCACACTATAATCTATCTCTGTGCCAAATTTCAGCCAAATCGGTTCAGTAGTTTTTACGTGAATGAATAACAAACATCCATCCATCCATACTTACAAACTTTCGCATTTATAATATTAGTAGTATTTGCTTGTCCCACATAGGGGGATTGTTTTTAAAAATATCTTTTACTTTAATCCATGCATCCATCGTCCGAGGTCATTTTAATTTTTTAATGCGAGCGCGCAACCCAACTCGATGGCTGTCGCGACCGAACTGAGAAAAGAAATCGGGCCGACGGCCCTACACACGTGCAGGGGCCCAAGTCTGCTATTGCAATTGTAGTTACATTGCCTATCAATGACATCCCAATTGCTACTTTTAGCAATTTTGGTAGTCTACTAATTCAATGGCGTCACAATTGTTTTCCGATGGTTTGCCACTGACACATCTAGCTTTGAATCTAGCTTAAATAAACGTTTTTATTATGTAGTTTTTTTTGAAACTCATTTCGGCAAACGCTTTTTAAGCTAATTGCAATACCGAGGTATGATTGAATTACAATCCAATTATAAGAAATCAAACGACCATTGTGAATTTAGTAGACTACGAAATTTTGGACCAATGATAATTGTATTGTAATTGTATTGCGGATCCATGACAATGACATGTAAAATAGCAGACTTGGGCCCCAGGGCGGCAGGGCGGTTGCCCCGATCTAGGAGGCATCGGGTGCAGTTCTGCTCCTGCCGGCCGATCTAGGAGGCGATCTAGGAAGCGACTTAGTATGACCCTACACACGACACGATTAGGAGGCAATCTAGGAGCCTCCCCACTCTTTCACCCTAAATCGTCCCTGCCGCAGTGTCGTGTGTAGCGGGTCTAAGTAGGTACCTACTCTTGGATTTTATATTAACAATGTATGAACATCACAGACCTATGACAGGTTTTCCCTACATAGGTACCATACCTACATCTTTGCCATACATGGAGGCGCCCTACCTATAAAACTAAGGTGCAAACCTACAGAAAAATTACGCAAAAAATGGCTGTACATTAGGGAGTTGCTTCAAAACTATCGACATCGATAAGTAGTGAAACGGTAATCAAGTATTTATGAATATTATGTAGTATGTAATAAATAATAATAATTACAGAAGCACTCTATCACGTACCTATTATTCGCGTGGATTTAGGTTTTTTAGAGATCTCGGAATTTCTTAAATAGTTTCGTTGCTAGCCAGATTGTGAGAGTGTACCAGATGTAAAAAAGTACTCTATGTTGGATGCAAAACTGATTTTTCGCTAAAACTTTGCCTCGTCTACATAGCTGGTACTGATCGTTGTAACTTAAAAACCGCTAATCTACTTTGTATGAAAAGTAGAATGCAAACACGATAGCAAAGTTAATCGTATGTTGCGTCCCATATACGATCAAGTTTGCCGTCAAGTTTGCATGATGCTCAGAGATTCGCAAAAAGTATCGATACTTTTGGTTCGGTACTCTAGGAAAACTCCCGGAAGCTATACTACTCCGTCGAGAGAGATAACGCTATACATCAGATAGAGAAAAGTATATACTATAGTCTGCTGTCTGACGTGTGAAATCTAGTGATGAGATAAAATAAAGCCTCAATAGCCCAATGGTTACAGGTACGGACTGAAAACTGTAAGGTCGCAGGTTCGAATCCCACCATTGTACTATTGTCGTACCCATTCCTAACACAAGCTTTCCGCTTATTTGGAGGGGATAGGAGGATATTAGTCAACTTCAGGTTGCCTAATATTCTTTTAAAAAAAAAAATCGAGTATTTGGGAAAGTACCGTAAGTAAGCAGACTATAGTCTATACTATTCTCTTTGTGATGTATAGCGTTATCGCTCTCGATGGAGTGGTACAGCTTTAAGGAGCTTTCCTAGGTTTCGAACCAAAAGTATCGATCCTTTTTTCGAATCCCTAAACATCGTGCAAACTTTTTCGTATGTGGTCTTCCCTATGGCCTGCCTAGTGTTGCCTAGTATAGTGAATAGGTGTGGAATAGGTAGGAGTAGGTAGATACCTAATAATAGTGTTGTGTGGTTCTGTGCGAGTGAATCACAAAGTATAGGTAATAATTTTGTCTCTGGAGTGAACTGTGAATTTTTAATTTGATTTGACGTGATTCTTCGCACATTCTTCGGAAGTTCGGAATATATTTTCGTGGATGTTGAATTTTTATTGTTCGTGAATTCGCAAGTGTGGTGCAAAAATAATTATTAAGTAAAACTATGTGATAATGTGATTGTATATCAAATTGTTAAAAAATGGAGACTACAACAAATCAAAAGGGTGAGTAATCGTCATCAGTCCTACTAATGCTAAGCTCTTGTTTGTATAGATAACTGTAACATGTAAAATAATTTACACTCACGGTCGGTACCCACATATATTTCGCCCTTTTGATAATTTTATTTCATAGTTTTGTAAACTCAGGGTCAATCACCTACTCGGTTACGGAAGTGTATTATCCCTCTAATATAATATGATATGCTAAAATCGTATGTATGTCTTATGGTGTTGCTTATGTATGAATTATTAAGAAAACATCAACGTAGTGTTCGCGTATTACCAAGTTTGTCGTATGACTCATTTTCATGGCATTGTGATGTCATGTGAATGTTAATAAACAAACACAGGACAATCCTGTATGCCTATCCTTACACAGAGGAGAAACCACAAGTAGGTATGTATCAAATCAAAATCAAATGCATTACACATACATTTCCACACACACACATTGTACATTTTCCCATAATTAGTGCTGATTTAGGATTCCATTTCACTTCAGGAAATTTTTCTGTATTGAAAATAGTATAACTATTATGTTCAATACAACAGGTATTCAAACTTTGATAGCCATAAGAAATTTTGTTAGAGTTATCTATTTCAGACAGAAATCTGATAACAAATTTGATAAATCTCCACTGCTTATTATCATTTGTAATTTTATATTTATATTTACTTTTATTTTACAAGTGTTTTATAGTTCAGTGGGTGGGATTTGAATAGTTAACCTTTCAGTTTACATTCTGTCTGCTGACTTTTGCACAATTGATGCTACTTAACAATATTCAACCCAAAATGTGGGTTAGCAGTGTGCTTGTCTAAAAATGTTTGCTATAGTATGAAAATCACAATCACCTCGGATTGGTTGAATTAATTCCATTATTTCTACATTATTGGATTTTAAACAATAGCAAGAGAGTACTAGTCAGTGTAGAAATTAATTGAAGACAATCATATAGCTGTAAATAAAGATTTGTGAGTTATCAACTAATTATTATATGAATAACAAGCAAACAAGCAGCAGGTCACCTGATGTTGAGTGATCACCGCTACCCAGAGTACATTTGGAGCACCAGTTCCACCAATGTGTTGCTGGCTTTTCTGGAACTTATTGGTCCACCAATTGAATAACCCCATGTTGTAATTAAGTGGGAATACCACCAGTGGATTGCATAGGATGTACAACAGGGTAGGCAGATGATATAAAATGGAAAAAAATCTCCAGTATGAGTTATAAAGAACTTAAAGATAGGCATTGTACAAATTATAAAAATCCTATCCTTAAGTTTTTATAACTCGTACTGGAGATTTCCTCATCTGCCCGCTTAAAGCCTACCCTGTATGCATACCACTGAACACCACTATTACACAGCATTGGGTTACTTAAGAAGTTATCTATATTAGAAATAGCACAACATTGCTCTTTCTTTCTTCTTCCTTTTTAACATTGCTCTGTGCGAATTAACTGGATAAAATCTTTTCTTGTAGTGTCCTGTATAGTCAACTATTCATATGATGCATCAGAAACAGACGAGTTGACAATAAGACCTGGTGATATTCTGCGAGAGGTGGAACGACTGCCTGGTGGGTGGTGGAAGGGAGAACTGCGTGGTCGCCGTGGCATGTTTCCCGACAATTTTGTTTCTGTTCTGACTGAACAGAATAATGCACGGTAGGCATACTTATAGTCTGTTTAATAAGTCAGTTGACTTACATGGGTTACTTTTTCTTTCTTTCTTTCTTTCTATTTATTCCACACACAGGTTTTTAAAACCCTGTGGGAAATCTTCGATTTTCCGGGATAAAAAGTAGCCTATGTCATTCTTCAGGTCCTCAACTATACCCATGCAAAAAATCTAATCTGTTCCACTCTTCAATCAGAAAAATAAGTGGATATCTCATGTTAGTCCGATTTGTATAACCACTAAATATGAGTGCAGATCATTTCGCTAGCTAGTCAGTCATCGAACATTGACGTGAAGCAGTTATTTCAGTGTCAAGGAACAGTGATGCATTTGAATAATAGTTGAAGTAGGATGTGCTGAATCCCTTTATTTTTCTGTGATTGAAGGTTCCACTGTTGCTGCGTGATTGAAGGACAAACCAATAAACCAAAAAACAAACACACTTTCGCATTTATAATAATTAGTAAGGATTTCCACTTGTGTGCATATTAGATTTAAATCAGATTTATGTAAATCATCAAACTGTTTATAATTCATCAATGACTCTTTTACAATGTTGCTGCAACCTATTTTTCAGGCAGGTTATGAAAGGCTTAACCCCATAATTATTATTATATATATCAAAGCAGTGAAAGCCTGTGTGTGTGTGTGTGTGTGTGAAGTGATAGTGAGAGTCTGAGATTTAGAGTTATGTGCTTTTTAAGAAATTAAATATCATGGTGAAGGAAACCATAGCAAGTAAGCCTGAGAGTTCTCCTTGATATTCTCAAAGGTGTGTAAAGTTACTTAATTTGCTCTTGGCTTTTGTAGTTAACCAGTACAAAAAATATTCCAAAGAAGGGGAATAATTCAGAAAATTCTTGTGATTTTCTTAAAAACAGATAGATACCTGTATTTTATCATAATCATAATGATCATTTTAAGACATTGTGTTTTAATGACCAATTTTATTGTATCTCCAATTACAAGAATAATAAATAATGATTGTGCATGTTATCTAATCCAATGTGATAAGGCTCTGATATCATTCGAATAATGTTAGTCACCTTAACTACACCTTCCTGTATTTTGTGGTTAACAATATAGTTAAGAGAGAGTTTGTGTACTTGACACAAGACTATATTTTACATTATCCTCACTGATACATATATTATAAATACGGAGTGTGTTCGTTTGTCCTCAATCACGCAGTAACGAAGCAAAGCATCTACGTGATTTTTAAATTATTATTAAATGATAATTATTAAATGTAAATTTGAGAACTTGGAGTATAATATTTCTTAACGTTTATTCCCGAAAGACAGACGGTTTTCTGAAGAATTTTTAAAAATCTAACTCGACGCGGAAGAATTTGACTTAAAGCTAGTATTAATATAATACATATGTGCAAAATATGAATCTATAACAATAATGATGCAGTACGAAAACGTGAAGATAGAATTATTGTTAAGTGGAAGTTGTGTACAAATGAAGTACTAAAGCTCTCAAAACCAGCGCTGCAGTTTGGATTGAGTGGGGTGCCTTATTTTCCATAGCTACTTATATTTAGATTTACTTACTTTGTAAGCATCCTATACTACTAATATTGTAAATTCGAAAGTTTGTGAGGATCGATAGATAGATGGAGGGATGGATGTTTGTTACTTTTTCACGCAATAACTATTGGACGGATTTTGATGATTGTACATTAGAATAGCACATGATTATGTTTTATCCAGGAACATTAAAGAATTCCTGCGGGAATCAAAAACGCTTAATCCGATTCTACGAAGTCGCGGGCATCACCTATGTAATATTAAATATTATTTAAAAATGTTTTGTTGAAAAATAACAAATACTATCTATAATATCTAAACTGTAATTTGCAATAGCCTGGGAGGCGTGCAAGGCCGCTGTCGAGCTGTGTTCAGCTACCAGCCCGCCAATCCTGACGAGCTGCCGTTGTCTGTTGGCGACGTACTCGAAGTTCTTGGCGAGGTATGTTGTGCATACTTACTATTTTTACCCCACTATCGCAAAGCCAAAACGTTTGTATTTACGTATGTTCCACCATAGCATATAAATTACTGAGCCAATTTTGATGAATGTCTATCATTATTATGGTCTGGGTGACATAGGCTACATTTAATTTGTGTAATAAGCACAACATAATTTAAAAGGTGGAAAATGCTAAAGCATATTCTCCCAGTCTACCTTTAGTCATGCAGCATGTGTGGAAAAAGCGAAAGCCATACAGTAATAAAATCCTGATGGTCCTTCACTTGCCAGTTAAACGATTGGAAGTTTACCTTCTAATAGATTCCGGCAACGCATTCTAAAGCTGATCTGCGTGCATCTCAAAAGAGTAGGCCATGAAACCAGTCCTGTGCCTTGTTGTCGCTAGACCAATTCTTGGAATACTGCTGTCCACAAGCTACAACGCCGTTAACTACCAAAACCATATTTCCTAATTAATTTAAATGGTTTTGGATTTATATTAGGAAATATGGTCTTGGTAGTTAACGGCATTATAGCTTGTGGACGGCAGAATATAGTATGTTTATTGCTTGCTGTCAGGTCGAGGAGGGCTGGTGGCAGGGGCGGCGCGGCGCGCGCGTTGGTGTTTTCCCCTCCAACTTCGTGGTGATGCTGGAGCCGCCGCCCGCGCAGCCCGCGCCCGCTGAGCCGGCACCCGCGCTGCCGCCTAAGCCTGGTACACGAACTATACGACTATTTAACTAACTACGGCAAAGCCAGAAGGAACGGTTATGTTTTAGCAGTATGACGACCTCCCTGGCGCAGTGGTGAGCGCTGTGGTCTTATAACTGGGAGGTCTCGGGTTCGATTCCCGGCGGGGGCAATTTAGTAATTTATTATTTCTAAATTGTCTCTGGTCTGGTCTGGTGGGAGGCTTTGGCCGTGGCTAGTTACCACCCTACCGTCAAAAACGTGCCGCCAAGCGATTTAGCGTTCCGGCACGATGGCGTGTAGAAACCGATTATGGGTATGGGTTGAGTTTACACTGCTATACCCCTTCCAAGTTAGCCCGCTACCATCTTAGACTGCATCGTCACTTACCATCAGGTGAGATCGCAGTCAAGGGCTATCTTGTCATAGAATAAAAAAAAAAAATGTTTCCATTACGTATGTTCCACCTTAGCGGTTAAACTATAACTACGATTTGTTAATACATATAGTCCGGGTGACATAGCCAGGCTTAGAGCAGTTATAGCGGTCTCCTATTCAGGGGGTCACACATACAATCCCGGGTGACTGAAAACCTGTGACTTCTCAGAGTTATGCGCGTTTAAGCAATTAAATATTACATGCTTCAACAATTAAGGAAAACATCGTGAAATTTGTATGCCTGAATGTTGCATAACATAACATAATATTTTCAAAGGAGTGTGAAGTATGCCAATTTGTATTAGGCCAGCTTGGACAATGACCTAAATCCCTTCTCTCACCTGCACCTGACCTGCACTCAGTAGTGAGCTATTGGGTTGCTAATGACGATGTATGGCATCGAGCTGCTTGCTTAGCTTAAATGGCAATGAGCGTGGCATATACTTAGTTCGAAGAACTGATGGTCGTTGGGATCCAGGATCGGAAAATTCATTGTTGTCAGACACCCTCACTAGGTGGACCGGCCGTCCGACAATCGCGGGGAGCTTATAAATACTGGTGGGGCAAGATACATGTGGATAAAGAAGAATAGAACCCAAGCAGAGGCAACATTTCCATTTTATTTTCTCATTGCACTTGATCCTGCCTTAAGTACAATATGTCACACAAAAATTGCCTTTAATACTGACTTTCTCCCTGAAAAGTCGACAAGAAGAAAAAATTCATATTTTCATTGCAGAAAATAGAAAAGAGTAAAAATATTAATACCTATCTAGTCATTAATATACTTTATTCTGAATTATTCTATTTTTCACTCTTGGAATTGTCAATTGAGTAATTTCTTCTTGCAACCGTTTGTGACCGGAATTGATGATATTATTCAATTTATTTCCCACATTTATTGGAGAGATTGAAACAATGTGTCAACGTTGATTCATCCGTTAAAAGTTGTGGGGTGCAATTGGTTCTTATTTACCAAAGCATGTACTAGTCTTATTTATCACTATTTATTCCTCTATAGTGCTTTGTTACATTTTAACTTAACAATATGCTTCATTCATAAGAGGGATCAAGAAAAACATCAATTATGATGTTATCATTAATGATGATGTTGTAATGTTATCATTTCCGAAATATAATGTATCTTTATTATAAACAGAAGAATTCTCAGTATAGTACAAGTATTTTGTTCCTGTAATAAGTTCCTTATGTATTTTAGGGTTCTTCACATATGAGAAACCGTTGGATGGGACTTTTTTTTTTCAATACTTTTTCTCTTAAAACGGATCCTACTACATCACTATCATACTTGTAAAATAGACTTATAACAAATGTGTGGTAAAACTATACTAAGCTTACTTAAATTTTATTATATAGATTCGCATAGTCTGTCCGAATTGGGCCAAATGCTAATGCATTTGGATGGAATAATGACAAGCCTATGTTAATACTCGTAAACAACCTTTCCGAAATCGTAAACACCTAAGTGTATTTTGCTTGACTCAGTGTTTCGTGTTATTATTAATTTTGTAACTCTTCCTTCTTCGCTTGCTACAAGCAATAAGTGAAATGACAACATAATTTAAATCTAACTTTTTTATAGTAAGTTTTATTTAAGATTGCGACACTTACCATCTTACCTGATAGTAAGTGTCGATGCATTCTAAGATGCTAGCGGGCTAACTTGGAAGGGGTATGGCAGCGTACATTCAACTTATATGCCCCTAATCGGTTTCTACTCGCCATCGTGCCAGAACGCTAAATCGCTTGGCGGCACATCTTTGAAGGTAGGGTGGTAACTAGCCACGGCCAAAGCCTCCCACCAGACCATAGCTCGATCCGTATTAACGGTTTATAATGTTGCAGTCAAGGAGCAGTGCCGCGTGCTGTTCCCGTACGCGGCGGTCAACGACGATGAGCTGACGTTGGTCGAGGGCGACATCGTGAACATCGTGTCCAAGGACGCGCCGGACCGCGGCTGGTGGAAGGGGGAACTGCACGGCCGGGTCGGCCTCTTCCCGGATAACTTCGTACAGCTATTGCCAGCTGGTGAGTTCACGAGCTTTTTCAACGTTTAATCGTACCATAACGCTTATAACAGAAGTTTTTAACAAAGTTCCGGTCAACGTAGCCTCGAGACAACTGATGAATGTGTGAGTGCCATGTTAATTACATTTCTCTACTTGTACTGATAGTAATAATTACGTACGCTTTGAATGATTATTGTGACGAATTATGACACTCTTTCACAGCACAGTTCGTCATTTTTCAATAATTTTTAGCGAGCTCGTCGTACTAACGCGATAATACTGCGTAGTCGGCCTTTAAAGGCTTACTAAAAATGGCTTATCACCGCGTCGATTATTGCGCTTCTAAACGTTATAGTTCGATGGCCGTAAGAAACTTTAGCCGTATTTTTTAAGTTGTATTGCCGTAAAAAAACTTTTTTGCCGTATTTTCTAGTACAATAGTCATTTGTGAAGACATTACAAAAAAGAGCAGTGGAGACGTTCATAATAATTCAATCAACAAAAGCGTGCCTGATCTGTGACCGATTAGCGGCTTTAGTTACGTAAAAGTTGTTACGATAATGTGTCGTCACAAGGTTAACTGCAGCTATGTGACAACAGCTTTGATAAACATTTGCAGCGTAGGTTTGTCCTATTCGAATGTGTTTGACAAAAACAGTTCGCGTTTGCCTTTTTAAGTATTTTTAGTAGCATATCTTATTTTTAGTCACATCAGTGTATTTTAGGTTACTGTGTATAGTGGTCAATGAAGTTTTCATTAATTTTAGTCTAGCTTATAACTCTAGTGGTGTTTACCTTACTTGCACTGAAATATGTATAGTAGGGTGAATATTCAATTTGGACGATATTTGCGCATTTTTTTAGGAACAAGCATAATTTCATTTTTTTTAATATTTGATAGTATTATAATGTTTGGTGCTATTTCATTAAATACACAAGTGAAAGGCACGTATATATTTCAAATATTCAAAGAGTTATTGCCACTAGAAATTTATGTCAAGCTACGGTAATGAACCCTGTATACGGTAATGAATTTTTATGTATACCTACTTTTGGCAGAATTTCTTATGAATTCTCTATTTGAATAAACTTGTACGAATAAAAGCAAGTGCCCAGCCGTGCACAGGGAATTGGTAATTCACTCGTCGACCGAGAACCTTGTTGGGCCCGTCACTGCTTGGAGTAAGATCGTTTCAAATAACAAAATATCAAGCAGTTCTTCCATAACTTAATAGACTCCCTCTATATTGGACCTCTTCCTTACCACTCACCCTACCGGCTACCAGGTAACAGTCGATGCTCCCCTAGGAACATTTAACCCCTGCCTAGTACAGACTTCCGTGCCACTTCCATCCTCTGTTCGCACGCGTAATACCGGTAGCCTCATATCCGTGGGCACAGCTTTGTTTTTCAACAAACGACCTTAACACCTGTGCTGAAGCAGTTGCTGATGCCATACTCCAAGATATGGACTGCTATATTCCAAACTCCCTCATACCTTTTGGGAAGCGCGCGCAGAAATGGTTCAACGGGATCTGTAATAAGGCTGCTATACTTAAACAAAACTCCTACCAGTCCTGGCTCTCTGCACATTGCACCAATGATCCCAATGCTGCAAATGTTAAGAAAATCTTTAACATTGCGTCCAGAGCCTACAAAAATGCCATTGCCAGGGCAAAATTTGAGCACATCGACAGAATTGGGCAGAGACTAGTCTCACTGCCTTCTGGTTCCCGTGCTTTCTGATTTCTGTTGAAAGCCATGTAAGGCAACTTCTGTCGTTCCTCGTTTCCACCTTTAAGCAAACCGGATGATACACTGGCCTACACTGCCAAAGAGAAAGCCGAAATTCTGGGCACTCTCTTTGCTGCCAACTCTACGCTTGATGATGGTGGGAAAACACCGCTGACCATCCCGCGGTGTCAAAACTCCTTGCGTGATATACGGGGTACATTGGGGATATATTGACAGTAAGGGGGAAGCCCTAGCGGTCAGCCTCGACATCGCTAAAGCCTTTGATCGGGTTTGGCATAGGGCTTGGCTATCGAAGCTGCTATCTTACGGACTTCCTGCGAAGCTGTGCCATTGGGTCGCTAGCTTTCTTCATGGGCGCAGCATCAAGGTCGCTGTCGACGGTTTTTGCTCTCAACTTAAGCCCATCAATGCTGGCATTCCACAGGGCTCAGTGCTATCGCCTACTTTGTTCATTCTGCATATCAATGATATGTTGCATAACAGCAGCATATATTGTTATGCGGATGACAGTACTTCTGATGCCCTTTACAAAGGCCATGCACAGTTCTCTCGCGCAGTGCTGGAGGAGAATAGAGCCAAACTTGTGTCGGACATTGAGACTTCTCTCTAGAAAGTGTCCGTATGGGGTTCACAAAATCTTGTTCAATTTAACCCTTCAAAAACACAAGTTTGTGCGTTTACCGCAAAAAAGGCCCCTTTTACCACGCCTCTTCTCTTTCAGAACACTTCCCTTACTCCTACCAACAGCATTGGGATTCAAAAGAGGGCACTTCGGCTTGTGGACAATCCCAAATTAACCTACTCGCTGGAAAGCTTGGAACACCGCAGATGTAAGCTCGCTTTGTGTGCTCTATCGGCTATATAACGGGGAGCCCTCTAACTTCTACAACCGCACCGCACCCCACCGAACGCAATTTCACCCCCACCACCTGGGTGCCTAGAGCACTTCGACCATCAGGTGCTCCAGATCTTTTTTTCCATGTACTACCAAATTGTAGAATCATCTCCCTTCGAAAGAATTCCTGTATATAATGTAGTTTCAGTAAAAATCATTAAATGAACTTCAAAAAGGTTACGGTAAACGACGGTAATGAAGGACACGGTAATGACAAATATGCACTTTTAATTTATTATTAATTTTTCTATAAGCAGTATATGCTATCTAATCATTTAAAAATTAAACTAGACGAGAACTTGATGTATTGTTATCGCAATAAAATTCCAATTTTAAATATTTATCAAAATATAAGCGGACTGGTAATGAAACATAAACTGTGACAAAACATTATAATACACTTTCAGTTGTAATTTTTTGCGCCAGTTCGTGCGTACGTCTTCCTTCTGCTACGTTTTCCGGTCGACTGAGGTCTGAGGTGCGGGACGTCGAGAGCTCACTATGTAGCGGCAAGATTTTGTCACGTAAAAACATGTTTCCCGTGATGATTCCGGAGGGTTCCGGTAATGAACTTTGCATCGTAACAAAACTTTAAAAACATATTTGACCATATATTTCTTTGTAAAATTAATTTTAAATTATGAAGAAGTAATAAAAAATTATTTAATTATTCGGCACAGTAGCCAAATTAACATTATTTTTGTGCTAGGTTTACTAAATATTATTAAATATAAAATATCTAGTAATAAAACAGGTGCCGGTAATGAATTTTAATGTTATTTTCACTAAAAATCTGAGTGATTTACATAGAAATTTCAATAAACACACCATGTGCACGATAAAGTATGTAGGTGTGCATGATAAACGTATATTAAATGGAGTCTAAACTTAAGTTTCAATTTTTTATTCACTGAAATACGTAATTTTCATTACTTTGAATATTCACCCAGTAATATGTAGTCACATATTTTTTCTTGGTGTAAATTCCAAACGATGAGCATAGTTGGTACCTATTTTCTTAATAACAAAGCTCTCTGGTGTTTCCATTAGGAACTTTTTATTTGTGAAAAAGTTAAGTGCGTTTTCCTTTTTGCGCGGGAAACGTAAATATGCGTTGGTTGTAATTTAAGGGTGTAATGTGTAGGTATGTTACTGTGGATGAAAGAAGTGTAAGAAAATCTTATTTTTTTTTAGAAATCTTTGGAATATTTTCGTAATATACTCTTTTGTCTACCTATTACGATCCCTACTAAGATTATTAATACGAAACTGTCTTTCTTTGTTGGTTTGTCCTTCAATCGCTCGGCAATTAAGCAACGGATTGACGTGATTTTTTGAGGACCTGTAGCGCTAAGATGCGCGCCACGTGAAAATTTTGACTACACGTAATCTCGTATAAACGTTTTACTCGTAATCTCTATGTGAATCTCAACACCCTTTTATAATTAAAAAAAATATCTCGTGGGAACTCTTTGGATTTTCCGGGATACAGTGTGCCTATGTCACTCTCCAAGTCCTCAAGTACACCCATGCTAAAAATCACGTCGACCAGTTGCTGCGTGATTGAAAAACAACAAACAAACTCTTGCATTTATTATATTAGTAAGGATTCGCTCAGTCTCTTATTGGCCAACAGAATGATTTAGGAAATATATTTGTTAATAAAAGTAATAGTGACACTTTAGTAAAGTTGTATCGCCTACTCAAGTGTTAGTAGTGTTCGATGTTCCGCTATTGACATTTCTCATGAAGGTTGCGACTAGGGCTTTCGAATACCGGACTTTTTCAATACCGGTATTGATACCGGAAGTTTTTTTTTCAATACCGGGATCCCGGGATCCCGGTATTGAAAAAAAAAAATCTTGTACGGAACAAAATCCTATGGTGTTTATTGTGGTATATTTTAGTGCTAAATCCGTAAATGAATACGTATTTATTTTGGAAAAAAATGGCAAAATAACGAGCAGATTTTTCATTAAAATTATTTTTATTTACAGTACAAATATTTCACTTTAAAGTGTAAATTAAATAATCAACACTTTTAATAAATAATTAGTTACTCTACATTCAATAAATCAGTCTCTTTACGATTTCTATAGATCGATACTATAAGTATATAAAGACATCCTTAGAAAATGTCGAGAGGATAAGAACCAATTCATTCAGAACATATGCAGCGAGATCGAACACCACTCTCAAAAATTTTAAATTTCAGATCTTTTCAAGAAGGTCCGCCTCCTATCTAGACAATTTAAACCAAAAACGTGGGTGATAGAAGATTCCGAAGACCATCTCATAAATGAACTCGACGCAATAGCCGAAAGGTGGCGCAACTATTGCGAAGAGCTATATAAAAATTGCAATGATTTGGGAACTTTACATGCTGATTGTAGCGGAGTGCAACTGAAGCCAAGTATACTTCGATCAGAAATTCTCACTGCCATGAAATCTCTTAAAACTAGAAAAGCTCCAGGACCAGATCAAATAACATCCGAAATACTGACAGCTCTGGGAGATACTGGCATCGATATGTTACACATGATCTTTGACCTAATCTGGCGTAACGGTGAATCGCCGAGAGACTGGGCCCTGTCCATCGTGGTCCCTCTGCATAAAAAAGGCTCTACTAGAAAGTGCGACAACTATCACACACTAGCGCTTATCTCACATGCCAGCAAAATACTGCTCTACTCTAGCCGATACTACCTGGACTGGCAAATCCCGCAAAAGCAGGCGGGTTTCGTTAAAGGCAAAGGCACCCGTGAACAAATCTTAAATGTACGGCAAATAATAGAAAAATCCTATGAATTCAATACGCCAATTATCATGTGTTTTGTTGATTACAGTAAAGCCTTCGACTGCGTTAACTGGAACTGTTTATGGAAAGTCCTCACTGAATTAGGAGTGCCAAAACATCTAGTAGAACTGCTCAAGAATCTATATTACAGTAGTGAAGGAGCTGTAAGGGTAGATGAGGTTAACTCGCGGCCCTTCAACTTTCGCAAGGGAGTTAGACAGGGTTGTGTGCTGGCTCCCATCCTGTTCAATATCTATGGCGAATATATCATGAGGCGGGCTCGGAAATTAGGAGGCGGATTGGAATGGCAAAAGTGCCATGTCTCAGCTACACAAGATTTGGAGGGATAAGAACATTTCCATCAGTACAAAAATGCGTCTCGTCCGCACACTCATCTTGCCGATATTCATGTATGCAGCTGAGACATGGACAATGAAAGCTGCTGACCGACATCGCATTGACGCTTTCGAGATGTGGTGCTGGAGGAGAATGCTGGGAATTCCGTGGACAGCATGTATGCTGGTTCTGTAGAACCAACGCATCGATACTGAAACAGCTAAAAATCACGAGTAGGCTATCGACCACCTGTCTCCAGAAGATACTTGATTACTTCGGCCACATTGCCAGAAGGGAGGGACACAATTTAGATAAGATCGTGATTACTGGCAAAGTGGACGGAAAGAGACCTCGGGGACGTAGCCCGATGCGTTGGTCAGACCAAATCCGCTAAACTAAAATCACAACTTGCCGCCACGAAGCTGATATTCTGAGCTATATTCACGTTCTGCGCGTTAACGAATATAGTCTTTGTACAGTGCACATTTTCAATTCCATTACTGGTATTGAAATAAGAAGAAAAAGTCTAGGACCCAGGTATTAGCTAATACCGGGATCCCGGTATTGGAAGGCCTGAATACCGGTATTGAAAAAAGTCCGGGATCCCGGTATTGGCCAATACCGGGATCCCGGTATTGGAAGCCCTAGTTGCGACTCGCGAGTGGCCGGAGTCGTGATTTTGCGTAAGCCTTACCTCATCGCGTCGTGCCTTCGCGCCGTATTTTAGGATTTTAGTACTGTCGAGTGAACGTCAGTGAAATATCAAATACGTCGCATTAAAATGGGAGTGGAAAGTGAGTTTTAGTGAAAATATCCAAAGTATTTTCTTAGCATAGAATAATTTTCATACCGCGATTCTAACTTTTTCGTTAGAAATGCGAAAGTGTGTTTGTTTATTCACCAATCGCGCTGCGTAGAAATAATGAATCGAATTGATTTTTTGCATGAATATAGTTTAAGACAGAGTGACATAGGATACTTTTTATCAAAGGATTCTCGTGGGATAAAAAAAAAAATCCGGACGCCGCGGACGAAGTCGCCGGCAAAAGCTTGTGCTTAAATTATAAACTATTCATGAATTTATGTAGAGGATGTTTAATAAATGGGTTGTTATTTTTTGTGTAGATATTAATTTTCATGCGACTACAATTATTTATTATGCTCATTTTTAATAATAAATATGTGTTTTAATTTTTATCATAAAACTCGTTAGGAAATGTTAAACATACGAGTTGTATTTCAACTTTAAGTTGTGCGAATAACTTTTTCACCAAAAGAAAGATAGTATTCATAAGTCGATGACCTTTCTTCACATTACTTAATGTTTACATTGATATTATGATTCTTTTTTTATGGTTTAAAACCATATCGGATCTGTTAAATCTGATTTAAGCTAATTTCAATTGAAGCAGCAGTCTAAACAGTCATTTAGTATAATTCAAAGTTCAAAGGAAGTGATAATAATGTGAGATAATTCAATATTTAACTACTTGGGATAAAAAAAGCCATTGTTTTTTTTAGTTTTATCGGGACTTTTTGCCAAGTCTGGTCTTTTAGAATTACCCGGTGGTGGCAATCAAGGTAGTAGGAAAGGAGAGGGAAAAGCGTTATCGACTGATGACTCGTAATCTATCTTAATATGAAAAACCATAAAAAAAATTGAAAGTGAATAATGCAGCTGAAATTATATCTTTACAGTAACTCAAGAGATCGAAGAAAAGAAACCCGAACGGCCGCCTGGGAAGAACGCGAATGCCAACACGCTTTATCCCATACTGAACAAATACACAGAGAAAACTGCTTCCGTTAAAGAATTGGCCACGTCGAAAGTAAGGTAGGAATCTTTTTTAACATACCTTTCTTAAAATAGTAGTACAAGAAGAAAAAGCAGCATAACAACGTGTGTTCTAAATTCAATAGATTCGGACACAGGATTTATAAAAAAGGGTACGCGAAAGACTGTTTGTTTGTTGGTTTGTTCTACAACCACGCTGCAACAGAGCTACGGATCGATGTGATTTTTTGCATGGGTATAGTTGGGGACCTCGAGAGAGACGAAGCAAAATATCTTCTAGAATTCAAAATTTCGTGTTTGATCCTTTAAGATCCTCAGAATGATTAAGACTCACGTAAGAGTTTAGACTTGAAAATTGTACTAAGAATGCGAAAAGTCTGTGTGGAAAAACGGGTCTTCAAAACGCTCTGTGGTCGTCTGACTTGAGCCCTGCGATTTTTTCTCTTCTGAGTATTGAATATTGAAGTATTTCATTCAATGTTTTTTAATGAGTATACATTCGATTCCATTAAGTAAAATTTTCTTGCCCTTAGAATTTTTCTCTCTGCAAATTGTTTGAGTTTCCGGTTGTTTTTGCATTTTGTTTCAGTTACCAATTATATATTACAGTGTCTATTATTATTTGAAATAAATCGAAACATTGTTGGCGTAGTGCAGGGTCGAATATCGACATTTCCGCCTTCAATAGCTACTCTATAGTTTAGAACAGAATTGTCTTTCAAATAAGACATGGGAGTGATTACATTCTCTTTGATGCTTATTATGATTTACTTTCACGGATATTATGCATTGCTGCCAGAGAACGCCAACTAAAAATAGTTCTTTATTTACTGAAATTAGATTTCGAAAGATTAGGAAGGGAAATCGACCTTTCGATCTTTTTTGTTTTGGTATTTACTGGTGTAGTACCTTTTAAGCATCCGTGTTTCCTGCCAGCTATAATTTGAGTATCTTCAAGGTAACAGTGAATAGGCATCTATCTTCTAGGTAAGCGCGCTCCAGCATAGAATTCATCAATGCTTTCTAGTATTGATCGTGGTCAAGTGCAAGCTTATCTAGTACTGGTTGATGCCTGCGGCTTCGCTCGCGAATTTAGTTTTTAATAATCCTGCGGGATCTCTTTGATTTTTCGGGTTGAAAAGTAACTCCTATGTAATACTCCCAGTCCTCAACTATATCCATGCAAAAATCTCGTCGATTCGTTACATTGTTGTGGCGTGATTTAAGGACAAACCAACAAAAGAACACTTTCGCATCTTATTATCTCGGAAAAACAAAGGATTTCGGCGGAATTTTTTAAAACCTAACTCCACGAGGACGAAGTGGACAAATCTAGTGTTTAAATAAGCTAAACATGGCTTGTTTTTGGGCCTTCCCTCTATTTTTAAAATACCTTTATTAATATGTACTTATTAAACATCTAACTTTTCAGCATGCACAAAGAAAACACGTTGAGTAAAGAAAGCAGCACACAAAGTACAATTACGCACACAAACAAGACCGAATCGGAAAAATTAATACACAATGAAACTGTACCAGATGGATCACTTGATGGACAAGTAAGATATTTCCCATTTTCATTATAGATCAGATAGAAATGCCCGTTTTCATCAACCATACCTAAATCACACCCTAAGTAAGTTAGTTGATGTTAAACTCTGATAACATCTACTATATAAAAATAAGTCGGGTTTTCCTTCCTGACGCTATAACTCCAGAACGCACGAACCGATTTCCACGGTTTTGCATTCGTTGGAAAGGTCTCGGGCTCCGTGAGGTTTATAGCAAAGAAAATTCAGGAAAAATTCCACGCGGACGAAGTCGCGAGGGCAAAAGCTAGTTTATTATAAAAAAACTATTCATAATAAAACTTCTAGTAATGTTTTATTATAAAACCAGAGTATGAATTTAGAGTCTCATGTTTCTCATGTCAGACATAAAAACATGAGATGTAACCAAAAACCAGTTTGATCTTGTGAGTCATCAGTCAACGTATTTATGACAGAAAAATAGCACAAAAACTGATTTAAGGTAAGACCTCACTGAGTGGAACTACTGCAGCGGAGCGGGGTGGCCAAATATTGTCTTCTTATAATCTTATAAAATAAAATGCACTACCCGGCAAAGTTGACAAACTGACCAAATATAACACGCCCTGGCCCCTGGCATATTACGAATTTCCGTTGTCGCTAGCGCAGTTTAATATCACAGCATAGGAATAACTTTGTCTTACGGAAAAATATTTTATTTTATTTTTTATTTTATTTTATTGTAATCAACAGCGATACATACACAATACAATTTACAATTAAATCTTAATAAGGCCAAATAGGATTACAATTGCATGAATTTATAGATATTTATAACAATGTGTGTGTGTGTGTGTGTGTGTGTGCGTGCGCGTGTATGAGTGCGTGAGTGTGTGATATTTTAGGAGCCTTTCCAAGCTTTAGCAATTATCTTCATATAGAGAAATCGAAATGTCATACATTCTTTTTTTACTTGCTCTTAATTGTTTTATTGATGTAATATTTGTTTCGTGTGGAAGAAATTCGTATAAGAAGGAATTAATGTAACTAACATCCATGTCACTACCGAGAGTCAGAGGTTGCGGTTTGCAAACGACTCAATTTTGCTTTGTATTATCGCACTGCTGCAGTTTCCGTGCGGTTTACTTTATAGAGACGCGTCGTACTGCATTTCCGCTCGATTGCAGTGCAACTGCACTATGTGTGGTCTTACCTTAAGTTATTGCATTTTGATCTACAACTTACATAATAGAGAAGGTAAAGGAATGTTACGTGATTATGAATAGTATTGCAGAGAGTATAATTAAAAGACAATGATCTACTGTAACAAAAGAATCTATACAAATTACCAAATTTTAATTGCACCAAAGGTTTTTTAGTACTGAAATTGTGTATGACGTCATAGAACGTGTGTTGAACACAGTTATGGTTTAGTACGTTGTCATAATATAGTTGTAGAATACTCGCTAAAACACGACTTCGATCGTGTGGATTAAGGTTATTTTTAAAAGGGATTTTATTCCGAAATTAAAAGTAGGTATTTTAGGTGTCTATATTTTCTAGGATGCAAGCTATCTCTGTGCTTGTGAAAATAGATTTTGTGGTAGAGCTTTGAAAAGATAACAGGCAGAGAGATACCCTGTGTCTTTAATAAAACTATGGATAGTATGGATGCATAAATAACATAGGTTATTTTTAATAATTTTTAGGTAAAGAAACCCCCCGTGCCATTGAAAAAGAGTCCAACGCCGACATCAAGCGTCGGCGGGCTGTTCAGTGGACTCAAAAATAAAATGCTGTCCTCATCAGAGAAAACGTAAGTTGAAGGAGAAAAATCTGTTCTCTACCTACATATTGTAACAGAGAAATGAGTTAATTCATACACATACACGGAACAGCGTGTGAAATTAAGACAATTTTTACAAGAAAATTTCAAAATGGCATATGGAAACTCCATTTTAGTGGTATGGCTACGTTGAGCAAAGCTTATGAGGTTAAAGGGTGGTAAAAATTTTGAATGGGCTACGCCAGAAGACTCATTTCTTCATTCATCTTCACCTTTGGCTCGCTTCATTGAAGAGTCGATGTGTATTTTTAACACAATATTTTATTATTTCAGCGAAAAGTCTTCAACGACGGTGTCGAGCGGGAGCAGCAGTAGCGGCGAATGGGACCGCACGGACGGCATCGCGGCCAGCAAGGCCAGCCCCAACGCCAACTCCGCCAACGCCAATGCCAACGTCAACGCCAATAACACCACCAACACGTTCGATCACATCGAGAGAAATTCCATACTCAATGATCCAAGAGCTGGCAGGTAACTTTTTAAGCTATTGCATAGCTTATATCGCGGGCCAGCGTGGAGACCGAATCCAGAAATTCCGTAACGAAAATAACCTGACACGGGACTCCTCTACGGTGAGCCGCTAGTTGGCGTTGATAAAAAATGCTATGCAATAACTTTACCGCGGCAGTCCCCGAGTGCCACACGTCTTTTTTTTTTAATATCAGTCAAGCTGACTAATATCCTCCTATCTCCTACAAATAAGCGGAAAACTTATGCTAAGAGTGGGTACGACAATAGTGCAACGGGTAAGATCCGAACCTGCGACCTTTCAGTTTTTAGTCCGCACTTTTAACCGTTGGGCTATTAAGGATTCAAAGGCTGAAATATTAATGTATCATCACAACTTATCTTGGATTTACAACATCGTATCCCTATCGTGATTCCTTATATGGGTAGCGCACAATACGCATCGATATGTGAAATTGCATGTGATTTAATACCTAAATCCTGACTAGAAAAGTAAAAATCGCTGTTGCAGAATACCAAAGAACTAATTAATCAGTGTCGCATTGAAAAAAGCTAGTGGCGGCTTGAGAAAAGGATTTTTAATTGTTATTTTTCCTTAACTCTTAAAATGCAAAAAAAAAAATATTAAAGTTAATTGTTGATTGAATAATTACATTGAAAAATACTAGATTGCCATAATTTCCTTCGCAGAGTGAAGGCGCCTCGACGGCGACCGCCTAGTCAAGTCCTACGCGATGACACGCCGCAGCAGATAGGGCTGACCAACGGCCACGAAGGTATAACTTTTTTTTTAAAAAGAGTATCAGCTAAGTTGAACTTGACTTATATTCTCCTTTCCCCTCCAAATAAGCGGAAAGCCTGTGTTATAGTTCATGCAATTCACGAGGACGCCTGGCTCATGGTTGTGTGTGTATCGTATCTGTATAAGTGTGAGCGAGAGCTTGCTCGCGCCTGACCGCTCCCACCTAGGCTCCTGACAGGCACACACGCAATGTGCATGTACACGACGTAACCACAAGAAAAGCTCACGCCTTCGTGAATTGCAAGAACTATAGGGTACGACAATAGTGCAACGGGCGGGGATCGACGCGACCCTGCGAACTTTCAGTTTTCTGTCCTTTAACCGTTGGGCTATTGAGGCTATATAACTTAATCACATAACATGTATATTTATATATCTATTTTAAAATAAATTGTGAATTTTGATACCTAACCTTTAAAATATCGTGCCATGTCCGTCAACTTATCGTAAGCGACATTTTTACTAAAACTGAGTTTTTTTATTACAAACGTCGATATTTCCCGGGAATTTAACGTGTTAACTTCAAATAGATGTTATTTGCCTAGGAAATGTCGACGTGCCCTAGTCCTTTATATTTTAAAATATCGTTTGTAATAAAAAACTCAGTTCAAGTCAAAATATCGCTTACAATAAGTCGGCGGTCACGACTCGATAAATTCAAAGTTTTTGTTACGCAAAGAGAACTTAAAGATTTCCTTCAGCAAATCTTAATATTTTCCGTTGTATCTACCTCCACCTGACAGACGAAAATCGGCGGTTGCTATTTTAAAAATTAAATAATATGTAATAATAATATTATGTTGAACGCTTTTTTGTCGTCAATTTGTCAACTGTACAACCTTGTTGTTCTAGTGCCAACGGAAAGGCCAGCATCTTCAGAAAAAGCGGAAGAAATCAGACCTCGTACACGGGAATGGGAAAAACACAAAGCGCCGTGGATGGAGGAACTAAAACTCAATCAGGCAAAGAAAACAAGCTTCGGCTCCGAAGGGAAATCGCGGTCTGTGTCGACTTCATCGGAGGCGAGTGGAGTTGCGAGCAAAGCAGGTGGCGGAAGTACAGACAGGTTAGTTGATAGGGTAGTTTCTCATGTAAATAAATGCGAAAGTGTGTTTGTTCGTAGGTTTTTGTTTATCCTTTAATCAAAGCTTTTGTCTGAGACTTCGTTCGGGTAAAGTTCTTTTGAAATCCCAAGGGAACACTTAGTAGCAGTCTATGACACTCTCCAGTTCCTCAACTATACCTGTGAAAAAACCATTTCGATCCGTTGCTTTGTTGGGACGTGATTGAAGGAAAAACTAACAAATAAACACACTTTCGTATTTGTAATATTAGTAAGGATTAATTAGAGGAACTTATTAAAAAGCTAGCGGACGCCCGCGACTTCGTCCGCTTCTTCAATTGACAATTTAGGCGAGCAGAACCCGTGCAGCATCAGGATTGAGCAGTTGGAACTAGAAATTCAACGATGTAGCCTTTACTTGGTGCCTACAATAACTATTCATAATCGACAGTTCCTAAATCCCCACAGTTTAGGGGGGCAGTACGTTAAATTAAAGCGTGTGTATTGCAGTATGTCCTGACTCTTAGCAATCATTTTTTTACTTTATTTAGAATGAATTATACCTATTTTAGTTGTTCAATCTAATTTCTCACAATGGAGTAATATATTCAGACCAAGTAAATGCCACGCAAGGTCACTAATAAATGATACTTTAATAATGATCTAATCATTGAGTCATCGTTGCGTCGTAACTGAGAATCGATGCAGAAAATATTAATAGAATTTTTCTCAGTTTTAACACGGTTCGTGTTGTGGTTTGTTGCACATATTTGTGATGATTCGCAGGATTTTGGATTGCGGCCTCGAGGAGAAACGGTCGAGTCATTCGATGGAAATGTCGAAAAGTACTTCGTCGATCAGCAATCGAATATCTGTTTTGGAAAGCCTAGAGTCTAGTTTGGAGGTAAGTCACATTTTATTATGTTACTCCTCTACATTTTTAGTTCAACCATTTTAGTTCTATAGTTCTTTATTTTCTTTATCTGTAGGGTTAGTATAAGATTTAATTCGATTGATCGTATTCCTATTCGATGACCTTAG
Source organism: Hipparchia sbordonii (assembly GCA_038048805.1). Classification (NCBI taxonomy): domain Eukaryota; kingdom Metazoa; phylum Arthropoda; class Insecta; order Lepidoptera; family Nymphalidae; genus Hipparchia; species Hipparchia sbordonii. The sequence goes on along the minus strand of CM076104.1, from coordinate 10,083,606 downwards.
CGTCAAAGTGAAATGAACCATAACAATATTGAATTGGAGCTCAATTTCGTGCACGCATTCTCCTACGTTTAGGTATACGCTCCAAACTAAAATTGGTTGTACTGAATTTGTGACTTTAAAATAGTACAGTTAAGGTTCATATTACTTTGACACTAATGTGCTCGAATACGATCAATCGAAATAAATCTTATACTCACCCCACTGTATTTAAAACATCATCACAGTTCTCGGGCAATCTTAATCTAAAAAAGATGCATTTTCCAGGGAAGCGTTTTGAAAGCATAGAAATATTTTCTAAAGAAACTATACTTTCAAAACATAGATTCGTAAGTTTTTTTTACATGTGATGACATATTTACTTGATCCTGAAAAGAAACAGTTATGTCCATTCGGGTGAACGCAAAATTTTTTACTCTTCGTAGTAAGCATTTGCGTTTTTACATATTAATCATCGATGTATATATATGGATGTGCCTGTCCCATTTCATTGCGTCTACGAAAATGCGCTTCAATATTACTTCAATGAATATCAAGCGTTCCCCGCGGTTCGCTTTGACGCGAGTGTCAACCAATCACGTTCGAGGTGTAGCCACTCCCTATTAACCAGAACAAAAAATGGAATGAAGAACATTAATACTTTTTTTAAACTTCTTTTAAGACAAAAGATTCTGTTGTCATTTTGAGCGCGTTTTTTTCCTCTAGAGGCCTATCCATATACATCGATGATATTAATATAATCTATTGAGAATGTGTTATAGTTATGTGATTTTGTTCTAGTCGAAAACTCGACAGTCAGGAGATCCGAAAAATCCTCCTGAACGCCCTCCAGATCTGCCAACAAGCAAGCCACCGCCGCTACAGTCCCCCACCGCCGCAGGTGTGTCTATCATTACAATGCACTTATGCTTGTTGTAAATGTTTGACCAAATCTTAGAACTTAATGGTCCACAAGTACTGTTTCTGCTGGGAACATAGCAAAAAGATCGAACTGTTTACAGACTTAAAGTCGTAATCGTTTTGCTCTATGTATTTAGCATATTTCTTTCTGATTGGTTTTGAGTTTTGACATCGAAACACTCATAATTTTGAAAATACTGCTATATGATTATATAAATTCAGAAAATAACCAATGCTATCCTATAGCAAATATAACACGTCGAATAGTTTCAGGTTCGTAGAGCCATTAAGTAAGGTATCATACACGTAGGTATGAGTGGCAAAGTGACGCCTTACAAAGGCTCCTCCTCCTCTCCTGAGGCTCGATATATGTTTCTTTTGTTTTTAAATATCAATATTTAATAACCACATATAATTAAAAAGATTTTAATCGTAGACTAGGTTAAAATATGTAAAAATCTGTAATAATAATTTGTTTGGGTATTTTAGGTCGAACGTTAACAGCGATGTTAGACGACATAAAGAAGCCGCCCGCACCGTCCCCGCCGACCGCGTTCACGCGAACGACGAACGACTCCACCGACAAGTCGCCCAACAGATCGGACAAACTGACGCCTATCGATAAACATGAAATCAGCTCGATAGGCAAATTCTCGAGTATAATCGAGAAATCGAGTAGCAGTAGTGTCGAGAAGTCGGAAGAGAAATCGATTAGTTCCGGGACGTTGGAGAGGCGGCTACACTCGCTGAAGACTGACAAACCTGCCGAATTACCCGACAGAGGCTCGGAGGCTTTGATCGCGCAGCTCAATAACAGAGTGAGTACAAACATCACTTTGTAAGAAGTATTTGAATTTTCAAGCGTTCTTATATAATATTAGTACCCTTTGTGTTCGATTTTAATAAAAGTTGCCCCTTAGGCGTATTTCTTCTATTGTGATTACCAGTTTTCCAGTGTTTAGGAAATTACTTTAAGTGATTTTTCGTATGAAAAAATGTCTTGCTATTGATAACGGTTAAACTTTTTTTTCATTTTGAATACCAATCGCATGACATTTCATTACAGTTTCAAAGTTTATTTAGTCATAGTAAAAATCGAAACTCCTTTTAAATGTTGTACTATCAAGTTTATTTATTTATTGTAATCAACAGCGTTACAGATAATATAGTTTACAGTTAAGACTTAATATTAATTAATTTAATTAAATTGCACACAGATGTTTCGCTAGTTAAATAAATTCATTAATTCAATTAATCGTTGTTTTGTTTTAGATATTAAACTTAGAGAAGCTATTAGAAGTACAAAACGCTAAATTCAACGCTGCCATCGAAGACCTAACTGACAAATTGAAGCAGGAGTCGGAAAGACGACAGGCGCTGCAACAAGAAATCGAGAAACTAGCACATTGTGTGACGCAGGTTTAACGAATGTTGTTGATGGGAGATGTCGTTTGCATATAGTAAGTGTCGTAGTTCATGCGATAGCGCACAGAAAACTTAGTATTATATAGATAGCTATATGAACTGAAATTCCTAACAAAAACTGATAGGTATGAAATGTGACATACAATATGTATTTATGTATTTCGATTTATCTCAGGCAGGCCCCTAGACCTACAGTTATATTGTACGATAGTTTTATTGTGCAGAAATTCTCAATAACGCCTTGGACTCCAAGATATTATTTTACCACTCAAAAGCGTCAATGTTAGCAAGATAGTATGATGTTTTTTTCAGTTTAGTTTTCCCATGTGACATTTAAATGACGTTTTAAGTTAGTGTTGCCAGTAGAGGAAATTAGTTCTTTGATTTTCTTAAAGATGGCGAGTTTTTTATTTTGTTGGTCAGGTTATAATAGATCACAATTTTTCGTAGGCGGTATTATTTTTATTGCAATTATGGTTTGTGCGTTAAGCTCTGGCGTTGGGAAGTCCATTTTTGGACTGTCAGTTTGTGCAATTTATCTAAAACCTTTGTTATTAGCAGGTAGCTATCGACTTAAAGAAACTGTATCAGAATGGACTACGGCCATCTTCTGTCAAAAGTGTGTGACATTTAGAGTCCAAATAGTGCATCACTAGAATGGAAACATACTTATAATACGCGATTCGATCGCCTAGTGTACCTAAGTAATTTGATTCAATAATTATATGTTGCCTGATGGAGATTCAGGTAGCAATTTATAAGTATGTTTCTGGTCCGTTTTTTATTGCAGTCATACATTATTATTCACGCTGGCGTGAGGATTCACACGGTACTAATGAATTTAACCAAGGTGTCCGATACATCAGATACCATACATGTTAAAAATATTGTATTAATAAAAACAAATTAACGTCTTTTAAAAAAAAAGTTTTGGGCTTTTCCAAAAACATGTTTTGCCTGAAGCCTGCATGTTTTGATTATTGTAATAGAAATGTAACACAGATTGATAACAATCGCTCAGGAGTGTGAAATATTCATCTTTTACAAATATTTTACATGTTAAAACACAACTCGGCACTGCTCATATATAATTTTTGCTCATTGGCTACTTAAATTATAATAAAGACGATCAGTCAACTATTTTAGTTTATATAGTCAGTTTGATTTATTCAATAAAAAGAGTTAGTTTAATATTTGGCCTGCTCAAACAAAAATTTTGTAGGATAGCTTCTATGTTTTTTTTCTATAGTTTCACCACAGAATACCTAAAGGTACAGAAGATTTACACCGCAAAATGATTTAAACAAATAGCGACTCTTGTTACCACACAATAAAGTGCAATTCAGGTTGACACAGCGCTACTTACTTACCAGTCTTATTCAGTTAGACTTTTCTCTCTTTCTATCACGTAACTCTTATCCCTTCGCACTCTCTGAATTTAGGCTCTTAGAAGAGGTACACCATGTACTTGTAGGCCAGGCCTGGTTTCACGTTGTTTGATTATTTGACTTCATAGTAATAATTATAAATTATTGTTAGTTTTGTTTATGTTGGTCTAATTTGACACAATTTTTATTTGTTTTACGATCTTCCACATACAATTTTGTTTTTATTTTATATCGCTTGTGATATGAGAAATTCCTTAGCAGTTCTACGAGTACTTAAGGTATGTAGTTTATTAATTCTAGGAAGGTAAAGGCCTTAATCACGACAAGTTAATCATATTAATTTGATTTTTAATGTATTACGTAAGATGTTGAGAATGTTGTCATTTTTATTAGTATTGCTCTTTATTTTGTTTTATCTTCTTATGTGCTATTGTGTAGTCTGAATTTTTATAGTCTAAGGTTATGGATGTTATGGAAATAATAGGGATGTTGCGAATTTGACGCTTTTTTTGTAGTTTAATTGATAAAATGGTTATCAATCTTAAAATTAACAAAGGGTTATGGATTTTGCGTATTTTGGAAGACCCTCTATTTAGTTATCACTAAGAATTAATTTATTTTGACGTAGGCAACATCTCTATTATTGTTTATTTTCTCAAGCATAATGCTGTACCGCGATCGGTCGATTCGTTTTCGTAATATCGTGGTAATTTTTTTATACTTAATACTGAACATTTTTTGGCAAGTTTACTTTAAATATTGAAGAAAAACTTGTAAGTACATGTACATATTTCGCTGCTAAAATTGAGTTTATGCGAAAATTTATCGAATTTCGTTGTATATTCAGCCTAAAATGTCAAGCAATGTTGACAACATGGGATTATTTTATAAATGAATTCTGCTTAAAAAAATTATGTTGTTAGAAGCAAAAGCTTACCAGTCATATTTTTTTTTAAATTTAAAGGTTACGTCGTATTTTCGGCTGATCCATGTGTGATCCAGCGAAAAATCGTGAGTTGATTGTACATATTGTTCAAACAGTAAATTCTGAATACAAAATTAGTGCCATTTAATATTTTGTTTGTACATCGAGAAATTTATCCTAAGTCAAGTACATAGTAATGTGATTTGATAGAGGCGTTTTCGTTTATTGTGATTTGCACATTCCATGGTTGTATGCATATTGTACATACCACGTTATGAATGGCCTCATTATTGAATTTTATGGATGGAAGTAAAGATGATGCAAAACCTACAAGTTAATGAATTAATAAAGCAAATGTATTCTAAAAGCTTTATTTGAGCAATCTTAAATTCTGGTGAAAAAATATTCTTTGTAGAGATTTTGAACTGCCATCAAACAAGCCAAGTACCCTGCTATAAAATCATAGAAAGATTTTGTTCCCATTATGATGTTAAACTTTTTTCGCATAACATTTACATTGCTACGTACATTTAACTGTTTAAAATTTTTATATGACTATGTTTTATAACGTGTTAGGTTATAGTCTGGATGCATTGGTAATAAATTGCGGATTGATATCAGGTCGTTTCTAAAGGTATGTTTTGCACCCGTTTACTTTAATACGTATGTTATACATAAGTGACATTAAGAGCCATATTTAATTATTAGTATTAATATATTTTTGTATTGTACAAATGTATGTTCTGAATAATATCCCCGCAACAATGTACCTTTTTGTAAAACATATCTTTCATTTTGTTTTATGTACAATAATAATGAACATTTATTTACATTCAAACTATAGTATAGCTAATAGTTATATTAATTAAAATATTGATTCTGTATAATTAAAGTATGCGAGATTTGTAATAAGGTTGTGTTGTACCATCCAATATTTACAGGTTTTGTTATTTCGTTGTATTGCTATTTAATAAAATTACCCTTAAAAATGTAATGTAACTATGAATTTATAGGTACAGAATGTATATCGGAAATATTTGTAGTTCGTAACGAGAAAATACAAATAAGCTTTTTCTACTATACATTGTGTGATGATATTTCTAGTAGTATTTTTGTCTAACGCAACTAATACTACTGTTGTGAATGTAAAATAAATATTTATGTTATGCATATATTATTATATTACATAAATATTAATATAACCTTAAAACATTGTAAATATCCAAATTTTTTTTGTTACAAAGTAATAAAATGTATGGAAAGTTACGTAGCTGTTTACATCAGTTTAAAATATAAGAACGCTTAGTATTGCTTGGAGGTTGTAGCTTGTATGTATAATTATTGTGATAAATATCGCCTAACGCATAGAAATTCGTTAATTTGGAAACTTTTCAATGGCTTTAATAGTGCACAAATATGTCACACATTATGAACATTTATAGAACTTTTATCATGCAAAAATAAGCTTATTTAACATTATAAGAAATTAAATAGTCACATAATATTATAGGTGCATGTAGGTAGTACAAAATAATATAACGTCATTATAAATAACATTATTTCGAATATCAAAGTGAATATTATTTGGTATTTCAGGGCATTGTAACATAACCTATATTATTGATATTTACTAACGACCTTATCTTAAGTTTATAAACTCTTTTTCAAATTTGATATCGAAAATGTGCCATAATTACATACGTCAATTCGTCATTTAACTGCAAGTTTGTAACTTGGCGTCTGTTAAATCAATAAATAATAATAGATGGAAATGCGAAAAATTAATTCACGTTAAGTTCTGGAAAACTTAGCTATGGGTATTTTGGAATTATATCTACTCCCTTTGGAGATACAATACTGATCTGACATTAACACAGTTATGTTAAACAGAAGTATCGTATAACATCAACGTCGCTTTAATTTTCTATTGTCAGCTCAAGTATTTCATTAAATTCATTAGCATGTACTCTACCGACGAAAATACCTTTTAAAAAATTGTACTTTTGTTATTTTCACTTCTTGGATATGAGGAGTTTATTATGTAAACTTGCGACCTTTATATCTTAATTCATAATTTCAAATTTCCACAATAATCTTTATTTTTGTCATCAAGCAATCGCTGTTAATTATTATCTGTGATAACTTCAAAAAAGATAATAATCTTCCAACAGCTTATTTGATAAAACAAGTGAACACATACATCTTTTCAGATTTTAAATATTAGAAGATACTTTTTTTTTAAATATTAGATTTAATTTTGCGCATACCTACATCTATATTTTCCGAGCTTAGCGCTTCATAACAACAAAATCCTTTAATTAATATAAAAGAAGCTTAATACACGTTCACATTTAATATTTGTAAGTGTCGTATGCATTAATTACTAGCAGCAAGATATTAAAACGAACTATCGCTATTATTTCGCTGAATAAATTACTATATATACTAGTTTTCCTCTTTTGCCTTTGAAAAAATACTTCGATTTATGAGCTCAAACTTTGTTTTAATTTAAAGCAAAAAAGAAAGATGATTAATTATTTTTCTACGAAAGAAGAAGCTCGTTCAAGAATAAAACAAGAGTGAACGTTCAATGAAATATTCTTATAAACCACTTTTTAATAAACCTATATTGTTCGATAAAAATAGATAATTTTTTTTTTAGAAATCAACTATAATGGACATTAACGTAACATAAATGGATTTATTTTTACGAAAACGTAACTTAGCGTTAAACTTTTATAATATATTACTATTTTTACCTTACTAGTTTTAGTGGGAACGTAAATTAATTATTCTTACACAAATTCCAGAAATAAATTAAGTACCTACGACGAAAAACAAATAACCGTGCGCTTTTATTTCGAAACAAAACATACTGTTATTTCTGAAACACATAATTATCTTTGTAAGATAGGTAAACATCCTACATTCCAATTAGAAGTTTTATTAAGCGCGTGGAATTCGGTTTAAAATTTTTACTATTTTCTCGAGATGAAAATATTTTTCCAGGATATACACGCGTCTCCGGGATGAATGTTGCATATTATCATTCTTCAAATTATGATAAAAATGTTGTTACAATACACAAGAATGCGAGTACTGATTTATTTATATTCCAGAGTCGATTTTATTTCGTGTACCTGAATTTTTGTAACGACGGACGGAAATGTGAGCATCGGTAATTTTTTTTAAATATTAGTTTCTTTTCTCTGGTGTGAGGTCTCAGATCGTACATCTGGATTAAAACCTTATTTAATTATAAACATATTAAATATTTATTCAACTACATAAAGGCCAATATTTGCATTTAACGACTCCGATGTACATACCTATAAATATAACGTAGGGATTTTAAATGTACATAATATAAAGCTTGGCGGGAAGTACATTTTATTGTGTCGCGGGGTTTATAAGATAAACCGCAATTACATTGTATAATATAGGACAATTTATTTAGTACTTAATTTATTTTCCATATACAATACTGTCCCGTCTCCATGCATTCCTAAAGATTTCAAGGATTAGTATATTCTTATTATGAAGAAAATAAATAAATTTACGACTGAAATTGTTTATTATTCTGGCAACAGATTTGTTTACATTGCAATATATCTTTATACATCTATATACATCACATAAATACATAATTCGGTGATTTTGGTATAAAACGTTGGAATGTTTGTCAATAAGAATATCTAATATTATGTACAATTATTACCTACTACAATACATTTACGTGTATTAATTTTATCATTAACATAATATTATAAAACTTAAATAAATTAAAACTACTACATTTACGTGTATTGAAATTAAAGCTATTAAACATAGAATACAACAACTTAAACTAAATAAACTAACTACAAACGGACGCACATATGCAATAAAGAGTCAACCCACACAACTTATCAATTGAAAAGTTAACTTTATTCCTTTACATTATGTATGTATTTAATTTGACAAAGATTTGTGGGTTGAAACCTTCGACCATTTAGCCGGGATGAGGCTTTACGCAGATTTAGTACTGAATATATTCTGCCACTTTCTGCGGGAGGTGAAGTACGTCACGTACAGCACGTTTACTCACTTCCGCACACTCTTGTAAAAAACTTAATGTCTCTATGAACGCACACTAACTCAAAAGCTGTCACACTTGCAAGCTAACACGTACGTTTGTACATGTACTTCGGCAGAGGGGAATGCGTGCCAAGTCCTGACTAAATGGTTGAATGTTGAAACGTTATTGCGTATGTGCGTCCAAATAACAATGAGGCCAGCTGCTGTTAGTCCTTCATAGACAACGCCCGATGCGTTCCACGGTCTACCGATACGATCTCGGAAATCGTTTCCAGACGAGCAGGGCGATTCAGACCTGTTCGATAACATACCGTGTCGATACGGTTAGATATCTATCTCTTTTTGTCGTGTGGATTCAGAGCGAGCGAAATATATGTTAACAAACCGAATCGATCGACAAATAAGTTATCGGAAGGGTCTGAATCGGGGGGCTGATCATCAAATCGGATCGCAAACATCCTTACCTAACCTATAATAGATTTAGACGTGGCTATAAAAAAGTAAAAAGAATACAGTTCTATAATGGCATAGTTTTGACTGAACTTACGGCTAAAACAAGTAAGTAGCACACTTATTTTCGATGGCACCATTTATAAAAATATCTGTGGAATGTATCATAAATCGCTGTTGACAATAAATCTGTTGCCTTCCGAGTGTTTCCCTGTGTATTTGTACCTGCATTTGCCGTATGCACCTGCACAGAAAATAATTAATATAAAAATTGTAATACAAGGCTGTCTGGCGTAAGTTAGAGTCAGAAAGGTTCCTGGTGCAGACACACTTGGTGGGAAGTGAAGATGCAGCCTTTTTTTTATTCATTGACAAGATAGTGCTAAACTGCGATCTCACCTGATGGTAAGTAAAGATGCAATCTAAGATGGTAGCGGGCTAACTTGGAACGGGTATGGCAGTGTACTTCAACCCATACCCCTAATCGGTTTCTACACGCCATCGTGCCAGAACGCGAAATCGCTTGGTGGCACATCTTTGACGGTAGGGTGGTAACTAGCCACGGCCAAAGCCTCCCACCAGACATACTGGTTAAGCGATAGGTACCTTTATGTTTTCCCAGCGAGTTCAAGTCCACAGGCAAGGGTCTCGCTAATGGTCCGGAGGGCGGTATTGCTGGGCTGCTGTCGCCAGCGGGTCTGCGCACGCGCATGAACTCGCCGCGCGTCGCCGCCTCCCGCCGCTCGGCCGACGACACGCGGCGGGAGTCCAAGAAACGCAAGTTTCGCACTTTGTACAGAACAAAATATCTAAAAGGAAATTATTATTATTAAAGTATAGCATTCCTCATTGCAGGGTCGTGAGCAACGAAAAGGCTCAAACTACTTTTAAAATCCTCCCATAGATCTACCATCTACCCAATGGATAGAACTGAGTAGAATAAAGGTTTGAGTAGTATTGACTTGCTAACTTTTCTGAATCTTTTGGGACGAAAGTACATTGCAAATGTACACCAAAAGCGCATCATGAGGTATGCCTAATGCCGTCATCAGACGAGTTAATATAAGCGCAAGGCCGTGGCGTGTAAGTGCCTACAAAAGACTTATTGACATAGGTCAAGCAGTCACGTCTACTATGACTATACGAAAAAGCAGTGGCGAAATATTACATACTTTGTAAGCACTTACCTATATCTCTGATAGTCTGTGTCGTCTTTGTCGAGATCGGATAGCTGATTTGGACACGCTTTGTTGCTGAGCAGGCTTAAGTATGTGAGCGATGGCAGCTTGACACTTATTTTATTAACTAACCCATCTAAATCTGATATCTGTAATAAAATATGGCGCTTAGCTATCCATCTTAACAGCGGAATGAAAAAAAGTCATGATATTGAACGTTAAAACAGGCAGTTTCCTGTCAATAGAATTGAAATTGGTTTGAAGAGATTTTATTTGAACGCACATTTGCAATAAAGAGTCAACCCACACAAATTATCAATTGAAAAGTTAACTTTATGTCTTTACATTATGTATGTATTTAATTTGACAAAGGTTTGTGGGTTGAAACGTTATTGCGTATGTGCGTCCATTTGTCATTCACTGAGGGACGTTCAAAACAGGGCTAGTATGACTTTCTACATCTCGACAACCTTAATATATTTCGAGTGAGCAAACAATATAACGTTAAAGTAAAATTGATTTTAACCATCTTATTTTAAGGCTCAAGTTCATCCACATAATCTATTATTATCTACAATCAGCGCCCCAGTGGAAACATTGTGATTTAAAAATCGATAGTATTGAATGTGGACTTAAAGCAAGTCCATTTTTCTGACGCAAAATGGGCAGATTTAGTTGTGGAAACAAATTCCCGGATAAAAGAGAAGCTCTGTTCTACTCTGACATTATTGTGTTCCCATGTTCAAATGGCATTTCGAAGACGATTTTTTGCATATTTTACTATGACCCCATGTATGAGCGTCTACAACCAAAATTACGATCTTTACGACCACTTATGGTCTTGGATGTTAAAAAAATGTTAAAACAAAATAAGTTTTGTTGTTTACCTGGTTGTTGTTAATAGACAACGTTTTCAAACGGGGCATCAAGGGGAAACAAACCGAATCACCTATTCTATTATTGTCCAATATTAACTCCTCCAGTTCAGTAAAATTCTCCAATCCTTTCAGGCTCCCGATGCTGTTATAGCTGGAAATGATACAGGTATTTAAATGATTTTGTTTTGCTACCAAAATATCTTAATCTCTTTATAAATAAAGGGCTGTCGCGCGCCTTGGATTACTTTTGTTGTTCTTAGGTCTTTGTCAACAATAAATTATTATGAATGAACTAAAAATTTAGAGTATCAAATGGACAAAGAGTTAGATAAATTAAATAGGTAATAACTTGTCAATTTGAATATTTAAAACAACCATCTCCAAAAAGGCCTAGTGAAATATTTAGATATTATTGTTTTATCAATTTTCTCCACCTGAATAGATAATTTGGTGGCACTGTACCTGTACTTACAAACACCCCTCTTTTTGCCTCTTGGATTAAATATACAAACTAACAATCATACCCAACCGAATAATTAGCACCCAGAATTAAGCTTTAACGAGAAGCTGTCCTTGAATTGTATGTGTTGCTTACCTCAGATCAAGACAATTAACTTTTGTGCCATACATTTTCCACAACGCTGATGGTATTTTCTGACAATCTTGACCACAGTAACTTAACTGAAACAATATTTTTTTTTATTGCTATTAATTTCTGTTGTTATTTTATAATACAACATCTTTTTTACTATTTGGTTTACATCTATTTGCCATTTTATTTCTATTATTATGTATGGTATATTATCCTACTATTAGTATGTTTTATGATGCGATGGTGGGTTTTTTTTTTCCTTCTCTGCTTTTTATATTCTTATGTATACTGTGTCATTTAAGTGTAGTAGGTAACTTTATAACAATCACTCTAGGGTCAAACTGCAAACACAATTAGCCTCGACACCGAGCCAAGTCTGATTATATTTACATTTTAATCACGCACTGTGCAACGAAAACCTTGTTAAAAAGCATCATCCATCTTTAGTTCACCACACAAATGTTAATAATGCCCTCCCGACTGAATTCGACCACGGCTAGAGATTAGCCATCCAGCTAATTAAAAATTCACATGTGTGCATGCAACTACAGTAGCTGTATAGACAGTTTCTCTCATTCTCATAGTCTGAAGTAGGGTTGCCAGACGTCCCGTATTTCCCGGAACATCCCGTATTTTAGACATAGTTTAAAATGTCCCGGCGGGACTGACTCTGTCCCGTATTTGAACCATACGTCGTTTTTCATTATGAAATCGATCTACGTATTCACACACGCAACGTTCGTAAAACGTACTCGTCTCGCTACTAACTTGCACTCGCAACCCGCATCGACCAGGGGCCCAAGTCTGCTATTGCAATTGTAGTTTTATTGTCTATCAATGACATGACAATTGTTATTTTTAGCAATTGTCATGTCATTCATAGACAATTGAACCCCTGGGCCCCAAGTCAAATTGCTAAAAGTAGTAATTGGGATGTCATTGATAGACAATTGATCTACAATTGCAATAGCATTGCAATAGCAGACTTGGGCCCCTGAATGTTAGTGTCAGAATGACAATGTTAAAACTGACTCGATCCTCGGAAAAATATAAAAAATAATTTGTCAATTATAATAAACAATTTGTAATTTTTATTTGTCCCGGGTAAAAAACTGAAATCCCGTATTTTTTTGCCCATTTAACCATTCGTCCCTTATAGGCTGAAAAAAAATCTGGCAACCCTAGTCTGAAGGGACGGAAACCCGACACGATCGGAGAGAGATATTCTTGACAGTAAAATAAATACCTAGCTACCTTTCACCCAATCCGGGGATCGAACCTGTCCTCTGTAATGAACATGGTAAAAAACAAATTAAGCATTTAAGTATTAGTAGTAGTAGTTTTAGAGGTTAACCTACATGTTGTAACTCCAGTAACTAGTTCAACAGCTGAAGAATGAGAGAATGAGAATGAAATAAATATAATTTTAAATTAAATTATGATAAAGTGTTTGAGTAAACTTATCTCGGTTGTTAACCCAAGGAGCTGCTATTAGCACAATATATTTTATATTATACTAGCTGATTTCCGCGACTTCGTCCGGGTGGAAAAGGTTTAGAGTGACTTGCTACTATCCGTGAGAAGTTATGTCCTCTATCTCCGAAAATATTTAGTTATTTTTTGGGTTACTTGACTAACTTGAACCGTTTACGCAGCGCACGCAACGAAAGCCCTCAAATATGGATAATTTTCCCCGTTTTTGCAACATTTTTCACTGATGCTTCGCTCCTATTGGTCGCAGCGTGATGTTATATAGCCTAAAGCCTTCCTCGATAAATGGACTATCCAACACAAAAATAATTTTTCAATTTGAACCAGTAGTTCCTGAGATTAGCAAACAAACTTTTCAGCTTTATATTAGTAATAGATGTATCATTTTATACATAGAATTAATATGTATGTCTAAAAAGTTATATGTAAAGGTAAATGTAAGGCTAATGAAGCAAAGAAATCATTAACGAAAAATGAAACCGGGCTAAGCTATAATACGTAAGTATTAAGTCTCCGTTAGTAATTAACTTTGTCAGAGGCTTACCGGCGAAGCATAGGTAGGTATTAGGTTTGTGTATTAGGTACATAAAAACCATTAAGTGCTGGAGCGGCAACCTCACACCCAATCCCTGCGAATTGGCAAACAAATACTGACCACGAACAGTACTGGCCAAGGACATGGGGCGAGCCACAGGGAACTGTCTGATACAGGCAACAGAAGACCGCAGCGTGTGGGAGTCGCAGCGTGTGAGAGTCATAGAGAGCATTTTATGTCATAATTATGTGACGATTGACAACGACGTTCCTCGCACAGTAGGTACTTGAAATCCGTCAGCGATAGGAATCTTCTTCTCTTTATCAATCTATAGACGTCCACTATTGAACAAAGGTCTCTTGCATTGACTTCGACAGATCTCGGTCTTGCGTCACCTGCGTCCAGTGGCTCCCTGCGACTCGTTTGATGTCGTCGATCCACCTACTGGGCTTCCCACTCCAGCACCTTGGGACCCCAAAAACCGTCAGCTCTTTGAACTATATGTGCTCTGTCTATTTCCACTTCAGAGTCGCGACTCGTTGAGCTATGTCGGTGACTTTGATTCTACGGATCTCTTCATTTCTGATTCAATCTCCCAGGGTTGGTGTACCTACTTCGAACATAGCTAGAGAGCTATGATCGAGAGCGATCATCCGCTGAGTGACCCTTAACCTGCTTATGAGGCTCATGCCTCGGATCCATACGCGATAGCAATAGCGAAATATAGTGTTGGACCTAAAATGATATACCAGACGCCTGCTTTATTATTATATCGCTGGTTGAACGAGTTCGCTGTTAGCTGTTGTGGGATTGTATAAAGCAATCATTTTTAGACAATCCCATCATTTTCGTGTGACGAACACTATCACCTCTGACTGGCTTTTTTTTTTACTCTTATGGCTTTTATGGCGCTCTTGCTACATTAATGCATATTAACCAATAGCGAGAGATTACAACCAATCAGAGGTGATTGGGATCTGGGATCTTCTGTATGCTGATGATAAAACGTACCTGGAAATATACGACATTTGAACAAGAAGTGATTCTATATCGTTTTAACATTTGACAGTGGTAATTATAATATATGTAATATGATCATTGTTGTCATCATCACTCATATTTTGTGTGATGTGATTATCACTGATGATGACGATGGGTTGCCAACTATTGGCAACTGTGAGGAAAAATTGCGCAATAACCCCTGTAATCAATTCGAACATAAATTATTTATTATTCATATCTCAGGATAATAATAGAATTACCTATAGTGAGCTTCCGAGGTTTTAAATTATCTATTTTGAAACTAGCTACCGCTCGAGACCTCGTCCGTGTGGAGCTAGGTTTGATATTTTGCGAACCTTTTGTTTAAAGAGTAGCCTGTGCCATTCTCTAGCTCAATTGCGTGTATATGTACTCATGCAAAATATCAGGTCGATGTGTAACTAAAAACTATATGTTGGGGCGTGAGTGGAAAGGATAGACCAACAAACAAACACACTTTGGCATTTAAATTAGTAGAGTTTTTAACTTGTGCTACGCAACAGTTCGAAAATTTATAATCATTAATTAATAAACTGAGGTTTCAATAATGCGAACCTACTCGTTTTTAAAAGTTCGCTCCAATCACCTCGAAGTCAATCAATCAAAAGCGGTTTATAATTTTACTTTTAATCTACATTTTAGATAGGCAAAAAACTTGGAACAATGTGGGTGGGTAATTTAAATGTAAAGTTATGCTGACCGCACATTAAAGCCGAGTTGAGACGCATATTCGCAAGAAATTCTTACGATTTGTAATCCATATTCATAAACAAGGTTCAATAATATATAGAAAGGGTTGCTTACGGATAGTCTGTCTTTTAGGACAAAATAATCTTACTGTGAGATTGTTTATAATGTACACGTAAAAATTCTTTTTACAAAACCGACTTCAAACGCCACTACAAAGTATATCAATTGTGCCCATAAAATTTGAAGAGTTCCCTCGATTTCTCCAGGGTCCCATCATCAAATCCTGGCCTGTTGACATGGGAAGTATACCCTTTCAAACAATAAAAGAATTTTCCAGATTGGTTATTGGAAGTCGGTTAAAAAATAATTGAAATTGAATGGCGTTTTTCCTACACCAATGCATTTTAACCAATAGACAGAGGTTACTAGCCAATTAAAGGTGATTGCGATTGTCCCAGCAGTGTAGCAATCAAAAGATAATCCCACAGTGGCTACTTATGAGCAGGTTTGGCCTCGAAACCCGCGCCCAGATTTACATAGCTAAAGCGAGACGAGCCTCCGTCGTCGTTAGTCAAATTAATCACAAGACCTTCAAAATTAATAACATAATCAAACATACATTATCTCGATAGCCAAATAGTTTTAAAGCAGTTGTTCTAGAAATATTCTTGGACCTACTATGCTTCAAAATAATAGCTGAGAGTTATTGTAGTTTTTTTATCTCAGGTAGACTTTTTTTTTTTGCCGTCATTTTTTGACTAGTTATTCGAATGATATTATGATGATGGACATGACAATTGTAACTTGGGCTTAATGAAAATGAAAGAATGTTTTCATTAGAAAATCCTTGCGCCATTGACATCTTTACGATATTTTTCCGAACGAAAAGATGTTTTTCTTTTTTAAATTTTTTACGATGAACACTGATTTTAACAAATTGTACCATCAAATTGTAAAACAGTTTGTTGACTGGAAGTTTAAGCTAATGTTCAATAAAATCATATAGCGCAGACATGAGAGAGAAAACATTTACTACTAAAAAACATAAATCGGTCCAGCAGGGGGGCGATTCAGACCTGTTCGATAACATACCGTGTTGATACGGTTAGATATCGATCTCGTATAAAAATTTTTTGTCGTGTGATTCAGAGCGTTTGATTTGAGGATACGATTCGGTATCGACTACGTTATCGACATCGACAAGATACATTCGATTACAAGAGCATTTACGAATTGAAAATATATGTTATCGTACGGTAACAAACCGAATCGATTGATAAATAAGTTATCGGAAGGGTCTGAATGGGGGGCAGGTCTGGCATGGTAGATACGTCGTTAACTCCGTGTATTTTTGAATAAGACTTCATACAAATTCTAGGCGCATGAAGTCGCGAATAACAGCTAGTTTAGTAAGTAAAGTAAGTAATAAAATAGAACATAATATATTTCCAGACTGTTTTCAATTTCACTTCACATTACTGAGCATAAGGTTAGGAATATTTTTTGGAGTTAGATCCAGGCTGAAGTAGGCTCAATAGGCTCATAATTCAGAGCTTTTTGCAGTAAATGCGTGTTGTTTATGGGGAACATAAAATTTAACTATCCTGTCGCAGGTTTATACGTTACGTAATACTGCTTTTAGTTTATCTTTATTTAAAGTCACTTTATCAGTGGTTTTACTTTCTTTCATCTTTTATTTTTTTTATGTTCTATCATAAGCTTTCAATTTATGGTGACCTTAATTGAAGTTCATTTATAATAGCAGACGTAAGATGATCGCATATTACGAGTTGAGCCGACGCACGCAAAGCCACTAATTTCTAGTATAGTATGTTTATCTCACGAAGCAACGGGCGCTTTACTTGTGGTTACGTCGTGTACATGCACATTGCGTAAGTGTGCGTGCCTGTCAAGAGCCTAGGTGGGAGCGGTCAGGTGTGAAAAGCTCTCGCTCACACTTACATAGATACGACACACACACAACCATGAGCCATGAGCCCTCGTGAAATGAAAGAACTATACAGTAAAAGCTCTTTATTCGCGGGGGATACGTTCCGTAAATATGCCGCGAATACAGAAACCGTGAATATGGAATGGTAATTTGTATGGGATTATAGGGAATACGTTCCTAGATGACAAAATAAAAAACAAATATATTAAAAAAAAAAAATAATTTAAGTTTTTGACCATATTTTATTATTATTTTCAGGTTTAAGCAATGATTTAAAGAATTTTGTAATTTTTTCTTGCTTGAAGCTTTTTAAAAGCTCCTTTAATTCAGACTGATATTCAGCAGTGGCATTAGCAATTTGCCTCTTAAAAATAAGACTTTGTTCTATAGACGGATCAGTTTTCTCATAAAAAAATCACAAAGCCCATTTGCCATTCTTAAACCATTTGACGACGCGTTTACAAAGAATATTGGGCTTGATACCTATTGTAATCTTTTTTATGTATGTACCGATGTACCGATTAGATCCGCGAATAGAAATATCTAGCCGCGAATATAGGAATTGGGTCACAATTTTTTAATCCGCGAATAGTGAAAACGCGAATGAAGGAAGCGCGAATAAGGAGCTTTTACTGTACTAACAAGACAAAAGTTTAAAATCTGTAATCTGCAACTATGCAAAATTGTATGTAACATCCATCATACTGATGTAGCCTATGTTACCTGGACCATAGTAAAAATTCAATTGACACCTCATTCATAAAATTGTCGAAAATCATAACTCTTTCTTTTGATACAAATGAGATGTTAGTACTATGTGTCTATTGCATCAGAAGCAGTAAAGAACAGGATTTACCAGTAGTAATTGGCAATTTTTATGATCTCTCTGAACCTTGCAGCTGGGGCCTCTATGGCTCCGAAGCCACCAGAATTTAACTTGAAGAGTGGCAGTGTACACTGTACACTGTATGTACAAGTGGCATATGTGCCATCACTGATCTCTAAAGTTAATCTTGATTAACACTGGATTTGTTCACCTTATACAAATGACAGTTTAAATATGGATTAATTTGAAGTGCCACATTTGACATACGAGTGTCTAGAATAATGAAATCATAGATTAATTATACAAGTTGATGCATGGTTCGCAATATTACCTATTAGTTCCAGAGACACTAATATCTACTTAGGTGCTTACAGCGTCAAAATGGCATCAATTCAGAGGTCCAAAACAGGTACAATAGCAGCCTCTCAGTGTTAATCATAGATTAATAATTATAGAGCTCAGTGGTTTTTTTCTGGTTTGACTGATAAGGAACCAAGGAAGGTTGTTCTTCTTTGTGTATCATGGAATTCTGTAATGTAACATCTACTTCTATCTAGAACTTAAACTAAGTGTTGAGACTTGAAATGGCTGCTTCCAGCTTAGAGTTGGACCAATCTCTATTAATACCAATACAAGTACAGTTTAGTATCTCACTATGACTTTTGAGTGACAATGTGATAATGATAATAATGAAGCATTTATAACTGCGTCTACCTCACTTCAAAACCTAGTATGATTGACAAATTTTACAGGATTACACGAGGCAAAAAAACATGTTTGTGGTAGCCCTTCTGAACTCTTCAGTATCTGTAGATGATTTAATGTTTTGGAAATAAACTACTTTGAAAGTTTTTATTTGATATATATTTATTATTTCACTAAGCCATCTACCACAAAACATGTTTTGTTGAACACTGTTTTGCTTAGTTTCAACTTTGGGGTGCTCCAGGCTTTCCAGCAAGCTGATTCTATCCTACTAATAAGTATTATAAATGCGAAGATTGTGAGGATGAATGGATTGATGGACAGATTTTAGTGATAGTTTCACAATGTAATAGCTTATACTGCATAGGACATAGGCTATATTTTATCCCGCAAAGTAAAAGAAGTCCCGCGGGAATCAAAAACCCTCAATCTGCGCCTACGAAGTCGCGGGCATCAGCTAGTTATAATTTAAATTTTAAAGTATTGCCTATTTGATTGTCTAATATTGATTTGCATTGTATGTTTCTTTTGTTGCATTACTAAGTTCTATTGGCGTCTATTATTATAACATATTTACATTAACATATATAAATTAAGACTACTTACTCGTTTCTTTTCGAAAGATAACGCGAAGTCATTAATATGGGAAGTTTCCATTTTTGATTATAGTTAATTCACGGCTAGTACTTGCGTAGGCATTAAAACTTCTACAACAATTTAGTTTCAAAACACGACAGTCGTATGTGGAGACTCGAGCCCGAACTGCTGAATGAACTATTGATAAATGATACGGAAGTCCAGAAAATAGAACAGTTCTTTATACTTGTATCAATATGTATTTTACAACTGTAAGTGGTAAATTATTATTATAAATGACCGATTTGTTTGATTCAATAAACAATATGATTACTAGACAATAGATATATTGTAACCTATGGCCTATGCTATTCAAAGAGAATGTAATCACTAATCACTCCGTATTATTTTGTTGCACCGTTGCAACTTGCATTTGCAATAAAGGGTAGTTTACACTTTGATAAGTGCGAGTGCAGGTGTTTAGTGCAGGTGCTTAGTGATTAGTACTAAACACGTGTGGAACTGTGGACTGCAGTTAATTAGTGCGAGTGATTAGTAATCAGCGAAGTAAAGTGAATAGAAATGTGTTCTTTTTTTTTCGAGTAGCCCCGTCCCGCGCGCCCTTCCTTCCCTTTGACTCGCAGCTTGTCTGGCTAAACACGTTTGGAGATGCTTGTTTAGTGATTAGTGTTTAGCAAATGTGAATTCTTAGCGCAGGAGCTAAACAGTATTGGACACAACTAGCACTAAGGACTCGCACTCGCAATTGCTAAACACCTGCACTCCCACTAATCAAGTGTACACTAGCCTTTACATCACGGACGATGGACCTGTCTCCGTCTGACATAAATGTCAAATTAATCAAAGACATTTGTGGCATTGGCAATGTCAATATATTCATAGATTATAGAGGCCATAGAGAAGCAACCATTGGAAACGATTGGAAGCTATTAAGGCCCAAGACACGGAGCTGCCCGCGAAATTCAAATTTACTTTGTGGGTAGACCGTAGAAGGGTGAAGCAGAAACAAGGTTGCGAAGATTTTCGCTTGCGTTATTGCTTGATAGTGGCAGCAGTACAGACTGTAGGTCCGAGCGTACTTGGTAGAATGGCATTTCGCTGCTTCTTCTTCGGGAACACAAAATTTCGAAAATGAAGCTGCTATCAACGTCAACCATCTCAATCGAAGTGAATTGGCAAAGTACGTGTGAAATCAGACTCTGGATATGTTTACAATCTCGTTTAATAATTAGCTTGTCCAGTTATTAATTCACATCACTTAGAATTACAACGCAACATCAGTTACATATTTAGGTTAGGTTCACAATTTTGCATTAACCCACACGTGCCACAGAACATTACTTCGCACCGACCGTCGCCATGATAGTATAGACCGGCTGGCGCCATAAGTCCGCTCCCCGCGCCGCGAGCCATCGCTCGTAGCGACATCTATTTCCTTCAGCGCGTAACATCGGCCATCCTGAAAAGTGAATACCAGCAGGTATTCACACACAGGCATTAGTGGAGAATAAGATTTTCAGATGCAGAGCTAAAATGACTGAACCAGATCGGACTGAAGTAGGTTTTTAACTTTCTAGAAGATCTATTATATCCTGTGCATCTACACTGTCCTTATCAGAACCAGTTGCCATAATTTACTGAACTTTGGTTGCAGACACCAGCAGCAACCACCGCCACAATATTCTACAACCTTCCATTTTTTTACACCACGAAGTTAGATCGACCATTCGGTAGAACCCGCGTCCTTTCGCACAGCCCTGCTTACATGCACACTGCGGTGTCGGCACTGTACACCTCAACACACCTTGAGCACTATGTATACCCATTGGCCTGCGAGCGAACAACAGTCAGCGCTAATGTGTCCACAGTGACACAACTGTACTCTCCCAACCAAACATATAACAACTGCATACATATATATGCCACAGTGAGCAAGCTAGTATACCTCTTATTAAGCACTCAGCCACCCAACACTATCCCAAAAGCACTTCCACCGGTGCCTGTCCCGGCACAAGGCTCGACACCTGGCGCGCAGAGCAAAAAGGAAACCGACGAGTGTTTTCATCTATAAGTGGCGTCGTTGCCAATACATGGTCCCAGCTGGCATCACAATAACCTAATGAGTTCTAGGGCCTTTAAGTAAGAGCCGAGGCCATGGCATCGGAAATTTGGAAATACATCAAATCCAGAACCTCTTAGAGAAGATGAAACTAAGAGAGCAAAAGCAATCTCAGCTTTGAGATATATGCAGGATAGTGGCAAACTCCAGGGGCCTCAACTATTTGACCAAAATTGCTGATAAGATGATGAAACAGCAGGTACTACTCATCTAGTCTCAGAACTAAAATCGACACCCAATACTTCTACGAAGTAATCCAATAGTAACTCTCCTAATATGATAGCGGAAATCACCAAATTTGGTGATAGAATGCGTAGGAATCAAACCATGCAACTGGGAGGAGAACTGGAGGAAAAGAAGCGGAAACTGAATATGGCCACAGGGCCGGAAGTTGTGGCTCTTCAACAAATTACTACTGTAGCTACCTATTCACTACAATGCTGGTCGTCGCCTTAAACTACCTAAGCTTTTCGGATGTGAGTTAAAACTTAAGTTCTTCTGGTGTGAACGTATCAGTGATTTCACTGTCCAGCAAATATTTTACTAAGGGACTATAATTACTTGCTGCAAACGAATCGGAGATCAATACTTAAGGTGTCAAATGTATCAGTGTGCTTAATCTACGATTTCGGATGGAACTTTATCGTTGCAGATGTAAGGCAACCAATGTTTGGTGCACACCTTTAAGTTACTTGGACTTTAGTTAACACTAAGGCACGTGAGATAACGGATCAGTTAACAAAATATCTTAAGGCGGTAGAGCACGCATAACAGAGACGAGCCAAATTTCGGTTAAAGCAGTTGATAGTATTTACCCATATTAAGGTCAAGGTATCCGGAACTTAAAACAATATCACTTATGGAGGTTCTTATAATATTTTCAACAACAACATAGGAACAAACAGTTCTTCGGGTGCGACCCCTACTTCCGGATAGGTATAGTAAACTTAAGATAGAATTTAAAATCAGGTGTGATCTTAATAGCTTCCGTTGCTAGGATAATTAGGTAGTAGTCCTGTGCTAAGTCTAAACTAGTGTTTACCAGTTAATTTCTCAACTTATCATCACCAATGCTTGGCAAAAGGAACCTGTTCTTGACTGTTAAGACATTCAAAGCTCAGTACTCCACACACAATCTACTATCAACATTTTTCTTTGACTAAAAACCGTTTATGCTGATCAGCTACGTTCTACAGTCCGCTCTAGTAGAGTCAATTAAAATAAAACATTATTAAGTTATACACATAATATGAACACATCATAATTTCGTAAACCAGAATATATTTTAACCATATCCTTCGTAAAAGATGAACCAGAGTCAAAAGACATATTTTTGTGAATCAGAATCGGATTTTCTCATGCACATAAACAAATAAAATTGTAATTTTTATTTTCTCTATCAGGGACCCCAATCATCAATTTTCAGATCGACAGACCTGCGGAAGTCTGTAAGACCCTTTTGTCAAGCAGGAAATGAGCTGATGATATTTAACGCCTGTACAGATCCTCACTTTTGAAAATCCAAAAACCATCCTAATCCCGTCAGCTTTCAAACAGAAAGGAACCGCATCAAAATCGGTACATTCATTTGGGAGCGATGATGTCACAGATATACAGACACATATGTCAAACCCATAACACTCGTATATTCGTATGAGGGTTAAAAATTAGAATCAGAATTGAATAGAACAGCAGTCGGAACAGACTCTACTTGGGTTCAGAATCAGAACATCATACTCAAATCAAACAGATTAAACAGAATGAACAGATTTAACAGATAAAACAGATAAATAGATAAAAGAAATAATACAGATAAAAGAGATAATACAGACAGTACAGATAGTACAGATAATACAGTTAATAGAGATAAAGCAGTTACAGTAGATAGCACAGATTTAACGGATAAAACTGATAAAAGATATAATACAGATAGTACAGATAATACAGTTAGTACACATAACATAACTAACATTTTTATACATACATACATATATGTATAGATAGATGGTACAGATAGTACAGATAATACAGTTATTAGAGATAAAGCAGTTACAGCAGATAACACAGATTAAACGGATAAAACTGATAAAAGATATAATACAGATAGTACAGATAAGACAGAACGTACAGAACGCACAGAACGCACAGAACGTACAGAACGTGCAGAACGCGCAGAACGCGCAGAACGTACAGAACGTACAGGACAGGACGTACAGGATGGACAGGACGGACAGAACGGGCAGATTGGATAAAACGGATTAAACGGATAAATAGGAAAACAAGTTAAACAGTTAATCAAGTAAAACGGATAAAACGGGTGAAACAGGTAAAATGGATAAAACAGATAAACAGATGATATGGGTAAAACGCATAAAACATAAACAGGTGAAACGGATAAAACGGATAACCGAATAAAACGGGTTACACGGATAAACGGATAAAACAGGTAAACCGAGTAAACGGATAAAACATAAACAGGTGAAATGGGTAAAACTAAATAAACGGATAACGGATAAAACAGGTAAAACGGATTTAACGGATAAACCAGGTGAAATGGGTAAATGGATAAAAAGCATAAAATAAATAAACAGGGGAAACGGTAAAACGGATAAAACATAAAACAGGGGAAATGGGTAAAACGGATAAGACGGATAAAACTGGTAAAACGCATTAAACGGATAAATGGATGAAACAGGTGAAACGGGTAAACGGATAAAACGGGTAAACGGATAAAACGGGTAAAACAAATAAACAGGTGAAACGGTAAAACGGATAAAACATAAAACAGGTGAACTGGGTAAAACAGATAAACGGATAAAACATAAAACATGTGACATGGGTAAAACGGATAAACGGATAAAACAGATAAAACGAGTAAATGGATAAAACGGGTAAACGGATAAAACGGGTAAAACAGGTAAAACGGATAAAACAAATAAACAAGTGAAACGGGTAAAATGGTTAAACGGATAAAACATAAAACAGGTGAAATCGGTAAAACGGATAAACGGATAAAACAAAACAGGTGAAATGGGTAAACGGATAAAACGGATAAAACAAATAAACAGGTGAAACGGGTAAAACGGATAAACGGATTAAACAGATTAAGAAATTAAATGGACAGAACAGATCAGACAGGAAACAGAACAGATCGGACAGAAAACAGAACAGATCAGATCAGACAGAAAACAGATGGTTAAAACCAACAGACAGATAAATAAAAATAACAACTACGCACCTCAGTAATAACTGTGTCGGAAGAAAAGTCGATTTATCATCATCACCTTCGACCCTTATCTCGTCGTGCATTGGTTAACAGGGTAAAGTAAGGGTAAAGCACGTGTAATAAATTCGCCTTTCTGCCAAAATACATCTTCATCATGATCAGCTGCATTCTCTACGATATTCAGTCCCACAAACTTGATTTTTGTAGTAAAATCTATACGTCCAAGTATAAACTCAATTTGCACTTAGTCTCAGACAAGTCAGTTTCATGAAAAGTATCTTCTATAACATCGCAGACACAGATTAGAGATCGCAGACTTCTGGGTAGCAACTATTGAGTATCCCTTCGAGTAGATTACACCCTGTAGGTATCTATGACCATCAGCTGGAAGTTTCATTCTACAGCGGCTCGTTTTTTATTGTAAAACGCTTAGCAAACCGCTAATGTCACTGCTTTAACACCTCTCGAGTCGTCTCAATGAAAATCTAGTTTCACGCAACTTTGTCGAGATCCTTAAAAGACATCCTCTTCAACTCTTACAAAATCGCGTTCACCATACAAAAGTTTTATCGATAGCGACATTGACTGATTCCACATGAAATGTGCTGGCACTTGTCAGGGAAGCCGGAGTTAATCAGCATTTCTTAGTAGCCGCATGAACGCATTGTCTTTCACTGCACTGATCTCTCTGTATTTGGGTCCAATTTTCGTCGTAAATACCACTTCTGAATGTGAAATCAGACTCTGGATATGTTTACAATCTCGTTTAATAATTAGCTTGTCCAGTTATTAATTCACATCACTTAGAATTACAACGCAACATCAGTTACATATTTAGGTTAGGTTCACAATTTTGCATTAACCCACACGTGCCACAGAACATTACTTCGCACCGACCGTCGCCATGATAGTATAGACCGGCTGGCGCCATAAGTCCGCTCCCCGCGCCGCGAGCCATCGCTCGTAGCGACATCTATTTCCTTCAGCGCGTAACATACGTTTACGTATGACGTACGTTATACCAGAGATGTTTCTATAATGTGTAACGAGTAGGTACCTAACGAATGACGATAAACACAAAGTTATATTATACTAGCTGTTGCGCGCGACTTCGTCCGCGTCAATTTTTGTTATTATGATCGCGATTAAGAAGTTTTTAAAAGAATATAATAGGTATTTAAAAAATGGATAATTTTCCTCGTTTTTGCAACATTTTTCACTGATGCTTCGCTCCTATTGGTCGCAGCGTGATGTTATATAGCCTAAACCCTTCCTCGATAAATGGACTATCCAACACAAAAAGAATTTTTCAATTCGAACCAGAAGTTCCTGAGATTAGCGCGTTCAAAAAAACAAACTCTTCAGCTTTATATATTAGTATAGATTATTTAACAGAAATATAAAAGGATGTATTGAACTCTATGATAGTAAAATATTATAAAACATAGCTCGAGTCATTCTAAATGTTCTAGAATAATTATATAATTTGTAATTTTGCCACAAAGTATCCATGCTCAGTATGACGTACGTAAAAATACTGTCATTTTCGTGCTGATTATTATAGTAGGTACCATAGTCCATAGTATTATCTAATCTTTTATAGATTATACATAAAAATACCAGAGTTGCTGTTGTTAAGAAAATAAATTGCTAATAGCATTTACACAGTCATTCGTAAAAGATCGCCGAATAGGATTACCGTGTGTTTAGTTTGTGTTTTGAGGACTTTGGCATAGGAACTTCATCAAAATAATGGCACCAGAAATAAAATACAATAAAGTAAGTGATTTATGAAAAGAAAATTTTATTCCTTCGATGGGTACCTACCTAACGTCAGTGAATTTTTTGTGAATGTAGATTTGATTAGGAGGCAGGTACTGAGGGAAAAGACTATTATTTAGTTTTAGATAAGTACTCATCTACTTCACACTATCACATCACATCACACTAATATTATAAAGGCGAAAGTTTGTATGTGTGTGTGTGTGTGTGTGTGTGTATGTTTGTTACTCTTTCACGTAAAAACTACAGGACAGATTTGGCTGTTTGGAATAGAGATAGTTCATACCCTGGATTTTATCCCGGAAAATCAAAGAATTCCAGCGGGAATTAAACCTTAATCCACGCGAACGTAGTATGTTATAAAAAAAAATAACTGAAGCAAATAGCTGAGGTGAATTTTAATTTATACCTCTGAAACAATTTGCCAATTTTATAACTTCGTAAAAATATATCATACTTATCAATTATTTTTAAATTAATATCGGTCCCATATTTTTGGATTATACGATTATTTATTGAGATAAATAGTAGTAGGTCCCTACCTACTTACTAAGAACATCAGGGCCTGTTTATTCATTTTATTATTAAGATTGTCTCTTATCAATTACATAACATCGAATCGAATTGTATATGTACAATTTACCTACAAACATACCTACAAAGTTTATCGTAAAAATTAGGTATAAGTATGGTCGCGGACAGAAAATGTTTATCAGTTTTCAAAGTAGATTCTATATCACATTGCGTGCAGTAAGGTCTATAACGCCATAGAATATCGAAAGCATATCGACTGTCAGGCATAGACGTGTGCATGTAATTATGAATCTTAAGGTGGTAAACATTTTCTGTCCGCTACCGTACCTACTAGGTAGGTATAATAATAATTTGATTGCCAATACGAAACGGTAGGTAGGTATTATTCAAAGTATTTTTAGTATTTAAGGAATTTAAATAATGGTTCGTATAATTATGTTTTATTACCTACCTTAATTGAAACATCCAGAACATAAAAAATTAAATTAAATTAAATCTAAATAGTATTTAGCCGCCATTTCTATTCTGATTTGATTATCATATTATTATCAACTAAAAACAAATCAGCCGCAACAATAAATTAGCTATCAAAATAAAAAATTAGGAAATTAACACATCTGTCATAAAAATAAATACTCAAGCAAAATAATAATTATATCTGGTCAAGGAGATTTTATTATTGGTTAGCAACAGATAGGCATCGATGTATAAGCTTATATTCATTCGCTGCAGATAGGTAGATAATAAGCACCCTGAAACTCGTAGCATCCGCTACAGAGGTTTTTGTGTAATGCTCCACTGCGCTTACCATGTTTTAAATGTAGATCTATTATTTGTTAATAAATATAGCTGCAGAAGTATGGGCAGGTAGCAGGTAGCTATATAATCAATATTGCAACCCAACGTAATGATTTTATTTAAATTGCAAATCAATAAGGCTTTCTTTTGCCGCGCTTAAGTTCGTAGTTGCTGGCCAATTAGCTATAGGTAGGTACTTAATTGCTAACATTTTGGAGCCTATTTCAACGTCAGTATACTGCTGGCAGTTTGAAATACATAATAGCCATAAATTATAGTCTGACGTCGACGAGGATAATAATTTCAAACCGCCAACCGTATAGGTACTGCAACTGGCTACCTTCTACCTGGATTTACTAACGTGACTTAATGTTGATCTTATATGTTTGTGCTTAATTCAAAGATGTAGTTAGGTAGGTACGTACCTACGTACGTAATTGATGCTTAAATGCTAATGTCGAAAGCGTTATTTCCACAACCAAACGGTCTAAAGTTGAGTTCAGAGTTCCACGTTGAGGTTCCTAGTTCATTCCATAATTATGTTCCATTAAAAATTCAATCATTTTTAACAAAATTTTTTTTCCTCCGAGTTTTTAAACAATTGCGCAATCGCAATCGTGGATGAGTATACCTACCCATACCCATATATAATTATTATCTCTAGAGTAGGTTATTATCATTGATCTATGTGTTATAAGATAAACTTTCTGCATTTCATGATGATTCAATGCTTAGTAAAAGTAAATGGTATTACCATGACATTAGCTAGGTAGGTAGGTACCTATCATCCGTTATCGTCAATTTCCTGCGAGTCATTTATTTATATTATTTGGATCTCTTGTTGGTTCGGATCGTAAAACTTTATCTAGTGTTAACATTTCATTTTCATTACCTACCTACTTAAATATTGTACAATCTACTTTTAATTTTGTTTGTCATTATCTCAGTCCTTCGTCGGCTCATTGTCCAGTTGACACTAGGCTCCTCTCAAAATGAGAATGGTTTTTTGTCTTCGCTGGTATATAGTGTATTTTATCTATGGCTTTAGACCACCATGCCACGCCGACCAAAAGTGTATTGGCCAGTATTAGCAGTCTAATCACATCTTAATATTATAGGAACCTTGTTGCCTACAAACCTAGGAGAAACTTAGGATCTTGACCTATCAAAGGGGTTACCGGTCTCTTAGATATGTCCACCTGAGTCAAGTTTGAGTCGTGTTCGAAGATCGGCTTGTACGTGTACTTCCGCTCACTCCCCAGCTTTCGTGTATTTTCTAATGGGATATAATAAGTCGACCAACAAAATTTATTTTTTGGCATCAAAACCTAGCTTCTAATTTAATAACTCAGCAACGGGAAAATGATGAAGCTTCTAATATACTAACTCGGCTTCTTCACAATGGCCACAAAATATTCCAAAGAAAGCATCAAATAAAGAGCCACTATTTTTATTATTGTCCACTGCCACTGCACGATTTGGTGCGAGTGAGATGGATACGACTGGCCATTTGCACGATCTCGTTGGTGCGAGTGAGACGGATGCGACTGGCAATTTGCACGATCTCGTTGGTTATGGCTATTTGCACCAATCAGAGAGCGCCATTCAAAACATGCATTTGTTTTTTTTGTTGTTCTGTTGTTAGTGTGTTAATATTGCAATTATTTTTGTATAATTTTTTCTTTAAACTAAAGTTAGGTTAGGTTAGGGTTATACATGAATATTCTGGTGCCCGGCCGAAGGCCGGGCACTTAGGTTCTGTTGGGATCGTAAACCTACCTAAAACTAAAAAAAAGTTGAAAAAAAATTTGTTTTTTTTTTCAAAAATGTTATAATGTTATGTGTAGGTATTTATCTTGAGTTAAATTTAAAAACAATCATTTTTTTAATTTCATTTTATAAAAAAAAAAAACGTTTTTTTATTTAGTTAGAAACATTTTTTTATTTCATTTTTCTCACAAAAAAAAAAATTAAAAATGTGGTTGAAGATTTGGTGTATTATTTGAGTTCACGGTTTGAAGCTAAGTTATAAATATAGATGCTAAAATTATATTTTTTAGAGGCTCACTAGTTGAAGCTGACTTAGTAATTTAGAAGCCAATAATGGTATTAAATAGAAGCTCGTTTAATTACATGCCTTTTCTAATCACACGGAAAAACTAGGAAAAATTCATATTACTGTTCCTCATATCTATATATTTAAGGGAATTTGAATCTTGCTATACAGTATAGTAGGTGATTTTATATGATTAAAAAGTTAAAAAATAAAATAAAGTTAGCTTAGATTCATGCAAGATTATTGTAGGTTAAATTGTAGCTCTTGATAAGGCAAGATGATACTAACCTTGCCATCGCGCGGTTCAAAAAGCATCTAAACTGCTGAGAAGTGCCAGCAAGTTTCCCACTTAGGTACCGTTTTGAAATCACTGGATATAAAATCACAGGTCTCTTGAACATTTCCTTTAAGTGTAGGTTAACACTTTGATAAAAAAATAAAAAAAACTTGTATAGACTTCCACATGGTTTGGTTTTGCGATGTCTGTATCCAGCGCCACCCTGCAACTCGTCTGTCGACTATTGTTGTTGCTCCAACTAGTGGGGATTCGATGGCGGACCCCACAGACCTTGAATTAATTCGTAACGGTCAAATTTTATAAGTAAAATAAATATTCTGATGAAAGTTACCTACCAAAAACAAACAGTGTTTAAAATTAAGTTGTTGAGTACAAGTAATTAAATTTTTTTTTGTTTTCACAGATTTTCATCGACAATAAGTGGGTTGATGCCGCGAGTGGGAAGACCTTTGAAACTTTTAATCCTCATGACGAGGCTACAATTGCCACAGTTGCTGAAGGAGATAAGTTGAGTAATTAATTAATAATTCTCGTTTAATAATTTCATAATAGCTACAACTGTCTATAGGTACATATTTCGATACCTCATACGTATGTATACAGATGTATCCCCAAAACGCTTACGTTACGAAGGAAGTAATATTAGTATCAATTTTTTGACTCAGATCACAACACCGGATGAAAAAAAAGCTGAAAGTGTCATCACACATAGCTAAGAACCAGCATCTTTGAGTAGTTTTGGTCGGTTTAATTCTCAAAAACCTACCGTATAATTAAAACCAAATTGAAATAGGTATATCCGTTTGAGCTCTACGATGTCTCACACAGATACAAGCGGTGAAATGTGCACCTATATCAAGCACCACTCTATTGTCATCAAGGATTAATAAAATATAATAAATTCAAGATAAAGTTATCAAAACTCTGTATCAACTGTTTGAGTTCACAAATTGCTATTCAAGTTCGTACTCCTTATGAAATTCAAATCGAAGCTACAATACGAGTAGGTACCTCTCGTAACACTTCTTGTAATAGCAATTTGTAAAGTCTAAGTAGTCTGCTATTTTCTGAAGAGGTGCACAACAAGAATATTTTATATTATTATGTCCGACTCATACTGGGCCGGTATTTTAATATAGCAAATATTAACCCCAACAGGCGGATATTGACGCCGCAGTTCAATCTGCCAAGCGGGCCTTCCATCGCAACTCGGAATGGCGGTTGATGGACGCCTCGCAGCGGGGCAAGCTTCTCGACAAGTTCGCAGACCTCGTAGAGAGAGATGCAGAATACTTGGCCGACCTAGAGACTTACAACAATGGGATGGTGTCATCCATGAGTAGGAAATTCGTCGGAGGAGCTGTGAACAGCATACGATACCATGCAAGTTTGGCGGACAAAATTCAAGGCAGCACTATACCTTCGGGTAAGTAAAACACATCACCAGCGATAAATAAAGAATAAGTAAACAATTGGTCGGTGGTTAACAGTGCGCAGAATACCAGAAAAAAATCCCCGCGATAGATGAATAAAACATACCGAAACCTTGTCTGAAACGCGACAGATGCTAGCGTGTATTTAGGGGCGCTAAAATCCAAATACATCATGTAGGTATTCTAATAACTCGTAAGATATTCATTTTTTGTAAATGGCTGTATCATCTCTTAGTAGTATGTACTTATAGGAATTTTTCAAAAGTTTGGCTCTGTAATATGCAACACACAGAAAATAAATGCAAATTGGTTAAAAATTACGCCTAACTTCGCGATTTTTTTGTCGAAAAAATTTCATTATTTTATGTTTCTACTCAGTATAGTCCCTCAGTAGTCAGTACCCTTGGAAATATGATGTTATTTTTGTCTGTTTTTGCGGATAGTTAGAACTTGATCTACTGCTATAAAAATCAAATCTGCATCTGAAGATTTACCATTACACGCGCTCTTAAGTACCTACTTATAGTAAAATGAAACATAGATCTAAAATAAATGTTTCTAATATTATTGTAACTTAGGTTTTTTTTTAAATTAGATGGTGAAGTTTTTTCCTACACATTGAAGCAACCCGTCGGAGTATGCGGTCTCATCCTGCCCTGGAACGCTCCCATGCTCATGTTCATCAATAAAGTTACAACGGCGTTAACTGCAGGTGAGTAATTCTTGAAATGTTGAGTTACTATTCCCTTTAAAAAGTTTATTTCCAAAATGTCGAATTTTTAGAAAGTTGGATTTTAATTTTCCAAAATGTTGAATTGGTTCTTAAAATGTGTATTCCCAAAGTGAGTGAAGCATGCAGCATGGCGTGATGACGTGTCGTATTACGCAGACAGAGTATTCTTACCAGCGTGGCTAAGCTCACACGACAATACACCACGTTTCTACCTTCGTATCACGCAGGATAAACTTTAACGAAAACATAGTGGCGAATTCATGAGCCATAGAGCCGTACACACGCCGTTAATGTAATATCTAGTGCAGAAAAAACCTTTGCTTTGAGAGCACGCAAAGCCCTCGGTCCTGTGCGTGATCTCTCTCCGACCGTGTTGAATTGCTTTATGAGAGTGAGGAAATAAAGCTAATCTCGATGGAGATTGGTCACCATGGTTGGATTCGGTAAGGAGGACTACCTATTCAAATACGACCACGTTTGTATGAAGAATTGCCGGCTAGCATGTTAAGGTTTGATGGTTTGTAGGGTGCACGGTGGTGGTGAAGCCTGCGGAGCAGACTCCACTCACCGCCCTGGCGCTTGCGGCGCTGCTGGCCGAGGCCGGGTTTCCGCCGGGCGTCGTCAGCGTCGTGCCGGGCTTCGGAGAGACCGCGGGCGCTGCGCTAACTCACCACCCAGACGTCGCCTTGATTTCTTTCACTGGTTCGCTGGAGGTAGGTACAAGGTTCCAACCCAAAAAAGGTGCCAAAGGTTAACACTTTCAGGCCGGAATCAAAATAAACCTCTGTTATCATGGCCACCGTCCCATAAACCAAAAGTCTTGTTAGGGTAGGGGCGCCAACGGTAGATATTATGCTCTCTTTCTAGTTATCCTATAAATAAACTTTTTTTAACGACACTACCGCGCTTCTATATACCTCTAATAATACCTCTACAATTTAGCGAGCCAAAAGATTTAGAGGAATCGGTGGGAAATACTAGAATAGAGATACCGGCCCTGTTACAACATATTACGTCTGCCGAATCTGTGTTCATGGCTAGAAAGAAAACAAAGCGTGCAATATTATGTTGTTGGTGTAACCACCGGTGGTACCCAATGTACGATCAATGACCCACTGTATGATGCGCCACCGTACGCCCCAATCTCATTACACAGATGATGAATTTCTTAACGACAAAGTTGCATAGTAGCAATCAGTTTTCAGTTGCACACGAGGTAGTGTAATAATGTAACACGTTCGTTTTGAAGGAGCAACTGCTGTGTTTCTTGACGACTCTTAGAAAAATCTGCTTTCCTATCTGGTAGTAATCTTGACCTGTCATCTGTTCAAGAGAATGTAATCACTCTAAACGGAGTGATTACAATTCTCTTGGATCACTCTCATCTGTCGGACGCGACGCGGACGGACTGATTATAATGTCGTATATGTTACGGCAAATGTAATAAATTGAATTTTGAATAATTATCGATTATTATTAATAATTACCAAGTTGTGTATGAGCGAATAGCCGCGAATTAGTGAGACGCGGATTCTGGAGTGTGCATTGTATTCGGACTATATACTTGACTACTATACTGCCTAACCTAACTCTAATTTAAATGCTTTTGGGTTTATATTAGGAAATATGGTCTTGGTAGTTAACGGCATTATAGCTTGTGGACGGCAGTATATAGGTACGTGAGTGTTTGAGTGTACAACGTACAGTATTAGTCTTAGCACAGTATAGGGAGAGATTATGCTTACTCTGTAGTACCTATTAGCATAATTGTTTTGTTATCGTTCTTTGCAGGTGGGCAAGCTAATACAGCAAGCAGCCGGAACCAACAACCTGAAGCGAGTCGTGCTCGAGCTCGGCGGCAAGAGCCCGCTCATCATTATGAACGACGCGGACTGTAAGAATGAAAATACACTTTACTCATTTTTTTTTATAAAAATTAGTAAACTAATGGAATAACCCTTAATCGGACAACTGTCGCAGGACTCAAGCTATATTGTATCAACTATAATGCAGCTTTATCTATCGATAAACTCTTGTTTTGAGAAAGCTCTTATTTTTCCACAATATTTAGGATGAATTTAAAATACTTATAATTAATAATAATTATTATTAATTAGCACCCCAAGAATCCACTGCGATCGCAATGCGACACCACTTGCTAGCGTTACGTCTACATAATTATACCCTACAGTAACTCTTAATATGAAATGTAATAAGTATAATAAAATTCGAAACACCTTGTTTGGTTTCAACCCCTGTAAATGTCCCATAAAGCGTAAGCCACTCGGCGAACTTAATTAACTTAGGTTAGCTACGTACGGCGTCTTTTCAAAGTAATCAGCATCTAATTATATTCTAAGTCTTAAGTATAACTTATCTGTCATTAACTTCTAGGTAAACGTAACTAAATTAAGTTCTAGCTAAAGTGGTTTTGTTTATTTGTTTGTTAGCCTTACAATCACGCTGCAATCGAACAATGGATCAGTGTGATTTTTTGCGTGAGTATAGTTGAGGACTTGGAGAGTGGTATAGACTACCATTTTTCCGAAAAAAACATAGGGTTCCCGCGGGATTTTTATAACCCTACCGTCCACGCGGACGAAGTCACTGGCAAAGTAAGTTTTATGTAGGTGACAGATCTAAGTATGGTTAGTTAAGTTAACTTGTAAAGTTACACTAACACGTCTGTAAGTGTGAACTGAAGTATGAAAAGGCGTCGTAGCTACAGGAAAAGTTCGCTAAGTTAGTTTAGTCCAAGATGTGGCTTGTGTTAAGAAGTTGAAATGTTTGCAGTGAACAAGGCAGTACCGTACGCAGCACAATCGGTGTTCCTTCACCAGGGCCAAGTATGCATAGCCGCCTCGCGCTTGTACGTACAGTCCGGGATATATGACAAATTTGTGCAGATGGCCGTGCAAGTTGCCAAGACGTGGAAATTAGGGAACCCATTCCATGAAACTTCTATGAACGGCCCACAGGTATTTTTTTTTTTTTTTGGAGAAGGAAGGTAGAAATACAATCGATTTCGAGCCACTAGACATGTACATGTAGCAAACAATCATCTCAATAAAATCAAAACACCAATAATCTCATTTCGAACTTTAGAGCATTTATTTGGTAAATGCTTTAAGTTTCGAAGCAATTTCGAAATTTCGGAACAACAGAGCTTGTAATGTATGCTCTGTTTACTAGACAGAATTCATTGTAAGCGGATTGTTAAAACGTTTCAACACAATTTAATTTTGCTGTTCGTTATTCTGGCTAAAACTCAAATACCTTGAGCTTGATTTGAATAACTCTTTTTGTTTTGATCTTGATTTGAGTAATTTAATCGTACCTACATTTAATCTGATTAATTCTCATTAATCAGATTAAATGTACGATTAAATTACTATTGTCAAAAAATTCGATAAAC
The DNA here is from genome assembly GCA_038048805.1 of Hipparchia sbordonii. Lineage (NCBI taxonomy): Eukaryota > Metazoa > Arthropoda > Insecta > Lepidoptera > Nymphalidae > Hipparchia > Hipparchia sbordonii. Next base: position 10,047,566 of record CM076104.1, on the reverse strand, counting down.
AAGTCTCCAGGAAAATTAGTTTAAAGTTTTACCTATACGTATTTTATCATCGAAGTACTCATTTAAGCATTTCTTTACAAGAAATTCTTTAAGTTTATGCTTCAACATATTTATACTAAGAGATCCGTTTGCAAGCTCCCCGGTAATTTATCATAAATTCTAGGCGCCATATTTAGAATACTTTTCCCGCTGATGAGTTCCGAGTGAAACAAATTTTGTTTTTCCTTCTTGCATTTTCAGAATAGTTATTTGTGTTATATGGGGCCAAAGAAAATTTTTGTTCCCCGAGGGCGCCATTTTAAATTCAGAGTGAAGTGAAGGATTCTAAAGTAGAATCCTGAGCGTAGCGAGGAATTCAATATGCTGCCCGAGAACAAAAAATTTGGCCCCGAGTGACACACACTATTTTTCATCATTACCTATGAGAAAAAGCTAGGAGTATCAACCTTCTATGATCACGTGACTTATCAAATTCAAATTCAAATTTAAATTCAAAATTCAAATTCAAATTCAAAATTTATTTATTTCATGTAGGCTACCTTGTAGCACTTATGACACGTCATAAATCTACCAGACAACATCTGCTCAAACATTTTTGAATTTCGAGTTTTTGAATTTCTGCAACGATCGCAGTAGTAATAAACACATACTAAAGCACGAACACGGACCAATCAGAAGAGAGAAATGAAAACTCTAACTAAAGGGACTAAAAATTAAATTTTGCTCCCGCTATCCTCTGAAGCCAATATTCGTTTTTCGAATAGGTATGATGAAAAATAGATTTTCATTCCTCCTAATCATTACCACCTAAGTTTTAGACACACATAATTCCACATTTGGGTTTCCCATCATGTTAGGCACTCCGCACTCGTCAATGTGAATACCTGTATTTCAATAATTAAGTAATAATTTTCAGTAATTTTAGTAGGTACCTATGGATTTTTAACAGTATAATATATTCATGATTATTTCAGATAGATGAGACTATGATGAACAAAGTTTTGGGCTATATTGAGAAAGGAAAGTCTGAGGGTGCAAAACTACTCACCGGTGGGAAGCGTGTCGGTAAGACAGGTTTCTACATCGAACCGGCCGTGTTCGCTGACGTACAGGATGACATGACCATTGCTAAGGAAGAGGTTGGTACAAACGAATCCTCATCTCACACATCGCTAGCTCACTACTGAGCTCTGGTTTCCTCACGAATGAATGTTTAGGCGATAGTCCACCTCATTGACAAGCTTTACACATCTTTGAGAACATTATAACAACTTTCAGGCATGCAGATTTCCACACGATATTTTCCTTCACTATTAAAGCACGTGAAACGAAAAACGCCTAGTAAACCTGTGAGTAGGTTCCATTCCAACCCTAGCTGACTTAATCCTATTTCCTATCCTATTAATCCTATTATTCTATTTCCTATTATTTAATTTAATTTATTTAATAATTATTTTTATACACATTTAATTTATATTTAATTTAATTAATATTAATATTTAATTTTATTTTAATATTTTAATTTTATTTTAATAATTTTCATTTATTAATTTTCATAAATGCACAAGTTTCGATGTATGTTTGTTACACAATCACGCCGCAACGACTAAACCGATATGGCTGAAATTTGGCACAGAGGTAGATTATAGACTGGAATAACACATAGGCTACTTTTTATCTCGGAAAATAAGAGAGTTGCCGCGGGAATCCACAAAAACCTTAATACACGCGAACGAAGCCGCGGGCATCAACTAGTATTAAGATATATTTTAAGCTACACTTTATTGTGTCTTTTGTCCGTAGATATTTGGTCCCGTACAAAGTATTTTCAAATTTGATACCTTGGAGGAAGCGATCGATCGCGCCAACGATACTAACTACGGTCTCGCAGCGGGTATCTTCACATCTTCCATTGAAAGTGCGCTGCAGTTCAGTAAATACGTGGAAGCTGGTAACGTTTGGTAAGAATCTCAAAGTGGTAATACTGAGATAGTATGTACATACTAATTTATTTACTACTACTACATTAATTTATTTACTTATGTACCTACCAAATAAGCATGAGTCAGACAGACAATTGCAAATTCATTCAAGTTGATTCGGAGACATCTTCGCTTGGCTTTACAATTCACTTGATTTTTACCCACATCTCTGTTAGTGTAATTGTGTCGATATTCTAGTTGTTTTTGGCAATTTAGGCTTTTCTTAGGGTTCCGTACCCAAAAGGTGTCAACGGAACCCTATCATCACTAATCCTCCTGTGTCCGTCCGTCACGTCCTTCCGTCTGTCTGTCAGCGATCATGATGATGATGTATGATGTATCTCATGAACCGTATCTATAATAGGTAGATATTTAAAATTTTTACAGAATGTGTTTTTCATTTGCTGCTGTCACAAAAAAAAATTAAAGAGGATATCCATATTATAATAAACTTTTGTTTTTGCTCGATTTTAACAATAGCTGATGTTAAACCTAGTAGGTACGATTATACGGAACCTTTGTGTGTGGGTACGATTCGCACTTTGCCGGTTTTTTAACACATTTCCCCGGCCGATAGTCCCGGCATACAATTTTAATCTTTTAAACTACTTATACCTGTTTCTTTTAATTTTAGGGTAAACACGTACTTGCACCATGGACCACAGCTTCCTTTCGGTGGCTTCAAGGAATCTGGAATCGGAAGGGAAAAGTAAGTTAAGAAAATATTATTGAAATGTCAGAACTTTTACTACGAACTAAAACTTTGGCATTATGAATGTGCATTGAAATGTAGATACTTAGAAAACAGGGACAGCAGCAGGCGTACCTAATAGACACCAAAAACAAAATCTGATTTTATAGACCTATTTTTGGGTTAGGTTAGCTTATAGATAGTGTTATTGTTAGATCATTGTTAAAATTTTAGTGTTTTTGGTCATCAAAAATACTACGATTTGAATTGGTGTAGCTTGTTACACGTGTTTCCGCCACTACGTTATTTTTTTATTAAAATGTTAGAAGAAAATTTATAACCTAATCTAATAACTATACAAATCATGCCCGCGTGAAATGGTGCCAGGAATACTGGCTGCATTTCCTCGCTGCAGAGCCAGACTCAACCGTTGCGCAAAAAATGAGCCAGCCCTTCTGTCACCAGATGAGGCATTTAACTGCGGTTAAATATCTCTTAAATTTTTTTGCACTTATACTCCATGGCCCCAGGGTCTTCACAGTGAAAGGGAAAATTAAATTACTTATATGTTTGTTGCAGTGGCCTGGATGCAGTGAACTCATACTTAGAAGTGAAAACTGTTACGATTTCTGTGCCGAAAAAAGTGTAGTTCTATTTAAACTGTGGAATTTTTCTTAATACATATTATACTTATTACAAAATGTTTAATTTTATTTCATTTCAACGGATATTCTCATAATATCTAAATAATTAGGTACAAAATATGCATAAATATGTATGATAGTTTTTTCTGTAATAATGAACAATTACCTATATTTCTAAAATAAATTAAACTAAATATTTTATTCTAATTATTACAAATAAATATATTATAATATGTTTTATATCAACTCTGATTTTATTTAAATACATAATTAGGCTAATTAATTAATAAAAAGCTTTGAATTTGAGTATAGCGGACAGTAAATTAAACACTAGTAAAATGTTTTCCAAATCATAAATCAAAGGTAATTGAATTCAATTGAACAGAGTGTACATTAATTACGATTCATAGGTCGGTGACCAAACGATAGGAAATATATTTCATAAAATAATTTTATTACATTCGTTTACGTAATGACTGTTTATTAATTAGACAATTAATATACAGTTCATTTGAAATCTCTCTCAAGGAGGCTTCTAATGAATGTATAATTAATTATTATACTCTAACTTTAGTCGTTGCGGCGTGATTCAGTTACAAGCAACCATCAATCCATCCATACATCCAAACTTTCGCATTTTATAATATTCAAAATTATTTATTTCATTATTAGTTGGCCTACGCCAATTTGTGGCTCTTATGACAAGTCGAGAATCTATGTTAATAGGAAAACACCAAGGGAAAACAAGAGGCTGTCATTGGATAGTATAATTTTTAAACCAAAATCCAAAATTTATTTCAAAACGTTTCTTACATTTATCGTAACATTGTTGTTTGTTTATTGGTAAAAGCTAATAAAATTTCCTCATTGTTCCCTATTGTTGTGTAGTCAGACAGGTTCACAGAGGTTCCCGAGCGCAAAGGCGAGCGCTAATGTAATTGTGGCATTCATTTGGACATACTGAACTTTGGGCAAGCTACGACGGGCGGGCATGCGCTACGGCGGGCGGCGTTAGAACTGCATACTATTTTCCGAGCTCCCCGTAGCGAACGCATTTGGTGCGTAAGTTCTGAAACAAAAAGTTACGTATTTCTAAGATAATAATTTGAATGAAAAGTTTTTGTTTACGAGTTGCGTCCAAGTACTTTTAGCTAATATGCTTATTTCGTTCACTCAACAGGCTTACAATTATTTTTTAAGTGTACAAGTAATAAACTCGGAAGTGTTGGAATATTAACTGTTGGACAGTTAAAGTTTTCCTGATTTTAGTTTCGTAATTTCCTGTGAATATGACCTAATACTTAGTGAAAGCATCTGTAGAAATGTGATTAAATTACGGTAGCTAATTAATGGGACAATTCTGAACTGCGGTAAGTACCCACTTTGTGTTTATTAATGACAATTATATAGTAAGTTCTAAGACTTGTAAGGAAGAAAGCTAGCACGGGTAAGTTGACGTAGTGATGCAGTTTCACTTTTGTTTAATTTGGAAACATGTATTCTGAGCTCTTATTGTATTTTTAGCAAGGCGAACCCTTTCATACACTGTGCATAAGTTCGTCAACTTTGAAGTTGGCTGTACCAACCATTATTTTATCATTGAGATTTATGTATGTATGTGACCTTTTACGAATGTTCCATTCTAGCGAATAAACTACTGAGCCGATTTTAATGAGTGAGGTCGCAATTCGTTATGTCGGTCCAGGTGATGTGGGCTACACGTTATACGAACAAAACCAATGTTACGGATGTAACATCCAATTTTTCGTGATCGGGTAACAGTTTTTACACTTTTATCTTTGCCTTTTAATATTATTTTTCGTTTTTGTGGCTATAAACATGACGTGTAATTCTTACTATAGTTATTTGCGAATGTGTGTTTGTTTGTCAGTTCGTTTTTCAATCACACAACAGAGCAACGGCTCGACGTAATTTTTTGCATGGGTAGACATAGTTGAGAACTTGAAGAGTGAAATAAACTTTTATTCCAGAAAAACAGAGATTTCCGCGGGATGTTAAACCCCATCTCCACGCGGAAGAAGTCACGGGCGACTGCTTGTACATATTATGTCACACCAATATATATCAAACCGGTATGGGATTGTCTAAAAATGATTGCATCAGTGTAACGATCGCAATCGCTTCTGATTAGGGAGAGGGCAAACTGGCTACTTTTAGCAATCGGATTTTTGATGGTTTTTCGCGTCTGCATCGCTTTTTCGTGATTTTTGAACGATGGTTTCTGCGATTTTCGATCGCTGATTTCTGCGTTTGTCATGTGCTTATGGTAGCGTTAAAAAAGCCATAAAATCGTCGATCGCTTCCGCTAAAAGTAGCCAGTCTGCCCTCTCCCTTAGCTGAATTTATTGTATTCTAGCTGCATCAATGCAGTTTAATAAATAGCAAAAGATTGCCAGCTGATTATTTATAGGACATTACGATCGTTAAACTACATAACAATCCCACAACTGGTCACAAAGTAATGATATGTATAATTTATCGTAAAACTGTGGTAATTTTGTACAATACACATCAAAAGGCCAAAAAGACCAAGCACGTAAGTAAATAAAAATTTCTGATGATTTATTTTCCTCTGCAAATAATGAAGGCTTTTAACTCATATCAACTTTCAATCGTTCTTTGCAAACATCAATAAACGTTCATTGGGTTCAATATATCTGGATTTGGAACTCATTATTGTGGCAGACACAATCAATCGGCTTACTTTTTGTATTTTATTTTGTGGGATTTAAAATGAAATTCAAAGATTTGTACCGAAGAGTTACAGAACTTCTATATACTATATCCCTACTTGTGTAAATATTTTCTTCGTTTAAAATTATGTACCTAGTTAGTTTAGTGGTGATTGTGGAAGTCACGATGTCTTCCGCAATCGAACATGATTGCAGATGACGAGGTCGCAGGTTAGATTCCCAGGTCGGGTCAGAAAATGCATTAGATTTTTCCGTCAAGAAATTTTCAGTAGGTATTCAGTCTTTAACCCGTCTATAACACATAGACTTTTTTAACCTGGGAAATAAAAGAGTTCACGCGGGAATAAAAACACTTCAATCCACACGAACGAAGTCGCGGGCGTTAGCTAGTAAATAAATAGATATTAGTCCTTTATGACTCGTGTACGATGGGTGGTATTTATTAGTCACAGAGTTTCAATACAATGTTTATATTGCGAAAGTCGACAGTGGTATGCCGGAAATTGGTTTCAGGCATTTTCACAATCAAAAGCTACGCTATATTCATTTCTAGCATGTGAACTAAAGATTAAAAAAAATCTGGCATCAACTACAATTTTCTAAAATTATATAGTGTTGAGTGAATTAGGTAAGTAGAAGAAGACTACCACTCTTTTAACTGAAGTCATTCATATTATCATCAAAATGCTCCGCGAGTATCTCGCAACTGTGTTAATCAATTTCTATGTTATAATTATTATAATTATAAATTACAATTTATAATTAGCAGATTTATTATAGGTATTTATGATGAAATATTACGTGATTTGGCTTCACTGTAAGCATAAAGATATTATTATTATCCTAATATTAATATATTATTATAAACTCGCGGCCCGCTCCGGCTTCGCACGGGTATAAAATATATAGCCTATGTCATTCACTGTTAATGGATGTTATTACACATATAAACCTTCCTCTTAAATTACTCTATCTATTAAAAAAACCGCATCAAAATCCGTTGCGTAGTTTTAAAGATTTAAGCGTGCAAGGGGGAATAGGGACAGAAAAGGCGACTTTGTTTTATACTACGTATATGTAGTGATGCGAAAGTTTGGATGTATGGATGTTTATTATTCAATCACGCATCAACGACTGAACCGATTTGACTGAAATTTGGCACAGAGATACATTATAGTGTGAAATAACACATAGGCTTATTTTATCTCGGAAAATAAAGAGATCCCTCGGGAATCAAAAACCTTAATCCACGCGAACGATGTCGCGGGCATCAGCTAGTATAATAATAAAATAACATTTGACGACAGAGTTATTATCCGTGATCCCTCCCGTAATTTCGGGAAGGGACCACGACCTTACCACGACACTCAGAGCATCGAAACCCGGGTCTTTTCTATGTAGGACGTCGTCCGGCCGCATCGCGAGCGGCACGCAGCATCAAAATTGAACCTTTACTCATGAAAAATACACTGCTGTATCACTGTTATGTGTATAAGCTGTAAAGTTTACAACAAGCGATAACGTAGCTACTTTTGCTAAGGGAAGGTCAATGTTAATTTTGGTCACGCAATCTATAGTGCGAACAAGGTGCAAACATACTCGCAGGTAGGTATCGATTTACTAACTTAAACAGTAAAATGATCTTTCGACAGATTCATTGGTTGAACGGTCGATCTATCGATCAATCCATCACCCATTAGATCAGACGGCCAATCGATCCAACCATTATCCTGTGGACGAAACGATTATTCCACCAATAGACCTCAAATAAAGCATAATAAAACTTACCTATTTTATTGTGACGTGTGGCGTATATTGGAAAAGGTTGCAACTCTGTAATATACTCCGATGCATGTATTGCTGAGATGCTATTATTCAGGAAAGTGATATTCAGCAATACAAGTATCTATAAAAACGTTTAATCGAGGGAAATCAAACCAGTCGTTCTGGTAATTGGCCTAAATGCTGCTCAGCTACGGACCTGATTTCTGCCCGCCGGTCTGACCAGCAAGGAAGCTAAGAGCACCTGGAATAGTCGCCGTAAGACCCTATCTGAGGTCCCGCGAGTCGCGTATTTTAAAAACTCGTTAAGTGATTTAAGTAGTTTACCTTTATTGTCAGAAATAGTGCGAAAATAAACTAAGTTCCAGTACGGCCTGTGTTTTTCTTATAAGACCACCGAGCCGACGGACTAACAGTACGCTTTGGCGTAGGTACCATATCTGTATCTAAAAACGTAATAAAATCCGTTAACCGGAGACCCAATATGTAATTTAAGGCCGGCATCCAGCTTTTAATAATCATGTTAGGTTGGGGAATGTCTTAAACAACATACCTAACTAAAGTTCCACTCCAGGGTCGGGATGATTTATCGTATACCTAACTCAAATTCGAAATTTAGATATTATCCAAACAACGGACTTAAATTCTTAATAAAATTATTTTATTCCCTCCATAGGGAGGAAATTAAGTAACGAAAATAACGAAACGTTAAAATAACGAAAAATAGTGACTCTATATTTCGACTCTATATCCTCATTTACATTTGTATACAGAAGACAAAGGAAGACAATGAAATTATATAATATCGACCGTAGCAATTAACATAGTCGCATGTGAAAAACCACTACTCCAGGGCACGGCCGCTCAAAGCTTCAAATATGTGAAAAGTGAAAAACAGTCAACATATCCAACCCTTGCACTTGCAAAAACCAAAGATGGTTGGTTGATTCCAAAAGTTTCACAATTGGTGGGGGCATTGCTATCCCCATTCTAAGACCCTTAATGCAACAAAACGAAAATCGCCAAAATGTAGATCCGACACTGTTAATTGCTACGGTCGAATATTATGTACCTAGGCAGATTAATCCCGGGTATGAGCTATCTCATTCCACAGCCAAATCGGTTTATTCGTAACAAACATCCATCCATACACCCATCCTTAAAAACTTCCGCATTATATGTATTAGAAGGATGGGTTGAATTTAAGTAGTGTTAGGAGCAATTTTTATTAATAAAAAAGAAGGCGTAAAAGATATACATACTTATGTAATGAAGCCAGTATCTACAGAGAAAACTCATTTTACAGATGAGTTTTTTACATGGACAGAACAATATTTACATTTCAAGAAATATGTTGTTGTTGTACAAGAAATTCTTTACAAAAAAAGACCCTTTTAATGATATTTTGATCGTTTTATGATAACCCTCCGTTTGTTTAAGCAGACCTGAAAGCTATCGAATTTCACGCTGAGAGCGTCATGACTCATGACAAATGATCTTCCCGCAAAATGTTGAGAGTCTACTCTACAAATCTACACGGGATCCACTGTCATTACTTACGAACCAACCTAATCTGAGTCGGCCCAACCAACTTGACATTTACCTAAATAGGTACTTGGAAACACTAACCGAGTCCGTATCCGTGTACTTTTTACAATAGAACAAAGCCGTAATTGCAAAAAACACAATTATTGTTGATTAGATCTACAATTATTCTTTTTTTTCCTTGGATAGAACATCCACTTTTAATACTTATAACACCAAAAAGTCAATTTCGATTGATTGTTGTACGAGTATTGTATGAGAGATATATAAAAGAGCCTAATATTATACTCGTACCAACCACTCACAGACTAATCACAAAATCTCAGGAATTATAAAGCCTACTAATTAGAAATTCGGAAGGCAGATTCTTTGTAAGCCATAGACGTCAGCTAAGAAACGGTTTTGAGAAAAACCCCCTAAAGGGTTGAAATGGGGGTTGGAAGGTTATATGAAACTCCCTTGTTTTTGAAGTCAGAGACATGAAAATCGGCATTTCGGTTAATTAGTTTTAAATCATAAAAATCTGTAAGTACGTATAATCCGTTTTAGAAAAATACCCCTTGAGGGCGATAAAAATAGATAGTCGCGGTTTTTACTAGCGATAGGACTTTTGTCGATAAGCCTCTTGCAGCGGGAAAATTTTTTTATAATCTCATTGGAAATCAGAAATTCTACGCAGATGAAGTTGCGGGCGACCGCTAGTGTATTAATAGAAGTAATTGTATGCACATCACACTTTAGAGCGACGCAGATAATATTAGATATGCGTAAATGAAGCAATTGTTCGGTACTTCATTTCCATGGAATTAGGTGTTGTATAATTTCCACAGGAACCTTTTGTTTTTCCAGGATGTAGCCTATGACGTATTTCACTCTCCAGGTCTCAACTATACCTACCACTGCAAAAATCACGTCATGATCCGTTGCTTCGTGACTGAAGAACAAACCAATACCAACAAATCATTATACCTTATAATCTACAACTTCTAGCAGCCAATTTAGATGCGTTTCGCTACTCTCAAACTTAGCGGAGTGCGCATAATCTAAATATATAAAAGGAAAAGGTGACTGACTGACTGACTGATTGACTAACTGACTGATCTATCAACGTAAAGCTCAAACTACTGGACGGATCGGACTGAAATTTGGTATCCAGATAGCTATTATGACGTAGACATCCGCTATAAGAAAGGATTTTTGAACCCCTGAGAAAGTAAAATAGAGGTTTGAAAAATCGAAAAAGGAGAGTGTCTACAACATTCTATTTTAGGATGCAAGTTATCTCTGTGCTGAATTTCATTATTTCATCGAATGAGTTAACTGCAGCCTAAGCAGAGAGAGGAATAATAAACAGGCAGTATGAATAAGTAACTATGCATCAGAATCACTCAGTAATGCCTATTTACCTTTAACATAGTAGATTCCTAATCATTAGGATTGAACAAGTAAGAGCTTAGGTTGAATATATTAGTCCCGTGTGTAGATTTGTCTTAGATTTCTCTCGACTCTTGTCTTGGAAATCCCTAGTTTAACACGGTAAACACGATAATCGATGTCGCTAAACTCACACATTCAAAAATAATTATATTTTGCAACACAAAAAAATACTCTCTTTACAACTTATTCTATAAAAAAAAAAACAGTCTATAAAACTAACATGCAGATTTAATTTAAGTCAATTTTTTTACATAATTTGTATTATGATTTGTGTGCAAGGTGCAATTATTGAGAAGAGAGCATACTTTTTGTTTAAATTCTTACTATAAGTATTCGTTCAATCTAATACAGTACCTACCTATTATTCATAACACAATAAAATTATTCAATTTCTTAAATTACAAAGTAATATGGGAATAATCTGCTTCACGTCTTGATTTCTTTTCAATGCTGGAATTTTTTTCAATGTTTGAATCAGATATTTCTAGAAAGTGAGAAAACAAAATGCTTGTAACAGTGCTAGTTTGCCTTGAACGCTGACTAGAATTAATTGTTACAACGTAAATGTCCATCGTTATTTACGGTAGTTATCGTATACGACAAATTTTATGATGACCGGTCGGTAATAAATCGACAATAGCCGATTTTTATGATTAGATCGAAATAAAATGTCTACTAATCATTTAGCAAATATGTACGTAAATACTTAAACTTTTACTTTCTTGTACTACAGTTCTATTGATAGGTATTTCAACAGGACTTAGAATTTAGATAGACTTTCAATAAGGTGAAAATAATATAAAATTAAATCATTCAATCATTCGTCAAATGTAATGTAATGTACAGAATTACCTTCAGTAAAAAATATTTATTTTGCTAACAGTAGGTTTAAAGAGCAACATAATTATTGGAAGCCGTCAATGAGATAAATGATCTCGAGGTCATACTAGATTATAACTTAAACAAAAGTTAAAGTTAAAATAATTTAAAACATCATTCACATGATTAACGATGTTTAACTCAATTATAAGAAGTAAACTTGAATACTGCTCTGTTGTATGGAATCCTTACTATCAAGTACATAAAGACAGAATAGAAAGAGTACAAAAAAAATCCCCTTAAATGGGTATACTATGCTATGTTAGATAAATACTAATATGTAAATTACTATAAGGTTAAACATACAACGTGGGCTTCCTGCTTATATAACTATATATCTCATATGTTTTTGTGTTCAACTCACAGCATAACGTGTGTGTGAAAGTGTAATAAAAATCAAAACGCATCCAATGTGCGGGCAGTCTTAACCTTTCCTTTCTTTCTTTTAGATACCTACTTATTAAAACTAGATGACTAGCCGTATCACTTGGGAAATTTCATTTAACATTTCACGTATCTACCTAGATATTTTATCATCAATTCAAATAATTTGAATTAATAATAATTATTAATTAATTATTAATCTATCTGTAGCAATTAGTTTTACAATGTAAAAGTTCTTATTAATTGAAGACCCAAGTCCCGATTTAATTTGGTCTTTGAAGGAAGTTTCAATTATTATTATTACCTACTCGGCTTCTATTAGTATTTTATTAAAGTCCCTTTTAATGGTGAGGAAAAACTTACTACCTACTTAATTAAACAAAAGATTTTAGAAGACATTAATATTATATTTTGTACTAGCTTTTGCTCGCGACTTAGTCCGCGTGACTTAGGTTACTGTATTTCCGGGGTAAAAGGTTATTTTCCTTGCCATCAAAAAACGCGTTCAATACAAAATGTATGCGAAAATAAAAATTTTCATATTTTTTTTTTCGTGATTTTTCCGATATTTTAATAGTTGTTCTGCTATTCGGGACAGAGACAAATACAACAAATCAAAAACCATGAAAATCGGTCCAGCCGTTCTGTTCGAACAAACCCGACTTTTATTTAAGACAGCTATACGAAAAAATAGATTATAAATAATAGTCATGTGGTTTGGGAATATTTTAAATAAGTATAGTAGAAAAGTAAAGTAGGTATTTATCTATTCCAATTTTTTTTTTAATATCACAATACTTTTATATTTTCTAAATTATGACGAGCCTGAGCAACTTTTTATATGCGCTACGGGAAATCAGTCTCATCTAGTGTCGCCGTAGCGCTACGGTTCAATTAATTAAACTTTTTTCGTAGCAAAACAAATTTTTTTAAATTCTTTAGCTAAAGATGTAAAATTTCTCCTCAGGCCTCATCTGACAGAGGTTAGGCCAGAACGCTGTTACAGCCTCCGTGTTTAAATAATAATTATTTCGATACTAGCTGTTGCCCGCGACTTCGTTCGCGTGGATTGATATTTTCTGTTCCCGCGGGAACTCAATTTTCCAGTATATAAAGTAGACTATGTGTTATTCCAGACCATAATCTATCTATGTGCCAAATGTCAGTTAACAGTTTGACGACCTCCCTGGCGCAGTGGTGAGCGCTGTGTTCTTATAACTGGGAGGTCTCGGGTTCGATTCCCGGCGGAGGCAATTTAGCACCCTACCGTCAAAAAAAAAAAAACGTGCCGCCAAGCGATTTAGCGTTCCGGCACGATGACGTGTAGAAACCGATTAGGGGTATGGGTTGAATTTACACTGCTATAGCCCTTCCAAGTTAGCCCGCTACCATCTTAGACTGCATCGTCACTTACCATCAGTTGAGATCGCAGTCAAGGGCTATCTTGTCATCGAATAAAAAAAAAATCGGTTAGTCTTTGCGGCGTGATTGAGTAACAAACATCCATAAGAACTTCGAATTTATATACAAAGAGAACTTTCATTTTACAACTCAACACAATGGTCACAGTTTTATTATTTCTTTGAGTATTTTCCTTTGTTAGTTCTTCAATGCTGGAATGTGTATATCTAACGTCATAATATCATTTTATAAGATACATACTACATACCTATAAAACGACAAAAGCGATAACACCTCATTGAATTTAAATTAAGGAAAATCCCGGCAAACTTGTGTGCCAGACCTGTCCTTCTCGATACTTCGTCAAATATATTACGTAGGTATAGATCATAGTAACAGTAAGTAGGTAATACCTAGTATGTTTAAGATATATATTTGTAAATGTTGATTTGATTTGCACTAAGGTTGACGGTATGGCTGCCGGGGTGTTTTGTGGTATATTATACGTAAGAGAAATTCAACGTGAAATATGCAAACAGCCACATCTGCATCTTAATTGTCGTGAAGTAATCAATAGGTACCTACTGAAGCAGTTTACCTGTCTATTAGGTAATTGAATTAGTTTGAGTACTCGGGATACAGTAATAGCACATTACCCATAGAGATCTATCCTTACTCTGTGGTAATAGGAAGTAATTTTTACCTACTTTGTTTTGCCAGCAAATCCGCGTCAAGGTGGGCTTTTTAAAAAATCCATTTCCATCATCATTCATCCAAAAATTTCATTTTGTAGGTAATGTAAATACTAAAAATGAGTTGTTGCTACTTCGCTCCGTAATTGTAGGATAAATCAAGTGAAATTCCGTTTAATTATTTTTTTGCAGGCGCTTTCACAATACCAAATCAATGTTATATAACTTTATTCAAGCTAAAAAACTAAAAATCATTGCAACTGCAATTTAAATGTTTACCGTTAACCGAGATTTTCCATTGAATTAATAGATAGAGGAGAGAATTCTATTAGGTATCCAAAAATTGCATCGAAACGAGTACTTGACTAGGTAACTACTTATTCGAATTACGCTCTTAGAAGAGGCTACTGAGAAAAACACGTAACTTCACGCTAAGCATCAGCAAAAATTTCTCCGGTCTTTAGAAACTTGAAGCTGTGCTATGGTTGTTTTTAACTCTGTTTATCAATATCTCCTATAAAATATAATTGATATCTCCGCGCGTTTAAAGTTATTGAAAACGTCAAAAGTGGGTGGCTTTTGTTTTGGTTAAATTTTCAAAATTTCAATCAAGTAAGGGAGTAAGGTTCTCCATGGTGAGAATACTGACTTATGCAACCAAAATTGTAATTTTTTTTAGCCAAGTTTAACCTAACGGTAACTTAGTTTTAATCGCCTGACGTGGTGATAAATTGAATCAAATTCATGTATTGCCGGTGGCGTGGAAAACAATAGAATAGCTGGTACAATAGTTTATGGGCAAGTATCCGACATAATAATAGAGATATTGGAAGTAAATTGCTAACGCATAAAAAAAGTGATTTTTCAAGAAAAAAAGGGTCTTCACACATTGACAGAGACGGACAACGTAGTGGGGTTCCGATGTTAGTAATAAAGACAGAAATTCCTGAAAAAGCCGGCAACGCATTGGTGGTGCCTCTGCTACTACAATTGTTCGGTAATCACCTAACAACAGGTGACCCGCTTGCTCGTTTACTTGGTATTCATAAAAAAAGAGACGTTGATTGAATTTCTCACCTTCGAGTAGGCGTAGAATTGAAAATAGAAAGTCTATAACGCAAACATAGAGCGCTGTGGCTGAAAGCATTGGCAGAAAGGAACTGCCGAAATTAATGGTTCGGATTCAACGCACAATCATTCATCTTTACTAATATTAAAAATGTATTAAGTATACTGTCTGTTTAATGTTTTTTGTTCACTCTTTCATTGCCTGCCCATTACTGGGCCGAATCTTCATTCGAAGAAGAAAAACTTGTAATACTGGTACTGATTTTAAATTCAATAAAATTAATTATCCTACTAATATTATAAATGCGAAAGTTTTAATGGATGGATGGATGTTTGTTACTCAATCACGCCGCAATGACTGAACCGATTTAGCTGAAAGGCACAGAGATAGATCATAATCTGGAATAACACGTAGGTGACGTAGGCTACTATATTCATACCGGAAAATATAAGAGTTCCAGTGGGCCTATAAAGCCCATAAAGCCTTAATCCACGTGAACGAAATCGCGGGTATCAGCTAGTAGCTACATAATATATTGATTACCGATACAAATTATTATTGAATTACTATATAGGGTATAGCTGATAATTACCTGAGATATTTTTTTTGTAAGTGAATTCAATAAAAGTAATTCTTGAAGAAAAAATAAATCTCTAAACAGGAAATCCGAACCTGAATTTCACGTGCCGAACCCGAATGCAAAGGCTAGTTTTATTTTGAAATTATTATGGAAAGGATGCTATTTTGTGCGGCAAAATATTGAAATTAATGATTCAGGAATGAAATGTTTGTTTGAGGCCGGTCGGTAGTACCTATTATTTGAGAGAAAGTATTATTATTAAGGGAAACAGTTCGCGTCTACAAAGGCTTCTACGGAAAAAATAAATCGGTGAGGCTTTGCCTTTAATTTATGGGAAACAAGAATAAAAATACTACTATAGTGAATACTTTTCACATAGGTATCTAAAATTAAATTTCGGAACCCTAAAAATGTTAATGAAAAACAATCCAACGTTGTTTTGTTTTTTTACAGGTACCTTCCGAATGGAAGTAAATCCAGAAGTCAAATGAAGTTTTAAAGCCGGAGAATGTTGTACGTGAGCAATTTGACCAGCGATAACTTGAATGGCAGGTACACTTGCTCGGTGGCCGATGCGAATAGCACCCAAGAGCCGAACAAAACTGATGTCAACTATACCCATCCTCATGAATATGTGTGCATTCTTGAGCCTCAACCTGAAGACTTCATCTCTTCTTATTTTTTTCATATATGTGTGTATATAATGTACGGTGTAATTTTCATAATAGCCCTTTTGGGTAATGGATTAGTGTGCTTTGTAGTGCATTCGTCTCCGCGAATGAAGACTGTGACGAATTTTTTCATAATGAATCTAGCCGTGGGTGATATAATGATGACGCTATTCTGTGTGCCGTTCTCCTTTGTTTCGATGTTACTTTTGCGGTACTGGCCGTTCGGAGCCGTGATGTGTAAAGTGGTGAACTATTCGCAAGCGGTGTCCGTGTTGGTGAGCGCTTACACGCTCCTCGCTATATCGATAGATCGATACTTCGTCATAACGCGCCCACTGAAGCCCAGGCTCAGCAAGATGGCGGCTAAGATGGTGATGGGCGCGGTTTGGTGCGGAGCGTTGGCAACCGCTGCTCCAATACTGATCGTATCGCAGCTGCAAAAACCTTCCTTGTGGCATCAAGTCTGCGAACTGTAAGAGTTCTATGCTACGTCTACACGCTTGTGATAAACAACAAACGCCAATATGTGAACAGGTTGCAGCTTGGCTTATGAAGGCTTGCAAGCAATTTCGATCCGATGGGTTGCCTGTATTGGCCGGGTTTATTATACTTTGTTGTCTGTTGTTTGTTACAAGCGTGTAGACGTAACATTAGAAAAATCTAATGCGATGCTTTAGTCGACTTTACAAGTAGGTACCTAACTTAAAACTAACTATAAACTCAAATAAAGTGGGTCCACATCGACGCCAGACGGAAATTTCCCCAGAAGGCTGGCTGCATTGCCTCTTTGGATACAAATGCTTATTTTTTGTCGAAAGTACGAGCCAGAAAACTAGATGCCCGCGACTTCGTCCGCATGGATTAAGGTTTTTTAATGTGTTAATCGTGGGTATGACTATCTCCATTACAAATTTTACCTAAATCGGTTTATTCTTCTTGGCGTGAAAGAGTTACAAACACATACACACACACAAACTTTCGCCTTTATAATAATAGTGTGATCTGTTTTATGGATAGAAAAACCGTTAAACTGCTATAAAAAGAGAAAGATACATATAAATCTTCGGATAAGCAGGATAGGTACATAGACCACGTAACGTTATGGCTGCAGAGGGATATACGAGTGAGTTAAAAATAACCATTATTTTTAGTTACATATTTGGTAAATACTCTAGATCACTATTTAAGTTTAAGTTCAATGAAGCAAAAACTTTTATTATTGTAAAGAGTGAATACAATAATTTTAAAAAGTTGACATACGCATATACTTACATACGAGTATATGAGTGTAAGGAATTGCATTAGCATTGATTCTAAATACACAGTGTAAAAAGGATTTTATTCCGGTAATTGATAGGAACCACTAAGCGCTGGAACTTCGACTTTGCACAGGAAAGCAACTGTGGGGGGTCTGTCAACACTGGTTGGCAGACCTCCCACTAGGAACGATAATATCAGACGAGTCGCAGGGACTGCAGGGAGCCACTGAATACAAACGTCGCAATACCGAAGCCTTTGGAATTCCATAACTTTTCCGGCTGTGGACATCTATCGATTGATAAAGAAAAAGAATTGAGAGTAAAGAGTTTTTTAATTGTGCTGTGTGTGTGTGTGTTAGTTATTCTATCTGGGATTATTTCTAGTTATTATTATGTTTTCATTTTAGGTTTTAAAGAATCTTTTTGTTTTTTACATTTTTTAAAAATATAATTTACAGAGATGGTAAAATTATAAGAAACTCATATTCTATTACAATCTGGTGTACTCTCAATATTAAATAAACATTGTTCTTGGAATAACATACCCAATAATACCCATATTTCAAATTCTCTTACCATATTGTAGAATATTTTACAACGAAAATCATTGGGGAGTTCAGGGTTACAATTTACAAGGAATAAGATTAATTACTTAATAGACTGGAGCAATGATAAAATCGTAATTAAATTAGAAAATCATTTATCTTTATTTCTTTGTTGAAATCGTCATCATAATTTTCTTCTTCTATCTATATAAGTATATAAAATTCAAAGTCCTGACTGACTGACTGACTGACTGAGATATCAACGCACAGCCTAAACTACTGAAGTTAGAAACTTGAAATTTTTACAGTTGGTTCCTTTTATGACGTAGGCGCACACTAAGAAAGGATTATTGTAAATTCCACCTTTAAGGGGTTTAAATAGGGGATGGAAGTTTATATGAAACTCCGTCATTTTTCAAGCTGTTTCCATCAAAATTGGTATTTGAGCTTTCAGTTAAAAATAAAAGAGTCCGTGTGTCACAGTTTTTGAAAATTCCACCCCAAAATCTAATTTCGCCCCCGCGGACGAAGTCGCGGGGGCAAAAGCTAGTTTATTATATAGAACCGAGACGGATTTCGATTGTTCTAGTGGTGGCACTGTAAAATTTTTTGACAGCTCATTTTCACTATCGATAAAAATATTTGTATGAAAAATCAGTGAAAAATGCGATTTTAGATTTTGAGCATTTGCAACAATTATTACAATTGGAGAAGAATGTAATAAAGCCATCGCGTAACCATCCAATATGCAGCGATTGGAATATTAGGTTTAGATATACCTACCTACCTAGAGGACAACCTCGCACGAAATTGTCTGGCTAGTTAGAAGCTCGCTTGCTAGTAGTTAGACTCCAAATTCTTCTAGGTAGTGGTCCTATCTTTGAGGCAATAAACAACCGAGTGTATTGAGGTCGTCGAATCTACCTACTTGGTGGAATGATTATACACTTTAGCCGTCCGTCTATTAAGTAGGTACTCTCATAGTTTGATTGCAACAATATGGCACAAAAAAAAAGAAAAAAAAATATACGCTACGACTTAAGAACCTCCTCCTTTTCTTCGTCGGTTGATAAGTTACTTTCAGTGTAACCCGCAGCCATCGAAATAGATATACATAGAAATGCACAAAACTGTACCTACATCGATACGGTCGGCAATGTTCCGTCATCATATAGTATGTAAGGAATGCATCTTCTAGGCAAGCGCGCACCATCTTACGTTGCATCTTCACTTACCATCAGGTCAGATCGCAGACAAGCGCTAGTCTAGCTATATTTAAGAAAAGAATGATAACAACTAATGCACAGTCGACAGTGCATGTCATGTCAGTTAAACAAAGTCACTGTTCGGCACGCCACATCAAACACGTTACATCGATGCCCTCAGCATACTGCAACGAAAAGACTGCAGTGTATTTCGTTTTCAATTCTATATTTCCTATGATTGTGCCACCAGGGACGTTTGCAGCGAGAGATGGGCGAGCGCCGAACAAAGTGCGCAGTACACTTGGGCGCTGCTGGTGCTGCAGTTCGCGCTGCCGCTGGGCGCCCTCATTTGCACTTACGGGCGCATCGCCTTCGTGGTGTGGGGGGTCCGGCCGCCTGGAGAGGCGGAGACCGTGAGGGATTCGCGCATACAACATTCAAAACGAAAGGTGACCCGCAACCCGAGTTCGATAGGGTATTTGACTGTTGTCAAAATGTTAGAGTTAAAGAATTTATTTATTGCAAAAATAGACATAAAACAAATACACGTAATATGGTGTTACAATAATATGTTGGGAGACAGTGTTGTATGGCGTGAAATAGTGGGTAACGATCAATTTAATTGATAGCACCTTCTTTAAATTACAACAAAATGTGGAGCTATACAAAGTTAAATAATATTCATTAATTATTTATTTATTTATCTATGACCGAAAATAAATCTCTCAAAAGACAAATAAGTTAAACGCTGTTTCAACTTTCACTGCGACTGCGACTGCTCTTTCTAAAAGAATTTTTTTATGCAGAGTGTATGGATAAATTTGCGTCACGTCACACGCAAATAGCGCTCTCTTTTAATCTATTAAAAAAAAGAAAAATGACATACTGTTTAAAAAGTTTATATATAAAATATCAGTTAAATACCTTATTAGGGTGGAATCACATTTGACAGCATCGATTTGCAGTTTCTCTATGTAAAATCGCTATTCTGTATGAAGTCGTGTGCGCATCAATTCTCATTTTCGGATCGATTCAGCCTTTACATTTTTTGTGTATCTCAAATGAGTATAGCACTGGATTTTACATGCTGACACATGCTTACAGACGACAACGTATGAGAATGGATGCTTAACCATGCCTAGGTACACATGCTTATAAGTGCGACTGAAACCATCCAGCTAAATACCAATTGATGCGTACAAATGTGATTCTACCCAATCTTTTTTTTTTTCACTTTTACCTAACATTTTCTTGAGGCTATTAGATTTTTCTTCGAATAAAATCGCTATCAAGGGTACAAACTATCTTCAATCAATCTTGACTTTCGACACAAGCCCAAATTCATCAAGATCGGTTGAGAGGTTGAATAAATCCAAAGGTTGAATTGTGAGAAAAGTCTTTCGCATCTATCTGTAGGCATAGATTGTAAATTAGCTAGATTTTTTTTATTAAAGTGTTAACCTACACTTATAAATCTATTAGTCGCTAGATTTTATAATTTTTCTGCAAAAATAACACGATATTAATAGAAAACTGCCTCAACTGCCCTTCCTTGAAAATCTGTACTATGTGGTGCTGCATCACCTTAAAGCCTCAGCCTTAAAGTTGTATTTCAAATTCCAATTGAAAATTACTACTATTTCATGTACGATAGCTTATGGATCAGTCAATAAATTATTCAAACCTCTGCCACCTGTTTGGAGAGCAGATTCTGCTGAGAAGAGCCGGCATGAAGCTCAGCAGATATTCTATTCAAACAAAGGCGTTACAATTGTACTTATTTACAGATGGTGAAAATGATGATAACTGTAGTTGCCGTTTTTACTATATGCTGGCTGCCCCTCAATATATTTATAGTAAGTATATACCTACCTCAAATGACTTCTTAGTAGGGCATAATTGTCTATAATTACGCTCCTTGGAATTTTGTTCTCGGTGAACTCTCTAAATTACCGTAATTTATGATGACTATAATAATTTCAGGTCACAAAATCTCAACATAATTATTGCGAATAACATATTTATTGCGAATAAAAGCGGAATATAAAATATATTCTGCTTTTATACAAGTTTTATACCTATAAGACCTACAGGTATAAAAGCGGAATATCACTCTCTCATTAATCTCAGCAATTTCGTCTACGAACTTGAAATATAATTAGGAAGATACTTTCCTCTAGACTCTCTAAGGGTAAATATTATCAGCTAAGAATCGGTTTTAAGAAAATCTGCTCCTAAGGGGGTGAACAGCTGGGGGTGGAAGGTTATATGAAATCCTATGTTTTTGAAATCAGCAAACACGAGATAGACGATTAAAATAATATCATCCTTCTTTGTGTGCAGGGGAGGTGCCGCAAATAATAGTTTTTTTTTTTCAAAATAATATTGTACAACTTTTTCAGCGTAATTAATATGCATATTGCATATTAATTACGCTTACCTTGCCAAATTACAGCTTTTGGTCGTTTAGATTGGGTCGCTACTATACACTGTAGTCTGTAGCTATAAAACCTGTATCAACTAGCTTCGTAGTGGAAGGCGGAAGCCCAACGGGAATGGGTCTGCTTTCTGTCTACTCGTCTTAACATGCGTTGGATTGTATTTATTTGTATTTTTATTGTATTGGACTTAGGAAACTTCATCGTGGAAGCATTGTATACATAGCATAGTTTCATTACCTATTGTAATTTTTTTTTTTTAAAGAGCAACCGCCGAGTTTATTGCTGGCTCTTCTCGGCAGGAAAGGCATTCCGAACCAGTGGTAGATTTATTGACGATTCAAAAGTACTTGTAAAAGTTTATTTGAATACAAAATATTTTTATTTCTATTTCTATTTCGAAGTATTCCTATCATACTTTAAAGGAGAAACACTCTATCTTCATTAGACAAGGTTCTTACAAAACAAAAAGCGAAAACTTGAAAAAAATTCAGCGCAAATTAATCCTTAAACAATTCGAAATTACTTTTGTTTCGTTACTTGTAGACGCTTTAGCAAAATGGCGGCCTAAAAATTAAATGGTCTACATTTCAGATTTAAATTGCGTTGACTGAATGTTTTTTTTTTCAGTAGCTCCTTCGCATACAAGTAGTTTAAGGTTCTTTGACGCCAAACTTATAATAATCTATCAACTGGTGATAAAAGGAAACATTCTAAAGACTTACAGGGAAATTGGGGGCAAACGTGAATAAACCTTGACTATCGTGGTTCGTTCAATTAAGTATTACCTGTTGTACCTATAGCTAAATAGATTGTGGATTATTAATCACGATGGAGTGTGTGAATACACACTCTTCTACTCAACAAAGTTTCTCTAAGCTAAGTCTAAGCAAGCTAAGCACAGTTCGGTGCTTATCAATTTGCATAACAGAAGCTGGTTGTTACAAGGGTAGAAGGTAAATCGGATTATAGGTAGGTACACTTCGCAATTCGTTCTAAAAACACCTCACATTGCATCTGTGACGTGCCGGATTGGTTTCGTTGTCTCAAAGCATTTTAGGCTCTATCCCTTTACTAATAAAATTTCAACTATAAATCTGCTAGTGCTTTTTGTAGTGTACACTAGGTACAAAATGTTAATTTAATGTAAATGTATTAAAATGATGTAGCAAATTATTTGCGTTCCGAAGCGACTCACAATATCCAGCTTTTAAATCTACCCCCACATTGACCGTCGGAATTATATTATTATTATTTTTCGCTTTATATAGTACCTATCCTAGTACGAGTTAGGAGACGAATTGTCGAGATGTGTAAACTCGTAGTAGATAGGTCTAGTACGAGTTTACACATCTCGACAATGTTAATAACGTCAGATTTTAATGAACCTTTTTTTTTTATTCTATGACAAGATAGCCCTTGACTGCGATCTCACCTGATGGTAAGTGACGATGCAGTCTAAGATGGTAGCGGGCTAACTTGGAAGGGGTATAGCAGTGTAAATTCAACCCATACCCCTAATCGGTTTCTACACGCCATCGTGCCGGAACGCTAAATCGCTTGGCGGCACGTTTTTGACGGTAGGGTGGTAACTAGCCACGGCCAAAGCCTCCCACCAGACCAGACCAGAGACAATTTAGAAATAATAAATTACTAAATTGCCTCCGCCGGGAATCGAACCCGAGACCTCCCAGTTATAAGACCACAGCGCTCACCACTGCGCCAGGGAGGTCGTCAAAAACCTAATAGTTCTAGTAGAACACTATTATTACTCAATCCTAACGCAAGCATTTCGCTTATTTGGAGGGATAGGAGGATAACTTGACTAATCAAGTAAAGGTTGATTATTAAGTAATATTTGAAAAAAAATCATAATTAAAGATATTTATTTCCCAAAGTGTCCGCTTGGGGCACCGGCTTTAGATATATGGAATTTGGAAGCTAAAACAAGACCGTTAAGGACCATTATACTTTTAAGTGTATTTCGCTATTACTATCAATGCTTTCAAGATGTAGACTCGTAAAAATCCTACAGATGCTGTGGACGGCGCACGAGGACGACGAAGAATGGGGCAAATGGGCCGGGTTGCCGTACGTGTGGTTTGTGAGCCACTGGCTGGCGATGTCACATTGCTGCTGCAATCCAATCATATACTGCTACATGAACGTGCGATACCGGAGCGGATTCAAGCAGGTGCGACAGTTTATACCTACCTTATGCACCGCATTTTCTATCTTAAATATATAAAAGGCAAAGGTGACTGACTGACTGCTGACTAACTGATGTATCAACGTACAGCTCAAATCACTGGACGGATCGTGCTGAAATTGTGCATACAGACAATGATTTTTACTAGGGATGAGTTATATATACCTACTTACAAAACAAGCGAAATTTTTGAAGAGTATAATAGAGTACTTCATTGTCAAATGATATGACAAATGACGATAAATATCTGCCATGCCATTACACGCTTCATTTACCGCACACTTGTAACATATCCACCTCTTTTTATACATATACAGTATCATAGCATACAGATAGCTATTATGATGTAGGCATCCGCTAAGAAAGGATTTCGCTCAATCGTTGGAAACGCTAATGCTGTTTTTTATAAGCTTATTGTCTCTGGCAGGTGCTCGGGAAAATATTGCGCTTAAATTATAATGAAGCAAGCCGATCCCACCATCGATCAAGTGTTTGCGAGGGAGTGCCCTTGTCAGGTGAGGGATTCAATTATTTTCATATTAAATAGAAAGTCATCGAAGGGTTATGGGGCTGCTTCACACCTCGCTCATGGTATGTACATTGTAGGTACATAAGTTTATTTTTATTTTTATTTGATGACAAGATAGTCCTTGACTGCGATCTCACCTGTTGGTAAGTGATGATACAGAAAGGGTATGGCAGTGTACATTCAACCCTAATCGGTTTCTACACGCCATCGTGTCGGAACGTTAAATCGCTTGGCGGCTTGGCTAAGTGCGAGAGATAGACGTGAATGTGCCCAGTGTAGGTACGATACGTATTTATGAAAAATATTACCCATTTTAAACATAACAGGTATTCCCTCTAAAAGTAAATCTTGTCATAGTAGCACGTACCAGAATAGTGCAAAAAGTTAGAGTTTTAACAAAGATCTTTCGGTTTTTCAAGCCTCACTTGAATCTTTGCGTTATTAAGGCTATACATACCTTCTCGCTTTTTAAAAGCTCCACGCGGACGAAGTTTTATAGAAGACAGTCTATACCTATTAAAAATTGAGAATGGAAAATCACCACCCCGTATTGCGCGCTACAAAAGCAGAACCTCAGACCTCTATATCCCCGGGGATCCGATCGCCGCGAAGCGTAAATGTGAAACCATCCACACTATAATGTTCCGCGAAGTTTTTGTAGAGCGAGCGTTGTGGAGCGGCCTCAAGATACAAGATATGACTTTTTTCTCTATACTCTATAATCTATTATATATTGCTCACCTGGAGTCAGACACTTCAAAAAAGGTAATTTTTGAGTGGATGAAAAAAAAAGTATTTCTGAATTTTTGTTAATAAAGTTATACCTAATGAAAATCAATTTTATTTTAGATTACATTTCACGACATATTTATGACCTAAATTAAATTAAAGTCTCGCAAAAACTCAAAAAAACGTCTAAGTGACTGATTTGAAATTTTTTTGTTGGCTATAAACTGGGGTTTGAAAATAAAGAAAAGCCAAGTTATGGAAGTAAAGATTGCTAATGCACACTTTGGGACAAATCACGCGTAATTCTAATATATCTAGTCTTTCACATGTTATACGCTATTTATACGGAATTTAATACAACTACGCGAAGAACTGGTAGGTTATAATTTTATGAAAATATTGTATTTTGATCCTAAAGATAAATTTTGACGAACCATAACAATAAAATACGATATTTTGTCGATTTCAACAATAAAACATAGCTCACAAGTTACAATAGTAACGCCATCTAGGATAATTTTTAGCGTAATTTGATTTATACAAAGAGTTAGCCACTGTAGTTAGCCATCTATTTCTTATTATAATCTCTGCTACGAGTACCTGCTGTATTCCTGCTACCTTAATAATTAAGAAGTCTAGACGTTAAAACATTGCAGTTAAGTGAACGTTGTCGCGGAATTAAATTGAAAACTTGTTACAAACTTTAGTTAGGTTCACCATTATAAGCTCATAAGTAACAATACGAGTAGGTACTTACGTTAATCATACAAGATTGCAAAGTGGAAATTTGAAAGGGAAACTTTTCTTAACGTCTTTTATGAGGTGCTTGTACATAATATTATAAAGTTTCCTCGTAACAATATGTAGAACACGCTACAACCGCACAGAATCTTTTGTTAACTGATAAGATGCTATCTCGGCCCGCCTTCGCTCGGGTAGGCTGTAGTAACAGAACGTTACATTGTCTGTGATTACCACTAAGCTTGACGTATACTTAGAAGTCTGTGATGTGAAATACTAATTACGAATAACGTTGTACGATTGTATCAAGTGAACCACCTTTTAAAATAAACTTTAGGGCCAAAACAACATTATTTTATTTTAAAATACTACATGGCGCAGTCGGTAGGATTTGAACCTACGCTCCCAAAGGGAATCTGATTTCCAATCAGAAAACCTCCTATGCAAGTGTTATATTATGTATTAACTACAATACACATCATTTTTTCTCGTAAAATGTTCTATATTAATAATACTAGCTGATACCCGCGACTTCGTCCGCGTACATTTAGTTTTTTATCATCCCGCGGGAACTCTTTGATTTTCCGGGATAAAAAATAGCCTATGTCACTCTCCAGGTTCTCAACTACACACATGTAAAAAATTACGTCGATTCGAAGCTCTGTTGCAGCGGGATTGAAGGACAAACCAACAAACCAACAAACCAACAAACCAACAAACACACTTTCGCATTTATAATATTAGTAGGGATGATGAAATTACATAAACAAATATGATGTAAAACCATAAAGATCGCATTCCTTTCTACTAACTAATAAAAAAACAACTAAGCTAATAATGGCATACTATGTTTATGGTTCTGACAGTTTTTATACTTCCTGATAATAATAATGTTACATCGATATGATATGAGGTTGTGCTCAATGATAGATAAATTATTGTTCATAATCTTTGCAGAAATGATGGGAGTCAACGGTTCAACGAGGCAAAGAAGTCTTACCAGATGTAGATGCAACTTTCACGGCAACTTCAGCAATACGGAGGGAAGCAGGAAATGCACAACTGGCATTTCAACTAGACAATCCCAATCCGCTTTCAGGACCGTTCCACCGAGAGCTTTATCAGTTCGCTCAGATTTCGAATAGTTTGCCTTTAGCTAGGATGTTGCACTCGAAGTTTCCAAGTTAAAGTCAACTGAATATTTGACTGTTGTCAAAAAGTAGATATTCATTAATTACAATCGAAAGTGTAACATGTAAGAATAACATTTGTAAAAACAGGAAATAAATCGGTCAAAAAACAAATAAGTTATAAGTTATTTTGTTATAAGCCAAGTTGCACGATATTGATAACAAATATATAGACAAATAAAATAAATACATCGGTGCAAAAGTTTTTTAAATCCGTCAAAATACCAAAACTAAAAGTATCCTTGACTTTTCTCGAAATCGGTTCAGTAGTTAAGCCGTCAAAACTGAAAAAGTAACAAATAGATAAACAGTTACTTTAGCGTTTCGTATTTTATTATACGACTGCCTGAAAAAAAAATATATAATATTATTTTCAGGGTCCATGTACATGGACCCTGAAAACAATATTATATATTTTTGTATGTATGTATGCATGTTTATATATCATAACTTCTATACGCCTGAACCGATATTGATTAATGAGGTATCGTTAGAATTTTTAGATTATTTATAAATACCTATATTAAAATTTAAAAAAAAATTGATGGTGTGTATGGTCCCGCATTAAAGACTAAAGTTGAAAAAAAAAAAACGAAAATAAGATTAAGAATATAATCATCATCTAGAAAATGATGAATAGATTCCAAAAATATATATGTAAATATGTATGTAAAAAATGTATATGTTCAAATCCAGTGATTCAAAAAAATATCATTTAAAAATGTGAATTTAAGATTCCAAAGGTAATGGCTGTGGTATTTAATTTTTTGGCTGTCGTGTTTTTTAATTTTTTTAATTATAGCTTGTTAATTATATTTATATATAATATAATTTATATGGATATAATCATTAGATTAAAAACTGTCAGTTCTCCGACAAGAAATTCAATTAACTAACAATTTGGGTCCGACTTGAGTAACTGCGAGTATTATGAATGAATGTAAGGCGGCAGCTGTTAAACAACATTTAAAACTTTTTGATTCTGTTAAGTCATGAATTTTAATTGTAAAACTTCTCTTGAGCACTAATTTATGAACGAGTAACTACATGGTAGGTACTCGTGCAGGCTATTATATTTCGTACGTTTCATTCTTCAGATATAATCAACACATGTAGTACCTTCATTGTACTGGCAACTCCGCACCGATTTAAATATAGGTAGGTTTGAAAAATCTCCCACCATTCGTATGCTCCGTCCGAGTCCCCGGTCGCGTCATTCCTCATTCTTTTATTGTGCGCGGCAACGAGCACTCGCTCTTATAAATTCAGTACTTGTGTTTTATTTTTTCAGGAAAAAAAAAAAAAAAAAAAAAAAAAAAAAAAAAAAAAAAAAAAAAAAAAAAAAAAAAAATTAATTAATTAATTACATAAATAAATATATATACTAATATTATACTGCAATAATTTTTGAAAAATGTCCAAATGAAGTGCAGAGAAGAAAATTAATTATTATCACAATAAAATTAAAAAACTGAAAAGACGAAATCATATCATTGTATCATCATATCATCATCATTCATCTTCGTCGCCTCCGAGGAAAATCGCAGTAAGTTCATATTTTATTAAGTGATTTTACTTATGACTGTATGTATGGAATCCAGCTAAGTACATATTATTTAATACGGAAGGTAGAATTTAAAATATCTAAATTGCATCTCTAAGCTAGCCTGGAGGATATCACGTTGAGGGTATCACGAAGGCATAGCATGATGCGTAAAATCAGTAATTTCGTGCAAATTATGTGACATTTAATCAAATTCAAAACTGACGGTGGAATTAAAAAAAAAAAAAAAAAAAAAAAAAAAAAAAAAAAAAAAAAAAAAAAAAAAAAATTGCATCTCTAAGCTAGCCTGGAGGGTATCACATTGAGGGTATCACGAAGGTATAGCATGATGCGTAAAATCAGTAATTTCTTGCAAATTATTTGACATTTAACCAAATTCAAAACTGACGGTGGAATTTAAAAAAAAAAAAAAAAAAAAATAAGTATCTAAATTGCATTTCTAAGCTAGCCTGGGGGGTATCACATTGAGGGTATCACGAAGGTATAGCATGATGCATAAAATAAGCCTGGAGTCTGATTGCGGGCACGAATTTAAAAAAAAAAAAAAAAAAAAATCGTTTGGTCAGTTCGTTCGCCATAAGAAACACCACGATTGATCGTTTCAAGCGACGGAACCACACAAAATGATACCGTTACGATGCAGTTTTCTGTTCCGGTAGAACCTCATGATGACGTCCAGACCATAAGTAATCCAGGAATGCCAATGGAGCAAGTCCAAGATGAGTCATTAGAACTCGACCCTGTTTGAATATTGGATAGAATCGGGCGTTACTTTGCGGAAGTTCATAATTAGCAAGAAAATGTTATAGTTAAGCGGTGCTTAGCTTGTAACCGCATGTTTGACCATACAGATTTTTTCTGTTGGCGGATTATAGTAAAATAATTTTAATTTATTCTTGCTACTCCCTGTTTGGACAAAGCGTTTACGCCACTCATAAAAGATTACGAAAAGCGCGACACGCTTTTCGGTTGAAAGCTGTCAGAGACTATAAAAGCTTCGAAGGCTATCGAGTGTAAAGATCTCAAATTAAAAACGCTGAAAGGGGGACGTCCCTTTCAGTAGCTACAGCTGGAACGTCTACAACGAGGACTTGGAATTCGGGAAATGAGACTGGCCCCCCTCGCTATGCCTCGGTGAGCAGGGGGGGGCAAGGAGGACATCTATGAGCATCGATGGACTATCGGCGGCGGTGATAACGACGAGATTTCAAGCCTTCTCCAGCCACAGCAAGCATCGTTCTCACGAGGTTAGAGATGCAGGTACCCACATATTGTCTACATTATTTTGGAGAATGATTGTCGAATGTCTTGGATTGGGTTCCAAGAAATGTATATCGACACGTTGTACAGTCTAATACATTTATGATGGAGGAAAAGCTAGAGATATCAGCGTGATCGACAATTTATATCTAAAACAAATATCTATAATATTTTTACCCTCAAAAGCTAAATATACAGTTTGCTAATATAGTAGCAAAATATTTCTTAAAATTATTTAATAAATTCGTAGCACAGAATTATAAAAATCATCCGTCATATATTATCTTGATTAATATTAGCTTGTTCAACTAGAGGTTTTTACAAATGCCTCCGGATCTGGCTCCATTGCATTCCTGATAAAGTATTTCATCATAAATTTATTATTAATTTATTAGCCAGATATCGATCCATTCGCACCTCGCAGTGATCCCGAATGTGATTAATACATGTTATAGGGTCTAAGCCCGAATGCCTTAAAGATAGTTCGCAATTTCATGGAATTACTTTAAAAAAAATTCTTTTGATATGTTGAGAGAAGATGATATGTAATAATAGATAAGGTTGAGGGCATTCTTGTATTCCTTATTGGCCTTTACAACCTTTTTTGTTTACCCTACAAATTATTAATATTATATTACTTCTATTATTATTATCACTTCAAATGTAATCTTTTATAAATCTTTATAAATTCAAACTAACAATAACATTATGGTCTCTCTTTAGGAAACCACAAATCAAAGTTCTCAAAAACGCTTTCATAAAACGAGGTGTCACTAAGTCGTCTTGGATCTTATGATGGCATCTCCAGCCAAAATTACATTATAACATTATAGTGTTGCCTACAAAAATTAGTGGCATTACCGTCTTAACAATGATAGATATCCATATATATCTTGTATACTTTATTTATTTATCTTATCATTTCTAACGGAATAATTGGATAAAGGGGTAGCTTACGGTACCCTTAATATTTATCATTCGGCTTTAAGTTTGGTGATGACTTAGGGTCACATGAACAGAACAAACGATTGCTTAAGGGAGTATATAATTTGAGGCCCAACATCCCAAAATATTAATAATAATAAATAGGATTCCCTGATAGTGTTGCAACACATCGTCAATCATGGGGGCCTAATAACGAATTATCTTTACAAAAGATCTCCCAAGAACTCGTTATTTTATTAGACTTATGTACAGCCCATAGGGCGCAAACGTTAACGTCTATTAAAATTAAAAACATTAATATCTGCGCCAATGGAGCGAAAATTGTAATCTCCGATATCGTGAAAACGTCTGCGCCGGCCGGGCCCAACTAGTTTGATTCCTGCCGTACTTTAATGAAAATATAAATATTTTCGGCAACAACTTTAAAAGATTATTGGCCTATGACAAAAGATCTAAGGCCAAGCTCGATAGAAAACCTCCCGATGACGTACAAGCGACCGTATTGAGCTGCCTGCACCCAGATCAGGCGATGGATCAAGCAAGTGCTGGCGGCGAGCGGCGTGGACGTGTCAGCGTTCGGCGCACACAGCACCCGACACGCCGCCACGTCCGCGGCGCGCGCTCAGGTAGTCTCGCTCGACGTCATCAGGAAGACTGTTGGTTGGTCACAGTCGTCACAGACGTTTGCTAAATTCTATAACCGCCCAGTGAGCGATGAATCTTGTTTCGCAAGATCTATATTACTTTCTAATCTATAACCATTGTTTGAATAGAATATCCGTTAATTGATTTTTTCTTGAATTTGAGTCCTATGTATAGTTATTGGAAATCTTGTTTATGATTTATTAAACGAGTCCTAGTTTCTCACGGAAATAGAAACGCTTCATTTAACGTCCCTAATTACAAAATTTTCATCTCTAAACATCTACATGTGTTGTAATCAACATCATATCTGAAGAATGAAACGTACGAAATATAATTGATGATTAAACGAACTTACCTGTAAGTGAAGTTCTATCCCAATTATATGAGTACGTTTCATTCGAAGATAATGTAAGATCCCTCCCATCCCAAAGCCCATGTTGCTGTGAAAATTTTGTAATACTCTAAAGAATGAGGAATGACGCGACCGGGGACTCGGACGGAGCATACGAATGGTGGGAGATTTTTCAAACCTACCTATATTTAAATCGGTGCGGAGTTGCCAGTACAATGAAGGTACTACATGTGTTGATTATATCTTCGAATGAAACGTACTCATATAATTGGGATAGAACTTCACTTACAGGTAAGTTCGTTTAATCATCAATTTTAAATCAGACTGTAAACTGAGTGAGCTCCATTACTATAAAATCACTTTAAAATTATTTTGACCACTGAGACTCTGGGCCCATGGTCATCGGACCCGAATAAGGACTCCAATCCCACAATTGAGGGTCCCGCTTTTGCGGGATGAATTTTGCGGGATTAGTGACGCGGGATTATATACGCAGGATCCGTGGGGTTAGCGGGACTGAAAGGTTGCATTAGCATAGCGTGCCATATTGACCTTCAACATATTGAACTAGTGGCTCATGTTGATAAAGGATCAACAATGTCATAACAATGTTGCTAATTTTGTTGTATACCTACTAAACTTAACTAAAATGACATGTCTAAATCTCGTACTATCCCGTTCATAAAGTTCTAGGTGGAAAATTATAGCACTAGATTTAGACCTGTGTATTTAGTTTTCAGGTATATCTTTAGTTTAGAGATTGTGTGCAACAGAACGAGCCACAATATTTACGTACAGGCATTTCCTAATTCCATATATTTTATTATTATGTTTCCCGAAAAATTGACAGCCCTAGGAAACGCAAGTACTTCGTCTGATCAAAAATACGATTATACTTCTATCGCTTCTATCTACGCTTCTATCTCATTACGAAGGACAAACCGGCCGCTTTTGCCCATGTCAAAAGATCAAGATTGAACGTTGGATTAAAATATTATTACATATAATCTTTTCAGGAATTTAAAGGATGAGCGTAAGTATTTTTTCATAAAAACGAGGCAGGGTACATTCTTAATAGTTTTTTTTTCAAAGATGGAACTTTTATTTATTTAAAGCTCTGATCTAAAAATGCCTTCTATAGTACGCAATTTATTAAAGCTTTCAACAATGATTTATTATTATATGTATTATATTCTCTAAATAAGTACATACCTATGTTCATAGGATGAATATACCGGCCAAGAGCGTGTCGGAACTAGAAGCGCATACAAGTAAGGTTCCGTAGTCATTAAAACAAATGTAAAAAACAAAGATATACTTATTCACGTAGCTGTCTCATGAGTTATGAAAGGGAAAAGTAATAGGTATGTTGTTTATTTCCAAGCCGTCACCGCATCTCACATCACATACACACATCATAATATGTTTGATCTTGGTTGAATAAATATCTCATTAGGTATTTGTTTTATTTTTAAGTCTTGATAATAATCTACTATATAAAAACTAGTGGTTCGCCCCGAACTGAGACCTCGCGATATCCCATAATTCCCAAAAGTTTTAATTATATATTGTAATAAATAACTTTTATTATTAGACGCAATAAAAAAAAATAATAGTTGTCATAAAACTGTTTTACTGACACAGCGCCATCTATTAGCATTATTGTGAAGCTATTAGCATTTAAAATTAAATAATTTCGTTTCTTTATAACATTTATCTAATTTTAGTATTTGTTGTTCAAGTACAGGATATAACTGAATTTTCAACCAAGTTTCACGTTCTAATATTCAGTAATTCTTGACATATGGCTCAAATTAAAATCTTCACTTTGAAAGCCCCCCATTTCGTCAATTTTAAGGGAAAAATTAAAAAAAATATATTTTTGTACTCTGATCAAAGTCGTCTTTAAAAAGATATATTGCAAGTCTATGTAACGCAACAAACAAAATTTTACTTCAAACACGCTTCTATGAGAGCCCCCCTGAAATAAAGCTTTTTATATTTTTTTATACAATGTTCGGCTGAAGGCCATCAGTTTACATATTATATTTAAATTTGAAGTAATTGCGTTCAGTAATTCAGAAGTTATAGGGCTCTGACAGACATTTGGACGTACACACTTCTCTGTCCAGTACAGACAAGCGCCCTAGTTGACTCAGAGAACTCGCTTCGCTCGTTCAATAAGTCGGGTTTTCCTTCCTGACGCTATAACTCCAGAACGCACGAACTGATTTCCACGGTTTTGCATTCGTGGGAAAGGTCTCGGGCTCCGTGAGGTTTATAGCAAAGAAAATTCAGGAAAAATTTCAACAGAAAAGCGGGAAAATCTTTTTTCACATACAGCGCCATCTCTGATATATAGCATCGAAGCCATCTGGTGGCGAAACGGAGTTCGCCGGGTTTGCTAGTTTTGGTTATAATTTTATACTTTGTGCAGTATTTTATAATTTTTAAGTTTTTAACAATATAAAAGTAGTTTTAAAGTTACGGAGGGAGAAATTTAACTGGCCACTTTGGCACTTCTTTGTCCTTAATATCCTCATATTGGTTTTAAAATACCTGCTATCGAAAGGGTATGTATGTTATGTTTTTGAAATTGGATAGACAGACGGACAACGAAGTGATCCTATAAGGGTTCCGAAGTTTTTTTCAGAACCCTATAAAACAATATTAAGTTTCTATAACTGTGCCAACTTTGCAGCTAAAGTAAACAAAACATAAGTTATGTGTCTCTTTAATAGTATAAAATTAAATAAAGTCTGGACGAAACTATAAAATTCACCATAATATTATAAGGGTTACCACTTACCTGTTTTACTACGGAATCCTTAAAAATGACTTTTCACTTAATAACTTAGTTGAATTAATTATGTTTTCGCAACTGAAGTTACGTTCTGTCGGCCCGTCTCAATGGAGACCGAGACTAGCCAAATACGCAGGAGATATTATAGTGCACATGCATAAGTATGTGCCTAAATAGTAAGTGCTTTCTATACCCCTCCTGGTGAAGGACATAGTGCAAGGGAAACAGGCTATAATCTATAGACCGTACTCTCGCTCAGCTCAGATTCCAGACAGAGTTAAAACGAGACACATTTATGTCAGAGCTTATTTGTGTTTGTTTTAACCTCTATCTTAAGTCTGAGCTGAGTTAGAGCACCCTCTATAGATCTCAGCATAAAAGAAAAACTTTTCACGTGGAGTGTGAGTAAATGCAACTTTCTTGATATAAATTGCCGTAATTACGGCCACGTATCTAACAATATTATGACTGTAGGCTAACATAGCATCCAATTTGCAATGCCTGCTGCGTCCCCGTTCTGGACACTACAGTAAACGTAATATACAACCAGTCATACCATAAAGCCCTCTAATTAGTTTTTGGATACCCTCTCAGGGGATAAAGAATATGGTTGCCATAAACTAGCAATATGCAGTAAGCGTTTCGATATGCTTTACGACGCAGTTACCGCAGTTATTGGCGTGGACCGAGGGTTTCATATCGGTATAAAATAGTAAACAGATGGACGATTAATTCCATAAAAAAGAAACTTTCAGTACCTACCCATAGTTGTTATATTTATTTAAAATATAGGGATGAAAGGGAGGTGAATGTCTAATGAGGGTGTTTGAAACTCAATTTCATTTTAGGTCACATTTCACAATATTATTTCCTACAATCCTACTGCCTACTAATATTATAAATGCGAAAGTTTGTGAGGATGGATGTATGGTGATGCCCACGACTTCGTCCGCGTGGAATAATGTTTTTGATCCCCCGGGCACTCTTTAATTTTCAGGGATAAAAAGTAGCCTATGTGATAAACCAGGGTATAATGTATCTCCGTTCCAAATTTCAACGAATTCCCTTCAGTAGTTTTTGCATGAAAGAGTAATAAGCATATACGTGTGTATACACACACACACACATACAAACTTTCACCTTTATTTAGCCGTAATATGACGTAAAGTAAAATTGACTTCTATAACTTTACTAACAAAAGATTCAGAAAGACTTTTTTTCGTCTAGGACATAGACCTTTTATGAGTTGCCTCACTTTTGATCTAGGTCTGCGCTTTATAGTATGAGTTTAATAGAGCTGCTACGTCTACCCTTTTCAGCCGCCCTAGTCATATTACAATTGTGTCGTCTTTTTCTACGATCTCGCTCACGCTAAAGCAGGAGCTCCCAAAGTTTTCTATCGCACGTCCTGTCCTTTCAGAAGGGAAGCGTGATAAAACAACTTTTTTTATCACGCTTTGTCACGCTTTAGCGTGAGTGATCCTAGAAAGAGATGACACGTTTGTAATATTATGACTAGGGCGGCAGATAAGCCCCTACATCGTCACCTTTTCGTCACTTACCATCCGAATGATATCGCAAAGACCAACTTCCTATTGAATAAAAAAATTCGGTTTCATGAAGTCGAAAGTTTTAATTAGCCTAACTAAAAAAAAACTTTCTTTTGACTCGTTCTCTGAAAGGCTTATGGGCTGAAATGTCGAACAGCCGACGTCCATCCTTTTGGGAAAATTATTTTGTGTTCGGAGCGAACTGCGAAACGAAGCAAGTTATTACAAACTTTCTCTAATTTTGACCTCTTCAAGGTCAAGGCTCATAAGCTTCATCGTGCCGCTTGAATTTCAAATTGTAGGTACCTATTAGCATGAATTTTGCTACTCACCTTAATATTTATATTTATTTCGATCTTAGCAAGTCGTAGCTACTTTGCTTCCCGCTCAAAAATTATTTTATGTTGGCCAACTCGTGGCTCTTATGACAGGTCAAGACTCTACCACTAGTAGGTATCACCACTACTTCTCTACACCACTACTCTAGTATAGGTGTTTGTAGTATACTTAGTTGAGAACTTGGAGAGTGACATAGGATACTTTTTAACCGACTTCAAAAAGGAGGTTCTCAATTCGTCGAATCCTATTTTATTTTATTTTTATTTTTATGTATGTTCTCCGATTACTCGAAGATGTTAGATGCCTGGTATAGTTCCCAGGTGGTCCCATGGTCATCAGGGAACTCTTATTAGCAAATATACTATGTAGTGGCGTTTGAAATCGGTTTTGTAAAAAGAATTTTGAAGAATTTTGGTTTTGAAAAAATGTTTATATACTTACTCGTATTATTGTTCGGGAAAAACAGAGAATTCCCTCGTGATATTTAAAAGCCTTACACCCCGTCCAGTAAGTCGTATCCTATAACGTCAAGCTTCAATTAAAAAAGATCTTGAAGGAAAAAAGAGCATCTAAAAATTTTAATGGGCATTGCTTAGAATAGAGTATTTTTTCACGCGTGAAATCTTACAAAAACCAACATCTCGCCATTTTGGTAGCACAATATTATGATCTCGTTAGGAAGGCAAATATAATAAAAATAACCCAACAAACATTAAAGCATTACTTTTGGGTCGGCAAATTCCTATAATAATATTATGTAGGAAAAAAAGGACATGGGCTGAAAAAAAGTTTTCTATACTCCGTGCGGGTTAACCCTGAAAGTTATCCTGTTGTTTTATAAAATAGGTTGTGGGATCGCAAATTATGACAGATTACCTTACAAACAAGATCAAAAATAAATTTTTACAGAAGCAAAAGTTGCTTTTATGGTTTTAATTAAAAATACCTACGGGTATTTATTTATAACAAAGTCTAAATTTTGGTTCTTTTATATACTAGTAACTCTTAAACTTCTAAGAAGATAGCAATATATTTAAGTGTCTTTTAGATTTCATTCCTTGTGTATAGAATAATATATTATCATAGTGTATTATGATCCTCTTTGAAATAGATAAGCTGGGGTGAGTCATGTTGGATGGAAGGTCATTTATATGATTAAAATGACGGTGCAACATTCAAAAGCCGGGAGCATCCATTTCTATTTTTTTTTGTTTTTCATTCCATTCGTCATTTTGCGTGCGTGCGTGTGTGTGTGTGTGTGTGTGTGTGTGTGTGTGTGTGTGTGTGTGTGAAAGAGTTTCCCCGGAAATTGAAAAACCCTCATCCACGCGGACGAAGTCGCGGGCATCATCTAAGTAGTAGCATTAGGTATATCTGCTAGTGTTGAGCACTATCACTAGATAAAGACACAGTTAGTAGGTATAGTATCATACTCGTAGTTATAAAAAAAATAAAGTTGGTTTACAGTATTCATTCACTTATAACAAGGCCTGGCTAGGTAGGAAATTTATTAAAGTAACCTTTAGTTTTGAATACACTCAACCTCATTGTCCTGTCACTAACGATATCATTGAGTCGCCATGCCTCGTACCTAATTTGATAAATGGACCTATTGCCTTACGAAAAGCTTATTAGCTAATTAGCTGTTACAAAGCCTGTGAATATTTATATAAAAAAAGCTCGACGCAACGATGTAATAATTATGAGGTAAAATACAGTAAATAATA
Source organism: Hipparchia sbordonii (assembly GCA_038048805.1). Classification (NCBI taxonomy): domain Eukaryota; kingdom Metazoa; phylum Arthropoda; class Insecta; order Lepidoptera; family Nymphalidae; genus Hipparchia; species Hipparchia sbordonii. Next base: position 10,009,065 of record CM076104.1, on the reverse strand, counting down.
ATTAAGCTTGTATGATAAAATATCTATATGTTATCTAAATTAAAACTCAATAATTCTTCGACCAAGGCAGCTGCCAGCTCTTGGATCCTCGGGAGATTCGAGTATCTTTTTTGAAAGCTTTTTTTTTAGGATTCCCAAAAAAAAAAACAGAATCCAGGATCACTCCGTTGTCCGTCGGTTTGTCGATGTGTCAAGGCCCTTTTTCTCAGAAACGGCTTGAAGTACTAAATTGAAAATACTTATAAATTATTCCTGAGAGTAAGTTTGTGGCCATATTCGTAATTCTTTAATAAGTTATTTGTACCTAATTAATATAATCTTTAATAATAATAAATAAATTAATACAAGGTTCGGAATCCTCAGTGTGCGAATATGACTCGTAATGGACCGGTTTTTTTATCATTGTTGTACGCAAATCATTGTTAGGTAAATCAAACATTCGCCCGACCTGCTCAGGGTGAAAATGATAGGTTTGCGCAAACGATTATTTTCTCGATTTAAATTGAGAGCATTGAGCGTAACAAAGCCCAAGTTTTTCTTTATTTTATAGAAAAGATCCTTATCCATTGTCAAAGCGAACAGAAAATCGATCTAAATTCTCGCTCGAGAAGCGAGCACGCTTAAGAGATTCGAAAACTCACAAAAAATAATAAAATTATCATCACGGAATAAAAGAGCAAGTGAAACGACGTGAAAATTTTTCTCATTTTTAAGGAAAAGTTGTTAAAAATATGTAAGTAAAGAGAAGTCTTTCACTCTTTTATTTTTTTACGGCAGCTTTCAACTCTAAATATAAAGTAAATCAAACACCCAATTTAATCTTGAGGTGGGCAGTTTGAGTGAAGACTATTTTGAGGGTTCCGTAGCCGAAGGGTAACCAACGGACCCTATTACTAAGTCTCTGCTGTCCGTCTGTCTGTCTGTCAGCGAGCTTTATCTCATGATCCGTAAACCACCCTATTGTTAAAGACGTGTCGCCAAGCGATTTAGCGTCCCGGCACGATGGTGAGTAGAAATCGATTAGGGGTACAGGTACCATGTACACTGCCATACCACTTCCAAGTTAGTCCGCTACCATTTTCTTTAAAATCGCAGTCAAGGACTTGTCATCGAATTTTAACAAAATAGTTAATAGGTAGGTAAGTAACACGAAAGTTTTGGTAGACACTTCACAGAGTTTCGTTAGCCGTCGTAAATAATAACAGTTATTATTGTTAACAAGTAAAAGAAGACCTACCGCTCATTCATTTACTGACTAGCATAATATAAATGTAAAAATTCTTAACAAAATCGACTTCAAACGCCACTACAAAGTATATCAATTGACCGGCTATTATTTATTAATTTTCAGTTTAGGTGACGCAGTGGATCACAGGCCTCTAGGCTCAATTTTTCGACTGGCTGTGAGATCTACGGTTGCTGAGCGTTTTCTGTAAATATTGGATCGCCTGGAACGTATAAAAACTAGATTGTTTTAATTTTATTTTCTTTAACCACAGCGGATTGCGTATAATAAATCATACTTTCTTAGCGACAAAGCCGCTTATCCTATTTACTGTATTTAGTTTAATTTTTATATTACGTGTTTTTTTTTCTTTTCGTTTACTTGGTTTAGGTATAATATTTCATTAATTAATTCACAAAAGTACCTAGTTGTTGCTATCCTTATCAGTCAAAACAATTTATTCCTGTGTTAAGCGTAAGCCTGGAAATACACGTCAGGTTTTTTCATCCGATAGTCTGATCCGGTAGCCTGATCAGGCTACCGGAAGGCATTGAAGCCATTACTTTGTATGAACAGTCAATACACGTCCGATCCGGTGGCCGGATCGGACGTCCGAGTCGGAAACGGGCGCGAGGCGTTTCCGATTTTACTGTCGGTCCGATTGTCTGAAGGCGCGGTCTACATACTTCTAGTATGAGACAAAATAGACATCCGGTTACTTCTTCCGATTTTGCCAGTCAGGGTTCCCAACTTAGGGCTTTTAGCCCTAGGGCGGAATTTTGCTTATTGGGATTTTTTAGGGCCCAAAAAATCTAGCGCTGACACTGTGTGGACGCATCGTTGTGGTTCGAATAATGGGCGAAAATTATGAAAAAAAATAAAAAAAAAAATAATAAAATAAAATAATTCATAATAATAAAATTATTATTATTATGATTTATTTTGGATGTTTTAAATAGAAATGACTCTCAGTAAGTCTTGTCAAATTGATTGGATGAATCCAAAATAGCGACGTTTTTTCTTCTTTCTCTTTCCTCTCTTTAAAATTTCTGTGGTGGTGTCGTGTGGTGCGGGTGGTTACGTTCCCTCAAATATGGTTGAGCGAAGCAATGGCTGGATCCTGCGTCATGCTCGTGAACGGGTGCCACCAACGAGAATGGGTCTGCATTTGCCTGCCTGTCTTAACATGCATTGGATTGTTTTGCATTTTTGAAACTTTATTGTGGAAACACTGTATACATAGCATAGTTTTGTTACCTATTGTAAAAAAAAATTTTTTTGAAAAGAGCGACCGCCGAGTTTATTGCTGGCTCTTCTTGGCAGGAACGGCATTCCGAACCAGTGGTAGATTCATTGACGATTCAAAAGTACTTGTAAAAGTTTATTTGAATAAAAAATATTTCTATTTCTATTAACTCGTCATCCATCTTCTTTTCTTCTACTTTGCTCCAAACGCAAGCACTCGGGATGATAGCTCGGGGACGACTGAGTTCAGAAAAAGCCTGACGGAAAAATCGGATGTGTATCGAGTAAATACGATCCGGTTGCCTGATCAGACAATCGGAAACAAAATCGGACGTCTATTGCCAGGCTAACTCGGCGAAGGTGTTTGCCCTTGTTTGCCCTAAAAATATTTGTCAAGAACTCTTTATTTGTCACTTTGTACTTTGTCAAGAACTGTTTTAGCTGTCACTTTTACAAAGCTTTGTTTGCGCCGACGAACTGTCCAGGACAAGCCTTGGCACATCTAATAAAGGGATGGAAAGTAGATTTTATCATACCTTTATCATTTGGCCTTGCCTTTCAGCCTACCCCATTTCTTTACGTAATACCTATTTATGCAGGTTTCCACTATACGTAAGCCATATCATTTCCTTTACAGTATCGAGACAAACGAAGAAAGATTGTAGAAAGAAAATGTATTAAAAAGGTTGCGTGTTCGCGACACGCGAGTGAAGTCAAACTCCTTCAGATGTCTCTACATACATATTCGGGTCGCCACTTTCGATTCCGTAGTATTTTCGAACAACAAATCCGACCCCAAACAATCTATACTATTATACATATATGTAAATAAAATTGAAGTGTCTGTTTGTAATATCAAAATAACAGCTTTAACAAAAAAACCATTTCTAAAAAAAATATCTGTCTGTCTCCACCCTATTCAGCCTGCTAGTAAATCCGCCACTGCTACGAAATTGTAATGTATTTTCAGTTTATCCGTGGGATTAAAATAAAAAGTAGTCCAAATCCCCCTTCCAAGTCGCTTACCATCAGATTATCAAAGATTATCTTTATCCTATGAATAAAAAACACTTTTTGCGATGTTATGACATATTCCGAGAAAGATCCTTCAAAATCAGTTCAGCCGTTTGGAAGATCAGCCTGGACGTGCCAGAGAGTAAAGACAATACTCTACTCTCTGGACGTGCAGACTTTCACTCTTAAGAACGGGTGGGTGTTTGGATTTATTTACGGGTGTTATTAGAGCAATAAAAGACTATTTTAATTATTTCGAAATCAATTTTATTTATTCACCTATTTATTTGTATAAAACATAATATAAATATCGCATACTTACCTACATTAAAAAAAGACGTGTGGCACTCGGGGACTGCCGCGGTAAAGCTATTGCATAGCATTTTTTATCAACGCCATCTAGTGGTGAGAGGAGTCCCGTGTCAGGTTATTTTCGTTACGGAATTTCTGGATTCGGTCTCCACGCTCAAGGCCCGCGATAGAAGCTATGCAATAGCTTAAAAAAAAGATTCCGATGAATTAAGAACCTCCTCCTTTTTTGGAAGTCGGTTAAAAATACAGGACTCGTGTACTTTGTTGGTACAGTGCGTTGACATTGTCAGCTAGGATGAGAGTGTATGCGGAGCATCACTGTCTCTAGTAATATGACACTCTCTGACCATACATCAAAATAAACACACTTCGAACATTTACAAAATATTTTGTATGTAATGTTGGAGATGATTTATTGGACCTATTTTTATTTTGATCTACAAACTATGCAAGGACGTAAGTATTTATAGGATTGTAAAACTGGAAAATACTTCACTTTGTATTTCTTTACTTTCATCTCAATATATTTTGATCAATAAGTATGTAGGTACGTAAAGTATTAATTTATAATATGAGTATAATCAATCATTTGGGTGAATAATCCAGAGTTTATGAAGATAATACCTATTGCTTTGGATTGTAGGTACATATATGTTATGTATAGTGAAAACCGTGTTCTCTCGGACAAGGGTTGAATAACTAGCCTAAGGGGCATATTACACTAGACTATATATTATAGGGTCCTATGTCGTACCATAGATTATTATCATCCTAGGGAATAAGTAGGAAATATATGTATATGGTGATCTATATAGAATATAGTCTATATGGTACGACATAAGATCCCATATATATTATAGTGTAATATGGGCCTAAGAGCTGTGAATGTTATATTCAAAAATTTTTGAAAATAATTTATTCAAAAGGATGTTTGAAGAATTTAGATTGTTTTGCCTTTTAACCGAGGATAAACGCAAATACTTAGTTCTTGCACCCAAAGAATATAAGTTAGAAGTATGGAGGCGCGAGAAAAAAATTCAGTCTGATGATGGAGATCGAAAACCAGGGTCAGGTGATGAAGACAATAAGTAGTCACAGGAACTTGGCTCTATTAACCGTAGCTCCATCAAGTTTGTACGCGTTGGGTTAGTTTTGACTAGTAGTTCGTAGACAAACTGGGAATAAGATGGAGCAAGAAGGTAGGTGATTTAAATTTTAACAAGCTTTTGCCCGCGGCTTCGCTCACGTAAGTTCGGTTTTGAGCTGTACGTTGATAGATCACTCAGTCAGTCAGTCGATTAATCGGTCAGTCAATCAGTCAGTTACCTTTTCGTTTTATACAGGATGTCCCACGGCTATGCCACATGGAGGGGAAGTACCTTAAATATTGTAGATGGAACATTTTACTGAAAGAAGACTTCATTTTAATTTAAAAAACAATTTAAACTGCATTCATAGATTTTTAAATAATTGCCTGGTTGAACCGGGACTCGAACCCGCTATACGAGAAAAAAAATTAACCTGAATCTTTATCATACCGATCGGAAGGCTTCATCATAAGGATTATTTTTTGTTAAATAACATAGCATGAGAAATAAAAGGAAAACCATGAATTTTAGCCTTTGATGTAAAATTTTGTTCAGAAAAATGAAAAGCTGACATTGGCGTATCGACATGTCAATAAATCAACAAACAAACACACTTTCGCATTTATAGGTAATATAAGTAAGGATTAGTAAGGATAGTAAGGATCGGGAAATGATGCGTACTTCTCAAGTGGGTACTCATTAGTAATAGTTCATGTCAGTTGTATGTCGATACGATACGCCAATGTCAGCTTTTCATTTTTCTGAACAAAATTTTACATCAAAGGCTAAAATTCATCGTCTTCCTTTTATTTCTCATGCTATGTTATTTAACAAAAAATAATCCTTATGTTGAAGCCTTTCGATCGGTATGATAAAGATACAGGTTAATTTTTTTTCTCGTATAGCGGGTTCGAGTCCCGGTTCAACCAGGCAATTATTTAAAAATCTATGAATGCAGTTTAAATTGTTTTTTAAATTAAAATGAAGTCTTCTTTCAGTAAAATGTTCCATCTACAATATTTAAGGTACTTCCCCTCCATGTGGCATAGCCGTGGGACGCCCTGTATATTTAGAAGAAGAGTGGGGAAAATTTGTACCGAAAGGTCTTGTAGGTACAGATTTTTTGACTTGTGTGAGATTTTGAGCAATGGAGGTTTTGGGGCTTGAATGGAAGAGAACAAAACATTTTTACGAGTTTTGGAAGTTTTCGACTTAAAAAGATTTTACGCAGTTAGTAGACGAATTGGTTAGTCTGATGATGGAGCAAGAAGGTAAAAACTGAAGCTAGTGAAAACGTGATCGCAAAGAAAGTGCTCGCACGGGTGCGGGCGGCTGCGCCAGCGACGCGCGCTGCGGTGCGGTCGCGGCTGCGAGTGGAGCGAACGACGCGCAAGCTGCATATCCGCGGCGCGTCACCGTCGAGGTCGTCGACGAGCACGTCGGAGCTCGGTGCAGGCGACTGCCGCCGCAGCTGCTGGTGGTCCCTCGACGGACGATCCCGTTAACGCCGACCAGTTCTGTATAAAGCGTTTGAAATTCAGAATTATAAATGGTTGAGTGAAATGTCTTGGATGCCTTTTTTCAAACTCAAATGATGTTATCAAAACCAGAGAAAATTAGTACTGGCGATACTTTTAATTTTATTGTATGCCACAGATTGCTCTACAAGAAGAATAGATAGATAACATTACAACAGACACTTTATATCCATCTCTTTTATGCTTAGACCATTTCCTGTTATAATATTTAGATTTTTATTTAAAATATTTATGCACATCGAATCTAGAATTATTAGAATTTTGACTGAATTACAAAACAGGAACAGGTTCTTAATGATGCTTAATGTTTGCTTAAACCTACCTAGTAGATACACTTAAAATAAAAATAATAAAAAACAGACTACAAAAGGACGGGAAGCAGCATTTCCCAGTCAACATAATTAAAAAAGAGCTCAAATGTTATTATACACATAGGAGAGGTCAGATTCAACACCAAATAATAAACAGTTTCCAATTATTGAACCAATATAATTTATTGGATACAAATCGTTTGAGTGCAAAACGATAGGTACAGTAGGTATGTAAAGATAAAAAATAATGTAATACATAGTTAAATAAAGTACGTCAACATTGTTTTTGAACAGAGCATTAGTACAAATTACAAGAACACCTGTTTTAGAACGTTCATTATAAACCTGAACCTAACAATATCGACTAAAATAACGGCTAGTCTTCGTCGAGGCTGCCATAGCCGAAACACAGAATATCTCCCATTTTATTATTTTGTTTGAAACAGTGTAAAATATATGTACTGAACTATATGCAAATTTAACGTTAGGGAAATGCATATTCAAAATTGTACTCCTCCATTTAATTAAGCTATTTTAATCATCAGATGATATTATATAATATTTCAAATGCCGACTGAGCGAACATAAAACAGTTTTACGACACTGAATTAGTTGTTTTTACGAGTTACCGTGACGTAAATCTTGTAAACATATTGCTGAGTTTTATTTATGTGCCGACAACTTGCTAACTACCTATAACTAAAATAATATGAAATGTATTTATTTTCACAAACTACGTTCGTTCTCACGTCGCGTCGGGCGCCACACGGGTGACGGGACGCGAAACATTCGGGAAATATCTGATGCATTGGCGCCAGTACACCAATTGGCCCAATGCATTCAGCAAGTCCCGGCCAATGAGTAAACGCTCTTGCACTACAATTTTTGTAACCCATAAAAACCAGCAAATTAGCTAGCTTTGGCTACCACTTGAAATGTTAAAGCCATAATCATACTTATATACCTACTCCAATTCAGGTTCACCCACTCCAATACGTTGGGCCAATGTCTACGTATAGTAAATTCAGAAATAGTCCTAACTAGCTGATGCCCGCGACTTAGTTCGCGTGGATTGAGATTTTGTGATTCCCGCGGGAACTCTGTTATTTTCCGGGATGAAAAGCCTGTGTGTTATTCCAGACTATAATCTATCTCTGTGCCAAATTTCAGCCAAATCGGTTCAATCGTTGCCACGTGATTGAGTAACAAACATCCAAACATCCACACTTTCACATTTATAATATTATTATAATATTATAAATTATAAATTATAAATTATAAATTATAAATTATAAATTATAAATTATAAATTATAAATTATAAATTATAAATTATAAATTATAAATTATAAATTATAAATTATAAATTATAAATTATAAATTATAAATTATAAATTATAAATTATAAATTATAAATTATAAATTATAAATTATAAATTATAAATATTATAAATATTATAAAATTATAAATTATAAAAAAAAATAAAGTAGGAAGTAGGATAATTATAATTGGAAAAGTGTGTGAGGATGTATGGATATTTGTTACTCCTTCACGCCACAACGAATGAATCGCTTTGGCCGGTATAAAGATAGCTCATACCCAGGCATTAGCGAATAGACAACTTTTTTTCCACAAAATTAAAAACTACCCGCGGGAATTAAAAACCCGAAGTCGCGGGTACCATCTATTAGGTATGTATTGTAAATTCCAACGCTCACTTGTCGCAGCCCGAGGCGCAGCGACAGCACCACACGACGGTAAGTGAAGATGCAGCTGATGGAGCGCGCTTGCCTAGAAATGCCTATTCACTCTTGATTTGAAGCTACATAAACTGACCTGACATAGGAATACCATCACATAAACTTGATCGTCGTTGAGACCGCGATGGATGATCTCGGATGGGCAGCATAATTTTCAATACCTTTGAAAAAATGATCCCAGTTAGCACCCGTTTCATTAATAGTTTATAGAAAAAAGTTCATAATCATGAATGTGAACTTAGTAATTTAGGCTCTTCACGCACTGCAGCCAATCCAAGAATTCTAATCGACTGATACAAATAGTACACTTCGGAATTTAGATCGGATGCAGTACGGTAAAGAAGGTGGAATTTCTTTTTCAAATTTAAATGAGACCAACTTCGAGGTAGACCCTATCCATTAAAAAAAGAATCATCGAAATCAGACCACTCTGCGAAAAGTTATGCGTGGTCATTTATAAAAAAAAAAATACGCGACAAATTGAGAACTTCCTCCTTTTTAGGGTTCCGAAAAAAACTTCGGAACCCTTATAGGATCACTTCGTTGTCCGTCTGTCTGTCAGTGTGTCACCA